>BSBN01000553.1:14800000-17200000 GCA_027924645.1 Cunninghamia lanceolata | reverse complement strand
ATATACTCATAAATTTAGCATAATTAAGTGTATGTAGTTACTAGTATAGATATTTGAGGTATTTTATTTAGTTAAGAGTTATTTTATTTTACCTTAGAACTATTTTATTTACTACATGGACACATAAATTTTAAGTTTTCTTACAGGGTTGAGAGTCTTCCTTTGCCTTATTGGGTAAGGGTCCCACTTCATGGAGTCATAACCAAAGTTTTTTTAATAAGTTCAAAAATGTTAGAGATGTTGTTTCTCCTCACTCTCATTAGCCTCAACTCTTGTAGGGGAGAGGACCCAATAATTGAGCACCCTAACTTCGCACCTCTCAAAATCATAGGTGACAATTTCAAATTACTCTAAAATTTTTACAACAACTTATTTGGAAAGGTCCATGTTTATTTTATATTTAATAATATATATGACATAAAATATAATATATAATAATAAATATAACTATAATATATATTTTATATATTAAAAATATATATTTAAATGATAAATATACATTTTTATAATATAATATTATATTATTCAAATTTAATAATTTACATTATAAAAATATTTTTAAATAGATTTATATATAAAATAAATATATAAAAATTAAATAGTAAATATATATGAATACTAACCATTACCAATTCATCTCTACCCACTTTTTGTTCTAAACCATTTCCCTCATTTCTGCAACACCACTTGCCTAGTTTAGCATTAGCAACAAAGGAATAAGAATAATTAACAAAAATGAGGATGTAAGGATACTTGAATCATGCCTAAAATGCATGCTTGAGCTGAATATGTACACTCTTGGAATTTAAAAAGGGTGTAAAATTTAAAGTGATTCCCTTTCAATTTTTGTTTATCTTGTCAAACGAGGGCATTAGAGAAACTAACACATGTGCATTGACAATTAATTCAATCATCTTGCATCCTTCTCAATTGTAGATTTTAGTTTTGTGTTTACAATGGGGTGTGCATGAGGTCAATCAAATAATCATCTTTTTTAATATATTTATATAAAAATCCTTTAAATACTCCTAAAAAAATAAAGCAATAAATATTCAATTATTTGTAACAACAGTGAGAAGAATCCATCCATTGCTATGAATGTGAAGCTCATAAGATGGAAAAAGGAGGATTATTGAATTAAGGAGTGGGATATGAAGGGATGTAGTTGTATACTATAATAGAAATCCAATCTAAGTTTGTGTAGGTTGTAATAAAAGGATAAGAAGGAATCTTGAACTCAAGAGTTAAATCCTAGAGTAACCTATATGGTTGATCAAAAGAAAGGGAATAATTGAAGTAGGAAAACTTGATCAGGTATAATGTATTGCTTGGGAAATACATTGCTTTAGATACTTTATTGTGCTTTGATTGCTTGATTTGGCATTTGCTTTTTTTTGTGTTGATTTTCTTTACGGATTTTTCTTTCAATGTTTGGATTTGATTTTTCTTGCAGATGTCACCCTTGTAGTCTAACTAGAGGTTAGACCTAGGAGTACAAACATCATGCATGTACAGAGAAAAGTATGATGTGCATTTCTTTTTGAACTCTAGATTAATACAGGAATAGACAAAGAGAGATAAAACTACAGAGAGAAATAGATATAAGATATATAGAGGGAAAGATAGAGAAAATAGACTTAACTACATAAACATAGTAGTAAAATGTGTTCCATTGTGTGATAGACTTGGGGCTATAGTCAAGCATTCTAATGGAAAAGCATACATTAATGATTGGTCTATGGTAGTTTTACAATGTAAAAAGTGGAGCTTCGTATGGGTTGGTCTAGATCATCTAGCTCCACTATAGCCTCATGAAATGGTTCTTTTACAAAAATATAGAGAGGAATAAAGAAAGAGACATAAAAAACACACATACTTACATGGTTTCAATGTTATTCACAACCAAGTTTATTTACCACCATGTATACATGTTTATTCTACTCCATGAGGTTAGACTAGGAGTAAAAGCATTGTGCATGTACATACCCAAGTATGATGTGCATTTCTTTTTGAACTCTAGACTTGAATGAGGGAAGAGAAGGGATCATCTACCTATAAGCCTCTAGGAGTCAATAAAGTGATCAAATATCAAGGATGTAGAGAGGGAAACAAGCATACATAGAATTTATCATGAACATCATATAACTATAGGGTAGTGAATGTATATAAGGGTGAGTGCAGGATCATCGTGGGCCAAACAGTGGCAATAGGGGAAAAAATGTGTTTTTACTTAGACAAAATTCCAAAACAAATATTTGACTTTTTTAAGGGTTAGATAAAAAATATGTTTTGGTTTGGTAATACCAAACCACAATGGATATTCATTCCTAACACCTTTATACTCACAAAAAGATTGCTAAATATGTAAACAAATTGAGAAGTACATATAAAAGTGATAAGTCTACTTGTGTGTAGTTAAAATAGTTGGAGTCTACTAATAAATATAGATTACAACAAATCAAAATTGTTGTGGTACATATAAGGGTGTGCTTAGTATCTATCGTTGCATGATGGAATGATCCATTCTAGAACACAATTTTAAAAATGCACTTGAGCTTGTGTAGATTGGAGGATTTTTTGTTTCTCTTTCATCATATGAGTGTATTGTTTCAGTTTGCTAATTTTATTGTAGTGTATATTTTTGTTTTATATTTAAAGAATATAGTGTTTTGAGGATAGAACACGTAATTGCACTAAGAGGATGTTGGTGTAAAAAAAATACTTTATGTTATAATGTTGCCTAACTATAGATAGGAGGCACATAGCTAAGAAACATGCTTGCACATAGATAGGGATAAGAGATACTCATGAATAGAATGTATTTTAGGACATAATGTATTTTGGGATGCATGTGACTTACAATTTATTGTAAGAAAGTTTGTGTTATCTTTGTAATTATGCATGATGATATTAATAGGTTAGGTGATGCTAGGGGACATGCACCTACATATATACCCATGTTGTGTACATTTTGAAATATACCAAGAGAGATACTAAGATATCAATATGAATAAATTGAGATATTGAAGTATTAATATTTGGAAGTCAACTTTATGTGTTGAGTTTTCTTGCTAACTATTGGCACATTCATGGGTAATTAGGAACTATGTGCAAGTTGTAGCACAAAGAAAAGTAGAGGGTAAGGGAATTCGAGTAATTTGGGTGAGATTAGGAGAGATGCTAGTGCATGTGGGTTGATAAATGATTAGTCATAGGTTATTGCACACAAAGATGAAGATGCTAACATAGTAGGGTTGAACTATACTACAAATCATTGTCAATATTTCTCAACAAAATAGTCCAAAAGTGACTAATGAGTTATGTATCCCACTAATTTGTGATAATTTTGGGTAGTCCATGTTAAGTGGACAACCTCTTTTAAAAACAAATCAGTAGTCTTATTTGATAGAATAAAGTAGGCAATAATAGATAATCAATCCACCATAACAAAATGGAATCATTACTTCTCTAAGTGAGACAATCGCAAGACAAAATTCATGGAAATGTCAACCCATGGCACTTCAAGCACCAATAAGGGTTTATATAAACTAGAGTTTAGTTGTCCACCTTTTCAAACTTGATAAAGTCTACATGTAGAAATAAACATATTGATTTCATTCCTCTATCCAAGCCCCAAAAATATACTTACCAAGCTATAAGTTGTGTCCCTTCCAAAGTGGCCTCCCAAACCATTTTAATCCATTCCCTAATAAACATGTCCCCCCTAGATCCAATAGGAACACAAACTTGGATCTTCTTTAACAAAAAATTATCAACTAATTATAAAGTATTCATCATAAAAATCTTTACTTGCATTTTCTATAATGGTAAGAGAAAAATAATTTGTTGAAATAGGGACTAACTACATTTTATTTTTCACTTTTTCCAACCCAAAAATCTCATTGATCATTGTAACAAGTTAATGTTGTCTACTAAAAGTCAACCACAATGTTGATTTTGCCACTCACATGTTGCACTATAAATGTATAACATTTTAAAAAATGAGATCCATTTTCCATGCCTATGGGATAATTGGATTGGGAGTTTATGTACTTATTTGTTTGATAGTCTATCAACAAAATGAATTCTCTATGCAATTTCTAGTGCCTCTACTATTTCAATGTCTGACAAATTTTGCATACAATTCTTTATTATAAGTTCCTTATCTTTTTTTGGCACCATTTAGTTTTTTGCTAAAATAGGCAACTAGCTTTCCTTCTTCACTCAACACTCCTCCAATTTCCACTACCAAAGCATCACACTCAATAGTAAAGATTTTCTCAAATTATAGTAAGGCAAGGATTGGAGCTTCCATTACCTTTCTTTTAAATTGCATAAAACTTCTTTCATCTACCTTAGTCCAAGATAACGGTTTCTCCCTGGTGCAATTGGTTAAGGGAACACTTATATTATAGAAATTTCTAATAAATCTCTTGTGAAAATTTACTAATTCATTGAAGGTCCACACCTATGTTATGTTCTGATGAAGAGGCCATCCAAATATAGCTTTAATCATTTTTAGATCCATGCTCACTCCATCTGCTAAAATCACATTTCCAAGGAAAACCAACTCATCTAGATACAAAATTCATTGTTCTCAAGATTTACAAATAGCCTTTCCTATCTAGTTGTATCAAGCTCTGTTTTCAAATGTCATAGATGTTCTTTCCAAGTTTCTACTAAAAATCAAAATGTCATCAAAATAAATTATAACAAACTTCCCAATATAGGGTCTAAATACCTATTTGATGGTTTTCATAAAAATGGTGGGAGCATTAGATATTTTGAATGGCATCATAAACCATTCATACAAACCATCCTTTGTCTGGAATCTAGGAGTGGCTTTTCCTAACTATCCTTCAAGCTCAACATACAATATAGCTAAGAAGAAGGATAAGGAGATTTTGAATTAAACCAAAATGCTAATGTGAATGAGAGGATTTATTAGGTGCTATGGTGTAAGGGTTGAAGATCTCACACCCTTGATCCATAACTATGATCTTTCACCACTGAAATGAATCTAGAGATGTAGGAAGGGATCTACAAACTTGTACCACCACATGAAGGAAGATGGAATCTCTAGATTTTCATATGAACTAAAATATATGAGGAAACACTCACTATAATTTCTAGACCCTCCCATATTTTACTTAACAATGATCACTAAGAGACTTCTTATTTAGAGAATAAACTTTGTGTCAAGTGACTAGGTCTCTATTCTTTATATAGCTTGAGCCATACATCTTAGAGAATGAAAATTTTATATAATTCCCCTAGATTTAATCATGCATCCTTGTCCAATCATCTTTGAAATGACCCCTATGCCAATAAAATAGGCTCTAGTATCTGAAAATAGATCCTCTACCAGTTCTAAATAGATTATTTTTTACCTTTTTCCTTTTTGGTTACAATGTTATAGCTTGTACTTGATCTCATGGATAAGGGTAAATGCAAGAAGTTGTATCCACTTAAGGTGGAAGTTTTGGAGTTAGAAAAAAATCCGAAATCGGGGAACCAAAAACGCAATCCCGTTTTATCCCGGGATCCCGAACCTAGAAGCCAAAAATGGGATCCCGTTTCAAAACATGGGATCCCGTTATAAACAAGATCCCATTTTATATAATGGGATTGCATTATATATAACGGGATCCCGTTTTATAAAACGGGATCCCATTTTTAAAAAGTATTAAATTTTTTAAAAAATGGCAGAGACCCCATTTTCAACAGCGACAGGCGATAGGTGAAAATGGGATCCTGAGTTCAGAGACCATCCAGCCACCAGGTAAGTGGATTTTTCCACTTCTACAAATTACCCATGAATTGTTTTAAGCTTCCCTTGTTTGTTTTGATGTAAAATACAATCAAAATTTAAATTTTGAATTGTTATTTAGGGTTTAGGGTTTAGGAAATCAGTAGTTGATTTTTGATAGTTTAGATGTAAAATACAATTGAAATTTTGAAAGACTGTATCATATAAAAGATTAGAATTTGAACAAACTGTCAAAATTATGTTTAAAATTGAGAATTGAATAGATATATTTAGACATTTTAGCTGTAAAATACAATTGAAATTTTGAAAATACTGTATCATATGAAATGAGAGATTTTGAACAAACTGTCAAAATTTGAGTTCAATTTGAGTGTTGAATAGTTGTATTTAAACATTTTAGCTGTAAAATACAATTGAAATTTTGAAAATACTGTATCATATGAAATGAGAGATTTTGAACAAATTGTCAAAATTTGAGTTCAATTTGAGTGTTGAATAGCTGTATTTAAACATTTTAGCTGGAAAATGCAATTGAAATTTTGAAACGATTGTATCATATGAAAGGAGAGATTTTGAACAAACTGTCAAAAATTATATAGCATTGGGATGATATATATATTTTTTTTTTATAAAATTTACTTGTAACAATGTATGTCATTGTATTTTAAAGGCATTATTGAATAGCTAACTATCATGTAAAAAAATTACAACAAACCATAATAAAACCAATTTATCACATCCAAAATGATGAAGCCATCATGAAACTTATGAAGTGTCAAGACCACATCCCCATTGTAATCATAAGAAAGACTTTTCCACCATACTTAACACCTACATATATGCTTATTTTTGAGTGAAAGAAAGAACCCTTTAGTCCTGAGGCACCCTAGTCTAGGCAGAATAGCAACAATCTATATAAGAAGAAACTTGTGATCAATTAAAATGATACAATAAAAATGGACACTTCCCAAGAGCTCCTCAATTTGACAAACTTCACCTTCCATTAGATACCACTTAGATACAAGACATGACTCCCCTCTCCTTGTTGAGGACATGCTATAAACATCAACCTGTGAATAGAAGCTTGGACCCTAAACTCTCTAAGATAGTAGCTCCACTGGACCTTGACATCAAAGAAGGCATATATAACCATGTCACCATGTTAAATATTACATTGATTTCTTCATGTGGTCTTATGGTGATCTATGCCTTGAGACTCCATCTTTAAAGTCATGCATCATCTTGTGGTTCACCTCAATGCCAAACCTATTCAATAAAAGCTACGCAAAATGCACCCCCAAGTAGCCCTCATGGTCATAGAAGAATTGTATAAACTCTTGGATGTCCAAGGTTCATTCAGACTATTACTTATCCTAAATGGGTAGATCTAATGTGGTCTTAGTTAACAAGAAAACTAAGAGAATTCATGTTTGCACTAACTTTTGAGACATCAAAAAAGGATCTACGGTCCCAACTTAGATAACTTTTCTCTACCAAACATTGATATGGTCGTGGATCTTGTGCATAGCCATATATATAAAATTTTATCATTAATCTGGATATAATATGGACCAAGTTGAAACATTTAAGTTAGACATGGAGACACCTAGATTATGGAGCTTGGTCTATGTAAGAAAACACCTCCTATAGACTCAACACAAACTTATCCCTCAACCATCTAAATTGTGACTTACATCATTTGATTACCCTGGAACGCACTATAGACAACTCTATACAAATTTGGCAAAATATATTTTCTCCTAATAGAAAATTGTATATGTAGAAGTATCTACTACTACATTAGATTTGATATACTTCTTAAAAGGAAAGAGTTGGGACTAGCAACTAAATAGAAAACAATAACTAGGTTTGCATTTTCTAGGAAATAGGAAACAAAATTGAGCTAGAACCATCTTGACTAATTTATCTATTTCTAGCTAGATTGAACCCTAATTCTATATGCAATTCCAACCCTAACCCTAACAGTAATTCTAACCCTAATCCTAACCCTAATTCTATATGCAATTCAAACCCTAACCCTTATTATAACCCTAATCATAACCCTAACCCTAACTCTACTTGTAATTGTAATTGTAATTGTAACTCTAACTCTAGCCCTAACCCTAACCCTAATGAGCTACTTGTAATTGTAATTGTAACCCTAACTCTAGCTGTAACCCAAACCATAATTGTAGTTCTAATACTTACCCTAATTTAGCAACCCTTGAATTCTAATTCTAACCCTAACCTCAATTCTAACCCTAACCTGATCCTAATTGAAACCCTAACCCTAACTTTAATTAATCACGAGTCATGCTACAGGGATTTCTTCTACATATTTTGTATGCATGTGTTATTCCCTTATTGCATGTGAGTTCACCAATTATTTGGAAGTCTCCTAACTGGGAGGCGGGCTTGTATTCAAGCCCTATAAATTTTGTGTTTATAGGTGTTATGTTTAAAGCTATATGGAGACTTGTAATAGGAGGTCTTGAATTTGGTACCAATGATTGTGAGTTCCTTGTCTAGAATATGATGAACCTTTTGAACAAGAGAACCTTGTAGGTCTCCATGATGCATATCTTGAAATTTAAACTTGAACATTATCATCATGTGAATGCTTTTAGCCATCCTACAACCTCCTATCACCCTTCATCCTCTTATAGGGATATGCCACACAACCTATCCAAGTTGACCATTACAAATTACACAAGCCTTACAAAGCCTCTACCACTTCCTTGACATTTTTAACATTGTTCAAATTTAATAGGAGGGATTTATGTCACCTCCTCCTCATGTCTTAATTCTCATAGTGGATAGAATAATCCAATTTAGCATCAAGACATGAAGGTTTATCTTCATTATCTTAGAAATATCCTCCAAGGCTTTGTGCATATGCTCATGCCACACATTGAAGATGTGGAATTTATCTAAGTAGCAATATAGAAATCCTTAGCCTAACCTTTTAGACCCCTTCAATATCATTGTATAGAAGGTAGATACAAGTAACATTTGATAGCATGGAGGCACAACTTAGGGATTTCAAGTTGAATGTAAAAAAAATTATTCTTCCCAACAAATGCTAGATGTCTAGGAGCAATTTAATGATTTCTTCCATTATCTGCCTAGTCTAGAATATAATTACCTTTTCTTTTGGTATGTTTGAAGGAGATAGATTTAAACAAGTATTCACCAAGTTTCTAGCTTCCAATATATAATAGTTTCCAATAACCACAAGCTTCATCTATGCTTTTTCATATGATCAATGTTGATCTTGGAATCTCCTTCCACACTAAGGGATATCTTGTTTAGTTTCCAAGTCATCTTGAGGCCCTGGATATCATGGCCCTAGAATCTACCATATTATTGTTCTTGACACCAAAATCATAAGCTTTAAGATAGGTAGAGGTTTTCCCTTATCATCTCTTAATAAACATACTCCTACTAGGATTACCCTTGGCTACCCATCAAAATTTCAAGGTTAATCCATCCCAATGTAGGTGTGGACCAAAGGGTGTGAATATCAACATGGGTATCTCCTTGTTTTAACCTTATTCAAAGCAACCTTGGCCAATTATGAGCCTAATTAGTGCCTCTTCTAGCATGATCATATATTCCTCTTTACCCCAACAATCACCAAGTTCCTAAATGCACCATATTTCTTTAAAATAACTTCTAAAATTTGGGATGCATATTCACATTTAAGAAATACATGATGATTGTCTAGAGAAGTTTCCTTCCTTAAATGCACATTGAAATTTTGAAATATATATTGCCCATTGTATCAATCATTATCATGGTAGTCCTAATAGCTCTCTTACATTTTGAAATTTGTACATGCATGTATACATTATTTGTATGTTTTTAATTTAAATTTATTTCAAACTGTGTAATTTCTTGAAACATACATATATATTCTTCATTTAATTTTAAATTTGTACTGAAGTTTGTATGTTTATATGTATATATATGCAGGTTCATATCTAGATTTTTATATATACATCATGAATCTAGATGATATTCACTTTGATGTTGAGGACTTCCTTAATGCACAAGATGATCCGGCCGCACCCCCACCCCCACCCCCACCCCCAGCACCAAATATCCCACCTCTAGATGCCCCACCTGCAGATGACTCGCCTCCACCTCCACCTCCACCCCCACCTGGAACTGACCAGGCTCGCTTGCGAGCCATAATAAATGAAAATGTGGATTCGATACAAGAAAAACTGAATTCCATTCACAGTGAACAATTCATGCCACCTCACGTAGTACGTTTTGCATCTTTGATGCAAAACATTGTAGATTCTATGAGGTCTATTGACTCAGATTTTGATGGATTCCAGAAATGGAGAGAGGAGAGGCGCCAATTTTATGCTGATGGCCTCTCCTATAAGACTATTTTGGATCTTAAAATCACAAAAGCTCATTTAGCACAATATTTTAGACATCCCATTACAAATGAACCTATTCCTGCAAATAAGAAAAGAATATCAATCAGGTGGTGTAGGCATGAAGGAATGTCTAAAATTTTTTGGGAGAGATGGTGGATGGTGTTTGATTATCCGCCTCATGCTAATTGTGAGGTTCCTTTATATTTTTTGACAAAATTATATGTAGAGTTTGTTATGAATAAAAAACTCAACTACTTTGATTTTAGATCATTCCAAGGTGTTGGTGGTGGCATGCCACAACAGAGGTTGGGGGCACGGGTTGATCCCCAACGACCGGTGCCTATTCAACCTCTTATTGACCCTCCTGTTGCTGCCATTCCTTCGCCCTTTGAGCATCGTGCAGTGGTATCCACACTAGGCACATTGAGTTCACTCTCAGGTAGCCTACATGAGCAAACTTCTATGATGGTAGCTCAAGTTAGAGAGCATGGAGGAGTTGATGATGGAAGTGGTCCTAGTGCCACTCCACATGTGTCAATGCCTCATACATGTACGAGTTGCAATCAGTTGTGTTATGGACCTGATTAGGCAGTTGCACCCACTTCAGCTACACATGCATCATCTGATAATGTGGGCACTGAATCATTTGTTGATTATCTATTTGCTGAGGATCATCCCACTGATCATTTGACACAGGTATATATAGTTTATGTACACATGTTGAATTTAAAACAATTTTTTAACCACGTGTTTTTAATCAACATATAGATGATCAATTAAATTGTAATATTTTAACAATCGAATTGTTTGGTTTGTTTGGTATAGATGATGGCAACAGGGGTCACAATTGATCGAATTAATTTTTCATCAACACCTGTTCATCTCGGGCACCCATTTGGGGTACATTAAATCAATGATTTGTAAAATTCAGTCTTGAATGTGTGTACAATTAAATATTTATGAACTTATTTATGAACTGGTTCAGGGTTCTTCCACATTGAATCCTCCATCTCAAGGTGTCTCAAGCGCTCCTCCATCACTGGGCATCTCACATGACAGTCTTACAATATGTATATTGTTTTAAAAAACTGTATATATACTTAAATTTTTCTATTTTGATATCAGTGTATCTAAAAACGTGCACATACATATTTAATATTTTATAAATATGTCTATGCAAGTTGACACAACTATGAGGATGGGCATTGTACCACACTTGGATAATCCAAGTTTATATCAGGAGTCGACTGCATTTTAGGTTGTTGAAAAACGTATTTAATAACATGTACACTGTAAGTCAATTATATATATGTTTTAAAACCTAATTTGTACACACATGTGCTAACTTAAATATAAATGACATTGTAGGAGCTTGTTAGTGACATGTTTCATGATCAACACACAGCACATGCAGAGCAGGAGGACAGAGGAGATGGGCAACCTGATACGGTATAATTTAAAATTTAGATTATATTTAAATTGAACAATTAAAATAAACGTTGTGAACTTAAAGTAAATTTCTTGATATATATATATATGTTGACATGTACATTCAAAATTCTTTTTTCTTAAAATATAGCTCGATACATGTCATGGAGCTAAGCCTGTAGAGACAGGTCCTGGAATAGAGGATTCACAACAAGTTCCTCTTACGGTATAATAATTTTTAAATATGATAGTTCTTATAAATTAAATTGAATTAAATCATTTTTAAAATCGTCAAGTATATCTAATTTCAACTTGAACTTTCTCTTGTATTAAATAGATTGATTCAAAGCATGGAGACACAGGTCCAGGTGCACCAGAGCATGCCTCTCAACCTCACACGATAATTTAATTTTATGATATAAATTATAAATTTAAAAATTGTCATTAAATTAGATTTGGACTAATCATCTCACATCTAATTTCATATAAATCTTTCTCTTTTGCAGAGTGATTCAGGTCATCTGAGTAGTTCGCATGGTGTGAAGAGGACTCTTGATGATAGAGATAGTATGTGATAGGTTATTTCAAACATGGGCTATGTATAATTTGACTATTTCATGGACTATTTGTTATATACTGTTTGTCATGGACTTTATATATATTGTTGTTCACCTGGACTTTATATATTTGACTATTTCATGGACTATTTGTTATATACTGTGTCATGGACTTTATATATATATATATATTGTTGAACATGGACTTTATATATTTTTTTGAACATGGACTTGGACTTTATATATTTGACTACTTCATGGACTATTTGTTATATACTGTTTGTCATGGACTTTATATATATATTGTTGAACATGTGGACTTAATATATTTTTTGAACATGGACCTGGACTTTATATATATATTGTTGAACCTGGACTATATATTTTTACATGTCACACAATAAATGCAATCTTGTCGTAGTTCAAAATCATATACATGTCAAAGTAATAGTCATGTAAAACCATCATGTTAGTTTAGGTGCATCCATATTTATATATATGTTATCCATGCATACATACATTACATATACATCATAAACTATAAAAGCATAACATCACATACATATGTATATACAAGCATCCCTAAATTTAATCATAAATCAAACACTAATCTAACCATGTGCATGAAGGAAAAGAAATGTAAACATTTGAGATCAACCATAATAAGATATTTAGATTGACATCAATAGAAATAATCAATTGTCATATATAAATCTACAAGTGTCAGAGTGTTGATCTAGATTTGCACTTAATGAAGAAATTGCATTGAAAGAATTTATGTAGTGATGAGGTCCTAATAAAGTTCCTCCATTCATTCACGGTATGCATATTTAGGTCCTGGTCAAATTTTAAGCAATAAAATGGTACGAAAATCAAAACAAAGCATTAAAAAGTGAGATAAGTTCATGAGGATCTCTTGCCTACTAGGAGGGATCAATCTCTCACATCTTCTCATCTAGAGATCAACTAAGTTATATTAAATGATCCTAGCATGGTTATAGTTATATTTATCCAAGTGCCTTGGTGCTTGAACATCTTGTGTTGATCATATAATTTAAGATGTCTTAAGGGGTCCTAATTTACGATGTCTTAAGTGGACACAACTTCTTCACCAAATTGTTGATAAAAAAACATGTGAACTATAACTTTGGAACTAGGCCTACAATTTATTAGTGGAGGTGGGAATTTCATTGTAGCATAAATGACACAAATTAGGAATGAAGTTAGTAGAAATCTTCCCCTTTGGTAAATCACATGTGTAATAATGACACCCATCTAGCATTTAAATGTATTGAGTCTTTGTTCCAAAATAGTTTGCACATCATAATCATGGCCTCTTTCATTTCACTAGGAAAACTTACAATTGTGTAATCCTCCACATTCCTTAACTTTTTAAATCCACATTAGGACTAGCCCAATCTTTTAACACTTCAATTACATTATACTCTTGAGACCATTACCTTGCAACTATAACATTGTACCTCAAAGTGGGTTCAAGTGAATTAAACATTTATTTGAAAACTACTTCTCTCACCATTATTATAGTCTAATTTTCTACATTATTGATATAGTCTACATTTATGGTACAATGCCTAAAAGTATCTAGCAAGATATCTAAAAAGTTAAACACATCAAATTTTCTATCCAGCCTATGTAAGTAGGATGCTCTAACCTACCAACATTTGTGACTACATCTCCTTTGTCCTCTAGCTAATCTATGAAGAAATATTATATTAAATTAAATCCCAAGGCCTTATGTGGGTCTCATAGAGTGTCCTTGCATTCTAGTAACTTAGATTCCATTTATGCTTCTACACAAACTATTTATAGTTGAATAAACTCTCATCACTTTGGTTCTAGTTGACTTCTTATTTTGTTTCACAGTCTTCTCCACAATAAGATTCATATACATGTATTTGAGAAATAATCATGAGAAATCACTTGATTTGATAAGTTGATTAATAAACAACTTAATTTACAAGACAAAAGATTTCATCATAGATTTACTTCATTAATGCAAAAGAAAATTGATGGGATATTCCAATATTTTACAAAATGAAACCATTTATATTACCTTAATTATCTTGTCAAATCATTGAAATATACTTACTATATCATACTCAAGGTGTCATTCTCTAATTGGACTAAGCTAAAGTGTTCTTACTATATCATACTCTAGGTGTCATTATCTAATTGGACTAAGCTTAACTTGTCAAAATAAAAAATAATAATAATATAAATCTATACCTTCCCCTAAGCTTGCCCAAGCTCATTAGGATTTGTCAACTTTAATTTCAAATCTTAGTGTAACTACTAAAATGAGAACTTCCCTTAGTCCTTTTAATATGATCTTTAGTGTCCATTAGGACTCAAGGGTATCTCCTGCTTGGCATGTTTCATCCTATGAACAAAAACCTTGGATGTGAATCAAATTTTAAAATAAGTTTAGGTCTGTAGGAACTTATAAGATCTTAATACTTTACATTTTTAGACAAAAGGCCATGGATCTCATCTATTTCTCCCCTCCACTTCCTAGCTATGGTCCCATATGGTTCTCCCACAATTTATATTCCTTTGTATCTTCCCTTCCCTCCACTTTGTGAAAGCTAGATTAACTTTAGGATATGATTTATCCCATCCCACTTCCTATCCTATTGTCTAGTTTTACATCATTTCCCCATAACATCGAAACACTCATTTCTTCCTAATTGTAGAAGCCTAACTGCCTTGAAGAAATCATTCCTTTCTTCAATTCATTTCATCCAATTCCCACCTGAAGTTTTGTAACATTTTTTGCAAAAGTTTGCCAAGTTCATATACCCTGTCCCAAGTCAAATTTCTACAACTTCTTCAAAAGATTCCACCCACCCCAAGTACTCCCCTGCATGACTTAGGACCACCATTAATGACTTTCAATGGACATGATATGATGTAATATTTCCTCCAAATTCCTCTTAACATCGGTGGACCCTCAAAAATATGATTTGGGCATAAAGGTATGGGATAATGGTATAATTCAGCATGATAATCAAGTGTGTGCCATGTGAAAGTGACACGATAAAGTATGGGTGGACATTTAACCCTCAAATGACCAAGGTCCTTGTCCAACATTGCTTGTTGACATTGAATGATCTATACATTATAGTATCTCATTAAACTGAGAGATGGAAAACTAGTTCCAAAGGACAGACTAAGTAGGAAAAATGAAGGGGGCACTAGGTAAAAATGTGAGGTAGGGAAGGTCAATTTGGGGGTTGAAAAAGATGGTCAAGAGGGGGAAGAACACACAGGACATGCCACCAAGAGTGAAACTACTGGTAGGAGTGTAATTCACACCTACATGACTATGATTAGGACTTATTTATCATCATCAAATTGTCATGTAGGCTTGATGTGATTTTAGTACTTATAGATACCAAATGTTAGGAGTTTCAAGCCACAAATACTAATTCCACATAACCTTAATGAGAGAAACTATGCTAAATAGTATGCAGAATCTATAATACAAAAGAAGAATAAAGCATAATTGCAAGATAACACAATATGCACCTTGCGAAAACCCTTTTAGAAAAAACCTGGCCTCCAAAGGACCACAAACCCAATGTATTATCTCAAGAATGGGATTACAGAGATAATACATTTGTAGAGTTCTCCATGTAAAACTTCAACAAAATTAAACAACTTCTTGCATTTGTAGTGTCCACTTAAGGTGGAAGTTGTATGCTAACTTTTTGAATGTCTTAAGGGGTCCTAATTTACGATGTCTTAAGGGGACGTCTTAAGTTCTCAAATTTTGGTGAAGTTGCCCAAGGCAACCAAATTGAAAAATATAATAAATCAAATTTAAAGTAAATTCTAAGTAGAAAACATGGACATTTAACAAATAAAATACATAAAATAATAATTTTGATAAATTTAATACTGTAGAGTATAAAATTGTGTACATACACATGTATACAAATTTCTGTACAAAATGTGTAATAATGTAATTGTGTATGTACATATATGCCAACTCAAAATAATGTAAATACAAAATGTCATTATATGCCATCTCAAGAAAATCCAAAACTTGAGGAGAATGTAGCAGGTCTTCATACCACTTGATATAAAAATAATACAAGCAATTTATCAATATATCTAAATCAAAACATGTATTTTAATTTATATAAAACTATCTAGATATACACAATTTGTACCTGTATTTACAAGTGCCTCTCAAGTTTTTGTTTCAAAGTATTTGATGAATTTGTGATGATGGCCTGAGGATATAAAAGGATAAATTAAATCAATTTCAACTAATAACGCACAAGAAATATCAAAACATGTATTTAATACATATTTAAAACAACAATATAAATCTATTTAACTATATTTACCTGTATTTACTTATTCCATTGTACCATCTCCATCCTCTCTTTTTTCCAACGCATCGATGATTGTCTCATGGTCTTCCATAGAAATGTTCCATAGCTCTTTATTTGGAGGTTTTCCGCGATACCTCTCCAGTTTTATATTTGTTGCCAACACCAAATGTGAGTAGTGTATAATCTTCTTATGTGTTTCATAATCTTCGAATGCAGGTAAACCATTCTTCCTTATTAGGTATTTTCGTAGCCAAGTGCCAACAACCACCACCAAACCTATTGGATAATGATAGGCATCATCAAAGAAATACTTAAAACTTGCTTAAGGGGATCAAAGAAGTTCTTAAAATATGCTTAAGGGGATCAAAGACTTGTTATCAAAATTTGCTTAAGGGGATGTCTTAAGGGGATCACCAAACCTGTTGGATAAGGAAAGCCATCATCATCTTCTCGAGGTGCTGTTAACTTATGTTTAGTCTCCACACAACGAGCCAACCAATATTCAGTTTCCTCTTCATTATTCTTTGGTGCAACAACAGCATACACATGTCCTGCAAAACAAATTTTGATTCCATAACTTGCACATGTCCATAAAATTTGACCAATCAACATACCTACATTCATATGTACACATAAATAAATAAAAGCACTACAAATTAGTAATCAAAGTGAAATAAAATGAAATGATTTGAATTAAATTACCTTCTTGTACAAGGTCTGAAACACGGTCATAATCATCTGATACAAACAGTTGATCATTGTCTTCAATTGTTGTTTCACTTTGATTGTGTGCTTGTGCAAGTGTCAATGGTCTTTGTTTCCACTCTTCAACCCATTCTGTATTCTCACATGCTTCCCAATCTCCTGAAATACAAAACTGACAAAAACATGCAAGCTCCCTTGTCCAGATAGTCCATGTACTTGCATTCGAACTCCTAAATGAATGCCATTTAGTAGATCCACTGATTGTCTGGCAATCAAGTCTAGGTAGAATATTTTCTTCTTCAACCAACCAAAAGAATCGACAAAATGTAGAGTACTCGCTTGATCCAGGTGTACATAATCTTGTATTGCACCAATCTATAATCCCACGTGCATCTTTAAATTTTATTGCATCCTCAAATTTTAATTGTTGTCTAGCAAGAATTCTTTTAACACACGCACCAGCTCCATCATGTTCTCCTTTACGATGTCCAGCTTCAAAAAAATTCCACATATGTTGGACATTATTCTCCTTGTGAACCCTACATAACCAATAGAACATTCGAGCATTCTTGAACTGCCCCGTACAATTCTCTGACCATATAAGATGTTCAGTCATCTAGATTCCTCTTTCTCTTAAATTTGTATAAAATATATTGAAACAATATTGAACAAACTCTAACGAGTGTAACCGGTTGTCACTCAAATAGAAATGATACTCCCTCAAAACTTTTCTATCATTATCTATGCTATCATCTGCATGTCTATAAACAATATGAACAAACATAGCAACCTGCACTGAATTGTAATATTGTGATTGAATTTCCTCTTGCGAAGCTAAAGTATAGTTTTCTGCAAAATCAACCACTAATAGTATAGTACCAACTGGAAATGTGTTTCTACATTCACGAAATTGTCCATCAAGCCATTGAGCTTGTTGAGAGTGCTTGACATATTTTGGTACAATTTTACTTTTAAATTCTGATATGAATGCATGCACACTAACCTTTTCTGTAATTAAATCACAACGCTTTCCAAATTTTCCATCTTTTAAAGAATATTCAACATTCTTAAATCTTTTAACATCCACTAATTGTTGTCTAAAATCATTTTCAACACTTTCATGCATACAAACTCTTAACAAAGAAAGATTGCCACAACTAGTGCATTGTCTAGAAATACATGAACTTAAATAAAAACCTTTTTTATTAGATCTTTCACAGAACAAACTTGATATAAACTCTTTTATTGCTTCAGTTGGCATATTAATATCACATTCTTGTATAATCATGTTACGATGTAAAGTACAATGTATATATTGAAACACATCATAATAATAACGAAATTGAACATGCGTTTTACAACAACAAGATATTCATTCCTTATTAATCTTTACATACCATGGTTTGCATTTTTCAAAAGATCTTTGACTTATTTTAATATTACCAGGTAACACTAATTCATCACAAAATTTTCTATAAAATTTAGTTTGCGTTGTATCTAATAGGTGTTTTGGATGAGGATCGTGAACTTTGGACCCCACTCTTAATTTTAAAACATCTCTAGCATTAGACGATAACCTAGTATTATCATGCCAATATTTTTCGATCAAAGATCTGATTTCAACATTTAGTTTCATGTCAGATCTCCGGAGTCGACCACTAAAACTCCAACATTGGTTAATTGGATCATTTTCTATACTTTCTCTTCTTTTTGCTGCTCTTACCAATGTTTTAGGATGTATTTTTAGAATTCCACTAATATTTCTTACCATTCTTCTATTCAAAGTTGTTTTATTCACTATAGCAGTTGTTATAGCTTGTCTTGCTGCATTTTTATCTTTGGATCGACTATTACTTCCAATAGACTCAATGGCACTAGCAACAGTAGACATAGCATGTTTTAGTGATTGATCTTTTCTTCTTGGTTTAACAAAAATGCCTAACATTTTCATTACTTTTCTCATTTTCCACATTCTCATTAATTGCATCATTAGTTGAAATTGAAATGATAGTTTTTTACGATAAAAAAATTCCTTGTATAATCTATTGGCATGTGTTCTTATTTGTCTCCAAGAAATTTTACCACGAAGATTATCCAAAACATCTCTTTCAATTTTGAAAAAATATTTCTCATTTTCAACATCACTTCCTAGATTTTCATCTTCATTTTCAACTTCAAAACGATTTTCATTTTCAACAACAAAATGGTTTTCATTTTCATTTTCAACAAAAGGATTTTTGTTTTCATTTTCAACAACAAAATAGTTTTCATTTTCATTTTCAACAAAAGGATTTTTGTTTTCATTTTCAACAACAAAACGTTTTCATTTTCATTTTCAACAAATAGATTTTCGTTTTCATTTTCAACAACAAAACGGTTTTCATTTTCATTTTCAACAACAAAACGGTTTTCATTTTCATTTTCAACAACAAAAGGATTTTCATTTTCATTTTCAACAAAAGGATTTTCATTTTCATTTTCATTTTCAACTACAATTTGTTTCAAATTTTTATCTCTACGAATATTATCAATCTCAACATTGTTATATCCAGCTTGTTTTAAATCTCCTATCAACACTATTTCCATTTCATTCAAAAGTGGATTTGAAGAAGTAACTGGATTTATGCCCATTGAAACATTCTCCATAGCATTAATAGAGGGATTTGAAGACATACCAGGAGTAGTTTGCATAATCGTATTAGTTTCCACATTCACCTCTTGCAAACTTGCATCATCTATATCCATGGTCTCCTTAATGTTTTTATCTTCAATAGTTGTAGAATTGGATGCTTCAGCATTGTTCATTGATTGAATCTTTACTCTTCTATATTTGTCTTTTTGCCTCCTTCACTCTCTTTGCTTCAATTTCTTCAGGAGTTAATAGCTTCGTATCTTTCCTCTTATTACGACTTTGTGATCCCATGATTAAAAAATTTATGAAGCATGTACAAATGAATATCAAAAACTTGAATGTGTTTCAAGTCCTTCAAACAAGTACCAATTCAACAAAATTCCACTCAAATAACGTCTCCATGATGGCTTCTATCCAAATACCAACAATACTTCAAGTTGATGGACCTGCAAAAGAAAGAAATATGCCAAAGAATGCTGCAAGTGTCGCTGTCGGTCGTACTGTAGGGCAAGTTGTAGAAATGACAGTCATAGTACAGTCTTATTCAAAAAAATGGGCAAATATGAAATGGGATCCCATTATATAAAACGGGATCCCGTTATGTAAAACGGGATCCCGTTTACTATGGGATCCCATTTATTAAATGGGATCCCGTTTTATTTACGGCCGATGAACAAAGAAACGGGACCCCGTTATTCAAAATTTGAATTTTAGGCTCGGGTTTTGCTTTGTAACCCGCTTCGAAAAATGCTTTGGGGACTCGACCCTGACCTCTGGACCTAGTTTGACCTACAACTTGAAGGCCCTGTCAATGTCACAACAAAATAGTGACTTTGGGCATATATTTAAAGGTCTATTTTGCAGAATATTTTGACGAAATTAAAACCCATTATAGAGGAGACAATGCAGATTCTAAATATGTAATTTTTTTTACAATTAAATTAATTTTTCTATTTTTTAATCAATTTCTGATGAAATATGTTCATAACCTTAAATTATCAGGGTTTTTTAATATTTTAATAACTTTTTATTAAAATATTTTTTTGTAAAAAAAATTGTATGAAAACGTACTTTAGACAATTCTTTTCAATTTTAAAAAAAAAATTTCAAAAAATGTTTAGGTCATCTTATGCATGACGTACACGATGATTTTTTAAAAGACAAAAAATGACCAATAAAAAATTACAAATAAATATGGAAAATGTGCTTCAGTGAGTTACAAAGCTTTTCCCAAAAGGATTTTGAAAAATATGATTATTTAGGTCAAAATATGGATGACGTACACGTACATGGTATAGTAAAAAAAAGTGACTTTTAAACAGTGGTTTTTAGAAACGCCTATTCAAAATCAATTTCTATCATCTGGGTATTGAAAAAAATTACATATTTGGAAACTAGACTCCGAGTACTACATTTCATATTTAGTGACTTTTTCCAAGATTCCACCGTTAAGTGCTTCAAATTTTTAGGTCAAATGTGACAAATTCTGAAAATCAGGGAAAACACTTCCACTTTTTGGCCAATAAGTGGACACAACTTCTTGCACACACCCATAATATCTTTAAATATGAGAAGATAGAAATACAAAATAGTATTCTTTGGCAAACTTCTCTATCCACTCTTTAATATTCTTCATCATTAGGCCATTCTATTTCCAAAATAGTTTTAATCTTCTTATATTTGTGGCATATCTAGCATCGAAGAAAATCCTTACTTCCTTGACAAAATTCTTGACCCTTTTTTCTAGTATCAAGGCTTTATTCATTTTATAGATGATCAAATAAGACCAACCTTATCTCCTTACAAAATAGTGTTAACTCACGTATGTGTTAGATCCCTAAAATTAGCTTTCTAGACACCTAGTTACTTTACCTACCCATTGGGATCTATGACAGTAGGAATTCTATAATTGAGTGATGCTTTAAATTCACCTTCCTTATCCCTCAAAAGTGTTTGTAGCTTATTCAAAAAGGTAAAGACATCACTCAACAACTTAGTCACCTCAAAGATAGTTATAATTTTGTTTGAGCTCCTTAGATCATACTTGACATTTTTGTAAATGATATTCATGACCATTATTCTTGGGATCCATTTAACATTTAGTTATGATAATTTGGTGTCCTCATATTTTGCACATACTCTGTAGATTTCTTCAAGTTATCATGGCATTCCCAAAGGCCATTTTTGAACCTTAATAAGTTAGACACCCTAGCTTTGAGGATTCCCTTAATAAGATTTTCAACTTCTTTCTTTGCTTGAGTATTCCATTGCTTCTTCTCTTCCTACAAATACCTGACCTATTCCACCAATATATTAATGTCTCCTTGAGATGAGGAGCCTTCATAAGGAACACTTGGAGGAGGCATAACTACTCCAAAAATCAATGACTTAATTTGATGCAAGTAACTTTTAGATTTGGCTTTCTCCTCTTTAAGTTTGTTATGTACCTTATGACATCCTATAATAATGCATCATAATCCTTTTGTAACTTTTTCATTACAACCTCACTGAACTAAGAAATATGAATTGCAATTAATGTAACTTTAGTGAAAAGTGTGGCTGGCACTCTCTTAACAATCAATTGACTAATAAATCCCTAATGGTCATTAAAAATTTGAGGCTTTTCATGTTTAGGGATAGTAGCAATATTCTGAACTTGAATGAAATCTTCTAGCTTTCTCTATGTTTTGAAAGACATCCCCACCTTCATTATTCCTTCTCAAAGTGTGAAATTCCAATGATGAGGATATATATCATCCTAGCAAAAAAAAAGCATCCCCTCTCTCTTACTAGCCTCCTAGCCTAATTTAGTGTAATATTGTTGATATCCACCTCAAAGATTGATTCTGTTTGTCAAATCAGGATAATGGCCAAGGGCATTGGAAAATTCTTGTCTAGTAGTTAAATAATTTCTAGCATGGGTTTTTAATTTGAGAATGAAATTCTTGAACTCTTATGATTGGGTGAATTGATCATCAAACATATATTTCTGACATGTCTTGGTCCTCACAACATTCACAATATCTTCACCTTCAAGGTCTCCCAACATTATGACATCATAAGGGGCACTCACCTAAAGTTTCCATGTGTGTTGAAATGCCTTAATGACTTTTATGATTTCACCTCCAAAAGGGTCAAATTTGTCAAATCTCTCTATTTCACTCTAGGTCATCAAAGGATATTGATGATCTATAATTTGTCCCATTTCTTATGGTACATAGAAAAGTTCCTTCTAGTAGAAACTCCTTACCTTTTGACCATCTTGAATCAAGAGTATCACTTTACTATTTAGCTTCATCCCTAGTAATATTTGTGCTATAAATATCAGGGGAAGCCATCAAATGGTGCATGGACTTCAATTGGTTTAATATTTGTGGGTGTGATACTTAATGTGTCAACATTATTCTATTAGACTTAGGGCTCATAATTGAGAGGGGGGATGAATCAGTTGTGAAAAACTTTCTCCAATTACACACTTAAATCCTCTTAATGATTAGCAGTATATCAATCATAAAACATAATTCATTCAAATCAAAAGCAGAAACACATCAGTACATAAGACACCAAGATTTTGACGTGGAAAACCCGACTAAGGGAAAAACCACGGGGTGATTAACCCAAGATTGTATTCTTTGTTAGAAGAATAGAAAGAACAAAATGGCACATGCCAATTAGGGCTCACTGCCTGAGCTCACTGCCTACAAAGAAATAAGTATCACATACATGAACTGGAGAATAGCATCTTCACCATGCTTGAATCGGTTCCATTTAAGCCCAATACTTCTGCTCTACCCTTTCGCTCTCCTCCTCGCTACCACCCACACATCACAACTAGGACAACTTTGAAATGAGTTCGCAATCCCTTATTTATACAAGACATCAACTTAGGAATGATCATCTAAGTCGGCAAACATCCACAAGAACATCTGCAAGATGTATAACTCATCTGGTCAGCCTGTCTCAGGAAGAACACCATCATCTGAAAGTTGTTCTGCAAATGCAAACTCCAACTTCAATGTGGACCACCAGCAAGAACTGGACATGATCCAAAGACCATCACAAGCTTTCCTAAATCACCAAAAAAATCCATACTTCATCTGCATACTCAAATTCATCTCCTCTTCATCCGGAGCCTCAAGAACACAATCTGTCATTACTGTCACAAAGGAATAGGTGCTTGCGGATCTTCAAACCATGAACCAATCTAGTTGACACTCCATAGAGACTTCCTCAACACTCCCTCAAATCTGCAGAACAGGATAATGCAATTCTGGATCTCACCGGACCTATCTGTAACACTCTATCACCACTGAACATCTGTCGGAACTAGTTTTACTTGAGTAGCCACAACTTCTTCCGATCTTCATGCAGACCTCTGAAATCTCTACTGGATCACCTTAAGACACATATCTACAAATCCTTTAATCTGCATCCTCTGATCCTCATCCTATCTTTGATTTTTACCTTACTGTCATCACTGTTCTTCGCTATTCTTGATTGAGACTAATTTTCTCAATATCCTCAGCACACAGCTTATCCAATCCTTATCATTATTACAATAGGAGTATGTTGACATCAATGACAATACTGATTAGGCCCATACTTGTAACAATCTCCCCCTTTGTCATTGATGGCAACATATGATGTGAAAAATTGTTTTAACCATCAAGACAAGAACTTCTCCTCACTGTTACAACTCCCCCTATTAGCAACAACCATTCACATCTCTTCTCTCCCTTAACTACTCCCCCTTTGATTAGCAACCACTTATTTTTCACATGTCTTCTCTCCTCCTTTGACATCAATGGCAAAGGGCACATACTTGCAATTTCAACACTTCAGAATCATACCTGTTGCTCCCCTTGAGTAGCAGCTCCCCATAATCAATCTAGATCACTAGATATGACTATGATATCCACCAGACTAATGCACCTTAGTGCACCTTAGTTTATCACTGGAGGGGCAATAACCCCTAGCTTCTCCCTGAGATATTCAAAATAATCCTTAGGTAGAGGTTTAGTAAAGATGTCTGCAATCTGATCCTTGGAAGCTACAAACTCCAATCTGACTTCATTCTTGTTCACTTGCTCTCTTAAAAAGTGAAACTTGATGGATATGTGTTTAGTCTTTGAATGAAACACTGGATTCTTGGATATATTTATTGCACTTGAATTATCACAGAAGATTGTGATAGGTTCCTCATACTCCACTTTGATATCTCTTAGCATCTGTTTCATCCACAAAACTTGAGTGCAGCTACCTACTGCTGCAATATATTATGCTTCAGTTGTAGATAGAGATAGTACCTCTTGTTTCTTGCTCAGCCATGAAACCAATCTC
The DNA here is from genome assembly GCA_027924645.1 of Cunninghamia lanceolata. Classification (NCBI taxonomy): domain Eukaryota; kingdom Viridiplantae; phylum Streptophyta; class Pinopsida; order Cupressales; family Cupressaceae; genus Cunninghamia; species Cunninghamia lanceolata. The sequence continues at coordinate 17,174,810 of BSBN01000553.1, read as the reverse complement.
TTCCTCGAAAAGAATGCTCCACCACTGGTACTCTTTCGGTCATCCACATCTCCTGCCCAATCCGCATCTGTATATGCATGAAGAGAGAAATCATGATCTCTGGGATACCACAAACCATACTCAACTGTCCCCTTTAGATATCTAAAAATCCTCTTGATTGCCATGACATGAGATTCTCTAGGATCAACCTAGAATCTAGCAACAAGACCAATAGCTAGCATAATATCTGGTCTAGTTTGAGTGAGATACAACAGTCCTCCAATCATTGACCTGTACTTTGTCTGATCAGCCTTAGGAGAATCATCATCTTTGCTTAAGTTACATCTGGTTGCCATAGGAGTATTCATTGGTTTTGAGTCTTCCATCCCAAATTTCTTCAACAATTCTTTCACATATTTGGTTTGAGAAATAAAGATTCCTTTCTTTCTTTGAGTGATTTGCAGACCCAAGAAGAAATTCATTTCACCAAGCATGGACATCTCAAATTCACTTTTCATTTGATTTGCAAACATTTTACACATACTATCTCTTCCTCCAAAAATGATATCATCAACAAACACTTCAACAATCAGGATGTTTTCATGATCAATTTTGAAATATAAATTACTGTCAGTAGTACCTTTGTTGAAACCAATCTTCAACAGATTCTTATCCAATCTTTCATACTAGGCTCTTGGGGCTTGGTTCAATCCATACAGTGCTTTCTTCAATTTGCAGACCATATCATCAGGATCAGACAATTGAAATCCATCTGGTCGCTCAATGTATACTTCTTCTTCCAAGTCACCATTTAGGAAGGTAGACTTGACATCCATCTGATATACCTTGAAATCCTTGAAAGAAACAAAAGCAAGAAATAATCTAACTACTTCAATTCTTGCCACCGGAGCAAAATTTTCTTCAAAATCAACTCCTTCTATTTGAGAGTAACCCTTGCAGACCAATCTGGCTTTATTTCTGATTACTTCACCAACTTCATTTAGTTTGTTCTGGGAGACACATTTGGTTCCAATCACATTTTTGTTTCTAGGTTCAGGAACAAGATCCCAAGTGTGATTTTTCTCAATTTGCATCAACTCTTCCTCCATTACTTTAGTCTAGTTTTCATCATTGCAAGCTTCATTCACTGTCTTAGGTTCAATTTTTGAAATCAAACAATACTCATGAGTTTTGAGTAATTTTCCTTCTTGTTTGTACACCTATGATCTGATCTTTAGAGTGATTCGGTCTTACATACCTAGGCACTTTGGGAGTTACTTGCATTTCTGCTTCTTGATCAGGCTCATTCAAACTTATCTCTTCTTCCTGATTTACTGGGTCAATCTGGATTTGAATCATAGAAGAGGCTTGGGCTCCTTGAGTCAGAACACCATTCTAATCATCTTCATCATATTCATAGAATCTTGAGGGTTTTTCAATTCCTTCATCAACCTTCACATTTGTACTTTCTATCATCTTCCTCAATCTCTTGTTATAACACTGATAGGCTTTACTTTGAGTAGAGTATCCCAAGAATATTCCTTCATCACTTCTAGCATCAAACTTTCCTAGATCTTCATCTCTTTTAATGTAACACTTACTACCAAAAATATTGAAATACCTTACAATAGGAGTTATACCATACCAAAGTTCATAAGGAGTCTTACCGGTATTGCTTTTAATTTGAACTTGATTGAGAGTATAGACTGCAGTACTAACAGCTTCTCTCCAATAGATTTGAGGAACATTTGCTTCCATCATCATGGTCCTAGAAGCTTCCTGGATGGTCCGGTTCTTTCTTTCCACTACTTCATTCTACTGTGGAGTCCTAGGAGCAGACAACTATTTCTTAATTCCATGTTTCTCACAAAACTCTATGAACTCACTGGATGTGAATTCTCCACCTCTATCAAACCTCAGACACTTCAATTTTAATCCAGTTTCATTCTCTACCATAGCCTTGAATATTTTGAATTTCTCAAGAGCTTCTGATTTCTCTTTTAGAAAGGTTACCCACATCATCCGGGAATAGTCATCAATTAGTAGCATGAAGTATCTATCACCTTGAATATTCTTGATTCTTGCCAGGCCACAAAGATCAGTATGAACTAAGTCCAATAATCTGGCAGAAGACAATTCCTTACTTTTGAATGTGACTCTGCTCAGCTTACCCAACTGACATTCCTTGCACAAGCTATTAGTAGGTTTCACCAGTTTTGGAAGATCTCTTACAGCCTGAGTATTGCTTATCTTGATGATATTATCAAAATTCACATGACACATCCTTCTATGCCATAACCAACTTTGATCAACTCGAACAAATAAGCAACTTTTATCAGTACCAACCAAGTGGAAGATATTACCTTTAGTTTGAGTACCAGATGCAATTTTTGTTCCAAAACTTTCAAAGATTTTTTATTTTCCATTCTTGAACCAGAGATCATAGCCTTTGTCCACCAACTGTCCAACACTGAGAAGATTGTGCTTCAAACCTTCAACATACAGTACATTACTAGTTTTGTTCCTTCCATCAAGAGAAATAGATCCTCTACCTCTAATTCTACCAACAGAATTATCACCAAACTTTACCACTCCTCCTTCATACCTTTCCAAATCTAAGAACTTATTTTTGTCACCTATCATATGGTGAGAGCAGCCATTATCAATGACCCAATCATCCTTCTCTTCAATTTGGGCAGCCAGAGCTCTTTCCACAGTCTTATGATTGACAGATACAGAGGACATTGGATCTTCTTCCTTGATGGCAATGAACACCCATTCATTTCCAGATTTGTTTCATGTCTCTAATTCATCATTTGTTATTCCTTCATTGTCATCATCTTCATGTACATAGTAACAGTTCTTTTGGAACCTTGGCTTGTTAGGATTTTGCCTTAAAAACCTTTCCGGATACCTTGAGGCAAAATGACCAATCTTATTGCAGTTAAAACACTTAAAAGGTAATTTTCCTTCATACTTACTGGATCCTCTTGGAAGCCTCTTTGCAATAAGGGCTTCAAGTTGAGCAGTTTCTACTTCTTCTTCTTCCAGGTCTTTTCTTGCTTTTTCATACCATGATAGTTTCCTTGATGAGTTCTCTCCTAGATCAAACCTTTGTTTACCTTTTACATAAGCACTAGCTTTGAATCCAGATTCAGTCTTGGGGGGGTCATCTCCAAACTCTGTCATTTCAAATGCAGCCGATTTCCCATCTAATTGATCTCTTGTGATAGTTGTATGGGCTCTGAATTCTTCAATGGTAGCAGCCTTGATTTTGTAAGAAGCAGGTAGGGATATGAGATTTTGCCTACAATCTCATTTTCATCCAAGACTCCACCAGCATTTCTAATTCTACAAACCAACTCATTCACTCTTGGCATAAAAGTAGTAATATTTTCATCATCTCTCATCTTCAGATTTTCAAATTTCCCTTTCAAACTCTATAACCTTGCACATTTAACATACTGGTCTCCTTAATGCAAAAGTTCCAATTTTTTCCAAATCTCAAAAGCATTTGGTAGGCCAATAACATTTGAGAGCTCTAAATCAGATAATGCACTTAGAAGAGCCTCTATAGTCTACAGATTGTTTTCAACATCTGTGATTTCATTTAGGGTTTTTAGACCACCCTGTGGAGGTACATACTGTATTGTGACCATGGTCCAGTATGCCATTCCCATACACTGCAAGTGACATTTCATGCAACCTTTCCAAAGAGAAAAATTGGTTCCATCAAACTTTGGACTATCCTTCTTGTAAGACGACATCCTAGATCTCCTCAAGCAGTTAAGCTCCTTTTAGAGGAACTTGGCTCTGATACCAATTGTTAGACTTAGGGCTCACAACTGAGAAGGGGGGGTGAATCAGTTGTGAAAAACTTTTGTCCAATTACACACTTAAATCCTCTTAATGATTAGCAGTATATCAATCATAAAACATAATGCATTCAAATCAAAAGCAGAAACACATCAGCACATAAGACACCAAGATTTTGATGTGGAAAACCCAGTTAAGGGAAAAACCATGGGGTGATTAACCCAAGATTGTATTCTCTGTTAAAAGAACAGAAAGAACAAAATGGCACATGCCAATTAGGGCTCACTGCCTGAGCACACTGCTCACAAGAGGCTCACTTCCTACAAAGAAATAAGTATCACATACATAAACTGGAGAATAGCGTCTTCACCATGTTTGAATCAGTTCCATTTAAGCCCAATACTTCTACTCTGCCCTTTCGCTCTCCTCCTTGCTACCACCCACACATCACAACTAGGACAACTTTGAAATGACTTCGTAATCCCTTATTTATACAACACATCGACTTAGGAATGATCATCTAAGTTGGCAAACATCCACAAGAACATCCACAAGATGTATAACTCATCCGGTCGGCCTATCTCAGGAAGAACACCATCATTCGGAAGTTTTTCTTCAAATGTGAACTCCAACTTCAATGCGGACCACCAACAAGAACTGGACACAATCCAAAGACCATCACAAACTTTCCTGAAGCACCAAAAACATCCATACTTCATCTGCTTACTCAAATCCATCTCTTCTTCATCTGGAACCTCAAGAACACAGTCTGTCATTACTGTCACAAAGGAATAGGTGCTTGTGGATCTTGAAACCATGAACCAATCTAGTTGACACTCCATAGAGACTTCCTCAACACTCCCTCAAATCTGTAGAATAGGATAATGCAATTCCGAATCTCACCAGACCTATCTGTAACACTCTGTCACCACTGAACATCTACCAGAACTAGTTTTACTTGAGCAGCCACAACTTCTTTTGATCTTCATGTAGACCTCTGAAATCTCTACTGGATCACCTTAAGACACATATCTACAAACCCATTAATCTGCATCCTCTGATCCTCATCCTATCTTTGACTTTTACCTTACTGTCATCACTGTTCTTCGCTATTCTTGATTGAGACTAATTTTCTCAATATCCTCAGCACATAGCTCATCCAATCCTTATCATTAGTGCAACATGAGTATGTTGACATCAATTACAATACTGATTAGGCCCATACTTGCAACATATTCAACATGAGATTCATTATCTCAATAGGGTCTTGGATCTCAACATAGAATCCTTTAAAATTATGATCATTCTTCATCCTCCTTGCCTCTCCCAATTTTTTTCTACAGTATCTTTTTTTCTCAGATCATTTTCTACCTTATCCTTGTAATTCCTAATAATGTCTTCAAAGTCATCATATTAATGTTCAAATCTTTCAATGCTAACTTACTTCTTGGTCATATGAATGAAACATACGGGATCATATGCCATTAATTGTACATGCTTCATATAAATTTTGCATATGATGTCAAATGTTCTATCATAACCTTCCTAGCTCAATATAATGATGTATGAGAATTTTTCTTGAGACAGGAGAATTCCTTTTCTCTTATGACTTCTAAAATGATATAGGAACTTCTGGAGGTTATAACTTTTGACTCGTAGGTCCATTGGAGTTGAAATTTAGTGGGCAGATGCATCTTGAAGAGTTTATTAAAAATTTCACCAAATTGATAAATTTGGTAGGTCACCATTTTGACACTTTTTGGGACCTTATCCGATCATCTAGGGCCTCAAAATGAGGTTTTAATGTTTTTTTTTCAGGATTTTCCAAGTTGTTTTTTTCTAATTATTTTTTTAACTTTAGTTACAATTAGATTAGAAAGTTGATGATTAGTCATCTTTTAGTAAGTTTCAAATAATTGGAAACTTTCATGGTCATATGGATAAGGATGTGATGTTACCCAAAATGGCAATTTTAGAAAGTTGCTAAAATTTGCCAAAAATGGTAATTTTCATTTTTGTATATGTTTGGTATTTATTTTCAGTTGTAGGAACATGGAATGGAATGAGAAGGAATTTGAAAATAGTTTTGAGTTTTGTTGATATTCTTTTACAAAAATAATAGTGTTGAATTTTATGTTGTGAAGTTTGGTTACATCATCTGGTATCAGAGTGGGAAGATGGTTGGGAAAGGAAGAAGAAGAGAAAATATTTCCTAGATGTAGATGGATATGCAAAATCTACAAAGACAAGTACAAGAACTTGTAGGCATGATGGCCAATCAAAGATTGAGACCATGAAGAGATGATTCTAATGAAGAAATAGGCCAAGAAGATGAAGATCAACATTTAGGAGCTAAAGAGGAAGCACAATTAGAGTGCCTGACTTTTGAAGGAAGGATGCTTAGAGCATTAGAGGGGAAAAAAATGGAATTAAAATTGAAGTTTCTGAGTATGCAGGCAGTCTCAAACCAGAGGTGTTGATAGATTGGTTGAACGACATGTGGAAATTCTTTGAATGGAAGACTATGATAGAGGAAAAGAAGGTGAAGTTTGCATGCACCAAGTTAAACGGTCATTCAATGATCTAGTGGGATCATCTACGAAAAGGAAAGAACTAGAAAGGGAAAGGATAAAATCAAGACTTGGAGCAAAATCGAGAAGAAGCTAAGAGAGAAATTTTTGCCTATAGACTATGCACAAGCTCTTTTTCATAGATTTCAAAATTTGAAACAAAACTTATCTACTATGCAAGACTATACAAATGAAATTTACAAGTTGTCCATTCACGTGAAGCATCAAGAAACTAATGAACAAATAGCTGCAAGGTATATAAATGGTCTAAAATTCTCTATTCAAGATGAATTGAGCATGCATAGGGTTAACAATATTGAAGAGGCACACCAATTATCTTTAAAGGCAGAAGAAAAGCAAAGTATACAATATTTTCCAAGGAATATAGGAGAAAGGAGAGGGACACCATCTCTGTTGTGAGGTGGTTTAAATTATAGTCGGGAAGAATTGTCCCAAGGAATAGAGAAATCAAAAGAGGATTTTAGATGGGTAGAGGTTACAATGGTGCTAGAGGAGGGGAAGGCCCACGAAAAACCTTTCATTTGTTATAGGTGTGGTGAAGAGGGTCTTAGGGAATGTGAATTTCCAAACTATCACATGCAAGAAAGGAAACAAGGAGAACAACCTAGGTTGAACTTGGTTCAAGCTAAGGATAAAGGAGAATGGGTAGAACTAGAGGTTCCACCAAATGTGGGTGAGAATCCCATGACAAAAAGAGCAATGGTTATTCCAGAAAAGGAGAATATATATTAAAGGTTGTGAGGATTCTTGACTTCAAACCAATATGTTTTGAACCAGGTGCACCTCATGAGGAAAGGTATGCCAAGTTATTATTGATAGTGGAAGTTGTGAAAATATGGTTTCTAGAGAAATGGTAGATAAACTGAATCTACACTATGAAAAACATCACCATCCTTATCGTATTGCATGGTTCATAAAGGGAAATGAAGTCACTGTTGATAAGAGGTGTTTAATTAAGTTTTCCATAGGAAAGACTTATAAGGATGAAATATGGTGTGATGTCATTGCAATAGATGCATGCCATGTGTTGTTGGGAAGGTCGTGGCAATACGACAAGAAGGTAATGCATGATGGAGAAAATAATACATATACTTTTTGGAAAGAAGGTTCCAAAGTGATTTTATTGCCTCTAAGGATGAAAGGAAGGTTGAGAGTAGGTTGTCCAAAAGAGAACTAGTGGTGCAAAAAGAAGCAACAAAGATACTAGAAGAATATGTTGATGTTTTGTCGGATGAGCTCCCTGATGGTCTACCACCAAAGAGAGATATTCAACACCACATTGATTTGATCCTAGGAGCATCTCTACCTAATCAGGTAGCTTATAGAATGAGCCCTACCCACCATGCAAAACTCAATAGACAAGTGACAGACCTCATAAGGAAAGGTACGGTGAGGCAGAGTATGAGCCCATGTGTTGTATCTACACTATTAACTCCAAAGAAGGATGGCACATGGAGGATGTGCACAAATAGTTTGGATATCAATAAAAACACCATCAAGTATTAGTTCCTCATCCCTCATTTGGATGACATGATGGATGTGCTTGTAGGGGCTAAATACTTTAGCAAAATTGATCTACGCAGTGGTTATCACCAGATTCAGATTCGAGAGGGGGATGAGTGGAAAACAACCTTCAAGACTAGGGATGGATTATACAAGTACATGGTTATGCCATTTGGGTTATCTAATGCACCCAACACCTTCATGAGGCTAATGAATACTATACTGCATCCATATATTGGTAAGTTTGTGGTCGTTTATTTTGATGATATTTTGTTTTTAGCAAGAGAAAATATGAGTACCTATAGCACTTGAGGATTGTATTTGGTGTGTTGAGAAAAGAGAAACTCTATGCAAACTTAAAGAAGTGTAGATTCATGCAAGAAAGTTTGGTATTTTGGGCTTTGTCATCTCCACAAATGGTGTCAAAATGGATATAGAAAAGGTCAAGGCAATTCTAGAATGGCCTAGTTCAAGGAGCATAAAAAAGGTAAGAAGTTTTCATGGGTTACCCACATTATACTGAAAAGTCATTCAAACTTTTAGCAGTATTGTAGCACCCATAAAAAATTGCACCAAAGGAAGGGAATTTGTGTGGACGAAGGAAGCTAAGGAAGCTTTTATGTTTCTAAAGAAAAGGGTGACAAAAGCTCCTATTTTAGCATTACCAGATTTTGATAAGGTATTTGAAGTGGATTGTGATGCCTTGCATTGGGACATTGGAGCTATACCTAGCCAAGAAGGTAAACCCATAACCTTCTTTAGTGAAAATTTGAATGAGGTAAGGAAAAACTATTCAACTTATGATGTAGAATTTTATGTAATTGTACAAGAATTGAGACATTAGAGGCACTACCTAGTGCCGAAGGAGTTTGTGTTGTTTACAGACCATATTTCCTTGATATGTACTTGAACACACAAAAAAATTGAATAGTAGGCATGCAAAATGGATCTCTTTCTTACAAGGCTACAACTTTGTTCTCAAGCACAAGTCAGGAAAACAAAACCAAGTTGCAGATGCTTTAAGTAGGCGTGTTACACTATTCACAACAATGGAAAATGAGGTGATTGGTTTTAATGCCCTCAAAGATCTATATGAATCTGACAATGATTTTTTGGAGATTGTGGAATAGTTGAAAACCCCAGTAGTGGGCAGCATGGACCACATTCAAGGTGAATATCTTATGCAAGATGGTTATCTCTTTAAAGGAAAGCAATTATGTATTCCAATTGGGTCCATGAGAGAGAATATTATAAGAGAGATTCATAACAATGGGCTGGTTGGACTTTTTTCCAAGGCTAAGACCATAGGTCTCGTAGAAGATAAATACTACTATCCAAAGATGAAAAGAGACCTAACAAGATATGTGACAAGGTGTAGAATTTGCCAGATGGCTAAAGGACATTCACAAAATATAGGTTTGTATCTGCCATTACCAGTACCCACTGAACCATGGACCGATTTAAGTATGGACCTTATGTTAGGGCTACCAAACACACAACAAGGTAATGATTTAGTTTTTGTTGTTGTTGATAGGTTATTTAAGATGGCTCATTTAATTTCCTACAAGAAAACTAGTGATGCAACTAGGGTGGATGAATTATTTTTTAAATAAGTTATTAGATTGCATGGTGTTCCACAAACTATCACATCTGATACCAGGTTTCTTAGTCATTTTTGGAGGACCCTATGAAAGAAGATGGGAACCAAACTCTAGTTTAGTAGTGCTTATCACCCACAAATAGATGAGTAGACAAAAGTTGTAAATCAAAGTTTGGGAAATCTGCTAAGATGCATTGTTGGAGAGAAACCTAGATAGTGGGACCTGGCCTTGCCACAAGATGAATTTGCCTATAACAATTTAGTAAATCAATCAACGGGTAAATCACCATTTCACATTGTTTATGGTAGGAATCCTAAGGGTGTTTTAGATTTGGTGCAGCTACCAATTGGAGACATTATTAGTGATGATGGAGAAGCATATGCAGAACATATTCAACAATTACAGAAAGAGGTGAGGCAGAAGCTCCAAGAAAGTAATAAAAAGTATAAAACTACAGTATATGCTAGTAGAAGACATCTAGTATTCACGAAAGGTGACTTAGTGATAGTTTATCTAAGAAGAGAGAGGTTTTCCATCGGAACTTACAACAAGTTGAAATACAAGAAAATTGGCCCTTTTAGAATTACAAAAAAATCACAATGCTTATGAGGTAGATTTATCAGAGTAGTTAGACATTTCTCCCATGTTTAATATTTTTGATTTATATGCTTTTCATGGTGATGATCATGATGAAGGAGGTGAGGCTAAAGTAGATTGGAAACAACATGTTCTAAGAAAGAAAAGGGAAAATATTGCACAGATTCTAGACAAGCAGACCATAGACAATCGACAAGGTCAATACAACAAGTTTTTGGTATAGTGGGAAGGTCTAACACAAGTAGATAATACATGGATTCTAGAATGGGAAGTGAAGCAGCTAGATCTAGACAAGTGGCACAATTTCTAGGAAAACAACTTGCAGGAGCTACATTTTTTCAACCAGAGGAGAATGATTCAAGAACTTCCAGAGGTCATAACTTTTGACCTGAAAGTCCATTGGAGCTGAAATTTGGTGGGAAGATGTGCCTTGAAGAGTTTATTAAAAATCTCACCAAATTGATAAATTTAATAGGTCACCATTTTGACACTTTTTTGGGACCTTATCCGATCATTTAGGGCCTGAAAATGAGGTTTTAATGTTTTTCTTCGATATTTTCCAAGTTGTTTTTTCTAATTATTTTTTGAACTTTACTTGCAATTAGATTAGCAAGTTGATGATTAGTTGTCTTTTAGTAAGTTTTAAATAATTGAAAACTTTCATGGTCAGATGGATAAGGATACGGAGCTACCAAAAATGTCAATTTTTGAAAGTTGCTAAAATATGCCAAAATGGTAATTTTTCTTTTTTGTATAAGTTTGGTGTTTATTTTTAGTTGTAGTCCAACATGGTATGAAATGAGAAGGAATTTGAAACTAGTTCCAAACTTTTTCTGGATATTCTTTTGCAAAAATAATAGTGTTGAATTTAATGTTGTGAAGTTTGGTTACATCATAAAATTATCATAGTTTACATTATTCATTTACCAAACTACTTCTAGGTATGTGAGATCCTCGATAGGACCCAAATTAGCAACTTGTGGGACATGAAAATAGAGCCAAATACCCTAATAACAATGTATCCGTCATGTAGGAACTAGTATCCCCAATTGTGTCTTTCTTGTTATCCAAAGGTCTAAATAATTCAAGGAAATCTTATAGAAAACTTGGTTTGTCTAAACCCAATCTCCTTTATATAGGTGTGATGAGGAAATCTTCAAAAATATAGTAGTGAGAACAAAAATTGTGCATGTCTAAGTGAGAAGTCCATAATTTCACAGGCTTGAGCATCCCTCTAGGTGACTTTGGAGAAGTCATTTGTAAATCCAACTTGCTATCCCATTCTCTATCCAATACATATAAATAAAGTCATTTTTTGGGCTTTTAGGGAATGGGGATCCATTTTCAAGAATGAATATCTATTTCCAAGAATGGATATCTATTTCTAGGAATGGATATCCATTCCTAGAAACATATATCTATTACCTAAAGGCTAAAATCCTTCAATATTGTCTTCTAATGAATATCCAAGTAATGAATATCCATTCTATAAAACTAATATTTGTTCTATAAAACTGATATTTGTTCTATAAAACTGATATTCATTAGTAACGGATATCCATTAGTAATGGATATCAGTTATCTTCATATAAAATTGTTTATCCTTAGGAATGTCTTTCTTTTAGGATTGGGAGTGTCATGGTTGAATTTTCCTCTTCTCTAAAGTGTTTAGAGGTTTCACCCTATTTTTGTGATTTCACCCTTCATGTTGATAAAAAAATTTTGTCCAAATTTGATGAAACGAAAAGGGTTTATTAAAAAGAAAATTGGCATTCTAAAAATATAGGATATTCTTGATTATAATATAATTAAATAATTATTAATAATTTTCTACATAGAGTATGTCTAAAATTCTGATGGACACACTAATTGAAAAACATCAATAACTTTCAAACCATTTCACCTTTTTCAAATCTGAAGGATGCATCACACTCTATGATTTTTTAGCTACAGTTTGTTTTTTTTAAATTCCAAATTTTTTTTATCAAGTTAGGTTGGCTAGACAAGTACAAATTCATAACTAATTATTTTCTTGGAAAAAAATTCAAAAAAATATGCATCACATCTGGGCATGTGTCCTTTACTTATATTAAAGATTAAAATAGAAATTCTCATACTTAGGTTGGCTAGACAAACACCCACTTTTTTTTCTGAAAGTTTGAATAGCACTTCATTGAAATATTCATTTTTCACCAAATAAATTTAGTTTTTTTCCAAAAAAAAATAGTATCCCATAAACTACATTCAATTCTATACCAATTTCATTCTTACATATTTTTCAAATTATGTAGCTAATCTATTCAAATTTTCACGTGAAGTTACTTAAGTATATTTTTTAGTATTTTCATTGCCACTTAGAGGTATTGTTTGTCCCATGATGATCCTACACTCACCCATAAGGGTAATTATAAATGTGGTAATATAAAAGTGGAACATGAAGGGATTGAATATCCAAAATAATATGATTAGGTCAATGAACTATCATGGCAAGAAGAATAAATCATAATGACGCTAATACTGGTATGGATAAAATAGGTAATCCACTAAAAAAGTATATGTGGTGGAATGGATCAAGCATACATAGGAAGATAATGTTTACAAAGGTTTTATTTTCTATAGTGTGTAAGCTAGGCATATCACTAATGAAATCTACTATTGTGTGTTGTAACCCTAAATTTTTATAGGAACACTAGGTTTCTAGAGTTAGAGAAAACCACCACCAATGACCTTTGCATGCAACTTTGGAAAACTACAAATCTAGGAAATAATGTGATCAATGGGGTTGTCTCTTAGTTCTTGGTTTGCATTTGTATAGGAAACAAGGTACAATATGGTGCAACAAGGCACCTCAAATTTAGCCTTCAAACTAAGAATAATTCAATGATACTATCATCACGGGGGTTGAGGTATGTTGCTTTTATATGAAGAGTTTACAAACATATTGAATCATTTTCCACACAATCTTTCAATTTTAGGGGAAGATAAAGGGGGATTTGGGATAGTGTGGTTGGTTGAATTAATGTCCTTATGTGAAGTGGAAGGAGAACATGAAGATATTTCTTTGAGAAAATGATTTTGAGTTTGTTGTATTTATTGAATTTGATTGATATATATGGAAATCAAGTCGGGCCTCCAAATGTTAATGATTACCTACTGGACTTATTCATTGTTTGCTATTCTCATCATATAAAGCATCCCCACTAGTGAAAACAATAGTGACGCATACATGGCTTTGAAGCATTGGAATAATAGCATTTATTTTGTAATAGAAACTTAATTGAATTTTCTTTTGAATAATACAATAATTATCTTTAAAATTATGGGTTCCTATAATTATTAGGTAAAATTGAAAATTAACCATTAAGAAAATGAAGCAAAATTTTCATTTTTAAACAAAAAACCTTACATTATGTAAAATTTAAAATTAACTATTAAAAAATGAAACAAAGTTTTCATATTTAAACAAAAAACCCTAGAAGATATGAAGAAGGAAGGAAAATAAATGTGAACAAAGAAATATATAAGGATCATCTTTAATAAGATTTGAAGTGTCAATAAATTACTATCCAAGGATAGACCATTTCAAAAGTGAGAACATTTATTTAAAAAAATAAAACCATGAGAGAGAGAGAGAGAGAGAGAGAGAGAGACTTTGATCAACCATTTCACATCAACAATCCAAAGATGACACATGTCCATGGGGAGAGAGGAAGATAGAAAAGTAGAGAAAGGAAAAGAGAGAGAGAAAAGGATAGAGAGAGGGACAAAGGGAGGTAAAGACAGACAAAGAGAGATTAAACATGTCAAAAGGGTAAGTTAATTGAGGTGGAAGATATGTTGAATTTTATAAAAGAAAAACTTGATGAAATGATTAATGTAGTTGGAGGTTTTGATCGAATAATAGGTGGAAGCCTCTATAATAATCTGGAAGGCAACAAAAGGAACACAAGGGCTAGGCTAAAGGGGAAGCATTCCTCTATTTTCTATGAATTTCCTCTTATTTTTATATTTTGTTTTATTTATTTTTTTCAATTTAATGAGCATACCAAGTCAAAGATTACCAATTCAAAATTCCAAAATATCAATAACTTAATACTACATCCATATGTGACATTTGTGTTTGCAAAATAAAAAAAATCAATCTAAAGATACCGACTGTCTATGGAGACTTATGTTGTGCACAAAACATCACTTACTTAATGGCCTCACAAGTAACCTCATGCATTTCCACACTGTATGCTAAAAAAATATGATGAACTCAACAAATGGAAAAATATAAATAGATGGAGAGAGGAGATGGAGAAAGATCAAAACAAAGATGGAGAGATAGAGATAGAGAGATAAATAAAGAAAGAGGGATAGAGAAAGATAGAGAAATAAGGCATTATATAGAGATATAGAGAAAGAGAGACGGAGAGGGAAACAAAGAGAGGTAGAGATATAAAGAGATAAAGAGGGAGAGGGAAAGAAAGAGAGATGATAAGAGAGAGAGAGAGATAAAGAAAGATGGAGAGACAAATATAAATATGTGTTGGCATAATACTAGTATTACATTGTTAAATAAATATAAGTAAATAATTAGTTGGTTAGATTTTGGGAAGTTACTTTCCCATAAGAAGTTATATACGGGAATATCAAGGTTTTAAAAAAGCCAATGTACTGCATTGTAAAATCATCCAAGATAATAATATATTATTCTATGTTTTATATTTATTGCTGTGCATGTGCAATGGTGTAATCTGTTGGTGCTCAGCATTTCTCAATATGGTATCAGAGCAATTATTTGGCTGAGCCTGTGCATTCTAAAATGGAAGGTTGAAAGCTTGTTTGGAGGAGAGCCAATGGAAGTTAAAATCTGCATCAAAGGCATCTAAGATTTCAAATGGAGGCATATATCATTCTCAGTCTCGTTGTTCAAATGAATTTGTTGTTGTCTAAATGAATTTGCTGATGTTGAGAGAGTATTGTTGTTTGATACTTAGGGTTTTCATGGTTTTTCTTTACTATGAGGGGATGATGGCGTAAAGTTTTTTTTAAAACATTGTTGTGCTGAAATTGCATCCTTTACATTCAATCTGCATTAAATAATCTTTTAGAAGTAATTGATATGGAAATTGTTTGCTGTGAGGAGATGCAAGCTGTTTGATATTAAAGTTGCCCTCAAAGATGGAAAACCAGGTGTACACCGAATACAACAAGGAAATCTCTTCATGGAAAATCTATTTGAGCACATGAGAATGGTTGCTGGCGCTATTATTGGAGGATAATTGTTTGCTTGATCCATAGAAAGAGTTTCTTGCCCTTTATTTTAGTTGTTGTGGAGACTATGAGTGCTAGAATAAACTTGGTGGTTGCAAAGAGACAAGAAATTCTAAAATCTGCGTAGAAAGTTTGTTTGCTGCACTATGTAAGGGTTTTCAGAGAAGGCATATCTTACATTATTATTTTTTTTGGTCAAACATTTTATGTGAGAAAATAAAATTTTGGATAACGAAATGGAGTAAGTGTTTTTTTTTAAGGAAGAAATTTACAATTTATTTTGGCGAAAAATCTTTAAAAGGGAGACATAAGTATTAAGGAAAAGGTATTTAAAATATTTATTTTTGAGGGATTGGGAGAAATAAGGGTGATATTTTTTTTTTGGGAGGAGCAATCATTTTGAAATATTATTTTGTTTTGGAGTAATAAAGTAAAACATTTGAATATGGCCGCATATTATTCTTGTGTTCTCCATGCTATCCATGCTATCCTTTATAGAAATTTGGGAGATTCATATTCCTATGCTATTGAAGGTTTGAATGCTACATATGATAGGGCTTTTGGAGTTTCACATGCAACCTTAAGTGGATAAAGTGTAACCACATCAAATTGGAGGCAGGTGGCATCAAAGGATGGAGGATTTTCCATCATCTCAAGTTAGCTTCTTGCTTTGGGATGATGCTTTGCATGAGAAGCATTTTTGGTTTTGGTTGTTTTGTTTTTCTTTATTGATGCTGATGGAGCTGACAGATTTGAAGAATGTATGTTTTGTGAAGATTTTGTTTTGGAGATAGGTTTGGGGTTTGGTGTTGAGCTCAATATGGATTGTTGTCCAGCGAGCTTCAAAGAGTATATGATCTTGAATTATACCCTTTCGCGGTCACTAGACAACATGGCAGAGATCTGTCGTATCTCTTAGGGGCCATTGTCGAATAATTCAAGACTCTGTGATTTGAGAGCTTGGGACTAAAGAGCTCAAGAACACAGCTCGAAGCGATGCCTTTCTGAGGGTAGATGAGATAGCATGATGGAGCCTCGCTTGGTTCAGGATTTGTTCTTTGGGGGAAGATCTTCTACAAAATATGTATTCATATTATGTAATCAGCTTTGTTGAGTTTTTTAGCATTCAGGGGGGGTACCTTGGTACTATTGCAGGAACAATGTAATAAGGGGGGGAATGTTGGCATAATACTAGTATTACATTGTTAAATAAATATAAGTAAATAATTAGTTGGTTAGATTTTGGGAAGTTACTTTCCCATAAGAAGTTATATATGGGAATATCAAGGCTTTAAAAAAGCCAATGTACTACATTGTAAAACCATCCAAGATAATAATATATTATTCTATGTTTTATATTTATTGCTGTGCATGTGCAATGGTGTAATCTGCTGGTGCTCAGCATTTCTCAATAATATGGAGAGATAGAGAGAGATCAAGAGAAATAGAGAGATCAAGAAAGAGTGAGATAGAGAGGAGAGATAGGGGAAGATAGAATGGGAGGTAGAGACATAGGGATAGAGAGATCAAGATAGAGATGGACATAAAGAGAAAGAGATAAAGAGATAGAGATATAGAGAAAGATAGCTAGAAAGCGAGAGAAAGAGAGAGGGTGAGAGAGAGAGAGAGAGAGAGAGAGACATATATAAAGATAGAAAGAGAGAGATCTTCACCACCATGATATCTTGAGCTATAATATTGGTAGAAATTTAACAATTATCTAGGTGGATGGTGGGCTAAGAATTTTTTGAGGGTGATGAAATCCTTTGATGATCGAGCACACATAAGTTATCTTGACCTAGCTCATACAAATATGGACTCAAATGAAACATGGAGGCATAGAAGAAAAGTGAACATCAAAATTGTTTGAATAAAGAAAGAAAGAAGTTACATAGTAGAAGTATATTGGCATCTGTATTAATCAAGATTGAGACCCTATGTTGTTAACTCAAAATGATAATATTTGGTCAAGGTTCATTGAATTTGTAAATTTCATGTTTTAATGCTTTTAAATCAATATAAGATGTGTATGTTCCCCATCATTGTAAGCTCATTTTTTCACATATCCATTTGCTAAAAACCATGTATCAATTCATAAATACCATGCTTTTAGTGCTTGTTCCAAACCGTAGAGCACTTTCTTCAACCTGTAAATAGATCCTTCTTTGCCTTCTTCAAACCCTTGTGGTTGATCCACATATACTTCCTCTTCAATGTATCTATTCAAAAATACACTCTTCATATCTAATTAGTATACTTTCCATCCTTTTTGTGCTGCTAATGATAATATCAATCTCATAGTGTTATGCCTTGCAATAAGTGCATTGGTCTCCTTATAATCTATAGCATACCTTTGAATCTTTTCAATGACACAATCACTGTTGTACTTTACCTTATAAACCCATTGGTTCTTATCACTTCTTTGTCTTTTCTCAATTTAATAAAAACTTTAAATATTTTTTTCTCACCACGAATAAACATACCTCAAATGTCCCCTTTTAAAGTGATGGCACTAATATCATAATTTTTTTATTAAATATTATTTATGGTTTTATTTTTTCTTAAATATATATTGGTATTCTAATTTTATAAATGAATAGTTTGATTATATATATATATATAACTTTTACATAGATTTTTAGTTATTACTATTATAGTTTTATATAATATGTAATTTTAGTTATAAATTATTTGTTTAAATTTAATATATTTATGTATCATGTCATAGAATGATGATCAAGGTGATCTGAGTTGGACATGTTTCTAACTTCTAGTTTCTCAATCATCTATGTGAATGGTCTAAATCTCATTGTACATATGATCTAGTTTTGTTTCAAATCAAGCCTCTTCAATAGAAATTTTCATAAACAAAATAAAATTTTGTTATTTTCTTCTCTTTGTAGTGAGTTCGAATTTATATTTGGACTAAGTTGCCATGTAGTGCGAACCTTATATAGTATTATATACCATACAAAATATATTATATTTATATATTTATTAGTTTCAATTCTTCCATTGTTTCTTCAAACTTAGTAGGTTCCACCTCAATATAAGATTCATAGTTAACCCATTCATCATCTTCATTGTTGTCTCTTGACACAAAGAGAGGTAGAGATATAGAGATAAAAGAGAAAGAAAGAGAGATAATAAGAGAGATAGAGAGACAAATATATATATATATATATATATATATATAGATATATATAAAGAGAGAGAGAGAGAGAGAGAGAGAGAGAGAGAGAGAGAGAGAGAGATGTCTTGAACTGTAATATTGGCAGAAATTTAACAACTATCTAGGTGGATGGTGGGCTAAGAATTTGTTGAGGGTGATGAAGTCCTTTGATGATCGGACACACATAAGTTATCTTGACCTAGCTCATACAAAGATGGACTAAACCGAAACATGAACACATAGAAGAAAAGTGAATATCAAAATTGTTTGAAGAAAGAAAGAAAGAAATTACATATTAGAAATACATTGAAGTCTAAAGAGATAGAGGGATAGAGAGAGTGAGGGAGATAGAGAAATGGAAGATAAAGAGAGACAAAGATATATATAGAGAGAGGAGACTATATATATATTTTTTCTCAAATACCATGCATGTTTCAAATATTACATAGAACAATTTCCAAGTCAAATAATATATTCTGGCCATGCAATGAAATACATTCTACAACATTCATTGGTGTATCCATTGCACACTAAAATGCCATTGCTAGTACGTATATATTTTTTTGGGTCAAAAAAGAAAAACATTTTTGTACAGTTGATGCATTGCCCAACCATATCCCGTATACATGCAGGATGGCTATCTGTAAATCTGACGACACAGTAGTTAGAAACCAAAAATCTGCGCCAGTTGTAAGTTGCATGTGTCCTTACCAAACCCTAGACCTCTAGCTTTTACAACACTACATGTCGGCAACGTCACAGTCGTCGGAAAGAGAACAAATTCTATTCACATTAAAAAATGCAATGAAAACATCGGAGATTATTCCTTCTCTTGTTTCAAGAATTGCATGAGCATCTATTTCAACTTGCACACCGAACTGTCGTCCAATTCCAGAGTGCAGAAAACCTTTTTGTTAATATTCGGTTAAAAAGTGTGCAAGTTATGTCAAAATATTATCCTGTAGTTTAAATGGACAACAAAAAAACGTATAGTGATTGGCTCAAACACAAAATTTTAGTGGCCAATTAAAAATGGCATGGTCGCTATAGTTCCATTTGCAGAACTAATACCAGGACGGAAGCTTTTGCAGGTAATTGTGAAACTAAATTGTTTCATATAGTATGACTCCAATTGTCTTCGGCCATATAATTAGCCAATAGGCTATATTATTGTTAGCTTTCTCTTCTAAATTTATCTCATATCACAAAACAGCTTTCTAACTGGTCATTAAACTATTTTCAGATCACCTAAAATTAATAATGTGAAAAATCAAATCTTAAATTAATAATGTGAAAAATCAAATCTTCATGATGTAAAAATATCAAATCATTATTAATACACCTAAACTACTAATATCATTTTTTTTTCTATGGGCGAAACCCTTACACCTAATACAAATGTAAATGCCAATTATTACTATTATACAAATATAGAGAAAACGTGACAGTGCATTCAGGTCAGTGATACAAGAGGAATCATCAAGCCAATTAGGAACATGGTTGGGGTGGCTTATCTATGTGGGTGGACAGTTTCCACAAATCCGTTTAAATGTGAGTTCTATATTAATGAAGTTCAATTCTTGTAAGTTCTAAAAAGCTGTATATATTGCATATACTTTATATGTGTGACATGACTGCATTTTATTACTAAAACCATACTATGTGCATTCAAATTTCCAAAATTATTTTAATTTTCTTTTCTAATAAATATGCTTACCATGTTATGAACAATTTTTGGTTGCAGATTAAAAGAGAAACTGTTGAGGTATCATCCAACCCTTCTAACATACTCACCCACAAGATTATATCCCTATAGAGTCAATTTTATTAACCCTTCACCCACAAGATTATATCCCTATAGAGTCAATTTTATTAACCCTTCAGATATTGATGTTTATGTTATCAGGGCCTGAATCCACTTATGTTCATGTTTGCTCTGATTGGTCATGCAGCTTAGGTGGAAAGGTACAAAGATTCATTTAGGTTTACTGGCTCTTTGTGTCCCTTAGTTGTTTTTATGGCTGACAGATGTGGATGTACCATTATGCTCCATTTGTTTTTTCTTATCTTTCTGTGTAGTATAATTGTACGAACCCTAGAGTGGGACAAGCTAAAGCCAAATATGCCGTGGCTGATCGACGCTGCATCATGTGTACTATTGGATTTCTTTGTATCCTCTTATCATTGAAAGCTAAGATCAAGACCTACTTTTTTTGGTTAAATCTGAACAGCATCTGCACGCGCTTTGTTTTTTTGTCATCAATAATTTCTGTCACCAATTATCAACCCTTTTTTCCAGCAAAGAGAGCAATAAAGAAATACAGAAAGTCAGGCATGTGAGGGACCTGGTTCAGACCGTATTAAAAAAAGCAATATGTATGAATGTGACAAGGTACAGTCTTAAACAGTGTCGTGATGTTCAGTATTATAATATGTCCATGTTACCATTACACTCTAAATGAACACGCGTATTCGGGGAAGATAGTAAGCCTTTGAGTTCCTTGTAGTTGTACGACACTTTCTTTTGGATGCCGCGCCTCGATGCTGCTTTTCGCTTACACTCAGTCATCAATCTTATCTCCATTACAATTTGCACTGTCAATTTTGCTCACGATCAACCTTAACACAAGTTGTAACTCAGATGCTCCTTCTCCAGGGAGCTGTCTATTCAGTTATTCGGATGTAGTAATGGTGAAAAATGCTTCCCTTGCACTTTTCTCTTTATTCTTTATTCTATTTCCTCGTTGTTTTCAGAGCAATAATTAGCGTATAAGTGAGATATTTTACTGTAAATGTGAGTAAATAATATGATCTTTATTTGTTTCCATTTGTATATATTTTGAAGGATCGGTTATGGTTTTTTGATTCATCCATTCATTATTCCAAAACATTTTTGTAGTTACAAAATTGACCTAGGTTAGGTTTGTGGGGTGCAAGTGACCCTAAAACTTTCAAATTTCAAATATACTCCCTCCTACTAATCATTATGAGCTAATTAAAGCATAAAATTCATTAAGCTTATGTGCTAGAATGTTGTATGTAAGGACAAACCCTACTTCATTTGCATCCATCCAAACATTGGTATTCAAGATGGATCGATAACATAATCAATTCATCATCGCTACTTCATCTACTTACATTTAGGCATCACTATGTAATGTCCCCTTCTAGACACATGGTTAGTCCATCGTGGAGTTCCCGTGGGCTAGCAGTTTGGTTAGGGAACTGTGGTTAGTTTGACTCTGGAGGTCTTTGTCAGTGTTGGAGCTGTGGTTCGCATTCAGTGGATCCAGTTGGCACCCACATGGTTGGCTCAGTGGGCTCTTGGTCATTACTTACTATTTTTAGTAAGTTCGGGTTCTGTGTCGGTTCAAGATTTTTAGAGTGGGATCAAATGCATTTCGTCAAGACCTTTCCGGCGAGCTATAGATCATTGAATTTCGACACCGTCTTCATATTTATTTTAAAGTCTGAAGATTTATTAATGTTATAATTATATGGACTTTATTATATTCTACGGGAAAAGTGACTTTATGGAAAATAAGGACTTAATGCAAGTTGTGACCTTGGCTGCCCATCCCTAGGCAACTAAAAGATGTTTTTAAAAGACAAAATCCCCTCTTGAAATCTAATGCTCATCTTGGAGGGAGAATATAAGGAGTTTTGGGAGCTCATTTCATTTTATGCTATGTTTATGATATTTCTGATTTTGAGCTTTGCTAGGGTTTCTTATTGTTTGGGGTTTGAGGATTTGAACCAGAGGCTCTTGAAGACGGAAACCTCTCTGAGTAATGATATCCCATAGGTGTGAAAGATCACCCGACGGTGCCAATGAAGGTGGATGTATTCAACATTCATAAGTGTGCTTGCAATGGAGTTATTCAAAGATGTATTTGGAGTTGATTGATATATCTTTGTTACTGATTTTGTACCTGAGATTGGAGGGTTTGGAGGCAGATTTTTGTGTGAGTTTGAGGAGTTCTTGCTGCTGTGTTTTTCCTCTTGCTGGGGATGTGAGGTTCACATAGTTTCATTCTCTGGGATTTGCAGCAGTTGCATTCCATCTTTGGAGGTGTTTGGGGTCTTTGGACTTGAACATTGCATTGTATATTCATTTGCAAACATTTGTAATACATTTGGGGTGAAACTAGCTAAACCCATGGCTGGTCTGGCAATAGTCAAAAACTGAAGTTTCAAATCTACATATGGGTATGTTGTGATAATTGTTTATTATCCATTCTGCTATCTGGGTAGTTGATAGTTTCCTTATATCTGTTGTAGTTTTTCTGGGTTTCCATATTATGCAATATATTGTGTGCTCTGGCACCACATCTGCAGGAAAACATAAAACCCCTTCTGCATCTTCTATCTATCTGAAAGACCACACAAAATAATAATAAAATATCACACAAAAGATTTTTAAAAAATACAAACAGGTACGGCACATTACAGTGGTATCAGAGCTATGATCTTGCCATCTTGTGAGGCTGAACATACATGCAATTGAAAATATGAACATGCAGATGAAAAACGAGGCATGCACGCCTTGTAATTGAGATATGAATCCTACAGCATCTTCATCACATCCTTATAATACTAGGAGGAACAAGTTACAACAAGCAACACAGGTTTCGCAGCTGGTTGAACTAGTTAATCCAGCACCACCAGTAGATCCATTTGAGACAGATACAAAGATAGAAGTTGCTGCTACTGAGGATGATTGGTAGGTCTCACGAACAAGCCCCTTTTCCGGTGAGCTGCCACCAATTACAGGTCCTATAGGAGAGATGGGTTACAGGGAAGAACCAGAACTTAGTGCATGTGATATTTTGATTGCACTCACCCAAGAGATGAGAGAGTCTCAACGAGAGATGGTAGAGGCATAGGCAGAGATGACACATGCCATCAAACAGTTGTGTAATGACGGGGAAAATCACCGTGACAGGGACAAGTATAACAGAGGTGACATGAATAGGCGCCACGAAGGTTACAGGAATAGGTACAATGGAGGTGATAGGAATAGGTACCAGGACGGTGATAGAAACAAACATGATGGAGGAGATAGAAATAGGAATGATGGGGGTGATAGACATAATGGTGACAAGAACCGGGGAGAACGGAATAATGGGGACAGGAACCAGGATGATAGACACAGGGACAAAGATGATGAGGACGAGGCATCAGTTACACACCAGAGGGATTCACAGTTCACGGTGGGAGATAGACCTGGCATCCCTATATTTGCTCCTAGGAACCAAGTTCCTGAAGAGGACCCCACACAGGCGGAGTTTCAGGAGGAGATTCTAAGGGACTGGAGAGCGTCCAGTGATGCTTTCAGAAACGAGATGACATTTGTTGAATATTCTGAAATTAGGCTTAAGTGTAAACCTCGTAGGGGAGGTAGACCTCAGAACCAAGAATTGCAAAGGAAAGTAAGTAAGATGACACTTCCCTACTTTGACGGATTGGGTAAGAGCACTGCTAGAGCTTAGGTCCAAAAATTGGATAGCTACTTGCAAATTAGTCCCATGCCAAAGGAGGATGCCATTACATATGTAGCTTTACACTTGGAGGGGACTGCTCACAAATGGTGGGGCAACAGTAAGGTCACACTGGGTCACAATCAGGTCACTTCATATGTGGAGTTCACAGCCAGACTGATCGACAGGTTCGATAAAAAGGACCCAGAATTACAGTTTAAGGAGTTGACACAGTTGAGACAGAGCAGATCAGTAGATTCCTACATTGCTGATTTCTAAGACATATCTGTTATGGTTCTAGATATTATTGAGTGCAGATTGGTTGTTCTCTTCATTGATGGATTATCGAATCAACTTCATGGTTGGGTTAAGGGCTTTGACCCTCCTACACTCCAAGAGGCCATGAAGAAGGCCCGAGACATGGAGTCATCAACATGGAGGAACAAGTTTCATTCCAAAGGGTTTTTGCAAAGGAGGGATAAGGAGAGAGATAGGAGACCATTACAGAAAGATGTGGGACAACCACATAAGAGTTCTTGTAGGTTGAACAGTGATTAATTGAATGACCTAAGATGGAAGAAGCTCTGTTTCCATTGTCGAGAGCCTTGGGATCCTAAGCACAAGTGTACTGCCTAAGGGAAGGCTAAACAATTAGAGTATTTTTCAGCTGATGAGTCTATTGATCTAGAGCCCCATTTGGACTACCATTCAAAGGCTAAGGATGCAGAATCGAAAGGCCCTGAGGAAGCATCAGATAGAGAGGATGATACAACCCTACCTATAGCACGTATCTCGAGTATCCAAAGGGAGGGATCATTCAGGATAAGAGGAGTATTGGGTGGGCAGTGATGTATTGCATTACTTGACACGGGTGCCACTCATAACTTCATAGATGAGGGCTTGGTCACCAAGAGAGGGCTGAAAACTGAGGAATTTGAGGGCTTTAAGGTGAAGGTTGCAGATGGTTTCATACTCACCTACACTAGGAGGATACCCAATCTATCAATCCAATTGAACAAATACACTTGCCAATCAGAATTTTATGTTGTTGGCATGGGTGAGATGGATGTTGTGTTGGGTATGAAGTGGTTGAATGATATTGAGGAGTTCACACTCAACTTGCGAATGATGGAAATGAAGTTTGAGGTGGATGGAGTTAGACATGTGCTCAGAGGCATTTTAGATGGTGGGTTGAGAGTTGTTTCTCTCAAGCAGATGGAGTGATTGATTCATCATGATCAGGTGGAGTGGGCAGCAGAGATTATGGTGATGCCTACAATAGATCAGCAGAAGCATACATATCCTCCTGACATGCAGTCTATACTTACTAAACACACCAAAGTGTTTAGTGATATTCCACCAAGTAAACCTCTTGATAGAGGTTTTGAGCATGTGATCGAGTTGGAGGAGGGTGCTAAGATAGTAATAACTACACCTTACAGGCACCCAAAGAGGTATAAGGATGAGATCGAGAAGGCTATCAAAGAGCTTCTCGAGATGGGTCACATCAGACCTAGTAAGAGTCCATTTGCATCATCTGTGGTATTGGTGAAGAAGAAGGATGGGACTCTTAGAATGTGTATTGACTACAAGGAACACAATAAGAAAATAATCAAGAATAGGTACCCAATTCCCAGAATAGATGAGTTGATTGATGAGTTGCACAGGGCTTGTTATTTCTCCAAGATTGATTTGAGATCTGGTTACCATCAGATTCGGATCATAGATGAGGATGTGGAGAAGACAACATTCAGGTGTCATTATGGGCACTTTGAGTTCCTAGTCATGCCATTTGGTTTGACCAATGCACCAGCTACCTTCCAATCTTGCATGAACAAGGTGTTTAGAGAGCATCTAAGGAGATTTGTGCTGATTTTCTTTGATGATATATTGATTTATAGTAGGACATGGGAAGAGCATCTGAAACACATTGACATTGTTCTGAGCATCTTGGAGAGGGAGTTGTTGTATAGAAAAATATCAAAGTGTGAGTTTGGGATGACCAAGTTGCTGTACTTGGGTCATATCATTAGTACTAGTAGTGTGAAGGTAGACCTAGAAAAGATTTGGGCAATTGTGGACTGGCTACTGCCAAATAATCTCTCATATCTTAAGGGATTTCTTGGCCTTTGTGGGTATTACCATAGGTTTGTGAAGGGGTTCTCTCAGTCGGTTGTTCCCCTTATAGATTTGACTCATAAGGTTGCTTTCAGTTGGATAGATAGGGCACAAGAGTGTTTTGACAAATTCAAATAGATCATGAATACATGCCCTGTGTTAGCCATACCTAATTTTAGTAAACCTTTTGAGCTACAATGTGATGCCTCAGGGGAAGGCATTGGTGTGGTGATCATGCAGGATAAGCACCCCATAACATTTGAGAATAGGAAGTTGAGGGTGTGGAGAGGAGTTACATCATATATGACAAGGAGATGTTAGCCATTATGCATGCGTTGGCTAAGTTCAGACAGTACCTTGTGGGCAGGAAATTTGTTGTTAAGATGAATCACAACAATCTGAAGCATTTCCTTGGGTAGAAGGATTTGAACGAGAGGCAATAGAAGTGGGTCAGCAAGCTACAAGCCTACGATTTTGACATTGTTTATGTCAAGGGAAGAAGAACATTATTGCTGATGCTCTATCCAGGAGGCCCCATTTGTGTGCACTTGGTGCTATTGCAGATGACTGGAGAGAATTGATTTCAACAGAGTATGCCAAGGATAAGTGGGCTACTGGAGTGATTGATGGCACCATTAAAGATGACATGTACACAGTGGCAAATGAATTAATCATTTATAAGGACAAGATCTTGTTGGTGTCAGGTTCTTAGTTGAAGCAAAAAATTTTGAGGGCATTCCATGATTTGCCTATGGTAGGGCATCCAGGATACTTCAAAACTTACAGGCAAGTCAGAGAGAGGTTCACCTGGAAGGGTCTTAAGACTGAGGTGATGCAGTATGTGAGAGAGTGCCCAATATGTCAGTAGAACAATCAGGAGCACTCACTTCCAAGTGGTTTATTGTAGCCCCTGCCCATTCCTGATAGGAAGTGGGATAGCATTTCTATGGACTTTATCATAGGTCTACCTAGAGTCCAAGGCAATGATTGCATTTATTTGGTGGTGGATAGATTGACAAAGTATGCACACTTCTTTTCTATTCCTACCACCTACAGTATAGCTTAGGTTGTAGAGTTGTTCTTTCGTGAGGTATTTCGACTCCATGGGTTACCTCGGAGTATTGTCAGTGATAGGGATAGTAGGTTCCTCAGTAATTTTTTGCAGGAGCTCTTCAGGTTGTCAGGGATAGAGCTCACACCTAGTACCAATTACCACTCCTAGACTGATGGTCAGACAGAGATAGTTAATACGTGGATGGAAGGATACCTCTGAAACTATGTTTCAGGGCAGCAGAAGGCATGGGTTAAGTGGCTTCACATGGGGGAGTATTGCTACAATTCCACTTACCACATGTCCATTCAGATGTCACCCTTCAGGGCATTGTATGGTTATGAGGCACCGAGCTTTACTAATTTATTGTTTGGTGCTAGCAAAGTACCAAAGGCTAAAGACTTCCTTCAAGAGAGTTAGGATATCATGAGGGCATTGAAGGAGACCATACAGAAGGCTCAGAATCAGTAGAGGTAGTATACAGATCAACAGAGAACTGAGCGATCATTTGAGGTCAGTGACATGGTTCACCTCATGCTGCAGCCTTATAGGCAATCTACTCTCCAGAAGAGTGGAGCAGAGAAGTTGAAGCCATGGTATTATGGATGTTTCAGGATCTCCAGGAGGATTGGGGAGGTGGCTTATGAGTTCAAGTTACCAGTAAGGAGCAGGGTACATAATGTGTTCCATGTTTCTCACCTCAAGAAGGCACTGGGGCACAATGTTACACCGTCAGTTGAGTTGCCTCCTCTCGATGAAGAGGGGAAGTTGATATTAGTACCTAAAGCAATTATTGACACCAAGGATTGTAATTTGAGGAGGAGGATTATCAGAGAGTACCTGGTCAAATGGAAGAACCTGCCAGTTGAGGATGCTACATGGGAGAACGAGCGGATATTGGAGCATCCTGATCTGAGATTGCTTGAGGCAAGCAATCTTAGGGAGGGTGGACTGTGATGTCCCCTTCTAGACACATGGTTAGTCCATCATGGAGTTCCCGTGGGCTTGCAGTTTGGTTAGGGAACTGTGGTTAGTTTGACTCTAGAGGTCTTTGTCAGTGTTGGAGCTATGGTTCGCATTCAGTGGATCTAGTTGGCACCCTCGTGGTTGGCTCAGTGGGCTCTTGGTCATTGCTTACTATTTTTAGTAAGTTTGGGTTTTGTGTCGGTTTCGGATTTTCAGAGTGGGATCAGATACATTTCATTGAGACCTTTCCGGTGAGCTATAGATCATTGAATTCCAACACCATCTTCATATTTATTTTAAAGTCTGAAGATTTATTAATTGTATGATTATATGGACTTTATTATATTTTGTGGGAAAAGTGACTTTATGGAAAATAAGGACTTAATGCAAGTTGTGACTTGGGCGCTCATCCCTAGGTAAGTAAAAGATGTTTTTAAAAGACAAAATCCCCTCTTGAAATCCAATGCCCATCTTGGAGGAAGAATATAAGGAGTTTTGGGAACTCATTTCATTTTATGCTATGTTTATGATATTTCTGATTTTCAGCTCTGGTAAGGTTTCTTATTGTTTGGGGTTTGAGGATTCGAACTGGAGGCTCTTGGAGATAGAAACCTCCCTGAGTAATAGTATCCCACAGGTGTGAAAGATCACCCAACGGTGCCAGTGAAGGTGGGTGTATTTAGCATTCACAAGTGTGCTTGCAATGGAGTTATTCAAAGTTGTATTTGGAGCTGATTGATATATCTTTGTTACTAATTTTGTGTGCTAAGATTGGAGGGTTTGGAGGCAAGTTTTGGTATGAGTTTGAGGAGTTCTTCCTACAGTGTTTTTTCCTCTTGCTGGTCCTACTTCCCTAGAGGCTGTACTTCCTTACTGGGGATGTGAGGTTCACATAGTTTCATTCTCTAGGATTTGCAGCAGTCGCATTCCTTCTTTGGAGGTGTTTGGGGTCTTTGGACCTGAACATTACATTGTATATTCATTTGCAAACATTTGTAATGCATTTGGGGTGTAACTGGCTAAACTCATGGTTGGTCTGGCAATAGTCAAAAACTAAAGTTTCAAATCTGCATATGGGTATGTTCTGATAATTGTTTATTAGCCATTCTGCTATCTGGGTAGTTGGTAGTTTCCTTATATCTATTGTAGTTTTTATGGGTTTCCATATTATGCAATATATTGTGTGCTCTGGCACCACATTTGCAAGAAAACATAAAACCCCTTTTACATCTTCTATCTATCTTAAAGACCACACAAAATAATAATAAAATATCACACATAAAAGATTTTTAAAAAATACAAACAGGTACGTCACATTACACACTATATGTTTGCATGCTATCTCCAATCCTTGTTCTGCAATCATTAAATCAAATCCTAAGGGTTTGACTAAGGGAGAATCCTCCTACCTAGCAAACTCCCAAAAGATGTTTCCAAACACTATGAATCAAGTATTGTAGGTCATAGACATTAAGACAAGCATATCACATTGGTCAAAATTGGTGAAGTTCATATCTGTGAAATTGGTTCATACCTATGTGCAAGGCTTAGATTCACACTCATCTTTAGATCAAAAGTGACGCTAAGCATTTGACAATGAATTTCTCAATTTAAAAGCAATTTTCTAACAAGTCCTCAGTTTCTAGAGCATTGACAAATTAGTCCCTAACATCTAGCACTACAAATCTACATTAAATTTTAAACTAATTACATTTAGTTTTATTAAATTCCAAACATTTAAATAATTTATGACTCCCAAATCATTTTCCTAGAATAAATTATAATATAATTGCATTTATTAATATTTACCCTAGATTTCAAGAGAAATTTTATTTTATTTATTTTCAAATGTATAGTTGGTTGTTTGTTATATATTAAAAATATTAGATAACTAGCATTTGAATTTTAATCTACTATTGCTGAGCCAATTATGAGATATCCATGATACATCTTGATGACTAAATATACAATGTCATATTTTAAAACATCGAGAATGCGAATTAATATTCCTTAAATATAATATAGGGCAAAATTGCACTAAATCTTTTACTTACAAACTACAAGAACCTTCTTAAACTACAACACCAAGCTAGATATCTATAGTGTTGGGACTTGGATGTATTATTCACTTGCTGAGAGTTCTTGAAGAAAAAATTGATCTATAAGTTATTAAGCAGCTGCAAAATGCAATGTCGTATGATGTAGTGATTTTTACATGTTGCGATATAGCATGTGTGTATGTTTACATGTGGTGATGTTGTGGTAACAACTGCAAGTCATTTGGAGGTGAATTCACTATTGCCTACTGAATTTAGTGTTATTAGATGCATGAATGGAAATGTAGGTGCACTTGCAATAGGGATGGAGTTCATGTGACATAATATAGGGACATGATAATATTTATGATGTTGTTTTAAGGTACCACAATCAAATAGAAATGGTTAGATGTTTGTATATGCTACCACAAGCTTGGAACTAGTAATGGTGGTATATAAAAAAGATGTACACACTAATAGTGTTTAGTCAGAAACTATTGATTCTTAGTGTATAGCAGTGACTACATATACATGATGGTTATTCACATGGATACATAACATTTTGGTATAGGTTAAGTTTAGGGGCTTTGACAAGCTACTAAACCTGACAGCAAAATAAAACAACTCACAATAATCCAAAAATTCCTTTATTCACATACAATCAAAACAATACAGTAGGAGTAAAATTACATTCATGACATTATAGTTGATCATATGGGTTTCCTTTCATACATGCCCTGGCATTAAGCCTTACAAAATTCATGGAAATGTAGTAGAAGTTAACCTTTCTACATGAAAATGCTCTATTTAAATGTAGAAGAGGTGGCCACCACATGTCCTGATGTGATAGGACATGTGCCACTCCTCTATTGGATCTCTTGATCCACAATGCAAGTCGTTATAACCATTTTTGGTGTTTCTCAATACGTTTTAGGTAGTTTGTGGAAACCTGAGGTCCTCATCAAGACATTGTAGAGAAAACAAGGTCATCGACATATGCAAGGATAGTTGAGTCATCAGGATGTCGAGGGGAAATCTAGGCATCCAGAATATTGTGGGGAAATAGGTTCCAAGAGGATATTGTAGGATTCTAAGGGGTATCAGGATAAATCAACTACCAAATGAAAACTTCATAAGGTGCATGAAGAGTGGTGTCAGTGGAGGTTTCAAGTCCAACAGGACTTGCAGGGACCTAAAGGGATCCAAGATGGCCTAAAAGTTTCACAAATCCACATGCAAGATAAAGTTCTGCTGGAGAAAGATAAACTGCCATGGCGGAGGTTTTAGGTTAGCGAGGATATGAAGGGAAAAGGGATATATTCGGGTAGGGACTAAAGGTTCACAAATCTGGATGGGCGTAAAAGTTTTGCAAGATGTGAGTAAAGGCATTCAGAGAGAAAATGAAGTCCAACGAAACTTAGTGAGAAAATGAAGGTCATTCGATAGGGTTCAAAGGACCCGCAAATACTGATGCAAACTAAAAACCCTCAAACTGGTTACAAGTCAAAAGACCCACAAATGTAGTCAGGTGCCAAAGATGAACCAAAGTGTAACTTGATCAATTTTGATCATAATCTCACCAAACTTGAATTGTGAGCACCCATTTGACTCCTTAACAAGATAAACTCTTTAATTTTCTATGAATCCTTAGGAATTTATTTGGAATCTTGAACACCAACTCCTACAAGAAAAAACAAGAAGACAGTGAACAAACAAAGCAAGGAAATATTTTTGGTTGGCAAGGATTGCTGATGCCCGGATGCTCTTGCATTAGACACACTGAGTAATTAAAATGTTCCATGGGTTGGAAACTCATGGACATTTTTTGCAATTCTAGAACTGGCATTCCATATTTGTCTAGCTTTACAACACTCTACCAAGAAGCTTCATCTGCAACTCTGTTCTTGCATTGGAACATGTATTCCATCTAGTTCTTTTATCTGGTTGTCTTAACCACACGGGAGTTAATCACTTTATCTACTTCTTCCATCTTCTTTTCAGGTAACTGATCTAACCATCCTTCTGCATCATGCAAACATGAGTGTGTACCCCTTGTAAACTTATCTCTCCTTCATGGAACTTGTACAGATTGGTAACATTCAAAGGGGAGATATGTCTATTCATACTTGTAGTTCATTCTCATACGTATTGGATGAGAACTTCTTCAACACCTTACATGGGCCTATTTTCTTAAATTTCATCTTATTGTATGTTCCTTGTGGGAACCTTTCTTTCCTCAAATGTGCCAAAACTAAGTCACCTACCTAGAACTTTTGTTCCCTCCTATGTATATCAACATGTTCTTTGTCCTTGCTAGCATTTTTCTCCAACTTTTTTTTCATCTCCTTGTGAAACTCATGAATCTATTCTATAAAATCCTCTGCTATAACACTCTTCCTATTTAAATCTACACTATCAATCAACTCATTAACACCTTTTGGGTTGTACCCATAAACTATTTGGAATAAGCTCTTTCTTGCACTTCTATTCACTGAATTGTTGTAAGCAAATTCTAACTGTGCCAAAATAAGATCCCATTTATGTGGTTTGTCTCCCACCAAACATCTTAATAACTTTCCCAAGCTTTTGGTCACAACCTCGGTCTATCCATTAGTCTAGGGGTGATAGGATGAACTGAATCCTAATTTAGTGCCCATCTTCTTCCACAAAGTACGCAAAAAATAGCCAACAAACTTGGTGTCCCTGTCTGATACTATGGTCTTACGTAGTCCATGCAACCTAACTACCTCTTTGAAAAACAACATAGCTATGTGGGATGCATCACTAGTCTTCTGACATGGTATGAAATGAACCATCTTTGAAAATATCTCCACTACAACAAAAACTAAGTCATTACCTCTCTGTGTTCAAGGAAAACTCCAAAAAAATTCATACTTAGGTGCTTCCATAGCCTCTCTAGTATAGGCAATGGTTGTTGTAGTCCTATGTTATGTCTTTCTTTTTTAGCATGCTGGCAAACTTTGTAACCTTGTACCAGTCTGTTCATAGCTGCACTCATTCTTGACCAAAAATAACCTTCACTCAATTGTGCCAATGTCTTATCTATTCCAAAATGTCCACTCAAGCCTCCGCTATTATTTTCTCTTATTAGGTACTCTCCCATTGAACCTCTAGGTATACACAATTTCTATCCTTTGAACAACAAGCCATCTTGAATGAAATACTCCAACAATGGAGTCCTATCTCATTCCACTAGACTTCTACTAGCTATCCATACTTCCCTAAAATCAAGATCATTCAGATACAACTCCTTCATTGCATTAAAGCCAACAACACTAAACCTTAACTCATTCATCAATAAACATCTTCTGCTAATTGCATCTTCTACACTATTTGACTTACCACTCCTATGTTTCAATACAAAAGAATAACTTTGCAAGAATTCCACCCATTTCATATGCCTCCAGTTTAACTTGCCTTGGTTTTTGATGTACTGCAAGGCATGGTGGTCTTTGTACAATACAAACTCATTTCTACAAGTAATGCCTCCACTTCTTCAAGGCTTGTACTATAGCATTTAATTCTTGGTAATAAACTAAGTACTTCCTCTTTGCTTTATTTAGTTTCTTGCTAAAGTAGGCAATGGTTCTACCTTCTTAACTTAGTACTCCCCCAATTGTACTACCACTGGCATCATAATCCACTTGAAACACTTTGCCAAAGTTTGGCAATGACAACATTGGTTGTTCTGTCACCTTCTTCTTCAACAATTGAAAGCAATTTTCTATTACAGTTGTCCACTGAAACTATTTCCTAACACCCTTCATTTTCTTTGTAATAGGTGCACATATCCCACTGAAATTTCTTATGAACTTCCTATAGAATATTGCCAAGCCATGGAAATGTTTGGCCTCAAACATGTTTCTAGGTGAAGGCCAATCCATTATTGCCTTAAGCTTCTTGGGATCCATCTTCAACCTTTCTTCAGACACTACAAAACCTAGATATACTAGTTCTCTTTCCATAAAACTACATTTATCCAAGTTTACTAGCAAATTTTCTTCTTTTAACCTCTGCAAAACTACCTTAAGGTGCAACAGGTGTTCCACTTTTGTTTTAATAAAAATTAAAATGTCATCCAAATAAACAATGACAAATTTTCCAAGGGCTCCATTACCTCATTCATCAGTCTCACGAAGCTGATGGGTGCATTTGTCAACCCAAATAGCATCACTAGCCATGCAGACAATCCATCCTTGGTCTTGAATGTTATCTTCTATTCATCACCTTCTCTAATTCTGATTTGGTGGTATGCACTCTTCAAATCAATCTTGTTGAAGTACTTTACTCCACTCAATCAGTCCATCAAGTCATCCATTTGAGGCAATGAAAACCTATACACATAATGATTATCTTGTTTATGGTGGTTGAACTAGTGCACATTCACCATTTCCCATCTTTCTTAGGTAATAGTACAATAGATACAACACACAAATTGAGGCTATTTCTAATCATTCCCTTGTCCAATTGCTCTTGCACTTGTCTATTCACATCTTCATTTTCCATGGGCATCATTCTATATGGTGCCTTATTTGGTAGGATTGCACCCAGTATCAAGTTAATGTAGTGACTTATGCTTCTAGTTGGAGGTAATCCATTAAGCAAGTCCTTCATTAGGATGTCACTGAACTCATTAAAAATTTCTTGGACTTATGTGGGAACTTCTGTCCCTTTCTTTGTTGTCCTAACCTCTACAGTCTTAGGTAGGAAGGCAAAATTTACCTAATCCTTTTTTATATCCTTCAAGAACTATTTTCCAATCACTAGACAAACCCTATTGGTTTTCTCAACCTCCACATCCTTATCCTTCAAAGGATTCAACAAATAATCAACTACATCTTTCTTAATTTTAATACAATTATTCTTCCCATCATGAATGGCCTACCTATCATATTGCCAAGGTCTACCTAATAGAATGTCACATACATCCATTGGCATAATATCACACATTATCTCATCTTTGTAATTCATGATATGAAATTTAACAAGGCATTGTTCACTTACCAATAACTAATGTCCCCTCTATAGCCAAGAAACCTTGTATGGGGTTGGATGCTTCAACCTCTTTAGCTTCATATTCTCCACCAACTCTTCTAACACTAAGTTATCAATGTTGTTTCTATCAACAATGACTTTGCTACATTTTCCTCCAGACCTACATCTAGTTCTAAATAAATTTCTTCATTTTTTACATTCCTCTTGTACCTTCTATGGTGTTAGAAGAACATTCCTTAGCATCAAGGATTCTCCATCCTCAAGCTCTTCTCCAAATTTTTGTGAGGCTGCACTTGCAATACTCTCCTCCTCAGCTTGTGCTATATCAGCTCTAGTTTCTTTTCATTTTCAACTACTCTATTGTACTTGAGGACATTCAAATGCCCTATGTCTAGCCAAACCATACTGGAAACATGTTTCACTAAATCCTCTTCCTCTTCCAAAATTTCCTCTGCCTCCATAGTCATCACTCCTTCCTCTACTTCCTTGGGTACTGGTATGAGAAGTACTTTCTTCTCCTAGCTTATCTTGATAACCACATCTAGGATTTGATTGTTCTCTTCCTTTCAAGGATTTACCTCTTCCCTAGAACTATTATGTCTTCCAGAGATATTTTCTTCTTCCTTCAATGCAAATTGATAGGCTTTTTCCATTTCATCTTAGATAGAATAATGTAAACCATTAACATACCTAGAGATCTTCTTAGTATCATCCTCAATGTGACCAACTCTAATGTTTAATCTGTAAAAATCCTCAATGTAGTCTTGCACACTTTTCTCCCTCTGCTTGTGGTTCTATAGCATCTTGAACATGGTGATCTGATTATCTAGAGGTAGAAATGTTTCTTTCCATTGAGTTACCATCCACTCCTAGTTTTTAATCTTTTCTAGTCATTTTCCCTATCTCTCGACTTGCACATGATCCCACAATAGAGATGCATGTCCCTTCAGCTTTGTAGAGTTAAGTTTTACCCTCTTAGGGTCTTCAATTGATTCCAACTTAAAATACTTATCTACCTCTACAATTCAGTCTATCAACTCCTCTAGATTTAGGATACCACTATAACTGGGTATTTCTACACATGGTTTACTAGCAATTTTTATCATTGCACTTAGAAACCTTCTCTCATGTTCATCTCCTCCTTCTTTTATTTTCTACTTTACTGACTTCTTCGTCATTATCACTCATATCCTCTATAGATACTCCTCTACATCATGTTCTCTCCATTGCATCCAATCTAGTTGTAATGCCTCTGAGAATCTTTACCAGTGCTACATCTCTAGCTCTTGGAGAGGCTCCTCTTCTACCTCTTGCTCAATGTGCCATGTTTATAGGCCATCTATAGTTGTAAGTTTTCCTTTCTTCACTCTTCCTAAAACAATCTCCTCAGGTTCCCTTGTAAAACACCTCCACAGCCTCAAGAAATTCCAAACCTAAGCTATGATACAACTTAGTGCAAGTCAAGGTTCAAGGGCTTTGATAAGCTATTGGACTAGGCAACAAAATAAAATAACTCTCAAAAATATAGAAATTTCATTTATTCACTTGCAATCAAAACATTACAGTGCAGGAGTAAAATGGCATTCATGACATTATAGTTGA
Organism: Cunninghamia lanceolata; assembly: GCA_027924645.1. Lineage (NCBI taxonomy): Eukaryota > Viridiplantae > Streptophyta > Pinopsida > Cupressales > Cupressaceae > Cunninghamia > Cunninghamia lanceolata. The sequence goes on along the minus strand of BSBN01000553.1, from coordinate 17,138,023 downwards.
TCATATGGGTTTCCCTTTGTTACAAATGAAGATAACTACTATAAATGGAAATTTGAATTCAACTGTAAATATGATCTTAACCAGTGCATAGCCAAATCAAGATTGCAAGAAAATAAATCAGCAACTCAAAGAAATATGGAACATAAGAAATAAACACATAACAAAGTGTTTACATGGAGAAACCCTTTTAGGAAAAAAATCCACCAAGAAGAGAGGCCCAAGCTTGTATTATCTTCAAGAATAGAGATTGCATACAATCCTTCATAACCTAAAAACAAAGCTTTCACTCTAACTCATAATGTTCTATTTCTACCACAATAACTCCTATTTATATAGCACTTTCATTTTCTAAATGGGGTAACAACGTTGGTTATAATATCCCAACACCTCCCTTGGATAAATCCAAGAATTTAATTTATAAAATAAAGTAGATTGTAACCTCATAACTCACCTCTTCAACATGTACAACTAATTTGTCCTATCTTGCAAGATAATTACTATCTTCATGTGGAGGTGTTATGACCAACAAAAACTTCACAAGTGTCCAAAACAACCCTATGGGAGGTTGAACACCCCAAAAAATCTTAACTTCCAAGATTCCATCCTAGTAAATGGTAGCTTCATGCTAGTAAACTATTAGTTACCGACCCCCAGTAAAAATTAATTATTGTAAAGGTAAATCCTTATGGTAAAAATTATTTACTATTGATGGTGAATTCCTCATCCCTTATGAATGATTTAAAAACAATATTAGGAGTAAGTAAATACATAAAATTTACAAGGTTGATGGCACCTTAGTCCTAACACCCTTCATACATGCCTTGACACTAAGCTTTAAAACATTCATAGAATTGAATCAGATCAACCATTGTAACCTTCACTTGAAACCCTAGCTCTTATCGAAGCAATTGCAGTAGAAGAAGTTAGCCTTTTAGTGTGAAAATCCTCTATTTGAATGTAGAAGAGGCAGCCACCACATGTCCTAATATGATAGGAGATGTGTCACTCCTCCATTGGCTCTCTTGATCCATAATGCAAGTTGTTATAACTATTTTTCCATTTTTAGGTATGTTTTACGTGATTTACAGAAACCTGAGGGTCATCAAGACATTACAAAAAATAGGGTCATCAACATATGTGGTGATAGCTGAGTCAATAGGATGTCAAAGAGAAATCTGGGCATACAGAATATTGCAAGGAAACAGATTCCAAGAGGATATTACGGGGTCCCGAGGGGTATTGGTATAAATCCATTGCAATATGAAATCTCCACAAGGTGCATGAAGAGTGGGATCGATGGATGTTTCAAGTCCAGCAGGACTTGTGGGAACCCAAAGGGATATGGGATGGACTAAAAGTAGTGTAGATCCACATGCAAGATAAAGCTCCACAAGAGAAAGATAAATGACCATGATAGATGTTTTAGTTTAGCAGGGATATGAAGGGAAAAGGGATATATCCAAATAGGTGCTAAAGGTCCACAAATCTGAATGGGCATAAAAGTTTTGTGAACTGTGAGTAAACGCACCCAATAGGAAAATGAAGTCCAATAGAACTTAGTGAGAAAACAAAGCTCATTCAGTAGGGTTCAAAGGACCCGCAAATCCTAATGCAAGTTGAAACCCCGCAATCTGGTTGCAAGTCAAAAGGCCTACAAATGCAATCAGGTGCCAAAGTTTTGCCGAAGCATAACTTGCTCAATTGTCATTAGAATCTTGCCAAACTTGGACTGTGAGCACCCATTTCACTCCTTAACAAGATGAACTCTTCAATTTTCCATGAATCCTTAGAAATTTCTCTAGAATCTTGATTACCAACTCCTGCAATAAAAAAATAAGAATAAAATGAACAAACAAAGAAAGGAAATATTTTTAGTTGATGAGGATTCCTCATGGGTTCAGTGTTGCACATATTTTACCTAAGGTTGTCTCTCTTGTGGTTATCATTGATTCTTAACACTCAATTTGGGTTGTCATTGATGCTTATGTTGATGATGTGTATGTTGACGATACACTATGATGGTGTGCTAATAGTGATGTTGATAATGTTCATGGTTTGATGTCATGCCTTGTTCAATGTCAATTGAAGTTGTATTGAGTATGTTTGTTATCAGCAGAGATGATATCATGATGATATATTAAGATGGGAATTAGAAGCATTAAGATGAGAAGTAGTAGAATTAAGATGGGAATTAGAAACATTAATGCTGATGTTGAGAAGATGTTGTTGATGGCCTATAGCTTGTGTATGCTATTTTCTAATGATCCTAAGGAAGTATGTGTTGCTATAAGAAGGTTCTGGTCTCAAGATGTTGGTGAAGGTTGTTGTTGCAGGAAGCTGCCTAGAAGACTTCTTAATAAAATGCTCTGCATTCCTCTGCATTTAAAGATACGGTCATGTGGTTCAAAAGTTAAGTTTAGTATGCTGTGAAGGTGCTAAATCCAAAGTTTCACATCATTTGCTCCTCTGTAGTGAAATTTATAAGTGACAAAGTTCTAGTCTATGCTCTGATAGAGTAAATTGATGATGAAGGTTGTTTGGAATGCTTCGCATTCCTATGGAAGTGAAGATTTGTCCATGCAGTTTTGTGCACATGTTCAAGAATGTTCAATACATCCTACCTTATAGTTTTTAGGTGATTTAGATGTTTGCAAGTTTAGTTTTCAAAGAACGATGTGCTACATATAGTTCTGAATGCCTAATTGTTCTACAAAACATATGTCTATGTACTTGTGTCAGTTGGAGATTTTACAAATTAGTTATATGAGTTTATGTGGATATGCTACATGTCTCTATGTTTCTCAAGTTTGAAGCACATGCAAATCTTTCATGTTTCTTGTACCGCACAAAGTTTTCAAGTCAGTTTATGAAGAGTTATTGTTACTCAGGTGGACTTGGGAATGTTGGTGATGTGTGCCACAAAGTTGTTGATGTGTGGAGTTTAATAAGTGTTTGGAAATGTTGTATGGGTCATGCTGACTCATCTAGGAGAAGTGCAATCCAAGAGTTCCACCAAGTTATATTAGCTGATGTGCTATAAGCCTCATGTTTTCTTACTTAAGGGTGACCTAATTCAATTGTGTGAAGCATGCAAATGTTATTCTACGAAGGATGATGTTGTGAAGGATGTTTAGGACTAGGTTAAGCATGTGTTGGGATCCACAAGGTGTGTTCCACTTCTTATTGTTGTGTGGTTCGTAATAGGGCTTTCCCTCTACAAGTTTCATGTCATTTGATCTTTGGCCAACTTGTAATTGTAATATTCTTGTTGTCTTTGGCTGACTTGTAATGAATTCAATGTAATATCATGTATATATTGTAAACCTAGTTGATCTAGGTGAAGTGTGATTGCAATTTGAAAGTAAGTAGTAGAATGTGGACATGTAATGCATTATGATGTGTGATTGAACGAGAAAGAGCAGAAGTGATAGATCCTATATAGATTCATCTTGAAGATATTTTTGTGATAGGAGGGAAGTAAAGAGTGTGCCTAACTAATTCAATCATCAAAGATAAGTGAAAAAGAAGAAGTACAATCATCAAAAGGAGTGAGCTTAATTGTCAGTTTCAGATAGTAGAAGGACTATCATGCTGTAATCTTTTCTGAGTTTGTTCTCAATATAGGGAATAGTTGCTTCCTTGGGTTATAGCCCTAAAAGGAATTTTACAAGGAGTTGTAGCTTCCTTGGGAGTGACCCTAAAGCCCTTGTTCATGGAGTAGTTTCTTCCTTGGGTTGAAGCGCCAAAAACAAGTCAGCATGGATTAGTAGCTTCCTTTAGGTTGTATCCCTAAAACAAAATTGTAATATTTTATAGTAGTGAGCTTCATATATTGTGAGTTAATCCTCACTGTGGTTTTTCCCCTTTTAGGGTTTTCCACATATATCTTGTGTTATGTGGTTTTATGCATTGTGTTGATCTTTTATGTTTTTGTTAATGTTGTAAAGTTTAAGTTTTAATCTGCTCTAGAGGATTTGAGATTTGTTTGGATACTAATTCACCCCCCCTCTCAATATCTAGGTGTGTCCAACAATTGGTATTAGAGCTAAGTGCCTTTGAGAAGCCTAACAACTGAGGTAGATCCTGCACTTGAACACATGGAATCTGAAACAATATCTAGACTTTGAAGGTGAACTTTGGTCTAGTCTTGAAGATCTAGATGAGGTAAGAGCACTAAATCTGGAATATGAGGGAATGCTTGAAAAATCAAAGGAGACAATTGTCAAATTGAATACACAACCTGGAGAATCAAAAGAGGAGATTGGCAAACTGAAAGCTCAAATAGAAGGAGATAAAGAATGGGAAATTAAATTCAAGGAGGCAAGAGATGTGATCTCTAATCTGAAAGTTAGATTTGAAGAATACAAGAGGATTGAAGATTTCTTAAACACCAAGCTCAATGAGAAAGCTGATGAATGTTTAAAACATGAGGAAGAAGTTGTCACTCCAAGAAAAGAACTGGAAAAAGCAAAAGAACAAATTGACAAGGGTTTAAAACTAAAAGGAGGTTCTGAAATTCTAGATGAGTTGATTATCTCTCAAAAGCCATGAAAAGAAAAAATTGGTCTTGGTTTTGAAAAAGGGAAAAGTCCTATAACTAGTACATCTAAAAACTTATATGATAACTTCAAGGCAGTAGGAAAGTTTGAAACAATGGAGGAAAAAGATTGCACTAAAGATCCTAAGAAGAATGCCTCTAAAGATACAAAAGAAGATGGATTTGTTCCTGTTCAGTGATAAAGAAGATTCAAAGGTCCTCCACTAGCAAGGAAGCATTCCCCTACCAAGTTCAATCAATCTTTTCAAGGTCTGTGTTTTTCTTGCAACAATTTTAGGCATAAGGCTATTTATTGTAGACCTAGGCAAAGAAGAAATGACTACATGAGTAGAAGACCATTTGTGCGTCAAAGATATGGTGTTGTTTCATTTCATGGTTAGTGCTATACATGCAAAAAGATTGGTCATAAGGCTAATGAATACATAAGTAAAGTGATGAGGAATAGTTTCATGAACAAGAATAATGCTATGACTTCTCAATCCTTCGATGGTTATTTCTACACATGCAACAAGTTTGGTCATAAGGCTGCTGATTGTAGATCTAATGTAAGAAGAGGTGATTATGCTCCACAATCTAGGATCACCTGCTACAATTGCAATAAATCAGGACACATTGCAAGGTTATGCAAGGGGAAGAATATAAGATTTTCTACTCCTCAAAAGGAGATTGACATTGATCAACAAAAGAAGGAAATGAACAAGATATGGAAGGAGGAAGAAAGTGAAGTAAAGGAATGATTTGTACCTCTACCTAGTTTAGATGGATCTTCCAGTAACTAAAAGAAAGTATTGGATTAGGGGGAGTTGCAATTGCAAATCTTTTCAAACCCCTATAAAGCATAAGATGCTTAAATACTCAGCATAATGGTTAATGGTGACATTGATATGTTTGACTAGTGCTAATATGATATTTTCTCAAAATCCCAGAGAAAATATACTCTTTGCAAACGTTTGTTGAAGGGTCATAGATCTTTGTGTTATCTCAGGATAGTAAGAAGCTACATGCATTTAATATGGAGAGACTGGGGTAGATGTGAAGCTTATTTATTCCCCACTTGATCAAAATTGATCTCATTTGAATGATATCAAGTGTGTGTAAGAGATGGCTAGGGCAATGTTGAAAGATGCAGATCTACCTAATATGTATTGGAATGAAGCAATTCACATTGCTATTTACCTGATCAATAGAGTACAATTGAGGGTCAATAGCATTAAGACCCCTTATGAGCTATGGTATGGAAAAATTCCCACTTTTACATACTTCATTAATTTTTGTAGCAAATGCTACATCAGAAGACATGATGAAGACCTTGGAAAGTTTTATTCAAGATGTGATGAAGGGGTCTTTTTTAGTTACTCAACCAAAATCGAGGCCTATAGATGTTACAACAAGAGATTGGGGAAGATGATTGAAAGCACAAATGTTAAGGTTTATGAAGATTTGTATTAGACTCACAAGAACTAGGGGACTACGGATCTGATATGCCTCACTGCATTGAAAAAGAAGAAGAAGAAGAGAAAGAAGAGAAGGAACAAGAATCAGAGAAGATTCCTAAGACTCTAGCAAAGTATGTGTAGAGGAATCATTCAGTAGATTAGATAATTGGCGATACTTGAATGAAGGTGTACAGACTAGGAGAAGGCTTGCAATAGCAAGTGAGAAAGTGAATTTGTGTTTACTGTCAAAGATAGAGCCCAAAACCTTTGTTGATGCTAGCAAAGATGATGGATGGTTGAAGGCAATGGAAGAAGAATTGAATCAAATAGAGAAGAATCAAACATGGGAATTGGTTCCCAGACCAACTAATAAGAATGTTATAGGAACAAGGTGGGTGTTCTAGAACAAACTTAATGAAGATGGTGAAGTTGTAAGGAACAAAGAAAGATTGGTGTGTAAAGGCTATTCACAAGTTGAAGGTATTGATTTTGAGGGGACTTTTTCTCCATTATCTAGAATGGAGGCAATCAAGATGTTTCTTTTCTTTGCTACTCACACGAACTTCAAGGACTATCCGATGGATATCAAGTCAGTATTCTTGAATGGAGATATAGAGGAAGAAGTCTACATTGAGAAACTAGATAGTTTTTGGCTATCAGAAGATATAGACATGGTGTACAGACTCAAGAAAACTTTGTATGGACTCAAGCCAACTCCTAGAGCTATTAATTTTAGGACAAACAATTGAGAGGGGGGGTGAATTAGTTGTCTCAAAAACTTTCTTTCTTTAAACACTTAAATCCTTCTTATATTTCAATAGCATAATACTGATGTAATCATGGAAGCACAATGCAATAACTTAAGAGCAAAAACACACTAACACATATGACACCAAGATTTTAACATGGAAAACTCGGTTAAGAGAAAAACCACTGGGTGACTAACCCAAGATTGTATTCTATATTAAAATAATAAGAAGAACAAAATGGCATATGCCAATTAGGGCTCAATGCCTAAGCACACTACTCACAAGAGGCCCACTGCCTACAAGAGACACACTGTCTATAGAAAAATAAATATTACATACTTGAATTGGAGATTAGCATCTTCACCATGCTTGAGTCAGTTCCATTTAAGCTCAACACTTCTGCTTTGCTTTTCGCTCTTCTGCTCTCTACCACTTCCTCATCTCAACTAGGATACTTTGAAATGACTTCTCAAGTCTTATTTATAGAAGACATTGACTTTGGGATAATCATCAAAGTCGGCACAATACATTATTTTATTATAGAGCAAATACTCAAATACAATTTGATTTGTTACAAGAACTTCATGCGTATCACCACACTATCGGCCACACATATTTGGGACTTCAATCTTCTTTGAGGAACATGCCATGCTTCACAGAACATCTTCAAGATCATCCACAAGATGTGTAAAACATCTGGTCGGCCATGATTAGGAAGAACACCATCGTCCAAGAGTAAATCTTCAATTATGGGCTCAATCTTCAATGCGGACTGCCAACATGAACTAGACACAATCTAGAAACCCCCACAAGCTTGCCTGAATCACCAAGAACATCCACATCACTTCTGTTTACTAAAATCATTCACATCTTCATTTAGAACCTCAAGAACATAGTCTATCATCACTGTCACATTAGAATAAATGCTTGTAGACCTCCGGACCACGAACCAATTGAGTTGTCAATTCCCATTGGCTTCTTAAACATTCCACCAAATCTGTAGAACAAGATATTACATTTCCAGATCTCACCGGACCTATTTGTGTCACTCTATCACCTTTAAATATCTGCTAGAACCAGTTTTAGTCATATGGCCATAACTTCTCCAAATCTTTATGTGGGCCTCTCAAATCTTGACTGGATCATCTTTAGACACAAATCTACAAACCCTTTGATGTGCATTCTCTAATTTTCATCTTAGCTAGGATCTTCACTTCATAGAGCTTCATTGTCTTCACTGTTCTTCTCTATTTTTGATAGGACTCATTTTCTCAATATCCTCAACACACAGCTCATCCAATCCTTAACATCAATGCAACAGGAGTATGTTGACATCAATGACAATACTAGTTAGGCCCATACTTGTAACAAGAGCTTGGTATGCTCGGTTGGATAAATACTTACTTCAGTAAGGTTTCAAGAAAGGTACTATAGATAGTAATCTTTACATTAAGGAAGATGGAAACAAGATTTTAATAGTTGTAGTATATGTTGATGACATTATCTTTGGTGGAGATGATGATGTAAAAAGAGTTTGAGATGTCTTTGTTCCTTATGCTTCAAATTGTTTAGCCAGATGATGGTATCTATGTTTCTCAGGCTAAGTATGTTAGAGAGATGTTGAAGAAATTTGGTATAGAGGATTCCAAAGCAATAAGTACTCCTATGTTTATTGGTTGTCATTTGAGCAAGGCAGATGAGTCACCTAAGGTTGATCAGACTCTTTATAGAACTATGATTGAAGGATTATTGTACCTGACTACTTCTAGACCTAATATTATGCATGCAGTATGTTTGGTTGCAAGATATCAAGCTAATCCTAAGAAAACTCATGAGAAGACAGTAAAAAGATGTAATTGTTGGGAACTAAGGTGTCTCAACCTTGGTAATTCCTTGCATTTATTATTGTAAAGTAATTTATTTATTTAGCCTATGTTGTAATTTTGTTGCACATCCTGTTTTGTCATTTAGTGTGAAGTGGCATGATGAGTTGTCACTCCACTTGTAAGATGACTAGGATGGTCAACACACTCCATGTGGAGATAGGCGTCCCTTTTGTGTGGTAGAGGTTTTCTTCCATGTGTCGACATCTTGACTAGTGTGTAAGTGAATCTTGACCAAAATGGTTATGACAAATTCCTATGACAGAATCTATGACATGTAAGAGTCAGAAATAGAAGGTTCTATGCGAGGTAAAGACATGTGTCACAAGGCATCTTGGAAGAAGGCATCTTTGGGTTCCCCAAGGAGGGTTATGACATGTTGTAAGAGTGTGCTATTTATATCCTTTTTATGATAGATTCTCTTACAACTGTAAGATATGCCAGTATGACAGATTCTATGATAGTTCTAAGAGTCGTAAGAGTATCTATCATTGCCCATCTTGGGAATAGGTGACTTCTTTGGGATGGGGTGACTTGACAAGTGTCATGAACATCCTACAGTTTTGGACAAGTGTCCATAGGTGTGGGTTTTGGGCCATGAGGCCATGTTGGACGCCCATCTCAAGATAGAGCCATTTTTGCCTTGTATTTTATATATAAACAGGTGCTTTGGAGAGGAGATGTATTATGTGATTGACAAGTACTATTATGCTATTGGTTTGTCTCTAGATATGAGTGTCAAAGACTCTTGAGAGCTTGCATTGCAAGTGTATTGTAAACCATTTCATTTTTTATAATACATTGTGCAGGTTTTGGAGTGTGGGGTTTTTCACCCAATAAGAGTTTTCCCCATGTATATCTTGTGTCTCTCTCTTCTCTCTCATTTCTATGTGTATGTGTAATTCTGCAATATCTCCATTGTTGTTGTTAATATTCTATAACTATAAAGATTAAAATGAATTTTCACTCATCTCTCCTCATTAGATTAGTGTAGGAAGTGATTTCCACACACCTAGCTTCCTTTTAGTTGGTATCAAAGCCTGGCTAGTTTTGGTTCGAACTATTGGGTTGGGGTTTTTTGAGTTAATCTTAGGTTGAGTGGGATTCTATGCAGAGTATTATGTATCGTGTTGCAAGAAGGAGATGGCAACCACATCCAGAAGAGTAGAGGTGGAGAAGTTCAATGGCACAAATTTTGAGTTGTGGAAACTCAAGATGGAAGATCTACTTGTTGATCGTGACCTATGGGAAACCGTTGATGGAAAAAAACCTACGGCAATGTCACAAGCTGATTGGGACCTCAAAGATCATAAGGATAAGGGTCTCATAAGACTCTATCTAGATAACTCTATCCTATTGAATGTACATGAGGAGAAGACCGCGAAAGTTCTTTGGAAGAAGCTAGGAGATGTTTATCAGGCCAAGTCCTTGGTGAACAAGCTTTTTCTAAAAAAAGAAGTTGTTTTCTCTAAAGATGGAAGATGGAAGATCGGTTGCAGACCATATGAATTCTTTCAACATGATTGTTGCACAGTTGACATCTATGGGTGTGAAAATGGAGGAGGAGGATTGGTGTATGACCCTGCTTTGTTCTTTGCTCGATTCATGGGATCATCTTGTCATGGCCATCGGAAGCACTACTACCACCTTCAAGATGGAAGATGTGGTGTCTTCGTTGTTATCTAAAGAAATGTGGAGAAAGACATCCAAGTCAGTGAAAGAAGCTCTTGCAGTTCGTGGAAGACCCAAAGAGAAAGAGAAGAAGAAGGACAAGAAAGGTGAAAAGGGTAGATCCAAATCCCGTGGGAGATCCAAATCTCTTGGAAAGTCAAAGGCTCTTTGTTGGGACTGTGGCAAAACTAGGCATTTATGAAAGGAATATAAAGAGGAAAAGAAAAAGAAAAAGAAGAATGCCCCAGATTTAGATTCTAACAAGTCACAAGATGATGGTAATGCCTTTATCATAGCCTTTTCCACCCATGCATTGATGATGTGTGGTTGATAGATTTTGGTGCATCATTCCACATGACCTCGCATCGAAGTTGGTTCATGAAGTATGAAGAGTTTGATGATGGAAGAGTGTACCTGGGTGACAATTCTCATTTGAAGATTGTTGGTCATGGAAGAGTCTGAATCCAATTCCTTGATGGACGAGTGAAGGGGATCACTGGGGATATGCACATCCCAGGCTTGGCATGGAATTTGCTTTCTATAAGTAATGTTGAATGATGCAAGTGTGTAGGTTGTCTTTTCAAAGGATGGATGCAAGATGACTAGAGGATCTATGGTGCTTGCGAATGGTATTCAGGGAGGTACTCTGTTTCAACTAGAGGCATGTATTTCATAGTGAAATAGTTCTTTTGACTTGAAGAAAAGAGCTACAGTCACTTCATCCCCACCATCTGAATGAGTAGTGAAGAAATCTGTTGTAACACATTTTGATGGTAGTGCACATTCTTTGGAAGTTAAACTTCTTGCTAAAAAGACTATGTTATGGCATTTGAGATATGGCCACATTGGTGAGAAGGGTCTTAGAACCCTGAAAAATAAAAACCTCATTGATGTGTTAAATGATTGTAATCTCGAGTTTAACTTTTGCGAATATTGTGTATATGGAAAGCAAAACCATGTTCAGTTTTAATCTAGTTCTCACAAGTCTTCTGGTGTATTGGATCTAAGTCATCCTAATGTGTTTGGTCCTTTTAATGTTCCTTCGATTTCCAAATCTGTATATTTTGTATCTTTCATAGATGATTATAGTAGAAGGACATGGGTTTATTTTATCAGATGCAAGACTGAAGTCTTTAGTCAATTTAAAGAGTTTAAAGCTTTTGCTGAAAATCAGACTAGTAAAAAGATTAAATGTTTGAGAACTGATAATGGTGGTGAGTTTTCTTTGGTATAGTTTGATAAGTTCTGTAAAGAGCAAGGGATTGAAAGACATAAGACAACTCCATACACCCTACAACAAAATGGAGTTGTAGAGAGGATGAACAAGACACCGATGGAGAAGGCTAGGAGTATGCTTAGTGGACCAAGCCTCGAACAAAAGTTTTGGGCTGAAACTGTAGCCACTGCTTGCTACCTGGTAAACAGGTCTCCTACATCATCTCTTGTTGGTAAGACACCTATGGAGGTGTGGTCTGGTAAGAAGCCTTCAATTAGACATCTTCATGTTTTTGGTTGTGAGGCATATGCACATGTGCCTAGGGAGAAACGGTTTAAATTGGAGAACAAGGCTACTAAGTGTATTTTCATTGGCTATGGTGTCGGTGTGAAAGGATACAAGCTTTGGGATCCTGTAGATGAAAAAGTGTTGTAAATCAGAAGTGTTATCTTTAGAGAGCTAACACCTTCTTCCATTGTTCTACAACCATAATAGATAGAAAAGAAAGAAGATGTGGTTTAGTTTCCTTCTACGCCTAAGAAGACTAAACTGACAGACCCTGTGAGACCTAATGATGAGAAGAGCTCTAGCAGCTCTGAAAGCTCAGAAGAAGAAGCAGAACCTCAACCTCAGCCATTGAGGAGGTCTACACAAACAAGAAAGCAACCTGATAGGTTTGGTTATTCATTGCTTGATTCTAGTTGTGCTTTTACTTTGCTTACTAACACTGATGAGCCTATAACTGTGAAAGAGGCTATGGGCATGAAAGATGCAGGTTTCTGGAAGGAGGCCATGGAAGATGAAATGGATTCTTTGGAGAAAAATAAAACATGGGACTTGGTGCCCTTGCCTGAAGGATGGAAACCTATTGGATGCAAATGGGTGTTCAAGAAGAAATTCAGTGTAGATGGCATTGTTGAAAAGTACAAGGCTAGAATGGTTGCAAAGGGGTACTCACAAGTGGAGGGAATTGATTATGGTGAAATTTTCTCTCCCATTGCAAAGTTGACATCCATTCAGTTCTTGTTATCTCTTGCAGCTGCTTATGACTTAGAGGTAAAACAGATGGATGTGAAGACAACTTTCCTTCATGGTGATTTGGAGGAAGAGATTTACATGTGACAGCTAGAGCATTACATAGAGAAAGGTAAAGAAAATTTGGTTTGCAAGTTGAAGAAGTCTTTGTATAGTTTGAAGTAGTCTCCTAGAATGTGGTATATGAAATTGGATGCCTTTGTGTTGTCCATTGGATTTCTGAGATCGAAATCTAATCATTGTGTGTATTACAATTTTGACAATGATCGCATTCTCATTATTGCATTGTATGTTGACGATGTGTTATTGATTGGGAATGGTAAGAATATGATTTCTGATTTAAATTCTTAGTTGTTGGCACAGTTTGCGATGAAAAATCTAAGGGCAGCCAGGTACATTCTAGGAATCAAAATTAGAAGAGACAGAGCTAACTAAAAACTTTGGTTAAGCCAAAGTAAGTATGTGAACACCGTGTTGGATAGGTTCAGCATGGCAAATTGTAGACCATTGTGTGTTCCTATTTCATTGGGGACAAAGTTGTCTGATAGTGATTGTCCAAAATCTCTTAGTGAGGTGGAGGACATGAGAAGAGCACCTTATGCTAGTGCTATTGGTAGTTTGATGTATGCTATGGTCTGCACAAGACCAGACATTGCCCAAGTAGTGGGAGTCCTTAGTCGATTTATGGCTAATCTTGGATGGGTACATTGGGATGCAGTTAAGCGAGTGTTCAGATATTTGAGGGGTACTTCTGAGTATTCCATATGCTATCATGGTAATGCTATAGGACCTTCACATTCAATTTGTATTCGTGGATTCATGGATTTTGATTGGGCAGGTGACATTAACAACAGGAGATCCACCAGTGCCTATGTGTTCACTATGTTTGGTGGTGCAATTAGTTGGATGAGTAAGCAACAACCTATGGTTGCTTTGTCTATGACAGAAGCTGAGTATATGGAAGCAACTCATGCTTTTAAGGAAGCCATTTGGCTTAAGAGATTGTGTTCAGATATTGGTGTTGATGCAGGGCATATTACAATTTGTTGTGATAGTCAGAGTGCGATTTGCCTTGCAAAGAATCCAACTTTCCATGCTAGAACAAAGCATATTGATGTAAAGTTTCACTTCGTACAAGACATGGTAGAGGATGGGAAGTTGAATTTGGAGAAGGTAGATACCTTGAAGAACGTTGCAGATGCATTGATGAAACCAGTGGGCATAGAGAAGTTCAGATGGTGTTCGGAGTCTATGGGTCTCTCGGCCTATAGCAGTTAAATCCTATTATTTCTATTAGCTCTTACAAGGTGTTTGACAAGTGGGAGAATGTTGGGAATTAAGGTGTCTCAACCTTGTTAATTCCTTGCATTTATTATTGTAATGTAATTTATTTATCTAGCCTATGTTGTAATTTTGTTGCACATCCTATTTTGTCATTTAGTGTGAAGTGGCATGATGAGTTGTCACTCCACTTGTAAGATGACTAGGATGGTCAACACACTCCATGTGGAGATAGGTGTCCCTTTTGTGTGTTAGAGGTTTTCTGCCATGTGTCAGCATCTTAACTAGTGTGTAAGTAAATCTTGACTGAAACAGTTCTGACAGATTCCTATGACCAAATCTATGACATGTAAGAGTTGGAAATAGAAGGTTCTATGACAGGTGAAGACATGTGTCACAAGGCATCTTGGAAGAAGGCATATTTTGGTGCCCCAAGGAGGGTTATGACATTTTGTAAGAGAATATGTTATTTATAGCCTATTTATGACATATTCTCTTATAGTTGTAAGATATGTCAGTATGATGGATTCTATGATAGTTGTAAGAGTCGTAAGAGCATCTGTCATTGCCCATCTTGGGAATAGGTGACCTCTTTGGGATGGGGTGATTTGACAAGTGTCATGAACATCCTACAGTATTGGACAAGTGTCCATAGGCATGGGCTTTGGGCCATGAGGCCATGTTGGATGCCCATCTCAAGATAGAGCCATTTTTGCCTTGTATTTTATATATAAACAGGTGCTTTGGAGAGGAGTGTATTATGTGATTGACAGGTACTATTATGCTGCTGATTTGTCTCCAAATATGAGTGTCAAAGACTCTTAAAAGCTTTCATTGAAAGTGTATTTTAAACCATTTCAGTGTTGATAATACATTGTGCAAGTTTTGGAGTGTGGGGTTTTTCACCCGATAAGGGTTTTCCCCACGTATATCTTGTGTCTCTCTCTTCTGTCTCATTTCTGTGTGTATGTGTATTGCTGTAATATCTCCATTGTTTTTGTTAACATTCTATAACTATAAAGATTAAAATTAATTTGTACTCATCTCTCCTCATTAGATTAGTGTAGGAAGTGATATCGGCAAACCTAGCTTCCTTTCAGTAATATAGAAAAAGAGGGCTTTTTCAATTCAATGTAAGGTGTAGTTAGATCCTCCTTTCACTACATACATTCAAGGACATTCAACCGAGTGGAATCACTTCTCTTGTAAGAGGATTCAGCTATAGGTTGGTTATCACTTGTAACAAAGACAGAACATGGAATTTGTTGATTAGTGTGTTAATTTAAGCCCAATTATGTTCAAAATCTTTATTATGCTAAATCGTAAGTAAATAGATGAATTCTAACAAATGCTCACACACAAAGATGTTATATTAAGAGTAGATACATACTAGATTTCAAGATTCAGGATGTGGAAAAGTTAGGGGCTAAAGAGTAGGCACCCAAGCCCAAGGTAGGAATTTCTTCAAGGATTTCTAGAAGTTGTCTGCTACTATTCACCACTATCTTGAAGGTTTTCTTCTTTAAAGATCTCGAGGGCTTCAGGGCAGGCACGCAAGCCCTTATAGTACGTTTCTTCTCAGATCTAGAATCTACACACTCTAAGACAACCTTCTGCAAGTCCACTCTCCAAGATACGACACCTGTCACCTGCAATCACAAGGAATGGGGTTGGGGGTTGTGGTGTTTAGGAGCTTGCCTCGGTCAAGCCCCGAAATGGCATTCAAGCCTTCCAACATTGTTGTTAGATAGAGAGTGTGGGTCCTTATAAGACAGAGGCAAAAGCAATGATGAAATAGATAAATCAAATCACAAGTAAATGTCACCTTAGAGGTGTAGCTTGCATGAACATAAACATCCTTCACATCATTAGAAGTTGAAGCCAAATCTGCAATAGCAAACACAACAAGAAAAGTCTGCTCTACAACATAATGAATACTTTGAATTCTCTACAATCATAAGTTCACTGAAATCTCATCATCATCTTCTAGTTTGCAATTAAAACCCTAAACATGCTTCTATATGCATTCCCTCTTTAATTTTGTAATTCAAACTTGAAATGTCAACAAGGAACACCTCTAATGGTAACATTGTCATCATTGAAATTTGGGACCTTGCCAAAATAGGGCATGAGCACCCAAGACCTGGGTCCTATTTTTGGTAAGGGTTAGGTTAAACAATGCCCCCAAGGTCCCATTTGACATGGGTTTTTGGGGATTCTTCATCGCGAGATAAAATGAACATGCATAATTAAATCTAAGGGACCCGAGAGCTAAACCTTTTGAGGTAAAAGTCCTAGGGGGACATTTTACAACGTAACATTTAGCCCCTAGTTTAATGTATGTATGATCTTATGACCCATACATGCATTAAAGTATGGTCAACAAACATATCAAACATGCTAGGCACTTAGACCTAAGGAATCCACCAAGATTGAGAGACTATTTCTAGCCCCCAATCTCAACAAACACATCAAACATCGCAAACACGCAAAACATGGAGAAGATAGTAATAGGTACACAAAACACATAGAAGATAGTTATAGGTATGTAGAACATGGAGAAGACACAAGAGCAGTCACAGAGAATACACTTGATTTTTCTTTTTCATTTTTCATATATATATATATATATATGCAGATGCAAGAAAGTAAAAATGTAACACACAACCCCAAAATGTAGGAGGGGCATTTCACCATGCTCTTGAGACTACATATGGGGGAAAAGGCACACAATACAAATCTCAGAGTGTAGGAGGGGCATTTCACCATGCTCTTGAGACTACACTTGAGAACAATCACACCATACAAATCCCAAAGCATAGGAGGGGCATTTTGCCACGCTCTTGAGACTATACTTGGGAACAAACATGCCATACAAAGCCTGAGTGTGGGAGGGCATTTTTCCATGCTTTTGAGACTACACATAGGGGAAAACACATGGAAGACACACAAAATACATGAGTGGCATATAGCATGCCCAAGACATACTATACATCTAAAACATAAAAAACAAAGCGATGGAAGGAGCTTATTGCTAAGTTCCCACCATCTCAAACATGCTATAGGCACACATAATGATTGGGCTTATGCCACAACAACCACCAAAAACACGCTTAAGGGAGGATAGTCTCAGATCCAACCCCACCTACTCGAAGGACTTTTGAAATAAAAGGATGTGCACTAGCTCAAGAGATACACCATCCTTCCTCGCATAGAGGGCTTTTGAATAAAAGGATATTCATATCCTGCCTCTGTAGAGGACTTTTTGATTGCAATTTAGATAAAGATGTGAACTTGCATGGAGATACAACATCATGCCTCTGTAGAGGGCTTACAAACATGCTTTGTTAGTACCAAAATCATCGTACAACTTACCTTATATGACCTCACATTAATGTGTTTGATGTCATGTACTGATATTAAGCATGTTAAGGTAGAGAGAAAACACACAAGGAAACAAGAGCTCTCACAAAGCCCATGCCCCCGAGGTGACATGTGCTTCACGATCACCGAATGTTTCTACAAACACACAATATGCTAAGATAACTATGATGCATGAAAACAATCACATAAAAAGCCAAGGTTATACTATGGGTTTGGAAGCCGAGTATAACCATGGGGCTATACTGTAGAAATCTCATAATCGAGTGTAACCAAGGTGAGATTCAAGGTAATCAAAGTGCATGGAGCAAGTGTATTGTTATGAACTTGTTAGAGAAGACAAGACAACATCAAATATCACACAGAATGATTCTACTAGTCAAGTGTTAGATATATATATCAACCCCATCGTCATATATGGACTAGGTCCATTTTTACTTTGCTTTCTTAAGGGACAATTGGTCTGTATCAATATTTATTTGTTTTCTTCATCTTTCGACTAGATAGAACCACTAGAAGAAGGTGAACAATAAATCAAGAGAGGAGAACAAGTGCCTTAGGGTCGTCATGTAGGAAGGTGCCCCCAGGTCACCAACCACAATGCTATGCCCCTAAGGCATGACACACAACAATAAAATAGAGGAGAGGAGCAACATAGAAGATTGATGATACAAATAGAAGAATGGTCATAATAGAGGTGGTCTCCTAGTATCCCTGACCTTACAAGAGTATCAAGGGTCATCCTAGGAGGCCTAAAAAACATATAACATATAATGGGGTGATCACAACACAAAGAGAAGGGTTAGAAATACTTACCTATAGGCATACTCATGCTAGAAGTTGTCAACAAGCAAATCATCATCTTCCCAATCCTAAATGTTAGAAGAAAGAGGTACATAAGGCACAATTGCCAACTCTTTGTTCTCATTCTTAAAATCTTTTTATTTAAGCTCTTCTTTGTTTGTTTCAGTGTTAGATGGTGGAATGTTTTCTTATTGAAGTGCATTTTGTTGTGCAAAAGTTTGTCTTCTCTTCCTCCTTTCTCTTGCTTGTCTATTTCTTCTTGTCTTATTCTTTATTTCTTTTAAGGTAGTGTCATGTTTTTCTATTGGTTTTTGTATCTCAAAGGAGGAAGTAGATGGATAAGTAGTTCGAGGTGATGCATTGTATTGTTTTCCATGGGTACCTCTCGATCCTTGTAGGGATGACGAAGGAGGAACCGTAGAATATACTCCTTTTCCTTTCAACCCAAGAGGTTCTTGTAATGTAGGTTGTTCTTCATTTATTGTTTCTTGAATAGGACTGGCCACTCAATGTAATAATTTTGTTTTATATAGTCTATATCTCAAGAAATTATAATCTCTTCGTGGCTTTGGTTCCTGATCAGATCATGGCAAAAAAAATCAAGGTTGAAGTGTTGTTGTTTAACCAAGGGTTTATATCTATTGCGAGGAATAGTATGCAATTGTTAATTCAAATGATGTTTTACGCAATTATAAATTGTTGAAGGGACAAGATTCATAGCTTTTAACCATGGGTGTCCTAATTTTATGTGGAAAAGATCAGATATAGGGATAACATCAAATAATTTTTCTACAAATTTTTCAAATACCGTGACTAATAAAGATATATTCCCAAAATTAGGTATGAAAGCTCTGTTATGTGCCTTAATCATCATGTCTGAAGGGTCATAGGAATCTTGTATTAAACCATGTGAATAAAGCAACTCTTCTATGGCCACATTAGTCATGCAATTAGGATCTACAAGTGTTCCATCCACAGGATTTTCCATTATCCTCATAGTGATATAAAGAGGTCCTCTGGTTTCTCTAGTTGTTCTATCATGAGGTGTAAATACAATTTCGGATTCAGGAACCTTTCTTTTCATATAAGGCCTAGGAGGAAACCTAGTGTTATTGTTGTGATTAGAAGCCATGTATGTGATATTAGCTCACCCTTTAAACACTTGTTTGAGGGAAAATAGGTTGTAAAAGGACACACAAGATCCACAAAAAACAAAAGTGGGTAGAGTGAAGTAATGCAATCACAATAGGGCAAAATTTGCAAGTTTTGTTCAAAGAAAATGTATACAACCCTTGGTGTTGAAATACACAATGTATAATTGATATAATGCAAAATTTCAAACAAGGATATCAAATGATGTCAATTTTATGTTTTTAAATGGTTGAAAGATCTGATTTTAAAAGATTTTTTTTATGAATGGAAGGAAGTAAGTGCAAAACTATATGTATTTATGACCTAAAATGCTTGATTTTTCCACTTTTTCAATGTAAATGCCTAAAAGATGAAGTGTTGTAAGAAAATTGATAAGGGGCAGTGAATAAAAACCTTTATAATAGTCCAATAATGCAGCAATATTCTTCATAACACACCAATAATGCAAATCTAAATGGATGACAAGTCAAAATCTAGTGAAAATACAAGGTTTTTAAACCCTAATTGTGAAATTAAGGCATGAATATGTGCAAAATGATATATGAATGAATTCTAATCAGATTTATGATGTGAAATAACTCAACTCAGATCTTAAAATTATTTTATAGTCCTACAATTCTCAATGTACTTGTGCAATTTTAAGGATGAATGAATGAATAATGTTATTTTTTGTTAAAATTACATATGTGTAAATGCAAATTTTTGAGATATGAATGCAAAAACACACAAGAATGAAACACTACAAACAAAATCAGATTTGAATGAGTGCCTAAGATGCATAGTAAAATCTAAAACAAGATTTTAGCTACAAACCGTAGTTTTTGAAATAACTTGGTTATGAGAAAAATGCAAAAATTTAAACAAATCCTAGCAATTTTAACATGAAAATGCAATGCAAAAGATTGTACGATATTGAATTTCTATAATTTATATCAGATGTGATGTAGAAATCAGAGATTAGATGAAATGAAATGAAAATTGATGCAAACTATACCTTAATGCAAGCCTAGAATGCCAATTTTTTTAAAATTTTCAATTTTTTTCAAATTGTTTCAAGATATATGAATGTAAAATGAAGTAAAATGAAATGTATGCATGAAAATCTAATGTATAACAGTCAGTAAGATACAATTCTCAGAAAAACACGGGCTCACCAAAATGTAATGTAGAAAAAGAGGAGGTTTTCAATTTAATGTAAGGTGTAGTTAGATCCCCCTTTCACGACAAACATTCAAGGACATTCAACTGAGTGGAATCACTTCTCTTGCAAGAGGATTTAGCTACAGGTTGGTTGTCACTTGGAACAAAGAGGAAACTTGGAATTTGTTGATTAATGTGTTAATTTAAGCGAATTCTGACAAATGCTCAAACATAGAGATGTTATATTCAAAGTAGATACATACTAGATTTTGAGATTTAGGATGTAGAAAAGTCAAGGCTAAAGAGCAGGTGCCCAAGCCCAATGTAGGAATTTCTTCAAGGATTTTTGGAAGTTGTCTGCTACTGTTCACCACCATCTCGAAAGTTTTCTGCTTCGAAGATCTGGAGGGCTTTAGGCCAGGTGCCAAAGCCCTTCCAGTACTTTTCTTCTCATATTTGGAATCTACACAGTCTATCACAGCCTTCTGCAAGATACGACACTTGCCACCTGCAATCACAAGGAATGGGGTTGGAGGTTGTGGTGTTTAGGAACTTGCCTTGATCAAGCCCTAGAATGGCATTCAATCTTTCCAACACCATTGTTAGATAGAGAGTCCATGTCCTTATAGGATAGAGGCAAACATAATGATGAAATAGATAAATCAAATCACAAGTAAATTTCACCTTGGAGGTGTAGCTTGCATGAACATAAAGATCCTTCACATCATGAGAAGATGAAGCCAAATCTGTAATAACAAACATAACAAGACAAGTTTGCTCTGCAATAGAATGAATACTTTGAATGTTCTACAATATTAAGTTCACCAAAATCTCATCATCATCTTCTAGTTTGCAAATAAAACCCTAAACATGCTTATATATGTATTCCTTCTTTAATTTTGTAATTCAAACTTGAAATGCTGACAAGGAACATCTCTAATAGTAACATTGTCGTCATTGAAATTTGGGACCCTACCAAAATAGGGTAGGACTAGGGCACGAGTTTCCAAGCCATATGTCCTATTTTTGGCAAGTATTAGGTTCAACAATGCTCCCTAGGTCTCGTTTGACATGGGTTTTTGGGGATTCTTCATCGAGAGATAAAATGAACATGCATAATTAAATCTAAGGGACCCAAGAGATAAACCTTAGGAGGTAAATGTCCTAGGGGGACATTTTACGACATAACAAAAGAATATTTATATATTTGAAGGGAACTCTGGATTATGGCTTATGGTATCCAAGAGGTAATGACTTTTATTCAAGTCCTTACACTAATTCTGATTGGGTTGGTTGTGTTGATGATAGAATAAGTATAAGTGGTGTTGCTTTCTTTTTAGGAAGAAGATTGGTTTCATGGCATAGTAAGAAACAAGATTCAATATCTTTATGAACTACTAAGGCAAAGTATATTGCAGTATCACCCTATTGTACACAAGTGCTATGTATGAAGCAAACATTGAAGGATATCAAGATACAGTATCATGTGTTGATTCCTATTTTGTGTGATAACATTAGTGCTATCAATATTTCCAAGAATCTAGTGATGCATTCTAGAACCAAGCATATATCAATCAAGTATCACTTTTTGAGAGAGAAGGTTACAGATAAAGAAGTGAAGTTAGAATATGCTCCAACAAAGGATTAGATTGTAGATATTTTCACAAAGGCTCTTGCAAATGATACTTTTGAGTATCTCTGACAAAATTTAGGGGTAATTGCTCCTCCTTCTTCTTGCTAGATGTATAATTGGTGTATCGATCCATCGGGAGTAATTCATGCCATATCTTTTTCCTAGATGATGGTGGCTACCTCTCAGGAGGAGCAGGTAGTGGTTGTTGCTGATAGAGGGAGAAAGTTGACAAGGAGATTTTGTGCTCTAAGGTGGAGAAGTAGCTGCCCTTTGTCCTTTATGTCAAAGGGGGAGAATGAGAAGGTGTGTGTTGCCATCAATTCCAAAGGGGAGATTGCTGCACATATGTCACCTAAGTTTGTCACTATTGTGGTTGTCATTTATGTCAACACTTAGTTTGGATACTTAGTTTGGGCTGTTATTGATGCTTATGCTGATGATATGTATGTTGATAATACACCATGATGATGTACTAAGGGTAAAAGCACAAAGTTGTGTCACACTTTTAACCAACTTATTAGCACAAGTGAATTTAAGTATTTCTGACTAAAAATCACTTTTGGTCAAACATATGATCTTGTAAGATTCATTCTAGCTAAGTTAGATATGTCTACAATGTTTCCAACTATAATTGTTGGCTAAATGCATATATAGCACCACAATGAGGCCAATTTACTAAAAAAGAAAGAAACTTGATATTTCAACAACTTCTACTCGTGTAAATAACATTTAAAAATAAATAAAAATACCCTTTTGTAGATCTAAAAGTTTAGTTTTCAAAAAATATATATTTTGATAGTTTAATTATTATTTATATTTTCCTTTTTATTTTTACTAAAAGTAGGTTATCAGTATAAAACATTAGGTCGATTACCATTTCAAGGAAAAATAGTAAAACTTATTAAAAAAAATGAAAAAATATGATGCACTAGATAAAAGAATCTATATCAAAATGGTATAAATTTGTTTCTATTTTAGATAAATAGTTAATATGAAAGTTGACGCTGAATGGAAACAAATACATTTTAATACACACATGCATTTTAATATTTATTTAAAAATATATTTATCAAAATTGGAAAAAAAAAATATCCATGCACTAAAGTTTCAAATTATAAATACACACAAAAAAATTGAAGAAAAAAAATTTACTATATAATGATTGACTTCTCATGTAACTTCATTTTTTAGCATTTTATGCAAATAAATTATAGTGTCAATTTATTAAAAACTATATTCAAATAATTTTTTTATTTTTTATTTTTAAAATACAAACATAAAAATATACTAAAAAGTAAATATTTTATTAGTTTACATCATTTCAAAATTCAAAACATACATGTCACTTTTTAGTGATTCAAGTTTAAAAGTTGGATCAGTGTTGGTTGTTTCCTTTATAAAACTGTTACACAGCTTTGTACTTTTACTCCTAACATTGATGTTGTTGATGTTCATGTTTGGATGTCAGGTCTTGTTCAATATCAATTAAAACTATATTGAGTATGTTTGTTATTAGCAGAGATGATATCATGATGATATATTAAGATGGGAATTAGAAGCATTAAGATGAGATGTAGAAGCATTAATATGGGAATTAGAAGCATTCATGATGATGTTGAGAAGATGTTACTGGTGGCTTGTATCTTGTTGTATGCTCTTTTTTGATGATCCTAAAGAAGTATGTGTTTCTATAAGAAGGTTCTGGTCTCTAGATGTTGGTGAAGGTTGCTATTACAGGAAGCTTCCTAGAAGACTACTGAGTAAAATGCTCCACATTCCTTCATATTCCTCTGCATTTAAAGATATGGTCATGTGGTTCACAAGTTAATTTTAGTATACTGTGAAGGTGCTAAATCCAAAGTTTCAGATCATTTTCTCCTCCACAATGAAAGTTATAAGTGACAGAGTTCTGGCCTGTGCTCTAGCAGAATAAAGTGATGATGAAGGTTGTTTGGAATGCTCCACATTCCTTTAGAAGTGAAGATTTGTCCATGTGGTTTTGTGGACATATTCAAGGATGTTCAATACATGCTACTTTTCAATTTTAGGTGATTTGGAGGTCTGCAAGTTCATTTTTCAAATAACAGTGTGCTATAGATAGTTTCAGATGCCTAATTGTTCTACAGAACATATGTTTGTGTACTTGTGTCAGTTGGATATTTCACAGATCAGTTATATGAGTTTATGTGGACATTCTACTTGTCTCTATGTTTCTTAGGTTTGAAGTACATGCATATCTTTTGTGTTTCCTGTACCGCACAAAGTTTTCAAGTTAGTTTGTGAAGAGTTATTATTGTTGAGGCCAACTTGGGAATGTTGTTGATGTGCACCACAAAGTTCTTGCTATGTGAAGTTCAAGAAGTATTTGGAGATGTTGTATGGTTCATGTTGACTCATTTAGGAGAAGCACAAGTAATGTTTTATCTTCCAAGAGTTCCGCTAAGTTGTATTGGTGGATGTGCTACAAGCCTCATGTTTTCTTTCTTAAGGGTGACCTAATTCAATTGTCTGAAGCATGCAGATTATATTCTATGAAGGATGATGCTATGAAGGATCTTTAGGACCAAGTTAAGCATGTGTTGGGATCCGCAATGTGTGTTCCTCTTCCTAGTGTTGTGTGTGGTTCATGATAGGGCTTGCTCTCCACAAGTTTCATGTTCTTTGATCTTTGGCCAACTTGTAATTGTAATATTCTTATTTTCTCTAGTTGACTTGTAATGATATCAACATAATATCATGTATATATTATAAACCTAGTTGATCTAGGTGAAGTGTGACTACAATGTGAAATTAAGGAGTAGAATGTGGATATGTAATGCATTATGATGTGTGACTGAAGGAGAAAGAGCAAAAGTGATAGATCCTATCCGGATTCATCTTGAAGATATTTTTTTTGTAGAAGGGAAGTAAAGAGTGTGCCTAACTGATTCAATCATCAAAGAGAAGTAAAAAAGTAGAAGTGCAATCATCAAAAGGAGTGAGATTAATTGTTAGTTTCAGATAGTAGAAGGATTGTCATGCTGTAATCTTTTCTAAGTTTGTTCTCAGTTTAGGGAGTAGTTTCTTCCTTGCATTGTAGCCCTAAAACAAAGTCTATAGGGAGTTGTAGCTTCCTTGGGGGTGACCCTAAAAAATTTCTTCAGGGAGTAGTTGCTTCCTTGGGTTGAAGCCCTAAAACAATGTGAGAAGGGAATAGTAGTTTCCTTGGGTTGTAGCCCTAAAACAAAGTTGTAATATTTTATACCAGTGAGCTTCATATATTGTGAGTTAATACTCACCATGCTTTTTCCCCTTTTGGGGTTTTCCATGTATATCTGGTGCTATGTGGTGTTATTCATTGTGTTGATCTTTTATATTTCTATTAATACTGTAAAGTTTAAGTTTTAATCTTCTCTGGAGGATTTGAGATTTGTTTGGATACTAATTCAAACCCCCCCTCTCAGTATCGAGGTGTGTCCAACACTTGGATTCTCCTGCATCACATTTAGTGTTGTGTGTGGCTTTGTGACATCATGGTATGGTCAAGATATAGTTGTGTGATTCTTGGTCTTTCGTTGGTCAGTTGGAAAATTAGACAATTAGTATTCTATGGTGACACCTATATGTATCTTCTCGTGTGAAGGTGACAAGGTTAGATAAACTATTGGATAGAAAATTGATTGGTGGTAGTAGATATTGGAAGGTTGATTAGAAAAGAAGGGTATGCTGTAATACTATATATTGAGACTTTATAAGAGATATCTTATATTTAATCTTTAGATTTTGAATAATATAAGGATGATTATCTTTTGGTGTTGAGTGTTTTCCCATGAGGGTTTCCCATATAAATGTTGTTGTCTTATGTAATATTGTGTTTACATAATATTAAATTTACTTCTATTAATGTTGTTAGATAGATTAGTTAATAATGTTAACTTGTTTTTTTCACATTATCTTGTTTCTTTATCCTAATATATCAATTTTCTCTAATAGAGGTCTTAATCCCCAACATTTGGTATCAAAGTGGTTACATATTGTTTTAGAAGTTACCACGTCATTGGGAGACAAAACCCTAATGTGCATAATGGTAAATCTTGAAACATTTAGCTTGTTACAATTCATGTATAATTGATCACAAACAATTTGTTTAAAGGATATTGTGAAAAGATAGTGTGGTATTGAATCTATGGCTAGTAGATCAAGGTTTGAGATTGAATGATTCAATAGAAAAACTTTGACTTATGGAATTTGAAAATGGAAGATTTTTTGGTGGAGAGATATTAGTGGTCTATAGTATCTTCTTTGGGGAAACCCATAGGTTTGTCTGATGAGGACTAGGTAATATTGGATAATAAGGTTATGAGAACTATTCAATTATGTCTTTCAAATTCTATTCTAATGAATGTGTTTGAGGAGTAGACTTCTTATTCATTATGGGAGAAGATAGGTATGTTGTTTCAGTCCAAGAGTCTTGTTAATAAACATATCTTGAGAAATAAGTTGTATGTAATGCCCCTAATCCTAAGTATTATGGTGTTTGACTTAATTTCCAATCTTGGGTAGGATTTTAGACTTTCTCTTACTATCATGCCTTCCCTTCATTCCTTATGCCCCTACAATCATGGTCCTTCCTCCATTGGGTATCTATGAAGCTTGATCCTTACTATCTCTAGCATTGGGTATCTCTGAATCCCAATTCCCACTCCCTCCTACATTAGTTATCTCTTAAGCTCAATCCCTACTCCTCCATGCATTAGGTATCTCTAAAGTAGGCTTGATCGTCACTTCCTCTTTCATCTGGTATCTCCAAAGCATAATCACTTCTCCTTGCATCAAGTATCTCTAAATCCTAATACCTTTTTCCTCTTGCATCAAGTATCTCTTTATCCTAATCCTCACTCCTCCCTTATTTAAGTATCTTTAGGTCCAATTCCTTCTATCCTACCACTTTTCTTATCTGGGCCCATGATCCTTTGCATCTATTAGCATCTTGGCATCCTAGCATCCCATACTCCAAAACCTTGACTTTAGAACTCTAGAGAACATAAGAATTCAAATAAATGACATGAATTACAATGCCCTAATCCATTTCACCATTGTATCCTTTTGATATGTGTTTCTCCAGACCCTTGCCATTTGAACAACATATTTCATTGATCAGCATGGCCAACTAGGGATGCCAATAATGGGCCCAGATTTGAATGTAAAATGGTGGGAAATTTTCATATGACTCTTAGCACATATGGACCCATGCTAGGCCTTCAAACTCTATATCAGGTAGGTAGTTTCATGAGCTCATACATTTCATCATCCTATCAACAAGAAATTATATTCAACTATTAGATCTAAGGATGAAAACCCTTGGATTTACAGATTAGAGAATGAAAATAGGTAAGTGCAAAAAGATGGGTGGCCAAAAAGTGGCCAAAAGGTTTTTTTTTAAAATTAATACATAACGTGAGCGTGTTATAATACACTTGTGTTATGGGTGATGAGCCTAAGGCTCATCATTACCAAATCATAACGCGCTCGTGTTATAACGCGAGCACGTTATAACACGAGCGCATTATGACCACTATAAATTAAAAAAAAAGGCTGTCATTTCATTTCATTTCTATTTTTCTCCTCTATCCCCGTGGCTTGCAAACCCTACGAAGCGCACTCACATTTTGGAAAAGCCAATTCAACAACAAAATCTTGCTGATTCGTCGCCAAAATGCTGCCACGACGTCAAGTACGCCAAAGGAGTGAGTTTTTTTTTGGGTTGAATTTGCTTCTAAATAGGTAGGTTTGAGTTGTTTTTTGATGTATATTTCATTAATTGTCAGGGAATATTAATGCACCTCCTCCTCCTCAAAATCCACAAAATCCTGAGGAGGAAATACCTACAGAACAACAACCTCCTCCATCCATTCCTCGACATGCCCCTAGAACACAAGAAAATATAATGGGGCAAATTGAAAACAACAAAAAATAAATTGAAGATATAATTGCAAGGTTGAAAGATCCTTCCACTTTAACCTTGCATAGGTGCATGCTTGCTAAATCTCTTGAATCTATGTTATCAAATGTAGATTCAATTAGCAAGCAAATAACTAGTTGGACGGATAAGAGGAGAGAGTTCAGAGATTATTATGCAGACAAGTTGTCATACCAAGATGTGAAAAAATTACAAATCACAAAATTAGACTTGTGTTCCATTTTCACAAACCCACAAAGAAATCAACCTCCACCCATTACATGCAAGAGGTTCCCTATCCATTGGTGCAACAACCAAGTGATAAGGGACAATTTTGGGCAGAGGTGGTGGATGGTTTTTGACCATCCTCCATGCAATAATAATGAGGTCCCGCAATACTTTTTGAGGAAACTGTACTGCAAGTTTGTCCTCAATAAAGTGCCAAACTATTTTGATATGCGGGACTTCTAGGGTAGAGGTGGGGGGTTAGCACAAGATAGACCAGGGGCATGTCTTGACCCACAATGGGTAGTGAGATGAGTAATTAGCAGAGTAGCACATGAGCATGTTTCTATCCCTTCCATTGTGAAGGAGAGTGTTGAGGTCGATACACTTCAGTCCATTAGTGCCTTGACGCAGAGCATCATAGAGCATGCTGGTCCTATAGCACAGAGTGGGTTGGGAAATAGTGCAAGGAGTAGGGTACCACCCCATGCTTGTCAGGCTTGTGGGTCAGCCTATGGTTATGACCCCATGAATAGTCAGGACGTAGGTGCATAGGCTACATTTGCAACTGAGCAGATGGTGATGACAGATACCCTCCTGAGTGAGACTTTCGGCCTTGATACTCAGGTAAATATTAGCAAGTTTATTGAATTTAATTTACTAAATTTTATTTTTGAAATGCAAGATTAACTAATTTAAATTGATGATTTTAATGAAATATTAGGGTCATAGCGTCGATGCAGTTTTCAGTGGTTCTCCACCTACATTTTACACTAGATTATCTACTGTTGGGGTATGTAACTAGTAAACAATTATAAATATTACATGTGAATAGCATCGTTATATGAATGGTATTCTAATATCTGATTTTGGATGTTGAATAGGTTAATATTGTAGATTTCACGGCAACACCTGCCAGCGGTGGTGGACTTCAAAGTTTTACGGAGGTAATAAAATAAATAGTTTAATGAATGAATTGTACTTACTAGATTTTTGTATGTGACTTGTGTGCTTTATTGTGTGTACTTGCATGTTTAGATGAATGTGTGTGTATGTTAGGAGCCATGATTTTCATCACTATTATAGTTTTCATAATTGAATAATGTTGTTTTTTTTGCAGATGATGCAGGCTGTGGAGACACCTCCCCATGTTCAGAGGGCAATGGAGCATGGTGTGGCCTCTGCAATTCATAGCTCCATGGCATTGACAGGGGTATGAGGCAGATTAGTAAATTTCAATTTACATTCATTGTTATAGTTGTCTATTTTTGAAAAATCAAAAGATTATTGATTTGAAGTTTAATTTCTATCTGGATGGTTTCTATAGGACTTGACATCACAGGGCCTATTCCTGCTACTAAGGCAAGCAAGGAGACAGATTATATGTTAGCGGTAAGTGATTATTTTGTTAAATGTTTCATTTTTTATAACATGTAATTTCTATATATTAATGTCTATACTTTTTATTGTAACAGGTAAAGATGCAGGAAGAACTAAATAGGAGGAGTAGCCCTCAGGTTTGTAGTAGACCACCCACATGCACGTCTCCATCCCCTAGAAGATCAAAGGCTACCCATGATTTATTCTCTTCACCAGCTAGAGGGGAATGACTTTTTATTGTGTTCCTTTGTTGTATGCCTATATGGCATTTGTGGACATATATTTTGTATTGTACATAGTTGACATTGTATGCCTATATGGCATTCTTGTAAGCCTATATGGCTATTTTGTATATATGTTATACTTATATCGACAGATATTGATGTATGCCTATATGGATATTTGGTTAATACAAATCTTTTTTATTGATGGCGTCCATACTTGCATTATAAATCCACATTTGAATGGATATTTGTAGATGGCTACTTCAAATATTTAAAGTCCAATTGTATTACATAGGATGTTTGTTGATCCAATAAGCTAGCTATTGTTATTCAAGTATCACCTAAACCTCATTTTAGAACTAAAAGATAAAAGTTGTATTTAAAAAAAAAATGAATCATCATGTTGAACAGAAAATATTAATATTCTTTATGAGTAGCATAGAATGTCAACTATATGCAATACAAAAAAATGAATCATCATGTTATTCTTTATGTTTGAGATCCTAAAAATGACTAAGTCTGGTAGCTTGATATCCTGAAACACTAGGATGAATAGCCAAGTCATTAGGATGATTGTGCTTTGAGAAAAAGTTATTAAGATGAACGCCTAAAGGAGACTTTCTTAAACATTCAAACATTGAGCAACAAGCATGAAGGGTTAAGGCACAATTTACAACTCATAAAGCCTCAAAAGGGCGCCCAACTTAGAGAGAGCATTCATATAAGACAAGGCACCCATTGACACCTATTCCACCATAAAAGTGCACCTAAGGTGGAAGGAGAACAAGCCTCTAGTAAGTGAAGCGCACCTATTGTCTAAACCACTTTATTATGGCACCCTAGCATGAGGAGGAGTATATAAGTCAATAGGAAATGGCACCTAGAATGTAAATGAAGGACTAAGTGGAATTTTCAATAAGCATCAATTCACCTTGAGCTTTCAATAAATACATCAAATTGAGCCCCATAAGCCTAGGCGCCCTTTGCCTTCAAAAGAACCTTGTATCGACATCAAGAGTTGATCGTATTAGCATATCAGTAGACCTTGGTTAGGCTTTGCCGATAGTGGTTTATCTTGCCGACGAGTGTGGTTTGAAGTCAAAGACATTGGTGTATCAGAAGATAATCCCATTGGCGCATCTGAAGAGCAGTTGAGAGATTCGCTGATGAAGGCGGTCACACCGATAGTCAAAATCCATTGGCGTATCAACCCAAAGAGATTATAGTTCACTGATGTTTGGAGTCTCACCAACGGGTGTGGTCTGAAGGTTGTCATTGGTGAGATCGGTGTGTCGACAGAAGAGTTTTTGAGTGTGCCGATGGTATTAAGTCCTAACGATAGGCGAGGGACTTAGAGTCTTTTATCAGAGTGACAAAGACATTGGTGTGAAAGGATATAAAGTCACCGATAGTAGTCTGTCTAACCAATAAGAGTCAATGATGGGATTTTTGTCAGAAGTGAAATCAAATGGAGTCATGGTGGCATCGGCCTATCGGCTGATGAAATTTTAAGCTCACCGATGGTATGTTGTCTTGCCAATAGTGAGTTCAAAGGTTCAAAAGTTGATAATTCTATGCTTCCACTGTGTGCTCTGCATCAGACACTCATCCCTACTACAGTCTAGCATTCTCTAGTTGTGTTCTCCCCTTTGTTTTTGTAAATGCCTCTAGAAGTAATGTTGAGTTACTTGTGATGTCCTTATTGACTAGTGTTGTTTTGGATTCATGTGTAGTCCTTGTTCCTTATAGTCTATTGTCTACCTGACTATTTGTTGTAACTTATTGAACCACTATGATTTTGAATATTTAGATTTAGAGGGCATTAGACACCAAAACTTCTTGACCTTTAACAACCGAACCTAGAATCAATAGATTTTTGTCCATCGCAACTATTCTAATCAAGACAAAGCATGTTGATTCTCATTCAATCCAAAGTTCATTAACAGGATTATCTTATCATAATATTTAGGGAAATGACCACCTAGATGGACAATGATGTGAGCTATCTATAAAGAAACTTGCAAGAAGTATAGGAGGTATGAGAATCCCTCCATGTTGTTTATCAAGTTGAATGATCTATGACACATCATGTATCATTAGAAAATATTATTGAAGAGAAAGCAAGTGAAAATACTCAAAAGAACCCATAACAATGTGGAGAAGTTTAAAGGATGGAGGTTGCAACACTTTCCAACCTCATAGCCACACTAGTCCAATGGATTAGGATAATACTATCAAGCATCCACATAATAGTAGATAATCTTATCAAAAGTCATAGAGAAATTTCTAAGGACCATAGTGTTATCCATATGACTTGACACATACTACTTGTTTCATAAAGAAAAGGGACATGATATAAATATTGTTGTTATATGGAGCCTAATCAAACTCGGAGGTTAAATTTATCTAACTTTTATCAGCGTGGTTTCCCCCCAAATATTTTCCTACTAGTTTTGACACCTTGAAGTCTAAGTGCATGAAAATCATTCTGAGTTGGCAACCTAATCCAATGACTTGACACGGATCCCAAAACCACCTATTGGACCAATAGGATCCTAGGCGCTCACTTCATGCATTATGATTTCTAGGTGCTAGTTTGATGCTCCATCACAAGGAAAGTGCGCCCACACTTTCAAGTGTTTTTTTCAGCATCTAGGCACCAGTTGAATGTTGTAGTTGCCAAGAAGAGTGCCTAGCAAGAGGAAGTCTTTTGGAGTCTCCAAAACACATCAAACACTTGACTAACAACAAGATAACTTTTTCCCAAGTTAGGCACTTCAAGAGGGAAGTTAAAACATGAATAAGCGCCAACTTGTCACGGTGCAAACTCAAGCTTGTTGAGGATACACATGGTGCCAAACATTCCTTGGTGATTTCATGAACTTCAAACACTCAGAACTGTTCAAGGAATTCCCAATGCCCCTTCTTGAAGATAGGCACCAAAGTGTGGGTGGAATTGCACCTTGATGGCATTAGGCTCTATCTAGAGTATGCTACTCCATGGAAATGTGCCTTCTTGCTAAGAGTAATTCAAACACTCCAAGGTCTTCAGTGATCAATTCCCCAACTTATGAAATGTCCTCCTTCATTTTAAAACACATTGTAATGCTCTAGAGAGATGACTATACCTAGGCATCAATCTGGGTTAGAAATGCCTCCAAAGTGTGCCTTCTCTTTCAGAATGCAAAACAAGGTCCAAAGGTTCTAATAAACTGAAGCGCTTCTTTGGAAAAGTCCCAGAGGTTAAGATGCACCTTGTCTTAATGAGGTGCAACTCTTGGGTAAGAAATCTTGTAAAATGTGCCTAACTTAGTGAAGAGGTTGATAACTTCTAAACCCTTCTTGGAACTTAGATTGCTTCAACTGAAGATCATCTTGCACCAATACATCATCAAACTTTCAATCACAAGATCAATTCAAACTTAGGTGCTCATTAAGAGTCTTTCCAATGTTGGCACATCTGAGAGGTTGAACTGGCAAGAGATGACACCTAGCTTCCTAGACCTTGTTTCAATATGTTTGCGTTCCAAAGTTGACTCAATGGTATCAAGATGGCACCATAGAGTCTCTGGACTAGTTCCTTAGAGTTTCAAAAACATTTTGGCTCCTTGAAAATTCCTCCTACATGCTTGGGCGCCATTTCAAGGTCCTGGAACCATGATGTAGCACTTTATTGCTCTAGGCGCCCATTCATGATTATGTAACTTGAGATTGTCACCTAGAGTGAATAGGCTTTCATCCTAACTTAATACACTGCCTCCTTTTGACGATTTTTGGGGCAGTAGAAAACCTTTCACCACGGACAAATGTCTCGAGATATAAAAAACTAAGAGAGGATATTGTAGAGGCACTCTACGTGATCGCGTTGCCTTAGACAAAATGTTTCTAAGTG
This sequence comes from Cunninghamia lanceolata, assembly GCA_027924645.1. Lineage (NCBI taxonomy): Eukaryota > Viridiplantae > Streptophyta > Pinopsida > Cupressales > Cupressaceae > Cunninghamia > Cunninghamia lanceolata. Next base: position 17,104,425 of record BSBN01000553.1, on the reverse strand, counting down.
AAACAATTTTCGAGTAACATCTCGTTAAAGATTGCTGCCTTTTTGCACTTTGGACTCTTCAGGGATATCGTCGGTACAATGTAGCTCAGACTGTTTTGACATGTTTGGGTGAAAAATAGGACCATGCCTAGCGTAAATGTACCCATCCAGACGTGTTGGAATAGTCAGTTTGGTTGCATCACGAGTAGGACGAAAGTTACACCCCTTTGCAACTTTACATTGCCTCCTGACGATTTTTGGGGCAGCAGAAAACCTTTCACCACAGGCAAATGCCTCAGAGATATAAAAAACTGAGAGAGGTTATTGTAGAGTCACCCTACGTGATCATGTTGCCTTAGATGGAATGTTTCTAAGTGACATAGTTTTTGAGTAACATCTCATCAAAGATTGCTGCCTTTTTGCACTTTGGACTCTTCAGGGATATCATCGGTACAATGTAGCTCGGACTGTTTTGACATATTTGGGTGAAAAAAAGGACCATACCTAGCGTAAATGTACCCATCTAGACACGTTGGAATAGTCAGTTTGGTCACATCATGAGCAAGATGAAAGTTACACCCCTTTGCAACTTTACACTGCCTCTTTCTAACGATTTTTGGGGCAGCAGAAAACCTTTCACCATAGGCAAATGCCTCAGAGATATAAAAAACCGAGATAGGTTATTGTAGAGGCACTATACATGATCACGTTTCCTTAGACATAATGTTTCTAAGTGACATGATTTTTGAGTAACATCTCGTCAAAGATTACTGCCTTTTTGCACTTTGGACACTTCAGGGATATCGTTGGTACAATGTAGCTCAGACTGTTTTGACATGTTTGAGTGAAAAAAAGGACCATGCCTAGTGTAAATGTACCCATCCAGACATGTTGGAATAGTCAGTTTGGTCGCATCACGAGCAGGACACCAAAAATGCAAAAGTTGCTTTGTGCAACTTGACAACATTGACACTTTTTTGCAACATGACTCAAAGACTCAAACTGACCCCAAATGACTCAAAGTGACTTAAAATCACCTTGATTTTGGTGCCCAATGTACATTATAGAGGTTGAGGTACAAATCATTATTATTATGCATATCTAAACATATAGACCTATAAGCATCAAAATGGTTAGAAAATTCAATATGTAATCTACAACAAGTAGTGCGTGTGTGATTTATCTTAACATAGAAAGGTTTTAGCATTTCAAAATATCTTTGACAAATTTTAATTTGAGGATACTTCTCTAGAAATTTACCATAAAACTATGTTTGAGTCTCATCCAAAAAATGGTTTGGATGTGGCTCGCGGTTCTGACTACTGATTCTCCTTCTTACCACATCCCTTTGATTCAGAGATACCCTTGTGTAATTCTTCCAAAAGTCTTCAATTAGTGATCTCAATGCTTCAACAATTGGTTTATCATTTCATGGTAGTGTCCCCGAGAATGCCCATAATTCATTGGCATTAGTGTCCTCAATTCTTTGGCGTCTTCCAACGGCTCTTGATAAAGTTTTCCTATTAATTCTCAATTCTTGACTCGTCTTTCTAATGAGATGAGCTTTCCTTGTTTGACTACTTACTATAGTCAATGTAATCACACACCGTGTTGCATTACTATCTTTTGTGTGTGAGGTGTTACCCACACTCTCATATGCACTCATTAGATTCTTGACAATAGATTTTTCACTTGAAGCCTCTGATGTTCTCAACCCAAGAATCTTCATGATAGACCTATACTTTATACTTCACATCATTTCAACGAATAGTTGACATCTTGTAGTCTCATTTACCTTTTCAAAGAACAATCTCCAAATCTTATTAGCATATCTTCTACAAGTGCGTTTTGGAATCTTACCTTCCATTGGCTGCAAAATATTCTCATCAATATCAATCAAATACTTTGGCTTTCTATGCAAAATTCTAGGTGGTGTTAAGTTAGGTAAATTCATCTCAACATTAGGAATTTCATCAATATTTAAATGAGATGGGTTAGATGGCATACCTTTGATCAAAGATGGAATAGATGACATACCTTGAGATTGAGGTGGGAATGATGGCGTACCTCCTTCATCACATGTGAGTGATGATGTACTCTCAACTTGAGATGTGGTAGATGGTGTCCCTACATGTTGACTTGCGATAGAGGACGTATCTCCAACTATGGTATTCAAATCTCTCGTATCACAAAGTTTTTGCATTCATTCTCTTTATGATTGTTGTGGTTCCTCTTCAATTGCTATGTCTTCATTTATCATGTCCAATTTCCTCTTCTCACGAAGTTCCCTCATAGCCACTGCTTTCTTTGCATTCTTAGCTTCTATCTCTTCTTGTGTTGGTTTAATTCTTGATTGTTTCCTCGGCATGATAGAGAATTTATCTGTAGCATGATAAAGAGACCAATATTAGTTCCTAAGAAATGAATACAAGATAATAGTATGATAAAGCATGATAAAGTAATTCAATCCAAAATAAGGAAAATGTAAAGAACATGCATGTAAAGATTTGACATACCTAAAAAATGAAGATTCAAATGGAGAGAGCACCCAATTATGTAGTTTTTTTTCTTCTTGCATCAAATTCCTCAACAATTTGTGTTTTTCACCACTTGCTTCCTTTTCAATGTTAAATTGAATAACACTCAAATATAATTACTAACAACAATACTATTAACCAATCTATGATGTTAAATTCCTAAAATTGAATCACAATTAACATTTCAACACTACAAAAATTGAAACTTGAATAGATATATATCAAACTTGGTGTGAAAACTATGTTATTTCCTCCTTCTCAAGTTGGCAAAGCAGAAAAGGTGGTGGAAAGATCATGCAAAGGTGGTACAATGTGTCAAATGTGCATGTGAACTTCCCAACAGTATGAAAGCACTTCTTTTTTGTCGAAGCATGGGCAGAATCAGTATGAAAATAGAGCATGTGGGCCTAGATCACGGGGGTCAACACTTTTTTACAGTTTCTATAGCGAGACAAAACATGAGCACATTATAACGTGCTCACATTTTGTCCTACTATAGATTGATCACATCCTTTGCATTGATCACATCTCTTTCCAAACCTTCCCCTTCAAACTTGAATGACCACATGGTTTTTGAGGGAGAACTTTTTATGTTTCCTACAAGAGATTGCCAGATGCTCCACCATATTATAGGCATAACAATGAAGAGGCAAGCCCTCATAATCAAGTTCTTGATAGAAAATGCCCTCATAATTAACCCTAAACCCTATCCCTAAACCCTCAACACTATACCTTAAACCCTAATCCCTCAGCCCTCAACCCTAAACCTTATCCCTAAACCCTAATCCCTCAACCCTCAACCCTAATCCATCATCCCTCAACTCTAATCCCTCATCCCTAAACCCTAAAAGCTATCCCTATTCCTAAACCCTCAACATACTCGATACTATACCTTAAACCCTAATCCCTTATCCCTAAACCCTCCAACCCTATCCCTAATCCTTATACCCTCCACACTCTACTTTAACCCTAATCCCTTGACCCTCAACCCTATCCCTAAACCCTTGACCCTCGAACCTCAACCCTCAACCCTCAACGTCAAACCCTAATCCCTCAACCCTTAACTCTGATCCCTCGACCCTTAACCCTATCCCTAAACCCTCAACCCTCAACGTCAAATCCTAATCCCTCAACCCTTCACTCTAATTCCTCAACCCTAAACCTTATCTATAAACCCTCAACACCATACCTTAAACCCTAATCCCTCAACGCTCAACCCTAAACTTTATCCCTAAACCCTAATCCCTCAACTCTTAACCCTAATCTGTCATCCCTCAACTCTAATCACTCATCCCTAAACCCTAAATGCTATCCCTATTCCTAGACCGTTAATAGGCTCGATACTATACCTTAAACCCTAATCCCTCTACCCTCGACACTCTTAGTTAACCCTAATCCCTTGACCATTAACCCTATCCCTCAACCTCAACCCTCAACCCTCAACCCTCAACCCTCAACTCTCAACATTAAACCCTAATTCATCAACCCTAATCCCTCAAACCTAAACCCTATCCCTAAACCATCAACCCTCAACACTATACCTTAAACCCGAAGCCCTATCCTTCAACCCTTAACCCTTAAAACTTAAACCCTATCCCTACACCCTCAACACTTGACACTATATCTTAAGCCTTAAACCCTCATCCCCAAAGCCTCAACCCTCAATCCTTAAACCTTCAACCCTAAACCCTATCCCTAATCCATCTACCCTTGACACTCTAACCCTAACCTTGACATTAAACCCTAATCCATCAACCCTAACAACACTATACCTTAAACCCTAATCCCTCAACCCTAACCCTAAACCCTAATCCCTCAACCCTAATCCATCATCTGTCATCCCTCAACTCTAATCCCTCATTCCTAAACCCTAAATGCTATCCCTATTCCTAGACCCTCAACAGGCTCGATACTATACCTTAAACCCTAATCCCTCTACCCTCGACACTCTTATTTAACCCTAATCCCTTGACCATTAACCCTATCCCTCAACCCTCAACCCTCAACCCTCAACCCTCATCTCTCAACATTAAACCCTAATTCATCAATCCTAAACCCTAATCCCTCAAACCTAAACCCTATCCCTAAAGCATCAACCCTCAACACTATACCTTAAACCCTAATCCCTATCCCTCAACCCTTAACCCTTAAAACTTAAACCCTATCCCTACACCCTCAACACTTGACACTATATCTTAAGCCTTAAACCCTCATCCCTAAAGCCTCAACCCTCAATCCTTAAACCTTCAACCCTAAACCCTATCCCTAATCCCTCTACCCTCGACATTAAACCCTAATCCGTCAACCCTAAACCCTAATCCGTCAACCCTAAACCCTAATCCATCAACCCTAAACCCTATCCCTAAACCCTCAACCCTCAACACTATACCTTAAACCCTAATCCCTCAACCCTAACCCTAAAACTTATCCCTAAACCCTAATCCCTCAACCCTAATCCATCATCCATCATCCCCCAACTCTAATCCCTCATCCCTAAACCCTAAATGCTATCCCTATTCCTAGACCCTCAACAGGCTTGATACTATACCTTAAACCCTAATCCCTCTACCCTCGACACTCTGATTTAACCCTAATCCCTTAACCATTAACCCTATCCCTCAACCTCAACCCTCAACCCTCAAACCTCAACTCTCAACATTAAACGCTAATTCATCAACCCTAAACCCTAATCCCTCAAACCTAAACCCTATCCCTAAACCATCAACCCTCAACACTATACCTTAAACCCTAATCCCTATCCCTCAACCCTTAACCCTTAAAACTTAAACCCTATCCCTACACCCTCAACACTTGACACTATATCTTAAGCCTTAAACCCTCATCCCTAAAGCCTCAACCCTTAATCCTTAAACCTTCAACCCTAAACCCTATCCCTAATCCCTCTACCCTGGACACTCTAACCCTAACCTCAACATTAAACCCTAAACCCTATCCCTAAACCCTCAACCCTCAACACTATACCTTATACCCTAATCCCTCAACCCTAACCCTAAACCTTATCCCTAAACCCTAATCCGTCATCCATCATCCCTCAACTCTAATCCATCATCGCTAAACCCTAAACGCTATCCCTATTCCTAGACCCTCAAAGGGCTCGATACTATACCTTAAACCCTAATCCCTTATCCCTAAACCCTCCAACCCTATCCCTTATCCCTTAACCCTCATAATTAATAGCCTTGACCATAAAAAATTTAAGGGGAACATAACGCGAGCACGTTATAACACGCTCGCGTTATGTCAAACATGACAAATAATAGACTTGCGAGAAAGGAAAAATGCAAAGCAAAACATAATGCGAGCGCGTTATAACGCGCTTACGTTATGTCTTGCTTTGCGAATCCCAAGCCTTGGGCTTGGGATTTGCTTTGGAGTTCCAACCCCAAGGCTTGGAGTGCCTTATGAACAGTCACAGATGTGTTTTTCCATATTCTTCAAAATTTCACATAATTTCATTCGTGCTAACCCTCAGATTTGCACGTGTTTCAAGGTCAAACAAATCAAACACCTGGGTAATGTTAGGCTTTCTCTTAGCTATTTGACGATGTGATTTTTTTCACATTTTAACAATGTTAAGCCTTTCATCTTTAATTTCTTTTGTTTGTGTGTCCGTTTTTGGGCAAAAAGCATTGTTTGGTCTTTTTTTCATTGTAAATTAAATATTCATTCAAATTTCAAAAAAATTACATATTTAGAAACTAGACTCCATTCTACAAATATTAAAAAAAGAAAAAAATGATTTTCAATTAGTTTTCAAATTTTATAGGGGTAGCACGACCAAAATTCTATTTTTTAGGATGTGTCCACTTTGAAAATTAGTAAAAAATCAAATATTCATCAAAAAATTATCAGAAAAATCAGGCATAAACTACATGCTATTAGCTAATTTCTCACTGAAGCGATTTTTAAAATACCAAAAAAAAGTTGACGTTTTGAGGGAGCCACAAAACATGCTATGTTATGTTTTTTTGACAGAAACAACACCAATTTCTGTCGCTCCCTCTTTTTAACCCCTTAATCTATGCCATTTTTTTAAAAAATAGTAGTTTAGAAAGTAGACTCTGAGCACTACGAACATTGTTCTGGTTACATCTCCAAATTTTGAGTGTAACTATCCTCAATTTCTCATCCAAGGCCAGTATTTCCTGATTTCAGAAAAAAAAAGTGGCCACTTAAGACCCCTTTTTGGTCCCCCATCTTCTGCACTTACCCAAACCTTTTATTTTTTGGAGGGCATCTACACATAGAGGTTGCATCTACACTTCAAGCTTGGAGGATTCTAACAACATTTTTGGATATTTTAGCATTTTTGGTATTTCAACAATAAGTTTATAATGATTGAATATTTGTAACCATTTGAAGCTATTGTATACTTTAATAAAACATTTTAAATAAATATTAAGTTATATTAAGTATTCCATGTACAAATCTATTAAACGTGTTGTAGGAATTTCATGCTTTTTCTATTTTTCTATTTATTGCTAGAATAGTTTTCGTGGGTATTTCAAATCTGAGTATTTTATATGAATATTTTAGCTAAGAGTCATTATAGTGGTATAAATGAATTGGTCTTGCAATCCTATAGGGTAAGCCAAATTGTTGATGCTTCCCAATCAAAGAGAGATTAGATACCAAATAAGGGAGCAAAAGAAGTTGTAAGCACAATATCTAGATAAATAAGAAGATATGGTATATGGGGAAAGAAGATGAGTCAACCCCCCATGAAGACATGATAAGACAAAAGCAAGGTCAAGTGAAAGATTTGTTGTCACAAAAGCTTCATGTTATAGAATACTTGAAAAACCTAGGGCCCACTAAAGCATCTCTAGGAGAAGGAAGTACACCTATAAGTAGTAGATCCATGGCTAACTCCATGTCAAATCCATCAAAACCTATGTTTTTGTAGAAGGAGGTAGAGGAAGAACAATTGCCTAAAGACTCACCTATAGAGGGGGTTGCCAATATTTTTGAGTACCAGGGTCAATTTGAAGCCTTAAAATATATCAACTATCCTTTTATAGTTACATGTAATCATCATTGATAAGAGACCTTGTAAGAGAAGAACCCTAGATGGTAATAAAAGCAATAGAAAGAAAATTCTACAACAAAAAGTAAGTTGAATGTTCCTACATTTGATGGTGTAACAAGGTTTTTTCTAGGGCTTAGTTGCTGAAATTGTAAACTTATTTTAATCTCATTCTTATGGAGGAGGAAGATGCCATTCAGTTTTCTACATTTCATTTAGAAGGTATTTCTTATGATTGGTGGAACCATGATTTGGTCACACAAGAACATAACCTTGTGAAAACATTTTATGATCTTAGTCAAAAGATTATGGATTTTTTTGAACAAAAGGATGAGGATCAATATTTTAAAGAACTTGTAGCTATCAAACAACAACACTTAGTGGAATCTTGTGTTGCTAAATTTTAACAAGTTGCAATAATGGTTTGTAATTTTTTGGAAAAGAATAACACTTTTATAATTTTTGAAGTTTTGTTTGAAACTCTCAAAGGTATTGTTAAGGATTTCACACCCCATTATCTACAAGAAGCAACCAAAAGAGCCCTAACAATTGATTTGTTTGTCTTTAAGGGAAAATTCCTATCCTGATGTAAGGCACCCACCCTTGTGAACATAAAGGGAATTTTAAAAAAGGAAGATCTTATTTATAACCAAGGAAGATCATGCATCAACTACCTACAATTAAGAAGAAAGATAACTATAGCAGAAATCAACTCAAGTGGATGAAGATATTTTTTTAATATAAGGAGCTATTGGAATCCAACCATAGATGCCTTGGCAAGGGCGAAGTCCATTATATTGAAGTAATATTATTTGATGATGATTTAGATCTAGAAGAACTTGAGGCACAATCAAACATAAAAGAACATAAGCCTAAAAATGTGGAAGATGAAAGAACAAATAGTGGAAAACTTGTAGCTCTTTTAGGAAGATATCAACCATTTAGATTTCAAGGAATTTTATATTAGGAAATTACAAGGTTGATCAAATTAATTCCTACATAACCTTATGAGAAATAATAATGCATACAAGCCTACATAATTACCATAATACAAAGATCAATAGAGTCTCATGAATACTTCTAAAACATCAAGCTCCTCCAATGCATCATCCATGTGTCCAACCATGTAACCACACATCCCATGCCATGCTTCACATATGCACTCATAAGACAAAATCAATACAATGAAAGCCCACTCAACCAACCAACCCAAACCACTAAACATGTACTTGCTTTTGTAGAGTCAAGCTCACAAAAATACAACTTGTGGTATTGGGAAAACCATGTGACTCAAAACCATGAGTACACAAAACCATTGACCCCTCATTTAATTATTGGTATCAATTTTTCCCTTTATGGTACTAAGTTTTACCAATATTAGATAATTTCCCAGTGTGCAACCCCACATTAAATATTTTCCCAATGTTACATACAACTTTACAAGTGGAAACAAATAAATATCTAATGTGGCTAAACACATCCCCTAAGATGCGTCACAAATAACTATTTATTTTACATAATTAAAATATTCCATTAGTATGCAAGGTGTACAACACACCTTTTCCTAACATTCTCCTACTTGTTGTATACATTACCAATGAAATACATCATCATAGCCATAGATGAAACCACATGAATCTTTGGCATGCTCTTACGCTCCATCATGATACCTACAATAAACCAAAGTAACCACTATCTCAAGAAAAAACTCCTCTCATCGTTGAACATGCAACCTATGGAAGAAAAGTAACATGCCAAGGTGAAGATGCACGAATCCAAAGAACACAAGAAACAAATCCAAGTGACAACAAGCTCCAAGCTATTGTCAAAGGTAAAATCCCACATGAATGGAAATATCACCCACAACAAATGTTGATTCATCCAACCATCCATACCTCCTAGGTATCAACAAAATCAATAAACTCATGCCATCAATGTATCCAACCCATATACCACAATAACAAGCTCCTTGTATAAAACATATCAATAAAGAACATACATATCTAGGAACTCCCACTACATGGGTAATGTCAAATTTGAAAATAGATCAAGGTATTCTAAGTCTACCAAACAACACTCATAACCAAGGTGTGACTAATGATTAAAACCATGTAATACTAAGAATAATCACAATGATCCACACATGCAACACAAATCCCTACATACTCCCTCACAACATGTCACCATAACTCTCCCAAGTCAACCATATGAACACGAACCTCCAAGAAGTAGCCATAGAACAAAGAGATAAAACCTATAAATCATATCATGTCCTTCTACCAACACCTCAAAGTGCTAAGTTGTGTCAAATATGATCTCCTTTACAACCCCAAATAAAAGGTATTAACAACACCCAACCATTCAATCTCATAGATCAAATGAAACATATGTATCATGTGTAATCAACATGGATATAAGCCCCTCTATTCAAGGAAGATCAAACTCATAACCATTCCCATAACTAGGAATAAGCCCAATAAACATCTCCTAAATCCTCATAAATGACATAAAGCAACTCATATGCACAAACCATCCAAGATTTTATCCATGACACCCAACTACTGTAGAAGATCATCCATCACTAGTTGTCAACAAAGACATGTCACTACAAATGCTCCCACTAAATTCTAATACGATCTATCCATGGTATCATGATAACCATCTCCTAAATTATGAAGATCATCCTTGGTCCACACATACAAAGTTATAATACCAATAAATTTATAGTATAACCAAGATCTCCATGACAAGAAGATAAACCATCACTATCAAAAGCTCACACAAAACTATGTATCCAAGCTATCCATGACATTGTGATAAAGATGATACAAGTCCCAATAACTAACTATCTAGGCACTCTAATCATCCATCCTCTCATCCCAATGCAACATAGTTGTAGGGATAGACATAGGGAGCCATTATGAACCTGCAGTCTTCAAGGATCAAACTAGGAAACAAACCACCACAGGAGAATGCTCGAGCATGAGTTTGCATAAGGAGAGAGAAAAAGATGAATATGGAGAATAAATTGATATATTACAATGAATCTCTTATTTTTACAAATGTGATATATGGCTTATATAGCCTTTCATTTCCATGAATTAACCACCCTAACTAGTTACGGGAATAACTTCGCAAACTATAACTATTAAATAATTATTTTCCTATATGCCTAAGTAAACTTAAGCAAGGTAAAATCTATTTACCCTAACACCCTCCTTAAGTGCAACTTAGGGAGAAGAATTATTATGAGATGCAAGATGCAATATGGGTCTTGCCTACACAACCATGTTAGGTACCCATTTGCAAACAAAAATGTGATGCAATCTCTCACAACTGGAGAAAGGCAGAAAAATCCTGTGGGAGAAAACTCCTCTCCAAAAGAGAGAAAAAAAGAAAACAAGAAGCATGGATGGAGGACTCATTAACACCCCCAAGGACTACATACATCATGTATATATAATCAATGATCCTCCCATAGGAAGGAAAGAAGAAGACTACATAGCCCCCCATAATGAATAATGTCCTGCAAAGATGGTAAGTGTCTGAAGGAAAAACATAATCCAATCCTTACAAACCACTTGTCTTCCTTTTAGAAGAAATAAAACCATGTATAGATGCAGGTATGCTTCCCATTCAGGATATGCTTTGAAAGATGGAAGCTTAAAAAATGATGATGATGTTGTCTTTGAAAAATTCTCATGTGTCTCCTTCTCCAAATAGAATGATGATTCCACAATCCAATTAGGTACTTCCCCAATCAAGAAAGAAGGTGACAAACTGGAACTATGTGGAAACTAATATAGAACAAACTCCAAAGATGAAAATATTCAAATATGTCTTCCACCCAAATCTGAAAGACAATGATTGTCCTACTGATCAGGAATGATGGAATTCTCAATCAATGACTCTGGATGTAAAGTTAGATCAACTATCTCTGACAAAGAATCAAGAACCTCTGAAGCAACTGTAACTACATCTAAGATCTTAGAAATGTCCAAAGCATCACAAACATGGTCTAACTTCTCTAAAGGATAATGAGGCACATCAAAGTTGGAAGGATTAGCATTGAGAGATGAAGAAGCATCATGGTCTCCATATGAGTCTTAGATGTAGGTCCAAAGAGCATAAGGGCACTCAATATGGATAATACACTCCAAAAAATCATCATCTAGATGCTCAAAAATAACTCTAAATACTCTAGCTCTATAGCCTTTCCAAATATGATACTCACGAGGTGTGTCAGGAATAGGAACATCATTATAGAGATATGACAATAGATTGTGCTCACTAAGATGAGTAAGGATGGATTCACTCCATTTCTCATAGTTCCCTTTCTCCAAAGAAAAACCCATTAAGCTATAATTATTCAAAACACAAAGATAGTACCTCCCATATGTATACAACTTCCCAATGCAATAAATGCTTATAGATGGTGAAACCAGGCAGATTGATCTATACCACTGTGAGCTTGGTGAAGTTAGCTTTCCGATGATATGCGGAACGTGAAAATCAGACTCCGGATGCCCAAGATATGCTCCATGGAAGAAAATCGCCGATGTCAAGCTCAAAGCACGGATGTGGGGGCCGGATTAAGCCCTAGAGAGGATTAGCTCTTCGTCAGCCACTTGACTACCTATAGCCAATGAGTAAAAAAATAGCCTATGAGGCTAAAAATGGAGCATCGTGATTGTGTGCAAAATAGGGGAAGCACCGTGATTGGGTGCAAAATAGAGGGCCCACCAATATGTTGGTAGGTTACATGCGCCAATCGATATGTCACCTTAGACAAATCATCAATCTAAAAGAAAATTTGAAAGGGGCTTGGATAGAGCCGATAGATGAAAACATCAATCAATCACCACTCACGAATTCCAAGTCACCACTGTGAGATACACTATCCACTGTATCTTCTTGTGTGTGGGAGCGTGAGCCTTTGGAGTGTACTCACAATGCAATCAATGAGCATGGAACTTTATAAAGAGCAAAATTAATGTCTACGGGATGAATGTGGGACTTAGTTCCTTCAAAAAGCCCCAAAATGCAAGAAGGATGGGCCCACCTCCAATTTGTAGCACACGGGAATGAAAACCCTAGCCAAAATATATGTGATAAAAAATTTAGAATATAGAAATTATATGCCAATAATCATCTGTTGTGCATGAGAGGTGTATGAGGTGCAACATATAGATGAAAATCTGCTAAAAAATTTGTCTCACGCTCTCCTGTGAGATGAAAAGCATGGCATATGTAGTATGTTACAAATCAAAAGGGACCCCGATCAGTGCAAAGCATTAATTCGATCTGTGCTTCTGGATTCATAAATATGAAAAAGGAGATTACAGTGTAAAGTGTTAGACTCAAGACAGACAATTGAGAGGGGGGGTTAATCAATTGTCTCAAAACTTTCTCTTGTTAATTACTTAAATCCTTCTTGTAATTCAGCAACATAATAATAAATCAATCATGGAAACATAATGCAACAATTCAATAGAAGAAACACATATGACACCAAGATTTTAACGTGGAAAACCTAGTTAAGGGAAAAACCACAGGGTGACTAACCCAAGATTGTATTCTCTATTAAAAGAATAAGAAGAATAAAATGGCACATGCAAATTAGGGCTCACTGCCCAAGCAAACTACTCACAAGAGGCCCACTACCTACAAGAGGCACATTGTCTACAGAATGATAAATATTACATACTTGAACTGAAGAATAGCATCTTCACCATGCTTGAGTCAGTTCCATTTAAGCTCAATACTTATGCTCTGCCTTTTACTTTCCTCCTCTCTACCGCACTCTCATCTCTACCAAGATGCTTTTGAAATGACTTCACAACTCTTATTTATACAAGACATCGACTTTGGGATAATCATCCAAGTCGGCATACTTTATAGAGAAAATACAACTTGACTAATTACAAAATACTTCACGCAGATCAACACATTGTTGCCTACACAGATTTGAGACTTCAATCTTCTTTGAGGAACACACCATGCTTCGTAGAACATCTTCAAGATCATCCGTAGGATGTGTAACTCATCTGGTCAGCCAAGTTTAGGAAGAACATCATCATCCATAAGTAATTCTTCAATTACGAGCTCAATCTTCAATGTGGACCACCAACATGAACTGGACACAATCTAGAGACCCCCACAAGCTTGCTTGAATCACCAAGAACATCCACACTACTGCTTACTGAAATCATTCTCTCCTTCATTCGGAACCTCAACAACACAGTTTGTCATCACTGTCATATTGGAATAGATGCTTGCAGACCTCTAGGCCATGAACCAATTGAGTTGTCAATTCACATTGACTTCCTAAACACTCCATCAAATCCACAGAACAAGATATTACATTTCTGGATCTCACCAAACCTATTTGTGTCGCTCTGTCACCTCTAAACATATGCCAGAACCGATGTTACTCATATGGCCATAACTTCATCAAATCTTCATGCGGACCTCTCAAATCTTTACTGGATCATCTTAAGACACATATCCACAAGCCCTTTGATGTGCATCCTCTGATCTTCATGTTAGTTGGGATCTTCACTTCACTTTCTTCACTGTTCTTCTCTATTTTTGATAGGACTAATTTTCTCAATATCCTTAGCATACAACTCATCCAATCCTTGTCATCAATGCAACAGGAGTATGTTGACATCAATGACAACACCGGTTAGGCCCATACTTGCAACAATCTCCCCCTTTGTCATTGATGGCAACATATGATGTGAAAAATTGTTTTAACCATCAAGATAGAACTTCTCATTACTGACTGACATAACTCCCCCTATCAACAAAAACAACCATTCACATGTCTTCTCTTGCTTTACTGCTCCCCCTTTGACATCAATGGAAAAGGGCACATACTTGCATTACTCATAATTATACCAACTGCTCCCTGTGAGTAGCATCTTCCCATCATCAATCCGGACCACAAGGTATGGTTGTGAGATCCACCAGACTGATGCACATAAGTGCACCTTAGTTCAGAACCAGAGAGGTAATAATGCCTAACTTCTCCCTGAGATACTCAGAAGAGTCCTTAGGTAGAGTTTTAGTAAACATATCTACAATCTGATCCTTGGACGGTACAAACTCCAATCTGACTTCATTCTTGTTCACTTGCTCTCTTAAAAAATGAAACTTGATGGATATATGTTTTGTCTTTGAATGCAACACCAGATTTTTTGATATATTTATTGCACTTGAGTTATCACAGAAGATTGTGATAGGTTCCTCATACTCCACTCTGATGTTTCTTAGCATTTGCTTCATCCACAATACTTGAGTGCAACTACCTACTGCTGCAATATATTCTGCTTCTGCAGTGGACAGAGATATTGCCTCTTGTTCTTGCTCAGCCAAGAAACCAATTTTTTCCCTAAAAAGAATGCTCCACCACTGGTATTTTTTTGGTCATCCACATCTCCTACCCAATCGGCATCTGTATATGCATGAAGAGAGAAATCATGATCTCTAGGATACCATAAACCATACTCAACTATCCCTTTTAGATATCTCAGAATCGTCTTAATTGCCATGACATGAGATTCTCTAGGATCAACTTGGAATCTAGCAACAAGATCAACAACATTCATAATGTCAGGTCTAGTTTGAGTAAGATACAATAGTCCTCCAATCATTGACCTGTACTTTTTCTGATCAGCCTTAGGAGAGTCATCATCTTTGCTCCATTTACATTCGGTTTCCATGGGAGTACTCATTGGTTTTGAGTCTTCCATCCTGAATTTCTTCAACAATTCTTTCACATATTTGGTCTGTGAAATGAAGATTCCTTTCTTTGTTTGAGTGATTTGTAGACCCAAGAAGAAATTCATTTACCCAAACATGAACATCTCAAATTCACTTTTCATTTGATTTGCAAAAGTTTTGCACATACTATCTCTTCTTCCAAAAATGATATCATCAACAAATACTTCAACAATCAAGATATTTTCATGATCAATTTTGAAGTACAAGTTACTGTCAACAGTACCTTTGTTGAAACCAATCTTCAAAAGATGCTTATCCAGTCTTTCATACCAAGCTCTTGGGGCTTGTTTGAGTCCATACAATGCTTTCTTCAACTTGGAGACCATATCACCATGATCAGACAATTGAAATCCATCCGGTTGCTCAATGTATACTTCTTCTTCCAAGTCACTATTCAGGAAGGTAGACTTGACATACATCTGATATACCTTGAAATCCTTAAATGTAGAAAAGGCAAGAAATAATCTGACTGCTTCAATTCTTGCCACCGGATCAAAAGTCTCTTCAAAATCAACTCCTTCTACTTGGGAATAACCCTTGTAGACCAATCTGGCTTTGTTTCTGACTACTTCACCATCTTCATTTAGTTTATTCTAGAAGACCCATTTGGTTCCAATCACATTTTTGTTTCTAGGTCTGGGAACAAGATCCCAAATGTGATTTTTCTCAATTTGCATCGGGTCTTCCTTCATTGCTTTAGTCCAACTTTCATCATTACATGCTTCATTCACTGTCTTTGGTTCAATCTTTTAAATCAAACAATACTTTTCTGAGTCTTGAGCAATCTTTCTGCTTGTTTGAACACCTTTTCTTTTATCACCTATGATTTGATCTTTAGAGTGATTTAGTCTTACATACCTGGGAATTTTGGGAATTTCTTGCACTTCTATTTCTTGAACAGGTTCATTCAAACTTATCTCTTCTTTCTGATTCTCTAGATCAATCTAGATCTGAATTTTAGAAGGGGCTTGGACTTCTTGGACCAAAACATCATTCTGATTATCTTCATCATATTCATAAAACATTGAGTGTTTTTCAATACCTTCATCAACCTTCACATTTACACTTTCTATAATCTTTCTCAATCTCTTGTTATATCACTGGTATGCTTTTCTTTGAGTAGAATAACCCAAGAATATTCCTTCATCACTTCTAGCATCAAATTTTCCAAGGTCTTCATCTCTTTTAATATAACATTTGCTACCAAAGACTCTAAAGTACTTCACAGTGAGAGTGATGCCAAACCAGAGTTCATAAGGAGTCTTACCAGTATTGCTTCTGATTTGTACTCGATTAAGAGTATAGATAGCAGTGCTTACTGTCTTTGGTTCAATCTTTTAAATCAAACAATACTTTTCTGAGTCTTGAGCAATCTTTCTGCTTGTTTGAACACCTTTTCTTTTATCACCTATGATTTGATCTTTAGAGTGATTTAGTCTTACATACCTGGGAATTTTGGGAATTTCTTGCACTTCTATTTCTTGAACAGGTTCATTCAAACTTATCTCTTCTTTCTGATTCTCTAGATCAATCTAGATCTGAATTTTAGAAGGGGCTTGGACTTCTTGGACCAAAACATCATTCTGATTATCTTCATCATATTCATAAAACATTGAGTGTTTTTCAATACCTTCATCAACCTTCACATTTACACTTTCTATAATCTTTCTCAATCTCTTGTTATATCACTGGTATGCTTTTCTTTGAGTAGAATAACCCAAGAATATTCCTTCATCACTTCTAGCATCAAAATTTCCAAGGTCTTCATCTCTTTTAATATAACATTTGCTACCAAAGACTCTAAAGTACTTCACAGTGAGAGTGATGCCAAACCAGAGTTCATAAGGAGTCTTACCAGTATTGCTTCTGATTTGTACTCGATTAAGAGTATAGATAGCAGTGCTTACAATTTCTCTCCACTAGATCTGAGGAACATTTGCTTCCATCATCATGGTTCTAGATGCTTTCTAGATTGTCTAGTTCTTTCTCTCCACTACTCCATTCTGCTGTGGAGTCCTTGCAGCAGACAACTATCTTTTTATCCCATGTTTCTCACAGAATTCTATGAACTCTTCGGATGTGAAATCTCCACCTCTGTCAGACCTAAGAGATTTTATGTTTAATCCTGTTTCATTCTCTACCATAGCCTTGAATATTTTGAATTTGTCAAGAGCCTTGAATTTCTCTTTTAGAAAGGTCACTCACATCATCCGGGAGTGGTCATCAATTAATAACATGAAGTATCTATCACCTTGCAAGCTCCTGATTCTTGCAAGACCACATAGATTAGTATGAACTAAGTCCAACAATCCGGTAGAAGACTATTCTTTACTTTTAAATGTAACTTTGCTTTGCTTACCCAACTGACATTCTTTGCACAAACTATTTGTAGGTTTCACCAGTCTTAGAAGATCTCTTATAGCCTGAGTGTTGCTTATCTTGATGATATTATCAAAATTCACATGACACATTCTCTTATGCCACAACCAACTTTGATCAATTTGAACAAATAAACAACTTTTACCAGTACCAACCAAGTGGAAGATATTACCTTTTGTTTGAGTACCGGATGCAATCTCTATTCTAGAACTTTTAATGATCTTACATTTTCCATTTTTGAATCAAAGATCATAGCCTTTGTCCATCAAATGTCCAACACTGAGAAGATTGTGCTTTAGACCTTTAACATATAGTACATTACTGGTTTTGTTCTTTCCATCAAAAGAAATAGTTCATCTACCTATGATCTTGCCAGCATAATTATCACCAAATTTTACAACTCTACCTTGATATCTTTCCAAATCTATAAACTTATTTTTGTCACCTGTCATATGGTGGGAGCACCCACTGTCAATGACCCAATCATCCTTTTCTTCAACTTGGGCAGCCAGAGCTCTTTCTACCATTTTATGATTGACAGATTCAGAGGGCATTGAATCTTCTTCCTTGATGGAAATAAACACCCAGTCACTTCCAGATTTGTTTCTTGTCTCTGATTCATCATCTGTTACTCCTTCATCATCATCATCTTCATGAACATAGTAACATTTCTTTTAGAATCTTGATCTATTTGGATTAGCTCTTGAAAATCTTTGCAGACACCTTGAGGCAAAATGACCAATCTTATTGCAGTTGAAACATTTGAAGGGCAATTTTTCTTCATACTTATCGCATCCTCTTGGCAGTCTTTTTGCAATAAGGGCTTCAAGTTGAGCAGCTTCTGCTTCATCTTCTTCCAGATATTTTCTTACTTTTTCATACCATGATAGCTTCTTTGAGGAGTTCTCTCCCAAATCAAACTTTTGTTTGCCTTTTACAGAGGCACTAGCTTTGAATGCAGATTCAATCTTGGGGGGGCATCTCCAAACTCGGCCAATTCAAATGCAGCTAATTTTCCAACCAATTGATCTCTTGTGATATTTGAAAAAGATCTGAATTCTTCAATAGCAGCAACCTTGTATTTGTATGAAGGAGGTATAGATCTAAGAACTTTGGCAACAATCTCATCTTCATCCAAGATTCCACCAGCACCTCTAATGCCACAAACAAGCTCATTTACTCTTGGCATAAATGTAGTGATATTCTCATCTTCACTCATCTTCAGGTTTTTGAATTTTCCTTTTAGACTCTGTAGCTTGGCACATTTAACATACTTGTCTCCTTCATGCAAAAGTTCTAGTTTTTCCCAAATCTCATATGCAGTTTTTAGATCTATAACATTTGTCAGCTCTGAATCAGATAAGGGACTTAGTAGAGCTTCTTTAGCCTGAAGATTATTTTCAGCGTCTTTGATTTCATCTACGGTTCTTAGACCATTCTATGGAGGAATATACTTCTTTGAAGCCATGATCCAATATTGCATTCCCATACATTGCAATTGATATTCCATGCGGCTTTTCCAAAGAGTGAAATTGGTTCCATCAAACCTCAGACTATCCTTCTTGTAGGAAGACATCCTGGATCTCCTCAAGTGGTTAAGCTCTTTTAGAGGAACTTAGCTCTGATACCAATTGTTAGACTCAAGACAGACAACTGAGAGGGGGGGTGAATCAGTTGTCTCAAAAATTTCTCTTGTTAATTACTTAAATCCTTCTTGTAATTCAACAACATAATAATAAATCAATCATGGAAACATAATGCAACAATTCAAGAGCAGAAACACATATGACACCAAGATTTTAACGTGGAAAACCCGGTTAAGGGAAAAAATACAGGGTGACTAACCCAAGATTGTATTCTCTATTAAAAGAATAAGAAGAACAAAATGGCACATGCCAATTAGGGCTCACTGTCTGAGCACACTGCTCACAAGAGGCTCACTGCCTACAGGAGACACACTGTCTATAGAATGATAAATATTACATACTTGAGCTGAAGAATAGCATCTTCACCATGCTTGAGTCAGTTCCATTTAAGCCCAATACTTCTACTCTACCTTTCGCTTTCCTTCTCTCTACGACACTCTCATCTCTGCCAAGATGCTTTTGAAATGACTTCACAACTCTTATTTATACAAGACATCAACTTTGGGATAATCATCCAAGTTGGCATACTTTACAGAGAAAATACAACTTGAATAATTACAAAAGACTTCATGTGGATCAACACACTGTTGGCTACATAGATCTGAGACTTCAATCTTCTTTGAGGAACATGCCATGCTTCGTAGAACATCTTCAAGATCATCTGTAGGATGTGTAACTCATCCAGTCAGCCAAGTTTATGAAGAACATCATCATCCATAAGTAATTCTTCAATTATGAGCTCAATCTTCAATACGGACCACCAACACAAATTGGACACAATCCAAAGACCCCCACAAGCTTGCCTGTATCACCAAGAACATCCACACTACTTCTGCTTACTAAAATCATTCTCTCCTTCATCGGAACCTCAAGAACATAGTATGTCATCACTGTCATATTGGAATAGATGCTTGCGGACCTCTAGACCATGAACCAATTGAGTTGTCAATTCACATTGACTTCCTAAACACTCCACCAAATCCCCAGAACAAGATATTACATTTTTCGGATCTCATCAGACCTATTTGTGTCACTCTATCACCTCTGAACATCTGCCAGAACTAGTTTTACTCATATGGCCATAACTTCCTCAAATCTTTATTGGATCATCTTAAGACACATATCTACAAACTCTTTGATGTACATCCTCTGATCTTCATCTTAGCTAGGATCTTCACTTTACTGTCTTCACTATTCTTCTCTGTTTCTGATAGGACTAATTTTCTCAATATCCTCATCATACAACTCATCCAATCCTTATCATCAATGCAAAAGGAGTATGTTGACATCAATGACAACACGGGTTAGGCCCATAGTTGAAACATAAAGAACCTTCTCCCTAAAGGGAATTTTTCTTTCTATTGTCTAAACCTCCTCTGTGACCATGTAAGTAGAACCAATAGAAATAATAGGCCTGTCACCATATACGCCATGGATAGGAAAGGGTCATCATGTCCAAGGAAATAATGAAGAGCTTAGATAAAGAAATCCCCGCATCTACACTCTCAAATCAAAGATGCCAGAATCACGATTTCACCAAAATGTCTGATGAAAACTCTCAGCAGTGAATCACCTCAAGAAGATAATAAAGACAGGCACTGATTGATGCCTAAATCACCTTGAGTAGATAGTAAAGATAGGAACAAATTGATGCCTAATAGGTCGATCTCTTTCTCCAGTAACTTAATTCTCCAATATGGGTAGAAAGCTTCTTGATTTCAGCTCTGATACCATGTAGGGATAGACACAGGGAGCCATTATGAAGCTATAATCTTCAAGGATCAAACTTGGAAACAAACCACCACAGGAGAATGCTTGAGCATGAGTTTGCATAAGGAGATAGAAAAAGATGAAGATGGAGAATAAATTGATATATTATAATGAATCTCTCTTATTTTTACAAATGTGATATATGTCTTATATAGCCTTTCATTCCTGTGAATTAACCACCCTAACTGGTTATAGGAATAACTTCCCAAACTATAACTATTAAATAATTATTTGTCTATATGCCTAAGTAAACTTAAACAAGGTAAAATCTATTTACCCTAACAAATACACAAATGACCACAGACAAGAATAAATAAAAAAATATGCATCAACATTGAATCAATCTTGTGGATCTAGACAGTCGACATCTAAGCCATCTCACTGCAGCAAGTGGGTAGCTAATCCACACAATTGCATAACTAGAAGATTCTAAACCAATGAAACATGCAAACTCATCATCACATTAGTAACCTACAAACCAAGATATCAGAGAAGATAACCTGTAGATTTCAAGACTCAAACACTAGATCAACCTAAATCTAAATTTTCAAACAAGTCCACAAATGAGTAACCATAGTTAAGGAACCAATAAAACATCCAAGAGATAAGAACAACCTCCTAAAACTAAACCACACCACCACTTGTAATCATGAATGAAACATCATAACCCATTCCTATCACCCACATACATGATCATGTTGTGCTAATGCTTAAGTGAACTAATACAGTCTAGATATGAGGGTCTTATCATATGACTAAAATCTAATAGCCAATAACACCAATTTTCATACAAAAACAACAAAGTTTAATCTAAGTTTTTTTTATATCACCATTTTACATTCATTACAACATCCATGAAGAGTGCAATCTTTACACTTTCAATCAGTCAATTCTTCTCTAGGAACAATACTTTCTTTCCCAACACCTAAAGAACCCCAACATAATACAACTTGCTTATATACTTCAAGTTCGAGGAAGTTGAACCATTAACAAGCACTGGCGATTACAGAATTGAATCATCATCGATCAAAATGTCTAGAAGCAAGTGGAAATAACACATTTCAAAGTTTTTAATGATTTGTGAACCAACATAATCATCGAAACTAACTTTTGACACTTTTAAGAGTTTGTCAATCAAAACTACTTGTTGAAAATAGTACTTTTCATGAATTTAATGATTTGACGAATTGTGCAACTCTCAAACTTTTCCTTTTTAATACATTTTGGAAAATTAACACTTTATAAAACCTTCAAAGTTCATCATCAATGTTTCTCCTAGTTTGGGAACTTAGAAATTCATCAAAGCACTTTTTGAAAACTCTTTATGTTCTTTGAAAACACCTTTAGGTGCAAGACAAGATTCTTGAACTTGGAAAATTGTCAAAGCACTTTATGAAAAGTCTTTAAGTTCTTCTGAAATGCATTTCGATGCAAGACAAGGTTCTTGAACTTGGAAAATTTCTTTAAATAAAGGAAAGAAAGGATTGAAAAGCTCTTTCAATGAAAAGAGAAATTAATGAGCTTTAGATTGTACCAAAGGCACTAAGTAAATGTGATTTTTGACAAATCGATAAGTTCTTAAACTTGTGAATGGGTCAAAAACTTTAACCAAAATTTCCCCAAACTTCACCATATTGAAACTTGACTGATTTGAATCTATAAATTCTCATAAAGAAACTATCAAAATAAACACAATAGGAACCAAAACACAACATTTGAAATTGAACTGAAACCTAAAATAATTTGGGTGATATTGGATTGCTCGTCAACCTGAATACTCCTATATTAGACATGTTGGGTAAGTGAAGTGTTTCATGAGTGTGACACTCATGAGCATTTGGAAAAGTTTGGAATGGGAATTCCATACTTAACAATTTTTCAGACATTCATCAAAGTAGCTTCATTAGCTTCTCTATTCTTCCAATGGACTAGATATTCCTTATACTCCTTTCCTCTTGTCCTTTTAATTACTCAGGAATCTACCACTTTGTCCACTCCTTCAAGTTTATTTTCAGGGAATTGATGTATCCATCCTTTTTCATCTTGAAATTATGAATTAGTAGTCCCTTATGCACTTATTCCTCCTTCATAATGCTTATACAAATCAACAACATTGAATATTGGAGAAATATTGATTCCTTCTGGAAGTGCAATTTCATATGCATTGGATGAAAATTATCTCAACACTCTACATGGTGCTATCTTCTTCCACTTAAGTTTATTATATGTTCCTTGAGGGAACCTTTCCTTTCTCAAATGTTCCATTACCAAATCACCCACCTAATATTCTGACAAAGGGTTCTTCCCCTCAAACACACTCAGCCACACTAACACAATAAGTATGCCACAAACTGCTTCAAATTATATTCATAAAAATGTAATTACAACATGCAAGTGTCTCAAGACCACATGTTACAACAACATGGGCTATATTACAATTGAAAATAGAAATATTTTCTAGCTCTAAAATTCTACAAGTTGGAGCTTGAAAACTACTTTTTCAAAAAATTGCCTCTATCTTCCCTACTTAGCCTTCTTATCCTGCCTTTCCCCTTAATTTTTGATTTCCTTCTCCTATTCCTCTTGGGAAAGTATATCCCTTTTTGGTGCCCAAAGAGTCCAGTTGTATCTTTCCCGCTCAAGAGATTTTAAATTTTTAAATTTGGTGATGCAACTTTCAGGAACCAGAACTTTTGAACTGGGTATTCAACTAATGAACTATTTGATGCGTTCAAAAGCTCGTGAAAAAAATAAACTTTTTAAAAATATACCTTAAAGGATATTTTGATTTTCATCTAATTTTCAGGCCTGTATGGGACCTCTAAGTGCCTCAAATTTGATTTTGAGACTTTTTACAAGGGTTTTTGAAAATGGAAAATTTAATATCTCTCAAACCATAAATGATATTGAGATTTTTTCTTCACCATTGGTTTAATTTTACACTTCTTCTTCTCAGGGTACATTCTCAGGTTCATACATGTACAAATGCAAACTTGCTAAAAATAGTAGGTTACTATTTTTAGATTTATAAAAATTTGACTGTCTTGAACCACTAAGAATGTCATCCTAGGCTCCAACACAACTAAACAACAAAAGAAATTTATTTTTGGGTGATGCAAGATTTCCCTTTCACCACTGCATGCTCCTGCATTAGATACCTAGAGTAATTTGAGAAGTGACCTTCTCAAATCTCAAGTGTTTGAGGAAAACCCAAATGGTCAACCTCTTCCATGGACAACTAGGAAGAATCTTTGACATGAATTCCTCTCCACTTAATTAGATATTCTTCATATTTCATGTTCCTGGTACTTCTTCCCACATGGCTATCCAAGATTTCTTCTATCTTCTCCTTTTCTGAAGTAGGTGTCGAGATACTCCACTATTATTCTGTTGGTCCATTCTCTATGCCACCTTCATGATACTTTGTTAAATTAGAAATTCTAAACACAAGGGAAGTGTTGATTCTACTCAATAGCTCTAACTCATATGCATTTCTTGAATCATGCTTCTTTAGGATCTTGTACGGTCCAAATTTCATCATCTTTAACTTATTATATGTCCCCATTCGGAACCTTTCTTTCCATAGGTGAACCATGACTTCATTGCCAACCTTGAATTCCTTAAAATTTTGCTTCTAATTTTCCTTAGTCTTATACTAAGAATTTATTTTATTAATGTGATGTCATACCTCTTCATGCAAGATCTTCAGGTGCTCTACAAAGTCTTCAACCTTGACAATACTCTTCTCTCCTTTGTCTATCTTTCTCAACTCAAAAGTGTTTCTTGGACTACTCCCATATAAATTTGGAATGTGGATTTACCAGCACCTTGTTGATATACTTATTATATGCAAACTCTACCTATGGTAATATCAAATCCCATCCCTTGGGCTTATCTCCTACTAAGCATCTCAGTAGGTTTCCCAAACTTTGATCACTACTTCTTTTTCTATCAATCTACGGATGATGTGTAGATTTGAACTTCAACTCAGTCTTCAACTTCTTCCATATGATTCTCTAGAAATACCTAAGAAACTTGGTATCTTGATCTAAAACTATGCTCTTTGGATGACCATGTAGCCTAACCACCTCCTTGAAAAATAATTTTACAACATGAAGAACATCAGTAGCCTTTTGGCATGGAATGAAATCTTCAAAATTCTATCAACCACCATGAATATAGAATCATGCCCTCTCTGTGTTCTTGAAAATCCAAGAAGAAAGTCCATGCTAATATCCTCTCATGGTTTCTCTAGTACATGAAGTGGCTAATACAAGCTGATATTCTAACTAAATCCCTTGGCCATCTAGCATACTCTACAATTTTGCATGAACTTCTTCAGATCCTTGTGCAACTATGTCCAGTAATAGTTCTCACTAACAAGAGCAATGGTCTTATCTTGACCAAAATGCCATGCTACCCCTCTGCTTGCTTTTCCTTGATCAATTTCTCTCTCATAGAGCTCCTCAGAATGCACAACTGGCTCTCTCTAAACAATATACCATCTTGGTTGATGTAATCCAACCATCTCATCCTATCCATGGTAACAAGCTCCAAACAAGCTTTCTAGGCCGCTACAAAGTTTGGATCTTCAGGGCACAAATTTTTGAGTTGAATGAACCCAATAACCTTTATCTTCATCTTTGTCAACAAATTTTTCCTTCTACTTAAGGAATCTACAACACTATTGGACTTCCCACTCCTGTTCTTCAAAAAAAGTATAACTCTACAAAAACTCAACCCATTTTACATGCCTCTAATTTAACTTTCCTTGGATATTCAGATATTGCAAAGCTTGATGATTAGTATACAAAATAAATTCTTTTGGAATTAAATAATGCCTCCATTTCTTTAAATCTAGAACTATAGATAAAAAAGTCTTGATCATATATATAATATTTTTTTCTTGGCATCATTCAACTTTTCACTAAAATAGGCAATGACTCTACCTTCTTGACTTAATACAACTCCTATAGCACTACCACTAGCATCACAATCTACCTGAAATACCTTAATAAAATTTGGAATTACCAAAATAGGTTGCTATGTGACCTTCTTCTTTAGAATCTAAAAAACCCTTATATGCCCCTGCCATCCATCTAAACTCCTTTCTATCTACTCTCATTGTTTCAGTTAGGGGTGCACAAATGCTACTAAAACTCTTGATGAACTTCCTATAAAAAACTTGCCAAACCATGAAAAGACCATACCTCTATAGCACTCCTAGAGTAGGCAATTTGATTATATCCCTCACTTTCTTTGGGTCCATCTTAAGACCCTCAACTGATATAACAAATTATAGGTACACCAACTCCTTTTTCACAAAACTACATTTCTTCAGATTGATCAATAGCTTCTCCTCCCTTAGCTTCTCAAAAACTCTTCAGGCATGTATCAGGTGTTCTTCCAAAGACTTACAGAATATCAAAATGTCATCTAAATAAATGATAACAAACTGCATGAATCTTATCTATGCATTGGTTAGCCCAAATGGAATGACTAACCACTCATACAAGCCTTCCTTTGTCTTGAAGGTTGTTTTCCACTCATCTCCTTCTCAGATCTAGATATGGTGATATCCACTCTTCAAATCTATCTTTATGAAGTACTTGGCTCTACTAAGAAAATCCATCATGTTATCCATTTTGGGTAATAGAAATCTGTACTTGATTGTGATCTTGTTGATGACTCAAGAATCTGTACACATCCTCATTCTCCATCCTTCTTTGATACTAGTACTATAGTTCATCCATGTCGACTTGGGCTCTCCCTTATTATTCATTTCCTTAACATCTCATGAACTTTTTTGTTCATCTCTTTATTCTCTATAGGAGTCATTCTATGGGTTGCCTTATTCAAAAAAATAACTCCTAGTATCAAATCCATCTGGTGACTTATCTTCCTCACTAATGGTAAACCTTCTGGTACATTATCAAAGATAATGTCTTGAAATTCTTCCAACAGATCTGAGACTTCTTTTGGTAAATCTTCACATTTCTCTTAGTTGATCTTAGGAATCAACACAAAGCATAGACACTCATGCAATTCAAATATTTCCTACCATCTACCAAGCAAATTCTAGCAGTACTACATACCTTTTCTTCCACCTCCTTCAAGGGATTCAACTTATGATGAACTCCATCCTTTGTCAGGGAATATGTGTTTGGATGGCCATCATGGATAGCACACCTATCATATTGCCACAACCTTCCCAATAGCATATGACATGAATATAATGGTAGGATTTCACACAACACCTCATCATGGTAGTCTCCAATCTTTAGCCTGACTAAACACTACTCATTGACCAAAGCTCTATGGTCCTTCTGCAACCATGCAATCTGATATGGATGTGGATGCCTTCTCCTCTTCAAATTCAACTTGTTAACCATCTCATCTGAGACAAGATTATCAATGCTTCCACTATCAATTTAATAATAACAAAACATTTACCTTCACACTTGCACCTTGTACGGAATAAACTCTTCCTCGGATCTAGTTATTTCTTCTCATTTAACAAGGTTCTTCTAACAACTAGGATTTCTCCTCTTTTAGCATCTTCAAAATTCTCAAACTAAGCATCTTCATCTACATGTTCAAGTCATGCATTACCTTCATGTCTTCTATTCATCATTCCTTGATGTTGTGGACACTTGTAGGCTCAATGTCCTTCTTCACATTGGAAATAGGTTCCTCTAAAGCTTCCTCTTCCAAGTCCTTGTCCAGGTCTTCCTCTTCCTCTTCCTCTTTTCTCACCATTATTTTGGTCATGAGGGCGATAGGAATTTTCTCATCTCTAGTTTTGATTGATGTTTGCTTCTTCACTTTTCTTTTGATCTTCATTTTGGCTTCCATAGGATCTTCCACTAGTTCTTCTACCATGACCTCTTCCACTTTACTTACTTTCAAATCTTTTATTCAGCTTCTCTTCGACCTTAACAAAAAACTAGTATGCATCTTCTATGGTTGTCATTCTAACTAGGCTAAGCTTGAAAGGAAAGCAGAGTGCGGAATATTCCTTCCTAATACTAATCTTCTAGGAGAGAGATATAGACATTAACAAAACTTTGCAATTATAGTTTATTTAAGATGCACAAACAAGAATAATAGAATAAACAATAAAGATTAAACACCATATTTTACATGGGAAAACCCTTACAAGAGAAAAACCCACACACCAAAGCAAGATCACTTGTATTATAGTAAAATGTCAATTATGTACAAGTTTACAGAGTTGTTCTCTTTCAAGTGTCAATTCCCAACAACTATTCGATACATTCACACAGATAAACACACCACTGATCCACACTCCATGCACTACTACATTATGTTACATTATAGACTTCACATAAGCATTTTAGGAAAACTCATCATTTCAACTTCCACACCAAACATAACCATTTCAAAACATTGAACTATCTTGAACCGTCGTTTCCAGTCTTTACCGCACTTCTGCAAGCTATATGACCTTTCCTTTGTGGGACTGTGAGATACACCACAACACCCCAAACTTGTTTACTATCCATTGCAGGGCTGCGGGGTATATCGTATTGCCGTAAGCAATAGTACGAGCTATCACGAGACTGCAGGGTATACCACACTACAACAGGCATCTTAAACTGACCTTTGCGATATGGAGGGATCCATACCGCACTACCACAAGCCATCTCATGGGCTATTGCAAGGTGGTAGTAAGACCTACACACCCACAAGCAACTTTACTGATCTTTGTAGGGTGGCAGTAACACTGCACTACCACACACTAGTGCCAACCACTATCGTGGGGTGGCAGTATAAGACTTTCCCTGCACTACCGTACAGTCAGATAAAAACCACCACAGGATTGTAGTAGCACCGCACTACTACAAGCAGATTTATAGACTCCCGCGGGATGGCAGTAAACACTGCCAGCCCACAACTCTCTAGACTGTGTGATGCGGTATAGTGGTAGATGCTCCCTATGGTACCATGGTAACTACTCCAAATGCAACCATGAAAGTCTGAGACTAACTGCAACTGAGCTAGGGTTTTATCAGTGAGTTTGAGACACACATTCTCAACATTCTACCACTTGATGAAGGACTCACTAAACCCCTTTCAATGCTTGAAGTCACTAAATATTCTAGGCCCCAAGGCTCATCGAACTAGTACACCATTTGAACTTATCTGTGCTCACTATTTTGTCAATGCATCAGCAACATTTTCTAGAGTATCCACCTTTTCTAGATTAACCTTTCTATCCTCCACCATATCACGAACAAAATGGTACTGCACATCAATTTGTTTCATCTTGGCATGGAAAGTTGGATTTTTCACCAAACAAATAGCTCTCTCACTATCACAACAAATAACAATTTGGACCTTTCATCAAAACCAATATCATAACATAGTCTTCTAAGCCAAATGGCTTCCTTACAGGCATGATTTGTTGCCATGTACTCAACCTTAGTAGTAGATAAAGCGACTACAGCCTACCACTTGCTCATCCAACTAATTGCACCACCAAACAACATGAATACATATCCACTGGTGGATCTTCTATTGTCAATGTCCCCTACCCAATTAGAATCCACATATCTATGAATGCTAACTGAACTCTAAGATCAAGTAGAGTAACCATGACAACACAAGGTGTACTCAGTAGTACCATTCAAATACTTGAAAACTCTCTTCACATCATCCCAATGTGGCCTTCCTAGATTAGCCATAAATCAACTAAGTACTCCCACTGATTGGGCAATGTCTGGCCTTGTGTAGACCATTACATACATTAAACTGCCAACTGTACTTGTATAAGGCACCCTAGTCATGTCCTCCATCTTAGTAGGAGATTTTGGACAATCTTCAACAGAGACTTTCATTCCCTGCAACACTGGAACAACTAACTGCTTGCTATATGTCATATTAAACCTCTCTAGGATAGAATCTATATACTTGCTCTGGCTAAGCCAAAGTTTTCTATTTCCCCTATCCCTTTTGATTTCCATCCCCAGAATATACCTTACTGCACCTAAATCTTTCATTTCAAACTATGCTGACAATTGAGATTTTAAGTTTGAAAAAATACCCTTACTATTCCCAATGAACAACATATCATCCACATGCATGGAAATAATAATAAGATGACCATTTTAAGATTTAAAATAAACACAATGATCAAACTTTGGTCTCATAAATCCCAAAGACAACACATAGGTGTCAAAATTTTGGTACCACATTCTAGGCGACTGTTTCAAACCATACAAAGATTTCTTTAATTTGCAAACTAGGTTTTCCTTTCCTTTTTCAACGAAGTACTCTAGCTGGGACATATAAATATCTTCCTCCAAATCACCATAATGAAATGTTGTCTTCACATCCATCTACTCAATTTCTAAGTTATATGTTGCAGCAAGTGACAATATAAATCTGATAGATGTCAGCTTAGCTACAGGAGAAAATATTTCTCCATAGTCAATCCCCTCCACCTGAGAATATCCTTTCGTGACCAACCTTGCTTTATGCTTCTCAACACGACCATCAAGACCAATCTTCTTTTTAAACACCCATTTACATCCAGCAGGCTTTCAACCTTCAGGCAAAGGTACGAGATCCCATATTTCATTCTTCTTCAATGACACCATTTCCTCATTCATGGCTTTCAACCAGGAATCTGAATTAGACATACCCATAGCCTCTCTAATAGTCCTAGGCTCATTAGTGTTAGCAATCAAAGCATAGGCACAACTAGAATCCAACATATAATAACCAAACCTTTTAGGTTGCCGCTTCTCATCTGTAGACCTCCTCACTGGTTGAGGCTAAGGTTCTTCATCTTGTTTAGAATTTTTGGAGCTTCTTGAGCTCTCCTCACTAATAGGTCCACTAGGAGTACATAGTTCATCCTTATCTAGAGTAAGAGGAATTTCAACTACCTCCTTTCCTACTTCTTTCACCTCTGTTTGTAGATCAACTGTAGAAGGTTTCAGCTTATGGAAGATCACACTTTTGCTATACATCACCTTCTCTGTAACTAGGTTCCAAATCTTATACCCTTTCACACCAATTGCATAACCTATGAAGATACATTTTACTGCCTTGTTTTCCAATTTAGATCCTTTTTCACTAGGCACATATACATACACCTCACAGCCAAAGACTCTAACGTGTCTCAAAGAGGGCTTCTTACTAGACCACGCTTCCATAGGTGTCTTGTCCATGAACACCAAAGTTAGAGATCGATTAATCAAGTAACATGATGTAGCTACAACCTCAGCCCATAACTTCTATTCCAGTCTAGCACTACTCAGCATACTTCTTGCCCTTTCCATCAGCATTCTATTCATCCTTCCTGCAACTCCATTTTACTGTGGAGTGTAAGGAGTCATCCTATGTCTTTTCATTCCGTGATCCTTGCAAAACTTATCAAAATCTATAGAATAGAACTCACTGCCATTATTCGTCCTTAAACACTTAATTTTTCTACTAGTCTAACTTTCAACCAAGGTTTTGAATTCCTTAAATCAACTAAAAACTTTAGTTTTACTTTTGAGAAAATAAACAAATGTCCTCAAATAATCATCTATGAATGAAACAAAATACACATATTTCAATAAAGAAGGAACATTAACTGGACCAAATACATTAGAATGAATATAATCTAGAATTCCAGAAGATTTATGAGGACTAGAATAAAAAGAAACATGATGTTACTTTCCATATATGAAATGTTCGCAAAAATCAAACTCAAGATTACAATCGTCAAGCCCTTCAACCAAACTTTTATTATTCAAGGCTTTTAAGCCTTTTTCACCAATGTGGCTGAGTCTTTGATACCACAACATTGCCTTCTCCATTGGGAGCTTCATCTCCAAAGAATTAGCACCCACAAAAACAACATCCTCCATCTTAACATAATCAGATTTACTTGACTTTGTAGAAGCACTATTACATTGAACTGCATATACCTCCAACTTATATAGAGTGCTAATTCATGCACCATTGTCCAACAACATAGAGCCTCTAGTCATTCTACAAGCACCATTCAAGAAAGAGACTTGTACACCAACATCATTAATATTACTTACAAAAAGTAAATTTCGAGCTAGACCTAGTATATGCATCACACCATTGATTCCCTTCACTCTTCCATCAGGAAACCAAATTCTGAATTTGTCACAACCAACAATTTCTAGGTGAGAATCGTCACCCAGATACATCCTTCCACCACCATACTTTTCATACTTTGAGAACCAATCCCTATGTGAAGTCATGTGAAAGGATACACCTGAGTCAATCAACCAAACATCATTTGATTCCTAAGTCACCAAGGCTGCTATGAAGGCATCTGCTTTAGTCTGAGAATAATCATTATCCGAAGAATTGTCCTTCTTTCTCTTCTTCTTCTCCTCTTTGAATTCTTTCCGGATGTGTCTAGTCTACCCACAATTCCAGCACCTCACCTTGGACTTTTTACTAGGAGACTTTGATCTCCCCTCTGACTTGGATCTAGACTTCTTGTCTTTCTTTTTTCCTTTCTCCTTTGTTTTGTTTCAAACAACAAGGGTCTCCTTAGCCATCTTAGAATATTTCCTCCAAATTTCTTCTGACAGAAGCGAAGAAACCATATCTTCCATCTTGAAAGTGGTTGTTGTACTGCCAATAGCCATTATGAGGTGATCCCATGTGTCAGACAATGAACATAAAAGGAGAATGCAATGATCCTCATCTTCTATCTTCACACCCACATACACGAACTGAGCAATGATCATGTTAAACACATTCAAATGATCTGCAATAAATGCTCCTTCATCCATCTTCAAAGAATACAGCTTATTCCTCAGAAATAACTTATTTACCAAAGATTTCCCTTGATAAATGTCACCAAGTTTCTTCCACAGAAGTTTCACTATCTTCTCTTCATGGATTTTCAGGAGAACTAAATTAGCCAAGCATAGTCTGATCAGACCCTTGGCTTTCTGGTCCATTGCATCTCAGTCATCTTGTGAGGTTGTCGATGGTTTGTGAGAGGACACTACAACCCATAACTCATGATCCATAAGCAAATCTTCCATCTTGAGTTTCCACAACTCAAAGTTGCAACCATTGAACTTCTCAATCTCTATTCTTCTGGATGTACTCACCATCTTAAATCTGTAATAAAATTTTAAACTAGATTGCAAAACTCCCACTGAACAAGATCAGCACGAAAACCCCATCTTACCCACAAGGACAACAAAGCTAGCTAATCTCTGATACCAACTGAAAGGAAAGCAGAGTGTGGAATATGCGTTCCTAATACTAATCTTCTAGGAGAGAGATACACAAATTTACAAAACTTTGCAATTAGAGTTCATTTAAGATGCATAAACAAGAATAACATAATAAAAATAAATATTGAACACCAGATTTTAGGTGGGAAAACCCTTACAGGAGAAAAACCCACACACCAAAGCAAGATCACTTGTATTATAGTAAAATGTCAATTACATACAAATTTATGGAGCTGTGCTCTTTTAGGTGTCAATTCCTAGCAGCTATTCGATACATTCACATAGATCAACACACCTCTGATCCACACTCAATACACTACTGCATTATATTACATTACAAACTTTGCACAAGCATTTCAGAAAAACTCATCATTTCAACTTCCACACCAGACAGAACCGTTACAAACCATTGGAGCTATCTTGAACCATCATTTCTAGTCTTTACCGTACTGCTGCAAGTTGTATGACCTTTCCTTCACGGGACTGCGGGATACACCAGAACACTGTAGACTTGTTTACTATCCATCGTGGGGCCATGAGGTATACCACATTGCCACAAGCAATATTATGAGCTATCACAAAACTGTGGGGTATACCACACTACCGCAGGCATCTTAAATTGACCTTTGCGGTGTGGCGGGATCCATACCGCACCACTGCAAGCCATCTCACTAGCTATCATGGGGTGGTGGTAAGAGCCACACACCTAGAAGCCACTTTACTGACCTCTACGAGGTGGCAGTAACACCGCACTACCACATGCTAGTGCCAACCACTATAGCGGGGTGGTGGTATAAGACTTTCCTTGCACTAGTGCATAGTCGAACGAAGACAACTGTGGGACTACAGTAGCACCATACTACTGCAAGCATATTCATATAATCCCATGGGATGGCGGTAAACACTGCCAGCCCACAACTCTCTAGACTGTACCCTACAGTACAACGATATGTGCTCCCTATGGTACCATGGTAACTGCTTTGAATACAACCATGAAAGTCTGAGACTAACTACAACTGAGCTAGGGTTTTATCAATGAGTTTGAGACACACATTCTCAACACAGCTCCTCTTGAATAATTTGCCTCAACCCATTAATGAAATGTGCCACATTCTCCTTGTTGGCCTCTACATGGCCTATTATAATAATAATCTTATAAAACTCTTATGTATACTCCTTAACATATTTGTTACCTTGTTTCAATCCTTGCATCTTCTTCAACAAGTCCAACTCATAGTCCATAGGAATGAACTGCTTCTTTAGTTTGTCCACCATCCAATCCCATCTGGTGATCTTTCATTTCCCTCTTCTAATTATCTCTAACTAGACCTCTTTCCACAAAATATTGGCATGGCCTTTCAACTTCATTTTTGTAAAATTGACCTGTTCTGGATCCTCCACCTCTTCATACTCAAAATATTCCTCCATATCATTTATCCAATCAATAAGCTCTTCTAGATTCACATCCCTAGAATAGGTAGAAACTTTAACCCTAGGCCTCTTTCCAATCTTCAAAATAGCTCTCAACAACCTAACTTTCTCAGGATTTGCTACAACATCTTGTTCTTCTTTGAGTGGCTTTTCTTCTTCAGCCTCATCTTCACTTTCTTCTCTTCTTCTTGGCTTAAAACCTCTTCATAGCTCCTCTTCTAATGCATTGATTTGTCTTTGTAGGGCTCTAAAACCCTCTTCTATCAAAGAATTTCTCCCACCACCATGGTTTCTTTGTGGAGGCATCCTAATCTTCTTCTTTTATATTCAACCCACAACCATAAGTCTTGGTGTAAACTACCTCATGTTTGGTAATCTATCTACACACTTAGGAACTTCTGCTCTGATACCACTTGATGAAGCATACTCCCCCTCAAACACACTCAGACACAATAAGAAAATAAGTATGCCACAAATTGCTTCAGATTATACTCATAAAAATGTAATTACAACATGCAATTACCAATATTCAAGGGTCTCAAGACCACATGTTATAGCAACATGGGCTATATTAGAACTGAAAACAAAATATTTTCCAACTCTAACATCCTGCAAACTAGAGCTTGAAAACTACTTTTCCAAAACACTACCTCTATCTTCCCTACTCTACCTTCTTATCCTACATTTCTCCTTTCTTTTCACTTTCCTTCTCCTATTCCTCTTGGGAAAGTCTATCTATTTCTAGTGACCGAAGAGTTCGGCTATACCTTTCCCACTCAAGACATTTTAAATTTCAAAATTTGGTGACACAACTTCTAGGAGCTATAACTTTTGAATCAAGCATCTGATTGATGAACTATTTGATGCATTGGAAAGCTCGTGAAAAAATGAACTTTTGAAAAATATACTCTAGAGGATATTTTTATTTTTGGCCAATTTTTAGGCCTGTATAGGACCTCTAATTGCCTCAAATTTACAGGGGTTTTTGAAAATGGAAACTTTAATATCTCTCAAACCATAAATGATATTGAGATGATTTATTCACCACTGATTTAATCTTACAATTCCCCTTCTTGGGGTAAATTTTCAGGTCCATACATGTACAAATACAAACATTTTAAAAATAGTAGGTTATCATTTTAGATTTATGAAAATTTGACTGTCCTAAACCACTAAGAATGTCAACCCAGGCTCCAACACAACTACATTTGTACTTACCTAGAAATGGCATCAACACTTTGTTCATCAATCTCATAAAGGTACTAGGTGCATTTGTCAATTTGAATGGCATTACTAGCCATGCTTTGTCTTAAAAGTTGTCTTGGACATTCATTTCCTTCCCTAATCCTTATATGATGATATCTACTCTTCAAATCTATATTAGTGAAGTACTTGGATCCACTCAAAGAATTCATAATGTCATCTATCTAGGGTAATGGAAATCTATACTTTATGGTTATCTTATTGATGGCTCTTGAGTCTGTAAACATTCACCATTTTCCATACTTTTAAAGTGTTATACTACTAGAACAACACATGGGCTTAGACTTCCCCTTATCAAACCCATGTCTAACAACTCTTGGTCTTGTATATTGATCTATCTATTCTCCATTGGTTTCATTCTATAAGTTGCTTTTTTTGGCAAACTTGCCCTAGGTAATCCATACAATGGCTTATAATTCTCATGGGTGGAAACCCATCTGGTAATTCCTTCAACAATATGTCTGCACATTCATCCAAGATTACTTGAATTTTTATTAGGAGTTCTTCACTCATCTCTACTTTTCTAACCTATGTGGGCTTAGGGATGAAAGAAAAGCATGTCTTTCCCTTCTTCATCTCTTTCAAAATTGCTTCCCAGAAACTAAACAAACCCTTAGACTACTATCTACTTCTTCATCTTTATCTTTTAAAGTATTCAAGGTAAATTCCTTTCCAGCTTCATTATCTTGTATGTATTTGTTCTACCATCATGTACAACTTGTCTATCATATTTCCAAAGTCTACCCAATAAGATATGGCATGCATACATAGGCATCCTATCACAAAGAATTACATCCTTATAACTACCAATCTAAAAATTTACTAAACATTATTGACTTGCCACCAATTGATGTCCCCTTTGTAGCCATGAAACTTTGTAGGGGCTTGGATGTTTCATTTTCTTCAGCTTCAACTTCTCCATCTCTTCTGATACTAGATTGTTAGTACTTCAACTATCCACAATTATCTTACAACACTTTCCACTTAACTTACATCTTGTTCTAAATAGATTCCTCCTTTGAATAGGTTCTTGCTTTACTTCTTTAGGTTTTAAAAATATTCTCCTCAGCATCAAGGATTCTCAATCCTTAAAGTCCTCTCCATGCTTTTGTGAAGTCACACTTTCTTCTTCTACTTGTGCTACATTAATCCTTGCTTCTTTACCCTTTCCACTATTTTTTTTTATTTGAGGACATTCAAACTCCATGTGACCAATCTCTCTACATTGGTAACACGTACTAGTAAATCCTCTTCCTCTTCCTCTTCTAAAATATCTCCTACCTCTGGAGTAATCTCCTCTACCTCTTGAATAGTTTCCTCTTCCCTTGGTATCCTAGGTGTAATTACTTATCTAAGAGGTGTTGGCTTCCCCTTGTTTTGTTTGATATCATATTTCTCCACTAGAGTGTCCTTTTCCATGAGAGAATTGTCCTCTACCTCTTGATTTATTTTGTTGTTTTCTTGCCAATTTCTCTTGTACCTTCAAGGCATGTTGATATCCTTCTTCAACACTTTGTATATGAACCATACTAATCTAGTTCTAAATGGATAAATGTAATGTATTTACATACCTTGACACCTTAGTATCATCATCAACATGTCCAACCCTGATATTTACCCTATGGAATTCTTTTGTATACTCTTGCACATCCATCTCTCTTCATTTTAAATTCTACAACTTAAGAAATGAACTTAACTAGTAATCTATTGGCATGAATTTGGATTTTAATTTTGTAACCATTCTATCCGACAAATTTATCTTCTCTTTTCCCTTTCTTCTTTGTTTTCTTTGTATATGTTCCCATCAGAGAGATGCATGTCCCTTGAACTTTGTATAGGCATTTTTCATTGTCTTTGGATTTTCCATAGACTCAGAGTCAAAATAATTTTCCATTTTAGATATCCAAACAATTAATTATTCTAAATTTAAATTTATTTTGTAACATGGTGGATCAACCCATGTTTTAATACCGAGTCTTGACATTGCTCGTAAAAAGCTCCTTTTGATTCTTTTACATCTTCATCCTCATCTTCTAATCCTTCCTCTACTTCTTCATCTTGACTAATGTCCTCCACTCATACACCTCTTCTCTATACTTCCTTCATCTTATTCAATCTTACCATAATACCTCTCAACACCTCTACTATTTCACCAACTCATGGTGCTCTAGGTTGTCCTCTATTTTTCATGTCTCCACAAACCCTCTACAGTTGTAGGTCTTATTGTTAATCACTTAGCCATGCCCCATTTTGCCTTGACAAAACAGGGACCCAACTTTTTCTTGCTACTTTGGCTTGTGTTTTCTACTTTTGGGAGGTCTAGTAAAATTAGTCATGTATCTAACCCTACAAGGGGGCAGACATGTCACCATGATGAGGTCAGCTATCAAAGTCAATATTTCACATTATCAACCTCATGGTTGGAAAATGCATAGAATTCCAAGCAGGTTTGACTTTTGGATCACCCCAAAATTATCTAAGGGAAGAAAGTTATGTTGAGTCAAAGATTGGTCAAACCTGATATTCCGAGGGGGGGTCATATTTCAAACATCAGTCATCTTAGACAAGATCACCCTAATATTGTATTATCACATGATAATCACTTGATTTGCAAAGTGCGGACGTTAACTTTAAAGGAAGGGCCGGTATCTACCCGTCAATCGACTTTAGTTATCTTGCGGAGGGTCATATTTTTAATATCAATCATCTTACGAATATCACCCTATGCCAATATGACGGTGATGTCATCTAAATCCAATGAACGAAGGAAGTCACTTTGATGAGGACGTCATCATTCCATTCTACCCCACGGAGGTATATATCCGATATCCATCATATTCCTTAACATGATGGTGACGTCATTAAAACAGAATGATTAAACAAAGTTGCCGACACGCTAACGTCACCCCGATCTTTTTCCAAGGGGGTCATTTTATTTGTAGGGTCATATTTTGAACATCCCCTAATCTTAAATTCATGACCTGATATACACGTGGTCAATGTTGACCACATCACCTGATTCTTTTGCATTTAATTTTGTTGCTCAAAGGTGGGGGGTCATTTTATCTAGAGGGGGTCATATTTTGAATATGACCCCCCTATTTCCTAACATTAAATGCACTTAAATCAGGTAGATAGATTCCTACCGATTATGAATATGAATTGAACACTTGGAATCATCCATGGATTTCATGCAGAAGATCAATGGATTTGATTGATACAACACAGTTTTACCCTAATTTTCCCTACAGATGCATTTAAAGGTAATTTTTGAAGGTTATTTTCATTTACAGAGCAGAGAAGTCAAACCCTCATATAGCTACTTGTTAATGGACTAGATCTTTCAGCATAACGGAACAGGTGATCTTCAAAATTTGCAGCCCTTTTCTGTAATCAGTCATCTAACCCGGGAGGAAAGCACTATTAGGTAAGTAACTAAAAGCCCTCATGTTCTCATTTTCTGCATGTTTAGGTAGAGTATATGTTGTTGCTTGTGGTTTGGCTCAATGAATATGCATATCATGATGAAGTAAAGAATAATAGATAGAGTATGCATGATGTTGTAGAATTACATGATGTTGTATGAATGCATGTGGACATTGTAAGGTAAGATAAATCATGTCTATTGCAAGAGTCCATGGTGGATCTTAGAAGGAATAGGTCTGACTCAGATTTTCTCAAGCCTATGTTTGTTCATCCTGAGGGGGTACAGTTTAGGTATGGCATCATTGGTGATACTCACTAAGAAGATACGGACATGGCAACATGGTCAACAAAATTAGATCATGATAAGGATAATCCCATTTTGGATGGGGTATATCTTTCAGGAATGTGGCATGCAGTCAGCTTTCTATATGCCATGGACACCCTAGAGCTGGTAGTGGAATGTTCCAAGAATTATAACCCTGAGACCAGGTGGGAGGAGAAGCATGGAAGAGTATATGCTGACTTTTCAATCAAGGGCATCACCTCTACTTTTAATCTGCCAGTTGGAGATAAGGTGGTGAGTGTAGATCTACCCAAGATGGAAATAGAATACAACAATAAGAAGAAGAATGCAAGGAAAAGGATGTATTAGCAGAGGTAAAAAAGAAGCACCTACACTACATTAGCCAAATTTCCCATACACTTATATAAGTTTGATTTTGGTGAAGAGTACCAGTATATGATGGCCCTGTTGAGCAGGATGACAGGTAAACCTCATGCTGGAAATTTTGAGAATTAGATGTTTAGAATCATCTAGATGGTCCTATATGCAGATAACAAGCCATTATGGGCCAACATCATCAGTGACACACTAGATGAAGGAATGAGGAACCTGGGAGGTCAGACATGCTTATTCTCTATGACCTCACATGTTGTGTACTCATGTTCTTACAAGGGAACTTCTAATGCCTTGAAGATAGTGGGTAAAGCTGGTGGTGATGCAGATGATGCCCACATATGGGATCACTATCCTCAGCTATAGAGAAAAGATTACCTCATGGACTATAAATTGGTAAATGATGCATTCTCTATGCATCTAGTTAGAACCATGGAGGAGGACAGGACCAAAAGGATGAGCATGGAAGCTCATGAAGATGTTTATAGACATGGGGCCTAGTTTATCTAGTTTGCCACCTTCTCATACATAAGGATGGAGGGATTTGAAGGACAACCCCTTATGCTACCAAGATACCCTACTGATGGGGTTGTCTTAATGGAGTTTGTTAGGCAGGTGTCTACCATAGTTGAATCTTACAAGGAACAAAAGAAGATACCTCTAGTGTTATTTCTACTGTCTATGCATTGGTACATGTGCTCAGACTCAGAGATCATAAAGTATCTCATGGGAGGTCTAAAATTGATGTATTTGCAGCCATTTCCCTTGGCTAGATCTTATGACCTCTATGGCAGGATGCAAAAAATTGTAGGAAAACCTATACATCAGAAGCATCTGGAAGATTTCTAGACTA
Source organism: Cunninghamia lanceolata (assembly GCA_027924645.1). Classification (NCBI taxonomy): domain Eukaryota; kingdom Viridiplantae; phylum Streptophyta; class Pinopsida; order Cupressales; family Cupressaceae; genus Cunninghamia; species Cunninghamia lanceolata. The sequence goes on along the minus strand of BSBN01000553.1, from coordinate 17,063,379 downwards.
ACTGTGAGGATGAAGCTGAGGTTAGGAGAATGAAGTACCAGAGGCTCACCTTGAACCAAATAAGAACATTCAACTACATCCCAGTGCCAGCACAGCTAAGGAAGGATGATGGAAAGATTATGTCCAATGAATATGAGGACAAGAAGGTGTACAATGACACCATATCAGCCCCTGATCTTACATAGCTAGAGGACATATCCCTAGACCAACTGATAGGTGGGGTGATACAGTTAACCCAGGCTTGGGTGGATGAAGAAATAAACAAATTAAACAAAAGGGGTATGGCCCTTAAAGTTGATGCCAAAAAGAAAAGGCAAGAAATAGCTGATGAGGAATATGATGATTTCCTCAGTCAGAAGAGAAAGTCCAATGGAGAAAGATTGCCCACACAAGAACAAAGGAAAGGTCCCCCTAGAGGTAAGAAAACTGAAGATGAACCTAAGGGGGTGATAATTGAAAGGATTACCACACCAGCTGCAGGTGCATCAACATCGGCTCAAGCATCTGCATCATCTGCACAGCCTCTGATTGACAAACCAAAGACAAAGAAGATTTTGAGGCCAGCTATTGAATCCACAGAAGTGCAGGTGGAGGGCCAAGCCTCACAGTAGGAAGTGGAAGATGGCACCCCATTTGAAGAATAGCAGGTAAACAAGGAACCTGCAGGTGGTGACCTAACAATAGCTAGTAAGAAGAGGAGGGTGATGCTACTGACATCACCACCCAAGAAGCAAAGAACATCCATGCGGGGTGATATCAAGGCTGATCCTATTGTATTGAGAGGAGCCGGTGGTGAAGCATTTAGGAAGGAGCTACAACATGATGTTCTGCTTCCCACCATAATAAAGTTCAAGAATGAGAAGGTAGAGGAACAAACAAGAGAAGATTTCAAAGCAAGTCAGGGTGGTCCTTTCTCTTTGGAGGACACCGTAGACTTAACGGATGATGAGGTAGTCCAAAGTGTGGCCTCTCAACGGATGGAGACTCTTGCTTCCAACACTCGCATGACCCCTCATGGGACCCCATTAGCACAAATGGCAGTGTTGGATGAAATAAAGCAAACAGAGGAGGAGCTAAAACAAAGTAGCCCAGAGAGGACAGCCTAATAGATAGGGCTTGATAAGTTGGTTGATCGGGTGACTAGCCCTGCAGTTATAGATTTAACATACAAGGGTGATGTAAGCTCTAAGGATAAAGAAGGTGCACCTAATGAAACAGAAAAGATTGAAGTAGCTAAGCAAGTAGGAAAAGAAAGCACTGCTCCTGATATGGGTCAGCAGTAGCATGAGATACCCGCATAGCCAAAAATAGTAGAAGTCCAGCAGAAGGGCAGGGGTGATAAAGACATATCAGGTGCTACTGCTACTCAGACTTAGGGAGATCCATGGGATGTCTCAGGAGAAAAAGATAAAACCCAAACCACAAGATGTCGGTGCATCAGGTGCAAAACAAGAAATGACCCAAGATCAGGGTGATGCATGAGGCCAACACACATAGACATCCACGGATGTCAATATGCCTCAGGATGAGGAAACTAGTAAAGTGGATTAAAGTCAGAAGGAGGGAGTACAGGATCAGGCGTAGGATCATAATGTGGACATTCCACAGGATCCTCCTTTATAGAAAGAAGCCCCTCAGCAAGAAGAAATGCAACAAGATCCCCCTCGTGAGGAACTCCATGAGGAAGAAACTAAGAAATCACCTTCTCCACCAAGAATAGAAGTAGATACTAGAGAACAGGGCAGACGTGATATTGACAAACAACATCAAGGATCTAGAGATGATGTGCCTCAATGGCTAGAAAGAGAAATAGGTATGGAACAAGGGTCTAAAATTTAGGAATTTGATGTTTCCACCCTGTTTGCTGAAACAATATTGAAGCCAAAGAGGAAGGCTAGATTAACATCTACCATAAAGAGAGATCATACTATAGGTAGAAGGACTACACAGGTAGCACTTCCCATAGTTGAGAAAAAGAAGGGCAAGATCACCCTAGAGGAATTCCAAATCATAACTGTTGATTTGGGTTTTGCCAATGAGGACCAAGAGGGTCAAGAAGGGAAGGACATTATTGATTCTTTGACCCAAAGGGTAAAGAAGGAGAAAGAGAAAAATAAAAAGCATAAGGAGCACATTGCTTAGTTACATTCTTAGATAAAAGGGTTAATTAACCCTAATAATACACCAGTTGATCTGGCAGTCCCATTGACTGTCATATCTCAGGAGGAGGTCACCAACTTGGACCTCATGAAACATGAGGCCATGATTATGGAGAAATGGGTGTTGTCAGCTTTCACTAGAGCTGAGGATGTGTTGAGAACCTCCCTACAAAGATGGAATTCTTTAAGCAATTTAAAAAGAAAGGTCATTCCAATTGGAAAAGGACCTAACTGCTTTAAGTGAAATGAAGAGGATTGATCCTCAAATCCTGATAAATAATCAAGTGTTGAATAATAATACTACCTTGTTGGTAGACATATGTTATGAAGATATCAAGTTTGAATGTGATATCTTGAAGAAATGCAATGGCAAGCTTAGGGATATAAGTATAAAGATGCACAACATAATGGCTTATGAAGCAGAGATCCTTGAGGCTTTAGAAGGAAAAGTAGAGGGTAAAATTGAAAATCAGGATGCAGACTTTGCTATCAAAGCTCTGCATGATAATTTCCAGCCAGTAGCAGATGAACCCCTCACCAACCTAACGAAAGAAGTATTGAATAAAATCATGAGGATAAAAGTCAAGCTAGAAACTTATAATGAGACTTTGAACAGAAAAAAAGGTAAGCTAGAAGCACTCAAAGCTAAATTCTAGTCTCATAAGCATGCCATAACAAAAACCAAAATCCAAGATGGGGGAAAGGTGAATAAAATAGTATAGGCATATGAGCACATTAGGACAGCGATGAAGGTCCACATACAGAAGGATGTACATCAAGGTGATAGTGATACTGAAAGTAATGAAGATGATGACCATGATGAAGAAGAAGAAAATGAAGAGGAGGAACCTGAAGAATGAATGAAGATGCATCACCAAGATGACATATGCATAAGGTACTCATGAATGATGAGTCATCTAGATGGTTGCCAGCTGGCAACCTGTGCCATGAGGAAGAGTTGACTGAGTCAAAGAGTAATTATCAACCATTGATCTTAATTGACAAATCTTGACCATTGGTCATTTGTAACTGCCTCCTCAACTTATTCTATAAAAGGTGCAGGGGTGCAATATTTTGAACATTTGAAACTTAATTAAAATTTGATTGCTGAAATTTCAGGACTCATTTCAAAGTTGTTGTAAATGTACATGTTATGCATACTGAATGAAAGAGAAGCATATTTGATTACAAATTATCATAAATCTTGAGTAATTTGTGTTTGAAATCTGGATACATGCATTGATTAGTTGCGTCCCTTAGAGTGCTTATCAGCCTACATGTGCTATTTTCATTCCTAATTCCTTTGAAGTTAGCATTAACCATATCTAGTTGTGGAACATCCTAGTGACCTATGGTTTGATTTCTTCTCCTCATGAATGTATCTTGTATGTATGTGATCCAATGACTAAAGTTTCACTAAAATTAGAAGCATTCTTTTAAATTTCTTTCAATTTCATAACAGATCATCTCCATAATTACAAATAACAAAGAATCAAAAGCAAATAACATGAAATATGTTGATATCCCATAGATAATTGAAAATACAGAGCATATTTAGAGTAAAAGCATGTTGAATTGACAAATATCATGCAAATTCATACAAATATCCATGAAATCCATGCAAACATCTACTTATAGACACATCATTTGAATAAATATATAGTGGAGAAGAAAGAGCAAGTTCATGATGATCAATGATAAGAAGAATTGATGAAACTTGCAAATATATCAGCTATCTTTGGAAATAGAATAGAGTTAACCTCTCTGTGGAGTAAATTTACAGGAAACAATACAATCCTGATCATCTAGACAAATGTAAGACCCCTTGAAATGGAAAACAACATATCACATCAACCTCTGAGTAACGTCAGACGATCATGACCTGATCAACGGAGACTTGGACTCATCAACTTATCCTAAGCTTATCGTACTTTACAAGATAATAAAGGTTTGTTGTGCAAATTTGTATGCATGTTGTTATGACTAACAATCATCATCAACATAAATTGGCACTAGAAGGAGGGCCTCCTCATCAGTAGACTTGTCTGATTTGATGACACAAACAGAAAGGTAATACTCATGCAGCTGTGTATTTTAAGTCCTGTGCAAAGATTTGTTGTTTTGAGTCCGTGTATGCTTGTCCGTTGCAAAGTTTTCAAAATTGTGTGTAAATACTTCATGCTTTATGGTTGATCACTGTGATATTCAAAAGATAAGCTCTATTTCAAGTCTTTTTGCTAAAACTTTGAGTTGCTTGTGTTCCAAAACCTCACATCACCTCATATTTGCATGATTTCTACAAATATTACGTAAATATCTAGTCAGTCTCAGATTTTGATCATAAATACAACCTTTGATCGAGTGTTTTAGCTGATCTTTACAGTAAACAAGCCAAATTTTCCTTAAATTCAAGAAATCCTGGCTCTCAGGCCAAATACTAGGTCCAGATCCAGTGGACTCTTTCAAGAATTGCCTATCTGGGGATTTAGACCTAGAACAGTAGATATTCATCATTCTCCTAGTTCTAGTGCATCGGGAGCTTCACCATAACATACTCTATCAACTCCTATCGGGTTGTAAACACCTACAAGGCCACCTGCCACACCTCAGGTCCAACCTCCACTAGTCAGAATGTCATTCTTTACTACAAAATCACCTCTGACTTTCACTACATATCATCCTTTACCTAAAAATCCTGATAAGATTTTCCCTAAATATCATCCATATCAGGATGTTGATGATCACATTAGAACATTCAAGGAAGCTTGTTGTAGGGCTCGAATTGAACATCAGGATGTGGTATGCAGGTTATTTCCATTTTCCTTAGGGGAAGAGGCATATAATTGGAATATTAGTCTTGGTCAAGGTTCAGTCAGTTCATGGGCTTCCTTGGAGAAAGCCTTTAAGGATAGATTCAAAATACCTATAGATCTTTCAATGAATTATCATCTATTTTCCACAATCAAGAGATTTGAGGGAGAACCTATTGCCAATTTCTATGCAAGATTCCAAAAGATGCTCTCAAAGCTAGTTGCTCCCTATACTATAATAGATGAAGCTTCTAGGAGTATATACTACTCAGCCTTAGATCCCTTGACTTCTATGTTTATCAGGAGAATACATCCTGGTGTCACAACCTTGATAGGATCTTTTGAAGATGTTGTCAAAGTCAGTCAGTAGTTGATTCCTGCTCCAACACCTAATATTGCATTTCCTACACTTCCTGCTTAGCCTACATATCCTGCTCAACAACAAACTAATGGAGACATAATACCTCCAACTGTAATGCCAAGTCCTTTACATATAGCTCCACTCAGTATCATGCCACCTCCAAATGGAAATGGTCAAATGTTACAACATCCAGGACATACACAGGTACCTCAGGTTGTGGAACAGTCTAATAACAATAATAATGGATCTTCCTTCTTAAAACCTTAAACAAAGAATGTAGTAGCCAAAGTTTAGGAAGAAAAGGAAGAAATTAAAGAGATATCAGTACAATTGAGGAAATTCACCACTGAGATCACTCATTTGAGGAGTCAGAATTTCTATTCTCAACCAAATCAGAATAGAGGATATGCCAATGATAGACCTAATTATCCTGATAGGGGATATAAAAGTAATTACAATAACAACAATGGTAACAATAATCCCCCTAGATAGCCTAGAGTGTGGAACACTAGGCCAAACAATGGTTCTTTGCCATCACCCTTAGATAATCACCCTCCTAGTAAACCTAAGCAGACCACTAGAGTGAACCTGGCAGAGGCAGCTCTTACAAACTGGTGTAGGATACATAACACCAATGCTCATGCAGAGCTGGATTGTCCTTAGTTTAGGATAGCGGCTAGTATATTCTAAACTGAAGTGTCTAATACTGCAGGTAATCCACCTTGTGTTGAAGAAAATAAAATGGTCTCATGTGGATATGATTCTACTCTAGTATTAGAAAGTTTCATCAATCATCCTTATCGGCAAACAATGTCACCTCATCAGAATTACACCTTAGCATGTGAAGAGTCAGCCATGGCTTTTGAAGCCAATTCCATTTGAAGATGAAAATGAGTCATCAGTTGAACATGAAGAAGTACATGCTTACCAACAGCAATATCAAGGTAGACATAACTACAACCTAAGGAATAACTCCAACTAACCTACTAGCCCTTTGACTATATCCTTGCCTCCAAATAATTTCAACACTCCAAATTCAAAGGCAAGCAATAACCCTGGATTTCCTAAAGTTAATGCTCAGTACTTAGCACCACAAAATACAGTGCCAAAAGATGGTAATCTGTCCCCTGAGTCTGATAAATTGGTCACATATCTAGCAGATGAAATGAAAAAGATCAAGATCAGTCTGTCATTGTCAGAACTACTCAAAACCCCAGCTATCAAAAAAGCCTTCATGGAATCCTTAGATGATCCTGCTCCAAAAGAGGATAATAATGCCTCAGGTCAGATTGGGAATAAAGATCATATCAGGAGGGATATTAATGTTAAACACAAAGCTCTAGCCATTGTTCAAGCTACAGAGACTTCACACATGACTCTTTCCAGAGATAAAACTAAGTCACCTCCTTTTCTCCTTACCATAAGGATGTTTAGTAAGAATTTGCATAATTGCTTAGTAGATTCAAGAGCATCTACCAATGTAATGCCTCTATCCATATGTAATGCCTTAGGGTTGCATACTGCTAAATTGCTAAAGAAAGTAACACAGTGAGATAAAACAAAGGTGAGTGTAGTAGGAGAGCTAACTCACATCCATATGCAGTTGGCATCAGATCCAAGAATCCAATACTACATTGATATTTAGGTAGTCGATATACCTGATCCTTATGGGATGTTGCTTAGCAGGGATTGGTCAAAAACACTCAATGGATACATGCCCATTGATTTTAGTCACATGTGGCTACCTTGGAAAGGAATACCTAACCAAATAAGGATAGATTTTGAACCTCACATGAAACATATGATCACTGAATACAATAAAATGAATGAGATCATGTATGTAGATGTTGAACCCAGAGTGTATTCCATCAGACCCCAGACCATCAAGATAGAGGAGATCCTCATGTATGATTTTCATGTTCATGATGATAATCTTCAAGATGATAGAATAATTTTAGAGTCTGATTGTAACTCTAAAAATGAGATAGAAGTAGATCACTTCAAGAACTTTGAGATACACTTGTCCAAAGAAGTGCAGCATTGCCGATTGTAAAAAGTACATGTTCATAATGTTCTAATTGAAGGATGGTGTAGGTTACATGATAAGGCACATTCTAAAAAGACCTGTGATGCTTGCTTAGACATGCTGGAACTGGAACAAGCATGCAGTGAGGCATCATCATCATCATCTGGGGTAAGTACTATAGATAGTGATAGTGATACTGATCGTTGTTTTTCATCTGTAGGAATAGAAGAAAGCACATATCATGATGAAAGTCCTATTCAGATGATAGAAGAGATATTAGTGTGTAGCAAGAGTAATTCTAACAGTAACAAGAAAATCACCACAGGAACTGATTGCTTGGTTGAGTTAGATTATGAAATATCTGATGAAGATAGGGACAGTAATTTGTCCAAGTTTGAGGAATTTTTATCAAAGTAGATTTAAAAGATGATACAATAGCAAAGAGTTCCACATGATGTCCTAATTGAGGGATGGTGCAGGTTACATGAAACACCACATTCAGAAACTACTTGTTCATTATGTTTACATATTCTAAGGAAGCAGATGTTGTTTTGTTCAAAAGATTCGCCTTCTGATGGTAAGGAAGAAGAAGGAATATCAGCTTCACATCATCCAGATAAGGTGAAGTTTGAGAAAATTGAAACACCAAAATTGAAATGGATATCAAATGGTGCAGCTTCCAGAGCTAAAAAGAAAAGAGAAGGCCCAGATAAGCCTTTAACTAAAGATAAGCCATGGATCCTCAGGTTTGATGGATCTAAATCAAAACAAGGAGCTGGAGTAGGAATAGATCTTATTGATCCATCTGGTAAATCCTACTTAGCAACATATAGATTGCAATTCCCATGCACAAATAATGTGACAGAATATGAAGCCTTGATTCATGGGATATTTTTTGCACTCAGAAAGAAAGTAAAGATTCTGCATGTCTATGGAGACTCAGAATTGGTAGTAAGACAAGTAAGAGGTATATATTCTTGTAATTACAAGAAGTTGTCTAATTACAGACATAGGGTATGGGATCTGATAGAAGATTTTGATGCATTCAACATCAACCATGTGCCTAGAGAACAGAATCACAGGGAAGATGCCTTGGCCCAAGCCGCAAGTACTTTGGAACCATTGTCCATATTTGGTTTGAAGAGATTTTCAGTTGAATTAGTGTCAGTACCTTCTATGCCAGATAATGTAGTTAACCTTCAAGTGTTTGATGATGACTAGCACATTTTAGACTTCATATCCAATAGAGATGTCTTTGGTGCGTAGATCATAGATGAAATAAATGTGGAAGATCATATCTGGGAAGAAGAAGAGATCCTAGAGTTGCCCAGTAACAAGATTCCTAAAGGAATGATAGAGTTGGAAGGAGCATTTGATTTAGATAACATGATGAAATAGAAAGATCTCCCTAAAGCATATGGAGGAGAGTATTCACAAGTTAACATAGGACATGATGATGAAAAAAGGAATGTCTTGATTGGAAAAGTGTGTACAGAAGAAGAAATGGAAGGGATAACCCAAGCACTTAAATATTATATCCATGTTATTGCCTGGACATATGATGAGTTGAAAACTTATGTTACACCAATCATCACTCATACTATACTGTTAAAGCCAGATGTCAAACCCTTTAGACAGAAGCAGAGACCTATTAATGCTTTGCTAGAGGCCATCATTTTTGAAGAAGTGAAGAAATTACTTAATGCCAGGATCATATTTCCTATGAGATATTCTACATGGGTGGCCAACTTGGTCCCAGTAAGGAAGAAGAATGGTGACATTAGGTTGTGTGTAGACTTTAGAAATTTAAATATAGCTTCTAAAAAGGATAACTATCCTTTGCCTTCTCTGGATGAGGTCTTGTAAATTGTAAATGGTGCAAAGATGATGTCATTCTTGGATGCTTTTTCAGGTTACAACCAAGTGACGGTCGATAATATAGATAGATTCAAGACTGCATTCACCACTAAGTGGGGAATATTCACCTACAGGCGCATGCCTTTTGGATTGATAAATGCTCAAGCCACATTTTAGTGAGCAATGGATATAGCCTTCAGAGGGCTAATTGGTAAATGCATCGTCATATACATGGATGACTTGACAGTTTTCTCTAAAGAGAGAAGGAATCATGTAGAAGACCTCAGGAAGGTACTAAAGAAATGTGAACATTATGGAATATCCCTAAACCCTAAGAAATGCATAGTTGGGGTAACCACAGGGAAGTTATTAGGTCACCTGATAACAGAGAATGGGATCATCATCGACCCTGAGAGAGTAGAATAAATCATGAAGATACAGCTTCCTGGAAGTAAGAAGGAGCTCAAATCTTATTTTGGTAAGATCAATTTCATTAGAAAGTTTATTACTAGTTTTACAGAAATTGTTAGACCATTGAATGCCATGCTCAAGAAGGATGCCAAAATTGAGTGGACACCTGAAGCTAGAGCAGCTTTTGAAGATATCAAGAAAGCCATATCTAATGCTCCTATTCTAATTAGTCTAGATTATACCAAAGATTTTTACATTTGCTCATTTGCTTCAGAGCATACATCTACAACAGTATTAACACAAAGAAATGAGGCTAAAGAAGAAAAGACTATAGCCTTCATGAGTTGTCCTTTTAGGGATGCAGAACTTAGATACATGGATGTTGAAAGACAAGCACTTGCTCTAGTCCGAGCAGTCAAGAAGTTTAGACATTACATCTTGAGAATTAAAGTTATCGTTGTAGTACTAGATGCAGTAGTAAAGATGCTTTTAATGGAAAGTGAACCAGGTGAAAAAAGAGCCAAATAGATAACTATCCTCTAGGAGTATGATATGGACATAACACCCATGAAATTAGTGAGAGGAAAAACATTGAGTCAGATGATATCTAAAATTGATCCTAACATCATGAGCAAGCAATATGTCATAAACGTAAAGGAAATTGGAGAATGGTATTCAGACATCAGGCATATCTTGATTACTGGAAGATGCCCTTCAAGGTTGTAGGCCTCATAGAGGAGAGCCTTGAAAATAAGATCACAAAAATACATGATAAAAAGAGGAGCCCTTTTCAAGAAGAACTATGAGGGAATATAGCTTAGGTGCCTAGAAAAGCAAGAAGCAGACAAAGCACTGACATAATTACATGACAAGTTTGGAACTGTACATGGGTCATACTTAGTTACCACTAATGCTATCCTCAAAGCAGGGTATTACTGGCCCACTATTTTTAAAGATACTGCTGAACACATCAAATGTTGTCATATGTGTCAGGTTGCTGCAAATAGAGAAAGGTATGTTGCTCAGCCCTTGCAACCAGTGATGGAGATGCGCCCATTTGCTCAATGGGGGATGGATTTCAAAGGACCTATCAACCCTCCAACATCTTCAGGCCATAGGTATGTGTTGACTATTACTGATTATTGTACCAGGTGGACTGAAGTTGTTAGTAGTAAGACATGCAATGTTGATGATGTAATCAAGTTTTCGGAAAGCAACATAGTAACCAGGTATGGAGTCCCTTATGCTTTAGTATGTGACAATGGGTCTGCCTTTGCTTCAATAAGGTTATCAAGTTGGGCTTTTGACCATGGAATTATCTTAAAGTTTTCTTCAAATTACTATCAAGGAAATGGATTAGTAGAATCCACAAACAAGAATTTATTGAACATCACAAAGAAATTGATAGAAAAGAACCCAAGGGAGTGGAATACCCTATTAAAGTATGCATTGTGGACAGATAGAACTAGGATGAAGGCTACATTAGGAAATTCTCCTTTTCACCTAGTATATGGGGTGGATCCCATCCTCCCTGTTAACCTAAAGATTCCCACATTGTAGTTTGCACAAGAATATCTGGGTATAGATAACAAACAAGTAGTCAAGTTACTCCAGTTGATGCACCTAGAAGAAAAAAGGGATAAAGCAATTGATCAATTTGCTAAACATTTGGCTATTGTCAAGCAATGGTTTGACAAAAGAGCTAGAGTTAAGGCTTTTAGAATTTTAGATTTAGTCCTTATGTGGGACAAAGCAAATGAAAGGAAAGGAGATCATGGTAAATTTGATAACCTTTGGATAGGTCCCTTTCAATTTTCAAAAATTTTAGGAGACAACACCTACAAGCTTAAGACTTTAACTAGTGAGGATGTGCCATTACCGGTTAATGGACAGTTCATCAAGCATTATTTTCAAGCCTAAAACAATGTCATGTAAGTCATGTGTATCATAGTGTGCATATTGTATAACTGTTTGTATAGTTTTGTTTTGTTTGTTTGTTTTCTTGTTGAGTTTTGTTTTGGTTAGTCAAGATGATGTAGCTTATCACCCTAAGAAAATGAGCAAATTGTTAAGATTAAAGTGATGAGAACAAATTCCTATATAGGTTATGACTCATTTTGAGAAGTATTGGTGATCAGGTATGTGATATCCTTTTCATTAGGGTGCCTTTTCTTAACCAAAGTGATTTGTCACAATGACTCACCTAACAGCCTTGGGTTTGTGGAACACATAACTATAGGTGTTAAGTGAAAAATCCATAGGGACTCCCTTGCTACCAATGCAATCTCCAACCTAAATCAGTAAGTGACCATGCCCTGCACATTAAGCTTACATGATGACATCATATGAATAGAAAGAATAAATATTGAAAATCCAAAAGGAATAAATATAGGCCATCTAAGTAACTCTATCGTGGCTATAGACGCTGCTAGCAGTAGGGCTCTACTTAGGGGGATTGTATATATAACCTTACCGGGGATATAGATGCTTGCTCACAGCAAGGCTCTATCCAGGTTGGCTATGAGGGATGCTCCCAAATTATGTAGCTTAACATCAGTTACTCATGTTGTCAACTTACTATCAAGATGAGAATAATTAATCATTTGCACACACCTGATCCTTTGTTAGCATTGTTGCCATGATGAAAACTTTATCATTCAGAAAGATTAGAATACTTATACTTAGAAAGAGTTAAAATGCTATGTTAGAATGTGATCCCATCACTTGAATCATTGGAATTTGGTTATGGTCTTTGGTGGAAAGTTTTTGTGTGGTTACACAACACACCCCATTTTGTCTTGACAAAATAGGGACCCAACTTTTTCTTGCTACTTTGGCTTGTGTTTTCTACTTTTGGGCAGTTTGGTAAAATTAGTCATGCATCTAACCCTGCAAGGGGGCAGACATGTCACCATGATGAGGTCAGTTGTCAAAGACAATATTTCACATTATCAACCTCATGGTTGGAAAGTACATAGAATTCCAAGCAGGTTTGCCTTTTGGATCAGCCCAAAATTGTCTAAGGGAAGAAAGTTATGTTGAGTCAAAGATTGGTCAAACCTGATATTCTGAGGAGGGGGGTCATATTTCAAACATTAGTCATTTTAGACAAGATCACCTTGATATTATATTATCACCTAATAATCACTTGATCCATGAAGTACGGACGTCAACTTTAAAGGAAGGGCAAGTATCTACCCATCAAACAACTTCAGTTATCTTGCAGAGGGTCATATTTTTAATTTTAGTCATCTTACGAATATCACCCTCTTCGCAAAATATCACCCTGTGCCAATATGACAGTGACATCATCTAAATCCAATGAATGAAGGAAGTCACTCTGATGATGATGTCGTCATTCCATTCTACCCCGCGGAGGTATATATCTGATATCCATCATATTCCTTAACATGATGGTGACGTCATTAAAACATAACGATTAAACAAAGTTGCCGACACACTGAGGTCACCCCGATCTTTTTCCAAGGGGTCATTTTATTTATGGGGTCATATTTTGAACATCCCCTGATCTTAAATTCATGACTCGATATACACGTGGTCAATGTTGACCACATCACCTGATTCTTTTGCATTCAGTTTTGCCGCTCAAAGGCGAGGGGTCATTTTATCCATAGGGGGTCATATTTTGAATATCACCCAATCTTTCAAAGATCACCCCCTGTTTCCTGACATTTAATGCACTTAAATGTGGTAGATAGATTCCCGCCGATTACGAATATGAATTGAACACTTGGCATCATCCATGGATTTCATGCAAAAGATCAACGGATTTGATCGATACAACACAGTTTTACCCTAATTTTCCCTACGGATGTGTTTAAAGTTAATTTTTGGAGGTTATTTTCATTTGCCTTGTGAGAAAATGAGAAATTACAGAGTAGAGAAGTCAAACCCTCATACAGCTAGCTACCTGTTAACGGACTAGATCTTTCAGCATAACGGAACAGATGATCTTCAACATTTGCAGGCCTTTTCCGTAATCAGTCATCTAACCCACGAGGAAAGCACTATTAGGTAAGTAACTGAAAACCCTCCTGTTGTCATTTTCTACATGTTTAGGTAGAGTATATGTTCTTGTTTGTGGTTTGGCTCTATGAATATGCATATCATGATGAAGTAAAGAATAATAGATAGAGTATACATGATGTTGTATGAATGCATGTGGACATTGTAAGGTAAGACAAATCATGTCTATTGTAGGAATCTAGGGTGGATCTTAGAAGGAATAGGTCTGACTCAGAGTTTTTCAAGCCTATGTTTGTTCAGCCTAAGGGGGTACAATTTAGGTATGGCATCATTGCTGATACTCACCAAGGAGATACAAACCTGGCAGCATGGGCAACAAGATTAGATCATGATAAGGATAATCCCATTTTGGATGGGGTATATGTTTCAAGAATGTGGCATGTAGCTGGCTTTCCATATGCCATGGACACCCCAGAGCTAGTAGTGGAATGTGCCAGGAATTATAACCCTAAGACCAGGCAGGTGGAGAAGCATGGAAGAGTATATGCTGCCTTTTCAATCAAGGGCACCACCTCTACTTTTAATCTGCCAGTTGGAAAGAAGGTGTTGAGTGTAGATCTATGCAAGCTAGAAACAGAATACAATAATAAGAAGAAGAATGCAAGGAAAAGGATGTATCAGTGGAGGTCAAAAAGTAGCACCTACATTGTATCAACCAAATTGCTCATACACTTATATAAGTTTGATTTTGATGAAGAGTACCAGTATATGATGGCCTTGTTAAGCAAGATGATAGGTAAACCTCATGCTAGAAATTTTGAGAATTGGATGTTTGGAATCATCCAGATGGTCCTATACATAGATAATAGGCCATTATGGGCCAAGATCATCAATGACGCACTAGATGAAGGAATGAGGAACCTGGGAGGTTAGACATGCTTATTCTATATGACCTCATATGTTGTGTAATCATGTGCTTACAAGGGAACTTTTGATGCCCTGAAGATAGTGGGTAAAGCTGGTGGTGATGCAGATGATGCCCACATATGGGATCACTATCCTTAGCTATAGAGAAAAGATTACCTCCTGGACTATAAATTGGTAAATGATGCATTCTCTATGCATCTAGTTAGAAGCATGGAGGAGGACAGGACCAAAAGGATGAGCATGGAAGCTCAGGAAGTTGTTTATAGACATGGGGCCTAGTTTATCGAGTTTGCCACCTTCTCATACATAAGAATAGAGGGATTTGAAGGACACCCCCTTATGCTACCAAGATACCATACTGATGGGGTTGTCTTAATGGAGTTTGTCAGGCAGGTGTCTACCATAGTTGAAGCTTATAAGCAACAAAAGAAGATACCTTGGGCGTTATTTCTAGTGTCTATGGGCTAGTACATGTGCTCAAACTCATAGAGCATAAGACATGTCATGGGACGTCTAAAACTAATGTATCGACAGCCATTTCCCTTGGCCAGATCTTATGACCCCTATGGTAGGATGCAAAAAATACTAGGAAAACCTATACATCAGAAGCATCTGGAAGATTTTTGGACTGACTGTGAGGATGAAGCTGAGGTGAGGAAAAGGAAGTACCAGAGGCTTACCTTGAACCAAATAAGGACATTTGACTATATCCCGATGCCAGCACAGCTGAGGAAGGATGATGGAAAGACTATGTCCAATGAATATGAGGACAAGAACATGTACAATGACACCATATCAGCCCCTGATCTTACACAGTTAGAGGATATATCCCTGGACCAGTTGACAGGTGGGGTGATATAGTTAACCTAGGCTTGGGTGGATGAAGAAATAAACAAATTAAAGAAATGGGGTATGGCCCATACATTTGATGCCAAAAAGAAAAGGTAGGAAATAGTTGATGAGGAATATGATGATTTCCTCAGTGAGAAGAGAAAGTCCAATGGAGAAAGATTGCCCACACAAAATAGAGGAAAGGTCCCCCTAGAGCTAAGAAAACTGAAGATAAACCTAAGGGGGTGATAATTGAAAGGATTACCACACCAGCTGCAGGTGCATCAACATCAGCTCAAGCATTCGCATCATCTGCACAGCCTTTGATTGACAAACCAAAGACAGAGAATTTTGAGGCCAATGATTGAATCCACAAAAGTGCAGGTGGAGGGCCAAGCCTCGCAACAGGAAGTGGAAGATGGCACCCCATTTGAAGAAGAGCAAGTAAACAAGGAACCTACAGGTAGTGACCTGATAATAGCTAGTAAGAAGAGGAGGATGATGTCGCTGACGTCACCACCCAAGAAGCAAAGAACATCCATGCGGGGTGATATCAGGGTTGATCCTATTGTATTGAGTGGAGTTGACGGTGAAGCATTCAAGAAGGAGATGCAACATGATGTTCCACTTCCCACTATAATAAAGTTCAAGACTGAGAAGGCAGAGGAACAAACAAGAGAAGCTTTCAAAGAATGTCAGGGTGTTCCTTTCTCTTTGGAGGACATCGTAGACTTATCAAATGATGAGGTAGTCCAAAGTGTGGCCTCTCAAAGGATGGAGACTATCACTTCCAACACTCACATGACCCCTTATGGGACCCTATTAGCACAAATGGCAGTGTTGGAAGAAATAAAGCAAATGGAGGAAGAGGTAAAACAAAGTAGCCTAGAGAGGGAAGTCCAACAGATAGGGCTTGATAAGGTTGTTGATCAGGTGACTAGCCCTGCAGTTATAGATTTAACATACAGGGGTGATGTAAGCCGTAAAGATAAAGAAGGTGCACCTGATGAAATAGAAAAGATTGAAGTGGCTAAGAAAGTAGGAAAAGAAAGTACTACTCTTGATATGGGTCAGCAACAACATGAGATACCCGCAAAGCCAAAAATAGTAGAAGTTCAACAGAAGGGCGGGGGTGATAAAGACATAGCAGATGCTACTGCTACTCAGACTCAGGGAGATTCAGGGGATGTCTTAGGAGCAAAAGATAAATCAGGTCATAAGGACCCCAAGCCACAGGATGTCGGTGCATCAAGTGTAGAACAAGAAATGACCCAAGAGCAAGGTGATACACAAGGCCAACACACACAGACATTTATGGATGTCAATATGCCTCAGGATGAGAAAAATAGTAAAGTGGATGAAAGTCAGAAGGAGGAAGTACACGATCAAGCGTAGGATCATAATGTGGACATTCCACAAGATCCTCCTTTACAGAAAGAAGCCCCTCAGCAAGAAGAAATGCAACAAGATCCCCCTCATGAGGAACTCCATGAGGAAGAGACTAAGAATCGCCTTCTCCAACAAGAATAGAAGCAAATACTAGAGAAAAGGGTAGACATGATGTTGACATAGAACACCAAGGATCTGGAGATGATGTGCCTCAATGGCTAGAAAGAGAAATAGGTATGGAACAAGGGTCTGAAATTCAAGAATTTGATGTTTCCACCCTATTTGTTGAATCAATGATGAAGCCAAAGAGGAAGGCCAGATTAACATCGGCCATAAAGAGAGATCCCACTACAGGCAGAAGGACTGCACAGGTGGCACTTCCCATAGTTGAGAAAAAGAAGCACGAGATCACCCTAGAGGAATTCCAAATCACAACTATTGATTTGGGTTTTGCCAATGAGGACCAGGAAGGTCAAGAAGGGAAGGACATTATTGATTCTTTGACCCAAAGGGTAAAGAAGGAGAAAGAGAAAAATAAAAAGCATAAGGTGCACATTGCTCAGTTACATTCTTACATAAAAGGGTTAATTAACCCTGATAATACACCAATTGATCCGGTAGTCCCACTGACTGTCATATCTCAGAAGGAGGTCACCAAGTTGGACCTCATGAAACATGAGGCCATGATTATGGAGAAATGGATGTTGTCAACCCTAACTAGAGCTAAGGATGTTTTGAGAACCTCCCTACAGAGATGGAATTCTTTAAGCAATTTAAAAAGAAAGGTAGATAAAATGCAAAATGAAACAGGGAAATGGTCATTCCAATTGGAAAAGGACCTAACTGCTTTCAGTGAAATGAAGAGGATTGATCCTCAAATCCTAATAAATAATCAAGTGTTCAGTAATAATACTACCCTACTCGTAGACATGTGGTATGAAGATATCAAGTTTAAATGTGATATCTTGAAGAAATGCAGTGGCAAGCTCAGGGATATAAGTATAAAGTTGCACAACATGATGGCTTATGAAGAAGAGATCCTTAAGGCTTTAGAAGGAAAAGTAGAGGGTAAAATTGAAAATCAAGATGCAGACTTTTCTATCAAAGCTCTGCATGATAATTTCCATCTGGTAGCAGATGACCCCCTCACCCACCTGACGGAAGAAGTAATGAATAAAATCATGAGGATAAAAGTCAAGGTGAAAACTTATAATGAGACTTTGAACAGCAAAAAAGGTAAGCTAGAATCGCTCAAAGATAAATTCCAGTCTCATAAGTATGTCGTAACAAAAGCCAGAATCCAAGATGGGAGAGAGATGAATAAAATAGTATAGGCATATGAGCACAGTAGGACAGTGATGAAGGTCCACATACAGGAGGATGTACATCAGGGTGATAGTGATACTGAAAGTAATGAAGATGATGACCATGATGAATAAGAAGAAAATGAAGAGGAGGAACTTGAAGAATGAATGAAGATGCATCACAAAGATGACATATACATAAGGTACTCATGAATGATGAGTCATCCAGATGGTTTCCAGTTGGCAACCTGTACCATGAGGAAGAGTTGACTGAGTGAAAGAGTAATTATCAACCATTGATCTTAATTGACAAATCTTGACCATTGGTCATTTGTAACTGCCTCCTCACCTTATTCTATAAAAGGTGCAGGGGTGCAATATTTTGAACATTCGAAACTTAATTGAAATTTGATTGCTGAAATTTTAGGACTCATTTCAAAGTTGTTGTAAATGTACATGTTATGCATACTGAATGAAAGAGAAGCATATTTGATTACAAATCATCATAAATCTTGAGTAATCTATGTTTGAAATCTAGATACATGCATTGATTAGTTGCGTCCCTTGGAGTGCTTATCAGCCTGCATGTGTTGTTTTCATTCCTAATTCCTTTGAAGTTAGCATCAACCATATCTAGCTGTGGAACATCCTGGTCACTTATGGTTTGATTTCTTCTCATCATGAATGTATCTTGTATGTATGTGATCCAATGACTAAAGATTCACTAAAATTAGAAACATTCTTTTAAATTTCTTTCAATTTTATAATAGATCATCTCCATAATTGCAAATAATAGAGAATCAAAAGCAAATAACATGAAATATGCTGATATCCCGTAGATAATTGAAAATACAGAGCATATTTAGAGTAAAAGCATGTCAAATTGACAAATATCATGCAAATTCATACAAATATCCATGAAATCCATGCAAACGTCTACTTATAGACACATCATTTGAATAAATATACAATGTAGAAGAAAGAGCAAGTTCATGATGATCAATGATCAGAAGAATTGATGAAACTTGCAAATATATCATCTATCTTTGGAAATAGAGTAGAGTTAACCTCTTTGTGGAGTAAATTTACAGGAAACGATACAATCTTGATCATCTAGACAAATGTAAGACCCCTTGAAATGGAAAACAACATATCACATCAACCTTTGAGTAACATTAGATGATCATGACTTGATCAACGGAGACTTGGAGTCATCAACTTATCCTAAGTTGATCGTACTTTACAAGATAATAAAGGTTTCTTGTGCAAATTTTTATGTATGTTGTTATAACTAACAATCATCATCAATAGGTTTATCCTTGACATGGTTTACCTTCCTTTGATACCACTTGATGCAGTCTAGATATGGGGGTCTTATTAGACAACCAAAATCTAGTAGCCAACAACACCAATTTTTACACCACAACAAAGTCTAATCTAAGTTTTATTTTATATAACTACTTTACATTCATTATAGCAGCCATGAAGAGTACAATCTTTACACTTTAAATTAGTTGATTCTACTCTAGGAACAATTTTTTTTTTTCCAAACATCCGAAGAACCCCAATAGAATACGACAACTTCCTTATATACTTATAGTTCATGGAAGTTGAACTATTAACAAACACTAGCAGTTATAAAACTAAATCGTCACCAATCATTATATCTGGTAGCACGTAGAAATAACACATTTTGGAGTTTTTAATGGTTTGTGAACCAACATAATCACCGAAACTGTGACCTTTGACACTTTTAAGAGTTTGTGAACCAAAACTACTTGGCACCAGATATTTTAGAGTTTTTAATGGTTTGTGAACGAACATAATCACTGAAACTATAACTTTTGACACTTTTAAGAGTTTGTGAACCAAAACCACTTGCCAAAAATAACACTTTTGAAGAATTCAGCGATTCGGTGAACCGTGCAACTCTCAAACTTTTCCTTTTTAATACATTTCAGCAAATCAACACTTTATTGAACCTTCAAACTTCATCATCGACATTTCTCCTAGTTCAAGAACCTAGAAATTCATTGAAGCACTTTAAGAAAAGTCTTTAAGTTCTTCTAAAACACCTTTTGGTGCAAGACAAGGTTCTTGAACTTGGAAAATTGTTGAAGCACTTTATGAAAAGTCTTTATGTTCTTTCAAAACAGTTTTAAGCATAGGACAAGGTTCTTGAAATTGGAAATTTATTTAAAAGAAAGGAAGGAAATAATTTACAAGCTCTTTTGATGAAAAGAGAAGTTCATGAACTTTAGATTTTACAGAAGGTGCTAAGTAAATGAAATTTTTCAGCAAATTGATAAGTTCTTGAACTTGTGAATTCGCCAAAAACTTTAACCAAATTTGCTCCAAACTTCACCAAATTGAAAATTGACTGATTTGAATCTTGAAATTCTCTTGAAGAAACTATCAAAACAAACACAACATGAACCAACACACAACAAAATTGAACTGAAACCTAAAAGAATTTGGGTGATATAGGACTGCTTGTAAACTTGGATGTTCTTACATTATGTACCTACATAACCATGACACCATAATATTCATCATAGTTTTACTTTTACTCATTTCCCACTTAAATGAGACTCCTTGATTCTCACATGTGTATCAACCATGTCCTCAAACTAGAAGACTACCTTTGTACCTATCTACATTAAAGTCCAAACTATGACAACACTTGTAAACCTATACTTGAAAGCACCAAATCTGAAAATATACTATACCAATATGATGGTCTCATAACAATATGCACTCCAATAAGATTGTGCCCAAAAAAAATGTTTTAATCCTCTCAAAATCACACCCTAAATCTCCATCTCCCACAAGTTCTCAAATAAGTAAAACCACTCTCTGCACACCAAACTAAAAATCTACATGATCCATTATGTAGTAAACTACAAATTCTCTCCAATGCCTATTCAAAATCCAAAATCTGATTCTGTATGAAATGACCATTTAACTGTCTTAGAGCAATGCCTAGCTTCAAGCACCAAATTTTGACACAAATAGAAAAAATTGATGACCAAACCTATATCACTGCATAGTGCTTGAAGAGAACTTTCTAATGCCTATAAGAAGTCAAAAATCTGATATCGCTAGTGAAAGTTACTCCCCAAAAAGAAAAATCACTCCAAGGGCTAGAAGATGCCCCTTGGCGGGACCCTATCTATATAGTTCACATGGATGATGTCATGCTGACATTATCATCCATATGGATGACATCAACAAGTGAATGGGTGGGTGGCACTAGGGTTGTAGAAGTGCTGATATGGTGTTGGTTGACTGGCAGATTTTGAACTGGAATTAAAAATGTTTATTTTTTTAATTTTAAACTCCACCTATTCACATGCAAACATGATAATTTTATGAATTGTAGTTTAATGTTTTATTTTAAGCCTATAGTGGAGGTTGCACTAGGGTGTGGCCTTAGCTAGACCAACTCTGGGCAAGGGTCAAGGGCTTAGCCTTTTGACCATGTGGCATGTTGGGCAACTAGGGGCTGACAACCCCTGCCATAGCTTACACTATGTGTACTTGGGGGTACAAGGGTTATGAGACCCCGTACCACCCGTAAAACATTTTTTTAATCTTTCAAAACATTTTTCTATAGTTTTATTAAAACATAGTTTTTTTTTCAAAAACAAAAACTATAGAAGAATTTTTTTTCTAAAGTGCATGAAAATTTTCTTTAATAATTATCTTTTTTATAGGGTAAGATGATCATACGGTTTTAGGGCCGAACAAGGGGGAGGGGGCTTGTTTTTCACTTCCAAGCCCTTGTGGCCAAAATAGGTCAAATTTTATGTCAATTTTCATGTCTTGAGCCTCATAGATTAAATGGTGAGGTTTGTTTTATCCCAAGAGGTCATTTCTACAACCTCCTATATAAAACCCTCATATGAAGCACATCCAAGAAACCCATTTTTACCAAGATTTTCAAACCCAAGATCTACAATAAATACAACAAATTTGTAAACCCCAAAACCTTAAATCTTTAAAACAACAACCTGCACAAAACCTTCATATCCTAAAATGTCCCAAATCTTTCCAACATTGCCATGGCATCGACATTACACCAAATATACAAAAACAAGGGTTATACAAAACCAGGTAGATCACACCACCCTCAACCATTAACATGCCTCTGATACCACTTATTAGGAAATTGATAAGTTGATCAAACCAATTCCTACATAACCCTACAAGAGATAATGATGTATACAAGCTTATAGAACAACCATAATGCAAATATCCATAGACAAGCCACTAGATAACATGAGATATATCCTAGGAAAACCCTTAAGAGGGAAAAATCTAGCCTCCAAAAGAATCCATACTCTATGTACTAGTTAGCAATAAAGCATTACAATGCACTTATGGAGTCTCATGAATACTTATGAAACATCAAGCTCCTCCAATGCATCCTCCATGTGTCCAAGAATATAACCACACATCCCATGACATGCTTCACATATGCACTCACAAGAGAAACTCAATACAATGATAGCCCACTCAACCAGCCAATCCAAACCACTAACCATGTGCTTGCTTTTATAGAATCAAGCGCACACAAATACAACTTGTGATATTGGGAAAACCATGTGACTCAAAACCATGAGTATGTAAAACTATTGACCCATCATTTAATTATTGGTACTAAGTTTTCCTAGTATTAAATAATTTTCCAGTGTATAACCCCCCATTAAATATTTTTCCTAGTGTTACATACAACTTTACAAGTAGACCCAAATAAATATTTAATGTGGCTAAACACATCCCATAAGATGAACCACAAATAAATATTTATTTTTCAAATTTAAAATATTCCATATTATGTAAGGTGTACAACACACCTTTTCCTAACATTTTTTGGATAGGAAATAATCATGCTTATTGATAGTGGGGTGACCTACAATTTCATTGATGAAGGTTTGATGACTAAAAGAGGAGTAAAAGTTGAGGGTTTTGAAAAATTCAATGTCAATATTTTTTATGGAATCACCATTCCATGCACCAAAATAATTTGACAAATCAACATAGACATGGGAGGCCATAAGGTATGAGATGATTTCTATGTTGTGGGTTTAGGAGAGACTGATATGGTTTTAGTTGTGTAATAGCTGAACCCCTTGGCACATTTATAAAAATGATCCATCCATAGAGCTTAATTTTAAATTTGAGGGGAAAGATGTGGTGCTTTGAGGAATTTTTGATGGGAAACCATGACTAGTTACAACTAAAATAATGGAGAGGACCTTCCACAAGGGACAAGTCACTTAGGCAACAAGTTGTTTGCTTATGCCTGCAAATTTATCCACTGGTAAACAATGCACTTATCATATTAATATTTATAATATTTTAGATAAGTATCATATGGTGTTTAGTGATTTGAATCTAGGACTACCACTTGATAGAGAATTCCAAAACATCATGGAGATAGAAATCAACAACCCTTACCACCACCCAAGAATGTATAAAGAAGAGATAGAAAATGCCATCAAAGAGCACTTGGAGATGGGTCACATAAGCCCCAATTCTAGACCATTTTCCTCATCCATGTTTATTATGAAGAAAAAGGATGGAACCATGCAAGTGTGTATTAATTATAAATATTTTAACAAGAAGACCATTGAAAGTAGGTATCCCATTCCCAAAATTAATGAGCTAATTAATGAATGCCATGAAGCTGAGTATTTTTTAAAGATTGATTTGAGATTAGTGTATCATCAAATCCATGTAAGGGATAAGGATGTGCATAATACAACCTATAGGTGTCACTTTGGGCACTTTGAATTCTTAGTCATGCCTTTTAGCTTGACAAATATACAAGCTACTTTCAAGTCATGCATGGACCATATTTTTAGAAATGAGTTAAAGAAATTTATTTTGGTTTTCTTTAATGAGATTCTAATTTATAACAAGATGGGAAGATCATTCAAAGAATCAAGATATATTCCATGGAATAGTAGAGTAGTAGGCTCTTTTTGTAAAAGAATCAAATGCAATTTTTGGGTGATAGAGATCTTGTACTTGAGCCATATCATTAGTGCTCAAGGTGTTTAGGTTGATCAATAGAGAATCCAATCTATCTTTGATTAGCCTTGTACTACATTGACATAGTTTAGAGGATTATTTGTCCTTTATAGCTATGATAGGAGATTTTTAAGGGGTTCCCATAGCTAGAAACACCCTTAACTAATATGACAAAGAAAGGAGCTTTTGCATGGATAGAAAGAAATAAAAATGGTTAGGATAAGCTTAAGGAGGTAATGAGTTCATGCCTTGTTCTTTCTATCCTAGATTTCTCACATCCATTTGTAATGTCAAAAATTGTCCTCCTATATGGAATGGTACAATTTCCCTCGGTTTAGTTCCTCACTTTGGGTGACCTCTCAACCTTTTTCTTTCTGACCTTCCTGAAACCCTGATTGGCTAAGTCTAGTTGCAAAATGTTCACTTTTTGAGGTAACCTTTTGGTAGAACCCAAAAAGAGGATTTGAACTATAGGTCCCTGGGACCCCCAAAAAGAAGATCTGATCAAAAAATGGGGGCTTAGACTAGGGCGCCCCCACCCTAGTTCTCCCCTATTTCCCAGGATTTTGAATTTTGGTGGGGTGTCGGCTCCCATCAAATGCCTTGGGATTCCATTTTCAAATTCTTGATTTTTGCGTGATATAGAGACGTTATTTTGAAATTTGAATTTCCCTAAAGCTAGATATAAAAAGATATTTGAAAATCATTTTAACACACACAATTATTATGCAAGATTGATGCCAAAACTCTGCCAAAACTACCATTGAAGATCAACCATTTGTTGAAGCTCTTGAAAGTTATTTGAATTTGCTATCATGGAGGCAATGGATGGAGATTAGGAATCAAGATCTTGAGACTATCTTGCTCTTCCTAAGGTTTGTGTACCCTTTGCATGATCAGGAGAAGGGTTGAAGCCTCCAACATCAAGCTTGGAGATCCTTCGCGGACATTGCTAATTCACCTTCTTATTCATGTAAGTCTTCATTTGTTTTCATCTCCTTGAGGTGAAGTTGTATGTGTTTATTGATTCAAAGCAATTTGTTGATCTTCCCTTGATTGAGACATCTAGGGTTTGATATTTCTGTATACACATTGTTAAGTTTGCACAGAGTTCTGCAAATCTTTATCTCTGGCTATTGTTGAGGTAGAAATACCAAAGACGGGGCTTGACTGAGGCAAGCTCCTATATACCCGCAACATCTTTGTTCTTTTTTAGGTGCAGATCATGCTTTCCATGTTTCGGTGGAAAAAAGCTACAGAAAAAAGGGCATTGTGGGTACCGTCATCATAGACTTTTGGATTTCTGACACTTGTGGGACTAATGAGTGGGCACCCTAGTCCAACTAGGGAAGATTTCCCAGATCTAGAAGCCATTCGAGAGCATCAAACAACCTATGAAGAAGATTTTTAATTGTGGCAATTTGTAGGACTAAAGAGCGGGCACCCTAGTCCAATTGGCCCTCAAATTTCGGGTGCATAGTCTCTGAAACCCTTTCTCTACATTTCTATGATTAGTTTTGCCTGTTGCATCATCATATTCCAAATATCTCTAATTTAAGGCATAGTCAGGATTTTACTTGGTTTATGAACAAAACACTTAATAAAATCTTAGTTAGGCTCTTGAAATTAGACCACACGAGCATAAGGGATATACAAAGTGGCTAATAGCTTTATCTATAGCTTAGTCCTTGTCCTCCTAGTGTTTATCATGGTGAAATAGTAGTACTTGACCTAGTTGAGACAAATCTACAATTTTAGCCTAAACATTTTGGTGAACCCGAGCTTTAAAGAATTTGCATCCTTTTAAACTTGAGATCTGAAATAATTTTCTGTCCTAGAGCATAATTGGATTGAAAAACCTCTTTGGTGAAATTGCATGTATTGAATTGTAAATCCTATTCTTTATCTTATCACTAAAAGAGTTGGAAAATTATCATTTATTGTCTTGCATAATATTTCATTTTCATAGGCCATCATTGTGCATTTGAATCTTGGGTTAAATAGAGCATGTTAAAATGTCAGATTACTTTTTACAAGATTTTCATGCTTATGATGAGCTATTTAGTCATGATGACTTTGATATGTTAGATGAAGCCTTTGAGGACTTTATCTCGATTGAACATTCCACTACGGCTTCAAAGTCATCACTATTTCAAATATTTGTAAATGTAATTTATGT
The DNA here is from genome assembly GCA_027924645.1 of Cunninghamia lanceolata. Classification (NCBI taxonomy): domain Eukaryota; kingdom Viridiplantae; phylum Streptophyta; class Pinopsida; order Cupressales; family Cupressaceae; genus Cunninghamia; species Cunninghamia lanceolata. Next base: position 17,037,099 of record BSBN01000553.1, on the reverse strand, counting down.
TCCTAAATCTAAATAAGAGCTTGAAAAGCTAAAAATTGTTGTCACTTTATGTTCAATTATGGTTCAACCATCTTCTAAACCAATGCTTAATGTTAAAGGTTTTCTATCTTCTTCTCAACCTCCTGATCACATTTATGATTATGCTAAACAAATAGAAAAACAAAACTTACAACAAACTAATCATAATGTGGTTGCTCATGTGTATAACATTCGGAATAAAAAACAAATCACACAACAATCAAGCATTCTGATTTCTTTATTGGCTTCTCAACCTATGCTTCCTCAAGCACCTCGTTTAACATATAAAGGTGGTAAAGACTATGATCTTGTAGAGAAGCTTCGCGCTACTCCTGCAAAGATATCTCTTCAAGAGCTTATACAAACTTCACCTACTTACCATGGAATGCTCCAAGAAGCTTTACAAAAGTTGATTGTGCCACCTACTATTAAACCAAATGATGTTGCCGCTCTATTACATTGTATGCATGCAACAAAAATAGATATTCTATTTCAACGACATGAATTACCATCTCTTGAAGTTCAAAATCAGTACGAACCTTTGATTATCTTTATTACAATCAACAAAACATTGGTTAAGAGAGTTATGATTGATAATAGATCATCTCTTAATGTTTGTGGCATTGACTTATTACATAAGGTTAAAGTTGATACATCTATAATCAAACCAGAAACATTAAGTATCCATGGTTTTGACAATGTTGGATGAAAATCCATGGGCACTATAACTTTACCTATACAAGTTGGCCCTGTGATGGTACCCACCCTGATTCATGTCATGCCTTGTTCTCTATCTTACAACATGATTCTTGGTAGACCCTGGATACATGCACTAGGAGAAGTTCCTTCTACTCTACATCATTCAATCAAGTTTATATTCAAAGATAAGCTACACACCATTCATGTTGATCCTGAACCAAATAATTGCTTGTAAATGGAAATTCATAAGCATGTTTTTTGTCCTAAGAGTCTAAACAATCTAAAAGTTGGCATGTCAACTCCTCTTGCTTCTAAAAATGTTATACACGAGTCTAAACAATCAAATGCATTTGTTGGTGATGACTAGGGTTCATTAGATTTTAAATCTTCTTCCATAGGAGAATACAAACCTAGAAAACTCGTCCCTGAAACATCAAATATTGCATTGATCACATTGAATGCTTTGAATGATAACATAAAGCTTCTTTAATGACAAATGTGGATAATACATTTACTTACACCTTGACTATGAAACTTATGAAACTCCACCTTCCTTCAAGGAAATGGTTTCTCTTTATGGTCGAGGATTCCAAATCCTTTATAATCATTGTGATTATGTAGGTAAAGGTTGTGGTATAAATCAACAAGGAATAAAAGTCCCTATAGAATCTGCTTTGTGATATTGCTCCAGTGGCATTGGGTATAATCCTTTCAAGGAATTCAAAGCCCGTAAATGCCCTACTCTTAATGTGAATACAATATCAACACTTAGTTTGATATTTCCTGAGATGATCAACACTAATTGTCCTCCAGGATCACTTCCATTGGATGTATTCTTAGTAGATGAAGCAATAATAGAATTCTTGGGTGCTTATGACAATATTCCTTGTTATCATCATAAACACGGCCTACCTTATTATTTAAACAACAATGCATATTTTGGAAAAACTACTAGCACAATAAATGCCACTGTAGAACCTAATGGAGAATTTGAAGAACAATTACAATCCTATAATCCCTTAGACCACAGTTCTCTCCTTAATGGAAAGACTATTGATGTTGTTATGGATAAGGATAACGCTGAAAAAGTTCTCCCTATTGGTGTTTGTATTTCCTGACGATCAAATTTTAACAATCTCTCAAGATGAAAAATGGGAATTATACTTTGATGAATTAAAATGTTGAACTAGCTCCGGGGCTGGTGTTATATTGATACTCCCCATAGGAAAGTTGATTCCTCTATCTTACTATTGAGACTTCTCATGCACAAACAATATAGTTGAATATGAAGCTCTCATCGCCGGACTTTGTGTTGCTTTGGCTCTTAATATTAAACACATTATAATATATGGTGATTCTCAGCTACTTGTTAAACAAATAACTTGATCATATCAAACTAAGCATGATAAGCTATCTCAGTACTGTGAGTTTGCATTATCTCTCTTAAAACAATTCACATCATATTCAATCAACATTATTCCTAGGAAAGACAATCAACATGTGGATGTAATGGCAAGCGCAGCTTCTCTTATATCCCCTAATGATTCTCCTGAGGAATTTACTTTCATTGTTCATAATCTTAAAACACCGACAATTGAAGATCCTATAGTTGTAAATACAGAACTCTATGGAAATACATACATTGATGAATGGTTCTCTTATATATTCAATTATTTGCGTGATGGAACTATTCCTAATTCAACATCTAAGAATGCCTGAATCCATTTACACAAACTAGCAACATGTTACATTATACTATCAAACATCTTATATCGACAAAGTTATAATGGTGTTTTACTCCGATATTTAAGTAATTCAGAGATACTGATAGCTTTAGAAGAAGCTCACTCTGGTGCATGTGGAGGGCATTTTGGAGGAAAATCATCGGTGCAAAAATTGCTATGAATGAGCTACTATTGGCAGCATATGGAACAAGATTACTTTTCTTATGTCAAGAGATGCCAGCAATGTCAACAACACAAACACCTAATCTATGCTCCTACTCAAGAGTTTTATGCCCAAGTGTCACCATGGCCATTCTATATTTGGGGCTTGGATCTAACTGGTAATATTTCTCCACCCTCCTCTTAGGGACATATGTTTATCATTACCACCACTGATTATTTTACAAAGGGGGTCAAAGCAATCCCGTTACGATCTACAACTGCTAATGTAATCTGTCAATTTATACTTGAGATAACATTATTTCTCAATTTGGAATACCTTCCTCCCTCATTTTAGACAATGGTACACCATTTAAGAAAAAGGATGTGAAAAAGTTCGTCGAAAAATATCATATACAACACCGCTTCTCTACGCCTTATTATCCTCAATCAAATGGCCAAGCATAAGCTTCAAACAAAGTGATTGGATAGATTTTATGGAAAACTGTTAATAAGCATCAAAAAGATGGCATATTCAATTATCCTATGCATTATGGGCTTATAGAACAAGCATTCAAACGCCTACTAGTAATACACCATATAATCTCATCTATGGCACATAAGCAATAATGACCTTAGAGTTAGAAATTCCTTCCCTAAGAATTTCCCTAAGAGACATCATGGATGACAACATAGAAAGCGAGAAAAGATTACAAGAACTTGAGATGCTTGATGAAAGGTAAATCAATGCTCTTGAGCACCTCAAGGCCTATCAAAAAGGTATACAATGATCCTATAATGCGCAAGTTAGACAACGTTCATTCGACATTGGGGATTTGGTTATCTATGAAAATCAATGCAATATAAATGCACCACCTAGAGAAAGAGGTAAGTTTAGCTCTAATTGGCTTGGACCGTATATAATCATTGAAGCCTTTGGATTTGGAGCATATAAATTAGCTGATGAGCAAGGTATGCTACTTAAAGAACCTATTAATGCAGTGTACCTCAAAAGATTTTATGCTTAAGGATATAATGTTAAATGTTCCTATGCCAATTTATTATATAGATTAGCTTCAATTTTGACAAGATATTATTATTTTGTCTTAATTCAGTTAACATTACATCTTTGTTCAGTTGATCATTAAACTACATCTTGCTTAAGTATTCTTTGCTTAGATCACTTTGTTATTAACTAAATATAGCATTAGAATTAGGATTATGTATAAAATGCTTGATCATTGTGCTTGTTACTATATGTTCTTTTAAGAATTGTTAGTATATCACAATAGCATTAATTGTAGCATTTAAATATCATCACTAGTTGTATTTTTACAAAAATCACATGTGATAGATCAAAAACCATTATGCATAAATGGAAAGAAATAAGCATCATATATATCCTTAGTTTTAGATATACAGTTGAGTCGACTATCCCTCAAGACAAAATGGGATGTCGTAGTACATAAAATCTATACATCACATAGTTGAGCCATGATCACTCGTACCCTCAGGCCCTTGCAGTGTGCAAGTGACAAAGGCTTGACCATGTGTGGCTATGAACTGTGAATGACTCCTAGAGACACTTTGTGATCGTAACCCCCTGATCTCACCTCTCATCTCTATCATCTGCTCGTGTGCCTCCTGGTACATCCTCTGGTAGCAGTCTCTCTCAGCCTGAATCTTGTCTTTGTCAGTTCTTGATTGTCAAACCTCACGCAGTAAGAACTCTAATAGTTGGTTCTCCCTCTGATGTAGGCACCACTACCATCTTCTCTCACTAAAGCTTAGCTTTGGTGCTCTTGGCTCTCTATCGTAACTCCTCTCTCTCCTGTACAGACTGCACTAGCATAGCCTTTATAGCCATCCTATACCTGACGAAAGGCATAAATATTTCTGCATGTCACCCAGTAGATGATCTTGGTGAATATCCCGCCTGTATTTGCTTCTCCAAGACATCTATAGGTACTATGTCTTCTATGACATGACTCATAAAGTCTCGCCAAGGGGTCATCCCACAATAATGGGTTACACTTTTTGGCCAAACTTGACATTGAAATCAACATTTTGAACTAAATCTTCAATTTTTGACACCTATAGCTGCTAAACCATTAGGAATTTGAAGATGATGTGAACTAGTGATTTGTGAGATTTTGTTTGTAGATTCTAAATATATATTTTTAAAAAAAATTGGAGTTAAATTGTATAAATTTTTGCATCTCCTTTGATAACTAGTTTTTAATAGTAAACAACATTTTTTTAAAGTGATGCGTATTATGTAGCACATAACTTTTTTTCTACAAAGGATAAAATTCTGATTCTTTTGAATTTAGATTGGTAACACTGATATATAGGGCTTGCATTTGTTTTCATAATGTTTTGTTGAATATTATTTTGTTAATTAAGTTTTGAAGTCAAACCAATTATAATTTAGACATACGCGTATTCCGTAAAACATAACTTTTTTTGTATGTATCGAAATTCAATTGTTCTTTTTTTGTTGAAACAAGGACATAAATACCTAGGGCATAGATACTTTTCAAAAAAAAAATCACTAATTTACTAATTTTCCATGTGTGTAGAACAGAGAACTTGATGTTCAGTGAAAACCTACATTCACAAGAAATAAAAAATAAATATAATAATCAAATTAAATATATTTAAAATTATACTTTTTGGGAAGCTTATAATAAGGACTACATACTTACAAAACATAAATTTAAATAAATTCATTTGATCCCCCAAATGGTAAATCAAAAGTGGTTTTTTATCAGCATTTTGATAGGTGTAGAAGAGACTCCATTATAGGTATGGTTTAAAACTAGCAGAGTTCTATCCAAGGGGGTTTGAATCTAAAGGGGTTTTATCAAACCCTCTTCAATTAAAATCCTTTAAATGGAACCTTTCAAGGCTTAAATCATTATATTTTCTAAAAATATGTGATTTCAACAAAATTAAAATGTCCCAAAAAGTGTAACCCATTATTGTGGTAGCACCCCAAGCATCCGTCCCAACTACAAAATAGAGGATAAGATAGATATTAGAATCTCAAATGAATATCACAAATAACAAATATACAAAGCATCAAAATAATAAATTAAACCTAACCTGGATCTCCATCTCGCTAGGATGGATCTCATATCGCCAAAGGTGTGATGATCTTTATAGTCTGATTTGCAACTGGGGGCATAGACCTACTACATTCCCCTTTCTCTCTTTGACTAGGCCTCTCATTGCCTATAGGAATAGGACCATGAGCTCTACACTGTGGTCTCGACTCAATCTCCTCATCAGCATCTACCTCCTGCTGGCCTTGTCGTGGTCTCACTCTGAAGATGTACTGTGATTGGACCTCCTCTGACTCATCATCATCATCCTCCACATCCTCCTTGAGATTGTAGTATCCCACAAAATCACTAACATCGTCCTCTATCCCAGTGTCACTAGCGTGACCGGCCCAAGGTCAAGCATCACTTGTAGGGTGACCAAGAGGAAAAATAGGAGCAAGCCATGTTTTGTGCCACTAGGTTTGATATGCTTGGGTACAACTGACATCATCTACGTCTGACACTGGCTCTACATCCTTAGGACTCTCCTCATCACTAAGTGGTACATTTGCTATTGTCGGCCATCAGGCAGTATTCAACTTGACTATGTTGCGCATAGTATGCGCGTAGCTTGGATGCACTACAGGAACATCCTATATCTATCTGAACTGTCGTGCTACCCTATCAAAATACAACCAAGCCATGACATGATCAAGGTGACCAGACATTAGTTGATCCCTCTGCATCCTCGCTAACTGCCTCCACTAGCCAGGCCATGTGATATAGCCATGATATGATCTCCAGATGATGTCACTAGGTTGTAATATGTCAAAAATAACTCTCGACTATAGCAGATCCCCATGTCTCCAATACCTGACTAGTGGATAGGCATGAACACATGGATGGGTGAATGTTGCCTCTATAGGATAACCCATCGATCATGTGCACCTGATGTACTCAAAGGCCCAAACATGTAGTAATGTGTAGATCATCAGACTATGCATCTCATAATGCACATATCGCCCCAAGTCATAGTAAAAGTGTGAAAGCAGACTGCACCCTCATGCATAGACCACCCGATGCTCCTCTATCATCCTAATTGTGTGAAAAAGACCCCCATGTAGGTGAGTGCCTCATCCATCTGGCACAATAGCTAGTGTGACTGTGACTATCATAATCCTTTGTAGCAAGGGAATGTCACCACATCCCTACTCTAGAAGTCAGAGTTGAACATGTCCTCGCTCTACCTGAGAAACTGTGACACAAGTAGTATAGCTGACTCTCGTGGGTGTACCTCTCTAAGCGATGTCCTACTATCCTCACTGTCTCTGCTTAGATAGGTAGTTGAAGGATCATGTATACATCCTCTAGTGTGATGGTCATCTCACCTGTAGGTAAGTGGAATGTGGATGTATTTGCATCCCACCTCTCCATCAATGACATCAACATAGTGTAGTGGAATCTGATTATGGGCATATCAAACACCCACCATAAGCCCACCGCCTACAAGTGCTCTCTCTTTGTGGTAGACAAGGAGCTAGCACACTCTTGTAGAAGTGCCATTAGGTGACTGCCTATGTGCTCACATGTCTTAGTGACATCTTGCAGGTCAAAAAGCAAACAAGAATATTAGAGTCTCCTCTAGCAACTGAAAGTAGCTATCAAAAATAGAAAAGAGTACCTGTGCCTTGGGCCCGTGTCCTCTGTGGACTCAAGTGCCCCAGGCAGACTAGGGTGCCCCAGAGGGATACTGGCACCCTTGTGGGACTAGGGTACCCTAGAGAGACTCTGGTGCCCTAGGTGGACCCGGGCACCCCTCTCAGGGACCCCTGCCCATTCTACCATCTTGGCACAATAAATGATAAACTCAAACAAAAGTACACTAAAAGATGATAGAAGCACAAGATTAGAACCCTACCTTGGCCTCGAAACACATCGCCTCTACTTGAGCTCGGAGCATCTCCAGTCGTGGTGGCTGATATGAGTGTCGACTCGGCATGGTTGTCCTCTTCTTCTTCTTATCTCTCTCCTCTACTTTTCTACAATGACAAGAAACAAGAATGAGTAAATGATAAGTGACAACTCCCTTTACATAAAGTAAGTGAGCAAGAATTACTATCCCTAACTAGGTGCAAGATTGATTCCTTTTACTCTTGAGCCCTTATCTTGAGCTGTCAAACTCTAATTCCGTGCCATTTGTTGCATTGGAATCTTGGTTCCGCTCTCTTTCTTACCCAATGTGTTGTTCCTTAGTGTTGATTCTTCAAGCAACCTGTTGCAAATATGTGCCTAAGTAGTGTTGTCATTGATGTCAAGATATCCTTGTTGCCATTGGTGTCAACTATATCCTATTTTGTTGTCTATTTAGAAGACTGGATTGTTGAGGATATTGAGAAAATTAATGGAGATCAATATATGCAGACCATATGGCTTTGTAGAGGTTTGTCTGAAGAAGCTCCAGTTAAGATTTGAGAGGTTCGTATTAAGATCTAAAGAAGTTATAGCCATCTAAGTAAAATCAGTTCCTACATTATTCAGGAGAGACAGAGTGACAGGAAAGAGGTCTGGATTGCTCTGGTAATGTAAAATGATAATCTGCAGAACTAAAGGCATGTTTGGGAAGTTAGTGTGTATCATCCATTCAAGTGGTTCGTAGTTTGGAGGTCCACAAGCAATCCTTCTAATGTGATAGTCATGATAGATAGTGTTCTTGAAGTTTCAAAGGAAGATGCAAGTGATTTGGATGATTTGGAGGAGTGTGAATGTTTTTGTTGAATTCAATGTGTTTGTGGAAGTCTCTAGATCATGTGACTACTATGTTGGAGGTCTGCATTCAAGTTTGAGCTTGTCAATGAAGATTTTCTTCTTGGTGTTGCTATTCTTCCCAGTCTTGGCCAACCGGATGATTCAAGCGTGTTGTGCATGGTCTAAGAGCAAATCTTTGAAGTGTGGCATGTTGATCAAGGAAGATTTGAGTCCCAGTTATGTTTGGCTAACAGCTTAGTGATTCACATTAAGTCAGATGTTTGTAGTTTCAACCTTGATGTTCATTCCAAGGTTGATGAAGTGTATAAATACTTGTTGATGAGTTGTGGAAAATTATCCTTGAGCGAAATGAATTAAATCTGAATAAAGGATTAGAAGCATAGTAGAGAAGAAAAGGAGCGAGAGCAGTATAGAGTGAAAATTCAGTGAAGAAGAATTTGGGGCAAAGCAGAAGTTTTGTGAGCATTCAATGAAATTGAACCAGGCATGAAGTAGATGCTATTTCTCAGTTAATTCTTTATGTTCTAAATAAATTCTGTAGGTAGTGAGCCTATCTTTTGAGTAGTGAGCTCTAGGCAGTGTGCCCAAAGGCATGTGCCTTCTATTTTTCTAAAGTACTTTTAACAGGGTAGAAAATCTTTGTGGGTTAATCCCCACCATGGTTTCCCCTTAACTGGGTTTCCACGTAAAAATTTTCGTGTTCTGTGTTCATTTGTTTCTATTCATGTGTTGACAATTCATGCTTTAAATGTTTACATCATTAATTAGTTTTGTGTGATAAAGAAATAGTTGCAAGTGTTAAATATTTGGGACAACTGATTCACCCCCCTCTTAGTTGTCCAGCCTAATTCCAACAATTGGTATTAGAGCAAGGTTCCTGTAGAAGAAGCTTAACCACTTGAGGAGATCCACGATGTTGACCTATAAGAAGGATAGCCTGAGATTTGATGGAACAAATTACTCTGTTTGGAAAAATTACATGGAGTACCATTTTCAATGCATGGGTGATGCTTATTGGGCAATAACTAAGGATAAGTATGAGCCTCGGAAGAAACCTTCAACTCCAGATGAAGTCAAAAATGTTGAAAATAATCTTCGAGGCAAAGAAGCATTGCTAAGTGCCTTGTCTAATTCAGAAATGACAAATGTCTTTAGACTAAAAACTGCTCATGAAATCTGGAAGAAGTTGGAGAATCTTTATGAAGGTGATGAATTTGTCAAATGTGCCATGCTACAAAGTCTGAGAGAAAAATTTGAAAATCTGATGATGAGTACATCACAATTTACATGCAAAAAATAAATGATCTTGTGTGTGGTATCAAATGTGCTGGTGGGACTTTGGAAGAATCAGATATTGTGGCAAAAGTGGTCAGATCTTTACTTGATTCATAAAAACATAAGGTTGTTTCTATAGAGGAGATCAGGACTGTCTCAAATGTTACAAGAGATCATCTGGATGGCAAAATTTCAGCTTTTGAATTAAGTGAGTTTGGTGATTCTCTTCCCAAGTCTGAATCTGTATTTAAGGCCAGTGTATATGGAAAACAAAGATATGATCTAGGTAAAAGCTCTTCTACAAGATCAAATAGATTTGTGAAGACAAGGAAGGATCTTGAAGATGTTGAAATTGAAACTGCAGATCTTGAAGCTTTTCTGGCTAAAAGATTGCCAAGAGGATCTGGTAAGTAAGAAGGAAAATTGCCACTCAAATCTTTTGCTTGTAATAAGATTGGTCATTTTGCCTCAAGATTTATGGAGAGCTTTTCAAAACCAAACCCTAACAGATACAAAAATAAGAAGAAATGTTACTATGTCCAAGAAGCTGGAGAAGGAGTCACAGATGATGAATCTGATCATGGAGGTTCCTTTGAAAATGATTGGGTGTTCATTGCTATAAAAGATGAAGATCCGGTGTCTACTGAATCTGTTAGCTATGCAAATGTGAAAAGTACCTTGGTTGCTTAGGTTATTGAAAAAGATGAATGGGTGATTGATAGTGGATGTTCTCATCATATGACTGGTGACAAGAGTAAGTTTGTGAATTTTGAAAATTATGAAGGAGGGCTTGTGAAATTTGGTGACAACTTAATTGGTAGAATCCATGGCAGAGGATCCATTTCTTTTGATGGTAAGAATAGCACCAATGATGTTCTATATGTGGAAGGACTAAAACATAATCTTCTCAGTGTTGGATAGTTGGTTGATAAAGGTTATGATCTTCGATTCAAGGATGGAAAATGTAGAATCTTGGAGAGCTCTGGAACTGAAATTGCATCTGGTACTCAAACTAGAGGTAACATTTTTCATTTAAGTAGTTCTAGAAAAAGTTGTTTGATTACTCAGAAAGATCAAAGTTGGTTATGGCATAGGAGGATGTGTCATGTGAATTTTGATAACATTGTCAAAATACGTACCACTAAGGTTGTAAGAGATCTTCCAAAACTTGTGAAACCTAATAACATGTGTAGAGAATGTCAATTGGGGAAACAAAATAAAATTTCATTCAAAAGTAAGGAACAAGCTTCAAGTGGACGATTGGAATTGGTACATACTTATCTCTGTGGTCCTGCTAGAATTAGGAGTGTGCAAGGAGATAGATATTTCATGTTGCAGATTGATGATTACTCCAGGATGATGTGGGTAACTTTCATAAAAGAAAAATCAAAAGCTCTTGACAAGTTTAAGGTGTTCAAGGTGATGGTGGAAAATGAGATTGGTGAGAAATTAAAATGTCTAAGATCCGACAGAGGTGGAGAATTTACTTCTAGTGAGTTTGATACTTTCTATGAAAAGCATGGCATAAAAAGATAGTTATCTACTCCTAGGACTCCCCAACAAAATGGAGTTGTGGAAAGAAAGAACTGGACCATTCAAGAAGCTGCCAGGACCATGATGATGGAAACAAATGTTCCTCAAGTTTATTGGAGAGAAGTTGTGAGTACTATTGTCTACACTTTTAACCAGGTGCAGATCAAAGGCAATTCTGGTAAGACCCCTTATGAGCTATGGTTTGGTCATCCTCCTAATGTGAGATATTTCAGAGTTTTTGGTAGTAAATGCTATATCCAAAGAGATGAGGATTTAGGCAATTTTGTTGCAAGAAGTGATGAGGGAATATTTTTGGGGTACTCTACTCAAAGTAAGGCTTACTAGTGCTTTAACAAGAGGTTGAAATAGATTGTTGAAAGTGCTAATGTTAGAGTTGATGAGAGCAAGGAAGGACATTCCAGGTTTTGTAGATCTGATTTAGATGATCAAGATGAAAGTCAAAGTCAAGGAAGGCTAGTTCAAACTCAGACTCAGATTCAAATTGATCTAGAAACTCCAGGAAATCAAGAGAATAGTACAGATGTTGAGGAACAAGCTCAAGAAATAGAAGTTCAATCAATTCCCAAAACCCCCAGGTATGTAAGGTTGAATCATCCTGAAGATTAGATCATATGAGATAAGAGTAAAGGTGTTGAAACTAGGAGAAAATTTTTTGAAGATCAAGAGGAAATTTGTTTGATTTCAAAGATTGAACCTAAATCAGTAAGTGAATCCTATAATGATGAAAACTAGGTAAAAGCAATGGAAGAAGAATTAATGCAAATTGAAAAGAATCACACTTGGGATCTTGTTCCTAGACCTGAGGACAAAAATGTGATTGGAACCAAATGGGTCTTCCAAATAAACTAAATGAATATGGTGAAGTTGTGAAAAACAAAGAAAGGTTAGTATGCAAAGGCTATTCTCAAGTGGAAGGAATTGATTTTGAAGAAACTTTTGCTTCGGTGGCAAAAATAGAAGCAGTCAGATTATTTCTTGCATTTGCTGCCTTCAGATATTTTAAGGTTTATCAAATGGATGTCAAATCAGCATTCCTGAATGGAGAATTGGAGGAAGAAGTTTACATTGAGCAACCAGAAGGATTTTAGTTGTGTCATCAGAGATATATGGTCTACAGACTAAGAAAAGCATTGTACGGACTCAAGCAAGCCCCAAGAGCTTGGTATGCAAGACTGGATAAGCATTTGCTTAAGCTAGGATTTAGCAAAGGTACCATTGATAGTAATCTTTACTTTAAGATTAATCATGAGGACATCCTGATTGTTGAGGTCTTTGTTGATGATATCATTTTTGGTGGAAATGAATGTATGTGCAAAGCATTTGTTGATCAAATGGAAAGTGAATTTGAGATGTCAATGTTTGGTGAGATGAATTTCTTCCTAGGTCTGCAAATTGTTTAGTTAGATAAAGTTATCTTTATATCTCAATCCAAGTATGTGAAAGAATTGCTGAAAAAGTTTGGAATGGAAGATTCAAAGCTAGTAGGTACACCTATGGTAACTGGATGTAAGTTAAGAAAAGATGATGACTCCCCCAAGGTAAATCAGAAAAGGTATAGATCAATGATTGGAGGATTGTTCTATCTGATTCAGACTAGACCAGACATCATGATTGTCATTGGACTTGTTGCTAGATTTTGAGCTGATCCAAAAGAATCCCATGTTGTGGTAGTCAAAAGAATATTTAGATATCTCAAGGGGACAATTGATTATGGATTGTGGTATCTAAAGGATAATGACTTCACTCTTCATGCATATACAAATGCTAATTGGGCAAGAGATGTGGATGATAGGAAAAGTACTAGTGGTGGTGCATTCTTCTTAGGAAGAAGATTGGTCTCTTGGATGAGCGAAAAGCAAGAGGCAATATCTCTGTCTACTACAGAGGAAGAGTATATAGCAGCAACAAATAATTGTACTCAAGTTTTGTTGATGAAGCAAATGTTGAAGGACATCAGAATTGTGTTTGAGGAGCAAGTCACAATCTTCTGTGATAATTCTAGTGAAATAAGCATCTTAAAGAATCCGGTGTTGCATTTAAAGACAAAACACATATCTATCAAGTTTCATTTCTTGAGAGAGAAGGTAAATGAGAATGAAGTCAAGTTGGAGTTTGTGTCTTCCAAAGATCAGATTGTAGATATCTTCACTAAGCCACTTCCCAAGGATACTTTTGAGTATCTCAAAGAGAAGTTAGGGGTTATTACCCCTCCAGATTAGAACTAAGATGCACTAAAGTGCATCAGTTTAGTGGAATTCACAGTCATATCTTGTGATCCAAATTGATGTTAAGGAGATACTACTCAGGGGGAGTATTTAGTATGCAAATGATGGGATCAGTCTGAAACAAAAAGGGAGAAAAGATTACAAATATGTGCCCTTTTCCATTGATGTCAAAGGGGGAGAGAAGTTCATGTGAAAAATTAGTTGCGAATAAAAGGGGGAGCAGTGAAGAAAGAAATTGCAAAAGTAAGAAAGTAAAGTGGGAGAAGTTCTTGTCTTGATGGTTGAATTCAGTTTTTCACATCATATGTTGCCATCAATGACAAAGGGGGAGATTGTTGTAAGTATGTGCCTAAGCGGTGTTGTCATTGATGTCAACATATCATTGTTGCCATTGGTGTCAACTGCATCCTATTTTGCTGGATGTTTAGAAGACCGGATTGTTGATGATATTGGGAAAATTAATGGAGATCAATATATACGGACCATATGGCTTTGTAGATGTTTGTCTGAAGAAGCTCCAGTTGAGATTTGAGAGGTTCGCATTAAGATCTGAAGAAGTTATAGCCATCTAAGTAAAATTAGTTCCTACATTATTTAGGAGAGATAGAGTGACAGGAAAGAGGTCCAGATTGCTTCGAAAATGTAAAATGATGATCTGTGGATCTAGAGGCATGTTAGGAAGTCAGTGTGTATCATCGATTCAAGTGGTTCATGGTTTTGGAGGTCCGCAAGAAATCCTTCTAATGTGACAATCATGGTAGATAGTGTTCTTGAGGTTCCAGAGGAAGATGCAAGTGACTCAGATGATTTGGAGGAGTGTGGATGTTTTTGTTGAATTCAATGTGCTTGTGGAAGTCTCTGGATTGTGTGACTACTATGTTGGAGGTCCGCATTGAAGTTTGAGCTTGCCAATGAAGATTTTTCTTCTTGGTGTTGTTGTTCTTCCCAGTCTTGGCCGACTGGATGATTCAATCATATTGTGGATGATCTAAGAGCAATTCTTTGAAGTGTGGCATGTTGATCAAGGAAGATTTGAGTCCCGGTCATGTTTGGCTAACAACTTAGTGATTCACATTAAGTCAAATGTTTCTAGTGCCAACCTTGATGTTCATTCCAAGGCTGATGAAGTGTATAAATACTTGTTGATGAGTTGTAGAAAATTATCCTTGAGAGAAATGAATTTGTGATCAATGAGAACAAAATGAAGATTAAAACATAAATCAAATGCAAAAATACATGATTATACCTCCATAATGACTCACAAATCCAAGAGGGAAGGAGTTGCACCCGATATAGCTTCTTAGATTTTACCCAAGACTAGAATGTATGTGGATTGCTCAAATGCTCAATACAAATGTAGATGAGAGACAAGTGGATTTAGATAGATTAGATGGAGATGAGGGATAATTTTGGCATTATGATGGCATGATGAGGAGATTGTGGAGAGATTTTGGCAGAGGTTTGATGCATGAAGAAGTCCCTCTCAATGGCTTAGGTGAGGCTCTCATTTATAGAGTTTTAGAAAAGAGGATGGAGGGTGAGGATTAGAAGATGAGATCAAGGGCTAGGAATAAAAGTAAATCTTTTATTCATTTTGGGAAAGGGGGTGATAAATGAGGTATGGGTGTGAAAGAATGGGAAATGAATTAAGAATTCATTTGGGGATAAGAGGTAATGAATGAGGATGGGTGAGGTAAGGGGTTTGTAAGAGAAGTAAATGTGATGTGTGATTTGTTTTAATTTTTTATTTGGAGGATGTGGGGAAGGGTGTTAAACTAGGTTTGACCACCCAAATGAGATGTTAGGATTAATTAAACAGAGGTTTTATTTAATTGATCCTAGGGCTAGGATGAGGTAGGTTAGGGTAGGTTAGGGTAGGTCAATTAGTAGGCTAGATTAATTAGATAAGCATGATTTATCTAATTAATTAGGATTAGGGAAAAGGAGAATTGAACTAAATAAATATTGGGAATATTTATTTAATTAATGAGGGATAGTGTTGTAAGGTCTAGTGATAAATCAAATGAATTAATTGATCACAAGGAATAGACAGATGGTTAGGGAAGATACGAGAAATTGATTTGTAGAGAAAGTCAATTTTAGGTGTCTACATTTGCCCCTCTTTGAGATGGTGTTGCTACTAAGTAACATCATTTCAAAGAAGTTAAAACATAGAGTTGGACTGGATAGAAAAAAGATTTTGGCTTAGAAGAATAGGGTAAGGTTTGGGGATAATTGGTAAGGGTGATGCCCCCTCGAGAGGATAGGTGGGTTGCGAGAACACGGTTGTGCTCTTGAAATGGATGGAAGAGATTGGTAGAAGTGGTTGGAGGATAAGGGGCGAGATGAAAGTGTGGTAATGTTGGGAGATTGATTGGTGGATGATCATTGTGTTGAAAATGATTTAGAGCAATCCTAGGTTTGATATAGCAAAGTGGATATTTTCACCAAGGTATAGAAGACCAGGGTGATGATGTTTATCCAACATTTGCATGGACTAGACACGCAAACAAAGGGACAATCCCATGCATGCCCAAGATAGTACAACCTTGTCCTGATGAGGGAAGGGGACTCATAGCATAAGTCCTTAGTGCACAAAAGATATGATGAACCTTAGATGCATAAGGGGATCAATATGCTAGAACCGACCCTATGATCAACAAGCTATGAATACTAGCTTGGAGTAATGAAAACAACCCACAAGCATAGCATACAGAAAAGAAAGACTATGCCCCATTCTAGATGTTTTCGCCACATACCATGATATAGTGAGATCAAGGTAGCTTTGATGTGATCTTCGAATAGGACAAAAGATAAAAATAAAAAACAAAAAGACCAACAAACCAAACAAGTAGCCATTGTATCTCTTGCCAAAATGGATAATGATTTGATAGATTCTACCTATCGTAGGAACGATATATCCTAAGGTAGGAATCGATTGATGATTGGATCATGTTTTGTTGATGCTGTAAGATTGGCTCAAGATATGATGGTGACAAGTTGTGGTTGATGTTGCTTTGATAGTTGATTATTTTGATTAAGGGACAATGCTTCGATGGGTGATGTGATGCTTGGATCTAGTGTAAGCTCAGTGGGTTGGATGGGTGCATCTTATGTACCTGAGTACTAGAAACTTCCTTCATTTTCCAAACCGCCTACATACCCTGTATCCACGGGATCAAGGCATATTAAGATGCAGGCGGTGATTATATGTAGTTCTAATTTGTGATGATGATGCGGGATGGTTTAGGATAGATGTGATGATGTTTAATGATGATGTGTTGGATGATTTGGGTGATTTTGAGGATGTTGGAAGATGATGAGATGTTGATGGAGCAATGTTGATTTTGTGATGGATATGTTTTTGGGATTTTATGGATTTTTTTATTTTTTTTATTTTTGTGATTTTGGAAAGGGAATGATTTATTATGATGGTTGCATTAGATTTCGTTTGGATAGCCTTTGCGCTAAATACCAATGACAAGGGAACACCAAGTCTAGAGGTGAAGGTGATGAGGTTGGATAGGGGGATTGGTGACGAAAGGATAATGGATAGAAGATTTGTGGTAGATACATTAGAAGATAGAGATAGGGATGCAAGATACATGGATGAGAGATGGGGATAAGGATTTACTCCAAAGGCTAGGTTGCAAGGAATCATATGCCCCAATGCTTAAAGAATTTTTGCATGATGGGTTAATGTTTGAATGAATGGACTTTGTAGTAAATGGATGGAGGATATACTTGAATAGGGAGTATGCTGAAAGGTGTCCAAAGCATGTTTTTTTTGATATTTTGCCCCTTATCTTTATCAAGATCTAAGGTGGGAGATGGTAAAAGCAAGATATAATGGATAGGATGGATAGAAAATGACAGGATAAATAGGGGATGGTGGATAGGAATGTGATAGGATTAGGATAAGATAGTGGATAAGATGTGCAAAGGATATTATGGATGTGGATGAAGGATATGGTTTTTCCCCCAAGTGTAGGGATATAAAATGGATCGAGAAGGGATTACGCATGACGCCCACAAGGGGTTTTCATCATGGTACTTGCCCAAGGCACCACAAGGAGTGGTTTTCACCATTGGATGGATTTTTCTCTTTACTATTTTCTTGATTTTTTTTTTTTGCTTTTTTGCTTTTTTTGCTTTTTTGGAAGGCATGGCGACTCTGGCGTTTGTTTCCATAGAATGGAGAAGATGGTCCCATGTTGGATATCATTTTGGATGATGATTGCATAGATGTTGGTAGATTGGAGAAGATGGAATGTATGGTGGGTAGTGGATTATGATGTGGATTATGCAAAAGCATGGACCATAGGAATGTGATGGGGAAGATATGTAGGATAATGAACAAAATATGGAGAGATGGGGGTATGTGGGAATGTTAAGTGGTGGAGGGGAACCAAGACCAATGCCTGCACACACTGTGATGTATTTGGAAGCTTGTATTTTGGATGTGGAGTTGGGAGTAATGGGGATCGGGATGGGGGATTTTTGGATGGTCGATTTGGGGTTTTAGGGACCCAAATAGACTTAGAATTTGGGGGATTTTTAGATGGGGAGCATGATGTTTGGGATTTTGCATTAGATTGGGAGGTGGATGCCTCATTAGAGTTGAGTGATCTTTGTTTGGGGACCCACACCATTTTTGTTTTTGCTTTTTCTTTTGATGGTGGGGATTTTGATAGGCTTTTGAATTTTTCATTTTGATTGGAAGGGATAATATCTTTAGGCTTTTGTGCTTTATGAGTTGAGGCATTCAAATTATTACTTTTGAATCCCATGAAATTGGGGGAAGCTTCGTGTTTGAAAGATGTGTGCTTTTGTTGGTCTTGATTGGAAATTTTAGGGGGTTTATGGGTGAAGGGGTAAAAAGTAGATTTTTGGATAAATTGATGAGGAGATTTGAGGATGGGGATATTAGGAGTTGGGAGGATGGGAGGATAAGAGGATTTGTGGATAGGGATGTTTGGTGTTGGTAGGATAGGAGGTAGAGTGGATTTGATAGGAATATTTGGAGTTGGAAGTAGTGGAGGTAAATTTGATGGGGGAAGATGGATAGTCACATGCTTTTGCAAATGATAGGATGATGGAGGAGGGATGGCAACATATGCTTTGGGGATGCGATGAGATACACCATGTTTGGGATTGGATGAATGGATTTTGGAAGGTGGGTGGATGGTACCAACATGTTTAGGTTGTTTTTCTTGGAATGTATAGCCAAGGCCATGCGAGGATGGATGGAATGTGGTGTGGATGGGCTCCAAAATGCCTTTTTCATGAAGGCCTAAGCCTTTGCCTTGATAGTTCATATGTTGGAGTATGCAACAAGCAATGGGATGTTTGGTGCTTTGGAAACAAGATGCGAGTCCACTTATTTGTTGGAGAGAGATAGGTGGTGGATGGAAGTTTTTCACCTCTTACAAGGGAGTCACCACAGATGAAAGTGCTTGTGCCAAGTGGATAAGGGGATGGATTTTGGATGTGATTGGTAGATGGAGGTGAAGGATTCATGGGGGATGGTGAAGGGGTGGTAGAAGATGGGGTGAGATCAATAAGTTGACAAATAGATGGGAGGGGATCAGGGATGGGATTAGATGGGATGGTTAGATCTTGATTAGGTGAAGGGGTTGTTGTTTCAACATGCTTTGGATTTGATTCTTGACATAGCTCATGTGGTTGGATAGAAGTGGGAGTGACTTGGATATATGTGGTGGGTGCTTGGATAGATGTGATAGGTGCTTGACTTATGGATTGTTGAACATGGCTGCATGATGGTTCTTGACTTATGTTAGGGGATTGTTTAATAGATTTGGTGGATGTTGGATTACATGAGTGTGTTTGATTCCTTGCTAATAGCCAATGGATGGCATCCTTCATGATTGTATGGGTTGATAAACAATATAATGAATGGATAATGATGGTGGTTGGTGTGGGATTAGGATTAGGATTGGATAGGTGGGTGGTGGGATTAGGTAGTGATGGTTCATGGATGGGTTCAAGGATAGGTGTTGTACTAGATGGTGGTGTTGGAGGGGTGGGGGATTGGGGGGATTCATTTGTTTTTCTTTAATTTTTAGGTGATGTTCTTTGGAGGAAATCCCACAAGGATTCTTTGGATGTGATAGTGTTGGGACTTGGAAGGTTTGATGGTGGATTAGATGGTGGATGGGTGATAGGGATTGGTGGATTGGGAGATACATAAGGTGATGGATTAAGGTTGATAAGGTTGGAGGGATGTTGTGATGGGGGGATTGGAGGATGGGGATTAGGAGATGGGGGATTTGGTTGTTGATATATGGTTTGGATTTCGAATATAAGGCGTGGTAGATTGGTGTTCCCTTGATCCAAGTTAGCATGACAAAGGTTGGGGGATTGATAAGGTGGAGGTATTGATTGGTTGGATTGGTCCGATGGCATGGATGTGTAAGGGGATGGTGATTGACATGAGGGTAAAGGTTGATATGATGAAGGTTGGTATGAAGGAAGTTGGTATGAGGTTGAAGGTTGATATGAGGTTGATGGAGTGGATATATAAGATGTAGGTTGGTATGAAGGTTGAAAGAATGAAGATTGATATGATGTGGATGGGGATGATGTGTAGGGTATTTGTTGATAAGATGGAGGTTGGTATGAGGTCAATGGTGTGGATATGTAAGATGTTGAAGGTTAATATGATGAGGGTCGATATGATGAAGATGGGGTAGGGGTTTGGGATTCTCCAATGATAAGGTGTACTAAGGGTATATCTTTAATGTCATTTTTGAATTGTTCCTTAGCATTAAGATCCATGTTCTCATAGACTTTTCTACATCTTTGTAATTGTTGTATTGCTTCATAAAGATCCATTTTTGTGGGAGATAGTATGGGATGATGAGGGATGATGGATGATTGTGATGTTGGGAATCAAAATTTCAAGACCTTAAGATGATTTAATTTGATTTGTTTTTGTTGGATGGTTCTCTATGCTTTTGATAGACTAATGATCTTAAGCAAGAGGGCTGATGTGTTTGACTAAGGTCTGGAATTTTTTGATTGGGTTGATTTGGATTTTGGATTGGGATGATAATGATGTTGAAGGATTTTGATAATTATGTGGATAGTTTGGTTGGGCTTTTGGATGAGGGGATTGATGGAGGATGAAGGAGACTAGGTCCTTAACCAAAGTTTGATGTGCCAAGGATGATTTGTTGATTAAGGATTAAGAATTGGAATGTTTGATTGGAGTGAATAATGGAGAAGGGATGATTGATGTTAGATTTAGATGAGATGGGATTAGAATGATGTTGATGAATTGGATTAGGGATGATGAGAGTGATTAGGATAAGATTAGATTGAATGATTTGGATGATGATGTGGATAAGATAGGTGATTAGGATGATGTTGATAGGATGAGGATGAAGGATGAAGATGTGACTAGGATGTGCTTAGGGATGAATGGGATTGAAGCTGATTTGACAAAAATGGAGATAATGATGATGTGTAATGGTTAGAATGATGTTGTTTAGATAATGATTTAGATAGAATGATGATGATTTGATGATGGAGGGTGACAAAGGTATGATTAGGATTGATTTAGGATGACTTGGATGTGATTAGGAATGAAGTGGTTAAGAATGGGTGATTAGGATGAGTGTGATTGGATTTGAATGTGATGAATGACTTGTCTTTATGTGTTTGATGTTTTAGCTTGATTTGGCAATGTTCAATGAAATGATCACACATGTATAATCATGAATCACTCACACAAGACACAAGCAATTTTGAATTTTGACTTTGAAGAATATTATGATGATTAAACAAGAAGATGTGTAAGACAAATCAACATGCCCTAATGTCTAGTTTGATGTAAGGTATGGCCAATTAGGTTTGGGCAATGTTTACATGAGGTTGACTAAGAATTGAAAGTGAAATCCTGTCACACAGCTAGGAGAAGGGGGTAAGCCACCCTTCACCTTCACTTCCCAAAGGTAGAAAGTTCTTTGGGGCTTTGCCAAGAGTGATAAGATTTTGATTTCAATGAGGGTGTCTTTCGATTCAGCCTTGGATGAGGTCATCCCTAGGGATGATGAAATCTCCTAGCAGGCCTCCTAGGAAAGGGTAAACAAAAGTGAATCAAGTGAGGTGTTTTTGATCTCCAAGGTCACCTTGCAGTGCGAGGAGAGAGCATACACATGCCACTTGATTCACACTCGCACTTGGTTAATTGACCCTTAGAAAATTGAAATGTGAGGAAGACAGGTCAAACAATGATTCCTTTTAGCCCAAATTGAAGATGTGATTGAAGACACTGGCTGATTTTAAGCCCAATTTCAATATGTGATGATCAAACAATGTTCATTTTAGAGGCCCAAATCAAAGTGTGTTTGCAAACAAGATTATGATGAAAGATTAGAATGGATGTACCTGGATTGTTTTTGCTATCCCAATTGCTATATTTTCTAATCCTGATGTTGTTCCAGCTCCGTAAGATCACCTGCAAGTCACAAAAATGAAAACAGAGCAAGTAGACTAGCCAAAATGATCATTATGCAAAAATCAAGAATCTGATAATATATGATGAAAAAAAATTGATACAAAAAAATTAAATGCATGAACAGATTCTTCAAGAAATTCTATGTGATTTCAAAAAAAAATTATGAAAATTCAATCAAAAATGAAAAATATATGAGCATTTGAAGTTTTGAAGTAAGTTTGACTTTGACTGCAAAAAAAGGCTAGAAAAAGATATAGTCACCTGAAAATTTTCTCACAACTACATAGTTCGTCCTTCTAGCTTTCCGATGAGTGTTTCTTTGTAAAATTCTGCCGCCGTATGACCAAGTTATGAGTGAGACAAAAAAAATGCCTCCTTTGGTATGTAGAAGGCACTAGGAGGTCACTTGACTAATTGTAATAACCGCTAAAGGTTTAGGTCTCTGATGACATGTGCAGTTAGAAGTGCCTGGTGGTTAATGTTTAAAACTGATAGTTAAAGGTTTAGCCGTTGGTCACCCATGTGACCAGGGGCTAACCCAAAGCTAAATATAAAAAAAGAAAACACAATAAAGCGGGACTATAAGCCCACCCCTTTTGCCTCCCCTCGATGCTCGTTGATAAAACCACAGTCCCAAGGGACTAAACTTGGCACGGTTGATAGTCAAGGCTTTAAGCCTAGCCATAAGAATAATGGTCAAGTTTTAGTTGTGAGTTAGGGTTTTCAAACGGCCAACAGATGAAGTTCAGTGTCAAAGGATGGTTGACACCCCAGATTAAAGCAAATCGGTGGCAGCGCCGCTTAGGGTTCTATGGTGATAGTCATAGAGGGAAGGCCATCCATCGGTGGTGATAGAGGGATGAGAAACAACAACAGGGGTTATTTTGGTGTCGACTGTGTGGCGGTGGGAGTCTAAGGTAGAGGCGACCGGGAGTGGGAGCGGCGGTTGTTAGTTCTGAAGGTGTCGACTGGGATGGCCAAGGGTTTCAACAGGACCTGTAGGGGAAACAACATGGAGTGTATGGCTGTGGAGGTCGAGAGGTGGCATGGTGGTGTAAATCTTTGTCGTGGCAACGGGTTGAAGTCTGCAGAAGTCGATGACAGTGGTGGCAGGTGAGTCCTCGGTGGGTGGCAACTTGGCATAGGAGTGGGGGGCGAGGGTGCAGGTCACCGCCACTAGTGGCAATGAGAGGTATAAGGAGTGGTGATGGAGTTGGAAGGGGCGGTGGATCTCCAATGGCGAAGGTCGGTCGACGTAGAGATGAGTGGTTGAACGTTGCAGGTTTTAGGCTTATGGTCGAGGGATCTACGAGCCAAGATTTAGGGTCGAATGATGGATGTCTAAGATTGTGGGTCAAAGATTTCCAGCTGCTGTTAGGGTTTTCAATAGTGAAGGTGGCTGAGACTTAGCTACGATGGTGAAGGGTTTTGAATCTTTCGACCCTGCAAACACATAACATTACCTGTAAAACAAATGACCGTCGACACAGGAAGCCCGTGATTACAGAAAACAAACAATGCATAGCTTAGCATGGCAAGGGGGTCATGGATCTGTACGGTACGGCCCATGGCCCTAAAAAATTTTCAAAAAATTTCAAAATTTTCAGTCACAGAACATAGTGAAATTTACTGTCAAAAAACTCAAAAACGGCATCCTGATCACAACTGTGAGGTTAGTTTATGCATAGGACGCAACTTGCAATAGTTAACCCCCAAAACTTGCAAAACTTGCTACAAAGAGGGTTAGAAAATGAAGATTTTTTACCACAAAAACTGCGATTAGGGCCACCACTGGGCATGCCAATGTGATCAATGAGAACAAAATGAAGATTAAAACATAAATCAAATGCAAAAATACATGATTATACCTCCATAATGACTCACAAATCCAAGAGGGAAGGAGTTGCACCTAATATAGCTTCTTAGATTTTACCCAAGACTAGAATGTATGTGGATTGCTCAAATGCTCAACACAAATGTAGATGAGAGACAAGTGGATTTAGATAGATTAGATGGAGATGAGGGATAATTTTGGCATTATGATGGCATGATGAGGAGATTGTGGAGAGATTTTGGCAGAGGTTTGATACATGAAGAAGTCCCTCTCAATGGCTTAGGTGAGGCTCTCATTTATAGAGTTTTAGAAAAGAGGATGGAGGGTGAGGATTAGAAGATGAGATCAAGGACTAGGAATAAAAGTAAATCTTTTATTCATTTTGGGAAAAGGGGTGATAAATGAGGTATGGGTGTGAAAGAATGGGAAATGAATGAATGGGAAATGAATTAAGAATTCATTTGGGGATAAGAGGTAATGAATGAGGATGGGTGAGGTAAGGGGTTTGTAAGAGAAGTAAATGTGATGTGTGATTTGTTTTAATTTTTTATTTGGAGGATGTGGGGAAGGGTGTTAAACTAGGTTTGACAAACCAAATGAGATGTTAGGATTAATTAAACAGAGGTTTTATTTAATTGATCCTAGGGCTAGGATGAGGTAGGTTAGGGTAGGTCAATTAGTAGGCTAGATTAATTAGATAAGCTTGATTTATCTAATTAATGAGGATTAGGGAAAAGGAGAATTAAACTAAATAAATATTGGGAATATTTATTTAATTAATGAGGGATAGTGTTGTAAGTTCTAGTGATAAATCAAATAAATTAATTGATCACAAGGGATAGACAGATGGTTAGGGAAGATATAGGAAATTGATTTGCAGAGCAAGTCAATTTTAGGTGTCTACAGAATTAAATTCGAATAAAGGATCAGAAGCAGAGTAGAGAAGAAAAGGAACGAGAGCAGTATAGAGTAAAAAGTCAGTGAAGAAGAATTTGGGGCAAAGCAGAAATTTTGTGGCCATTCAATGAAACTGAACTAGGCAGGAAGTAGACACTATTTCTCAGTTAATTCTTTCTATTCTAAATAAATTCTGTAGGCAGTGAGCCTCTCTTTTGAGCAGTGAGCTCTGGGTAGTGCACCTGAAGGTATGTGCCTTCTATTTTCTAAAGCACTTTTAACAGGGTACAAAATCTTTGTGGGTTAACCCCCACCATGGTTTTCCCTTAACCGGGTTTCCACGTAAAAATTCTAGTGTTCTGTGTTCATTTATTTCTGTTCATGTGTTGATAATTCATGCTTTAAATGTTTACATCATTAATCAGTTTGTGTGATAAAGAAATAGTTGCAAGTGTTAAAGATTTGGGACAACAGATTCAGCCCCCTCTTAGTTGTCCAGCCTAATTCAAACATGACCCTCATAACATATATCTCATTAAGTTTCCCTCGAAATCGATGCGTGTGGGTATCTCCTTGTTTCTACTTTTCAGACTAAGAAAGCATAAACAAGGGAGGCATATCTCTCTCTTAATTTCCTCCCTCATCATGTCTCATCACTCAACCCCCTTAGTGTTTTTGTACTGACTCATTGGTGGTGGTTTCAGGTTGATTTGATTTTCTGACAAGTGTTCCTTTGCAGGTTGTGGTTCCTAACTTTGTGGTCTTGTAGAACTCAAGACTTGGGGGTTTCTTCCTTCTTGGTTACAACACTTTGGCTTCCTCTATAGTATCCTTTTGGGTATCCCTTTCATGATTGATGCATTTACTTTTCTTTAGTTCCATATTCACGTAGTGTCATATGGCCACTAAAGTGGGGGCTAAATGTAATGTCAAAAATTGTCCTCTTGTATGGAATGGAACAATTTCCCTCAGTTTAGCTCCTTGCTTTGGGTGACCTCTCAACCTTTTTCATTTTGACCTTCCCAAAACCCTGATCAGCTAAGTCTAGTTGCAAAATGTTCACTTTTTGAGGTAACCTTTTGGTAGAACCCAAAAAGAGGATTTGAATTACAGGTCCCTGGGACCCCCAAAAAGTAGATCTGATAAAAAAAATGGGGGTTTAGACTCGAGCACCCATGCCCTAGTCCCCCCCTATTTCCTAAGATTTTGAATTTTGGTGGGGTGTCAGGTCCCACCGAATGCCTCGGGATTCCGTTTTCAAATTCTCAGTCTTTGTGCGATATCGAGACATTATTTTGAAATTTGAATTTCCCTAAAGCTAGATATAAAAAGACATTTAAAAAATGTTTTAACACACACAATTCTTATGCAAGCTTGATGCTAAAAGTCTGCCAAAATTGCTATTGGAGATCAACCACTTATTGAAGCTCTTGAAAGTTATTTGAATTTGCTATCATGGAGGCAATGGATGGAGATTAGGAATCAAGATATTGAGACTATCTTGCTCTTCCTAGGGTTTGTATACCCTTTGCATGACTAGGAGAATGGTTGAAGCCTCCAACATTGAGCTTGGAGATCCTCCGCAGACATTTCTAATTCACCTTCTTGTTCATGCAAGTCTTCATTTATTTTCATCTCCTTGAGGTGAAGTTGTATGTGTTTATTGATTCAAAGAGAGTTGTTGATCTTCCCTTGATTGAGACATCTAGGGTTTGATATTTCTACATACACATTGTTAGGTTTGCACACACTTCTACAAATCTTTATCTCTGGCTATTGTTGAGGTAGAAATACCAAAGACAGAGCTTGACTGAGGCAAGCTCCTCTATAGTCGCAACATCTTTCTCCTTCTTTTGTAGGTACAAATCATGCTTTGCAGGTTCCAGCAAAAAGAAGCTATAGAAAGAAGGGTATTGCGGGTATAGTCATCACAGACTTTTGGATTTTTAGATCCTGACACTTGTGGGACCAATGAGCGGATGGCCTAGTCCAACTGGGGAAGATTTTTGAGATCTGGAAGCCATTCGGGAGCATCAAACAACCTATGCAGAAAATCTTTAGTTGCAAGAATTTGTAGGACTAAAGAGTAGGCATCCTAGTCTAGTTGGTCCTTAAATTCTAGGTGCACAGTCTTTGAAACCCTTTCTCTACATTTCTATGATCAGTTTTACTTGTTGCATCATCAGATTCCAAATATCTCTGATTTAAGGCATAATTAGGGTTTTACTTGGTTTATGAACAAAACACTCAATAAAACTTGTAATTAGGCTCTTGAAATCAGACCACGTGAGCATAAGGGAGAGACAAAGTGGCTAATAGCTTGATCTATAGCTCAGTCCTTTTCCTCCTAATGTTTAGCATGGTGAAATAGTAGTAATTGACCTAGTTGAGACAAATCTATAATTTTACCCTAAACACCATTTAATGTAAAATGTGATGCTTTAAGAGAGGGAATTTGAGCTATCTTAATATCTATAGCATTTGATTGTAGGAAATTTAAAGAATTAGTAAAATGATCTTTTATCTATGACAAAGAAATTCTACATATCACTCATGATTTGGCCAAGTTTCAATAATATTTGGTTTGTGGAAGATTTTTGGTAATACAAATCATAACAACTTGAATTTATTCCTTGGCCAATGTGACTTGAATGATAGGTAACAAACAAGGGTGAGTAAGCTCCAAAGTTATGATTTTGACATAGAGTACAGGATAGGAAAAATGAATGTGTTTGTTGATCCTCTTTCTAGGAAGCATACTCTATGCTCTACTTCTATTATCTCTATAGATTGGAAGGTTTCTATTATGGTAGAATATTTTAAAAGTATATTTTCTATTGATCTCCTTGTTGTGAATGTAAGAGATGATAGATTTGTAGTAGTAGATGGTCTCATTCTTTACAAAAATAGAATCTTTGTAGTTGCTGAATCTAGAATTAAGGAGAAGATTTTAAGGCCTTTCATGATTCACCTCTAGTAAGACACCTAGGATTCTACAAGACTTATGGGAAAAATAGGGAAATGTTCTCATAGAAGGGTCTCAATAAGGATATCCTCGAACACAACAGAGAATCCATGACCTATTAGAAAAAAAAAGTATATTTTGCCAACAAGCTTGCTTCAACCACTTCTTATCCAAAATAAAAAGTGGGAAATCATATCCATGGATTTCATCACAACACTCCCCAAGGTATAGGGTAAATATTGCATTTATGTTGTGGTGGATAGACTAATAAAGTATGCACACTTCATTGTTATTTCTTCATAAATTAAAGCACATCAAGTGGTTGTTTTATTTTTCAGAGAAGTGTTTAGGCTACATGGATTGCCTAAAAATATAGTCAGTGATAAAGATAGTAGATTCCTCAGCTCTTTTTGGTAGGATCTATTTCATTTGATTAGTATAGAACTCACTCCTAGCACAAGATATCATCCACAAATACATGGACAAAAATCATAAATGTTAAATGATAAATGTTGTAACCTAGGCCCTAAACCCTAAACCTTAAATAGTGATCCTTGATCCCAAGTTCAAAGTTAAAATGTTTATGTCTTTATCCCTATGCCATGAATCCTAAATCTCGAGAACTAAATTTAAAACCTAAACCATAACTACCAAATGATGATTTCTAAACCTAGGACCAAGAACTTAGAACCCTAAACCTTGAATTCTAAATCATCAATTCTAAACCATAGGCCTTGCACATTTAGCCTTAAATAATAAACCTTAACATTAAACCTTGTACAAAGGCAATTGAATCTACATGCTAAACAATAAATAGTAAACGCAAAGCCTTAAATATTAATGCTAAACATTGAATGGTGAATCCTTGATGATGAAATATTTACCTTGAATGTGAACCCTAGGCTTGAAAACATGAACTCTAAAACGTAAAGCCTAAATTTTGAACAATAAATGTTGAATCCAAAATGTAAAACATTTGACACTATATGTTAAA
This sequence comes from Cunninghamia lanceolata, assembly GCA_027924645.1. Taxonomy (NCBI): domain Eukaryota; kingdom Viridiplantae; phylum Streptophyta; class Pinopsida; order Cupressales; family Cupressaceae; genus Cunninghamia; species Cunninghamia lanceolata. Next base: position 17,008,460 of record BSBN01000553.1, on the reverse strand, counting down.
TGTTAAACCTTAAACTATTGATGGTAAATGTTAAAACTTTATCTTTGAGCCTAAGATTGTGAATCCTAAACCTTAATTCTTAAATTTTAACACTAAACCCTAAATATTCATTGACGAATGATAAACCTTCAACCAAGAACCCAAAAACTAAAACCTTGAAACTCAAAATCTATTCCTTAAATTCTAAACCATAATGCCTAAAGGTTGAATGCTATGCCTTGATTCTTGAATCCTTAATAATGAACCTTAGTTGAACCATGTAAGAAAAACTAAATCTAAACACTAAAGGATTAGCATTGTATATAGATGACTAAATCTCAATGTTAAGCATTGAATGTTGGACCCTTAAATTTAAAATTTGGACTTTTTATGTGAATCCTAAATCCTCAACCTTTACCCTTGAACCCTAAATTATGAACCTTAGCACTAAACTGTGAACACAAATAAATGAATTTGAACACTAAACAAAAACCTTTTAAACTTTATTTCAAGCATTGAATTTTGAATCCCCTAACCTTGAAAGTTGAACCTTGAATGTGAACCCCAAAGCCTTAATGTTGAACCCTATCCCTTGACATTTGAACTCTAAACATTAAACCTTAATGCTAAACAATGGTCATAGACAATTGAATTTGAACACTAAATGATGGCCACTAAACATAGACCACCAAATATCCATGCCAAACATTTAATTTTCTCAGCATTTAAAGTTGAAAGATAAACCTTGTATGTGAAGCATTAACATCTATAGACCCTTGGACACTTAATGTTGAACCCTAAACATTGGACACTAAACCTTAGGCACTAAAAGTTAAATGATAAATTTTTAACATATCCATGTAACATAAACCTTCCACATTGAGCCTTGATTCCTGAGACTTAGGCCATGAAGCCTAAACCATAAACCCTAAATTTAAACCATTAAACACAAACACTAAACCTTGAACATCAAGAGTTAAACCTTCAATGTGAACCTTAAACCCTAAACCCTAAACAATGAACCTTCTCATTTAAACCTACAGATAAACAACAAAATTTAATGCTAAATAATGAGCATTGCACAAATACTATAAATCTCAATGTTAAAGATTGAATGTTGGTCGCTTTAGGTTGAAAGTTAAACTCATTATTAAGGGTTCAATAATGGAGAGAGGGAGAGAGGCCTAGAGACAAAGAGTGGGAGATAGATAGAGATAGATAAGGGAGACAAAAAGAGAGAGTGATTGAGAGAGAGAGAAGGGTAAATATTGTTAAAAATTCAATTCATTTCAAGAATATGAAATTCTCTACTAATGACACCAATCATGGAAGTTGGAAGCCTCTTTGGCACCTATAACCTACATTAATAGGAATAGTAGTAATAAATAAATAAAATAAAGGAAAAATGTACTAAAACTACAGACATTTAAAACTTGACAATATAGTTACAAAATATATAACCTATGTGCCACTCTACTAATTCAATCCAATGAACCATGTGGATCCACTTTACTCTTTATCGTGTCAAGTGTTGCTTCATGATCATAATAACGAGCTTTCCACAAGTTCTTGTTTAGTTGTCTACCCCGATAATTGATCAATTGAATCAACAAGAAGGTTAGAATAATGAAGAATTCTCCTACCATGAGTCAAAGTCTTAGAAATACCGTACATTAGACTTATTCATTGGGTACCTTCTAAGACATGTTCTAGTAACAACCACAAACCTCATAGGGAATGTAATGTCTTCTCCATCTATGATATAGGTTGTCAATTATTTTTTGCATTCACACAATGAGACAATTAATAATTAATTCCTTCTTCATTGTCTTCATCTACAATAACTACATAAAAATTCCTTGCATTCAACTGTACAAAAATGTTTAATTCAATAAATGAGGTAAAATAATAATTTTAATTAAACAATGAGATAAAATTTTAATTTTAATTAAATAATACATCTATATTACCTGGTTTCAATAGTTATAAAATATGGTCAAATTCAACTGATGATTCCATCCCCGTGAGTTGTAGTGCTCGTGGAGGTTGATACATCTCAAGTGGACTTAAAGTTATAGAACACCATCATCAACCCTCTCTTTCGACTCACACTCATTCCAAGTAAAATTTGTACATGAAGAACAAAAGCATTCCATTGTTGGTGCCCACTTGCACTAGCCTCCCTAATTTTTGATGGAAATAGGGATCCCTTCTTTTTGTTTTAGCATTTATTCTCTTTTTTGCCTTGGTTCAATTAGGTGCCCATCTTTGATATATGATCAAATATTTCCATGAATGAACTTCCTTCAACTAATTTAGGCTTGGTGGTGTGATTTTCCTTCCCTTATATCTTATTCATGTGCTTAAATTGTAAAAAATTCAAAAAATTTCTAATTGTGAGGCTATTTTAGCCTATTTACACCCTTGGGTAGGCTTTCAAACTTTTCTCTATTGGCATGATTTTGCTCCAATCCCCACACTTACATGCCTCATATTAGGTATTTGTATCATTTGGACTTATGGGATTTTAGGTCTTTCTTTGTCTAAGTACTCAGTCACTAAGTTCCTCAAACTCCTAAGCCTTACTCTATCATTTATGTTGCATTTCAAAATTTCAAGACTTTCTTTCCCTTGTCACATTTTCCTTCATTCTCTCGATCCATGGTTTCCCTTTATTTTGGGTCCTTAAGATTTTTTTTACCTTTGTGCCTTCTCCTTTATTTACTTATTTCTCTAGTTCCTTAAATCCTAATGGTTCCTAGGATTTTTTTTACTATGGTCCCTTATCCCATGTTTCCTCAAATTCCCAAATGCCTAATTTCGGGCCTTTAACATTTTGCTAGCTAGCATGCCTTTTTCATATTCCCTATATTCCTAATTCCCCACTTCTTTATTTATTTTAAAAATTTATAGGTTTGACTTTCCAATTTACTTTTTAGTTCTAGAGGATTTGATAATCTTGGACAATGATTCACCATGCCTTTATGCCTTCACCCTTGCATCTCCTTTCAACCTTTGGGATTTTCCCTACCTATCTCCCTTGGTATATTGGTATCCCAATATTCACTTTCCTACTCCCCAATCCTTTGCTTCCTTAAAACCTTAAAACTTTCCTCTAGCTCATATACTTTTGGGCCTTATCCTTGCACATTCTATCCTATATTTGGTATCCTACATTTTTAAACCATGACAAATATCTAGGTTTTTCCTTACATTATCTCCATGGCATCAGGTATCCCCGATCCATGCTAGTATAGTATACTCAGAAATTCACTTTCCTCCCAAGGTTGGATTATATCAATTTTCTAAAATCCTCAACCTCCTTCAGTGTAGGTTCTAAAGTGGACCTCTAGACTATTTTATTCCTATCTCCTCACATCACTTGGCATCCTAGTAGGCCAAGCCCCATTCCCTACAACATTCAAGCATTAAAACTTTCACATTTCCACCTTTTTCCAGTCACACTAACTTTAACAATCCTAGCTTGCCATGTGTTGTAAAATGAACTCAACCACTCACCATAGAAAAGAAAAAATGTTTTCATGTGATTAAATTTGACAGCATAACCAACAAAGTGATAACACTTGCATGCACATATAGGGAATTTACAATAATAATTTTTCTCATCCAAGGACCTATTGATTCTACCCTATGTATGACATTGAGTTTTTCACATGTACGATTCATGTAGTGGACAAACTTAAGAATTTTAAAGAATTTTTATTCCTTAAAATGCATTTAAACATGGGTTTAAGCAACTATTTCATGGGTTTGACCCCCAATTTTCTATGTGTGCATGGTTTAATAGCACATTTCCCCTAAACCCATGGATGGATGAATTGGTAGGTGAGAAATTAAATGAAGACATGGATCAAAGGATGGATTTATTTTCTGCATGTTTTGTCTTGATAGATAAAAGTAGTAAATCAAGATATATGTAAATGGGCCTAGTTTATGTTTGTAAAAACTTAAAATAACCTAGAAATTAAGATTTATTTTTCTAGGTCGTTGTGATTGAAGGATTTGACAACACTTGAAAATAGGTATGTAAAGTCAAATGATCACCCTGCCTCTCTTGAAAAGTAGTAGATTTCTAGAGGAAATCAAACTAATCCAAGGTCTATGTTACTAGGTCATGGAAATGCAAGAAAACTTAGTAATCGATGTAGTTGTCCCTATTTTATGTTGGCCATTGGTGAGATCTTGATTGTTCAATACTACACAACCTATATCAAATAGATCTACAAAATTCTAACTCTTAAACCCAAGATCCAAAAATGTAATGATGATTATTTATTTTTTTGGGTATTAAAATTGACTAATAAGTCATTCACCCATAATTTTTTCTTAGTTGTATGAATATATTTTTTGTTTATATATATTATTTACTTCTAAGGTGCCTCTAAAATTTGTGCTTGGAAGTCCTTAATCACCTTGAACAATGCATTCTAGTTTGGGCCCTTGTGATAGTGGAAACAAGTCATCTTATTGAAGACTATTTTCTTGATTGTGCTAGTGAACTCCTTTTAACTCTATCGACTCTATCTGGAAGGCATGAAAATGGCCCTTGAATTTTATCATTCTATCTATATCTTCTTTGGTTAATTTTCCATCAAGGGAGTTGGTGAATTGCTTCATGATTCTGGTAGTGGGGAAAACCAAACTAGAGTTTTCCTAAAATGTGTACGTGGTTCCCTCTATGAATTTTTCAATTTTGACCATGACAACATCTGATGCATTACCTCCTAGCCATAGGACTTGCAAGCAAGTCCACCCCTAAGCCATGAAGCTCCCACAAAAATTAGTTGCACAATAAAATCACACACAACAATCCTAAACAACAATCTATTAAAGAACTTAATTTAAACAACCCATTAAAAAAAGTGCTCTCTGCTTTCCATGGGTTTTTAGGGTTTTAGATCTGATTGCTTTCTGTGTTAATGGAGGCTGCTACCTTGGGTAGTGCCTCTGGGAACTCGAACATGATGGATGAAGATCCTTCCAAAGGATGGAAGTGAGCGTTAAGAGGGGAGAAGATGTGCTCCCCTAAAAGTAGGTCGGGGCTTCTTGTCAAAAAGGATTCCGTGGAAGGTACAGCTCTGGATATTCTAGATGATCTGATTGAAGAAATAGTGGCGGCCATGGATCTTGCTCTGGTAGGTAAGTTTTTCTCCTTCTGTCCTAATATTGAGATGGTTAGGAAATGGGTGATTTCTTGATGGAGAATCAAATGTAGTGTTTCAGTCATTGCGATGGCAAGAGGTCTGTTCCTATTTAAATTTACGAATAGGGAGGATATGATAGCCATTCTTGCAGGAGGACTCTGGCTTTATGGTTCTCATTCATTTGCTTTGTGCCCTCCTTTGGCCAGTATGTTACTGTGGATCATACTACTCGCATTCAATCTAGGTGTGTATATGCCCAGTTTTGTGTTAATGTGGCGATTAATCAAACCCTTCCCATGTCCATAGAGTTAAACTCTAAATATGGGATTTGGACCCAGCCAATTCTCTACGAAAATGCTACTACCTTCTATCAAATATGCAAGAAGAAGGGCCATGTAATGACCCAATGCAAGGTGAAGCAAATGGGAAAGGAGGCTAATCCTCATAATGAGGTTGCTCTTCATAATGAGGCTGCGGATCATTCACACAAAAATGTTACCCCTATCAATCAGGGAATGGGGTAATGAGGAAAATGCTTTCCCAAAAGATAATACTGAGAAGGTTATGGAAAAAGATTGTCAAAATGCTACTTCAGATACAGATAACCATATGGATCAACAGACCAATATGATTGAGGAGGGTGAAATACAATCCCAATCTGTAGATGGGGATGGTGAAGAAGGCAAGGTTTTGAGGGATGATCGGCATGTTCTACCTCTAGAAATAGTAGATACTCATGGAGTAACAACTTTAAATTCAACCCAAGTTGCTTCTCATGCTATGGAAATAGGGGACCAATCAGCTAACTCAATGACAGTTGAAATTGGTCCAAGTGGTAGTGGTAATGACCAGGAGGAATGGATTACCCCTAAGAAAAAGAACCGTAGAGGCAAAAAATCTGCGGATGTAGGCACTGACTCCAAACAAGGGAGACCGACCCTCAGAGAAATAAGGCAAAGAGATATTGCTAGGGAGATTGCCAATGGTAAGCAGAAAACAATGGAGGTCCAATCCCTCAAACCTTCTAAATGAGAATCCTATCCTAGAATTTGAGGGGCTTTAATAGCCACACTAAATAGTTTGAGGTTAAAAATTATGTTTTAGATAATAAGTTAGATATTCTGTTACTTCAGGAGGTCAAGATGAATGAGGAGAGCTTTAAGAAGATAGCTGATTACATATAGCCCAAGGCTACTTTTTGCATTAGTCTAGCTATAGGGGCCTCTAGTGGGATTGTTACTATGTGGAATAGTGCTAAACTCCAGGGTTCTCTTGTTGCTTCTAGCAAGCATTTTCTGGTTATTAACTTCTCTTTGCCTTCCTTAAACTAGTCTTTAATCAATATTTATGCCCCAAATACTAGAACTCTGAGGCAAACATTGTGGACTGATTTGAGTACCTTTCTAACCAATACCTTGCACTCTTGATGGATGCTGGATGGTGACTTCAACACTCCCTTATATCCTTCTGAGAAATTTGGTGGGATCCTTGATCATTTTGACAGCATGTTTGATTTTGCAGAATTCATCAATGTTTGTGGATTGCTTGATGTGGAATTGCAGAATAAAAAATTTACCTGGTCTAACAGAAGAAGAGGAGACCAAATGATCCAAGTAAAATTAGATAGGTTTCTTATTTCTAGTAATTGGGATATGATCATAATATGAATCTGCAAGCTTTTCCTAGAACCATGTCTGATCACTGCCCTCTCTTCCTCAATTGGAAAGATCAAAGCCAATGAGGTCCTTTCCCTTTCCATTTTGAAGCTATGTGGATCAAGCATAGAGACTTTAGACAACTTGTGGCTCAATTGTGGCAAATTCCTATTTAGGGTACTCCTATGTTCAAATTGGTTAAAAAGCTCTTGCACATTAAACAAGAAGTCCATGGGTGGAATAAATATAGTTTTGGTAATGTGTTTCTTTAGAAGAAAAATATAGCCGGAAAACTAGCAGATATCCAACAGCGGATTGCCCAAGGGGATGATTCAGAAGACACTACTAAGGAAGAATATGATCTACTTTCTGACTGGAAGAATCTTATGAGCAGAGAAGAGGTCTATTGGAAATAGAAGTCTAGGATTCAGTGGCTTAAAGAGGGAGATAGGAATATGGCCTTTTTTCATCTTTCAGCCATGAAACATAGGAAGGCTAACTCCATAATAAAATTGTGTTTGGAAAATGGAAATACTATCACTGAGGATAATGAGATAGGAGATCAAGCTGTGTTATTCTTTTAGAATTTGTTGACTGAACAAGCTAACAATGATGAGAATGGCAGGATTATGAATCAGTTCATTAACAAGTTTCCCTGTTTGATAACTAAGGAAGATAACCTGGAAATGTTAAAGCCTATATCTGAGGAGGAGGTTCATGCTGTTTTATTCTCTATGGGCCCCTTCAAAGCTCCGGGCCCTGAAGGCTTCCCTCCTATTTTTTTCCAGGAATATTGGGATACTGTGGGGGCTGATCTCACTGCTACTGTTAGAGACTTCTTCAGAACTGGTCAACTTTGAAAGTAGATCAATAATACTTTTATTATCCTTGTTCCTAAAAAGTTGAAGCCTACTCATCTTTCAGAGTTCAGACCCATTAGCCTGTGTAATACTGTCTATAAGTTGTGCACTAAAGTTCTTGTCATGAGACTTCAACCTTTTTTAGATAAAATTATTTCCCCTTCTCAGAAAGGCTTTGTCCTGGGTCGTCAAATTCTTGATGCTGTGATCTCCACTCATGAAACTATTCATTCCATGGACAAGAGTAGAATCCCTGGTATGGCTCTTAAGTTAAATATCTCTAAAGCCTACACTAAGGTCTCATGGACTTTTCTGTTTCAAGTCATTAGGAAGTTTGGGTTCAATGATAAAATCTCCCTTCTCATTCAGAAGGCTATTTCTTCTACTAAATTCTTGGTTCTGGTTAATGGGGTCCCTAGGGGTTTTTTCTCTACATCGAGAGGACTCTGCCAGGGGGATCCTCTTTCCCCTTACTTGTTTATCATGATGGCGGAAGCCCTTGGGAGATGTATTCAAGATAATATCTCTTCTAAGGATCTCTTGGGCATCAAACCTACTTCCTCCCTTTCTCCTATGTCTGTGCAGTAGTTTGTTGATGATACCATTCTTTTTGGCATCTCTTCTGTGATTGAAGCTCGGAGTTGGAAGATTATTTTAAATAACTATGCCAAAGTTTTTGGTCAAAGCATAAATTTCCAAAAGAGCAATGTGTATTTTTTTAATACTCCTAATGATCTTCGACAAAAAATTATTAATATCCTGGAATGTGCTGAAGCTGATCTTCCTACTATTTACCTTGGCCTCCCCCTTATGGTCAAAGAGGTGTCTCAAGGTTTCTGGAATGGAATATTGGAAAGAACTCAGAGGAAATTGATTGGCTGGAAAGGGAAATTACTCAGTAGTGCGGGCAAATTACAACTTCTTCGTGCCTCCCTGCAAGGTATACCTACTTATTTCCTGTCTCTTTTTAAGATACCTAGTTCTTTTGCTGACAAATTGGAATAGATTCAAAGAAAATGTTTATGGATAGGGGTGGAAGACAAATAGAGAATGTCTTTGGTCAGCTGGAAAAAAGTGTGTTTTCCTAAATCCCATGGTGGTCTCAATATTAGATCCATCTGAAACATGAATAAAGCCCTCCTTTCCGAAATCAACTAGAACCTGATTCATAACCACAAAGATTGGGGGGAAATCATGCAAGCCAAATATCTTCATGTCACTGATTGGTCCAGCTTTGTCCAATAAGAAGGGTTACCCCAGGGATCTGTTATCTAGAATAAAATGCTAAAATCTAGAAGCCTTCTTAAGCAAGGGGTTAGATGGAAATTAGGAAATGGTATGTCTATTAATTTTTGGAATGATATTTGGATAAAAGATAAGGCTCTTATTACTCAGGGGGATTATGGAGCTATTGCTGGCATTGCTACTCAATTTTTTGGGGATAAAGTCTGTAATTACATGGTTAATAATAATGGCAATAGAAGCTGGAAAAACTTATTGGATTGTTGTGCCCATCACCCTGATCTCACTCCTAAAATTTGCAATGTTCAACATTTGATTTAGGGGATCAGAATCCCTCTCTTCCCTCGAGAGGATGAGCAGTATTGGTGGTCAGATAAGAATGGACGCTTCTCTGTCAAGTCTACTTACCATCTGTTGGTTCCTAAGGTTCATAGAAAGGAGATATGGAGAAAAGTTTGGAATCATAAACTTTTACAGAAAATCAATATGTTCTGGTGGGCTTCTGTTCATAACAAAATTCTAACCCAAGATAACTTATAGAAGAGTGGGTTTACTTTGGTCAATAGATGTTGTCTATGCTGTGTATAGGAGGAAACTATTTCTCATCTATTCATACATTGTGATTTTGCCATGGAAATATGGAACATAATCTTAAGAAATTTTGGCATTTAGTGGGTCTATAATTCTGATATTAAGGAAGTTATTACCAGTTGGTATCCTACCTTTTCCCATCCCTGGCTTATTGAGTTATGGAACCAAACTCTGCCCTATTTGGGTTAGACTTTATGGAAAGAACGTAATCACATAATTTTTAGGGATACTTCTAGAGATACCTCTCAGGTTCTTCACTTTTTTGTTAAGACTCTAATGGAAAGTGTCAATAATGCCCATATCCGTATTGCGGAGAAACCTCTGACCCATGAAGAGGAACAAATTGTGGCTAATTGGAAGATCCTAAATCATATTCCTGTTCATAATAATTCCAAAAGGTTGCAGAGGCTTAACACTAGATGGAGTCCTCCGAAGCCTAACTGGCTAAAACTAAACTTTGAAGGGGCTTCTAAGGCGGATGGTAAAGCTAGTGGTGGAGGGGTTATAAGGGATGACAAAGGGTGGATGGTTTTGTCTATGCTGGCGGGTTAGGCTGTCAAAGTAATAATTATGTTGAAGCAATTGCTCTTCTATGGGGGATTAAATTGGCTATCTCCCTTGGTATTAGAAATCTCAATATTTAGGGGGACTCCAAAATGGTTATTGATGTGGTGAACAATGTGTCGACCATTGGTATTAAGCTGAAAGATATTATTATGGATATTCAGATTCTCCTACAGAAGATTCCCAGAGTGGACATCTCTCATATTTATTAAGAGGGTAATGGGGTTGTAGATGCCTGTGCCAAACTTGGCCAATAGTATTCAAATTGGTGATGTTGGCGCCAAATCGATTACATCCCTTTTAACATTAGGGATCTTATTCAAAAGGAATTGATGTGTCAAGGATGAGTCAGATTTATTGGAAAGACAGATCACTTCGTCAATTCTTTTGGAGGATGCTGACGTGCATCTTGAAGTACGAGATTTTTTGTACTTTCTTGGTTATTGTTATTTCTGCCTTATTATGCCCCTCTGGTAAGGCAAGCAGCTTACTTGCTCATTATAGCGTATGCCATGAAATTATGATTAAGCATTGGAAGAGTAAGCGTCATCTTTGTAAGGCATTCCTTATTAATGATAATGCATGTTGTTTCATTACCATTATCATTATCCTTGATCAAGGGGTTAATGTTACCCTGCAATGAACTCTGTGGAAATTTGGGGTTTTCGTGATTTGCTCTGTAAGTCCAACATGGGTGGCGATACAATCTGAACAGAACCCATTTCTTGTTGCGAGTTCAAAGATAACCCGGTGGTCTAGCATTATTGTAAAGAGGGCGGGATCAGTCCCTATTTGGAGCGGCTCAATGGGTCTGATGAAAACTTGTCTAAATAGTTCGCTAGGTCTTGGCAAAACTGGTGTGTCTCTGTAGGGGGAATTAGTTTCAAGGTTTCAGAAAGTGTTATTGCTATGGCTACTAGCATGTCTACTCAAAGGATTAAACTGCAAAGGAAAACCAAGATTGCAGACCATTCAAGCCAGAAGCTCTTTCTTGGAGACAGTGAAGAACTCATTCCCTATCAGGGGGATTCAAATGAGCCAAGCTACCTGAGCCTTGGGACGGGGTGTGTTTTCTCCTTATCAAGTATTTCACTCTGGAGGGGTGCTTCACTAGGTTCTATAACTATCATCTTCCCCTTCTGAATTACTTTAGATGCAATGCACATATTAGCTTTCCTTTTTGTCTTTTATCTTCCCTTGAGCATTCTGTTCTTAGGGTTAGAGTTAAACTGGCCAAGAAACCTACTAAGAAACCCATCCCCCTTCATCAGGGCCTCATCCTCTGTCTCTACAACTTCCATCTTGCCCTAGAGCCTTCTAAGGAAATTCAGACTAATAGTGGGGAAATATCTTCAAACCCTGATGATACTGCTATTGTTGAAAAACCATGCCCTTCCCCTGCTTCTACTAAGACAAAAGAAGTTTCTTTTTCTACCCCTAAGGAGATTCCCATAGATACTCCATGCTCTACTATTAGTATGAAGTGCAAGAAGAGGAAGACTCAAGCTGGTGAAGCTGGCACTGTGGGGGCTGCTATGGGGACTCCTAAAAATCCCTGTAGGACCCCCATGGGACAAGCTAGCAAATCTCATCCGTATACAAAGAATACTAAGGAGGGCTTCTCCTCAAGAGTTGGGTAGTCTGGGTGAATTGCTGGCAAACCTGCTCCCAAGGCCAAACTTATTGATTATTCTGAGACTGCTTCTGACGAATCCACCCAGGGTGATGAGGCTAAGGATATGGATGTTCAAGAGATCTCTGAGGATGTTGATGGTCAGTAGGAGTATAAAGAGATGGGGGCTATTGTTGAGGATGCTGATGATTCTGTGGAAAATGTTGGCAAAGTGGGAAAGATGTTCGTGGAAGAAGCCGATGAAGAAATAGAAATAGGTGCTGGCTTTGGGTCTAAAATTGCAGTTCTGAGGGGCTGCATTGAGAAGCTGGAACATAATCTTTCCAATGTGCTCAAGAGTTCTATCTTACTCAATATTTCTATGCTGCAGAACCTTGGGGCTACTGTTATTGCTGACACTGATGAGAACTCTACGAAATTGGATGATCTTATTAAATCCATGGTTAAGTAAGGAGAGAATCTTCCTCCTTAGTTTTTGCTTCTATTTTGATGATGCTCTGCTACTTTGTATTAACTATCTTAGTCTGTAGTTGTTGTTTATGTTGGGAAAATAGAGTCTGATGTATCTATTTTGAGGCACTTTTGTGTTGTCTTCCTCTGTGGCTCTTTTGCTTTTTGTAAGGGTTTGGCCCCTTGTTTAGCTGCCTTATATTATCAAAAACATCTGATGCATTCTTCCTAAGGGTGAATTTCTCCTTGCCACCCTTTATGACTTTTATTCTGAGCTTTGTGGCCTTTATCCACTTAGTTGATAGTTCCAGATCTCCTTGAATAAATATCCCTTCCTTTTCCAAATCATTGAAGAGAGTTTTGGCCATCCTTTGTAGAGTTAGAAGTTAACCTTCCAATACTACTAACTACACATCCAATGTTTCTACAAATCATGTCATGGCACTTGCCTCATCACTAATTCTATGATAGGACCATAATTCCTCTCTTATGATTCTACCACCTTGTGCTTCTAATACATATCTTGATGCAAAGGGAGAACTTACAATCCCTCCAACATCAACATGTTGATTGTCATTATTCAATTCTACTACTATGGTTGGAGCTAGGGCATTGGAATATATAATGCCATTGATGTACCCAATTTATCCAATAAACTCTCCCATCTAGACCTTTAATTCTTCATTTATGTTCTCATCCTTTTTCATCCTAGCCAATATGATGGAGACAACTACCTATCGTGTCTTCTTTTCTCCTCTCTTGTTTGGTGGCCTAAGTTGGCTCTTTCAATTTGATAGTCTCCCAACTACATTTAAGATTCTTCTTTATCTACATAGGAGTTTCTATCTTCTCCAGCCTTGCACCTTGTGCATCCACTACGATTGTGGATAATGTTCTAGCTCACTTCATCTTTGGATGATCCTTGAACATTTCCACAATCTTCGAGAAGTTCTCAATTACAGGTCTATATGTTCTTTATCTCTTCTCCATAGTGGAGCCCAATCATACTAGCAAACCTATGACACTTGATGTTTCAAGAGTAATATAAGGAGGAGGAGTTTGAACCCTCTTTGATGTGGATCTAAGAGAGGAAAATTTTAACATAATCTTTAGCTAGGTTTAGTTAGTGGTGTGAGACCCTTCCCTAGATTAATATTGAACATCATATATTTTCTACTTCCTCATGTGTTGTTGTAGGAATTTGTATATGTTCTTTCAAGGGAGTATCAAATAGTAATACCTCTTCTATTTCATGGGAAGCAACAAAGTTTTGTACATTATCTTCTTGAAGCTCATGCCACTATAGCCCATCCTTTTATCTATCACCACCTTCTTCCTATACTTTTGAAGGAGTTTGGTGGTGATTGTGGTGGAGGATGAGTTGGAGAAGGGGGTGGAAAATGATGTGGTGGATGATGAGGAGGAGGATGAGGATGGAACACATCTATAGATGGGGTTTGAGGCTCTTCAGTTCTTTCCCTCCTTTTCCTCATAAAAGGTTACACTTATTCAACGTCTTCTTGTTCTTTAATGATGGCCTTCATAATACTTTGTTTCTCTTTCCTCTTTATGGAGGCCCTAGTTTCCATTTGCTCTCTAGGGCCAGACTCTTCCACAATTGCTTTTTCCTTAGTAGAGCTAGAAGATTTGCCTTTCTCTACTATCATCTTCTTAGCCTTTGGGGTCTTCTTTGATGGATGAAGATCATCTATGGGGAAGGGATTCTTGAGATACTTCTTTGTTCTATCAACCATAGATTGTGTCTTGATTTCTATTAAGGGATATTCCCTAGTAGACTAGTCTATTCTATCTACTATCTAGTTGAAGACCCTATTCTTATTAAAGGAAGGGTCCAAGGCCTTTCCATCCTCTTCTAGTCCATTTAGGACTCTATCAATATGGTTATACTTTACTCGAGGGAGTACCAATCAATAGCAATCCCTTATTTTTACCTCATGGTCATCTAAGAAATCTACCCAAAAATATTCCAATGATGTCATGTGCTTAAAACTTGAGCCAATTAAAGGACTTACCTTCTTGGTGGGGTCAAATATGTTCCTTATTTCCTATAAATCCATAATAAAAATATTCATTTATTTCTTAACAACCTTGACATGTTTCATGATAGAGGATGAGTATACACCAACCATGATAGTAAAAGGGAACCCCACCTTGTGTTTGCTACGTACCATTTTTTGTATCTTCACTAGTTACTTGTAGATCTCTAGGAGGATGACCTTTTTATTTGTATAACTAAGGAGATTGTAAGGTATCTTGTTAAAGTTGGCACCAACCTTGATGTATGAAAATTTATTGAATTTGATGAAGTAGCTCCCCCAATTGGCCATCTCCTAGGTTACCTCCAAAGAAAACCTCTTTGCAGTCATTTTCAAGGCACCTGATGGCTCCAAACATGAAGGCATAATTTACCAAGTTATAATGTTCTTATCTCTCCTTAAACTCTTGTTAGGGACAATGATCATACACCTTTCTTTCACCCAGCTCTAAAGTTCCCACCCATGTTAATCTAGAAAGTTGGCATGGGAAGCAAATAAAACACAAGGTAGAAATTAGCATAGAATCTACTAAATTCTAATATGTTAGTTAGCTTCTTGTGGAGTGTCTCACTAATGATTGTTTCCTAGTCAATCCAAATTTAGTCTATCATATTCAAATTAAAGTAACACATATAGGGATAGAAACCACTAACATTGGGCAATCTAAAAACCTTTCTCAAGAGAGTGATAGAATTATTTGGATATTCTTTGAATTCACTCTTGTGTTGGACCTTGGCCATCTTAGCTATTAAATTCCTCCTCTATATGAGTAGGTTTCCATTAATGATAACCATAGAAGTCTTAGTCTCATATGCTTTTAATGCTACCTTCATATCTATTTTGTCATATTGGGAATATGTGGAGAGGCCAAAAACTCTTTTAATTGCATCAAGATTAATATATAACATAGTCTAGTGTGCTGGCCCAAACACCTTCTTTTGTTTTTAATCATACTATTAGGCATAAGCCAACACTAGCTGAATAGATTGAACTAACACTAGGAAATTAGTTGCCTAAATCAAGACACACTGATCAATGCACTAGGCCTCAAATGTTATATATCATTCTTTACATATACCCTTTGAAAAAACTCCTAGACATCAACATGTCCCAAATTAGTGTCTCCAATCTGCTGTAAGGAGAGAACATCTTTGAACATGGGTGGTAGCTTTTGTAATCATACTTCATTTCCTTGGGTGGTTGTTCTCCTTGCATATGTATTGCCAAAGAAACATGAGATTCATTAGATAGTTCAATAATAATTTATTATATCTCAACCATAAGTATAAGAGATCAATTATAGTATAACTTCATAAACCTACATAATACAAGGTGATGTGACAAAATGTGACAAAAGGACGAGCTCTTTTATAGAAGACCTTTGCATTCACAACAGAGTCTATTTGCTAAAGCGGTTAGGGCAAGAAGGTGATCCTCCTTTCAGGAATCTAGAGGATTAGGGTTTCGAAGTTCCTTCCAAAATAATGGGTAGTATCATTTTCTGCCTCGATATGGTTCTTTTAGTTTCCATAACAATAGAAGGTTCTTTGCACAAAATTTGTTTCTTGCAAATAATCAAGCTACGGTTTCAAGAAATGTTGAAATTGGAAGTGGCATTCGTCAGGTTTGGAGGGAAAAACTAGTTCCTCTTAAAGATAATTCTCTTGAAGAAGCTACTGAAACTGATGCTAGGGCTTCTGTGGAAATTGTTAATATTCAAATTCCTGATGATATGGTGAATCCTTATATCCAAGATCTTGCTACAAGGGCAATTATTGGTAAGGTGTGGAATTCCAAACTAAATTTTGATATCTTTCTTAATTGGATTAGGGTTTCCTGGAAAGGGGTTTCTGATGTTTTTTTCTTGTAAAAGGATTTATGTGTTTTTATGGTAATTTTTGAGAATGACTTTTTTGATGATGAAACCCTAAAATAAAAATTGTGGTTTTACCAAGGTAAAGGGATTTGTATTTAGAAATAGGAGCCTAATTTTGATCCCATTAAAGCTAACATGAACTTTGTCCCGTTTTGGATTACGTTGCCGAATTTACCTCTTGAATACAGAGATCTCAACATTATTGAATTCTGTGCTAAGAAAATGGGTTTCTTTATTAAGCATGATATGTCTAATTTCCAAAAACTAGAGTCACCAGTAAGGTTTTCCATAATTCTAAATACTTCATTTCCTTTCCCTAAATTTATGGAATTCCATTCTAAATTTAGGTCTTGGAAACAATCAGTTGTTTTTGAAAATCCTATGACTATGGAAAAGCTAGAGCTTTTTGAATCAAAATGGGTTTGTGAGGATTCGGAAAAAGATAAATTTTCAAGGGAAGATCTTGATTCTGTTAATCTTGGGGAAGCATCTTTAAATCATTTTTTCAATTCCTCTATTTTGGATGAGGGGCAACATTTTGTTAAGGATCTATCAGAGGAGTGTTCTTTTGAGTTTGATACTGGTAAAAAGGAAGAATTAGATACCCCTAATTTTTTTCACAAAGAAATAGTAAAGAAGAATTTACTCTCATATTTTAATGAGGAAGATAATTACATTCCAAATGGCGATCAACAGGATGTTTCAAGTTTGGTCAATTTTTCTTTCTCTGAGGAGGAAGCAAAAACTTTTGTTGATAAGACTATTCATAGAGTTGCTTCTGATCTTATTGATGAACTTGCTGATGAGGTAATTGTAGAAGAATCACATATAGATGAAGGTGTCTCTATTGTTAATAACATTTTTGAGCCAAGTTTGGTAAGTGATAATCAGTTAAATTTGGGGAAATCAGACTGGAAGGTTTTGCTAAGAGATGGGATTAGTAGTGAGGTTTTTGATTTTGATGCAAAAATGTCCATTTCACAATCTTTAAGTTAGGATTCTCCTACAAAATCTATGTCTATTTCTCCATACAAGAGAGGTCATAAACCAAAATCTTTCAAACTTAGGAAGAAATTAAGGCTGGGTTGCAGGCTAGCCTTGAAACTTGTTTAAGATCATGGAGAGTGAGAAACTCTCCCCAAGAACAATGAATATCCTATATTGGAATGTTAGTGGAATTAATGTCGCTAACAAGAGACGCTTAGTAAAGCGTTAGATAGATTTGTAGGTATGGACATTATTTTTCTTTAGGAGTCAAAATTATCCCAAACTCAAGTTGATGATATTTTTCCAAATTGGTATAAATGGAAGTTTCATCATTCTCCTTCTCAGGGGTCATCAGGAGGTTTGGTTATTCTTTGGGATAGTAAATGATGTGATGCAGATCTAATTTGTTCTACTCAAAACTTTTTATTGGTTAAAATAATTTCCCCATCTCTAAATTTTTGGTTATTTAATGTTTATGGACCAATTTTGACTAGTGAAAAAAAAAGGGTCGGGATATTTTGTCTGCACTTTTGGAAAATTTATCTGGAGAAAAAGTTATATTAGGGGGAGATTTTAATGCTATCACTTGTTTATCAGAGAAATCAGGAGGGATTTTCCCTCTGCAGAGGGTAATTGATGATTTTAATGATTTTATTTCAGACAATGCATTGGTCGATAGTCCTTTATTGAATGGGAGTTTCACTTGGCCCAATAGGAGAAAGGATTTTTTAAATATTGCAGAAAGATTGGATAGATTTTTGTTCTCTTCTGATTGGTGTCTTGATTCTAAAATTTTTGGTACTTATGTTCTTCCTTTTTCTGCTTCAGATCACTTTCCCATTTCTTTTCACCTGGACATGGATATGACTAGAAAGAAATTTAGATCTTCTTTTAAGTTCCAAGCTATGTGGTTTAGAGATAGTAGCTTCTTACCCCTATTGGAATCTTGGTGGAAGAGTGCCCCTTTTGTGAAAGGTTCTCGCATGTTTTGGCTTAATGAGAAGTTGAAATTTATAAGAAAAAAAATCAAAGAATGGAATAAACTTTCTTTTGGTAATATTTTTTCTTGAAAAGCTGCATTGCAATCTCAACTAGAACAAATGAATGAAGTCATTATTAGAAAAGGCATGGATATCACATCCTTTGACTGTGTAAAAGCTCTTCAATCTAATTTAGAGGAAGCTTTAGCTTGAGAAGAAATTTTTTGGAGATAGAAATTGAGGGAGACTTGGCTGAGAGGAGACCGAAATACAAAAAATTTTCAGGTTTCAGCGATGTTAAGAAGACATAAGAATTCTATTCATGCAATTAAAAACTCTATGGGGAATATTTTGCAAGATGATGTTCTTATTCAAAAAGAAGGAGTTAATTTTTTTTAGAAGCTCCTTTCTAAAGAAATTATTAAGGTCCCGAATTCAACTGTGCTAGAAGTCATAAATCATATCCCTACTTTGATATCACAAGAAGATAATTTAGAATTGATGAAACATTTTTCTTTAGAAGAAATTAAGACAGTGGTTTTTTCCTTAGACCCAGACAAATCTCCTAGCTCGGATGGTTTTACCCCTCTTTTCTTTTAAAAATGTTGGGACTTTGTAGGTAAAGATGTATGGTTGGTAGTAGAAGAAGCTTGTAGAAATCAAACTATTTTGAAAGAGATTAATTCTACCTTCATTGCTTTGATCCCTAAAGTTTCTACTCCTTCGTCCTTTGCTAATGTCAGACCCATTTCTCTTTGTAATACTTTATATAAAATCATTTCTAAAGCAATTACTTTAAGACTTTCTATTTTTATTCCAAAAATTGTATCTGATGAACAAGTAGGTTTTGTTCTAGGTAAGGAAAAATCTGAAGGTGCTCTTGTGGCTCATGAGGTTCTGTATTCAATTCATGATCATAAACTTCCTACTATGTTGGTTAAATTGGATATGTTAAAAGCCTATGATAGAGTGTCTTGGGACTTTTTATTCCAAGTTCTCCTTAAGTTTGTTTTCTCTTCTAAATGGTGTAAGTGGATTTCATCTTGTATTTCTGGTGCAAGCTTTTCAGTTTTGATTAATGGGTCTTAGTCTAAATTCTTCAAGTCCTCTCAAGGGATAAGACAAGGTGATCCTTTGTCCCCTTTCCTTTTCATAATAATGGTAGAAGGTTTGAGCAGATTGATTTTGAGGCAAAATTCCTTGGGTAACTGGAAGCGGATTAAAATTCGTAGAGTTCCCTTTGCTATTACTCATGCTTTGTTTGCAGATGATACTTTGTTGTTTGGGCATCCCGTGATGTTAGAAGCTAAATTTATGAAAGATGTAATTTCTAAGTACTATTTAGTATCAGGTCAGAAAGTGAATCAGGACAAATCTAAATTTTTTTCTTTTTTATGTCTCTATTAGTGCAAGAAAGGGTTGCAAAATTTTTGGGTTTTAAAGTGGATGTCTTTCCTTCAAGATATTTGGGAATTCCTCTATACTCAGGGTCAATTAAAAATAAGTTTTGGGATAAACTTATTAAAAGTATCAAATCCAAAATTTCTTCTTGGAAAGGTAAATGGTTAACATTGGCTGGAAAAATTCTTATGATTAAAACAGTTTTATCAGTAGTGCCTGTGTATATGCTTTCAGTGCTTATGGTTCCCAAGTCTATCCTTTCTTGCCTTGTGAATATTTTGAAAAAATTCTTGTGGAATGCCTCTAATCTGAATGGGAGAAAGATCCCTCTAATCTCTTGGGACAAAATTTGTATTCCGAAGCAGAAAGGAGGATCTAGGATTCATAACATTAAAGCACATAATAAGGCTCTTGGAGCCAAATTGGTTTGGAATTTAAATGAAAATCTAGATTCTAAATGGGGAAAAATCATGTTTGCTAAATATTTAGATTCATTTTCTCCTGAAATAATCTTTACTATTCTTAATCCAAAGGTGGGTTCTCATATTTGGAATTTTTTGATAAAATGTAGAGAGGTGATTTCCCCCTTTCTATCTTGGGTTATTCATGATGGAAATTCTGCTCTCTTTTGGGATGATTCTTGGAATAGTCATCAAACTTTTTCTAAAATAGCAGGCCTTGAAGAAATTAAGCTCATTTTGTGCCAAGCTTGGGGAACAAAAGTTAAAGATTATATTGAAATTGATTATAATTCAGATATTAATAAAGTTATGTTGAGAGATTTTGATGACTTTCTGATTCCCCAAGAGCTGAAGGTCTTGCTTAGGAATATCTTGAAGGAAAGAAGAATTTTTATTTCAGGAGGAAAGGATAAATTTATTTGGGACCCCTCAAAGTCTAGTCATTATATGGTTAAGCAAGGATATCTAAGTATCATTAGTAAGGATTCTAATTCAGTTATTGATTGGCCTTATAAGCTTTGCTGGAGTGGTCCTTGCCTTCCTAAAGCAGGGGCTTTTGCCTGGTGTTGGTAATCATTTATGTTTAGGGTTTTAAGCTTGAGTGTTTGCTGATTTTTCTCTTTCAAATCCTAAATTTTCTAGATCTTGTGGTCTTGCATTGTTTTGTCTGTTCTGTTGGTGGCCTTCTGTGGTGAGTTCCTGGTTGCTCGATTTTATCCCCATGTTTTAGTTTTCATTGGTTGACCAGTCCCCATGTAGTGATTTACCACCTTTTCCTCTTGCACTCATGAAAAATGTTAAGATTTTGTATGTGCAATCGCAAATGTGCATTGGCGGACTTGTGAAATCTCTGTCGGCTTCTAGAAATGTTGAAAATTTGAGTTATATGCATGTTTTAATGTATATCGGGTTGCATATACATTAGTGGAATCTTTCGTAAGACTCCCAGGAATATTCTGCACTTGTATGCATTTTCAATTGCATATCGGGTTCAAGGTGGAAGATACATTGAGGGAATATTCTATAGAAGATCCTGTGTTTGTATGTGCAGGAATAAATGTATGTCAATATACATCAGGTCTTATGCAATGAAAAATATACAAGGAGGCTCGATATACATCTACTACAGTGTAAAGGTTCATCGCTAGCACATACAATGAAAAATGTACACGGGTGAATGTATCTCTAACATACAAGTCAACATGCAGGTGTTGAAAGATACAAGGAAAGTATGCATTCATCGAATATTCAATCGCAGATTCTGCAGTTGTATGAAGGGGTTTGTATATTTGTGTTTGTATATTTGACATACAAAAAAATATACATTTGCTACAGTGGCAGTGGGAGATACATGTGGTAGGGCCCGCGGGCATATACAAATAGGTTTGTATATTTAGCATACAGGAGAGGCAAATACAAGGTTAAATGTATGTTTGACATACATTGGCGACATATAAGAGGGAATCTATATCGCATATCCTAAAAGATTCCTTGCTTGTATGTTAGGGGATCTGTATGTCTGCATATGCAGGCTGATATACAAAAAGAGGACATACATTCTGGACCCGAGGGATAAATCAGATGAAGTTAATAATATTTCAGGTCTGCTGCATGTATATTGGGCACTTGTATGTGCTGATATACATTGCGAAGGTACAAAGGCTAGATACAAGCCGGATTTCAAAACAACCTTGAGTGCCTCATTAAAATTTGAAATCTGCCTTGTATGTATGAGGTGAATTTATATGCAGTTATACATTCAAAGATATGCAAAAGGGAGGATATACATTTTGGACTTGAAGAAGAAATCAAGCTGCAATAGATAGATTTTCAGGTCCGCGAGTTGTATATCGCATTTCTATATGCGATATACAAAGCAAAGATGCAAATGAAGGAGATACAAGTCAGACTTCAAAAGGAGGTACATTATGATGCATAAAAGTTTCAGGTCCGCCTTGTATATTAAACTGTTGCATGTATATGCATTTTGCATATACAAAGGATTTTCGAAAGGTGAACAGTGGCAGTTGTATATGCATATGTTTTTTACATAGACAAGGGTGAAAGTGGCAAAATGGTGAAGGTGGAGAGTCAGTGATGGAGGATCAAGGTGCCTATGTGGCACAATATCATTGGTTCGCAACTTTTCAAAGGTGTTTTGAGCCACAGATCTCAACGATGGGCAGATGATCGACAACTGTGTTTTAATTTTGCTAGAGCGATGGTTTTCTTTGTCTGCGGCCCATTTTTTAGCAGGAAAAACTTCAGATGTGTCCACTGCTGTATTCTAGAAGAAGCTGCCAGTGGTTGACCCATTATGGTAGGATTGCAGACAGGCATGGGCCAGTGATTGAACGGTCAAGTACCCGATTTGTGATGGGGAGTCTTCCAGCGACGGTACAGGGCTCGAGCTCAACCATTCCTTGCCCTTCTCTTGCTTCTTCCCATTTTGTCCTCTGCTGCATTAATTATTTTGAGCGCCAATCTGATCATGCATTGTATCTGGCAATTTTTTGATTTGCCTTGTAATTAATGTGTTGAGTACACTTCCTTGTTGTATAAGGAGGACTGTGTTACTCATTTTTTGTTGTTGAAAACTGGACAAACTTCTGGCTCTGTGATACAATACAAATTAGTTGGTGGCCCTGTCCTGAAAGTTCTGTGAGTTTATGAGTCCCATGTTGTGTGTTTCATGCATAATTTAACTAGTTTCATGCTGTTTTATATGAGAAATGCACTAATTGCATGTGTTTGATCATTTGTCTCCAAGTTGTGGCTGTATTTTCTTTTGAGTCTAAATAACTAAGGGTTATTTATGATTTAGGAATATGGGTTTTCTGTATTGAATGTTTAATCTCCTACCTTTGTTCAAGGGACAAATTAAAAGTTTCAGATTAATCATTAAGAAAATATGTTGCAGCAGGGATTCCTTTAAGTATGAATGACTAAACACTCTATTTTGGGAGATATCTGTAAGGTAGATATAATAAAATCCCCTTGAAACCCAATCTTTGATATGTGTTTATGCTGACCATTCACATGTGTATGTCTACTGACTCCTAGCCCTAGATAGGCACCAATCTAGCCTTGCATTGAGGTTACACTCCAGGTCCTAGTTTTGCATCCAAATATAAATCAAACTCAAACTTCATAAACAAACCTTTAGGACATTAGAAGTAGTTTTAGGATCCAAAATCCTCTGTCTACAACTGAACATAGGCCCAAAGCTAGCCCCTTTGCACTTATCTCACAGTTTTGGTCTACTTAATAGAGGATTTATCTTCTTTGTGTCAACATCCCAGCAAATACATAGATGCATTTTATAGATGTTGAATAGGGAATACCCCCCTTGGTTCTGTAGAGCCTAAAGAAGAAGAGGAGATATTTATAGAGTCTATCTCCTATACTGTTGGCCCCTGACCCAGGAATCCTATTGATCAATGATGGCTATTTTGTAGGGATTACTGGGAATAAACATCCAGTCTAGGAAAATAACCAACAGACTTTGGTGACTCTACTGTGGAATACTTGTAAAAGAACCTTGATTCCAAAAGAAAACAATTCCTAGTAATAGGTGGCAACTCTGACCCAATCTCCCAACCAGTAAAGTAAAAATTTGTATGCAAGGGAGAAGATCCCAGCGTAATACTCTGTTTGAAGAGTTACCCACAAAAATGATGTATAGGAAAAAGGGGACTGTTCGAGCTAGTCAAAATGGTTCTCCTAGCCCCAGGAAAAATAAATTTATTCAGGACAATCCAGGATCTTCAGAGTAGAGAATACCTTTTATTTTCAAACACTGAGGCTGAAATTCAGAATGTGTATCAGAGACAGTAGGGTGGTGCTTTGAGAATAAGGTCAGAAGTGTTTCAAGAACGCCCTTTCCACAACTCCCCTAACAGATTTGAAGAAGCTGACTCCCTAAGGGATGATGATAATGATGATCAGAATGTGATAAAACCATCCTCTTCTATGCCTAGAGAGGAGGAACTAGCCAATGAAATTAAGAGCTTAAGGGCAAAAATAGGATATCTGCAAGCAATGAAAATCAGAGATGAGATGAGACCGAAAGTGCAAGCCCTAAGAGTTGCTCAAAATGATTCAATTCCTACCCTTGAAAACACAAATGTGCAAAAAAATCAGCAAAGGAATGAGGTCCAGGATCAGCATAATGATCAAAGACAAAATGCAAATAATGCTAGAGATCCATTAAATAATGTAAGAAATCAGAATGCAAATAGAAATGCCAATGCTAACCAATTTGGTAGACAGCTAATACAGCTAGACAGATTCTGACAACTGGTTTTTGATGGCATTTTGGGTTATCCAAATCCTATTGACAAACATGTGAGCCTGCAAGTGCCTAAATTTTTAGGAAATAATACTATCAAGTGAAGACCATTTAAAAGCTTTTCAGAATATCATGGACAACTTTGAGGTTGAGCATGAGGATGTTTTCATGAAATCATTCATGCAATCCTTAGTTGATGAAGCCAAGGAATGGTACAAAGGTCTACCTGACAGAAGCATTTCATCATGGGATGAATTTAAGAGAATATTCAAGGAACAATATGGTGACAAAACTAATCCTAGTTTCTTCATTAACGAATTTACTGGCATTGCCAAATGATCAAATGAACAAGTTGCTGATTTTAATGCTAGATTCATGAAGGTATTGAACAAATTGCCACAGGACTTGAGGCCTAATGAACCTATGTGCATAGTGTTGTACATAAATGCTTTTGATACCAAGACAACTTATGGATTAAGAGAGAAGGGACCTCACAGCCTCAGGGATGCCTTCAAAATAGCAACTAATATTGAAAATAACAGGAAGGCGTCTGGTAAGACAAATAGAAGGGATGATGTGAAAATTTTACAAAATCCAAAAACTAAATCTTAGAGTATCCAAGGTAATGCATCTACTTCTAAGGATAAAATAGATAAATTAACAAATGTTGTTAAGGACCTGAGTTATAGAATAGCTAAAAATGAAAAGGGGATAGGTCCTGACAGGCCAGTTTACCAGAGGCAAGAAAGAAGACCATCATTACATGATATGCCATATCATACTAATTGGCATGATGGTAAACCCATCCTCCCATACAACAATACAAATCCAAGAGCTTAGAATACAAAGGAAACTCCTGATCCTTTGAAGAAAGCTATAAATATTGTCAATGACAACCCATGGTGTATAATCTGCCAAATGCCTCATTCATAGTCACAATGTACGATTGCTCAGTCTTTATATAATAATGCTATCGCCTGTGATGAACGCAATGAGCCGCATTGCATGGAAGATGATAATGTCAATATGCTATCTACACACAGAGGATACTCTTTTCATGATGCTAATGCAAGTGTAGATAATGAAATTTAGGTCTGCCAACAGTTCCCATATGATGAGGATGAAGAGGACAATTATGCCTATGCTCAAGATTCACACAATTTTTTGAGTAGTTTGAGGAGACCTTCTGATGAAGAAGTTAGAGCCCTCATAGTTGCAGTAGTAGCTCAAGTCAAAAGTAATTACAACCTTAGAGGTAAGGCTCAGGCAAGCAACTCACCTCAACCAGAGAACACTTTTGTGTGCCAACCAGTGCAAAATTATAAGGGGAATGAAACATATAAGAAACAATGGAACAATAATAAACAAGGTTTTAAGCAAAAAACAAGTTACGATTCTCAAAAATTAGAAAACACAGTTCCCCAGGTTGAGGATCAAAGTAAAAATTTTTAGAGCAGTAACGACAGACAAGGAGCTATAAAAATTAAAGCTGGATCATCTCAGGATAAAAATAAAATACTGGAGCAAGCTACAACTGTTATTCAAAATTATGCTCCATTTGACATCACTCAGGTCTTGTCTCAAATAAAAGTCTCTGTTCCACTAATGGAACTGATGAAAGTAGAAGAGTTCAAAAATAAAGCAGTATCCCTGATTTCAGGTGTACCCTATCAAGCCAAGCAAAATGATGAACCTCAGGGCAAGAAACAGGCCTTGTGCGTTGACGAAGATGAAGTTCCTGAGGTATATTTGGCGATGACCATGACAAAGTGCCCTTCACAAGTGGAACCATTTTATGTCTCTCTTGTCATAAATGGAAAAGTGATTAAGAATTGTATGCTGGATTATGGAGCGTCCACAAACATCATGCCTTTGGTCATCATGCAGCAAGCTAGATTAAAGATAGTTAAGGCATGTGGGAAGTGCTATGCCACGGATGCTAGGGAGGTACCTGTCATTGGAATTATGAAGGATGTTGATTTCAGACTGGAAGCATATCCTGAAAAGACCTACAAAATGAACATAATAGTTGTTGATATCAAGCCACAATATGGCATGTTGCTGTCAAGAAGGTGGGTAGTGTTGATTGGTGGAAGTATGCAATTAGATCTATCATACGCTATGATCCCTATGAATGGTAGGAATGCCAAACTGATCAGGGAGGAAAGATCATCAGAGACAGTGGAGAATCAAGAATTAGAGGAATAGATATGCTTTGTGAACATCGACTGTGATAAGAGGGAGACATGTGCATTCAAAAGTCTGATCAACGGGGCCTCTGGACCATGTATTTTGATGGAGCTTGTTCGAAGGAAGGCTCTGGTGCTAGGATTGTATTTCTATCTCCATCTGGTAAACTTCTAAAATTTTCTTTCTTGTTGAAGTTTGCCTATACAAATAATATTGCAGAGTATGAGGCTCTATTATTAGGATTGAATGTTGCTTTGAGACATGGAATTAAGATGCTCAAGGTGTTTGGTGATTTAGAGATTATTGTTTCCCAAGTTAGAGATAAGTATGCATAAAAAAATAAGAAATTAAAACAATATAAGCATGTTATTTGGGATACAATTGAATTGTTTGATGCGTTTTCAATAAATTGGATAGAGAGATCAAAGAATGTCAGGGCAGATTTTCTAGCTAATGTAGCTGTAAGGCCAGATGATATAACTCTGTCAGATGTAACAAACGTTGAGGTCAAGCTGAGACCTGCAGTGCCAGATAATGTATGCAGCTGGCAAGTATTTGATGATGATAAAGATTTACTGAGATTTCTGCATTGTATTGATGAATATGAGAACCAGGAAATGGATTTTTAGAATTTTGTAGAAGTAGTAGATGGGAAAGAAACTCTCCTAGGGAAGGAAGTAATTCAGCTAAAGACAAATAAAATCCCTAGAGGGTTAGTTGCTTTAGAGAGAGCTTTTGACAATAGGGACCAACTCGTCACAAAGTCATCTCCAACAAACAAGAATGATTTAGAAGAGATAAATTTGGGGACATCTCATGCTCCCAAAAAGGTGTACATTGGCAAATAGCTCAAACCACATATAAGATCTATGCTGATTGCATTATTGAGAAACTATAAACCTGGTTTTACTTGGTCATATGAGGACCTTAAAGCTTATAGAGAGGATTTATTTTAGCATGAAATCCCTTTGAAGCCTAGAGCTAAACCATTTAGACAAAAGCAAAGGCCTATCAACCCAACCTTAGCTCCTAAAATGCAGGAAGAACTCATGAAGCTTAGGGAGGCTGGAATAATCATGCCTATAAGACATTCAACTTGGGTTTCTAACCTTGTCCCAGTTAGAAAAAAAAATGGTGACATCAGACTTTGTGTGGATTTTAGAAATTTAAATGTGTCTTCTTTGAAAGACAATTATCCATTGCCAAACATGGAGGCCATGTTGCAAAAGGTGACTGGCTGTGAGCTTCTATCTATGATGGATGGATTCTCAGGATACAATCAAGTGAAAGTGAAGGAGTCAGAATAGTTCAAGACTACTTTCACTACTCCATGGGGAACATATGTATATGTTAGGATGCCTTTTGGACTGACAAATGCGGGTGCCACATTTCAGAGGGCCATGGATGTGGCTTTTGCAGGATTGATTGATTCAATCTTGGTTGTGTATCAAGATGATTTAACTGCCTTTTCAAAGAAAGAAGAACAACACTATTTACATTTGGAACAAATTTGTATTAGAGCATTAGAGTATGGCATCTCACTTAACGCAAAGAAATGTGCCTTTGGGGTTGTAGAAGGAAAACTGCTTGGACACATTGTTTCCAAGGATGGAGTTAGAATTGATCCTGAAAGGGTGGCTACGATTGACAAAATTTAGATCCCAAAAATAGTAAAAAGTGTTCAGTCCTTCTTTGGACAGATTAATTTTGTTAGGAGATTTGTTCCTAATTTTGCAGAGACCACCAAGGAGATCTCTAAAATGCTGAAGAAGAATGCAATTGTCAAATGGGAAGATGGAGCAACCAAATCATTTCAAGACATAAAGGAGACAATAAAGATGGCTCCTATTTTAAAATCTCTAGATTTTTATAGGCCATTTCAAATGTTTTCATTCGCTTCTTTCCATACTATTGCTGCATGCCTATTGCAAAAAAATGAAGAAGGGTTTGAATAGCCTATAGCTTTCTTTAGTAGGTCATTCTAGGCTGCTGAATTAAAGTATGATATAATGGAGAAGCAGGCGTATGCATTGGTCAGGGCAGTCAAGAGCTTCAGGCCCTATTTGGTAGGCTCACAAGTAATTGCATATGTGCCTCATGTAGCAGTCAAAGATATATTTACTCAGCAGGAGGTAACTGGAAGAAGATGCAGATGGATAAACAAACTGCAGGAGTTCAACATTGAAATACAGATCACAAAATTGGTAAGAGGACAAGGTTTAGCAAAGCTAATGACACAGTCAAATCTAGAGGCATGCCAAGTGAATGAAGTGCATAATGAAGTTATAAATATGTCAGAATCTGAATGGTATAAGGACATAATATACTATTTGTAGAATTTTAATTGTCCTTCCCACTTCAGTCATAGTCAGAAAAGGACTTTGAAGCTACAGGCTATTAAATACATCATTGTTCAAGGAGAGCTATATTGGAGAAATCATGATGGTGTGTTGTGTAGACACCCTAAAATGACCGTGTCGTCAAATCACTGGCATTTCGTCATTTCTTCCTAATCACCTGCATTTCAACATTAATTAAATAATCTAATTATTTAATTAATTTCATCAAATTCTTCTAAATCACATACTTTCAACATTAATTAAATAAATTCTCTTTATTTAATTAATTAAATTAAATTCCTCTATATTCTTCCACAATTAAATAATTTTTAATTATTTAATTAAATCATTATTCGCTTTTCGAAAATCAAATCCACATTAATTAAATCCCATTATTTAATTAATTCATCACAATTCCCTCTTATCTAAAATTAAATAATTCTTAATTATTTAATTAAATCAAATTTATTCTTCCAAAATCATGCACAACAATTAAATAAATTTATTTATTTAATTTGCTTTTCAAATCTTCTAAATTAAATAATTCTAATTATTTAATTATTTCTTCCAAAATATCTTCTCTAAATTTAAATAAATCAATTATTTATTTAAATTGCTTTTTCTTCTAATTTGAGTTATCTCTAAAATAACTCAAGCTTTTTTGCTCATCAATTAAATATTTCTATATTTAATAAAGCAAAATATCTTCTTTTATCATGCAAATCTCTTCTTCTTGTTTTAAATCACTTAACTGATTGCTTTATTCTTTTAATTGATTTATCTCTTCAGTTAACTCATTCTTCTATTCTTGATAACTCCTCTCATGCAAAAGCAAGCAAGACACATGTCTGCTTTTCATTCGTTGCACATTCCTCAACTTATCTCCTCCATTGATTCTTCTGAATTATCTGGACCGTTGATCGATTTTCCTTGAAACCTATATAAACCCCCCTCATCTCCTTCATTTAGTCTCTCTCTTCGATCGTATTCTCAGGCATACTTAACAGAGCTTCGAGCATACACAACGCATCGATTGAGCACTATAACGATCTTTTGACATTGATCTTTGAGCACATTGAGCACACAACTTGCTTGTTGCAGCCATGACTTTGCAACTACATTGAGCAATCCACATATCTCCAAAGGGAACAATACAGGTTTTGGTAAGAGTTTTCATTTATCTTTGATTTGTGATTTATGGCTTTTACTTAGATTCGTTTCCTTTATGTTATTGGGTTCTTTGGTTTTATTTAGTTTAGATTTAATCCATTTTTCCATATACACATGTTGCTTAGGTGTGTTGATGAAAATCAAGGCAAAGATATTCTCAGTGACATGCATGATGGAGTGTGTGGTGGACACTATGCTACCTATACAACAACCCACAAAATCCTCAGAGCTGGCTACTGGTGGCCAACTCTCTTCTCAGATGCACACAAAATGATAAGAAAATGTGATCCTTGTTAAAGGTTCTAAGGGAAATTAAAATATGAAGGTGCATTGCCCCTTAGGACTATAGTTGTAGAAGCTCCATTTCAGCAATGGGGGATTGATTTCATAGGGGAAATCTTAGAAAAATCAAGTGGAGGGCACAGTTGGATTCTAGTTGCCACTGATTTCTTCACTAAATGGATTGAGGCCATTCTGACTAAAAGGGCCACAAGTAAGGTGGTGATCGATTTTATTTTAGAAAATATCATTATCAGATTTGGAGTGCTAATAAAATTAGTTACAGATAATGCTATGTGCTTCAGGTCTAATGAGTTTGTTAATTTTTGCAATAATTATGGAATGAATTTGTCTCATACATCACCATACCATCCGGAAGGAAATGGCCAGGTAGAGTCAAGCAATAGGAGCCTCATGAAAATCATCAAAAGAATGGTGGATGGAAATAAGAGGTCTTGGGATTCAAAGCTGAAATTGGCATTATGGGCTGATAGGGTTACAGTGAAAAAGGCAACTAGAGGGTCACCTTATGAATTAGTAAATGGTGCAGTAGCTAGATTGCCTATGAATAACCTCCTACCAGTTTATAAGTTCATCCAAGGAAATGAGAAGGATATTGGAGATCCAATGAATGAAAGAACAAATTAGCTGGTTGAACTAGATGAAATCAAAAGAGAAGCACAGAAGATAAACATCAAGAAACAACAAATAGTGAAGTATCTATTTGATAAAAGGGCTACAGAGAGAAGGTTTTGGATAGGTGATCTGGTCCTTCTGTGGATTGCAAGGAGTCAGGATAAGGGCAAACATGGCAAATTTGAGCCCTTATGGATCAGCCCATATCAAATTAGCAATGTCTATGGAGATGATTCTTTTTTTCTCCAAGCCCTAAATGGTGAACTAATGGAATTGCCAGTGCACGGTAAATTCCTTAAAACCTTTTTCAGATAAATGAGTACCTTCTGTGCACACTGTAAATTAGTTGTAAATATTTTGTACATGCCTTGTATAGTCGGTCGCCTTTTAAGTTTTGAGTTTTGTCTGGTTTGCCCCTGAGTAGTCTGGTCCTCGCTGCAGTCTTGCACCAGCACGTCCCCAATCAAAGCCTATGTTGGTAATCATTTATGTTTAGGGTTTTAAGCTTGAGCATTTGCTGATTTTTCTCTTTCAAATCCTAATTTTTTTGGATCTTGGGGTCTTGCATTGTTTTGTCTGTTCTGTTGGTGGCCTTCTGTGGTGAGTTCCTGGTTACTCAGTTTTATCCTCATGCTTTAGTTTTCATTGGTTGACCAATCCCCATGTAGTGATTTACCACCTTTTCCTATTGCACTCATGAAAAATGTTAAGTTTTTGTATGTGCAATCGCAAATGTGCATTGGCGGGCTTGTGAAATCTCTGTCAGCTTCCAGAAATGTTGAAAATTTGAGTTATATGCATGTTTTAATGTATATCGGGTTGCATATACATTAGTGGAATCTTTCGCAAGACTTCTAAGAATATTCTGCACTTGTATGCATTTTCAATTGCATATCGGGTTCAAGGTGGAAGATACATTGAGGGAATATTCTGTAGAAGATCCTGTGTTTGTATGTGTAGGAATAAATGTATGTCAATATACATTGGGTCTTATGCAATGAAAAATATACAAGGAGGCCCAATATACATCTGCTACAGTGTAAAGGTTCATTGCCAGCACATACAATGAAAAATGTACAAGGGTGAATGTATCTCTAACATACAAGTCAACATGAAGGTGTTGAAAGATACAAGGAAAGTATGGATTCATCGAATATTCCGTCGCAGATTCCGTAGTTGTATGAAGGGGTTTATATATTTGTGTTTGTATATTTGACATACAAACAAATATACATTTGCTACAGTGGCAGCGAGAGATACATGTGGTACGGCTCACGGGCATATACAAATAGGTTTGTATATTCAGCATACAGGAGAGGCAGATACAAGGTTGAATGTATGTTTGACATACATTGGCAACATACAAGAGGGAATCTATATCGCATATCCTAAAAGATTCCTTTCTTGTATGTTAGGGGATTTGTATGTGTACATATACAGGCTGATATACAAAAAGAGGACATACATTCCAGACCTGAGGGATAAATCAGATTAAGTTAATAATATTTCAGTTCTGCTGCATGTATATTGGGCACTTATATGTGCCCAATATACATTGCGAAGGTACAAAGGCTAGATACAAGCCGGATTTCAAAACAACTTCGAGTGCCTCATTAAAATTTGAAATCCACCTTGTATGTATGAGGCGAATGTATATGAAGTTATACATTCAAAGATATGCAAAAGGAAGGGTATACATTTTGGACCCGAAGAAGAAATCAAGCTGCAATAGATAGATTTTCAGGTCCGCAGGTTGTATATCACGTTTGTATATGTGATATACAAAGCAAAGATGCAAATGAAGGAGATACAAGCCAGACTTCAAAAGGAGGTACATTTTGATGCATAAAAGTTTCAGGTCCACCTTATATATTAAACTGTTGCATGTATATGCATTTTGCATATACAAAGGATTTTCAAAAGGTCAACAGTGGCAGTTGTATATGCATATATTTTTTGCATAGACAAGGGCGAAAGTGGCAAAATGGTGAAGGTGGAGAGTCAACGATGGAGGATCAAGGTGCCTATGTGGCACGATATCATTGGTTCGTGACTTTTCAAAGGTGTTTTGAGCCATAGATCTCAGCGATGGGGAGATGATCGACGGCTGTGTTTTAATTTTGCTAGAGCGATGGTTTTCTTTGTCTGCGGCCAATTTTTGAGAGGGAAAAACTTCATATGTGTCCGCTGTTGCATTCCAAAAGAAGCTGCCAGTGGTTGAGCCATTATGGCAGGATTGCGGATAGACATGAGCCAGTCATTGAATGGTCAAGTACCTGATTTGTGACAGGGAGTCTTCTAGCGACGACACAGGGCTCAAGCTCAACCATTCCTCGCCCTTCTCTTGCTTCTTCCCATTTTGTCCTTTGCTACATTAATTATTTTGAGCACAAAACTGATCATGCATTGTATCTGGCAAATTTTTGATTTGCCTTGTAATTAATGTGTTGAGTACACTTTCTTGTTGTATAAGGAGGACTGTGTTACTCATTTTTGGTTGTTGAAAACTAGACAAACTTTTGGCTCTGTGATACAATACAACTTAGTTGGTGGCCCTGTCCTGAAAGTTCTGTGAGTTTATGAGTCCCATGTTGTGTGTTTCATGCATAATTTAACTAGTTTCATGCTGTTTTATATGAGAAATGTACTAATTGCATGTGTTTAATCATTTGTCTCCAAGTTGTGCCTGTATTTTCTTTTGAGTCTAAATAACTAAGGGTTATTTATGATTTAGGAATATGGGTTTTCTGTATTGAATGTTTAATCTCCTACCTTTGTTCAAGGGACAAATTGAAAGTTTCAGATTAATCATTAAGAAAATATGTTGCAGCAGGGATTCCTTTAAGTATGAATGACTAAACACTCTATTTTGGGAGATATCTGTAAGGCAGATATAATTAAATCCCATGAAACCCAGTCTTTGATATGTGATTATGCTAACCATTCACATGTGTATGTCTACTAACTCTGAGCCTTGGATAGGCACCAATCTAGCCTTGCATTGAGGTTACACGCCAGGTCCTAGTTTTGCATCCAAATATAAATCAAACTCAAACTTCGTAAACAAACCTTTAGGACATTAGAAGTAGTTTTAGGATCGAAAATCCTCTGTCTACAATTCAACATAGGCCCAAAGCTAGCCCCTTTGCACTTATCTCACAGTTTTGGTCTGCTTAATAGAGGATTTATCTTCTTTGTGTCAACATCCCAGTAAATACATAGATGCATTTTATAGATGTTGAATAGGGAATACCCCCTTGGTTCTGCAGAGCCTAAAGAAGAGGAGGAGATATTTATAGAGTCTATCTCCTATACTGTTGGCCGCTGGCCCAAGAATCCTGTTGATCAATGATGGCTATTTTGTAGGGATTACTAGGAATAAGCATCTAGTCTGGGAAACTAACCAACAGATTTTGGTGACTCTACTGAGGAATACTTGTAAAAGAAGCTTGATTCCAAAAGAAAACAATTCCTAGTAATAGGTGGCGACTCCGAACCAATCTCCCAACCGATAAAGTAAAAATTTGTATGTAATGGAGAAGATCCCAGCGTAATACTCTGTTTGAAGAGTTACCCATAAAAATGATGTATAGGAAAAAGGGGACTATTGGAGCCAGTCAAGATGGTTCTCCTAGCGTCAGGAAAAATGAATTTATTCAGGACAATCCAGGATCTTCAGTGCAGACAATACCTTTTTT
Source organism: Cunninghamia lanceolata (assembly GCA_027924645.1). Lineage (NCBI taxonomy): Eukaryota > Viridiplantae > Streptophyta > Pinopsida > Cupressales > Cupressaceae > Cunninghamia > Cunninghamia lanceolata. The sequence goes on along the minus strand of BSBN01000553.1, from coordinate 16,973,956 downwards.
TTCAAACACTGAGGCTGAAATTTAGAATGTGTATCAGAGACAGTAGGGTGGTGGATTAAGAATAAGGTTAGAAGTGTTTCAAGAACGCCCTTTCCACGACTCCCCTGATAGATTTGAAGAAGCTGAATCCCTAAGGGATGATGATAATGATGATCAGAATGTGATAAAATCATCCTCTTCTATGCCTAGAGAGGAGGAACTAGCTGATGAAATTAAGAGCTTAAGGGCAGAAATAGAATATCTGCAAGAAGTGAAAATTAGAGATGACATGAGACAAAAAGTGCAAGCCCTGAGAGTTTCTCAGAATGATTCAATTCCTACACTTGAAAACACAAATGTGCAAAGAAATCAGCAAAGGAATGAGGTCCAAGATCAGCATAATGATCAAAGACAAAATACAAATAATGCTAGAGCTCCATTAAATAATGTAAGAAATTAGAATGCAAATAGAAATGCCAATGCTAACCAATTTGGTAGACAACCAATGCAGCTAGACAGATTCAGACAACTAGTTTTTGATGGCATTCTGGGTTACCCAAATCCTATTGACAAACATGTGAGGCTGCAAGTGCCTAAATTTTCAGGAAATAACATTGTGTTATGTGAAGACCATTTAAAATATTTTCAGAATATCATGGACAACTTTGAGGTTGAGCATGAGGATGTTTTTATGAAATTATTCATGCAATCCTTAGTTGATGAAGCCAAGGAATGGTACAAAGGTCTGCCTGACAGAAGCATTTCATCATGGGATGAATTTAAGAGAATATTCAAGGAACAATATGGTGACAAAACTGATCCTAGTTTCTTCATTAATGATTTTACTGGCATTGCCAAATGATCAAATGAACAAGTTACTGATTTCAATGCTAGATTCATGAAGGTATTGAACAAATTGCCACAGGACTTGAGGCCTAATGAACCTATGTGCATAGTGTTGTACATAAATGCTTTTGATGCCAAGACAGCTTATGGATTAAGAGACAAGGGACCTCACAGCCTAAAGGATGCCTTCAAAATAGCAACTAATATTGAAAATAACAGGAAGGTGTCTGGTAAGACAAATAGAAGGGATGATGTGAAAATTCTGCAAAATCCAAACACTAAATCTCAGAGTATCCAAGGTAATGCATCTACTTCTAAGGATAAAATAGATAAATTAACAAATGTTGTTAAGGACCTGAGTTATAGAATAGCTAAAAATGAAAAGGGGATAGGTCCTGACAAACCAGTTTACCAAAGGTAAGAAAGAAGACCATCATTACACAATATGCCGTATCATACTAATTGGCGTGATGGTAAACCCGTCCTCCCGCATAGCAATACAAATCCAAGAGCTCAGAATACAAAGGAAACTCCTGATCCTTTAAAGAAAGCTTTAAATATTGTTAATGACACCCCATGGTGTATAATCTGCCGAATGCCTCATTCACAGTCACAATGTATGATTGCTCAGTCTCTATATAATAATGTTGTCACCTGTGATGAATGCAATGAGCCGCATTGCATGGAAGATGATAATGTCAATATGTTGTCTACAAATAGAGGATACTCTTTTCATGATGCTAATGCAAGTGTAGATAATGAAATTCAGGTTTGCCAATAGTTCCCATATGATGAGGATGAAGAGGACAATTATGCCTATGCTCAGGATTCACACAATTTTCTGAGTAGTTTGAGGAGACCTTCTAATGAAGAAATTAGAGGCCTCATAGTTGCTGCAGTAGCTCAAGTCAAAAGTAATTACAACCTTAGAGGTATGGCTCAGGCAAGCAACTCACCTCAACAAGAGAACACTTTTGTGAGCCAACTAGTGCAAAATTATAAGGGGACTGAAACATATAAGAAACAATGTAACAATAATAAACAAGGTTTTAAGCAAAAAACTGGTTATGATTCTCAAAAAATAGAAAACATAGTTCCCCAGGTTGAGGATCAATGTAAAAATTTTCAGAGCAGCAATGATAGACAAGAAGTTATAAAAATTAAAGCTGGATCATCTCAGGATAAAAATAAAATGGTGGAGTAAGCTACAACTGTTATTCAAAATTATGCTCCATTTGACATCACTCAGGTCTTGTCTCAAATACAAGTCTTTGTTCCACTAATGGAACTGATGAAAGTAGAAGAGTTCAAAAATAAAGTAGTATCCCTGATTTTAGGTGTACCCTATCAAGCCAAGCAGAATGATGAACCTCAGAGCAAGAAATAGGCCTTGTGCATTGACGAAGATGAAGTTCTTGAGGTATATTTGGGGACGACCATGACAAAGTGCCCTTCACAAGTGGAACCATTTTATGTCTCTCTTGTCATAAATGGAAAAGTGATTAAGAATTGTATGCTAGATTCAGGAGCATCCACAAACATCATGGCTTTGGCCATCATGCAACAAGCTGGATTAAAGATATATAAGGCATGTGGGAAGTGCTATGCCATGGATGCTAGGGAGGTACCTATCATTGGAATTATGAAGGATGTTGATTTTAAACTGGCAGCATATCCTGAAAAGACCTACAAAATGAACATAACAATTGTTGATATCAAGCCACAATATGGCATGTTGTTGTTAAGAAGGTGGGCAGCGTTGATTGGTGGAAGTATGCAATTGGATCTGGCATATGCTATGATCCCTATGAATGGTAGGAATGCCAAATTGATTAGGGAGGAAAGATCATCAGAGACAGTGGAGAATCAAGAATTAGAGGAACATATATGCTTTGTGAACACTGACTGTGATAATTTTAGATTTGTCTCAGATGTTAAAGAGGGTAAAGAGGGAGACATGTGCATTCAAAAGTCTGATCAACAGAGCCTTTGGACCATGTATTTTGATTGAGTTTGTTCGAAGGAAGGCTCTGGTGCTGGGATTATATTTCTGTCTCCATCTGGTAAACTTCTAAAATTCTCTTTCTTGTTGAAGTTTGCCTATACAAATAATATTGTAGAGCATGAGGCTCTATTATTAGGATTGAATGTCACTTTGAGGCATGAGAGCTTATTGTTTCCTAAGACATAAGTATGCATCAAAAAATAAGAAATTAAAACAATATAAGCATGTTGTTTGGAATACAATTGAATTGTTTGATGCATTTCAATAAATTGGATAGAGAGATCAAAGAATGTCAGGGCAGATTTTCTAGCTAATGTAGCTGTAATGCCAGATGATATAACTTTGTCAGATGTAACAAACATTGAGGTCAAGCTGAGACCTGCAGTGCTAGATAATGTATGCAACTGGCAAGTATTTGATGATGATAAAGATTTACTAAGATTTCTGCATTGTATTGATGAATATGAGAACCAGGAATGGATTTTCAAAATTTTGTAGAAGTAGTAGATGGGAAAGAAACTCTCCTAGGGAAGGAAGTAATTCACCTAAAGACAAATAAAATCCCTAGAGGGTTAGTTGCTTTAGAGAGATATTTTTACAATAGGGACCAACTCGTCACAAAGTCATCTCCAACAAACAAGAAAGATTTAGAAGAGATAAATTTGGGGACATCTCATGCTCCCAAAAAGGTGTACATTGGCAAATAGCTCAAACCAAATATCAGATCTATGCTAATTGCATTATTGAGAAAGTATAAACATGTTTTTGCTTGGTCATATGAGGACCTTAAAGCTTATAGAGAGGATTTATTTCAGCATGAAATCCCTTTGAAGCCTGGAGCTAAACCATTTAGACAAAAGCAGAGGCCTATCAACCCAACCTTAGCTCCTAAAATGCAGGAAGAACTCATGAAGCTTAGGGAGGCTGGAATAATCATGCCTATAAGACATTCAACTTGGGTGTCTAACCTTGTCCCTGTCAGAAAAAAGAATGGTGACATCAGACTTTGTGTGGATTTTAGAAATTTAAATGTGTCTTCTTTGAAAGACAATTATGCAATGCCAAACATGGAGGCCATGTTGCAGAAGGTGACTAACTGTGAGCTTCTATCTATGATGGATGGATTCTCAGGATACAATCAAGTGAAAGTGAAGGAGTCAGAACAGTTCAAGACTGCTTTCACTACTGCATGGGGAACATATGTGTATGTTAGGATGCCATTTGGACTGACAAATGCGGGTGCCACATTTCAGAGGGCCATGGATGTGGCTTTTGCAGGATTGATTGATTCAATCTTGGCTGTGTATCAAGATGATTTAACTGCCTTTTCAAAGAAAGAAGAACAACACTGTTTGCATTTGGAACAAATTTTTATTAGAGCATTAGAGTATGGCATCTCACTTAACCCAAAGAAATGTGCCTTTGGGGTTGTAGAAGGAAAACTGCTTGGACACATTGTTTCCAAGGATGGAGTCAGAATTGATCCTGAAAGGGTGGCTGCGATTGACAAAATTTAGATCCCAAAAATAGTAAAAGGTGTTCAGTCCTTCTTTGGACAGATTAATTTTGTTAGGAGATTTGTTCCTAATTTTGCAGAGACCACCAAGGAGATCTCTAAAATGTTGCAAAAGAATGCAATTGTCAAATGGGAAGATGGTGCAACCAAATCATTTCAAGACATAAAGGAGGCAATAAAGATGGCTCCTGTTTTAAAATCTCTAGATTTTTCTAGTCCATTTCAATTGTTTTCATTTGCTTCTTTCCATATTGTTGCTGCATGCCTATTGCAAAAAAATGAAGAAGGGTTTGAATAGCCTATAGCTTTCTTTAGTAGGTCATTGCAGGCTGCTAAATTAAAGTATGATATAATGGAGAAGTAGGCTTATGCATTGGTCAGAGCAGTCAAGAGCTTCAGGCCCTATTTGGTAGGCTCACAAGTAATTGCATATGTGCCTCATGCAGTAGTCAAAGATATAATTACTCAGCAGGAGGTACCTGGAAGAAGATGCAGATGGATAAACAAACTGCAGGAGTTCAACATTGAAATACAAATCACAAAATTGGTAAGAGGACAAGGTTTAGCAAAGCTAATGACACAGTCATATCTAGAGGCATGCCAAGTGAATGAAGTGCATAATGAAGTTATAAATATGTCAGAATCTGAATGGTATAAGGACATAATATACTATTTGTAGAATTTTAACTGTCCTTCCCACTTCAGTGATAGTCAGAAAAGGACTTTGAAGCTACAGGCTATTAAATACATCATTGTTCAAGGAGAGCTGTATTGGAGAAATCATAATGGTGTGTTGCTTAGGTGTGTTGATGAAAATTAGGCCAAAGATATACTCAGTGACATGCACAACGGAGTGTGTGGTGGACACTATGCTACTTCTCCAACAACCCACAAAATCCTCAGAGCTGGATAGTGGTGGCCAACCCTCTTCTCAGATGCACACAAAATGATAAGAAAATGTGATTATGTCAAAGGTTCTCAGACAAAATTAAGATATGAAGGTACATTGCCCCTTAGGACTATAGTTGTAGAAGCTCCATTTCAGCAATGGGGGATTGATTTCATAGGGGAAATCTCAGAAAAATCAAGTGGAGGGCATAGTTGGATTCTGGTTGCCACTGATTACTTCACTAAATGGATTGAGGCCATTCTGACTAAAAGGGCCACAAGTAAGGTGGTGATTGATTTTATTTTAGAAAATATCATTATCAGATTTGGAGTGCCAATAAAATTAGTTACAGATAATGCTATGTGCTTCAGGTCTAATGAGTTTGTTGATTTTTGCAATAATTATGGAATGAATTTGTCTCATACATCACCATACCATCTGCAAGGAAATGGCCAGGTAGAGTCAAGCAACAGGAGCCTCATGAAAATCATCAAAAGAATGGTGGATGAAAATAAGAGGTCTTGGGATTCAAATATGAAATTGGCATTATGGGCTGATAGGGTGATAGTGAAAAAGGCAACTGGAGGGTCACCTTATGAATTAGTATATGGTGCAGCAGCTAGATTGCCTATGAATAACCTCCTGCAAGTTTATAAGTTCATCCAAGGAAACGAGGAGGAGATTGGAGATCCAATGAATGAAAGAATAAATCAACTGGTTGAACTAGATGAAATTAGAAGAGAAGCACAAAATATAAACATCAAGAAACAACAAAGAGTGAAGTATCTGTTTGTTAAAAGGGCTACAAAGAGAAGGTTTTGGATAGGTGATCTAGTCCTTCTGTGTAATGCAAGGAGTCAGGATAAGGGCAAACATAGCAAATTTGAGCCCTTATGGATTGGCCCATATCAAATTAGCAATGTCTATGGAGATGATTCCTTTTTTCTCCAAGCCCTAAATGGTGAACTAATGGAATTGCAGTGCACAGTAAATTCCTTAAAACCTTTTTCACATAAATGAGTACCTTCTGTGCACACTGTAAATTAGTTGTAAATATTTTGTACATGCCTTGTATAGTCGGTCACATTTTGAGTTTTGAGTTTTGTCTGGTCTACCCTGGAGTAGTCTGGTCCTCGCTGCAGTCTTGCACCTACACGTCCCCAATCAGAACCTATGTTGATAATCACTTATGTTTAGGGTTTGAAGCTTGAGTGTTTGCTGATTTTTCTCTTTCAAATCCTAAATTTTCTGGATCTTGGGGTCTTGCATTGTTTTGTCTATTCAGTTGGTGGCCTTCTGTGGTACATTCCTAGTTGCTCAGTTTTATCCTCATGTTTTAGTTTTCATTGGTTGACTAGTCCCCATGTAGTGATTTACCGCCTTTTCCTATTGCACTCATGAAAAATGTTAAGCTTTTGTATGTGCAATCGCAAATGTGCATTGGCGGGCTTGTGAAATCTCTGTCGGCTTCCAGAAATGTTGAAAATTTGAGTTATATGCATGTTTTAATGTATATCGAGTTGCATATACATTAGTGGAATCTTTCGCAAGACTCCCGGGAATATTTTGCACTTGTATGCATTTTCGATTGCATATCGGGTTGAAGGTGGAAGATACATTGAGGGAATATTCTGTAGAAGATCTTGTGTTTGTATGTGCAGGAATAAATGTATGTCAATATACATTGGGTCTTATGCAATGAAAAATATACAAGGAGGCCCAATATACATCTGCTATAGTGTAAAGGTTCATCGCCAATACATACAATGAAAAATGTATAAGGGTGAATGTATCTCTAACATACAAGTCAACATGCAGGCGTTGAAAGATACAAGGAAAGTATGCATTCATCGAATATTCCATCTTAGATTCTGCAGTTGTATGAAGGATTTTGTATATTTGTGTTTGTATATTTGACATATAAACAAATATACATTTGCTACAGTGGTAGCGGGAGATACATGTGGTAGGGCCCGTGAGCATATACAAACAGGTTTGTATATTCAGCATACAGGATAGGTAGATACAAGGTTGAATGTATGTTTGACATACATTGGTGACATACAAGAGGGAATCTATATCGCATATCCTAAAAGATTCCTTGATTGTATATTAGGGGATTTGTATGTCTACATATACAGGCCGATATACAAAAAGAGGACATACATTCTGGACCCGAGGGATAAATTAGATGAAGTTAATAATATTTTGGGTCCACTAAATGTATATTGGGCACTTGTATGTGCCGATATACATTACGAAGGTACAAAGGCTAGATACAAGCTAGATTTCAAAACAACTTCGAGTGCCTCATTAAAATTTGAAATCTGTCTTGTATGTATGAGGCGAATGTATATGCAGTTATACATTTGAAGATATGCAAAAGGGAGGATATACATTTTGGACCCGAAGAAGAAATCAAGCTGCAATAGATAGATTTTCAGGTCTACGGGTTGTATATCGCGTTTGTATATGTGATATATAAAGAAAAGATGCAAATGAAGGAGATACAAGCCGGACTTCAAAATGAGGTACATTTTGATGCATAAAAATTTCAGGTCTGCCTTGTATATTAAATTGTTACATGTATATGCATTTTGCATATGCAAAGGATTTTTGAAAGGTGAACAGTGCCAGTTGTATATGCATATGTTTTTTGCATATACAAGGGCAAAAGTGGCAACATGGTGAAGGCGGAGAGTTAGCGATGGATGATCAAGGTGCCTACGTGGCATGATATCATTGGTTCGTGACTTTTCAAAGGTGTTTTGAGCCGTAGATCTTAGCGATGGGGAGATGATCGACGGCTATGTTTTAATTTTGCTGGAGCGATGGTTTTCTTTGTCTGCGGCCCATTTTTGAGCAAGAAAAACTTCAGATGTGTCTGCTGCTGCATTCCAGAAGAAGCTGCTGTTGGTTGATCCATTATGGCAGGATTATGGATAGGCACGGGACAGTGATTGAACAGTCAAGTACCTAATTTGTGATGGGGAGTCTTCCAGCGACGACACAGGGCTCGAGCTCAACCATTCCTCACCCTTCTCTTGCTTCTTCCCATTTTGTCCTCTGCTGCATTAATTATTTTGAGCGCCAATCTAATCATGCATTATATCTGGCAAATTTTTGATTTGCCTTGTAATTAATGTGTTGAGTACACTTCCTTGTTGTATAAGGAGGACTATGTTACTCATTTTTGGTTGTTGAATACTGGACAAACTTCTGGCTCTGTGATACAATACAAATTAGTTGGTGGCCCTGTCCTGAAAGTTCTGTGAGTTTATGAGTCCCATGTTGTGTGTTTCATGCATAATTTAACTGGTTTCATACTATTTTATATGAGAAATGCACTGATTGCATGTGTTTAATCATTTGTCTCCAAGTTGTGCCTGTATTTTCTTTTGAGTCTAAATAACTAAGGGTTATTTATGATTTAGGAATATGGGTTTTCTATATTGAATGTTTAATCTCCTACCTTTGTTCAAGGGACAAATTGAAAGTTTCAGATTAATCATTAAGAAAATATGTTGCAGCAGGGATTCCTTTAAGTATGAATGACTAAACACTCTATTTTGGGAGATATCTGTAAGGCAGATATAATAAAATCCCCTTGAAACCTAGTCTTTGATATGTGTTTATGCTGGCCATTCACATGTGTACGTCTACTGAATCCGAGCCTTGGATAGGCACCAATCTAGCCTTGCATTGAGGTTACACTCCAGGTCCTAGTTTTGCATCCAAATATAAATCAAACTCAAACTTCATAAAAAAACCTTTAGGACATTAGAAGTAGTTTTAGGATCCAAAATCCTCTGTCTACAACTGAACATAGGCCCAAAGCTAGCCCCTTTGCACTTATCTCATAGTTTTGGTCTGCTTAATAGAGGATTTATTTGCTTTGTGTCAACATCCCAGCAAATACATAGATGCATTTTATAGATGTTGAATAGAGAATACCCCCCTTGGTTCTGCAGAGCCTAAAGAAGAAGAGGAGATATTTATAGAGTCTATCTCCTATACTGTTGGCCCCTGGCCCAGGAATCCTGTTGATCAATGATGGCTATTTTGTAGGGATTACTGGGAATAAGCATCTAGTCTGGGAAAATAATGAACACCTGGTTAGCCTTGAATTATAGAATCCTTACTAGTGATAGGTTAGTTAGGCTTGGGGTTGCCAACTCTTTCTTTTGCTCTTTTTATTCTGAAGTTGAGGAAACAGTGGATCATTTACTACTAAATTGTCATCTCTCTTCAAAATTTTGGTATGGCTTCTTTCAAAATTGTTTTGGCAAGGCTCCCTTCCTCTCTCTCTCCTTCAAGTTTTTCAAAGCTAACCCATCTTATTCACAAATTCTACCTTTTCTGCACTATGGTTGGTCTCACCAAGTATTGTTGTTTGGATTCTGTGGCTAGAAAGAAATAGTAGAATTTTTTTAAAAAATAGCAATCCTTTTGATGCAATTATTGGAAAATTTGAGAAAATGATTTCAGAAGTAGTCTCAGCCTCACTACTTTCCAGAAAGGTAGGTTCTTTAGTTTTTATGTCTTGGGATGATTTGATGTTAAAAAGTTGGAAGCTCTTAAGTTTTCTTAACTCAAACTGTTTTAGTGCTGACACTAAGATTGATAGATCCTCCATCAAATGGATTCCACCACCTGTGTCTTTTATAAAACTAAACTTTGATGGTGCAAGCAGATGTAATCCTAGTAATTCTAGTGCTAGTTGTGTTTTGAGAGATCATAATGGTTTAGTTCTAAGAGCTTTGTTAGTTAAGCTTGGTTCATTTTCAAAGAATGAGGCAGAGGCATTGGCATTAATAGCTGGCCTAAATTTAGCATTAAAATGTGGCATTACAAATCTTATAGTGGAAGGGGATTCATTGAATACTATAAGAGCTTTTTCTATTAATTCTTCTCCTAGCTAGAAAATTGATTATATTTTAAAATTTGGAAGGAATCTTCTTGACCACTTCCAATCTTTTAAAATAGTCCATACATATAGGGAAGGCAATTTATTAGCAGATTTTTTGGCTAACTTTACTTTTTGCATTAATGACTTTTCTAAGGAGTGGGATTCTAATTCCTTTTTGTTGATCCCCAGAGTAATTAACATCTTGGCTGAGGAAATTCTTAACTAATTTGGTTTGCATTTGTTGTAGTTTTTTAGTGGAATTTTTTTGCTTGTTAAAAGTTTATTGTGCTAAAAGCTAGAACCACCTCTATTGTGTAGCTTCTTCCATTCTGATAGCTAACATTGTCTCATGGCTTGAGGATAATTTCAACTGGTGTGTAGTACTTTGGTTTAATTTTTGCACGCAGGGTGGCATCTCTCACTTAACAGTATATTTGTCAGGAATGATTTCATTCATTGAATTTGATGTTACTCTCCTCTATATCCTTGTTTTTTGGGACGATATCTGCAATCTTTTGCAAGTCTTACTCTTGCTTTGTTTCATCCTTCTAATCTGGTAAATTTTTAATATTTAAAGCATTGTACTCAAGTATGGGCTTCGTTCAATGAAACAACAAAATCCTTTTGCCCATCTGGAACTGGGAATGACCCTCTCTTGGTCTTCTTATCTTGGATTCTATGCAGGAAGTTTTTAAGTTATATGAGGATGCTGTTGAAAGACCTATTACCCAGGTCTGTGGATTGCATGTTTTACATTTTCCTAGATCTATTTATCCATCTCAAGCAGTGTCACATTTCCTTTCTAATGCTATGGAGTTTTTGCAAAGCTTTGATTTCGTAAGGAATTTGGGTCTTATGTTTGTTCAAGATGATCATTTTCCTATGGATACTTTTAATGAAGTTGTAGAGGAGTATGATTTGTATTCAGGTAGTACTCTTTTGGGTGGTTTGTTTGATCAGGGATCTCTTCCACCATCCTGTGTTTCATTGCCTTTTCAATGCAATATTGCATGGCCTCCAAAACAATTGTGTTTTGTCCTTCCAGAATTCTATTCACTATCATAGAGAGAATTGGGGAGGCAATTGGCAGACAATGCTATAGAAGTTTTTAATGCCTTGAATTTCCATCTATATTACATTTCTCCTCCTCCACCTCCTCCCCCTCAGCTGGCAGAAGAAGAGGCTCGTCATCTGCAGGGTTTTCTTGTTGAAGAATTGCAGGAGGACAACTAATAATTTTGTGTTTTGTAGAAAGTTTTAGTTTTATTATATGTTGATTATAACAGTTGTATAGTTTGTAATAGTGCTGTTTTGACAAAAAATCAACCATGTAAGGTTTACAGTCATAGACTTTTCTTGGGCAGACTCATCCTTTTGAGTCAATTTTGTATTAAAAATGTTTAAAAGGGCTACAACCAGAGGTTTTCTTTGCCGATTCTTTCCTACCGGTATGCCTTATTGAATCAGGCATTTTGTAATTCTTATTATATAGTTAATATAATTTTAGTGGCTTTGCCATTTTTTCTTAAAAAAAAAGAGATCAATTATAGCTTACAAATTAAATCTGCAAGTTATACAATGCAAAGAAATTAGTCAAAATGATGCAGCAAGTAGGTAATCTCTTAAGGTAGAATCAAAGTTACACTAAAATTCCTAACATGATTATACCTCTAGAATGAGGAATCCATAATGTCTGACACCCAATGTAGATAAACCTACTCTAATTGTGATCTATATAAGTGTTAATACTTCAAGAACAAAGAGTCAAGGAGTGGATATTAGAGATACACATCCTGACATACCAAAAACAACCATAAAAGAGGAAGACAAAACTTTTGAACCTAAAACCTGGTAAAGTAGTGCAAACTATCAACCTTTAGGAGTTAGAAGTATTCTTCAGCAAATGACAAAAGGGAACTTAATATGAACATTTCTCAAACTACCAATCTTGAAGAAAGTGTGAGACTAAAACATCAGGGATTTATGGTCAAGGATACTCCCTAACTCATGCTCAAAAGGTAAATAGAACAAGGTATCCCTACATCTTCAATTAGTAAAGGATAAATTATGGAAAAAGTTGAGAATTGAGGACTGGAAATACTACATAATGAATACCAAAAAGCACCATGTTAAGGGCATTCTTTCATTGCCAATTCTAAGAGAATGCATAGTCTACAAGATTAGGAATTAGGAATCAAGGATAGGTACTAAGTTCATGCCAAAAGGCATCTAGATAGGTGGATGACTGAATTCACAACTCTAAAAAAATGAAGGTTCTATGTTTGGGAGTCATGGATTGGGGTTCCCAAATAATAGTTTTCAAAAGTAAAGAAACATAAAAAAAATTTCAAGTCTAAAACTACAAAAACAATGGGCTTATGGAAGCCCAATGTCACAAATAAAAAACAATGTTGAACCCCAACAAAAACCCAAAATTGGATGTATTAGAGAGAGGGAAAAGAAAGTACACCTAGGGAAAAAAGGGAAATCATAAAAAATATGAAGAAATGAAAAGGGTAAGACTATACAAAACATCATAGTGCAATAAAATTCAATCATGAAACAACATAAAATACCCTAAATGCATAAATAAAATAGAGAAAATAAGGTAAACAAACAAATGACTTCTATTAAAGAACTAGGGAAGTATGGAACCCTACCTAGTTAACGACCAAGAAGACAGTGAAGGGAGCTCAAAAACATGAAAGGTGCACAAACATTAGCAACAAAATACAAGCCCTAACAAATCCAATCTCACACCATGAACATAATGGAAAATCAATCATAGGGGAGCATTAATTTGTTGGAGCACCAAAACACAATAGCAATGAAGACAAAGTGATGAATAAATGAGTCCAATCAAGACAAAACCAAAACCAATTTTGCATGGGAAAAATACCATAAATATAGAGCTAAGAGTATGTCAAGGTTAGGTAAAATCCCATGCTAAGCATTGGGATTTGGTGATTATTCATACCCATGTCCCACATCAGATTGGTAGTATAATAGAGGAAACACTGAAACAATGATGAGGGTGACACAACAAACCACCAGAGTTTTAGAGATTCCTTTATTGCCGTGCCATCATGACAAACTCCAAATGTCCAACAAGGCACAAAACACTTAAAACAAAGAAAAAATAAAACACAAAACATAAGACTGGCCTTAAAAAAAACTAGGAGAGAAAGACAAAGAATTAAAACAAAAAATGGGCTCCTTATTTTTCTAAAGAAAAATGGGTTGCATGTACAAGGCACAAAAAATGGTGACTCAACTAGGGAAATGCTCATAATAATTTTGAGTAAAAGACTTAGTGAAACAACCTAGAATCTTTGGTTCAACATAATTGTGAGAAAGGACTATACACTAGTGGAGAAGAAGGAACAAACTAAAACACAACATCTAATGCTAGAGAACCCAAGTCTTTACACATGTATTTATTCCCTTTCTTGAAGTATACTAGAATCATCATTGTAGTCTAATCATTGAGCTACATGACTTTATCTCATCCTAAGAATGATCACAAGTCCCCTTAAGATATATGTGTTATCAATCAGATATGCACCCTATGCTAAGCTTACAAAAGACTTAGCTATCTATTGACACATGGAAACACTCTCAGATTGTGGGTGATATGCATTGAGAGTGAATCTCCAAAGTGAGCTAGTTCTCCTTATGGTTTTTTCTAATCTAAATGGTTTGCAGGGGAAAAGGGAGAAGAAGAACTGAAATGAAACTCTAAACTCTAAATTTTAATCTAAATGAGATAATTTTACTCACAAACAGCCCTTCAAACTTAAACTTCCACAACCCCACCTATGAGATTTGATCCAAAAATAATTTATAATAAGGTTAAGATTGAACACAAATTACAACCAGGATCAACATGGAATTTCACAGTAAAGAGACATAATAAAGGACATAACACTGCCACAATGAGACATTAGATCAAAAATACAAAATAGACCAGTAGATGAAAATAGGGAAACCTATTATATTGAACTGGAAGGAGTAAAATGCAAAATAAACTAACTGAGTCAACTACCTATATAGAAACTCTTTGTGTGTTCAAGAGTGAAGAAACAAATGGTATCAACTAATTGAGAAAAAACAAACTTTTCCTCCTATAAATGCCTCCAAGAGATCTCTCCAAAAAAGCTCCTAAAAATAGATATAGATATCCATTTTCATGCTCCTTAGAAAAGACAAAAATAAAACCTTCAAACTACCACCAAACTGAAAATAAAATCTTCCAAGGTGTCCTCTTAGGTGGTCCCACCAAAATTTGCTCTCTCTATCCATAAAAACTCTATTTTGTGTCCATTCTGCCCCAAAAGAAAGAAAATCTAAAAGATATGTTTTGATCTAGATTTACTTTGCTTTAAACTACATAAAAATAGTTTTGATTTTAAAGCAATTCGTAAAATATTGCTTTAAAACAAAACTTTACAATGTTTGTAGTTTTATTTTACACCCTATTCGATTTAATTCTTGCAAAAATAATGATACATGGCTTATAATTTTGCCAAGTATTTACAATACATGTCAATTGATTTTTCTATAAAAAATCATAAAAATATCAAGGCATATTATAGTTTTTGAAAAAAATAAAGCCTCTAAGGCTTATATTCTATGTGACCCTGCAAAATTCTAAGGGCAAGAGGTTGAAAGTTTGAAAATAAGGTTCGAGAGAGCCTAGGGGTTACACAAGGGTTTCTCTGTAAATCCTCCATGTGCTTCCCGCTTGGGGCCTCTCTTCTTGCCAAGAAACCATTCAGATTCTTTGTTCTTCTTGGATGATAGATTCATAGACTTGCTAGGAAAATTGTAAGTTATATTGGGTTTGTATTGTTTTGTGACTACTTTAATATTCTTTTAGTTTTTGAAAGTTTAAATTTAAAACCTCTAGCTATGCTAGTTCCCACCTTACCCTTTTGCGTCATCTGGAGTTAGCCCAAAGAATGGGTGTATGGCCAGATTTTGGAGGGTGCAGTAAATTGAATGTGGTGTAAGGCTCTTTAATGCCATGGAAGGCAACTCAAGAGGATTTGACTAGCAAGGGAAGGGAAATGTTAAATCATTTAAAGATATTGTTAATCTTGATGATGCCCAGGCGGTGCTGAAGGATGCAATCTTCTTAGTCTTGGGTGATGTGAGAGGAGTCTGTGAAAACACCAAAGAAGGAGGGGAGAAATGTGGACCTTTGGAATGAGGGAAAGGTGAGCCTCATTCTATGCCTAGGAAAGTTTCTTTAATTCCTAACGAAGAACTACATTTAGCAGTAAAAAAAATAAGAATCAAGATTAATGAATATTGCAATATTCTTTACTTCTGTTAATGTTGATAAAATACCATCAAGTAGGTTCTTCAATAACCGGTTAATACAAGTCTAGGCAAAAAAACTAGGTATCCATTATTCATTCTGTAGAATGATACAACTGGGAATATTTGTTATATTCTTTAAATCCCATGCTATGTAGAAGAAAGTGATTGAAAAAAATTACTAGAATATTGGCCCAACTCTGTTTAAGGCATTTCCTTGGAAGTCAGACACTCCTCACAAAGAAATTAGGTCTTGCTCAATCCCAAGATGGACCCTCTTAAAAAATGTTCCAGTTTAATTTTGGAACTTCTTACCCCAAGTCTTCAAACCATTTGGAAAAATTCTAAAAATTGATGAGACAACAACTACATTGCCCTATCTAGATTCAAGAATGCTGGTCTCATTTGATATAGGAATTCAAATCCCAGAAACCCTGGAGATCATCTGGGAAGATAAAAATTTCCTTTGTGAATTAATTAGTATGGGAGGGCTCAACTCTTGCTTCCTATGTAAACAAGATGGGCACCAAAAAAATAATTGTCCAACATTTAATAGAAACCCTAATGAAGGGAAAATGGGAGTTTTGAATAGCAGCCCTGAGGAAAAAGATGTGGACTCAGGAGGGGGAGTTCCTGCCCCTTCACCAGATAATAAAAACAATGAGCCAATATTAAAAAATGGAAAGGCCTTAAACAACAATAATTCAAACCCAAATAAAGGCCCTGAGCTCAAGTCTTCATCGTTAGATAGGGTCATAAGTGACCCTCTATCTTTGGATGTGGATTTGGATTTAGATGCTATTGAAGGGGTTAACCTAGTTGGTGAGGATTCAAATAGTACTCAAGATGAAACCCTAAGTGGTTTTTCCTTAGGGGATGGTGCCTCTGATGGGTGGATGGATGAAGATCCTTCCCTAGTTTCATAGATTGCAGATACTCCAGTGCAATGTAATGATGGCATGGAGATGCAGAGGGAAAATTCTCTTCCCCAAGTTGGCCTTGAAAGAAAACAAGATGATGTACCAATGGGATATACCTCAAACAATGGGTTTATCTTGGTGAGAAAGAAAAATGCACAGCAATTGGCCCTTGATAAAATTAGGGAAGTTGCAGAGAAGAGAAATAAATTAGATAGACTCAAGGAGGAATTTCTGAGAAAGAGAGGCAGACCCATCTGGGTTGGAAAATAGTATCCTCAAGCAGAGCATTTTAGAGGTTGAGGAGGATGGAAAGAAAAGAAAAAACCTAAGCAGAAATGTTAGTACCATTAAACTGGGTAAGAAAGGGAAGGAGGATTCCATCTAAAAATATTTGGTTGATAATTCTAAACCTTGATTTGGCCCTCAGCCCCCTTAATTTCCAGAGTAATGAAGCACATACACTGTTGTAGTTGGGATGTAAGGGGATTGAAGTCCCCTGATAGGAAATATGTATTGAGAGACTTTTGCAATAAAATAAGGATTTGGATATTTTGTTTTTGTAAGAAATAAAGGCAATTGGTTTCACTTTAGAAAACACATTGAGGTTTGTTTAGAAGGAGGCAATTTCTTTCTTCTCAAACCATGAGAAAGGAAGAGGGGGTAATGCTATTTTACTAAGCAGAAAATTAGAAAAATTCCTAAAAGACACAGGCCACTCCCCTTGCAACAGATGTGTATGGATTACTTTGAATGTTGGGGGGGTTGATATTGGGTTTTGCTCCATATATGCTCCCAATGGGTCTTTGGGGGAAACTTTAACATGATAGAATTTTTTAAAGATAAAAAAGGAGGTAAACCTCTAGAATGGAGAGGAAATGAAAAATTCTTCTGGTTAAGATTCAAAAAATCCCTCAATCTGGCAGACCCAATAGAAGGAGGAAAAAGGGATAGTAAAAGCATATGGTTTACTTGGTCTAATTTTTAGAATGCAAACAAAAGAATCTACTGTAGCCTTGATAGATTCTATGTGAATAAAAACTACTTTACAGTCTTGCAGAAAAAGAACTCAAACAAAACTCAAGTTGTTCCTAACCCCTTGTCAGACCATCATCCTATCAAAATGGTAGTAGCAGTCAAGGATCAAGAGCATAGAATAAGGAACTATAGGGTTTCCTTGTTTAAATTGAACTGTGAGCTATTAGAAGATGAAGATTGCAAACAAGGAATCAATACCCTGAGAAACATATGCAAAATTAAATATTGAGACCAAGGATATACATGGTATTGGGTTAAACTCACCGAAGCCTATAAAGCTCTTTTCCAAATTGTTGGGAAAAAATATGCTTTAGATAGGAAAAGGGATGAGCTATTGTTACAGGAAAGGTTCCTCCAAATCGAAGAGAAATTGCAAAAAGAACCATTAGATGAGGAACTTAACTTGCAAATGGGAGACATTAAACACAAGTTGAGGAAAGTTCAAATAAGAAAGGCTCAAGGAGCGAGAGTCAGAGATAAACTTAATTGGATTTAGGATGGGGACAAAGGATCTAATTTTTTTTTCAATTTACTGAAGCAGAAAAATTTAAAAGAGAATATTGAAGTAATAATGGAAAATGAGGTATCTTTGAGCTCTCAGAAGTAGATTCTAGAGGCCTTTAGAAAGTTTTATGAATCCCTCTTCAAGGAAGAGGATAAGAAGGAAGGATGTATGGAAGCTCAAAACTTTTGTTGTAGAATATGTAAGGCTAAATTGACCCATGATATGAGAGAAAAAATAGATCAAAAATTTAATAAAGATGAGATAAAAAAGCCATTAGATCCATGAGTAATAACAAATCCCCCAGGGCAGATGGGCTTCCTGTGGAATTCTATAAGGCAAAAATTGAGTGGATAGCTGATGATCTTCTTGATTTATACTCTGAATCCATAGAGAGAGGGACCTTAGAAGAGGAAATAAATAAGGGTATTATAAATCTCCTTACTAAAGAGGGTGACAGAGCTGAAATTAAGAACTGGATGCCTATAACACTCCTAAATGTCTCATATAAAACTATAGGAAAAGTCTTGGCATTAAGAATCAGAGATATCCTCCCAGATATTATTAGCCCTACTCAAACTAGCTTTATTAAAGGTAGATATATACTAGAGAATTTGATAACAAGATGGGAAGCCCTTCATTAAGCTAAAGAATCCAATAAAAAAGCAGGCATTCTTTTGTTAGATTTTGAGAAAGCATATGATAGAGTGGAGTGGTCTTTCATCATCATGATGCTCAAAGCTATGGCATTTCTAGACTCATTTATCGGTATGGTCAAGATGCTATTTAAGGATGCAACAGCCCAAGTAGAAGTGAATGGGGAACTCTCTGCCCCTATTAAGATGGGGAGGTCTATCAGGTAGGGACGTCTTCTTGCACCCTCTTTGTTTGTTATTTCCTCAGAAGCTCTTCAGTTTATTTTGAGATTAGATATAATAGAAGGGGAAATTAAAGGGATAACCTTGCCTAATGGTGATAGGTTGTTAAATGTGCAGTTTACCAATGATACTGTTCTCTTTCCAAGAGCAGAGAAAGAAGAACTAGAGAATTTAGAAAGAAGACTGGATAAGGGGCAAAAATCTCTTACCCCAAGTCTATTTTTTTGTCTTGGGAGGAAGCTATCCGCAATTGGTTCAAAAGGGACAAATGGAAATGGGGTGGACCTTTAGTGCAAGTTGGATTTCTTGGCATCCTTTTTGCAGTGTGCCCATCTCTTAATGTAATGTGGGAATGGCTTTTTATAAAAATCAAGAAAAAGCTAAAAAATTGGAATAAAATGCATCTCTCACTAGCTGGAAGACAACAGGTTTGTCAAAAAATTCTCTCTACATATTCTATCTTTTATTCATCTATGTGGTTGTTTGCTAACTACCAGTTTGAGGTCATCCATAATTGATAAGGAAGTTCTTATAGTCTGATGGTAAAGGGAATTTAAAAAAACATCTTGTTAAGTGGGAATGGTGCTGTGTAAGCAAAGAGCTATGAGGCTTAGGCCTGAAGAATTTGAAAATCTAAGGAATGGCTCTAGCTTCTAAATGGATAACAAATGCTCTAACAGGGGAAGAACCTTGAAAAGTCTTGGTTACACATAATGTTGGTAATGCAGTTCCAGCAAAAAAGAAAACATGGGGTAAATTAGGATTTTATGATGCCTTTCTTGGGAACAGTCTTACTAAACCAAGGGGTCTGTAATTTTTTCTAGTATATGGAAGGCATGGGAAATGGTTAAGCATCTGATTATGGATAGAGAAGCTATTAATTGGGATAAAGGAATAATTTGGGGTCAAAGATCTATATGGTGGAATGTTACTCACAAGGATAAGCCTCTAGCCCTTCTTCAAGGCTGCTCAACAAAAAGATGTAATGATAAAGGTCTGGCATCTTTTGATGACTTGTTTGTGCAAGGTCTACCGAAAGAATGGGAACAAATAGAAGGCCAGTTTCACTTAAACAAAAAGTTCTTTAGAACATTCTCCACCATTAGCAAAGCACTGTTTAACAACTTGAACTTCAAAATTGTAATAGAAGGTGAGGAGAAATTGGGGAAGTTGAGATGGGAAGATGGGACTCCTTTTGCTCAGATAAATACAAAACTAATCTATAAGATGATGACAAAAACAAATGGCATTTTCATCACATCAACCTCTCTTGGGCTAGCTCCTTTTCAGATGTTGATCTTAAAAAAACCTTTAAATTTTTGTGGTCAAAAGTCCTTGAACCCAAAAAAGCCTCTTTCAAATGGCTATTAATATTAAACAAACTAAACCTAGGACCTGAATCTATGGTCTGTCCTCTATGTGATGAACCAGAGTCAATGTGTCATATTTTCTTTGATTGTTCATATGCTAAGTATGTCTGGTCATTCTTTATGGGTAACATAGATAAATGGTCTTCTTCTATCAATGTGATAATGAAAGAAATATTGTCTGGTCAAATCAAAGGTCTGAAGTCAGTAAGTAATTGTTTTTGGTTTATTATGTTTGCTGAAGTTCTATGGTTCCTATAGAAGAAAAGGAATGAAGAAAGATTTCTTGGTAAGAAAAGAGATCTCACTGGGATTCTTCAAGATCTCACTATGATTAACTTTTTTGAATAGGTCACGGTATCAATGGAGCTTTCTCTTGGTAGGTTCAAAGAGTTAGTGGAAACATGTACAATGTGCTATAAGGAAGACATTAAAGAAACTAACTTCTGTGCAAAGAGGCTTAGGAAATTTGTTGAAATTTTCCTTAACACCTACACAAATTTTCAAAACTTATACAGTGAGATGAAACAGTTGGAGAAAGCTGAAAGCAACCTCTACAAACAGTTGGAGATGTCAGGACAGAACTATAGTTTGAACACTGAGTAATTGAAAATCTCTCCTAAAATTTGAGCAATACCAGGGTTTGATTCCTTCGAACTCAGTGATAATAGGATACATATTTGCGACAAAGAGGGAGGATGGTTTGATGTGTTGCAAGTATGGCTCTAACCAGTGTTGTCATTGATGTCAAGGATTGGATGAGCTATGTGTTGACGATATTGAGAAAATTAGTCCTATCAGAAACAGTGAAGATAGTGAAGCTCTATGAAGTGAAGATCCCAGGTAGATGAAGATCAGATAATGTGCATCAAACATTTTGTAGATATGTGTCTAAAGATTATCCAGTCAATATTTGAGAGGTCCACATGAATATTTGGAGAAGTTCTGGTCATATGAGTAAAACTGGTTCTGGCAGCTGTTCAGAGGTGACAAAGTGACACAAATAGGTCTGGTGAGATCCAGAAATGCAATATCTTGTTTTGCAGATTTGGTGGAATGTTTAGGAAGCCAATGTGAATTGACAACTCAATTTGTTCATGGTTTGGAGGTCCGCAAGCATTTATTCTAATGTGACAGTGATGACAGACTGTGTTCTTTAGGTTTCGGATGAAGATACAAATGATTTCAGTAAGCAAAAGTGGTGTGGATGTTCTTAGTGATTCAGGCAAGCTTGTGGGGGTCTCTAGATTGTGTCTAGTTCATGTTGGCGGTCTGCATTGAAGATTGAGATCATAATTGAATATTTACTCTTGGGTGATGGTGTTCTTCCTAATCATGGCCGACCGGATGTTTTACACATCTTGCAAATGATCTTGAAGATGTTTTGTGAAGCATGGTGTGTTCCTCAAAGAAGATTGAAGTCCCAGACATGTGTGTCTGACAGTGTGGTGATACACATGAAGTCTTTGTAATAAATCAAGTTGTATTTTTGTAACTGCTCTATAATAAAATAACGTATGTTGTGCTGACTTTGATGATTATCCCAAAGTTGATGTCTTGTATAAATAAGATTTGTGAAGTCATTTCAAAGTATCCTTGGTGGAGATGAAAAAGTGGTAGAGAGGAGAAGAACAAAAAGCATAGTAGAAGTGTTGAGCTTAAATGGAACTGCCTTAAGCATGGTGAAGATGCTAATCTCTAGTTCAAGTATGTAATATTTATATTATTATTCTGTAGACAGTTTGTCTCCTATAGGCAGTGGGCCTCTTGTGAGCAGTGTGCTCAGGCAGTGAGCCCTAATTGGCAATTGCCATTTTGTTCTTCTTATTCTTTTAATAGAGAATACAATCTTGGGTTAGTCACCCCGTGGTTTTTCCCTTAACTAGGTTTTCCACGTTGAAATCTTGGTGTCATATGTGTTAATGTGTTTCTGCTCTTGAGATATTGCATTGTGCTTCCATAATTAAATCATTATTATGCTGTAGAAATATAAGAAGGATTTAAGTGTTTACAGAAAAGAAAGTTTTTGTGACAACTAATTCACCCCCCCTCTCAGTTGTCTATCCTAAAACCAACAATTGGTATTAGAGCTAAGTTCCTATAAAAGAGCTTAACCGCTTGAGGAGATCCAAGATGTCTTCCTACAAGAAGGATAGTCTGAGGTTTGATGGAACAAATTACACTCTTTGGAAAAGTCACATGGAATGTCACTTGCAATGTATGGGAATGCAATATTAGATCATGACTACAAAGAAGTATGTTCCTCCAAAGAATGGTTTGACAACTATAGATGAAATCAGAGATGCTGAAGATAATCTTCGAGCTAAAGAAGCCTTACTAAGTGCCTTATCTGATTCAGAGCTAACAAATGTCATGGATTTAAAAACTGCATATGAAATTTGGTCATAGCTAGCACTTCTGTATGAAGGAGACAAATATGTTAAATATGCCAAGCTACAAAGTCTGAAAGGAAAATTCAAAAACCTGAAGATGAATGACGATGAGAATATCCCTATATTTATGCCAAAATTAAATGAGCTTGTTTGTGGCATTAGGTGTGCTGGTCGAACCTTGGATGAAGATGAGATTGTTGCCAAATTTCTCAGATCCTTACCTCCTTACAAACACAAGTTTGCTGCTATTGAAGAATTTAGATCTTTATCAAATATCACAAGAAATCAATTGGTTGGAAAATTAGCAGCATTTGAATTGGCTGAGTTTGGAGAAGCACCTCCCAAGACTGAATATGCATTCAAAGCTAGTGCCTTTGTAAAAGGCAAATAAAGGTATGATCCAGGAGAAAATTACTCAAAGAAACTATCTTGGTATGAAAGAGAAAGAAAAGATTTGGAAGAAGATGAGGCATAAGCTACTCAACTTGAAGCCCTTATTGCAAAAAGACTGCCAAGAGGATCTGGTAAGTATGAAGGAAAATTACCCTTCAAATGTTTCAACTGCAATAAGATTGATCATTTTGCCTCAAGGTGTCCAGAAATATTTTCAAAGACAAATCCAAATAGATCAAGATTCTAAAAGAAATGTTACTATGTTCATGAAGATGATGATGATGAAGGAGTAACAGATGATGAATCAGAGACAGGAAACAAATCTGGAAGTGACTGGGTGTTTATTGCCATCAAGGAAGAAGATCCAATGCCCACTGAATTTATCAATCATAAATAGGTAGAAAGAGCTTTGACTACTCAAGTTGAAGACAAGGATGAATGGGTCATTGACAGTGGATGCTCCCACCATATGACTGGTGACAAAAATAAGTTCATAGATCTGGAAAGATATGAAGGAGGAGTTGTAAAATTTGGTGATAATTCTTCTAGCAGAATCAAAGGCAGAGGAACTATTTCTTTTGATGGAAAGAACAAAACCAGTGATGTACTGTATGTTGAAGGTCTCAAGCACAATCTTCTTAGTGTTGGGCAGTTGGTGGACAAAAGCTATGATCTCTGATACAAAAATGGAAAATGTAGAATCTTTGAAAGCTCTGGAACTAAGATTACATCCAGTACTCAAATAAAAGGTAACATCTTCCACTTGGTTGGTACTGGCAAAAGATGTTTATTTGTTCAAATTGATCAAAGTTGGCTATGGCATAGGAGAATGTGTCATGTAAATTTTGATAATATCATCAAGATAAGCAACACTCAGGCTATAAGAGATCTTCCAAGACTGGTGAAACCCACTAATAGTATGTGCAAAGAATGTCAGCTGGGTAAGTAGAGCAGATTCACATTTAAAAGCAAGGAACAATCTTTTACCAGATTGTTGGACTTAGTACACACTGATCTATGTGGACCAATAAGAATTAAGAGTCTGCAAGGTGATAGATATTTCATGTTACTGATTGATGACCACTCCCGGATGATGTGGGTGACTTTCCTGAAAGAGAAATCTGAAGCTCTTGAGAAGTTTAAAATATTCAAGGCTATGGTAGAGAATGAAACTGGGTTAAACATAAAATGTCTTAGGTCTGATAGAGGTGGAGAATTCACATCCAGAGAGTTCATAGAATTCTGTGAGAAACATGGGATAAAGAGATCATTATCTGCTCCAAGGACTCCACAGCAGAATGGAGTAGTGGAGAGAAAGAACTGGACCATCCAAGAAGCATCTAGAACCATGATGATGGAAGTAAATGTCCCTCAGATCTACTGGAGAGAAGCTATAAGCACTACTGTTTATACTCTTAATCAAGTACAAATTAGAAGTAATACTGGTAAGATCCCTTATTAACTCTGGTTTGGCATCACTCCTACTGTGAAGTATTTCAGAGTCTTTGGTAGTAAATGTTACATTAAAAGAAATGAAGACCTTGGCAAATTTGATGCTAGAAGTGATGAAGGAATATTCTTGGGTTACTCTACTCAAAGCAAAGCATATCGGTGTTATAACAAGAGATTAAGAAAGATTGTAGAAAGTACAAATGTGAAGGTTGATGAAGGCATTGAAAATCCCTCAAGGTTTTATGAGTATGAAGCAGATGATCATAATGATGTTCTAGTCCAAGAAGATCTAGCCCCTTCTGTAGTTCAGATTCAAACCGATCCAAAGAATCCTGAAATACAGGAAGAAGAGATAAGTTTGAATGAACCTGTCCAAGAAATAAAAGTGCAAGAAATTCCCAAAACTCCCAGGTATGTAAGACTAAATCATTCTAAAGACCAGATCATAGGTGATAGAAGCAAATGTGTTCAAACAAGAAGAAAGATTGCTCATGATTCAGAGAAGTATTGTCTGATTTCAAAGATTGAACCAAAATAGTAAGTGAAGCATGCAATGATGAAAGCTAGGCCAAAGCAATGGAGGAAGTGTTGATGCATATTGAGAAAATCCACACTTGGGATCTTGTTCCCAGACCTAGAAACAAAAATGTGATTGGGACCAAGTAGGTCTTCCAGAATAAACTGAATGAAGATGGTGAAGTAGTCAGAAACAAAGCCAGATTGGTCTGTAAGGGTTATTCTCAAGTAGAAGGAGTTAACTTTGAAGAAACTTTTGCTCCGGTGGCAAGAATTGAAGCTGTCAGATTATTTCTTGCTTTTGCTACCTTCAAGGATTTCAAATTATATCAGATGGATGTCAAGTCTGCCTTCCTAAATGGTGACTTGGAAGAAGTATACATTGAGCAACCGGATGGATTTCAATTGTCTGATCATGGTGATATGGTCTACAAGTTGAAGAAAGCATTGTATGGACTCAAACAAGCCTGAAGGGCCTGGTATGAAAGATTGGATAAACATGTTTTGAAGATTGGTTTCAACAAAGGTACTGCTGACAATAACTTGTACTTCAAGATTGATCATGAAAATATCTTGATTGTTGAAGTATTTGTTTATGACATCATTTTTGGAGGAAGAGATAGTATGTACAAGACTTTTGTAAATCAAATGAAAAGTGAATTTGAGATGTCTATGTTTGGGGAAATGAATTTCTTCTTGGGTTTGCAAATCACTTAAGCAAAGAAAGGAATATTCATATCACAGACCAAATATGTGAAAGAATTGTTGAATAAATTTGGGATGGAAGATTCAAAGCCAATGAATTCTCCCATGGCAACTGGGTGTAAATTGATCAAAGATGATGAATCTCCTAAGGCTGATCAGAAAAAGTACAGGTCAATGATTGGAGGACTATTGTATCTTACTCAAACTAGACCTGACATTATGAATGATGTTGGTCTTGTTGCTAGATTCCAAGCTGATCCTAGAGAATCTCATGTCATAGAAATCAAGAGAATTCTTAGATATCTAAAGGGAACAGTTGAGTATGGTTTATGGTATCCTAGGGATCATGATTTCTCTCTTCACACATATACAGATGTTCATTGGGCAAGAGATGTGGATGATCAGAAGAGTACCAGTGATGGTGCATTCCTTTTTGGGAAAAGATTGGTTTCTTGGCTGAGCAAGAAACAAGAGGCAATATCTATGTCCACTACAGAAGCAAAATATATTGCAGTAGCAGGTAGTTGCACTCAAGTATTGTGGATGAAGAAAATGCTAAGAGACATCAGAGTGGAGTATGAGGAACCTATCACAATCTTCTGTGATAACTCAAGTGCAATAAATATATCAAAAAATCTGGTGTTGCATTCAAAGACAAAACATATATCCATCAAGTTTCACTTTTTGAGAGAGCAGGTGAACAAGAATGAAGTCAGATTGGAGTTTGTGCCCTCAAAGGATCAGATTGCAGACATTTTTACTAAACCTCTACCTAAGGACTCTTTTGAGTATCTCAGGGAGAAGTTAGGGGTTATTATCCCTCCGGCTCTGAATTAAGGTGCACTAATGTGCATCAGTCTGGCGGATCTCACAGTCATATCTTGTGGTCCAGATTGATGATAGGAAGCTGACACTTAGGGGGAGCAGTCTGTATGATTCTGAAGTATTGATGCAAGTATGTGCCCTTTTCCATTGATGTCAAAGGGGGAGAGAAGACATGTGAAAAATAAAAGTGGTTGCTGATCAAAGGTGGAGGAGTAAAGAAAGAGGAGACATATGAATGATTCTTGGTGATAGGGGGAGCTATGTCAGTTAGTGAGGAGAAGTTCTTGTCTTGATAGTTAAAATAGTTTTTCACATCATATGTTGCCATCAATGACAAAGGGGGAGATTGTTGCAAGTATGGGCCTAACCAGTGTTGTCATTGATGTCAACATACTCCTATTGCATTGATGTCAAGGATTGGATGAGCTGTGTGTTGAGGATATTGAGAAAATTAGTCCTATCAGAAACAGTGAAGATAGTGAAGCTCTATGAAGTAAAGATCCCAACTAGATAAAGATTAGAGAATACACATCAAAGGGTTTGTAGATATGTGTATAAAGATGATCCAGTCAAGATTTGAGAGGTCTGCATAAATATTTGGAGAAGTTATCGACATATGAGTAAAATTGGTTATGGCAGCTATTTAGAGGTGACAGAGTGACACAAATAGGTTCGGTGAGATCTAGAAATGCAATATCTTGTTCTACGGATTTGGTGAAATGTTTAGGAAGCCAATGTGAATTGAAAACTCAATTGGTTCATGGTCTGGAGGTCTGCAAGCATTTATTCTAATGTGACAGTGATGACAGACTATGTTCTTCAGGTTTCAGATGAAGATGCAAATGATTTTAGTAAGTAGAAGTCGTGTGGATGTTCTTGGTGATTCAGGCAAGCTTGTGGGGGTCTCTAGATTGTGTCTAGTTCATGTTGGTGGTTTGCATTGAAGATTGCGCTCGTAATTGAAGATTTGCTCTCGGGTGGTGGTGTTCTTCCTAACCATGGCCGACCGAATGTTTTACACATCTTGCGGATGATCTTGAAGATGTTCTGTGAAGCATGGCATATTCCTCAAAGAAGATTGAAGTCCCAGATATGTGTGGCCAATAGTGTGGTGATACGCATGAAGTCTTTGTAACAAATCAAGTTGTATTTTTGTAACTGCTCTATAATAAAATAAAGTATGTTGTGCTGACTTTGATGATTATCCCAAAGTTGATGTCTTGTATAAATAAGATTTGTGAAGTCATTTTAAAGTATCCTTGGTGGAGATGAAAAAGTGGTAGAGAGGAGAAGAGTGAAAAGCAAAGTGGAAGTGTTGAGCTTAAATGGAACTATCTCAAGGATGGTGAAGATGCTAATCTCTAGTTCAAGTATGTAATATTTATATTATTATTCTATAGACAACATGTGTCCTGTAGGCAATGGGCCTCTTGTGAATGGTGTGCTCAGGTAGTGAGTCCTAATTCACAAGTGCCATTTTGTTCTTCTTATTCTTTTAACAGAGAATACAATCTTGGGTTAGTCACCCCGTCGTTTTTCCCTGCCACATTAAAATCTTGGTGTCATATGTGTTAATGTGTTTCTGCTCTTGAGATATTGCATTATGCTTCCTTGATTAAATCATTATTATGTTGTAGAAATATAAGAAGGATTTAAGTATTTATATAAAAGAAATTTTTGGTGATAACTAATTCACCCCCTTCCTCTCAGTTGTCTGTCCTAAAACCAACATGTTGAGAAGGATGAGTCAAGACATGGGACTGAATTGGATGACAGTCAAGGCTAGTACTATCAGTTCATGGATACAGTTGGAGACTCACAAGTGGTAGACCAATACAGGCCTGACATGGAGGAAAGGATGGACCAAAATGATAAAGATATTGATTCAGAGTAGCTACCTAGAGATCTAGTTGGAAAAGATGATGAATTAAGTCAGGAATGGGAATCTAAAATTATGGGAAGATCAGTATAACACTAAATAGAAATCTTTTTGATAATGAACAGTAATATGGCAAGAAGTTTCCTTTCTACTATATATTATAGTTTTTAATTTCTAAAACGGTGTATATTTTAGAAAGAAGCAGTTTTGGATTGTTGTAAGTAGCAATTTTGGTGAGGCATCTCCAACCTTTTTGATGTAAAAACTAGTTTTTCACTTTTGAATAATATTTGTACTTGATTCTCAATGTAAAAAAATTTGAAGGGCAAGTGACCTTTCTTCAAAGTGCTCAAAATGGGTTCTTATGGCTATGCAATAATATCCAATTGCACTAAGGCATGAAGCCTAGGCAATAACATTCAAAAAGGTCTTAAGGCATTCGATGTATCCCTAGCCAAAACTAAGCATATGCAAATATGAGACATAGTACTCTCGGGGGTATTAGTGACTGGTTGAAAATTAAAAGGAATTTGATAAAAATCACACTTAATTTAGGGCTCCATCGAAACCCTAATGACAAAACACTTCTTCCCTATTCTTTTGGGCTCATTTCACTTTTGCATCTTTTAAGAAATATGGCTATGCTCTCTGCAGCCTTCAAGATAGGGTTTGAAGCTTGGAAATCTTTGGTTTTGTCTACATTTTTGTTGCTACAAGTTGATTCTCTGAAAGATCCTTGCACAGAATGGAGGTAACTACTTTTTGTGACATATTTGATGCATTATTTTGAGGCAAAACCAAACTTTATGGCCGTGGTCTAATGTACTTTTTCTCTTTTATGCTACTTCTTCCTCATCTCTTCTCATTGAGGCTACTGTGATACTCTTCAATCACTCTGCAAAATCCTCATGGCCTTTTTGCAAGTATGAAGGTGAGTTTTCCTTTATCCCCAGGCCGCGACTAGTCATTATATCATTGTATTTTTTCAAGAATGATTAGGGTTTCATTCTATAGTTTCATTGACTCTAGTTTCTCCCTGTATCACTCC
This sequence comes from Cunninghamia lanceolata, assembly GCA_027924645.1. NCBI lineage: Eukaryota > Viridiplantae > Streptophyta > Pinopsida > Cupressales > Cupressaceae > Cunninghamia > Cunninghamia lanceolata. The sequence continues at coordinate 16,944,577 of BSBN01000553.1, read as the reverse complement.
TTTTACTTTATCTCTGCAACAATGGACTAAAATAAAAAGCTTTGTCTTTTCCTTTTTACCTGTAGCAAAATAGGCCGCGACTGGAAAACTTGTATTCTAAGTTTTGATTTCTCAAAAACACCTTTTGAGTAATAAGCTGATATCTCCATGGCATTTGATAGCTCTCTTTGAGCATTTTGTTTTGAGAACCCATGAGGGTTATGTCAATTGTATATACATTCTCATGAAAACTTCACTTTTCTATGTCTATGTAGTTGTATTTTTAGACCATGAAGTTGCGGCCAACACACTATAGTCTAATTTATCTAAGATCTGTAACTTTTGATAAAACCCTCAAATGGGTGTGAGTAAAAAGTTTATTTTTGTAGCTATACACTGGTACTCTGCATATGTTCATTTGAAATCTTTGATCTTTTTATATATTTAACCATGTATTTGACTGTAACTTCTCTCTATCAACAACTTTGAATGTTTTGAACACAAAAAATTGTCATTTGAGTTAACACAAGGTTGCAGTGTGTGTAGTTACACCTTTGAACAAGAAACAAAACTTCAATGCATAGATGTATCTAATGAACTGCCGATAGCATATAAATGTTCTTGTAGCATCATATGATATTGAGATTATCTTCTTTTTGTCATTCCTTTGACTGCATACAGTTTCATACTTGAGATGGTTCACTTCTTGGTGATGATGAAAAATAATGACCAAACTATCATTTAGATGATGCTATCTTAGTCCTTGACACTTATACAATTGTACGTCATTTGATGGAAGTGACTTCACCTTTCTCTATAGATGGAAGATGTATACATATTCTTATAGCTTCCACTTACAAGATGTCTAATATATGCTCTCTTTCTATTGCTCTTATTAGTTGTAAATGATCTTTCCATGACACTTATGGTACCTTGTTCAATCTAAAACATCTGGAATACATGTTGCAATTTACCTCTGTAACATTAGAAGAAAAACATTTATTGCAGAGCCCTGGTAATGATAACTCCTATGCATTGGCTACAACTGTCATTTGATTATGCACATATCTGCTATGGTTTTTTGTAACATGATACATATACTTGGCAATGTAATCTAGTCATGCATAAGACTATACCTTTCTTTTGCTATGGTATGACAAATGAGATACCAATGATTAGTGTATCAGTTGACTATTCATCTCCTTCATAACAATGATGTTTACTTACTACTGCCATACATGATGCAATCTGCATTCTAATTCATTACTATCGTTGCCTTAGCTGCTCCATACATGTACTTGATTCTTTCATGTCATGTTTGAGACAGGAGCAACAAACTATCTTTAAAAAGGAAAAATGTTTGATGTGGACTCTGTTTCACCTGTACACATGCTTTCTCCTATATTGGCTCATTGGCAGCCAAGTGAAAAGTTCACTGTTCATAGATGATTGCCACTTCAACCCTTTTGGATTGGTAGTCATAGGTGAACATTGAACTTAAAGCTCAATAGGCTAAGTTGATGTAACATTATTTCACTTTATCATTCTCTCCTTTGCATAGTATAAATGAATATTCTAATCTCATTCCCCTTAAGACTCAGGGGTAGCATGTTGAGCTCTACCCTTTTGGGAGCCCATTTGACACCACATGCTGATTTGTCTTCAATCAACTACATGACTTATCCTATACCTGCACATGAAACAAACAGATTAGATTAAAAACATTGAAGTTCAATGATTTCTTCTCTTTTAGTTCCTCTTACATGTAAGTGATGTTCATCTGATCAGTGCATTATAGGACATGTATTATTCCTCTTCTAATAGACACATAGAGAAATCATAACAGGAGCTCTAACAAGCCTTTTCCCAATTTTACAGGTTCTTATGGAGGATCAAGAGCAAAGATAGAAGGCATCCTCGTAGATTGAAGACATTTAAAGGCAATGATGGCTATGACCTTTCTCTCTATCTTTAGATGCATAGTATCTTCCTTATATTTGCATTTGTTCATCTACTCCCATCGCTTGTGTGGGACATTTGATTTATCAATCTTTCATTCAATGCAATGTTTATTTTTGTTATGTACTTCATTTGTAAAATGGATAAACACTATAGTGAAATGAAATAACTTATCTCTTATCCATCTTTCTACAATGAATGATGATTAGAAATTCTTCTCTTTTGTTGAACAACTAAACTACAATATTACTAAAACATCCAATTATGTAAATAACTTATAACAAAAAAATGTTAAAACCTTCACTTTAAAATGAACTTGCTAGACTAGCTCTACTCGTTTGAGCTGTAAGTAAAAAATGGTAACAATATGATAAGAATATACACTTGATTACTAGCTACTTGGATATTGCCTTGCTACTAGCTAGATATCTATAGACCTAATGAGGTTATTGTAGAGAATTTTAGCTCTACATTGAAAATTGTTTTGAGTCAGGATGGATTAGTATCAATCCTCTAGAGGTAGCATTAATTTTGAATTAAGAAGGTGAAAGTATTTTGGCTCTTATTGGGTTTGAAATTAAGTTTCATTGACCCGACACCATTAAAGAAGGAAGCCCACAAGAAGGATGCATGTGGAAGTTTCTTGTATCTTTAAGCTTCAATAGTTCGATAGCATTTTTTGTTTGTTCCAAGCTACCAAGTGTTACCAGTCTCACCTAAGGGTGGGCCCAAGTTTGATCAAATGGAAGTCTCAAGAAGAAATAAATAAGGGAGCTTCTATTGATGCCATGTGTTGAATGTCCACGCTTCCCCACAAAATAATGTTTCAACACACCTCAAATCATGTGCCATGCGACCACATGGCGAGTAGACTAACGAGTTTTAAATGAGGCTGAAAACACTACGAGGTCATTGATCATAAACATAGGGAACTTGATGATGGAGGAATTATGAAGGACCTTTTAGGATAGATAAAGAGGCCAAAACATTGGTAACAAATGAAGATGAGCCACCAGCCCTCTACGTTGGCTAAGAAGGCATAGAAATATCAGTTGGCCATAACTCAAGTATTAATGGCCTGACAAAGCATGAAAGATGGTGGTTGAATCTCCAAGAGTTCTGGTAAGACATCAATACTACATTCTAGCACCATCAAGCTTCACTAATAAAAAATACTAAACAGCTACAGTGATTCAATGCTATGTTGCCAAAAGTAATTGTGGTAATTATTGCCCAGTGTAGCATGTTAAGGTGATTAGATTGCTATATATAGGGCCAAGAACCATTGTAAAAAGGATTGGGCAATGTTTATTCATTGAGACAATTCATATATTGTAGAAGAAGAATAAATAAGCTTTTGAGCCTTTGTAGATTCTCTTCAAGAGTGGATTGAATCTTTTATAACTATGCCTTTGTGCCTTTTTGTAACTTGTTTTTTATTCATCAATAAAGAAGTGATGCACTGTGCCTTTTCTATGACTGCTAAGTCTTTGTTTTGAGTTTAAGATATTGATGCATGCCTTTGTTTTTAGTTTCAATGAATGATATTTGTAAGTGGTTTGAAATCATGTTCCTTTGAGCTCTTGGCAGGCATGAGTTAATATTGTAAGTTAAATATGGAAACATTGTGCCTTTGTTCCATTAATCTAGATCTTATTTCTTGGTGCATCACCTTAGAATAGATTTTACTTTAAGTTTCTCTCCTCTTTCCCTTACCAACATTTTGAAAGAATTAATGAGAATCTTAAGAAGAGCCATCTTCTAAAATCCCAAAGGTTATCTTGTGATTCACAAAATGAGTCCCACAGTCATAGGATTTCCCATTAATTTGATGGTTGGCTATGATGAAGATTCAATTCTTAGGTATAAATAAAAAAACATCAATATTATGTTCTAGCACGACTGATAGGAATTGAACCCACAATCACTTGATTAGAAGTCAGAGTGTATGAGTAAAATGCCTATAACAAGATCATTTGTAGCATCTCATCAAGGCCTTTTAGTTCCTTCACTTGTGATAGTTCCCAGAAGAATAGTAGTACATCCAAACCCACCACTTGTTTGGATGGATCTACCCATTGCTCCTAGAAACTTTATGAACTGGAATAATGGTAGCCCACTGATTCCTCTAGTCCCACAATAATATGGGACCCAATCCATGCTAAGGCATGTCCTAAATATACAGGGGAAGACTCAAGAAATCCTAAAGAGCACCTTCAATATGTGGCTGATATCTATACATTCACTATGTGATAGAATAGAATGTAGCCTTAAGACTACTGGCACCATCATTCAAAGTAAAGGTGCTTGACTCATATAGATCCTTGCACTCAAATTTGATAGGCACATGGGACCAATTAGGATATCTATTTTTTGAAAGGTTCAGTGAGAAGGGAGACAAATCTTTTCTGCTACAACTCATTACCATTAAGAAAGCACCGCAACAAGAAGTAGTTACTGACTTCAACACCCAATTTCATAAAACTTGGCAATAGATTCCAATGACTGCTCACCCTCCCCCAAGTATGGCTACTATCTTCTAATTGAAAGATTTCAATTTAGACATAGAAATAATGATTTAGTCTTTAAGAGGACAAACTCTCCCTAACGCATATGATCTAGTAGTAAGAGACAAAAATAACCTTGTAGATGTTGGAAATCTTCCCCTAGGCCTCCTATGCCAATGTTTTCCTGAGTTGTCATTACAAGAAGAAGAGTTTAAAGATGAAGCCCTCCTACCCAACACAAGTCTGACTTCTTCCCACTCACGAAGTCCAAAATCCCTTGGTGCCAACTCTGTAGGTTGTCTCAAAAATAGACAATATGAAGAGCATCTTATGAGGCTTTTCAAATGAGATCATTAATCTCAAGAGACAACAAGACTCATATCTAAGATGTCCCTATCAAGGTGACCAAAATCCTAGGCCCCTATACCAACCTAACAAGTACCAAAACTCCCAAGAAGTAGGCCCATCCCAATAGCAACTAGTGTCAATCCCTACTTCTTTGCAGAAAATCTCTCCTAACCCGGTACATGACTTGATTCCTGAACAAAACAATGTTGTAGATGATTCAAATGCATGGTGTTCCCCCTACAATAAAGTTCATCCACCCAGAGCTTGTCCATGGGAGAATCTCTAACAACTAGTAACAAAGTAGAGGCAACAAGGATTTCAAGGAGGAGCCCAAACTGAGACATCTTCATACCAATCCCTAGGGGTGCAAAACACTACCTTACTAGCCCATATATAGGGAATGCAATTACAAAAAGAAGAAGAAATAGCTCCCAAACATTTGTTGTTCTCATGGATTGAAGGAGTTCAGAGGTGGTGTTTGTAAATGATCCCTCCACTTTGAAGATTCCATAGGTTCAATCTGATTACTTCACATGCTCAAAGAGACGTATGGTCAGTGATTCAGAAGTAGTTCTTTGGCCTAAACCAACTCTACAAAGAAGACCAGTCACTCCTACCAGTCAAACATTCAATTATGAGATACCACTGCAAAGTTATGGGATAGCAACACAAAGTAATGCAACACAAATCATCATAGTGGAAAGACCAAGATACATGGGATATGTCCTGAAACCATAGATTCCTTCTCTACTTAATGTGGTGGAGCAACTCAAGAAAGGCCTAGCTAACATCTCCTTATGGGACATTCTATCTATCCTAGAGAAAAAGACATTCCTCCAAGAATCTCTAGAATAGAAGGAGGACATACTACGAGCAAAATCATCAACTCTTGGTGCATAGGAAGAGGCAGTGTAACCCTAAAACATAGTGTAGACTCAAATCTTAGTTGTCCTCATGAATGAAAAGGTGGAGGTAAGCAAGCCTAAGTTCACTCCTTTCTACTTGACAATTATAATAGGAAAGAAACCACTACACAAGGCCATGATAGACGAGTTCTGGTGCTAGAACTACAGTCATGCCCAAGAAGGTAGAAGATGCTCTTCAACTAGAATATGAATCTTTACAAAAGGGAGTCATGCAGTTGGATGGGAAGAAAGTGCAAACTATGGGAATCATTAAGGTTCTATCCCTCACATTATATGCTTGCCCAAATATCTTGGCTCTTTAAGAGCTGGTAATTATTGATATTCCACTAGCCTTCAGCCTCTGACTATCACAAGACTTCACTACCAAGATTGGTGGATCCCTGTATCTAGGCTGGACCCACCTTATCCTCTAAACTAGATACAACTCTAAGATGAAGATCTTGTCTAAACCTCTCCAACAAGAACATATCACTCATGAGGTGATGACAAAATTTTAACCAATGCATGCTATGCTGTCAAAAGAAGTGAAGCAAGAGATATACCTATTTGACCAATAGGTTGAGAATAGAAACCAAACCAATGAAGAGGAGACAATCATATTCAAAGATATTGAAAGGAAGAAAGGTATGAGGAAACACTTCCTACACTGATCTACTGAGGAAAGATATATGCAAATTTTAACTTTTATAGTTACATGTTATTAGATACACATTAACAGAAAGGTAATAACAACATCCAAATGAACAGTAATATTCTAAGGGAAATGAATGCTACTTTTATAGCCCTAACTCAAAAACTTAATTCTCCAACTTCTTTTGCTCATTTTAGGCCTATTTCATTGGGTAATACCTTGTATAAAATCTTTACTAAAGCCATCACAATGAGATTGGCCTACTTAATTCCCAAATTAATCTTTGATGAGCGAGGATTTGTTCCAGGAAAAGAGATAGCAGATGGAGCATTAATAGCTCATGAAGTTCTACACTCTATTAGGAATTAAAAATTTCGGCCATGATTTTAAAATTAGACATGAAGAAGGCTTATGATAGAGTATCATAGGATTTCTTGTTGAAGGTTCTTGGGAAATTTGGTTTTTCAAAAAAATGGTGTAAATGGATTTGGTCCTACATTTCGAAAGTAAGGTCAACAGTCCTGTTAAATGGAAGTCCTATTGATTTTTTCCAAGTCTCTCAAGGTATTAGACAAGGGGATCCTCTATCTCCTTATCTTTTCATATTGATGGCAGAAGCTTTTAGCCGGGATATCATTAATCAATGTCAGCTTTCTAATTGGAAGGGTATTGTTATTCCTTGGGTTCCTTTTCCTATTACTCATACCCTATTTGTAGATGATACTTTATTGTTTAAATTTCCTTCTTTAAGTGAGGCTAAATGCATTCAGACTACAGTCACAAACTATTGTGAAGTTTCCAATCAAGAGGTTAATTTGGACAAGTCTAAATTTTTTTTCTTTAACACCAAGGCAAATATTCAGTCTAGAATTATTTCTCTTTTGAAATATAAATTGGGGTCATTACCTAACCAATATTTGGGTATTCCTTTATTTTTTGGTCCTAATAGGAAGTCTTTTTGGGCAAAGATTTCTAAATCAATTCATAATAGAATTGCCCCATGGAAGGGCAGATGGCTTACTTTGTCTGGTAAGATTACTCTTCTTAAGTCAGTCTTGACTGCTCTTCCAATCTATATGCTCTTAGTCTTGAAAATTCCCAAAGGAATTATAGAAGATATCTAGAAATCTCTTAGGTTTTTTCTTTGGAAGGGTAGTTCAGAAGTCAGTAATAAGATCCCATTGATTTCCTGGGATAAGGTATGTATTCCTAAATCTTTAGGGGGAGCAGGTATTCATAGTTTAGAAGCTCAAAATAAGTCTTTGGGTGCTAAGGTGGCTTGGAAGCTTTATTCCAAACCTCAGTTAAAGTGGTGTAGATTTATGCAATATAAGTATTTGGATTTTTCTAATCCTAAAAGAATTTTCACAGTAGAGAATCCTCCTAAGGGATCTAGTATGTGGAATTTTTTAGTGGCCTGTAAGGGGGTTATTCTCCCTAATCTTTCTTGGAAGGTTTTTAACGGCTGTAAGGCTAATTTTTGGGAGGATTCATGGAATCGTTTCCCTCCTATTTCTCTTTGTGATGGTTTGGATCAAGCTAGAGATTTCCTTTTACTTAATTGGGGGAGTAAGGTGAGAGATTATTTTTCAGTAATCAGGGATGGTTCCTTCTCCTTAGTGGTGTGGAAAGACTTTCAGCAGTGTGATTTTCCTCAGGAACAAAAAAATTACTTTCTTTTCAGCTTCAAAAAAGGAGGATTTGTTTTTCTAATAAAGTAGATGAATTAATTTGGACTTTTACAAATAATGGTTCTTACTCTATTTGTGATGGTTATAGATCCTTGGTTTTCAAACAGGGAAGTCAGATGTTGGACTGGCCTTTCTCTCTTTGTTGGAATGTTGCTTGTCTTCCTAAAGTGGGTGCTTTTGCTTGGTTGGCGCTTCAAAGGAAAATTTTGGCTAACTAAATTTGGTTTAGCAGAACCTTTTAAATGTGTTTTCTATGGAAAGTGTGATGAGGAGCCTGATCATCTCTTTGTGCTTTGTACTTTTGCTTCAACTTGTTGGTATTGGTTATTTTCAAAGCTTAATTAGTTTGCTCCTTTACCTAATTCAATTTTGGATTTGTTTCGTAGCTGGCCAATTCTTTATAAAGGCTCAACGTTCTCTTCTATTTGGATTGTCTCTCCTTCTATTGTGATATGGAATTTATTATTAGAGAGAAATCAGAGGATATTTAGAAAAGAATTCCAAATTTGTGAAATTATTTTGTCAAAGATTGAGAAGTCTAATCAGAAGTGGTCATGAGCAACTTACAAAGCAGGGATTCTTCAAATTTAAATTTTTCCTCCTGGGATGATCAGCTTTTGAAATCTTGGAAGTCTTTAAAGCCCTTGCCAGACTTGGGATTTTCTTCAAACTTTAAAATTGATATAAGTACCATTAGATGGATGTTTCTTGCTCAAGGTTTTGTAAAACTTAATTTTTATGGTGCTTCACGAGGTAACCTAGGTCCTACCTCAATTGGGGCAGCTTTAACAGGGGATTCAACAGAACTTTTAGTGGCTTTTTATTTAAAAATATCAGAAACCACTAATAATCTAGCTGAGGTTATGGCTCTAGTTGAAGGTTTGAAATTAGCAAAGCAGGTGAATATTGTTAACCTTCACATAGAACAGGATTCTTTGGTAACTATCAATGCTCTGAAGAAAAATGTTGCATTAAATTGGAAGATTAATTATCTTTTACAAGAGGCACGAGATTTCTTGAAATTTTTTGATAAATTTTTTATCTCTCATTGCTATAGAGAAGGTAATCTTTTGGTGGATGCTTTAGCTAATTTAGCATTCAATTTGGAGGTAGACCGTTTGATTTTGGATAGTGGGAACATTAGAGGTTTTCCTAATATTTTAAGTTTAATTGAAAAAGAATCTAGTACTTGTGTAGTTTAATTGCATGCGAAGCATGCTCCTCTTAATACCTCTTGCTTATCCTTTCTAAGCTTTAAAGTTGTTATTTTGTGTGTATTAATTGTTTCATGATGTCATTTTCTTGTGCTCTCCTATCATAGCAGGGAAATCTACACTGAATCCAATTCTTTACTACTTCACTTCAGATTGTTGGAATGTGGCATCATTTAAGAGGACTTCTAATGATGTTGTGCCTTAATATTCAAAGCCTCTCAATTTATTTAATCTCAATCAATGTTTGGTTTATTCATCCCATGTTTCTAAGCTTAAAGATGGAGATTCAATTGAATCGTAGACTTCACTTCCCTGTGCAGAAATGGGAAATGACCTTTTTTGGGAATGTAAATGCAGAGGGTTTAGCTTCTGTGTTTGCAATTGATAATCAAGATACTGAAGAAGTAGTACGTGAGGTAGTAGGAAATGATTTGTTGGACTCCTGTGCACGTTCTCTATACCCTTCTCAGATTTTATCAATGTTTGCTTCTAATGTGATAGACTTGGTCTAGGATTTCTCTATGGTAAGGCAGTTAATTTCAAAGTTTGTTCATCATTTTCTATATTCAAAGGATGTGTTACTAGAAGCTTTCTAGAATTATGACCTGTTTAAGTCAGGTGCTCTAATTGGTGGCTTGTTTACTAAATGCAATATTCTTCATTCTCTTGCTCACAATTGCACTTTCAATGCTTTTGGTTCGGCCATCTGACTCGAGAATGAGGATCTGTTGAGCATCTCTCTTCATGCTCATAGAGCTGAGTTGGGTGAATTACTGGTGAATTGGGTGGAAGAGAAGTTTGTTCATCATTTTCTATGTTCAAAGGATGTGTTACTAGAAGCTTTCCAGAATTATGACCTGTCTAAGTCAGGTGCTCTAATTGGTGGCTTGTTTACTAAATGCAATATTCTTCATTCTCCTACTCACAATTGCACTTTCAATGCTTTTGGTTCGGCCATCCGACTTGAGAATGAGGATCTATTGAGCATCTCTCTTCATGCTCATAGAGCTGAGTTGGGTGAATTACTGGTGAATTGGGTGGAAGAGAAGTTTCATGCTCTACTCTTTTTGATTCAGTTCCATCCTCAGATTTCTCCTCTTCCTGGGTCACCAGTTGAACCGGATACTACCGAGGGTAATGTTATGTTGCAAGATCTTAATGCACCAGTTGATGGTTAGAATGTTCATTTGTATTTAGTCACTGGTTATGCAAATTTTTTGGCAAAGGCTTCTCCTTTAAAGATTTGTATAGTTTTGTGGAGATGTCTACTACAACAATTTTGCTCTCTTTTAGCTGATATTTTGAGGGATATTTTTAAATCCTTTTCTTTTTTGTGAGGAGTTTTTGGGGGTGAAGATTATAGCTCTTTTTTGTATTATTCTATTTCCCCCATTCCTTTTGTTGTAAGCCCTATAAGGGAAATTGTAAATTCTGAGCTACAACCAAAGGTTTTCTTTTTGGCTCTTTCCTGTCGGTATGCTCTATTGAACCAACTTTTTGTAATTTTTTAATATTAATATATATAATTATAGTTGCTCGCCACTTTTCGTTAAAAAAAATAACAACATCCAAATGCACATACAAAACTCACAACACAAGATATACATGGGGAAAACCCTTTCAGGTAAAAAGCCCCACACTCTAAAACCTGCACAATGTATTATCAAATCAAAAGATGATTACAACACACTTGCAATGCAAGTTCTTTTAGGAGTACACACTGTTGATTCTCATTCATATCCCATGACATTTCACATAATCCAGCCCCTTATTTATCAAGACTCTTTGTCAGTTATCCAATGTCTACTTATCCATGTCAGCTAATAACAAAATAACTACTGATTCCTTTATTAAATATAGGGCAATTTTTACCCCCTTGCACTCCCCCATTAATTACTTTGGGGGGAAACTGCAACTAATAAAGTCACCAAAATTTACAAGGTGCTGACTATGGGATCCTACAACATAGTGCTAAATAAATAAGTACAACATTAGGAACTTGCAAAGGTTGAGACACCTTAATTAAAAAAAGATATGTAGACCCATCGCTATAGAAATTTTGATTCCCTAGGATTGGGGATGTACATCATCTATGATCTATGATGCAAAACAAGTCATCCTAGAATGTGAAAATCTTCCACAAAGCTTGGTGCAAGATCTAAATGGGCCTACATAGTTGTGAAGACTATATTTTGATGGCGTAAGGTGCTCAAATGGCTCTGGATCTGGTATAAGCCTCATTTCTCATCAGAGAAAAAGGATTCTAAAGGATGTCCTCTTTTAGTTTAGCTATACAAATAACAAGGCTAACTATACAGTGTTGGTGTAAGGTCTCCTTTTAGCTGAAAGGATAAAAATCAAACAACTACAAATATTCATGGATTTTAAACTAGTCAGCAAACAAGTAAAGGAAGTGGTCATAGCTAAAAATATTAGAATGAGGTCATACTATCATAAGGTATGGGACCTATTAGAGGGCCTCAAGGTATTAAATAAGGAAGTAATCCCAAGGATTCAAAACAAGGAGGCTGATAGGATGGCTTAGATAGGATCCCAATTTGATCCAGTAAGAAACCTCTTGAGAAATAAAGACTATCAAATTAATTATAAGGCCTGCAATCCCAAATAATGAAAACCATTGGTAGGTGTTCAAAAGTAACAAGAACATCACTATATTCCTATGAAAGTCAAACGGAATTTTTAGACCAATTACAACCAAAGATAGAAGAATCTTATGGGGACTAGATCATGTAGCTGAGGTCCAACAAGCTTCATTAATGCCTTATAACTTTGGAGATCATTTTTAAATTAGATGATGCCAAAGGAGACAAGAGTAAGTTCTCCACTAATAAAGGAGATTACACTAAAATTAAGATCCATCCTAGAAGGAGGGTGAAAGTAGGTAAGGTTAAAACTCAAGATGAAAGGGATAAGATTGTGGCCTTTTGCAACAAATACGACAGAGTAATGGCCTAGAACTATGAAGATCTCAAAGGGTGTGATAAACAAATAGTTTAACACACCATTGAACTAATGCCTGAGGTGAAGCCAGTTAGATAGAGACAGAGACCTGCCAATCCAAAGATAGAGCCCCTCATGAAACAAGAGTTGAGCATTCAACATGGGTCTCTAACTTGGTCATGGTAAAAAAGAAAACCAAGGAAATAAGGCTCTGTGTCAAGTTTAGGTACCTCAACTGAGCATTGCTCAAGGACCATTATCTACTACCTTCCATGGAGTAGATATTATAAATAGTTGTAGGATCATAGAGATTTTCTTTGCTTGATGGTTTCTCTGGATACAACTAGATATGGCTAAAGGAGGAGGACCAATACAAGACTACCTTAACTACAAAGTGGGGTACATTGGCTTATGTAAAGATGCCTTTCAGCCTCTCAAATGTAAGATCAACCTTTCAGTGTGCCATGGATATTGCTTTCAAGGAACTAATTAACAAGATCATTCTAGTATATTTGGATGAACATACCATGTTTTCCAAGATGACAGTCAATCATTTTGATCATTTGGAGAAAGTTTTCTAGAGGTGCCAAAAGTTCAAAATATCTCTAAATCTAAAGAAATGTATTTTCATAGTTCCCCAATGTAAAGTCCTAGGACACATAATTTCAAAGGAAGTGATTTCCATTGACCTGGACCAAGTCAAGGCAATCATGGAACTATCTCTACTCGTGAATAAAAAAGTGATCCAATATTTTTTAGAAAAGATCAATTTTGTGGGAAGATTCATTTTGGACTTTGAAGGGTTAGTGTGTGACCTTCAAAAGGATCAAATAGGCAATATATTCTACCACAATGCTTATCAATCCAGATTTCTTAGACTTTATAATGTATGTATATCGAGGTGACCACAACATTGCAATGGTGCAGATGTAAAACCTAAGGAATCAACCAAAGGGGAGTGCCCTATTTCTTTCCATTCTCAAACCATGAAATACTATGAAACCAAGTGTAATTTCATTGATAAATAGGCCTATGCTTTAGTAAAAGGACTCAAGAAGTTCAGACACCTAGTGTCAAGAAGCAAGGTTACCATGTATGTAGTTCATCCCATTGTTCAGGAATACATCATGGACGGGGAGATAATAGAGAAAAGGGCTAATTGGATTACCAAAATCCTAGAGTATGATATTGAAGTGAAGATGACCAAGCTAGTTCATGGCAGAGCATTATGCAAACATTTGACCCAGAGTCAAGATTCTACAGGAGAGGAAGAAAAGGGATGAAACAATCCTAGTTAGTCACTAAGGAAATTTGAACTCATGGATTCAAAATAGAGTGCAGTTCATGGAAACATGGAGGTATCCCAATCAACTGCCTCGATTCAAATGAACATATTATAAGCTCTAGGGAGCTAACTTCATTATAATCGGTAATATCCTTTTCATAAAAAAAAATTGATGTTGTGTATCTAAGATGTGTGGAAAGGGAAGAGGCTGACAAGATTGCATACAAATTCCATTATGGGACATCCAATGGACACTTATTAGCAAAAGTCAAAGCAACAAAGATAATCCACACAAGATACTATAGGTCATCAATGTTTTTGGACTACCATCAGTTGGTTAAGAGATGCTAACAATGCCAATTCTATATCGGTAAGAGGAGAAACTCTATGTTGCCTCTCAGACCCATGTTGGTGGAGGAACCTTTCCCTCAATAGGGATTAGACTTCATCAAGATGATTAATCCTATATCCAGTGCTGGACACAAATGGGTCCTAATGAAAACAGTCTATTTTATGAGATGGAGTGAAGCGATAGCATTAAAATAAGACACAAAAATGTAGCGATCAGCTTCCTAGAGGACATTATCACTCATTTTTGTTCCCCAAATATAGTTGTATTAGAGAATGTGAAAGCATTTCTTTGCTCCAAAATCTCTAAATTCACCTTGATAAATGACATATTCATGAAGACTTCCTCAAACTTCTATTCATAGGGGAATGACTTTGCCAAGTTGACAAATAAAATCTAATCAAGTTAATCAAGAGAATGAACTTAGAGAACCAAAGAGAGTGGTATAAGAATCTTAAAACAACTTTATGGGCTAATAGAATCACTCCTAAACAAATTATAGGAACATCTCCCCGTAATTTGGTATATGGGAAGGATACTGTAATGCCACTATTAATTAAAACCCCTAGGCCTCAACTGATTAAACAAGGCAAGATTCATGAGACTGGCGTTATGGAGATCAGAATTACAAAACTAAATGAGCTGCAAGGAAAAAAAGAATTAGCATCGGACTCTATAATGAGAAACCAACAAGTAGGCAAGCAAATAATCAACTAGTCCAGCTTTCAGGTCAGTGGCACAGTCCTAAAATGGGATGAGCAGGCTTTGAAGCTATGACAATATGCAAATTTTGATTCATTATGGAGTAGATTCTATAACATTATCACTGGCAGGTAACATAATGCATTTGAGCTTGAAAATGATTCCAGAGAGCCCCATGAGATTCTAGTGAAAGGAATTTATTTCAAACATCATAGCTAGAGATGAAAAGCCCCTTGTATATAGTTAGAATAGATTTTTTCTTCTATTTTGGTGGGTGACATGTTTTCCCACCTTTTGTTTAAAATAAGCACACTAGGCATATAGCCACTGGATGTAATTTTGTATTTAATATAAGTCATGAAGAAAGCACCAAGTGCTAGCATTCCTAAATGGTACATTCCCAAAGAGATATCAAGAAAGGATGGCATAACTACCCATGGATCAAGTATTAATTCTTTAAAATCAATGCTAGTCAAGCCATCATTCCAATATTAGCCTCCTCAGGTTAAGTATTTAGAAAAGGGAGATCATAGAGACTCCTCTCTTATCTTTGACCTAGTAGACAATGTCTTTGACATAATGTTCTCTAAATCTACTAAGACCCTCAGAGAGGGCATGCATGCTTGAATGTGCAAAAAGGTAAAGGCCAATCAAGTGGAGACATTCAAAATCAGGGTTTGGAGTTTGACCTTAGCTCAATATGTGGTTCCAAAAGTCCATCCCTACTATGAAATAGTTGAAGCATGTGCTAGGCGCTATGACTCTAGTAATGGGACTATCCATGGAAAAGGTTGTAGGTTGAGCTCTCCCCTTTTGCTATAAGAGATATGTTGAGGATTGATAAGGATCCCATAGCACTCTTCTGTAACATCAACAAGTTATGGAATATTTGGGACACTAGATAAAATTAGCTGGGTTTTCCAATAAAGAGCTCCATCATGAAGAAAGCAATACCATCATGCCAACTATCCCCATATCCCTACCTTTATTCATGCTAGATGTGCAAGATACTAGCTCAATGATGGAATTTATCTTCATCCTTGATGATGACCATAGAGTCCATGAATATTAGTTAGGATCCCTCTTCAAGCTGAAGACTATCTCCAAACACCATGGTTTCTAGTTGGAATTTTCACAATCCATTGCCAACAGTCTCTTCTTTCAAGTGGATAATTTTTAGAATCAAAACATTCATTTCTTTTGTCCATATATAAAACTAGCTACCTGGGACAATTCAAACGACCCCCAAAAGCTCATCCCAGTATCGGTGTGGACTCATATCTTGTCAGATACTTCTAACTTTTATGAATTTTTTGAGCACTTCATTGCGCCTATGTTCACCAACCTCAATTAGGAGGATCATCTTTTTAGGTTGAATGAAACACAATTGAGTATGCTGAAAAAAACAGTAGGTTCCATGTGACTGGTTTTGTTGGCAACTTGGCAAGCATCATTAAGAGAGAGACACTAGTAGTATGATGATGAATGATTAAGCATGATGTTTGAAGATGTTGTCATTGATGGTAACAAGAAAAGGAATAATGTTGGGACAAAGATTTTGGTCTGGTGAAGTAGACTTAGTCATTTTGGCTAAGTGTTGAAAGTATAAAAGAGACAGCGACAAAGAGACAGTGTAATGATTGGCATTGGTCCACAGTTGAAGATTAGATTATGTGGTTTTGGTATGTTGTTTGTAGTCCTTAGATGAACTTATATCCAAGATTTTATCTCTTTATAAGTACCGAAAGCATATCTTCAAACAACCTAAGTCTGACAGAGCAGAATACAGTGTTATTTAAAGCAAAACACTCAGTTGAAATTTGGTCCACATTCGTCGGGTGTTGCATATCTTGTTATATAGTTTTGAGGTGTTGTAAACACTTGTATGAAGTATCTAAATCTAGAGTTATAGGTTCTAAAATCCATTGGAAAGATAGTTGTGAATGTCTGAGTATCGCTACATGGCTTGACAGAGTTTGACTGTGACAGGGTCTGAGTTCTGATAGTCCGTATTTTGCCGCAAGATGATATCATGCCTTGTGGTTCTAAAGGTAAGCTTGGGGATGTGTGAAGAGTGTTTGATATGATTTTGAAAGTATCTTGTGGTCTGTAGTGAAATTTGTAGTTTGATCGATGAACTAAACCAGTGGTAGTCTATGTTTGAGGCTGACATGATAAGTTTAATTTGTATGCAGTAAGTTCTATTGTTTAGAACTCTATAGTTGAGGCCAACATATGAGAAGGTATTTTAAATGTTATTTAGGTCTTCTATGCATTTTGGTAAGAAGATTTGGCTGACAAACTACAAGTTTATTAACTATATGCTTCATCTATGTATGCCGACCTAATATGAACATTTTGAGGGTTGCAGATATATATATGAGATCAAATTTGGTGTTTAGAGATAAGAAGGTGTGCATGTGTATGTGTTTGTGTGTGTGATATGCAAATTTTGATGGGTTTGTGAGTGCAACAAGAACAGAAGAAGGGAGATCTTGTTCCCATGTAAAAGCAGAGCAGTGAAACAGAGCATTCAAAGATGAAGAGTTTTGAGACAATATTTTTGAACTTGATTAGAGTTGTAACCATGCATGTGTAGATGTAATCAGAACAGTTCAACCTGATAGTGAGCTATCCTTCTTCCCTTCTTTCTTTTTCTAGGCAATGAGCCTTTCTTTCAGTGAGCATTTCTTTGGGCAGTGAGCCTTCTTATAATTTGGTATTGTTATTACATAATTATTGTGAGCTAACACTCATCATGGTTTTTCCATGTTTAAGGTTTTCCATGTAAAAATCCTAGTGTTTATGTGTGATGCTTTGTCGTTACTTCTTCTGTGTTTAATTTGCTTTGTTATTTTCAAATGTGGAAAATTGAATAATGGTTTAACAAGTAAAAGGTTTAATAGAATACTGATTCATCCCCCCTCAGTATTCTGGGTGTTTAACAATTGGTATCAGAGCCTAGTTCCTTGTAAGGAGTCTAATAGCTTGAGGAAGATCTTGGACATTGAACACATGGTAGGTAAAAAGTATTTTACTCCTCCTGAAGAAATTGATTCAACTGAAACTATAGAAGAAGATTGCATGCTTCTCAGTGAAGAACTCAAGGTTGCCCTTGAAGATCTTGAAAAGCTTGAATTAGAAAATAGGGATATGAAAGAGAATGTCAAGGAAGTAGATGAGTGCATAAAAAAAATTGAGGGAGCAAGTCAAGAAGTTCAAAGAAAAATATAAGGAGGCTAGTGAACAATTGATATCGGCAAATGAAACCTTGAATGATCTGAAAGTGGAAGTTGTAAAAAGAGCAAAAGAAGAAGAAGACCTAAATCAGTTGGTAAAAAGTAAATCTGAAGACTGCACAAAGCTTGAACAAGAAGTTGTGGATTTGAAAGCTGATCTAAAACATACATGGATTCAGGAAGATAAATTCAAAGTGAGTGCTACCCAACTTGATAGAATACTTGCAAGTTAGAAGAGTCCTGATGACAAAGAAGGATTAGGATTTGAGAAAGGTGAAAGTTCTAAAATTGGTCAAGAAAAGAATGTTGAGATCAAGAAGAACAAAGGAAAACTGATCCAGAATCAAAGGAACAGACCTAGAAGACCACCGGTCAGGCAACCAAATGCTCAAAGGTACCCTTCTTTCAATGGTTATTGTAACACATGCAATAAGTTTGGTCATAAGGCTACTCAATGTAGGAGCAGAGTGAACCAAAATGTTCCATCATTCTCTAGTCAATGTTTCACTTGCAATAATGTAGTTCACAAATCTAATGAATAAAGAAGTCAGATAAGAAATGGTTACAACAATGGAAGGAATGTTCACACTTTCAAAGGTAACTGCTTTATCTGAAAGAGGTTTGGTCAGAGAGCTAGTGAATGTAGAAGTTAGATAAGGAACAACTATAATAATGGAAGGAATACTCTATCTTTCAATGGGAATTGCTTTGCATGCAATAGATTTAGACACAAGGCTAATCAATGCAAATCAAGGATGAATGAAAGGAACAACAAATAGAGAAATGTTGTATGCTTCAATTGCAACATGCCTGGACATATTGCAAGATTCTGCAGAAGCAAGAATATGAAGAAAAATAATCAGGTAGAGATGAAGAAACTAGTACAAAAGGAAGATCTGGCAGAGATAAAAAAGGAGATGAACCAGATTTGGGTTAAGAAGGAAGTGCATGAAGTCAAGGATGAGTCCACACTAGACTCTAGTGCAGGTACTTCCTTAGGGAAGTAAATTGGGAGCTCTAGCTTAGGGGCAGCTTAAATGAAAAATCCTATTCCCCCAGCTAGAGAAGTGGTGCTGATAGTCAACATGAAGATGTAAGGTAGAAAACAACACAATAGAGCTCTTGAAGAAGATTCTAGCAGAAAATAGTCTAATGCGGTGGATTGTAGAGCAATTTAGATTGACTGTAGATAGCAATGTAAGAGTTTGACATCTTTTTGAATCAACATTTATGATGATTAAGTTTTGATCAAAAGGGGTTAAAAGAGGATTCATATGAAAGGAAATCACATTGTATTCAAATCCTCAAGTGTATAAGGAGATCTAAGAAGAAAACCTAAGGCAAATCCAAGCATTCAACAATTGGTACGAAGAAATCCTAACTAGAAACAAAAGGTATTTACAGCTATCTGTCTCTTGAAAATTTTCTGTGTTGAGTTAGTAAAACTGTCTAATCCTCAAGTGGTAGAGATTACAGAGAGGCCCCTACCCAAATTCAAAAAGTATCCATACAAATTACTCAGAATTGATCTAGATGGTGCATTTTCTAAGGTTCCACATGGGGTTATGTATACTGAAGACATTAGGGCATACATACATGCAAACTTGGAAGAGTATGATCACATGAAATTAGGGCAAATATACTTGGATGAGCTAACAAATAACAGTCTCGAATTGAAAGAAGAATACAATTCTCTGCATGTGAAGAACTTGGATACCTGGTTGGATTTTTTGGTATTCTCAAATGATGTTTGGGTTAGGTATGTTTTGAGCAGGATTCATGATGAGTTCTATTGGCTTGATGTGCCTTATATGATTAAAAAGGATGTCATCAAAGCAGTAACTGAAATGTGCTCCACTGAAAAGGTTCCAGCCTTGAAGTCTATGAAGAATAATATAGTAATGCAGTTGACATGTGTAAAATTTGATAAGAGGGCACTAACTGTAAATGATATTAAGAAACCAGTGGTTAGATTTGCATCAATGGTTATTGGTTACAAAGTCTACTTCTCCAACAGAGAGAACTTAGTCTTTGAAACAACCATAAATACATCATATGATATAGTTAAGAATAATACAAACTATGACCTATGTGAATTGGTCTGGCAACAACTGATGGAGAACCTACAAAGAACAAAAAACACAAAATATCCCTTCAAGTATGGAACTATGACCATTTTCCTATTTTTCTATTTTTTGAAGGAGTTACTAGGTATGGATAATATTGGTTGGCTTGGTCACTCACCAGTAGCAGCACAAATTAGAAATCATCACAGTGTTTGGGAAATGCTGATAAACGAAATGCAACTTTATGGGGATATTTTAAGAATTTCCAAAAGAGAATGCAGGATAGGGCTAGGATCACTGAAAAGATAATGAAGAAATATGAGAAGGACATTATATTTATGGTGGACAAAGATAAATTCCTCATGGAGGCTATAGAACCTAGAACTGTATGGGTCCCTGCCTTGGGATATGAAGTCACAGAAGACCCCCTAACTGGCTTGATAGACCTGATGTTGAGTAAACCAAAAGACCCTAAGGAGGGAAGATTTGGAACATTTGAAGAATTATCTCTCAAAGTGTTTATGGAAAAAAAAAACTAGAAATCAAGAAGAATGCAAGAAAAATGGCAGATGAGTTTGTTAAAAGCCAAGGATTTACAGATGAAGAAATAAATGAAGCAAGAGCCAAGGTAGAGGCATCAAAGGCTACAAGTACACTGGTAGGACAAACATTAAGTGCTCTGGAGAAGAAAGATGAGAAATCTGAGAAAGAAAGGTTTGCCTCCAACTCTAGAAGGAGAGCAAGAGCCTCCTTCTTCATAGTAGCAACCTCTAAGAGCTCTGGACCACTTCATGCTATAGAGGTTGAGAAAGAAAAGACAATGCTGACATATATTAAAGAACAAGTGCCAAAGAAGAAGCCGGAAGAGAAGAATAAAAGAAAGAAAGCAAAGGCCACAAAGAGAGTGTATGTAAGCCTTGGAGGTGGAGAAGAAGAAGAAGAGGAAATAGAGACAGATGAGGAAATCAAGGCAAAAAGGGTGAAAATGGATGAAGCCACCTCTAGCAAAAAGGAGAATCCTTTAGAAAAGGTTAAGGACTGTAGACACCCTAAAATGACCAAGTCGTTGCATCACTTGCGTTTCGTCATTTCTTCCTAATCACCTGCATTACAACGTTAATTAAATAATCTAATTATTTAATTAATTATCATCAAATTCTTCTAAATCTCCTAAATTCAACATTAATTAAATAAATCCTCTTTATTTAATTAATTAAATCAAATTCCTCTATATTCTTCCATAATTAAATAATTTTAATTATTTAATTTAATTATTGTCTTCTTTCCAAAAATCAAATCCACATTAATTAAATAAATCCCATTATTTAATTAATTCAACAAATTCCCTCTTATCTAAAATTAAATAATTCTTAAATTATTTAATTAAATCAAATCTGTTCTTCCAAAATCATGCACAACAATTAAATAAATTTATTTATTTAATTTGCTTTCAAATCTTCTAAATTAAATAATTCTAATTATTTAATTATTTTCTTCCAATAATATCCTCTCTAAATTTAAATAAATCAATTATTTATTTAAATTGCTTTTTCTTCTAAATTTGAGTTATCTCTAATATAACTCAAGTTTTCTATATTTAATAAAGCAAAATATCTTCTTTTCTCATGCAAATCTCTTCTTCTTGTTTTAAATCACTTAACTGATTGCTTTATTCTTTAATTGATTTATCTCTTTAGTTAACTTATTCTTCTATTCCTGATAACTCCTCTCATGCAAAAGAAAGTGAGACACATGTCTTCTTCTCATTCGTTGCACGTTCCTCAACTATTCTCCTCCGTTGATTCTTTTGAATTATCTGGACCGTTGATTGATCTCCCTTGAAATCTATATAAACCCCCCTCATCTCCTTCATTGGGCCTCTCTCTTCGATCATATTCTTAGGCATACTTAACAGAGCTTTGAGCATACAAAACGTGTCGATTGAGCAACTTTTACAATCTTTTAACATTGATCTTTGAGCACATTGAGCACACCACTTGCTTGTTGCAGCTATGGCTTCGCAACTTCATTGAGCAATCCACATTCATTCCAAAGGAAACAACACAGATTTCGGTAAAAGTCTTTATTTCATTGAGTGTTTGTCATGGCTTTTATTTAGATTCGTTTCCTTTATGTTATTGGGTTCTTTGATTTTATTTAGTTTAGATTTAATCAATTTTTCCTCATACACATTCTGGCACGCCCGGTGGGACCCACTAATCCCTTTGTTTCTTTGAAAAATTTGTTTTTTTGAAGTCACAGTACGGCACAGCACAAACGACACCCCACAGCGCTTCTGGCAGGATCTTTAAGCGCTTCTGGAGGCATGGTGAGGCGCTCTTGAGGGCATTGCGGTGCTTCTGGCTACGCAGCACAGCGCTTTTGGCCTGACAGAATGGTGCCCTATGCAGTATTCTACAGCGCTTTTGGCTAAATTATTTTTTTCACTATCTTGCAGGATTTTCACACCATCTATCTTATTACTTTGTATGACAAACTGTTGTATTTGTCAGACAAACCTATTTTTTTTTGGACATCCTAAGCTGATTTATTTAGGAGTACCTTTGATTTTTATGTTAATCCTTGGTGTTGTTACAGCTTTTGAGTTTTTTTAGATTGCAGAACACAGATCTCTCAGCTACCACTTCTCAGAACAGTCAATCAATCATGGAATTTTACTTTAGATTTGATTATTTTAAAAAAGTTCCCCTCTTTATGATCTGAGACAGTGTAGCGCTTTTGGTTATATTGTATCACGCGTTTGGTAACACAGCTCCATGCTTCCAGCTATTCTTCAGCGCGTCTGGTATTATTGTATTGCGCTTCTGGTCTACATCACAGCGCTTTCGAAAACACAGTGCAGTGCTTCTAGATATTCTGCAGCGCCTCTGGTAATATTCTACAATGCTTCTGGTCTCTGTTACAGTGCCCTTGGAAAATAGTAAGTCGCTTCTAGTAAGATTGTGCAGCGCTTTTCGTCAAAGTTGATTTTTGGCTAACTTGTGAATTTTTTTGTGGAACTAACTCACTTGTTGCAGCTTCTTATTACTCACACAGAGCCAATAGGTCTTTTCTTAACATGTTCATGCAGGACGAGCGTTGAAGACCTCTTTTGATTTATCTCACTAAATCTTAGAAACACATTGCATGCTTAAGAGGGTAATTGAACAAATCTTTTCTTGCAATCTAAGTCTTAGGAACATACTGCTTTTCTTAAGGGACAATGGACATGTATGAACAAACACCTCAATTTTCTAAAGGATAATGGACATGAATGCCAAACACTTCATTTCATAAGGGACAATTTACAACTACAATCGTGTGTGTGCCTAGCTTAGTTGCACCTTATTTTTCTTATAACGGGACAATTGAACCTTTGTTTGACGTGCTTGCTCTTACTTTTTTTGTACTTCCTTTAGAAGGGCCTGCTTTTGGATTGTGTTTCATCCAAAAGGGACGACCCTAAGCAGAGTTTTCCTTTGAACCGCTATACAAGAGGGATAAGGCGAAAGCCAAGTCCTAACCGACGTCAGCCTTACCTTGTGGTGCCAAACTGAAAAGAGGTGTACTAGCCCTTTGTGGAAATGATTTTCACATTGAGCAAAGTGTTTGAAACTCTTAGTAGGATTGGTTAAAGCTTTTAGTAGCTTGTCGCATTGCTCATAAGGCGTTGGTCCCTCAAAGTCACTACGAACCATTTTAGATAGAGACTACCCGACCTACCTCCGAACATTGCGGTAATCATCAGTGCAAGGGAAATCGATTTAAACCCTTAAGATACTCACCATTGGCTCCCTTGAGAAGAGATAGTATTCCCTTGGACATAAAGCTCTTGTGACCTACTTGAGCTTTCCAAGGGGAGGGTAAGATATCCCTACCTATCGTCTCTCACAAAGATACTAAATATCTGACACCTTTATGGAATGATATTTTTATCGACGGAGTATTAAGCTGTGAGCTGATCTACTACAATGAAACCTTGTCTCTAGGGATAAAAAGTGCTTGTTATTGATTGCAACTGTCCTAGACCTATGGAAACATTGGGCTTGTTTGGAGCCTTAAACATACACTATCTGTTGTGTCAGTCCTTGTGCCTTTTTTGACCAATTGTTTGCTGTGTTTTCTCTTGCAAAACCAATCCAATCAGAAACAGAAAAATTTTGCCTTTGAAAAACATCAGACACTACTTCAGCGCCCCTAGTATTACAGCAGCTCGCCTTTGGTAATACAGTAGATCGCCTTTGGTCAGCAGTAACCCGCCTCTGGCAAAACTCTACTTCAGCGCCCTTGGTATAATAGTAGCTCACTTTTGGTCACTGTAGCTCACCTTTGGCATAGCAGTAACTCGCTATTGGTAGCTCAGTCTGTCACCTCTGGCCCACAGTAGCATGCTTTTGGTAGCACAGTCCTGCGCCTCTGGTCAAACAGTATAGCGCTTTTGGTCTAGTACTTTGTGCATCAGAGTTTGTCCGTTTCTTAAAGCATCTCATAGGTTCCCAGCACTACATTGTGTCCTAGTGTATCCCATGGTCACCACTAGGCTACAGCAAACTATGAAATCTAGGCAAGTTGTCCCTAAGAAGCGCAAGTCGCCTCCTCACACACCACAATCAGGTCGTCTCAACACTACTCCCAAGGTGACTCCTAGTACACCTACGGCAAAAACAATCAGCTCTCCTAACATGTCGCACATAGATGAACCAAGCAATCCTCCTGAGGATAGAACCCCTTTGATAAATGCGCCTCAGTATACCACAGGCTTACCTCTGGATTTTGTCCCACAAGGTTATATCGTAGATCAAACCCCATCTCAAGAAGAGCGACACTTTGAAATAGGTCAATCCCCTCAAGAAGATGGGCAAGATCTTGATGAATTTATACAAGATCCTAGAGCTATAGCTGCCTTTGATAAAATCCTTAGTGAGAACCAGGATCATTTCTTTCGCTTGCTTGCAAAGCAAGGCGCCAAGTTACCTCAAGATTTTGATGTGTCCACTCTCAAGGAGAGCAACAACACCCAAGAAGCCATACAAGCAGTGCAAACCATGTCCACGGTGACTACGCCCTTACCTACTCAAGGCTCGCAATATAGGAATCCCCTTTTTCAAAATCCAACAGAGGAGAGGCCCATATCACCGCTTTTGACTCCTATGGAGATCTATCAAAACCAACAAGAAACTCTCCAACGTCAAGCAGAGTTAGCTAAGCAAGCCACCTTAGCTCAATCAAATGTGCAACCACCTCCTAAAGTGTCCACCCCAATCGCAAGTGGAATCTTGGTTACCCCATCACGCGTAGGTTTCCCACCCAATTACAATCCGGGGAACACTTATGTAGCCATGCAACAAGGGTCTCAACAAATGCCACCTCTTATATCATCACACCTGCATGTCTCTCAACCAATTAGAGTCACGCAACCCCAACCACAACATTCTTCTACTCTCATCCTCAAGCAGCCCCAACCACAGCGTTCTTCTACTCTCATCCTCAATCAACCCCCACCATCGCAAATCACTTCTACCTATGTTCCTCCTCCACAACGTTCATCCTCACTCAACTTCTTTCATACATTGCCTAGCCACTCTCAACATTCCCAACATCAGGTTTCCCAAAGCTATGTGCCACTATCACAACCTAATCCAACGCACTTTAGCTTTCCTCCCCCCAATAATTTTCTTCAACCATCGCAAAGCCAACATTCTTACCTAGCGCCACCTCCACCTCTGCCTAATCAAGGCCTCCAATTCCAACCCAATCTGAACCAATCGTACAACCCATATGATCCCAATCAATCTTATGACCCTTATAATACCAGTGCGCATGGCTTATACTATAATCTTCCATATGGGCAACACCAACCACTTTTTGGACAACAGGAGATGTTACCAACCCCTCCCACGACTATGGAGCTAAAGATTGCGGAGATGCAACAACAACTATCTGATCTTACATTTGGCCACACCAAAAAGACCTTCTCTTTAGAGGAAGTGTGTCCTTATCCTTTTGATCGGTCATTACCAATGATCCCTTTTCCTCAAAATTTCACTATTCCCAAGTTTGATAAGTACAAAGGAAAAGGTGACCCAAAAGACCATCTTAGGGAATTCTATCTCGCTTGCTTTGAGGTCTCTCACAACGACACATATCTTATGCGTCTTTTTCCTCGCAGTCTTGGAGGTCAAGCAATAGAATGGTTCTCACACTTACCCATGGGTATCAAGTCTTTCAACGAGCTAGCAGAGAAGTTTGCCACCCATTTTTCTTAGAACGCAGAGCATGAGATTTCCATGACAGACCTATGCAACAATAAACAGAAAAATGGGGAAACTTTCATTTCTTTCCTTCAACGCTGGAGACAAATGGCTAGTAAATTCCCTTTCAAGATTCTAGAGAAACAGCTTGTTAGCATATTTGTGCAGAACCTCAACCAAGAGTTAGGTTTCCATTTGCAAATTCTTAGTGCTACAACCTTCGATGAAATCACATACAAGGGTATCAACATTGAGAAGGCCCTCATTGCTAAGGCTGTGGTCAAAATCTTTAAGGAGACGAAAGATAGCAATTCTCATCAACAGTCGAACGATAAACCCAAATATTGGAACAAGAACAAAAACGTGGTCAATGATGGGGTGGTCGATACTAAGCATGTCCAAATGTTGTAAACACCGCTGCAGCTCTCCAAACCACGTCAAGCTCCACCTCAACAGCAGCAGCAACAAAGGCAGCCTTATCCCAACCAACAGCAACGACAACAAGAGCAGCCCCAACAAGATTACCCTCTGTGATGTCAATTCACTCCCTTGGGAGTACCCATCGAATCGGTCTTATAGCAAGCTTTGCAGAAAGGGCTCATCAGCTTACCTGATGCTCCCCCATATGGAGAACCTATCTACAAAACTACACGTTACAGAGACAATGAGTATTGTGAGTTCCATAGGAGCAAAGGGCATAGAACTGCGTCTTGCATGAAGCTTAAGCACCTCATCCAAAACCTCATCGACGGTAATCAAATCACTTTTGAGGATGAATCACCAGTGCAACACACGAACAAGGATCTCGATATGTACAAGGAACCATTCCCTCATCACGGTCCACCTCCTCCTCAGGATAGAGGTAAAGGTATCAATCACGCTTCCACATCCTTTGATTCCATTGTAGGTCGTTTTGAAGAGAGTTGAGTGTCTACCCTCACCATCAAAAGCAAATCTATGGATTGTGCTGTTACTACTCATCGAGGTCATGTCACCATCCGTGCACCTACACCTAGGCTTCTGGTTCAGTCTGATTATAATCTTGTCGAACATCTAGGGAGAACACCAGCACATATCTCTATTTTGGACCTTCTACGGTCATCACCTGCACATAGAGTGGTGCTAGAAAAAGCCCTCCAAGAGTCTTCCGTTCCTAACAACATAGCAGTCGTAGATTTCCAAGCTATAGTGGGTAATATTGCTTCGCCTTACAACGTGGTCTTCTCTGAGAAAGACCTCCCCTCCCACGATCCTTGTCACAACGATGCCCTTCATATTGAAGTTCTCATCCATAAGCGCAAAATCAAATGCATCCTCATAGATGGTGGTGCTGGTCTCAACATCTGTTCTTTAAAGTTACTAAAACAATTGGGATACTCTGAGGATCATGTCAACACTGATCATAGTATTACAATCAAGGGGTATGATGATGTAGAACGCCGTTCAGAAGGTGTGATTCATTGCCTATATAACTGGGCCCTGTCATGCTTGAAACTAGGTGCCAAGTTCTTGATATTGAGCTGCCTTACAACATTATCCTAGGCCACCCATGGATCCATGCAATGAAAGTTGTTGCCTCCACGTACCATCAGTTCCTCAAGTTCCCATACAATGGTATGGAGATCACCATCCCAGGAGACCCTAATCCTTTTGAATTTTGTTGGGTCTTGCAAGGAAGCTATAAAAATTGCAACCAAGTGCCTAAAAATGACAAAGCCCTTGAATCTCCTCTCTATGTTGACCCTGAAACTCTCACGCAAGCCTCTACCAGTAAACCTACACCCCTCCCCAAAATCACAGCTCGCGTCTGAGATATAGGCTTTGGCACCTATGATATCTTCGAATCTTGTTGTGTAGGGCGGATGCCTTTATCTCCAAAATCTTACGGCAAACCACCCATTGCCAAAGTAACCAAAAAAGCAGCTATTCCTCCCCCAACATTCCTAACCCAATTCCAACATGGACGGTTATTGGATGAGGAAACTATTGAGGACATCTCTTCTTGGCTCTACAAGGAGAAAGAACCAGTCACAATACCAGTCAAGCAATATGGCAATGGCTTAAGGATAGTGAAAAACATGGGCTATAAAGGCAAAGGTGGCCTTGGGAAATAGAATCGAGGCACCATGGAGCCCATTGTGGTAACAAAGAAGCTAGACAAGAAAGGATTAGGATTTGGTAAGAAGGTACCACGCGCCTCGGACATCGAGTATATCCTCGACGAGGTAGCTGACACTTTTCCCGCCAATACGATGTCTACAAAGGATATCATCGATGACTCTTCCCTCCACATGACCAATCTATTCGCAGAATCCTCCATTTTTACACTATCCTCCGTCTCCTTAACTTCCACCACCAACACCCAGAATGTCAGGCTTGTCTACCCTGAACTTATCGATTGGGACCAACAAGGGGCCCCCGTTATAGATGTGTTTTAGAATGATGAAGCTCTAGCTGAGTTCATGGGACTTCGGGAAGGTATCCCTCTTGGCGATCACAAGGCAGGTTTTGTAACGGAACTAGAGCCCATGGCTTATTTTGGTGAGAATGCCAAATCCTCCAGTCACAAAAGTGCAAATAAAGAAAGATCTCTAGGTGAAAACCACACTGTGGCACCTCCTGATCATAAAATAGTAAAAATAAAGGACATATCTAAAGGTGAAAACCCAACTGTGGCACCTGAGAATGGAGGATTTGACCTTCCCTTACCATCTAAGTATCAAGAGAAATCAGCTCTCCTAGTGGAAGATTCTACAGAGATCAACCTGGGTACAGAACAGAATCCAAAGACAACATTCCTAGCAGCATCATTATCTGACACAGAGCACAGAAATCTCAACAACTTCTTCTTGCAACAAACCATCAACTTCACATGGACCTATGCAGATATGCCAGGGCTAGACCCTAAGCTGGTAGTTCATTATCTCACAGTTGATCCCAAGGTGAAACCAGTCAAGCAGAAATTGAGAAAGATGCACCCACAGATAGCTCTCTCGGTGAAGGTGGAAGTACAAAAGCTGTTGGACGCAAAGTTTATATGACCTATTGACTATTCAGATTGGGTCTCAAACATTGTACCTGTGTATAAACCTAATGGGCACATCCGCATGTGTAATGATTTCAAAGATCTCAATAAGGCATGTCCTAAAGATGACTTTCCACTACCAAACATTGACATTATAGTGGACTTGACAGCAGGTCACGAGATGCTTTCTCTCATGGACGGATTCTTGGGTTATAATCAGATAAGGATAGCTGAAGAGGACCAACATAAAACAACCTTTACTTGTCCTTGGGGCAATTATTGTTGGTGTGTCATGCTGTTCGGTCTGAAGAATGCAGGAGCAACCTATCAGAGAGCAATGACAGTGATCTTCCACAATCTATTTCATCACATCATGGAAGACTATGTTGATGATATATTGGCTAAATCTTCTAGAGTGGATCACATATAGGTCTTAGGACAGATCTTTGACAGGCTTGAAAAATACCAAGTAAGACTCAATCCAAAGAAGTGTGTATTCGGCGTAACATCAGGGAAGCTATTGGGATACATTGTATCTCGTAGAGGCATTGAAGTAGATCTAGCGAAAGTAAAGGCTATAGTGGAGATGCCTCCACCCAAGAATCTTAAAGCATTAAGGAGCCTCCAAGGAAGGTCGCAGTCCATCAGGCGTTTCATCTCACAGCTAGCAGATAAATGTCAACCCTTTCAACACTTGCTCCGAAAGGATGTTTTATTTCGATGGGACAATAAGTGTCAAGCAGCATTTGATCAACTTAAAGAGTATCTAGCCACACCTCCTGTATTGGTTCCACCAGTTGTGGACAAACCTTTGATCTTATACATCTCCACTACAAATTCAGCCCTAGGGGCCCTGCTAGCACAAAATGATGACACAGGAAAGGAGCATGCAATTTATTACATTAGTAGAACCTTGGTGGGATACGAGCTCAATTATTCACCAATGGAAAGGGCTTGTTTAGCAGTAGTGTTCGCCTCCCAAAAGTTACGACATTACATGCTGAACCAACACACAAATCTGATAGCCAAGATTGATCCCTTGAAGTATCTACTAGCAAAAGCAACTCTCACAGGCAGACTAGCTAAATGGGTTATGATCCTTAGTGAGTTCGATATTGAGTACATGGATCGTAAGGCAATCAAAGGACAAGCCCTCGTGGATCAACTAGCAGATGCACCTATGAAAGATACACATCCTATGGTAGCTGACTTTCCTGATGAGAACCTCTTCACTCTTGCTACCTCCGTAATGTGGAAGTTGTACTTTGATGGTTCTTACACACAGCATGGATCAGGAGCTGGCATCTTATTTGTTACACCTCAGAATGACTACATTCCAAAGTCATATCGGCTAGCATTCCCTTGCACCAACAACATAGCCGAGTATGAAGTACTCCTTATAGGTCTCAATACAGCAGTTCAATGGGACATCACAGAATTACAAGTATATGGAGACTCACAGCTAGTCATTCACCAAGTCACGGATGAGTACCAAACAAAGGATGAAAAGTTGGTCCCCTACAAGCAACTAGTGGATGCCTATAAACCACATTTTTCTAGCATCACATTTGAGCAAATTCCAAGAGAGCATAACAAAGCTGTAGATTCTATGGCTTCTGTAGGGTCACTGATTGACATGCCTGCAAATACACAAAAGTGTGAATTCTTGATCGAGCAATTGTTGATACCAGCCGTCGATGTCCTAGTTACTGAAATCATCTGCGAACTTGTTGGTCCCAACTCCCCATGGTACGAAGATGTCTATGAATACCTCAAGAACAATACCTTTCCCCCTGACCTATCATCAACCCAACGCAAAACCTTTATCTGTCGATCCTCTCGTTACATCATTCTGGGTGATACACTATATCGCTGGAGTCTCGATGGTATCCTCTTACAATGTCTTAACGTGGAAGAAGCCAAAGCTACCTTACGAGACATACACGAAGGTGTCTATGGTGCACATTCTACCGGTCCTAATCTTGCTAAGAAGATACTCAGAACAGGTTATTACTGGCCTACAATAGAGCAAGATGCTGCACAGTTTGCTAAGAAGTGTCTACAATGTTAGTAGCATGGAGATCTGATTCACACACAAGCTCATGAGTTGCAACCTGTGACAACTCCATGGCCTTTTTCTCAATGGGGTCTCGACCTCGTAGGACAAATCCACCCTTCCTCCTCCAATGGCCACAAGTTTATCATTATCGCCACTGAGTATTTCACGAAGTGGGTGGAAGCCATTCCTATGACCTATATCACCGGTAAGCAAATAGCCAAGTTTATTCTAAACTACCTCATATGCCGGTATGGAATTCCCCAAGCCATTGTCACTGATAATGGGAGACCATTCAAGAACCAAGATGTCCGTGCCTTATGCATACAATACAATATCCAACATCGCTTTTCAACTCCCTACTATCTGCAGAGTAACGGCCAAGCTGAGGCTTCCAATAAAACAATTCTCAAGATCCTAAAGAAAATGGTCAATGAAGCTGGTCGTGATTGGCATTTACAACTCAATCCCGCCCTATGGGCCTACCGCACTAGTATCAGAACACCAACTGGTGCCACACCATATGCCTTGGTCTTTGGCTCTGAAGCCATCCTACCTATAGAGGTCGAGATCCCATCCCTTAGAGTATCCATGCAGGACCTAATCGGCGGAGATGAGTATCGCACTTCCAGATTAGCTGAGCTTGAACTA
This sequence comes from Cunninghamia lanceolata, assembly GCA_027924645.1. Taxonomy (NCBI): domain Eukaryota; kingdom Viridiplantae; phylum Streptophyta; class Pinopsida; order Cupressales; family Cupressaceae; genus Cunninghamia; species Cunninghamia lanceolata. The sequence continues at coordinate 16,912,737 of BSBN01000553.1, read as the reverse complement.
CTAGATGAGAGGTGCCTTGCCGCACTTAATCATCTCCATGTCTATCAAAACCACCTCCGGCGTAATTACAACAAAAAGATCAAAGAAAGACGGTTTCAAGTTGGTGATCTTGTACTTAAGGAGAATCAGAGAAATCAAGCAGATCGAGAGAAGAAGGGTAAGTTTGAGCCTAACTGGTTAGGTCCCTTCATTGTCACAGCAGCGTATGGATCAGGAGCTTATACTTTAGCTACACCTGACGGCATTCCTCTAGATGAGCCACTTAACAGTGTCCATCTCAAGAAGTTCTATGCCTGATCCTCAGAGTATTCCAAAAAAAAAAAAAAACAAACAAAAAAAAAAATCCAAAAAAATCCATCCTCTGGTGAAAACCTGGCAAACAGGCGCTATGCGTAGAGTTAGCATCCATCGTCTATCGAGTCCTGTCCATTCCTTGTCCAGTTCGCAACGCGCCTCATCCATCCATCCATAATAAAACCATTGACTTTGTTTGCATTCCATCTCCCTATCTAGTATAGCTTGGAAATTTGTCAATGTCCCTCGTTGTCTTCCCATGTCTTGATCTGTGTCTACAGTTAACACTGTCTTGTCCTAGGTCACATCTTTCTGTGTCTTCGTCGGGAGTCACCCCTACAGTTTCCTCTACCAGAATGGGGGCAACTCTTTCCTTAGCTTCAGTCTAGGATTGGTTCATTGTTCGTGGTTCGCAGCGCATACTTCAATCTTGTCTCATTTCCACAGGTAACACCCTTTAATGGACACATCGCTCCTACGATAAGGCTGTTATCTTCTCAACACTCTTTTCCTACATCATCACACTAACCAGAACTACATATTATCATCTTCTCAGTCTTAAAGTGCCTTGATCCCATGGATATGGGTATGTAGGCAGTCTGGATTACGAAGGAAGTATCCAGTACTCAGGTACATAAGATCACCTCTTCTCCACGCTTTTCCCACATCATCACATCTATCAGAACTACATATTATCATCTTCTCAGTCTTAAAGTACCTTGATCCCATGGATATGGGTATGTAGGCAGTCTGGAATATGAAGGAAGTATCCAGTACTCAGGTACATAAGATCCCCTCCTTTCACCTTGACCCATTCATCACTCTATCCAGAACTACATATTTATCACGTTCATCTTCCATCGTAAGTGTGCCTTGATCCCGTGGATACAGGGTATGTACGCAGTCTGGAATATGAAGGATGTATCCAGTACTCAGGCACACACGATCCATCATTCTCCACCCATCCCAATCCATTAGCATTCCATCCTTCTAGTCTTCCATTGTCAAAATCCATTTGCCTCGACTTGACTAACTCAAGCAGCAAGCTAGTGCATCCTTTCAAAGAAAAAGTCCTTAAGCAAACCTGAAGCAAACCAGCTTCCTTCCAGAGTCATCTACTATCCTGCATACCGATTTCTAGCATCAGCTAGTTACTGCTTAACCAAGCCCTAGATCCACAAGCTTCTCTTTTGCACAGTGTTCCATGGTCAAGACCAACACATGTGTCTCCTGCGACATGTAGCATTTCCTGGAGCGAGACATTCTCTTTTAGGTTAATAGCACCCTTTAACGGACACAGATTTCCTACGATAAGGCTGTTATCTTTCCTATCCAATCTATCCTGAGCAACCTCTTTGGCAAGAGAATATGTTGGCTGTATGTTTACTTTGTAAGTCAGTCAATTTGTGTTTTTGGTTTATCTTTTTGTTCCTTTTCCAATACCTATTCAAGACTACCTTGATTTATCTATACTCTTGGTATGTTGCGATGCAGTACGGATTGGGGGCATAGTCATTGCTTTTTGTGTGCCGTGTTTGAGGAATGATCTTTCATATCTTTCTTGGCATTCTATTTATCTTGTGTGTGTTAGGACCTAGCATCTTACATATTAATAATTCTTCTTGCATTTACATGTATTGAAGTTTATTTTATGTTCAAGACTATGGCTTATTCACGTGTTCCAACAAGGTCATATTATGTCTAAAGGGGATCTAAGTTCAATCCACTTGCTTGCAGAGTCAACGTCCATGCACTCGGATATCACAGCACCTTGGTCTTTTATACCTTGGTGGCGAACTATCCACGTGCTATATCAAAATAAGGGTTGCTCTTTATATACAAATGTGAAACCAATGCAACAAGCTCATCATTTACCCATCTGTTTACCCATGGCCTTATATAATTTTCCATCAATGATCAATCAACAGTCTTTCTCTCATGTTCTCTTCTATCTCCACTTTCTTCTATTCAAACCTCACCTATCTCTAACAAATCTTCTAGTCGAGCGTCAACACCATTCCTTTGTCGCTTCCCTGTCTTCCCACTCGAGGGGGCATACACTGGGGTAGCTACCTACACTGGGGCATAATAAAAAACATTGTATCATGTATTCAACTATCGATTTCTTTGACGCAACGCTACACGCAGCATTGCATCAAAGAGGGGCAAAATGTAGACACCCTAAAATGACCAAGTCGTCGCATCACTTGTGTTTCATCATTTCTTCCTAATCACCTGCATTACAATGTTAATTAAATAATCTAATTATTTAATTAATTATCATCAAATTCTTCTAAATCTCCTAAATTCAACATTAATTAAATAAATCCTCTTTATTTAATTAATTAAATCAAATTCCTCTATATTCTTCCATAATTAAATAATTTTAATTATTTAATTTAATTATTGTCTTCTTTCCAAAAATCAAATCCACATTAATTAAATAAATCCCATTATTTAATTAATTCAACAAATTCCCTCTTATCTAAAATTAAATAATTCTTAAATTATTTAATTAAATCAAATCTGTTCTTCCAAAATCATGCACAACAATTAAATAAATTTATTTATTTAATTTGCTTTCAAATCTTCTAAATTAAATAATTCTAATTATTTAATTATTTTCTTCCAATAATATCCTCTCTGAATTTAAATAAATCAATTATTTATTTAAATTGCTTTTTCTTCTAAATTTGAGTTATCTCTAATATAACTCAAGCTTTCTATATTTAATAAAGCAAAATATCTTCTTTTCTCATGCAAATCTCTTCTTCTTGTTTTAAATCACTTAACTGATTGCTTTATTCTTTAATTGATTTATCTCTTCAGTTAACTTATTCTTCTATTCCTGATAACTCCTCTCATGCAAAAGAAAGCGAGACACATGTCTTCTTCTCATTCGTTGCACGTTCCTCAACTATTTTCCTCCGTTGATTCTTCTGAATTATCTGGACCGTTGATTGATCTTCCTTGAAATCTATATAAACCCCCCTCATCTCCTTCATTGGGCCTCTCTCTTCGATCATATTCTCAGGCATACTTAACAGAGCTTTGAGCATACAAAATGCGTCAATTGAGCAACCTTTACAATCTTTTAACATTGATCTTTGAGCACATTGAGCACACCACTTGCTTGTTGCAGCTATGGCTTCGCAACTTCATTGAGCAATCCACATTTATTCCAAAGGAAACAACACAGATTTTGGTAAAAGTATTTATTTCATTGAGTGTTTGTCATGGCTTTTATTTAGATTCGTTTCCTTTATGTTATTGGGTTCTTTGGTTTTATTTAGTTTAGATTTAATCAATTTTTCCTCATACACAAGGACAACAAGAAAAAGAAAGATGAAGACTAAGACCAAAGGAGATGAAGTAACAATAACCTTGGAAGCCACAGTCAATGCATTTGCTCAGCATGGAACCCTAAAACCCATTGCTGATATGTATGATGAAAGATCAAATGTAGACAAGGTAATAATTGAGATAACAGTTGTAAGATATTTAGATATTTTCAGTAAAACATTAATTAAAGTTATAGATGAGTTACTCGACAATTTAGCTAGCATCATGACAACAAGAAAAGAATGGGCCATGGCCAAAGATGTTGAGATAAAGGAATATGTCTTGTTGAAACTTTGTCCAAACATCACAAGAGAAGAAAAGGTTAAAGTCACTAAGAAGCTCAGTGATGAATTTAGAATCAAGAAGAGAGTCAATGCTCTGATGTCTGGTGAAATTGATAAACTGGTGAAAGAGACTGAGAAGACAACACTTAAAGTGTTACATGAGCTACAAATTCCAATCATTGTTGACACTGACAAAGAGGAACAAAATATAGGTGTTGATAATTCCACTCCAGAGATAAATGTGGAATAGAATAAAGAACAAAGTGCAACTACTCCTTCAGAAATCCTAAGAAAGGATGAAGAAATGAAAGAGATAGGAAAGGAAAAGAGCTCTGAAGAAAATGTCACGCCTGAGGAAAATTTCTCAAAAAGACATAGTGAGCAAAGAGAAGAAGTTAATGAGAAGATGGTAGATAACTCTACTCTGGAAACAAATGATGAGAAAGAAGAACCAGCTCTAAAAAGAGAAGGAAATGAACAAGGGCCTACTCATGAAGAACCTCTGGAGAGACATGATGCTGAAATGTCTCATTAAGTGTCTCATGATGAAGACAAAAGAGACACTGCTGACTCTTTGAGAGAGTTTTGGGAGAAGAAGAAGAAATCTCAGATTTTCACTACACCTGAGCTATTGCAAGGACCTATTAACCTTACTACAATGTCCCCATTGCAGAAGATAAAACTTGGGACAAATTTTCAAGCTACTGCACAAGAAGAGATATTGAAATCTCATATGGAGGAGAATGAGTTGATAGAAAATGCATCAACAATTTTTGAAAAGTTAATGCCCAGAATAAGGAGAGATACATCATTGGCCCCTGCTACACAAATGAAAAAGTTAATGGAACCAATCAATTCTCATTTTGAGTCCCTGGAAAAAGCAGTAGAGAAGAAGGTAAGGGCAAAGATTGATGACAAAAGGTTAGTGGAGCTAAATGACAAATTTGCTCATGATAAAATTTGGTTAGATAAGAGCATAGAATATGCACAACTGGCAATTACAGAAGCTAGTGAATTATATCAATTTTGTCTTACATGGCCTAATAAGACTAAAGACATAAAAGAGAAAATAAATGGATGGGAAGCTCAAATAATGAAGATCTCCAGATATTATGACCTAGCAATGGATGCTATTGGCAATCAAAGGGCACAAATTGAGACCATTCATTGTAATATACATAAGTTGTAGACCCAGAGGGAGGTTATAAAGCATAAAATGAGCTTGCTCTGGGAAATAGCAAGCTTCAAGATTGCATCCCTAACCAGGCTAGTAGCAGCAATAGATAAGACAAGGCAAATCACTAAGGCCCCTGCTATTGTGAAGAAAGCAGAAGAGTTGATGCCCCGGGTTAATGAGCATATACTAGTTTTGAGTGATGCTAAGGTTAGTTGGGATGAAGAAGTGGTGCAACTAAAGAAGATCTATAAAGATATTCTCCTTGAACAATAGTAAGCATTTTGATTTCACTTGTATATATATGCAGATAGTAAAAAAACAATTTTGAAGTTTTGGCAACTTGTACATATTTTTGTATTATACACCTTTGCCATTGATGTCAAAGGGGGAGAATAAAACATGTGAAAAAAATTTGAAAAGTAAGAAGAAGAATAAAGTTAGGGGGAGTAGTGTGCAAAGAGAAAGGGGGAGCAATGTAACAATTTTTCACATCAAGTGTTGATCAAGTGTTGCCATCAATGACAAAGGGGGAGATTGTTGGCAACATGGAAAACATCATTAAGAGAGAGACACTGCTAGTATGATGATGAATGATTGACCATGATTTTTGAAGGTGTTGTCATTGATGTTAACAAGAAAAGGAATAAGTTTGGGCCAAAGATTTTGATCCGGTGAAGTAGAGCTAGTCATTTTGGCTAAGTGTTGACAGTATACAAGAGACAATGACAGAGAGACAGTGTAATGGCTAGCATTGGTCTGCAGTTGAAGATTAGATTATGCAGTTCTAGTATGTTGTTTGTAGTCCTTAGGTGAATTTATATCCAATATTTTAGCTCTTGATAAGTACTAGAAGCATATATTCAAAAAGCCTAAGTTTGACATAGCAGAATACAGTGCTATTTAGAGCAGAACACTCAATTGATTTGGTCTGCATTCCTCCAATGTTACATATCTTGTTATGTGGTTTTGAGGTGTTGTAAACACTTGTATGAAGTGTCTAAATCTAGAGTTGTAAGTTCTTAAATCCACCGGAAAGATAGTTGTGAATGTTTGAGTATCGCTACATGGCTTGACAGAGTTTGACTATGACAGTGCCTGAGTTCTGATGGTTGGCATTTTGCCACAAGATGATATAACACCTTGTGGTTTTAAAGGTAATCTTGGGGATGTGTGTAGAGTGTTTGATATGATTTTTAAAGTATCTTGTGGTCCACAGTGAAAGTTGTAGTTTGACAGATGAACTGAACCAGTGTTAGTCTGTGTTTGAGGCTGACATGATAAGTTTAATTTGTATGCAGTAAGTTCTATTGTTTAGAACTCAATCCTAAGTGGTGGTATAGTTGAGTCTGACATATGAGAAGGTATTTCAAATGTTATTTAGGTTTTCTATGCATTTTGGTACGAAGATTTGGCCGACAAACTACAAGTTTATTAACTATACGCTTCATCTGTGTATACCGACCTAATATGAAGATTTTGAGGGTTGCAGATATATATGTGAGATCAAATTTGGTGTTTAGAGATGAAAAGTTGTGCATGTGTAGGTGTGTGTGACATGTGAAGTTTGATGGGTTTGTGAGTGTGACAAGAGTAGAAGAAGAGAGATCTTGTTCCCATGTAAAAGTAGAGCAGTGAAATAGAGTAGTCAAAGATGAAGAGTTTTGAGACAATATTTCTAAACTTCATTGGAGCTGTAACCATGCATGTGTAGATGCAATCAGAATAGTTTAACCTGGAAGTGATCTATCCTTCTTGCCTTCTTTCTTTTTCTAGGCAGTGAGCCTTTCTTGCAGCGAGCATTTCTTTGGGCAATGAGCCCTAAGGCAATGAGCCTTCTTGTAATTTGGTATTACTATTATATATTTATTGTGAGCTAAAACTCACTGTGGTTTTTCCCTTTTTAGGGTTTTCCACATAAAAATCCTAGTGTTTATGTGTGTTGCTTTATGGTTGCTTCTTCTGTGTTTAATTTGATTTTGTTATTTTCAAATGTGGCAAATGGATTAATGGTTTAACAAGTAAAAGGTTTAATAGAATACTGAGTCACCCCCCCTCTCAATATTCTAGGTGTTTAATAGTTTTTTGGTGCTCACCATACAATGGTTTAAGTGCATGGTTTCAAGGAAGAGATCTTCAGATTACCAAGGTTCCTCATAGAAAGAATCCTAGCTCTTGAGTTGTTCCACTAGCTGATACCCTAGATGTGTCATATAGGGTTTGGAATAAAAAGGTCTTCTATGACCTTCCCTTATCCAAACAAGGAGTAACAATTAATAAAAGAGGCATAGAATGCCTAATGACAATGAAACTGGTCAACCTTGGGCTTGATATTATAGACAATAAGTAGGCCTACAATCTAGAGGGATTCATGGCATGCTGGTTCATGAAGAACAAAGTTAAAGGAATATTTTCTCATGAGAGAAGACTAGCAATCAAAGATAAGTGGTCCCCTCAGGTAGAGTCTCCAGATATCTATGTCAAGTTGGATGATTTCCCTACCAAGCCACATGTTGCATATGAGATGTGATACACTGTAATGCATGCCTATGACCCGTCCAAGTTAATGACCCATGGCCTTAGGTAGGCCCTTAGAAAGAAAGAGTGGAGTGAAGAAAAGATCAAGGCCTATTAGAAATATAGGAAGGAAATTGTAGAGCCTGAAAAATCATTTGGGTCTTTGGAGATTGATGAAAAATGGGAGCATCTTTAGGATGAAGCACATGATTCACCTACATCCTTATATGACATGGGTAACATTGATAAAGAAGGAGTAACCACAAGATCTTTAGAGGTGGACAGAGCAAAAATAGCTTATGAGTTTAAGGAAGGTAGTTATTCATTGGAGTTAATGTTTGAGCCTCATCCTAAAGCAAGCCAAAAGGCATGGCCCCCTCCACTATATTAGTTGGAGAGACCAAGCTATTAAACTTTCTCCCATTCAATCCATTTAGCTATGACAATTGGGGACCCTTCGGAAAGAATCATGTAGGATTTTCTGACCACACAAGAAACATATCAAGAATCAAGTCAAAAGGGGAAGGAACCTTTAGAACAAGTTACCCTTAGTTCAACATCATAGGTGGCCCCTCCCACCACCATAGAAGCATCATTGGTGAGCACCATGCAAATTTAGGAAGCAACATAGGATTCTATCCTATAACTTAAGAGACCATTGGAAAGGAGAAAAATGAAGATTCAACTGCAAAAGGATTCTGATGAAGAAGAACCTCCTCCAACAACAATGCCATGGACAAAATCGTCAGTCCCTGCTAGCATGCAAGTAAGTATTTATTTGGACTTCTTTTCACTACTACTCAAATTGTTCCCACTATAGCTGCAACCATATCTCTGACACCCACCGCCATAACTCCTACATCTTCCCCCTCGACCCCTCTTGTCACATTACCTTTTAATCAACTATTCAGGGTGCCAAAAATTCCTTCACTACCTCCATTTACCACATCCTCATCAATGTCCACTGCTCTCAACCTCCCATCATTCTCTCCATCCATGCTTAATATAACTACTATGCTACCTTAGGGGGTAGTCATGGTTCCTCATCAACAGTAGATCAACATCCCCTAGGGAATCCCTCAAGGGGCCCCCTTCACTAGAGGACCAATCACTTCCATGATGTCTTATCACCAACAAATGTAGAATGCATAGAAAGTGCATAAGGCCAAGCTTGTAGATAGAAGACAAAAGGAGGGTAAAGCTTTGGCACAACCCCATATGAGATCTCTATATGACCCTATGTAACAATCGTTGATGATTGCCCACATGAGACCTCTAGTCAATAAGCCTAAAAAAAAATGTGTGTTTAAGATTAATCCATTCAATTGGTTTCCATGAACCTCTCCCAAGCTTACCTGCAAGATTAGGTATAATTAATGAAGGAGACTCATAAATCTATTATGATAGATTTCCTTAAAACTAGCTGCTAGCTAGTGAAAAAATAGGCAGAGCTTGGCTTAATCAAGGATACTATGAGCCAGCTCAGATAGGAAGTTAAGGATAATGACTAAGAGATAAATAGGTTGACTTAAGATAAGCAGGCAATGATCACAAGAGAGGCCTATACAACTTTGCAATCTTGTGAGACAAAATTGTAATCAGAGTTTGACAAGGTCAAATTGATAGTTGATAGCTACAGGTAGAGGCTAGAAGAAGCTAAGAATCAAGAGAAGAATAAGCCAAAGGAGTTGATGCAACTCCATAGCACCTCCTCTGAATTGGAGGCCACAAATTAATTGTTAAGGGCTCAACTTGTAGCAATTGAGTTGCAATAAGAATAGGTTAAGGAAGAAAAGCAAGTTGCAAACAATATGTCAAAAATAATTCAATTGATTGAGGATCTCTATGCATCATTTTGGACAAGAATAGCTAATCATGTGGTTGAGATTAAAGGGATGCTTAAATTCATATCAACGGCTCAGAAGCTTGTGGTCCAAGTAAATTTAGAGGTGGATGAGACCCTTCAAATCCTCACTCCTAGAATGTCTCAAGCCCTGTAAGCACAAAAATCATGCACTGCCTCCACGAGGACCCCTATGATGATTCAAATTCTTGTCAGGTACATGTAAGCATAAAATAATGTCCTTTAAGAAGCAAGCCTCTTGATGACGTGTCCTCTTTTCTTGTCTTGTGTTGTTTCTTCTTTGTCAATTTCCCTCTCTCCCTGTTTGTGACACTTTTCGACACTTGTTGTTACACTTGTTGACTTACATTTTCTAGCTTTCAACCTTGATCATAAGCCTTGTGAGTGTCTTGTAGGTGAGTTTTCAGATCTCTCCTTTGTTTTTCCTCTAGTGTACCTCCTAGAAGCCTTCTAGAGGTCTCCTTAGCCATCTCCCGCTTTTAGTTTTCAGTTTCGTCGAACCAATCCAAATCTCCCCCCTAGTATTTCTAGATCTCCCCCGAGAGATCCTACTAACGCAAGTGGAGATTTGGATTCTTCCACATGACTGACCTATTTCTTGATGCAAAACCTTTTCTTTTCCTCTCTTCTACCATCTCCCAGCCTATTTTTCTACATCTAACCCTATCCAGTCCGGATCTCCCTTGGGCGACCCTACTGGAAAAAGGGATGACCCTGTTGTTTTTGAAGCCACAGAAAAAACTCAAGTTTCTCTCTCATTTTTGCTCCATTTTCACCTGATTTTATCTCTTTTTGCATGGTTTTTGATCCCTCATATAGAGTTAACTATTTCATGCACCCACACATGCATAATTAACTCTATTTAATCTCAAATTAACTCTTCAATCAATATCATGCATTCCCTCACCTCCATTTCCTCTCCAGTGATAAGCTATCATTGCTTCATCACTCTCTAATCAGCTGAGTTCACTGGGTAATCAACCTTGTGAACTCCCCAATCTATTCTTGTTAACTCATCAATCAAATAAGTTAACTCTCCAATCAATCCCTTCCTCTAAACCTATAAATACCCCCTCCCTCAGGAACAAAGGGAGGAAAATTCATTGTGCACACAACTCTTGCCAAATTTTTCTCTCCAACCTAGCATTCAAATGCTCTTACAGGACGAAGGTGCCTTTTTCTTTATTTTTTTAACCAAGTAGCGTCACACTACTTCATTCTATGCCATTGTGCTCAATCCAAGCTCTCATTGAGCTCATACAAGCTTCATCAAAGCTTCTTTTTGCTTCTTTTGGTTATTTTATTGTCAAGAGCATCACCTACTGCCACAAAAGGATTCAAGGTTGCCTATTACATGATGTAGGAGCATCCTTGGTTCAAGAGCAATCTTTCATCAACCAAAAACATTTACATTTTGTTTTGTTTGTAGTTCAGTTTGTTTCTTTTCAGTTCAGTTCAGGCAGTTCAGTCAGAAGCAGATTTTGTATTTTGGTCTAGTAGCATTTTTAGATCTTGTGGAGCTGGGCTTAGCATCTACATTCGTTCATCTACATCATATCTAGAATTTTGGAGATCCGTACTTCATTACCAGAAATATATCGCTATCAGAATATTGACTATTTCTTAGAATAGAGCATTTGGATAATCATAGATAATCAACTCAAGGAGAAACTTACAGATGCATTTCCTAATCTTTGAAGCCTAATGGCACATCATTCAATGATATTTAGTTTGTGGCTGACCTTCTTAAGGGATCCGCACTTCATTCCATTCATTTTCTGGAAGTGTTCTATGCATTTAGGTCCAGCCTATCTGTATACACACATTACATCTCTTCTTTGGAATTTGTGATCTTCCTTAGTCGACGCAGAGGAATCTATTGATTTGGACTTGATATATATTGATGTAATAGATCCTTAGGAAAGCAATTATAAAAGTTCTCATGATTTAGAATATTGATAGTTTGGATTTTTTGTGCAAAGGAGCTTCAAAGCTTTATCTTGTGCATGTATGTAATCAGGCCTATGAGCCCTAATTATAAGCCCGCATGTTGCCGACAGATCTCTATTTGAATTCTATGATATATTGAATGACTAAATCTGCATTTGTTTTATTTCTTTGAGTTGCTTCCTTTGTGTTTACTCTTGCTGCATGGTTTGGATAGTTCATTCTCTGAACCCTCCTACCGTGACTGCACCAAGTGGTATCAGAATGAAAGTTCAAATTTTTGGGAGCAAATTGAATAGAGTTGGCAACGAAATTTTGTAAGATCTTGGTGTGGATAGATCACCGAATTGAGGTAGGTTACTTGTGTCACAACTGATCACCGATTGTGAGGTAGTTCTCACCTAGTAGCCCGATCACCGAACCTGATGTAGTTTACACTTGATCCTAGGAAGAATGCCACCACCAAGAGTTGCTGCTGTTGGAACAATGGTTCGTAGAATGGATGAGATGATGGAGATGATGAAAAATGTGAATTCATTTGGATGTTGTTGAAGAAGATAGATGAAGAGGATGGACACCAAGACCTAATATTGAAAGCGATGAGGAAGAAGAATTTCAATCTGTTGAACAAACTGGTCAAACCCTAGGAGGTGATGATGAAGAAAAATTAGATCAAGTAAAGATGCTGCGAGCTATTTCAAAGATTGGAAAGAGACCTAGAGTTGATGTGCCAAATTACACTAGCAATTTGAATCTGGAAGAATTGATTAACTGGATAAATGATATGGAAGAATATTTTGAATATGAGGAGATTGAAGATCCAGAGAAGGTGAAATTTGCAAAAACAAAGTTGAAAAGACATGCTACTATATGGTGGAAAGAAGTTTAGTTGGAAAGAAATAGAAGAGGAAAAGAAAAGATTACAAAATGGGATAAGATGGTGACAAAGTTGAAGAATCAGTTTATACCTGCTGACTATGAGTTGGAGCTATTGATAAGATTGCAAAACCTGAGACAAAAGGAGAAGTCTGTGAAGGAGTACACTGAAGAATTTCATAAAATGATCATAAGGATGGGACATAGTGAATCAAGAAAGGAGAAAGTGGCTAGATACATCAATGGATTGAGATTGAACATTCAAGAGGAACTAAGCTTGGTAAGGATGACATCTTTGGAAGAAGCATATCAGTTTGCCTTGAAAGTTGAAGAGAAGATGAATAAGAGGCATGATTAGAGACAAAGACGAAGAGAAGGTAAATTTCAGAGAGGTGGGACTTATTCTGAAGGAGACAGATCACACACAGAGTAGAACAAGTTTGATAGCCCATTCAAGGAGGATAGAGATACTAATGCATACCAGAGAAATGATAGAAATTTTCATCCCAGAGGCAACTATAATTCATATCGGAATGAAGGGTACATAAGAGAAGGAAAAGGATTGGATAAGAGAACATTTAGAAATACTTGTTTGAAGTGTGGAGGTGAAGGACATAGAGCATTTGAATGTAATCAGAATAGTAAAAGTAAGAAGACAAAAAATAGTGGAAGAGCAGCCTATGTTGAAGAAGAACCTGTTGAACTAAGTGACCCGTGTTCTGTTGGTAAACCGGAGAAAGGAGAATCATTGGTAATGAGGAGAGAACTATTTTAAATAGAGACAAATGAGGAACCACCATAGAGGAAGAGTCTATTCAGAACTAGATGCAAATCAGGAGGTAAGTGTTGTAAAGTTGTAATTGATAGTGGTAGTTTAGATAACCTAGTTTCAGAGGAGATGATGACTAAGCTAAAGTTGGAAAGATTGAAACACCCTAAGCCATATCAAATAGCATGGATTCAGGATGATCATAAGGTACTGGTGAGTGAACAATGTTTGGTGAAATTTCATATTGGATCTTATCATGATGAAGTCTTGTGTGATATTATGCCTATGAATGTTTGTCATATCTTGTTGGGTAGACCTTGGCAGTATGATAGAAAAGCTATATATGATGGGAGAAAGAACACTTATACTATAACAACAAATGGGAGAATAATTACTTTGATTCCTTTGGAAGATGATCCTAAAGATGTGGTATGTGGGAATGCTAGAATCTATTTGGTAGATGGAAGGAAATTCCTAGATGGTTTGAGATATGAGAATATGTGTTATACCTTGATTCCTAAGAACCCTAAAGCATTGAAGAAAGAGACTGCAGAATCACAACCAGAGGAGATAAGAGAGTTGCTGGCAGAGTATGAAGACATCATATCACATAATGTAACAGAGGGATTACCACCTATAGGAGTATCAGTCATCACATGGATCTTATACCTGAAGAAAGTTTGCTTAATAAAGCAGCACACTGGATGACACTGGCAAAGAATGATGAACTAAATAGATAGATACTAGAGTTGTTGAGGAAAGGTTTGATCAGAGAAAGCTTGAATCCTTGTGTAGTACCTGCAGTGTTAGCACCTAAGAAAGATGGAGAATGGAGAATGTGTACTGATTCTAGAGCAATAAACAAGATTACAATTAAGTATAGGTTTCCTTTACCTAGGATGGATGATATCATGGATTGTTTGAGTGGAGCAAGATATTTCACAAAGATAGACTTGAAGAGTGGATACCATCATATTAGAATCAGAGAAGGTAATGAATGGAAGACTTCTTTTAAGACAAATGAAGAATTGTATGAATGGTTAGTGATGTCCTTTAGATTGACAAATGCACCAAGTACTTTCATGAGATTGATGAATGAAGTCTTGAATAAATTCCTAGGTAAGTTTGTGATTGTATATTTGGATGATATTCTGATTGTTAGTAAAATGAAAGAGGAACATTTGTGGCATATTAGACAAGTTTTACAGAGGTTGAGAGAAGAGAAATTATTGATAAACATCAAGAAGTGTAGTTGCATGAAGGAAGAATTGGTATACTTGGGATTTGTGATTTCTACGTAAGGATTGAAGATGGACCCTGCAAAAGTGAGAGCAATTGTTGAATGGCCTATACTGGAGAGCATTGGAGAAGTTAGATCATTTCATGGATTGGCTAGTTTCTATTGGAAGTTCATCAAAAATTTTAGTTGATTTTGTAACCCTATGATAGAGACAATGAGAGGTGACAAAAAAGGTTTTAAGTGGACATCTAGAGCAGATAAAAGTTTTTAGTTGTTGAAGTAGAAAGTGACAAAGCAACCTATTTTGGCATTACCAGATTTCAATAAGGTATTTCAAGTAGATTGTGATGCGAGTGAAAATGTAATTAGAGCAATATTAAGTCAAGAAGGTAGACCAATAGCATATTTTAGTGAGAAGTTGAATGATGCAAGGAGAAGATATTCAGTTTATGATCAAGAATCGTACGCCATAACTCAAGCCTTGAAGAAGTGGAGACATTACTTGTTGCCAAAGGAGTTTGTGTTCTATATAGATCATCAAGCTTTGTAATATTTGAACAGTCAAGGTAAGTTGAACTAGAGACATATGAGATGGGTAGAGTTCATGTAGAGTTATACATTTGTGTTGAAACATAGGAGTGGAAAATCAAACAAAGTTGCTGATGCATTGAGTAGAAGAAGAAACTTGATGACAGAAATGAGAGTTGAAGTGTTGGGTTTTGATGAATTGAAGAACATGTATGAGGGAGACACTGATTTTCCAAAACCTTGGAGAGCATGTAAAGATCCTATTGTGATAGATAGGAGTCAGTGGTTGGACTATTTCCATCAAGAAGATATGTTGTTCAAAGGAAATTAGTTGTGCATACCTAGAAGTTCCATGAGAGATAATTTAATCAAGGAGAAGCATAGTGGTGGATTGACAGGACATTTTGGCATTGATAAGATAGTGGCCTTGTTGAGTGAAAATTACTTTTGGCCTCAGATACATAAGGATGTTCAAAGATTTGTGCAAAGTTGTATAGTTTGTCAAGTTGCAAAAGGGAGTAGTCAGAATACTGGATTGCATAAACCTTTGACAGTACTAGAGAGACCTTGGGAAGACATAAGCATGGATTTTGTGATGGGATTGCCTAAGACATAGAGAGGACATGATTCAATATTTGTAGTGGTTGACAAATTTTCAAAGATGGCTCATTTCATACCTTGCAAGAAAACAACTGATGCAGTGCATGTAGCTAAACTATTTTTCAAGGAGATTGTGAGATTGCATGGATTACCTAAGGGTATAGTTTTAGACAGAGATACAAAGTTTGGTGGGTACTTTTGGAAGACACTTTGGAAGAAGATGAAGATAGATTTGAAGTTTAGTTCAGCTTTTCATCCATAGATTGATGGATAGACATAGGTATTGAATAGGAGTTTGGGAAA
This sequence comes from Cunninghamia lanceolata, assembly GCA_027924645.1. Lineage (NCBI taxonomy): Eukaryota > Viridiplantae > Streptophyta > Pinopsida > Cupressales > Cupressaceae > Cunninghamia > Cunninghamia lanceolata. The sequence continues at coordinate 16,896,999 of BSBN01000553.1, read as the reverse complement.
TTTGTTGAGATGTTTGGTTGGAGAGAAGACAAGAAGTTGGGATTTGATTCTTTCACAAGCAGAGTTTGCATACAATAATTTAGTAAACAAGAGTACCGGAAGAACATCTTTTGAGATTGTGACTAGAGTAAACCCTAGAGGAATTGTAGAATTGAGAAATGTCAATATAGAGGAAAAGATAAGTGCAGAAGGAGAAGAATTTGCAAATCATATGAAGACAGTGCATAATCAGGTGAAGAAGCATTTGGAGGATATGAACAGTAAGTATAAGGAACAGGCTGATGAGAAGAGAAGACATAAGGAATTTGAAGTTGGAGAGGAAGTGATTGTGTACTTGAGAAAAGAAAGATTTCCAGTTGGGACATATAAGAAGTTGAAGATGAAGAAGTTTGGACCTTGTAAGATACTCAGGAAATTTGATTCAGGAAATGCATATGAAGTGGAGCTACCAGAGACATTGGGTATATCACCTATTTTCAACATAACAAATTTATATCAGTATCATGAAGCAAAGTTTAGTGACATCATGGAAGAAAACTTAAAGAAACAGTTACCACAACAAGCACTGGAGCGGATTGAAGACATTTTGTACAGCAGAGTTGGATGCAACACTAGAGGAAGACAATACAAAGAATATCTTGTGAAGTGGAAAGGCAGACCAAAAGAAGATTCATCATGGATTTCTTAGGATGAGGTGGATTGTCTTGGTTCTCCCCTAGCCCTAGAAAAGTGAGGGACTCACTAATGTAGAGGACTTAGGATAGTTTGAGGATTCCACCATTTGACAAGGCTTTCTTCTTGACATTCAAGAGCCTAATTCATGGATCAACATGCAAAAGTGGGAACATTAGTTAGTTTCTTTGAAACTAGTATATAAAGGCTTGTTTGACATACCATGGGACCCATCTAGACCATTGGTTAACGTTTATCAAATTTGGGTTTAGGACTTCCTTCACAAACCTAATGGAATCCTTGTAGCCCATGAAATCAGAACAACCAGCAATAACTCCTTCTAGTGGCCTTCAAACTTAAATCTTAGACAATCCTAAGATACCCTTTTAGATTCCATACAACATATCAGAGACTCACTATGGGTTCTTTTGCAACATATGCCACTTCCAATAAGGTTGTCCTATTGCAAAAAGCCCTAATTGGCCCAAATTTACAAAGAGACCCCTACAAATATCATTCACAGAACCCAACCAATGATTGGAACACTTAGGACTCATGCCAAGATCAAGGATTTTGTGGGTTTTGGACACCTATAGTCGACTGTACCTTCAAATGCCTATGTGGTTCCTTAAAATGGCTTAATACATGAGGATATTAAGCCCTCCTCACCAAAATTCTACATCTGCCAACTCCCTCTTCTCTGCAAACATTCCAATCAACTGAAATATGAAAGAACACATCCATCCCACTAGTCTTGTGGCACTGAGAGACAGTGGGATGGTCAAAATCCCATTATTTTGGCAAAACCCTAGGTTAGGGTTTAACAAGATAGTTTTTAGAAAAACCCTTATATCTCTCTTCTACAAAGATGTCAATGCACCAAACCAAGTTCAAATGATGGACTTGATTCCATGCACTATCCAATCAGATCATGAGGAAATGAAAATAGTTCTGTACCTTTGTAGAGTATGGCCTGGAGCACGTTGGAACTCAGGAAATGGAGGTTTCTAGCGACCAATCCAAGAAGAATGGATGTAACTTTCTTCCTAATCAATATCAAAGCCTCAAAGTGGATTCAAATGAAATTTAATCCATCATACTACTCATTCCAAATATTAGGAGGTCATGACAATTTTGTACTTGAAGATGGTATTGATTGTTTGTAACAGAAATGCAGGAAAACTATAGAAAACAACAGAGAATTGGATTTCTATTGCTTGGAAACTTCTTCCACACCACTGCCCCTAATCCATGAGGGTGTCTTAACATGATTACACCTTCCTCCATTAGTTTGATGTTGGTTGGCAATAAGAAACCACCCCCAAACTCCCCAAAACTGTCAATTAGTATTGTGTTTACAATATGTATTAGGGGCAGATTATAGTTTAGACAAAACTATTGTCTCAAACCCCTTTAGGATCACATGTTATGTCATAATTGGCCTTTCTAGAATGAAAACAACATATCTCTCCATTTTGACACTCATGGAGGATTGACCAATTAGGACTTGACTACCTACTCCAACTACTTGGCATCAAGGCCTTAAAAAATGACTTCAATACAATTTCAAATGGTCATGAGACCTTATTACATTCTTCAAATGGTCTTGAAGACCTTATTAACATTCAGATAAAAACTTGGAATAGGCCTTTTGGCCCATTGGTGCCAAGGGTGCTCCTGTACCATGCTCCCAGGGTGAGAAAAGAACTGAAGTCCCTTGAGGAAGTAGATCAATAATTGTGTTCCCATGCTTCAAGATGTCTTCTTCACTCATCCAAGTGGCATCATCAGCAGGCAGCCCCTCAATTTGACAAGGTACTCCTTGTAAGTCTTCCTTCTAGTCTTCTTCAAGACTTTGGTGTACAAGATGCATTCCAATTGCAAAGGTTGATTGGGTGGGAGACCCTTAACCCACTCCTCATCTCCTGCTACTGTCACATCTGCCTTTGAATCTATAGCATTACCACCTCTAAAAGGAAATAAATCTGAGACATTAAAGATAGGAGATATGGCCAAGCCTTGAGGAAGCTCAATCTCATAGGCATTGGACCCAAACTTGTGTATAATCTGGCATGGACCTATCTTCTTCATGAGGAGTTTGGTTGGCTGCCCCTTTGGAAGTCTTTCCTTCTTCAAATGTGCCATGACCAAATCCCCAACCTTGTATTGCACATCCCTCCTTCTCTCATTGGCTTTGTCCTTGTACTTTTCATTATTCTTTTGAAGAGTTTCTCTTACATTATCATGGATGTCCTTCATGGCTAATGCAAAGTCTTCACCTTGAGCACTCTTCCTCTCCAATCCATGTAGATCCCTCAATTCAAGAATACCTCTTGGGTGAACACCATAGACAATCTCAAATGGACTCCTTCCTGTGCTTCTATTAGTGGAGTCATTGTAAGCAAATTCAGCTTGAGGGATGATCATATCCCATGCCTCTCTATGCTACTTTGTAAGACATCTAAGGAGATTTCCCAAAGACGTATTCACTACCTCAGTTTGGCCATCAGTCTGAGGGTGATAGGCTGGAGTGAATGACAACTAAGTGCCCAAATTCTTCCACAAAGTATGCCAAAAGTGGCCTACAAACTTTGGATCCTTGTCAGTCACAATGTTAAGAGGCAAACCATGGATTCTAACAATTTCTTTGAAGCACAAACTAGCAATGTGTGAAGCATCATTAGTGCATTTACATGGCAAGAAATGAGCCATCTTACCGAATCTATCCACCACAACAAATATGCTATCAAAGCCTCTTTGAGTCCTAGGAAGACCCAAGACAAAATCCATGCTAATACTTTCCCATGGCCTATGAGGAATAGGAAGTGGCTGATATAGACCAGCATTAGATGAAGTTCTCTTTGCTCTTTGACAAATACTACAATATTCAATAAATTTTCTGATATCTAATTGCATTTTAGGCCAAAAATAAAACCTTTTCACCTGATCCAATGTTTTGTCTAGCCCAAAGTGACCTCCTAGTCCACCGCAATGTTTTTCCTTTATGATGTTCTCCCTCATGGAACACCTAGGAACACATAATTGGCTACCCTTGAACAACAACCCCTGCTACAACAAAAACATAGAAAAATCAGAATGATAAGAGTCTGAAAACTGTGAACAAACTTCATATACCTCCTTGAAATCTTCATCATCTTGGTACATATGTTTGAGAGCATCAATCCCCACACTTTGCAACTAAATTTCTTGAACCATGCACACCCTTCTACTTAATGCATCTACCATTTTATTGGCCTGCCCCTTCTTGTGTTTGATGGAAAAGGTGTATGCTTGGAGTTGTTCAACCCATTTCATATGCCTATGATTGAGTTTCTCTTGTGAATTCAAAAAACTAAGAGCATGGTTGTCAGTATAAACAATGAATTCTTTAGGCAAGAGATAGTGCCTCCATTTCTTCAAGGCTTGCACCATGGCATACAACTCCAAGTCATAACTAGAATACTTTCTCTTAGCATCATTCAATTTTTCACTTAAGAAGGCAACTGGTCTGCCCTCTTGACTCAAGACAGCCCCTATAGCAAGGTTACTAGCATCACATTCCACCACAAACAACTTATTAAAATCAGGCAAAACAAGAATGGGCTATTGTGCTACCTTTTGTTTCAAAATTTCAAAAGAATCATTGATTGCCTTTGTCCAAGAAAACTTACATTTCTGCCCCCTTTTATGGTATCCAAAATAGGTGCACAAATATGACTAAAACCCCTTATAAACTTCCTATAGAATGTTTCCAAACCATGAAAACTTTTTACATCACCTGTTGTTTTAGGAGTTGTCCATGACAAAATGGCCTCTACCTTTGCTGTATCCATCTTCAAATTGCCTTGGGAGATGACAAAACCAAGATAGGTGAGTTCTTCCTTCCTGAAGACACTCTTCTCCATGATAATCATCAATTGCTCATCATGCAACTTCTTCAAAACCTAATCCAGGTGCTGCAAATATTCTACCTTGGTCTTGCTAAAAACAAGAATGTCATCAAGGTACACCACAACAAATTTGCCAATGAAATCCTTGAAAACTTCATTTATGAGACACATAAAAGTACTTGGGGCATTGGATAGACCAAATGGAATCACCAACCACTCATAAAGACCCTCATTTGTTTTGAATGATGTCTTCCATTAATCTCCTTGCTTTATCCTAATTTGATGGTATCCACTCTTAAGATCAATCTTGGAAAACTATCTAGCCCCTCCCAAACAGTCCATTAGGTCCTCAATCCTTGGCATGGGGAACCTATATCTTATAGTAATCTTGTTAATGGCTCTAGAATCTGTACACAACCTCCACTTACCATTAGTTTTAGGGGCTAGGACTATTGGGACAGCACATGAGCTAAGACTCTTTCTCACCAAACCCTTATCCATCAACTCTTGTACTTGCTTGGCAATCTCTTCATTTTGAGAAGGTGTCATCTTGTAGGCTACTTTTTTTGGCAAAGTAGACCCTGGTATGAAGTCAATTTGATGGCTTATGTCCCTAATAGGTGATAATTCATTAGGCATCTCCTCTACCATGATACCCTTATACTTCTCTAACAATTGTTGCACCTCCTTGGGAACTTCTTCCTCACTAGGACCATGCAAATTAGGACTATTTTTAGGCTTCAAAATTAGAGCATACCCTTGGGTTCCTTCCTCCTTAAGGGTGTTAAGAAAATATCTACCACTCACCAACATGACACTTGACCCAACACTCTTCTCTACATTCTCATCCGGCAACGGATCCATTCTATACTTCCTACCATTCTTGGTTATGATGAAGCAGTTAGATTTACCGTCATGTTGGGATTGAACATCATATTGCCATGGACATCCTAATAGTAAATGACAAGCATCCATGGGGATTATATATCACACAAAATCTTGTCCTTATATTCCCCTATCTCAAACTCTACCCAAGATTGTTCATGTACCAAAACTTGTTACCCCTTATTCAACCATGATACTTTATAAGGACTAACATGAGGAAATCTTTTCAATTTCAACTTGTCTACCATATCAATGGAAACTAAATTTTTAGTTGAACCTGAATCAACAATTACCTTGCAAATCTTACCATAGGCCTTGCATGTTGTCCTGAACAATGTCTTCCTCTGAGGGGGTTCTTGTGTTTGAGGCACCTTCAACATGGTTCTCCTCATCATCAAACTTTCTCCTTCATGGACTGGGGCTGCACTTCCAATTGGAGAGTTAACACTTTGGCAATCTTCCTCTTGGATCAACTGGTTCCTTCTCTCTCCTCCATGAGAGCTTGAGGCTTGTTTCTTAGGACATTTGAAGGCTAGATGTCCCACTTGGTTGCAATTGTAGCACCTTCCTGTGAAGACATTAGGACCTCTTCCTGGTCCACCATATCCACCCCTTCCATTGGGTCTCCTTCTTCTAAAGCCTCCTCTAGAACCTGATTCTCCACTTTGTTCTTGGGAACTAGATTCCCCTTGACTTCTTTGAAATTGATTTATGCCTCCAAAACTACCTGTACCTATGAAATTTCTACCACCTCTTCCTCTATTTTGCTGCTCACCTTTCCTCTTCAACTTCTCTTCAGCCCTCAATATCATTTGAAAGTAGTTATCCACTATTTCAAGGGTTAGTATACTGATTTCATCTTGTATACTAAACTTCAAACCATTTAGATACCTTGCCACTTTACCTTTTTCATCCTCCATATATCCACAACGAAGAGAAACTTGTGAAACTCCTCGGTGTAGGTGGCCACATCCAAATCTCTTTGTTTGAGATTTTGTATCTTCTTGTAGATCTGCACCTCATAATCTCATGAAAGGAATTGGGACTTTATCCTCTCCAGCATTCAGCTCCATGAAGTGATCATGCTCTTCCCACTCTTTACCCTCTCACCTTGGGTGTAATTCCACCATGTGAGGATAGCACCTTTGAGTTTAGTTTTTGCAAACTTCACCCTCTTGTTCTCAGGAACTTCTTTGTATTAAAAGTAGTTATTTAGGGCCTCAATCCACTCCATAACTTAATCAACATTCATCTTTCCACTAAACATTGGAATCTCCATTTGAGCCTCTGAAGAATCTTTACCAATTGCCTTGATGGCTTCAAGGAAATGTTTTCTGATCTGTAGGTACCTCTGCCTCTTCTTGATCTTTTTCTTCCTCCTTGTTTTCTTCCTCTTCATCAGAACCTTCATCTATCCTCTTCCCTATGCTCAGTGCCTTCAACTCAGCTTGGGGTGCTTCTTTGACTCCACTCTTAATCTTCTCTTCCATCTCCTTGAACTTCTTAACCACCTCAGTGGTCATCCCTTTTGGAGGCATGTTCCTAGCCTCTCCTTCACTCTCCTCTACTGTTATATACCAGGTCCTACACACAACCAAAAATAGAACCTTTTATGTCTCTAATACCACTATGATGTAGATGACTTAGTATAGGTTGAGGATTCCACCGTTTGATAAGGCTTTCTTCTTGACATTCAAGAGCCCAATTCATGGATCAACACGCAAAAGTGAGAACAACAGTTAGTTTCTTTGAAACCAGCATATAAAGGCTTGTTTGACATACCATGGGATCCATCTAGACCATTGGTTAAGGTTTAGCAAGTTTGGGTTTAGGACTTCCCTCACAAACCTAATGGAATCCTTGTAGCCCTTGAAATGAGAACAATCAGTAATAACTCCTTCTGGTGGCCTTCAAACTTAAATCTTAGACAATCCTAAGATACCCTTTTTGATGCCCTATAACATACCAAAGACTCACTATGGGTTGTTTTGCAACATATGCCACTTCTAATAAGGCAATCCTATTGCAAAAAGCCCTAATTAGCCCAAATTTACAAAGAGACCCCTACAAATATCATTCACAAAACCCAACCAATGATTGGAACACTTAGGACTCATGCCCAGATCAAGGATTTTGTGGGTTTTGGACACCTATAGTTGACTGTAACTTCAAATGCCTATGTGGTTCCTTAAAATGGCTTAATACATGAGGATATTAAGCCCTCCTCCCCAAAATTTTGCATCTTCCAACTCCCTCTAATCTGTAAACATTCCAATCAACTAAAATATGAAAGAACACATCCATCCCACTGGTCTTGTGGCATTGAGAGACAATGGGATGGTCAAAATCCCATTATTTTGGCAAAACCCTAGGTTAGGGTTTAACAAGACAATTTTTAGAAAAACCCTTATATCTCCCTTCTACAAAAATGTCAATGCACTAAACCAAGTTCAAATGATAGACAATTCCATGCCCTAGCCAATCAGATCATGAGGAAATGAAAACAGTTCTGTACCTTTGTAGAGTACGACCTAGAGCAGCGTTGGAACTCAGGAAATGGAGGTTTCCAGTGACCAATCCAAGAAGAATGGATGTAACTTGCTTCCTAATCAATACCAAAGCCTTAAAGTGGATTCAAATGAAAGTTAATCCATCATACTACTCATTCCAAATATTAGGAGGTCATGACAATTCCATACTTGAAGATGGTACGGACTATTTTTAACATAAATGCAAGAAAACTACAGAAAACAACAGAGAATTAGATTTCTATTGCTTGAAAACTTCTTCCACACCACTGCCGCCAATCCATGAGGGTGTCTTAATAGGATTACACCTTCCTCCATCAATTTGGGGTTAGTTGGCAACAAGAAACCACCCTCAAACTGCCCAAAACTGTCAATTAGTATTGTGTTTATAATATGTATTAGGGGCAGATTATAGTTTAGACAAAACTACTATCTCAAACCCCTTTAGGATCACATGTTATGTCATAATTGGCCTTTCTACAATGAAAACAACATATCTCTCCATTTTGACACTCATGGAGGATTGACCAATTAGGACTTGACTGCCTACACCAACTACTTGGCATCAAGGCCTTAAAAAATGACTTCAATACAATTTTGAATGATCATGATACCTTATTGACATTCAAAGAAAAACTTGGAATAGGCCTTTTGGCCCATTGGTGCCATGGGTGCTCCTGGACCACTCACTTTTTCAATAACCCCAAATGTCTAATGCAGGAGCATCCTTGGTTCAAGAGCAATTTAGCATCAACCAAAAACATTTGGATTTCATTTTGTTTGCAGTTTAGTTTGTTTCTTTTTAGTTTATTTCAAGCAGTTCAGTCAGAAGAAAATTTTGTATTTTGGTCCAGTAGCATTTTTATATCTTGTGGAGCTAGGGTTAGCATCTACATCACATCCAGAATTTAGAGATCTGCACTTCATTACCATAAATATATCGCTATCAGAAGATTGACTGTTTCTCAAAACAAAGCATCCAGATAATTGTAGACAATCAGCAGAAGGAGAAACTTGCAAAAGCATTTCTTGATCTTCGAAGCCTAATGACACATCATTCAATGATCTTTGGTTTGTGGCCGACCTTCCCAGGGGATCCGCACTTCATTCCATTCATTTTCTGGAAGTGTTCTATGCATTTAGGTCTGACCTATCTATGTACAAATGTTACATCTCTTCTTTGGAATTTGTGATTTCCCTTGGTCGACGTGGAGGAATCTATTGATCTAGACTTGATATATGTTGATGTAATAGTTTCTTAAGAAAGTAGTTATAAAAGTTCTCATGATTTAGAAAATTGATAGTTTGGATTTTTTGTGCGAAGGAGCTTCAAAGCTTTATCTTGTGCATATATCTAATCATGCCCGTGAGCCCTAATTGTAAGCCTGCATCTTGTCAGCAGATCTCTATTTGAATTCTATGATATACTAAATGACTAAATCTACATTTGCTTTATTTCTTTGAGTTGCTTATGTTGTGTTTATTCTTGTTGCACGGTCTGGATAGTTCATTCTGTGAACCCTCCTACCGTGATTGTACCATTACAAGGATTGCTAAAGGTACTGGAGTCAACAAATCTTTGTTTCTCTTAGGTTCCTTCATTGTTTTCATTCAATTAATAGTAATTAGAGAATCAAATTGCTCTTGGGAATAGTAAAACATTTCTTTTTCCTTGATAGTTAGATCTTGCATGTTAGATTAATCGCTTTCATATTTCTAGATCTAGATTATTAGGAGAAGCATTTTCCCTTTTCTTAGATTAGATTGTATTAAAAACATCAAAAACACAAAAAACATATATTAACATTGCATTGAAAAAGTCATATAGAATTGCATAAATATTTCCCTTTCATAGATTAGAAACACTTTTATTTCCAAAATACTCTAAAAAAATACCAAAAAGATGTTTTGCATATCATTGCATACATATAGAAGCATTAGGATAGATAAAATTGTAAACCCTTGATTCCATCATGAGGTAACCATAATTAAATGATCCAATCAAACCCTTGATTTCATCACAAGGTAAACACAAAGTCAAAACACTAGTCAAACCCTAGGTCAACAAAACCCTAGGTCAAAACCCTAGATTTGGTTAAGGTTAGCAATTATACAACTACCTCCATCCTGATTCATGAATGTGCTTAGGAGTGAGAGGAGAGTGGGCAAGGGCTATCCATGATGAGATCTGAGAGATTCATCCAAGACCTCAACAAGAAACACTTGTTCTACCCCAAGGAGACCCATTTGTCCTCTTGTTGTTAGAAGAAACTAGATAACGACAGATACAACAAGAACTCTTATAATGCATACAAAGACAAGAGGACATCAAAGAGAATAATAATTTACCCACACATAGGTAGAATCTTATAAATCCAAATAGAAGGAGAGAAACTAGTGACCCTTCGGGTCATAGGGTTATCTCAACTACAACAACAATTGAATGAAACATACAACCCAGCACACAACAACAAAGGCCATAGAACTTGTCGACCCCTCTCTATGAAGTCTAGCTCTCTAATGAGCCAGACCCCCACTATGTCTCGCCTCCTCTTGACTAGATAATTCCACGTGAGCGAGAGTGATGTGGCAGATCGCCCTTAGCAAGGAGGGAAAGGGTCCGTGTGCATGTTGAAATCTGACCCAACAGCCCCAGGCAATCGGAGTCACGATTTTGAGCATACATATTTTGGTGAACCCGACGTGAAGAGCAGAGCCTCTTGGTTATGTTGTTTGTATTCCCATTTCAAAACATCTCAAAATAGTTAGCAAAAACTTCAAAACATTCTTTCATTGCTTTTCATAGCCGCTTTGACTTCCATTGCCTACACCATCATCCATTCCATTTATTTTGTGGTGTCTATGGCACCCTTGATTATGACAGAACCTGACTTAAACTAAGGGAATATTCCATCGAGAGAACCTCAAAGTGCCTCATTTGATAGGTATGTGTCGCCACATCCTGACACGCCAATCACCAACTATTATGATTATGAGGATTCTGACTATGAGCAAGATCAGAGAGAATCTAGGTGCTCTCTATCGTTCAACAACCAAGCTTGGGAGAACAAGCCGACCATACTAAATGCACCACATAAAGCAAGAAGGGTGAGGTAAAAAATACATCGACCCGAACAACCTTCCACAAGTATATCGAATACCCACCTTGATGAAGAGGTCAGAAGGTTGGAAAAATGTCTACAAGAAACCAAAGATGCTCAAGAGGCATTAAGGATTGGCTTACAAGAAGAACAAAAAGAAAACATTACACATGAGGAAGCCCATCACTATGAAAATATTCAGAGAGAATATCCTAGAAATGAAGAAACCCCTAGAGCTATAACTCCTACAGATCTAATCACAACTCTAGTGCAAAGAATCATAATCTTGGAGGTAGAGCAAGCCGCTCCAGAAAGAAGACTCAAGTCTTACGAATAGGACCGGGGGGATCTCAAAATCCCCTACCTCAATTATTATTCATGACATGCTAGTAGTGACACCTATCTGAATGGGAACCCCCCTATTCAGAACAATCCAACAAATCTGAAAACAGGTTATCAAAACACACCCACAGGGTTATTACTATCAACCTCGCAATCCCAAAGTGCCTTTCTAGGAATGTATCTTGAATATTTGAAAGAGCCTCTATACCAAAACATAAGGAATGTGTAATTACCTTGACCACTACCAGATCTCCTAAAGTTCAAAGGAGAAGGAGATCTGATTCACACATTAAAGCCTACACCATGGCCATAAGAGAACTCCTCCCTTGGGAGGGGGTTGTAGCAAAGATCTTCCCAAAAATGCTTGAAGGCATTGCTCTGGATTGGTACTATCATCTTCTAGAAGCATCAATCCATTCATTCAGACAACTCATCAGAGAGTTTGTCATGGTATTCGACATGAACAAACTCATTAAAATGGGGATCAAAGAATTCCTCATAATGAAACAAGAACCAAATGAGTCTCTAGCACATTTTGTCACTTGATGGAGGAAAGTCCTCTATTCTTCAACCAGTGCTCTGAACATGGATCATCGAGAACTGTGTGACCTCTTCTTGCATGCCCTCAACAAGGACATGAGAGAAGATGTCCAAAAACTACCATATAAGTCCTATGAAGAGGCATTGGAAAGTGAATTAAGAATTGACCAAGCCACCATGGATAGTGGTCAGAAGACTTATGACACCAACAGAAAGCTTCAAATGTCTAAAGGAGCAGAAAAGACTATAGCTAATGTGCCTCAGGAGAAAGATGTCAACATCATTAAAAAAAATCCAAGCAATGACAAATGATGACAAAAAGGAAATCAAGGATCAAACTGACCTTCATATGACCCCAATACTTACTGTTGGTTCTAGGGGACAAAGGGGCATGAAACAAAGACTTGTTATGGTTACAATAAAGCCATCTCCAAACTTACTTCAGATCAACAAAAGAACTTTCTTAAACTTCTCCATCCCAGAGAAAGGAGAGGGAACCTCAAATCAAGAAAGGAAAGGCTAACCAAAACCATACCAATAACATAGAACTAGATGAAGAAGTGTTCATGATCCATGAAGAGGAATAAACATATAAAATGGAGAATGTCTTCTCACAAGTGATAATTTTTTTGAAAGCCTCTCCCTAACATCGTAAGACATTTCTAGAAGTGTTGGAAGTAGGATGTTTGACACAAGAGGAATCACCCCCTCTCACCTTTAATGTTTCCAAACTACCTCAAAGTGAAGGAAGTAAGAAAAAGGATTCACCCCTATACATACAAATTCAAGTTGAAGAAGTCACTATAAAAAGAGTGGTGGTGGATGAAGGATTGGTAGTCAATCTCTTGTCAATGTCCTTTCTACAAAGAATGGGATACAACAAAACAAGAATCAAGAAACAAACTACCACATTGAGAATTTACGATAGTCATGAAATCCAAATAGTCAGGAAAATCATCCTACCACTCAATCTAATGGGAAATACTATCTCTACCGATTTCTATGTTATTAATCGAGAGACCAATTACAACACGATCCTTGGGAGACCCTGGATTCATGCCATCAAAGCCATTTCCTCTACATTATTCCAAGAAATACATTTCCATCATTTAGGAAAAGTGATCATAGTCAAAGCAGACCCTGATCCTTTCAGTGTTTATTGAAAGGAATAGGAAGAAAAAGATGAGAAATTGAAAATGCAAGAGAAATAGAAAGAGGAAACTCAAAACATTCAAATGAGTGCAAGTTCTCATAACATATCCTACCAAAGAATGGATGATCTTAGGGAATTCCCTTTTGATCTGCATACCACTAAATCCCACGTACCACTCGGCTTAGTAGCCATTCCGTGTGTCAATGAAAGGGATATCAAAAACCTCTTGGTTGGAACAATTGAAATCATTGAAGGAGACAAAAAAGAAGAAAAATGAACTTACACTTATGAATTTGGAGAAACATCTCATTCGCAAAACCATGAAAGCTTATGGACCTTGCATTTTGACGGTGCCAGTTGCAAAACAGGGGCAGGAATGGGGATAATCTTAACATCTCTTGAAGGAAAAATCCTCCCCTTCGCCTTCAGACTAGACTTCTTTTGCACCAACAACATCGCTGAGTATGAAGCCCTGTCTCTAGGAATCATGCTAGCCATGAGAATTGGAGTCAAGAAAATCTCTGCCTTTAGAGATTCTCAGTTGGTAATCAATCAAGTTGCCAAAAGCTACGAAACAAAATAAGAACAATTGCGACCTTATAAGGAAACCATCAGGAAGTTGGTTCAATTCTTTGATTTATTCTCCATCAAAGCCATACCCAAGGAAGAAAATTAGGTAGCCAACTCAATGGCCACGTCAGCTGCATTGTTTTCACCACATGCTTAGTTGTAAAATTCAAAATATATTGTCTCAATACACAAAGAGCCATTGTTGGAAAGTGAAGAACTACCAAACATCCTAAATTATGCCATGGGTCAGGGAGAAAGACCAACTCAAGATTACGCCGAGAACGACAAAGCCATCTTGGAATATCTACATGCTTATGATGGACTTCCAAGAGTGCACCACAAAAAAGGTTACACACTCCTCCCTCATCCAAAGGATTATTTTGGGAGTGAGAAAGAAATCCTTTAGATTGAAGTAAACTCAGATTTACTACCTGCACCTCAAAAGTTTGAGGAAGGACATCCATCCCTTATTGGAGATATAATCGACATCAATGTTGGAACACTTGAAAAACCTAGGATGTTAAAACTAGGAGCATAACTAAATGATGAGGAATTGGAGGAGTACATAGAGTTCCTCATTGGATATTTGGATATATTTGCATGGGCATATTCTGACATGCTAGGATTAGATCCCAAGGTTGTGGTGCATAATTTAGTAACAAAACCAAATACAAAAACCATGAAACAAAAACCAGGGCCCATAAAATCACAAGTACCTGAAATGGTGAAGGAAGAACTAAAAAATTTATTAAATGTTACTTTTATCAAACTAGTGGATTATTCAAATTGGGTGTCAAGCATTGTCCCGGTTCTGAAGAAAAATGGAAAAATTTGGATATGTCTCAACTTTAGAGACATCAATCAAGCTTGCCCAAAGAATGACTTCCCTTTACCATCCATTGATCAAATTGTTAATTCAACGGCAGGATACGAGGCCCTTTCCCTCATGGATGGATTTTTAGGATACAACCAGATCAAAATCACAGAAGTTGATCAAAACAAAACAACATTCACTACTCCCTGGGGAACTTTCTTCTACGTAGTCATGCCATTCGGATTGAAGAATGTAGGAGCTACCTATCAAAGGGCGATGACGCATATGTTTCACGGTTACATCCACAAGATAGTCAAAACATATGTTGACAATCTTTTGGCTAAATTAGAACAAAGTTCTAGACATGTGGAGGACCTTCGCAAAATCTTCAATAGCCTTCAAGAGTATAAAATAAGGTTGAACCCCAAAAAATGTGTTTTCAGAGTCACGACAGGAAAGTTGTTAGGATTTATTGTCTCATGAAGAGGCATAGATGTTGACCTAGGTAAAGTCAATGAAGTTTTGAACGCAACACCATTGACAAGTGAGAGAGTAGTAAGAGCCTTTTTAGGACAACTGGACGTAATCAGATGATTCATACTAGACATTACTTTCATAATTCATCCATTCAATCAGTTGTTAAAAAAACAAGTTGGCATAACATGGACAGTGGACTATCAAAATGCATTTGAGAAAGTAAACAAATTCCTATTAACTCCACCCATGTTGATGCCACCTAAACATGATAAACCCTTCATCTTATACTTCAGAGCAACCGATATTTCCGTAACATGCATGCTAGCTCAAGAAGATTAGGGTGGAAGAGAAAGAGCCATCTATTTCATAAGTCGAACCTTGTTGGAATATGAGAAGAACTATACCCAAGCTGAGAAAGAATGTCTTGCCATACTCTTCGCAACCCGAAGACTATGACACTACATGTTAAATCATGAAACTAAAGTGATGATACGATCCAAGCAATTGAGGTCTTTTTTAAATCAACCCATGTTCGCAAGAAGTGCCGACTGATTCATAACCTTGTTGAGTGAATTTGAGCTAACCTGCATCAACCAAAAAGTAGTCAAGGGACAGATAATAGAGGTTTGGTTAGCAAACAACTCAATTCCCCAAGAGGCCCAATAAATAAAGATTTCCCTGATGAAGATATTTGTGTGGTCGATCTCAAGAAGTATGCAGCCTCATATTCATACTGAGACATAGTAAACTATCTCGTCAACAAAAATTACTTAGAAAACATGACCCCTTTGGGAAAAAGACAACTAAAAGTGCTCACCGTGAGATATGTTTTAATAGATGATGTGCTCTATCAAAGGGCCCTAGACGGAATGTTGCTTTGATGCATTGACAAGGAAGAAGCGCGCACGATATTAGAAGAGTGTCACAGTGGAATATGTGGAGGACATTTTGGTGGCCAAACCACGGCAAGAAAAATACATAGGATGGGATACTTTTGGCCCTGTTTACAAGGGGATGCAATTAAGTTCATAAAGAGGTGTCCAAAATGTCATCCTTATGCTCACGTTCACCATAGACCAACAAGAGATTTACAACCAATAGTTACCCCTTGGCCTTTTCCACATGGGGATTAGATCTGGTGGCAAAGATATCTCCCCCATCAATGGATGGACATCTATTCATCATTACCATGATAGAATATTTCACAAAATGGGTAGAGGCCATGCCTCTTACCATAGTGTCAAGTGTTGTAATCGCTAAATTCATATTGAACCAAATCATTTGTCAGTTCAGAATCCCTCAAGTGATAATGACAGATAATGCCTCATCCTTAAAAAATCCACAAGTAAGGGAGCTATACAAAAGATTTCACATCAATCACAATTCTCCCTCAGTCTATTATCCTCAAGGAAATGGACAAGTAGAGGCTACAAATAAGACTCTGAAGTCCATATTGGTCAAAATTGTAAAAGATTCTAAGAGAGATTGGCATTTACAGTTATATCCATCTCTGTGGGCTTATAGAACAAACATTAGGAATCCAATTGGAACCACCCCTTATGCCTTCACTTTTGGGTCAGAGGCAGTAATACCATTGGAAGTGGAATTGCCTAGCCTAAGAGTGTCATTATAGGGATTATTGGACAACAAAGAGTATAGAGCGGTAAGGTTAGCTGAATTAGAAATGATGGATGAAACACACCTAAGAGATGTTCAAAGACATGATTCCTAGCTAGAAACAATAAAAAAACAATATAACTAAAAGGTCATCCCAAGACCCTTTCAAGTAGGAGACCTAGTGCTAAGGATAGACAATTTAATCGATAAGAGAGCTAGCGAAGGACAAAAGTTCAGACCTAATTGGATAGGTCCTTACATGGTTAAAGAAGATGTTGGAAATAGTGCCTCTCTCTTGTGCACAATGGAGGGAGAGGAATTTGGCAAAATAGTCAATGCCTTTCAACTCAAGAAATATTATGTCTAAAAAACTAAAAAATCATAAAACATAAAAATACAAAAAAATTATAAAATCATCAAAATGTCAAAAACAATTTATTTTTTGCATTTCTGCATCATTCTGTTCATCTTGCATTACTATTAGTGACTTTCTCTTGTTCTATTTTACCTTTAGTAAGGAGTCTAATGTTTCCTAGATATACGTTATCTTTTTAGGACCTAGAGATCCCCATTTTTCACAAATCGCCATTATCCCGCTTCATTCCTAGTCATTCTAATCAAAGCCTAGCTCTTAGCCTTACATTAATCCTAGTATTATGAGTCAAGATGTTAGGTCTAAACAAAGTTAGTATTCAAACCTATAGTGTTCAAAGGAAGCTTGCAAGTAGACCTTCCCAATTCTTCCCTAGTATTAGAGAAGTCCAACCAGATTACAAAACTTTAGGTGGCGCTTAGCCCCTTATCTTTCTTGGCCAAAAACATCAGGAAGATCAAAACTCTAAAGGAAGCAATCCAAGATATGAGTGAATAAAAAATGAGTGATCAAAATAAAAGTGTCAAAAAGTGAGAATTGAGAGATCAAAGAATTGCATATCAAAGTCCCAAAAAGCATTCATTTCTTGAAAAGTCAAAATCCCCCCCAAAAAATGAGAAAAGTCAAGTGAGGAAAATACAAAAAAAAGTGAAAAGCAAAAAAGGAGAGATACAAAAAAAGAGTGAAAGAGAAGATTGTTGAATGTCTATACTCTTGGGTGGAGATCAGTCTAAGATCGAAGCCTCAAGGGTGACATTCTAATAGAGACAGAGAGGTACGAAGCACACACACACACTAGCAAAGCAAAACCAAAGAGTCTAGTAGTCTCTAGGATCATCTTCTACCAAGGAACCCTTGTTCTTTCCTATTTTATCCTTTACCTTGGGTCTATCTTGCTTGCCATATATGATTTAAGTCTAGCGAACACCAATAAAATTTGTTGCTTGTCTAAATTGAAAGCTTGTTAGCTTGTTTTATCTAGATAAGAACTAGTGTTTAGCCTTTAGCGAAGCCTAGAAATTAAAAACACTCCACATTCATTTCCACTCCCTACTTGAGTTTCCCTGAATCCTATCTCATAGTCTTGGGTAGATTTCTTATATTAGGACAATTCGCAATCCCCTAAATTAAAAATTGTACCTAAGAGCAGTCACATTGTTCATTCCACATTGCATTCATGCCAAAAATTAAAAAAAAGAGTCTCAAAGAAATAAAGTCAAATGTCATATCTCATGACATTCAGTAGAAGTAAATGTTCACTTGCAGCATTTCTTGTGTTCTTGCATTATCATATAATGAACTACATCTCATATATATGCCATAAAAAACTACAAAAATATGTCATCATTGTCATGCTTGCATTCATTAAAAGAGTTGAAAAGGTCAAACATAATAAAAAAGTTACTCAAAACTTCTAAACATGCACAAGAGATGAGTATTAATTCGATGAGAGAAAACCATAAAAAGATAGACTTTCATAGATATATCCGAAGTTTGCATACACAAGGGTATCAAAGAGCTAAGACAAAATGCTCTCGAGAAAGTAGAGGATCCCCATGTAAGGGGGTACAAATTTCAAGAAAAGCAAGTCAGGGGCGGTTCCCTCCAATAGAACCCTTAGGACTTCAGCTCCTCCATCTACGAGTACCACTAGTCGCTCCTTGAGACCTATGAGAATGAGGTGCTCTACTGTGAGCATGCGACTATGAAGGCCCATCCATGCTAGCATCACGCCATCCAAAATTAAGGTAGGCCATCTCTTAGAGTACCTAGTTTTCACCCTTAAGCATGTCAACCTGGTTCTTCAAATCTATAGTTATCTGGCATCCATGGTAGACAGGAGCAAAAATGTCAGTGTGTCTCCTTGCAGCTGGGGGCACACCAAGATCATCCAAAAGTTGATCATGAGTCATCCTAGTGAAAGGAGAAGCTAATCCAATATTGACCTCACGAACAAGTCCCTCCACTCTTTGACATTCCCTGAAATAAAGAATTGAAACAAGACCAAGTTAGTTCCACACAAAAAGTGAGTAAACGAAAACTTACACAGGTCACCAAGCTGCCAATCAGGGTCAAGCTGATGCATCACCTCATCTGAATGATGAGGTTGAGGAAAAATAGGAGGACCCTTGGGGATATCAGGAACATCATCTAAATCATCAATATCATCGAAATCCTCATCCTCAGGAGCGGCCTCATCTGACGAATCATTACTATCTGGAACATAGTCCTCGTAAGTGGACTCTGAATCAACAGTCACAATCAGAGATCGAGAAGGAATCCCTCTCCCTCCCCTCTGTCCTCCTCTAGAGACCCTAGTAATGAAAATGCCTGGAGTTAAAGGAATCCAAACAACATTTCTCTGTCCATTCTCCCCCATCTCCTGAACAGTCCTGTAACTAGTAGAGACTAGGGCCAAGTCATCAGGGACATCCTTCCCAAACTACTATGAAAAATGGTTAACCTGATGAGCCTCAACTAGACAATTGCGGTCTGTGATCTCTGAGACCTCACTACAGTACTCTCTAATCTCACCATCTCAGGCCCAAGCCCCCCTCCATGTCATGATAAGGATCAAAAATCATATCCTCATCAGTAAGAGTAGCAATAGTGGGTAAAGTAGCATCAAAATGACCAACATGCATCGACCTCGTTGCTCTCAGTAGCCATTTGTCTGGAAGAAAAATAAGCTTCTAGTAAGGCTTCATGTGCTAAAATATCTATGCCATAATCAAAGAAGAGTGGCTAAAGTCTAGAGCCCCTCGCTATGAAATCTGATAGAAGTCTCTATAAACCATAGCCAGGATGTCTGGTCCACAAGCAAAAATTGTGTCCTCCTCAATCTCACGAATGATGGGTGACCAACACCATCTCAGATGAGTAGAGAATTTGTCTCCTGACAACCTCAAAGCAATCAAACTAATCAGGAACCTCCTCAAGAGAAGAATGTGGAGTCATGGCACAGAAGTAAGTTGAACTCCTGTCTGGTCTCTAGGGTGATTAACCCCCACAAATGCAGCCCAGGAAGCCTTGTCCTCATAAGACTCACTAATAGGAAAAGATAAGGGATGTGCCCTCACAAGTACTCCAAGAATGCGATATACATCATATAGAGTGATAGTCCACTCTCCAGAAATCTATGGGAACCTGAATGTGTTTTTGTCTGCATCCTAGTAAGTCAACATGTCGCAGCATATGCAGGATATAGGATGAATCACAGGTACATTGTAAACTCTAGCTACCCCTGCCCTCTTTAGGATAACACGATCCTCAGTACTCAATGAAGAAAACATCCCTGAGAGCCATCTCTACTCTTGTCAGGCATTCCATCAGATACACATGTCCTGCAAAATCAAAAGAGAAATTTACATTAGATCTCATAAACTCATAAAATCCCTAAAAATCATAAAACTGAAAAAAACCTTACACAAAAAAAATCACATAAACCTTCAAAAATTACAATAAAGAGGTACATTTAATGACCAAATCATGTCAGATCGATGTGAAAAAGGTGTTAAACAACTTCAAATGCATTAAAAAATTAGTTCAACTGGGTCGCCCCCGGCAACCCAGGTGTTTTTCAGGATCTCCCCCAGGCGACCCTGGTGTTTTTCAAGATCTCCCCCGGGTGACCCTACTACTTTTCAGGATCTCCCCTAGGTGACCCTGCCTGACAAAAGGGGCGACCCTAGGAGTGAATCCCTCAAGCAGAAATCACTCTAAAAACCTCATTTTTCAACCGATTTTAGAAAATGAAAGATCAATCTTACTCTAAATGACGACACAAACACAATGCAACAGAGAAAATCACCAAAAATAAACAATTTTAAGAGACTTTTCACAAAATTCAAGCTAGGGTTTAGAGAAGAGTTTTTCACTGATTGCATACATGATTCTCCATGGCCGAAGAAGAGGCATCCATCTTTGCGATCTCCTCGACGATACCTCTCTATCGACTGCTCACACGAACGATTCCGTTGCTGTTTTCTCTAGTCTCACAATTTGTCTTGCTTTGTTTGCCCTTAGCGTAGTTTCATTTATGCATTTTAGATTAGTTCTTTGCTTTTATCTATTTGTTCCGTACATTGTTTGTGTGCTCTCATCCCTACAGGTCCAAACTGACAAAGACAAGAAACTAGTCGAACTCAAACGATTCATGGTAAGTTTGTCATTTCAGTTTTCATTATTTACTTGGATATATTCAAATGTCAGACTAATACTAGCTATTGTAGGTACAAATTGCAGGAAAATTGACAACATGTAAGGCCTAGTTTAGTAACAATACCTACCTTTCATGTAGACTACCATCCCCGAGGGGGCAAATATGTAAGCACAAAAATCATGCACTGCCTCCACGAGGACCCCTATGATGATTCAAATCCTTGTCACGTACATGTAAACATGAAATAATGTTCTTTAAGAAGCAGGCCTCTTGATGACGTGTCCTCTTTTCTTGTCTTGTGTTGTTTCTTCTTTGTCGATTTCCCTCTCTCCCTGTTTGTGATGCTTTTCGACATTTTTTGCGACACTTGTTGACTTGCATTTTTTGGCTTTTGACCTTGATCCTAAGCCTTGTGAGTGTCTTGTAGGTGATTTTTCACCTCTCCCCTTTGTTTTTCCTCTAGTGCACCTCCTAGAACCCTTCTAGAGGTCTCCTTAGCCATCTCCTGCTTTTGGTTTTTAGTTTCATTGAACCAATCCAAATCTCCCCCTATTATTTCCAGATCTCCCCTGGGAGATCTTGCTGATGCAAGTGGAGATTTGGATTCTTCCACATGACTGACATGTTTCTTGATGCAGAACCTTTCCTTTTCCTCTCTTCTACCATCTCCCAGCCTATTTTTCTGTATCTTACCCTGTCTAGTCCAGATCTCCCCCAAGGCAACCCATGGTCACCCAGGGGTGACCCTACTGGCAAAAGGGGCGACCTTGTCATTTTTGAAGCTGCCGAAAAACTTGAGTTTTTTTCTCGTTTTTGCTCCGTTTTCACCTATTTTTCTCTCTATTTGCATGGTTTTTGATCCCTAATATAAAGTTAACTATTTCATGCACCCACACATGCATAATTAACTTTATTTGATCTCAAATTAACTCTTCAATCAATCTCATTCATTCCCTCACCTCCATTTGCTCTCCAATGATAAGCTATCATTACTTCATCACTCTCTAATCAGCTGAGTTCATTGGATAATCAACCTTGTGAACTCCCTAATCTATTCTTGTTAACTCATCAATCAAATGAGTTAACTCTCCAATCAATCCCTTCCTCTAAACCTATAAATACCCCCTCCCTCAGGCACAAAGGGAGGCAAATTCATTGTGCACACAACTCTTGCCAAATTTTGCTCTCCAACTTAGCATTCAGATGCTCTTACAGAATGAAGGTGCCTTTTGCTTTATTTGTTTAACCAAGTAGCATCACCCTGCTTCATTCTATGCCATTGTGCTCAATCCAAGCTCTCATTAAGCTCATACAAGCTTCATCAAAGCTTCTTTTTGCTTCTTTGGGTCATTTTGTTGTTAAGAGGATCACCTGCTGCCACAAAAGGATTCGAGGTTGCCTATTACAAGGATTGTTGAGGGTAGTGGAGTTAACAAATCTTCATTTCTCTGAGGTTCTTTCATTGTTTTCATTCAATTAATAGTAATTAGAGAATCAAATTTACTCTTGGGAACAGTAAAACATTGAGTTTTCCTTGATAGTTAGATCTTGCATGTTAGATTAATCACTTTCATATTTCTAGATCTAGATTGTTAGAAGAATCATTTACCCTTTTCTTAGATTAGATTGCATTAAAAACATCAAAAACACAAAAAACATAGGTTAACATTGCATTGAAAAAATCATATAGAATTGCATACATATTTTCCTTTCATAGATTAGAAACACTTTTATTTCCAAAATACTCTAAAAAATACCAAAAAGATGTTTTGCATACCATTGCATACATATAGAAACATTAGAACAGATAAAATTGCATACCCTCAATTCCATCACGAGGTAACCACAGTTAAATGATTCAATCAAATCCTTGATTTCATTACAAGGTGAAAGCATAGTCAAAACACAAGTCAAACCCTACGTCGACAAAACCCTAGGTCAAAACCCCAAATCTAGTTAAGGTTAGCAATTATACAACTACATCCATCCTGATTCATGAATGTGCTTAGGAGTGAGAGGAGAGTGGGTAAGGTCTATCCGTGATGAGATTCAAGAGATTCATCCAAGACCTCAACAAGAAACACTTGTTCTACCCCAAGGAGACCCATTTGTCCTCTTATTGTTAGAAGAAACTAGACAATGACAGATACAACAAGAACTCTTACAATGCATACAAAGACAAGGGGACATCAATGAGAACAAATATTTACCCACACATAGGTGGAATCTTAGAAATCTAAATAGAAGGAGAGAAACTAGTGACCCTTCAGGTCATAGGGTTATGTCAACTACAACAACAATCAAATGAAACATACAAATCAGGACACAACAACAAAGGCCACAAAACTTGCTGACCCCTCTCTGTGAAGTCCAGCTCTCCAACAATCTAGAGCCCCGCCGTGTCTCGCCTCCTCTCAACTGGCTAATTTCATGTGAGTGAAAGTGATGTGGAAGATCACCCCATGGAAAGGAGGGAAAGGGTCTGTGTGCATGCCAAAATCTGACCGGATAGCCCCAGGCAACCTGAGTCATGATTTTGAGCATATAGGCCCAAGCTATGCTGGACAAACTTTATAGCCTACTAGAGGAACCTCTTCTATCTACTGGGATTAATGATCATAATACTACTGTAGCCAGGGTGATGGGGTCAAAAGCAGGAACAACGCCACCCAAAAATATAGAACATCATTAGATTTTTCAAAGTTGGACATGATTGGGATGAGGCATCATATTGATTCATTAGTCCAAATGGGAGTACCCTCACCATTCCAAGATAATGCTGATGTATTTGATGAAGAAGAATATAAGGTGGCACTTGTAAGAAAAAAAATAGACCAGACATCTTATCAAGTTTGGGTACAAACACCAAGTGCCAAAGGAGTTGAAGTAGTTCTTCAGCCTCTAGATCAGCTAGAGCATGCGCCGAAAGTTGTTACGAAGAGGCTAAAACATATCTCCCATAGGGAAATAATTGAACTGAGTAGAATGTTTGATGCACTACGGAAGAAAAGAAAACCTTTAGAGAATGAATGGGCATCTTTGTAAACCACTCCTAAGGCTCTTTGAAGTTGTTTATTACCTCCTCATTTTCAAAAAATTTCTTCCATTTTTGAGATCTAGATTTCAACGTGCATGAGGCACTTCCCCAAGATTCACCAAGAACTATAGAGCATTTTAGCTCTACATTTCATTTTGAGTAAGGATGGATCAATATTAATCTTCTAGAGGTAGAATTAATTTTGAATCAAATAGGTGAAAGTATTTTGGCCCTTATCAGGTTTGAAATTAAATTTGATCAACCTGGTGCCTTTAAAGAAGGAAGCTCGCGGGAAGGAAACACATGGAGGTTTCTCGCATTTTTAAGATTTGACAGTTTGATAGGATTTTCCATTTTCACTAGGCTACCAAGTGTTACCAATCTCACCTAAGGGTGGGCCTAGGTTTTATAAAAAGGAAGTCTAAGGAAGAAATAAAGAAGGGAGCTTCTATTGCTGCTAGGTGTCATGTCCATTCTTCCTCATGAAAGAATATTTCAACACAACCCAAATGAAGTGCCATTGGACCACATGGCAAGTAGGCTAAAGAGTTTTCAATGAGGCTAAAAGCATTACAGTGCCATCAATCATAAGCATAGGGGATCTAACGATGGAGGAATTATGAAGGACCTTTCAGGACAGATAAAGAGGCTAAAACATTGGTAACGAATGAATATTAGCTATGAGCCCCCTACACTGGCTAAGAAGACACAGGAATATCAATTGACCATAACTTAGGTCTTAATGGCATAGAAAAGCATCAAAGGAAGTGGTTGAATCTCTAGGAGTTTTGTTAAGACTTCAATACTAAAATCTGGCACCATCACGATTCACTAATAAAAAGGACTAAATAGTTAAAGAGATTCAATGCTATGCTACCGAAAGTAATTGCAATAGATAATTCCCACCTACTGTAGCATGTTAAGGCAATTAGATTGCTATATATAGGGCCAGGAGCCATTGTAAAAAGTCTCGAGCAATGTTTATTCATTGATCCAATTCTTAGATTGAAGAAGAATAATCAATGAGCTTTTGAGCCTTTGTGTATACTCTTCAAGAGAAAATTGAATGTTTTATGACCATGCCTTTATGCCTTTTGTAACTTATTCTCTGTTCATGAATGAAGAAGAAGTGGCGTCCTACCCTCACCATTCCAAGACAATGGCGATGTATTTGATGAAGAAGAATATAGGTGGCACTTGTAGGAAAAAAATAGACAAGACATCTTATCAAGGTTGGGTACAAACACCAAGTGCCAAAGGAGTTGAAGCAATTCCTTAGCCTCTGGCTCAGCTGGAGCATGGGCCAAAAGTTGTTACAAAGAGGCTAAAACATATCTACCATAGGGAAATAATTGAACTGAGTAGAATGTTTGACGCACTGAGGAAGAAAAGAAAACCTTTAGAGAATGAATGGGCATCTTTGTAAACCACTCCCGAGGCTCTTTGAAGTTGTTTATTATCTCCTCATTTTCACAATTTTGCTTCCATTTTTGAGATGTAGATTTCAATGTGCACAAGTGCACTTCCCCAAGATTCGCCAAGAACTATAGAGCATTTTAGCTTTACATTTCATTTTGAGTAAGGATGGATCAGTATTAATCTTCTAGTGGTAGCATTAATTTTGAATCAAATAGGTGAAAGTATTTTGGCCCTTATTAGGTTCAAAATTAAGTTTGATCGACCTGGTGCCTTTAAAGAAGGAAGGCCGTGGGAAGGAAACACATGGAGGTTTCTTGCATATTTAATCTTTGACAATTTGATAGCATTTTCCATTTGTGCCAAGATACCAAGTGTTACCAATCTCACCTAAGGGTGGGCCAAGGTTTGATAAAAAAGAAGTCTAAGGAAGAAATAAAGAAGGGAGTTCTTGTTGCTACCATGTGTCATGTCTACTTCCTCGTGAAAGAATATTTCAACACAACCCAAATGAAGTGCCATGCAACCACATGGTGAGTAGGATAAAGAGTTTTCAATGAGGCCAAAAGCATTGTGGTGCCATCAATCATAAGCATAGGGGATCTAACGATGGAAGAATTATGAAGGACCTTTCAGGATAGATAAAGAGGATGAAACATTGGTAACGAATGAATATTAGCTATGAGCCCCCTATAATGGCTAAGAAGAAACAGGAATATCAATTGACCATAACTCAGGTCTTAATGGCCTAGCAAAGCATCAAAGGCAGTGGTTGAATCTCCAAGATTTTTGGTAAGAGTTAAATACTAAAATCTGGCACCATTAAGGTTCACTAATAAAAAGGACTTTAAATAGTCAAAGAGATTCAATGCTATGCTACAAAAAGTAATTACAGTAGATAATTCCCACCTAGTGTAGCATGTTAAGGTAGTTAGATTGCTATATATAGGGCTAGGAGCCATTGTAAAAAGGTTTGGGCAATGTTTATTCATTGAACCAATTCTTAGATTGTAGAAGAAGAATCAATAAGCTTTTGAGCCTTTGTGTTTACTCTTCAAGATCAAATTGAATGTTTTAAGACCATGCCTTTGTTCCTTTTGTAACTTGTTCTATATTCATCAATAAAGAAGTGGCGCACTGTGCTTATTTTGTGCTTGTTGAGTCTTTTTTTTTGAGTTTAAGATAGTGATGCATGCCTTTTTTAATTTCAATGAATGATGTTAGTAATTATTTAGAAATTATTCTCCTTTGAGCTATTGGCAGCCATGAGTTAATATTGTAAATTAAATAGGGAAGCATTGTGTCTTTGTTGCATTAATCTAGATCTTATTTATTGGTGCATCTCCTTAGAATAGAGTTTACTTTAAGTTTCTCTCTTCTCTTTCCCATCCCCAACATTTCGAAAGAATTAATGAGAATGTTAAGAAGAGTCAGCTTCTTAAATCCTAGAGGTTATCCTGTGATTCGCAAAATGAGTCCCATAGTCATAGGATTTCCTATTACTTTGGTGGATTCCTATGGTGAAGGTTTAATTTCTATGTACAAACATCAAAAACCATCAATAGTATTCCCTATGATTCCACTCAATGTATAGCTATACTGATAGTCGAACATCCATAGCCTTGGTTAAGGTTACCTGAATCACCTAGCTAGTTAAGCTCTCTAGATATTCTTTTCTTCTTTCTTTAGAATTCTTTTATTTCTTTTAATCTTCTTTTCTCTATTTTTTTAGTTCTTTTATTTCTTTTGATCTTATTTTCTCTCTTATTTTCCTCTTTTTCTTATTTGTATATTTTTGGAGCTATCTCAACTCAAAAGTAATGAAGCTATCTCAACTCACAATCAATTAATCTTGTTACTTGGTTGGGAATAAGGTGTCTCAACCTTGGTAATTCCTTGCATTTATTATTGTAATGTAATTTATTTACTTAGCCTATGTTGTATTTTGTTGTACATCATATTTTATCATTTAGTGTGAATTAGCATGATGAGTTGTCACTCCACTTGTAAGATGACTAGGATGGTCAACACACTCTATGTGGAGATAGGCATCCCTTTTGTGTGGTAGAGGTTTTCTACCATGTGTCGACATTTTGACTAGTGTGTAAGTGAATCTTGACCAAAACAGTTATGACAGATTCCTAATACAGAATCTATGACATGTAAGAGTCAGAAATAGAAGGTTTTATGACAGGTGAAGACATGTGTCATAAGGCATCTTGGAAGAAGGCATCTTTGGGTGCCCCCAAGGATGGTTATGACATGTTGTAAGAGAATATGCTATTTATAGCCTCTTTATGATAGATTCTCTTACAGAAGTAAGATATGTCAGTATGACGGATTCTATGATGGTTGTAAGAGTCGTAAGAGCATCTGTCATTGCCCAACTTGGGAATAGACAACCTCTTTGGGATGGGGTAACTTGACAAGTGTCCATAGGCATGGGTTTTGGGCCATGAGGCCATGTTGGATGCCCATCTCAAGATAGAGCCATTTTTGCCTTGTATTTTCTATATAAATAGGTGCTTTGGAGAGGAGATGTATTATGTGATTGATAGGTACTGTTATACTGTCAGTTTGTCTTCATATATGAGTGTCGAAGACTCCTGAGAGCTTGCATTGTAAGTGTATTGTAAACCATTTCAATTTTGATAATACATTGTGTAGGTTTTGGAGTGTGGGGTTTTTCACCCGATAAGGGTTTTCCCCACATATAACTTGTGTCTCTCTCTTCTATCTCATTCCTGTGTGTATGTGTATTCGTGCAATATCTCCATTGTTGTTGTTAACATTCTATAATTGTAAAGGATAAAACAAATTTGCACTCTTCTCTCCTCTTTAGATTAGTGTAGGAAGCAATTTCCACACACCTAGCTTGCTTTCAGTTGACCTATTAGAGCCTAGCCAGTTTTGGCTCTAGGTTTTTTTAGCTAATCTTAGGTAGAGTGGGACTCTATGCAGAGTATTCTATATATTGTTGTAGGAAGGAGATGGCAACCACATTCAGAAGAATAGAGGTGGAGAAGTTCAATGGCACAAATTTTGAGTTGTGGAAACTCAAGATTGAAGATCTACTTGTTGATTGTGACCTTTAGGAGACCATTGATGGAACAAACCCTATCACAATGTCACAAGCTAATTGGGACCTCAAAGATCAAAAGGTTAAGGGTCTCATAAGACTATGTCCTATTGAATGTCCATGAGGAGAAGACTGTAAAAGATTTTTGGAAGAAGCTGGGATTTGTTTATCAGGCCGAGTCCTTGGTGAACAAGATTTTTTGAAAAAGAAGTTGTTTTCTCTAAAAATGGAAGACGGAGGATCTGTTGCAGACCATATGAATGATTTTAACATGCTTGTTACATAGTTGACATTC
Source organism: Cunninghamia lanceolata (assembly GCA_027924645.1). Taxonomy (NCBI): domain Eukaryota; kingdom Viridiplantae; phylum Streptophyta; class Pinopsida; order Cupressales; family Cupressaceae; genus Cunninghamia; species Cunninghamia lanceolata. The sequence goes on along the minus strand of BSBN01000553.1, from coordinate 16,868,048 downwards.
ATGGGTGTGAAAATGGAGGAGGAGGGTCAGTGTATGACCCTATTTTGTTCTTTGTTGGATTCATGGGATCATCTTATCATGGCTATCAGAAGCACTACCAGTACCTTCAAGATGGATGATGTAGTATCTTTGTTGTTATTCGAAGAAGTGTGGAGAAAGACAACCAAGTCAGCCAAAGATGCTCTTGCAGTTTGTGGAAGACCCAAAGAGAAAGGGAAGAAGAAGGAAAAGAAAGGTGAAAAGGGTAGATCCAAATCCCATGGGAGATCCAAATCTCTTGGAAAGTCCAAGGCTCTATGTTGGAACTATGGGAAAATGGGACATTTTTGAAAGGAATGCAAAGAGGAAAAGAAAAAGAAGAAGAAGAATGCCCCTGATTTAGATTCTGACAAGTCACAAGATGATGGTGATGCCTTCATCGTAGCCCTGGCCACCCATGCATCTAATGATGTGTGGTTGATTGATTCTGGTGCATCACTCCACATGACCTCGCATCGAAGCTGGTTCATGAAGTATGAAGAGTTCAATGGTGGAAGAGTGTACTTGGGTGATGATTCTCATCTGAAGATTGCTGGTCATGGAAGAGTATCAATCTGATTCCCTAATGGATGAGTTAAGGGGATCACTGGGGTTATGCACATCCCAGGCTTAGCACAGAACCTACTTTCTATAAGTATGTTGAATGATGCAGGTGTGCAGGTTGTCTTTTCTAAGGATGGATGCAAGATGACTAGAGGATCTATGGTTCTTGTGAAGGGTACTTAGAGGGGTACTCTGTTTCAGCTAGAGGCATGCACTACATAGTACAATAGTTCTCCTAACTCAAAGAAAAGAGCTACAGTCACTTTATCCGCACCATCTGAACGAACAATGAAGAAATCTGATGTAACACATTCTGATGGTAGTGTACATGCTTTGGAAGTTAAACTTCCTATTGAAAAGACTATGTTATGGCATTTGAGATATGGCCATATTGGTGAGAAGGGTCTTAGAACCCTGAAAAATAAAAACATTGTTGAGGGGTTAAATGATTGTAATCTCGAGTTCAACTTTTGCAAACATTGTGTATATGGAAAGAAAAACTATGTTTAGTTTTACTCTAGTTCTCACAAGTCTTCTGGTGTGTTGGACGTCATTCATTCTGATGTGTTTGGTCTTGTTAGTGTTCCTTCGATTTGTAAATCTGTATATTTTGTATCTTTCATAGATGATTACAGTAGAAGGACATGGATTTATTTTCTCAGAAGCAAGTCTGAAGTCTTTAGTCGATTCAAAGAGTTTAAAGCTTTTGTTGAAAATTAGACTAGTAAAAAGATTAAGTGTTTGAGAACTGACAATGGTGGTCCATTTTGATTGGTAGAGTTCGATAAGTTCTATAGAGAGCAAGGCATTGAAAGACATAAGACAACTCCATACACCCCATAGCAAAATGGAGTTGCAGAGAGGATGAATAGGACATTGATGGAGAAAGCTAGGAGTATGCTTAGCAGAGCAAGCCTTGAACAAAAGTTTTGGGCTGAAGCTGTAGCCACTTCTTGCTACCTGGTAAATAAATCTCCTACATCAACTCTTGGTGGTAAGACACCTATGGAGGTGTGGTCTAGTAAGAAGCCTTCAGTTAGACATCTTTGTGTTTTTGGTTGTGAGGCATATGCACATGTGCCTAGGGAGAAATGGTCTAAATTGGAGAACAAGGCTGTTAAGTGTATTTTCATTGGCTATGGTGTTAGTGTGAAAGGATACAAGCTTTGGGATCCCATGGCTGAAAAAGTGTTGTATAGAATAAGTGTTATCTTCAGAGAGCTAACACCTTCTTCCATTGTTCTACAACCAGAATAGATAGAAAAGAAAGAAGATGTGGTTTAGTTTCCTTCTACCCCTGAGAAGACTAAACTAACAGACCATGTGAGACCTGATGGTGAGGAGAACTCTAGTAGCTCTAAAAGCTCAGAAGAAGAAGTAGAACCTCAACCTCATCCATTGAGGAGGTCTACATGAACAAGAAAGCAACCTGATAGGTTTGGTTATTCATTACTTGATTCTAGTTGTGCTTTTGCCTTACTAACACTGATGACCCTAGAACTATGATAGAGGCTATGGGCATGAAAGATGTAGGTTCATGGAAGGAGGCCATGGAAGATGAAATGGCTTCTTTGGGAAAGAATAAAACATGGGACTTGGTTCCTTTTCCTGAAGGACAGAAACCCGTTGGATGTAAATGGGTGTTCAAGAAGAAATTCGGTGCAAATGGCAGTGTTGAAAAGTACAAGGCTAGATTGGTTGTGAAGGGGTACTCACAAGTGGACGGAATTGATTATGGTGAAATTTTCTCTCCCGTTGCAAAGTTGGCATCCATTTGGTTCTTATTTTCTCTTGTAGCTACTTATGACTTAGAGGTGGAGTAGATGGATGTGAAGACAACTTTCCTTCATGGTGATTTGGAGGAAGATATTTGCATGTCACAACCAGAGCATTACATAGAGAAAGGTAAAGAAAATTTGGTTTGCAAGTTGAAGAAGTATTTGTATGGTTTGAAGTAGTCTCCTAGGATGTGGTATATGAAAATTGATGCCTTTGTGTTGTCCATTGGATTTTTGAGATTGAAATATGATCATTTTGTGTAGTACAAGTTTGACAATGATCACATTCTCATTATTGCATTGTATGTTGATGATATGCTATTGATTGGGAATGGTAAGAATACGATTTCTGATTTGAAGTCTCAGTTGTCAGCACAGTTTGAGATGAAAAATCTAGGGGCAGCCAGGTACATTCTGAGGATGGAATCAGAAGAGATAGAGCTAATAGAAAACTTTGGTTAATCCAGAGTAAGTATGTGAAGACCATGTTGGATAGGTTTAGCATGGCATATTGTAGACCATTATGTGTTCCTGTTTCATTGGGGACAAAGTTGTCTATTAGTGATTTTCCAAAATCTCCTAGTGAGGTGGAGGACATGAGCAGAGAACCTTATACTAGTGTTGTTGGCAGTTTAATGTATGCTATGGTCTGCACAAGACCAGACATTGCTCAAGCAGTGGGAGTCCTTAGTCGATTTATGACTAATCCTAGACGGGTACATTGGGATACAGTTAAGCAAGTGTTCAGCTATTTGAGGGGTACTTCTAAGTATTCCATATGCTATCATGGTAATGCTACAGGACCTCTGCATTCAGTTTGTATTCGTTGATTTGTGGATTCTGATTAGGCAGGTGACATTGACAACAGGAGATCCACCAGTGCCTATGTGTTCACTATGTTCAGTGGTGCAATTAGTTGGATGAGTAAACGACAACCTATGGCTACTTTGTCCACAGCAGAAGCTGAGTATATAGAAGCAACTCATGGTTGTAAGGAATCCATTTGGCTTAAGAGATTATGTTTAGATATTGGTGTTGATGCAGGACAGATTACGATTTGTTGTGACAGTCAAAGTGTGATTTGCCTAGCAAAGAATCCAACTTTCCATGCCAAAACAAAGCATATTGATGTACATTTTCACTTCGTGCAAGACATGGTAGAGGATGGGAAGGTAAATTTTGAGAAGGTAGATACTTTGAAGAATGTTGCAGATGCATTGACAAAACTAGTGGGCACAGAGAAGTTTAGATGGTGTTTGGAGTCTATGGGCCTCTTAGCCTATAGTAGTTAAATCCTATTATTTCTATTGGATCTTACAAGGTGTTCGACAAGTGGGAAAATGTTTGGAATAAGGTGTCTCAACCTTGGTAATTCCTTGCATTTATTATTGTAATGTAATTTATTTACTTAGCCTATGTTGTATTTTGTTGCACATCTTGTTTTATCATTTAGTGTGAAGTGGCACGATGAGTTGTCACTCCACTTGTAAGATGACTAGGATGGTCAACAAACTCCATGTGGAGATAGGCATCCATTTTGTGTGGTAGAGGTTTTCTACCATGTGTCGGCATCTTCACTAGTGTGTAAGTGAATCTTGACCAAAACGGTTATGACAGATTCCTATGACAGAATATATGACATGTAAGAGTCAGAAATAGAAGGTTCTATGATAGGTGAAGACATGTGTCACAAGGCATATTTGGGCACCCCAAGGAGGGTTATGACATGTTGTAGGAGAAAATGCTATTTATAGCTTGTTTATGATAGATTCTCTTATAGTTGTAAGATATGTCAGTATGACAGATTCTATGAGGATTGTAAGAGTCGTAAGAGCATCTATCATTGCCCAACTTGGGAATAGGTGACCTCTTTGTGATGGGGTGACTTGACAAGTGTTAGAAATATCCTACAGTGTTGGACAAGTGTCCATAGGCGTGGGTTTTGGGCCATGAGGCCATGTTGGATGCTCATCTCTAGATAGAGCCATTTGTGCCTTGTATTTTCTATATAAATAGGTGCTTTGGAGAGGAGATGTATTATGTGATTGACAGGTATTGTTATGCTGTCGGTTTGTCTCCAGATACAAGTGTTGAAGACTTCTGAGAGCTTGCATTGCAAGTGTATGGTAAACCATTTTAGTTTTGATAATACATTGTGCAGGTTTTTGAGTGTGGGGTTTTTCACCTGATAAGGGTTTTCCCCATGTATATCTTGTGTCTCTCTCTTCTATCTCATTTCTATGTGTATGTGTATTGCTACAATATCTCTATTGTTGTTGTTAACATTATGTAATTGTAAAGGATAAAATGAATTTGTACTCTTCTCTCCTCTTTAGATTAGTGTAGGAAGCGATTTCCGCACACCTAGCTTCCTTTCAACTGGTATCCTAAGATGAAGACCTCTATATTTTTCACTAAATAACCACCTAAAAGAAAGAATCCTAAGATGGATTTTAAGCTAGTTCAATATAGCAACAATCATGAAAACATCAAACATTAAACATACACTTGCTATGCCACAACTAATGTGAATCCAAAATCTATAGTTGCCAACTAACAAATCACTGAGATGAGCAGGGAATTATTCAATAGCTCAAAAATAATAGTAAATTCAAGAAACCACCGAGTTACCAACATAAGAGTGCCTTATAAGTAAAAGAACAAACCAAAAGAGAACACAAAAGGACAAGACAAACTCAAGCTACAAAAAACAATAGATCAATAATAAAAGAAAAATAGTGACAAAAGCCCACCTTTTCTTGTTTTGAAGATATTTACTTTTATTTTGTTTTCATCTATTACATCAAAAAATTAAAAGAAAACAAAAAGTATATACACAACAAGGAGAAGGTTGTGTCCTCCATCAAACTCAAAAGTAATGTTTGAGGAACTACTCATTGGTGAGAAATGGGAGAGCCTCACTAGTCAAGGTGCACATCTAGAAAGTGTTTTCTCCAAGAATATTATAAATCTCGAAAGGACCTAGCTATAATATATCAAATTTAGCATGTTCTCCCTTATTCTCATTGGATTTATCCTAAATTAGGACTAAATTAGAAATTCAAAAATCCCTAAACTTGCCTCTTTTATCAAACTATGTTTTTACTAAACACTAGTGCTTGGAAAAGTTTTCTAGGGTTGAATCCCTCTTTTCTTCTAGTTGTAATAGGTCCAAATGTTGGCTTCTATTTTATTATCAATTTCTAGATAGTCTTTCATGAATTGCAAAGTTGGGATCTTAAGGTTTACTAGAGAACTAGATCTGGGCCATACACTAGATGATGGGAAGAGGTGCATAAAGAAGATTTGATTCCGATCCTATCAACCCATAAAAAAATTTAACTGAGTGTGCCAATCTCTTGGGTTCTTATCTAACAATTTCTTCATAACATCAATCATATTCTTATTAGTTGATTCTACTACTCCATTACCTTTAGGATAATAATCTAAAGAATACTTAGGTATTACCTTGAGAGAATAAGCTCATTGAGTGAGTCAAAATGAATAAAATACAAGGTCGTTGTCACATACTAGAGATATAGGCATTCCAAACCTAGTTATAATGTGCTCCTCAAGGAAATTAATAGCACCATCTATGGTACAATTCTTGAAAGCTTGAACTTCCATCTAGTGTTTTTAGTAGTTTTTTTTCTATTAGTATGGAGATATTCAAGAATTTGAGTTAATTGCACCAATTAATTCAAGTCCCCATTGGGCAAATAGATGAACTTCAACAACTCATTGTAGGGGCATGGCTGAATTCCTTTCTTTGTGAGCTAAATTCTAGAAAATGTGACAACTCCTAACATGAGCATGTGCATCTTTACAAATATGTAGGAAATAGTATCTAGCCCTAAGAATTGGATGTGATGTAGAAACTATAGAATTTGATGTGTTGTAGCAACTATAGAACCAAGACCATGACTAGTAACAAAATCTATTAATTATGTCACTGATCATAGCAATGTTTTTACTAGTAAGCCAATTGCTGTGGATAAACTTGAAGACCAAATGCCCTTATATGATGGTCCATGTTGGTGCCTGCATAAGCATTTAGATTTCAAGCAACTAATCTTGCAGGCACCTTCCCAAAAAATCCAAAAAAGTTCTAAGTCAGGGTTTCTGTCACCCTGATATTCTTGTGGGGGGTCATATTTCATATATGACTTGATTTTCTGTCTAAGGGGTGATGTTTCAAATATTATTCATATTCAAAGATCACCCCGATGCTGCTATAGGGTTTCTATATGACCTGATCGTCCGAGGGGGGGTGATATTTCGAATATCCCTCATCTTAGTGAAGAACAACCCGATGTCGCGATATCGCCCTGATGTTACTTTATCACGTCATGTTAGCTTGACCACCCCGAGGTGCGGACGTCAATTTTACATAGGGGTCGATATCTGCTTGTCTTACGACCTGATTTTCTTGCGGGGGGTGATACTCTAAACATCAGTCATCTTACGAATATCACCCTACTTTGTCAACTATGATGACATCATCAGGATCTGGTGGGATGCATCATCTGGTCTCCGGCATGATATTATTAGCAGATATGTGGGGGTCCCGCCGATCGCCGATGAGGACATGAGAAAGTACGAAGGGATCATCGGTGAGGTATTTGGTATGAATATGATGAGGAGGATTTTTCTCCAATGCATCAGGTTGCACCGATGAGGGTGATCATCAGGCTAATTTTGAATATTAGGTAAGCTCAGCATGAGGTTCGCTATTATCAGGGTGATATTTCCCGCAGTGTGATATTTTATATTAGGTGATGTGGTCGGTCGAGTGATATTCCAATGGAGGTGATAGTTTATATTAGGGTGATGTGAAATATCGGGGTGATATTGCATGTTGGGATGTCATGCAGGAGGTTCGCCGTTGGTGTGGGTCATGATGATGGGGTCTTGGCGGATGGTTCGTTGGTCATGCAAGGTAAAATTGCATGACATCATATGTGCTCATGACCTAGTTTATAAAGTATTGAGGGGGTCGTTGCAGGGTGAATGTGGGATAATTAGTTCCCACATGATTTGAAAAGTCAGGTCATGATTCTTGGTGGGAAAGTTTCAAAGTGCACAGTCTACTACATTTCCCAAGGCTGTGGGTTGGTATACCTTTAATGGCAAAAGTTATAGGGTATGGGCAAAGGCATGGATAGATCAAGTACCCGATTGAAGATGTGAATCCCTAGGCGGTGGCACAGGGCTCGAGTTCAACCACCCTGTCCCCTCCTCTACCTGTTGCATTCAATGTTAAGCGCCATCTTCTCATGATGCACTGTATTTGGCAAAATTTGAGTCAACCATGTGTTATTAATGCTAAGTATACCTTCTTGCTGTATATAGCAATTGGTGTTACTCATTTGTTGTTGTTGTTGAAGACTTGGGCATTTTTGTGTAAATAACGAAAAACAGAGCATTTTCCTGGCTGTTGTATCTCTATGGAGTTTATGAGTTGCATCTGAGTGCACATTGCAAACATTTTTAGTTTTAGTGTTGTTTCATATAAAAAATGCTTATGGCATGTGTCTAGCTGTCCCTCTCCACTTGTTGCATGTTTTCCTTCTTCTGAATCTAGTTGCTAAGGGTTTCATAGATTCTAGAATACAGATTTATACATTGCATGCTTGATCTTTAGACTTCCATTGAAGGAGTGGATTAAATTGTTTTAGGTTAAGTATGAAGAAGGTTGTATGTCAATTGGGATATCTGTAAGTAGAGGCAGTTAAATACCCTTTTTTGGGTGATGTTTGTAAGGCAAGCATTAAACCTGACCCCTTGAAACTTGAATCCAAAATGTAATCCATTCCTGTGTATACGTCTAGTTGACTCCTTGCCTTAATATAGGCACTAGTCTGCTTCTGGATTAGTAGTTATGATCCAAAACCCCTTGTCTTGCATCCAAACCATCAAACCAATCATTCCACATTTCCAACCCATTAGTTGTAGGAGTAGGATTAGGATTCCCTGCATGCTCTCATCCATAACCAGACAAATATGTCCAAGAATGTTGCCCACCATGTGATTTATCACATAAATCTTGGTCCATACATGAGAGTATTCTGCCTGTTCTGAAAAGCTAAATCATTCTGTCATTGGGTGAGTCAAGGTTAAATCTTTAGCTAATAGGGATACCCTCCTTGGTGTGGCAAAACCAAAAGTGAAGGGGAGGTAGCTCACGTAACCTCCCGTATCTATTGACTGAATCTGCATGTGCATTGGAGCTGGCAAACCCTCTACTGATTTGAAAACCAATAGATCTGGCGACTCTGCTGGGGACGTTGCAGTAAAAGAGTCAAGTAATTTGAGGACTGGAAAATCCAGTTTCCAGTGAAGTTGTTGCAGCAAAAAACCTAATAAAGACCATGTGGTGCTCTGCTGGTGAGATGAATCCAGAAAACAAAGCGGCCTTGTTGATTTTATGTCGTCTCTATGAGAGGTGGAGACTCTATTGATTGAACCTATCCATTGCTGCAACATATTTCTAGGTATTTCATCTTTTCATTCAAAAAAATGATGAGTTTAGAGCAGCAAACCTATTTGTGCTCTGAGAGAAGACCATTTTTTATTGAAAGATATAAAGCCCTAGATTTCACAGGGATATATGGTTACCCAAATGCTATTCCAAATAAAATTAGAAAATGTTTGCCAAAATATAGTGGATCAAATTTTGAGTCTGCAAACAGACATCTGCAAAATTTTTGCAATTTGATAGAAAATTATGAGGTAGAGGCTGAAGATGTAGTAATGAGACTCTTTGTCCAGTCATTAGAAGATGATGCTAGGGTCTAGTTTTCAGACCTTCCTGTATGTTCAGTTTCTTCATGGGTAGATTTAGAAATTGCATTCCTAGAGTAGTTTGGTGAAAGATTTGATTTAGCCTCATTGATCATACACTTCATGAATATTCAAAAGGAAGATAAGAAACTGGTTCTAGCCTTTAATCTTAGATTTATTAAGTTACTCAAGCAAATTCCTGAATATATGAGACCTAATAATGCATTATGCTTAGCAATTTATTTGGCTGCATTTGATGAAGAAGTGAGTTATTTATTGAGAGATAAAGAACCAGCCACACTTCACCAGGCCTACCAATTTGCTATGGATATTGAAAATAATGATAAATATGGAATGCTAGTGGGTTTCATGGCTACAAGTTGTCAAAGCAGTTATCAAAATGAATATATTTCAGCTCTCCCTATATGTGCATTGAAAGATGATTGTGTGGAGGGAAATATATTTCAGAATAGCATATGTAGTCATGATGTGATGATGCATGAAGAAAATGTAGGCACATCCTATGATGATGAAAATAAAGACAGTTATTAGCCTCTAGAAGAGAAGCCTGCAGACACAAAATGCCCTCCAAATAATGAAATGAAAGATATACATGAGGTTGTGTCTTGCAACAGTATGCATATCCCAGTTATGCCTGATTATTTGTGTGAAATGGATATGGAGAGCTTCACTCTAAATATAGAAGATGTTGTTTCAAGAGACAACAGTGAATATGTTAGTGACTGTCAGCATTTAGATGCATATATGAGCCTTTCAGATGATGAAATATATATGGATGTTGAATATGAGTGTTTCCTTGGAGATTCTAACCACCTTCACAGTGCAGAGGTTGAAAAATTTGCTTTTGATTATCAGTGTATTGGTGAAGAGGAAAAATAGGGTCACTATTCAGATGTGAATGAACATGTTACAGATGTGTGTACTCATACAGTTGGGGATATTGCTGGTTGCAGGGGCAATTATGAAGCTTTCAGTGAAGGGTTGCATTCTGAATTATTTAGGCCTTTTTTGAGACACTCCAGGTGGACCTTAATGATAAATTTGCTGATCACAATGATGATGGATATCTGAATATTTATAAAGATAAATATGATTATGAGATGTTGCTTGTGCCTGAATATTGTATTTTTGATACAGAGGAGCTCTTATTTTTTGAAGAAGGGCTAAATTCTGATGTGGATTAATTTGTTTCATGTGAATCTGTTACTTTTCCGAGCAACATCAATGACTCATATGATGATGATGACATTCTACAGCTGATGATAATGCATGCTAATGAATCTTGTTGTAGATTTATCAAGGAAAGAGAAGTGGGCAGCAGCACAATCAATTGCAATGATGGGTGCTATAGATAGTTAAATGCTTTCAGGCTTCATTTGAAGAAATCAATAGAAAACAGGGTTTTTGACAAAGAAAAATTTTGGTTTTTCCTTTTTGGTGGCCCTGGGCCACCAAGTAAATTTTAATAAATGTGTTTCGCGATGCAGGTTAGTACAGTTTTGACTCTGTGCCCAATGGATAAGGGACTGGTCTGCATCCTAGAGTTCTATGATTCTTGCCATGCCTACAAGAGGCATGCGTCCCCAGACAGAGCCTATGTTGGTGCCTACATAAGCATTTAGATTTCAAGCAACTAATCTTGTAGGCACCTTCCCAAAAAATCCAAAAAAGTTCTAAGTCAGGGTTTCTGTCACCCTGATATTCTTGTGGGGGGTCATATTTCATATATGACCTGATTTTCCACCCGGGGGGTGATGTTTCAAATATCAGTCATATTCAAAGATCACCCCGATGCTACTGCAGGGTTTCTATATGACCTGATCTTCCGAGGGGGGTTGATATTTTGAATATCCGTCATCTTAGTGAAGATCACCCTGATGTCGCGATATCACCCCGATGTTACTTTATCGCCTCATGTTCACTTGATCACCCTAAGGTGCAGACATCAATTTTACATAGGGGTCGATATCTACCTGTCTTGTGACCTGATTTTCTTGTGGGGGGTGATATTCCAAACATTAGTCATCTTACGAATATCAGGCTACTTTGTCAAAAATGATGATGATGTCATCAGGATCCAGTGGGATGCATCATTTGGTCTCCAGCATGATATTATCAACAAATATGTGGGGGTCCTGCTGATCACCGATGTGGACATGAGCAAGTATGAAGGGATCATCGATGAGGTATTTGGTATGAATATGATGAGGAGGAATTTTCTCCAATGCATCAGGTTGCACTGATGAGGGTGATCATCAGGCTGATTTTGAATATCATGTAAGCTCAGCACGAGGTTCGCTATTATCAGGGTGATATTTCTTGCGGGGTGATATTCTATATCAGGTGATGTGGTTAGTCAGGTGATATTCCGATGGAGGTGATATTTTATATCAGGGTGATGTGAAATATCAGGGTGATATTACATGTCAGGATGTCATGCAAGAGGTTTGCCATTGGCACGGGTCATGATGATGGGGTCTTGGTGGACAGTTCATTGGTCGCGTAAGGTAAAATTGTGCGACATCATATGTGCTCATGAACTAGTTTATAAAGTATTGAGGGTGTCGTTGGGGGGTGAATGTGGGATAATTAGTTCCCACATGATTTAAAAAGTTAGGACATGATTCTTGGCGGGAAAGTTTCAAAGTGCATAGTCTATTGCATTTCCTAAGGCCGTGAGTTGGTATGCCTTTAATAGCAGATGTTATAGGGTATGGGTGAAGGCATGAATGGATCAAGTACCTGATTGAAGATGTGAATCCCTAGGCGGCGGCACAGGGCTCGAGTTCAACCACCCTGTCCCCTCCTCTACCTACTGCATTCAATGTTAAGTGCCATCTTCTCATGATGCACTATATTTGGCAAAATTTGAGTCAACCATGTGCAATTAATGCTAAGTATACCTTCTTGCTGTATATAGCAATTGGTTTTACTCATTTGTTATTGTTGAGGACTTGGGCATTTTTGTGTAAATAACGAAAAATAGAGCATTTTCCTGGTTGTTGTATCTCTGTGGAGTTTATGAGTTGCACCTGAGTGCACATTGCAGATATTTTTAGTTTCAGTGTTGTTTCATATGAAAAATGCTTATGGCATGTGTCTGGCTATCCCTCTCCACTTGTTGCATGTTTTCCTTCTTCTGAATCTGGTTGCTAAGGGTTTCATAGATTCTAGAATACAGATTTATGTATTGCATGCTTGATCTTTAGACTTCCATTCAAGGAGTGGATTAAATTGTTTTAATTTAAGTATGAAGAAGGTTGTATGTCAACTGGGATATCTGTAAGTAGAGGCAGTTAAATACCCTTTTTTGGGTGATGTTTGTAAGGCAAGCATCAAACCTAACCCCTTGAAACTTGAATCCAAAATGCAATCCATTCCTGTGTATATATCTAGTTGATTGCTTGCCCTGAGATAAGCACCAGTCTGCTTTTGGTTTAGTAGTTATGATCCAAAACCCCCTGTCTTGCATCCAAACCATCAAACCAATCATTCCACATTTCCAACCCGTTAGTTGTAGGAGTAGGATTAGGATTCCCTGCATGCTCTCATCCACAACCAGACAAATATGTCCAAGAATGTTGCCTAGCTTGTGATTTATCACATAAATCTTGGTCCATACACGAGAGTATTCTGCTTGTTCTGAAAAGCTAAATCATTCTGTCATTGGGTGAGTCAATGTTAAATCTTTAGTTAATAGGGATACCCCCCTTGGTGCGGTAGAACCAGAAGTGAAGGGGAGGTAGCTCACGCAACCTCCCGTATCTGTTGGCTGAATCTGCTTGTGCATTGGAGCTGGCAAACCCTCTACCAATTCGGAAACCAACAGTCCTTATCCTTTGTTTAATTATTATCATCATCTCATGGAAAAAATGCTACAAAATACACCAAGGAAGAGAACATTGATGATACTAGTTTAGCATTGCTAGTTTCTAATTTTATATGTGACACTAATAATTATTTTGATTACAACAATGTATTATATAAAAGTAGTTGCCAAGACGGTTGTTTTCAAATAGAAGGGCAAGTTGAAGAAGTATGTTCTTCATTTGAGGTATTACAATCTCCTTGTTTTAGCACCGATGGTGTTCACTACAATGATGAATCATATGAATTTGAGTCTACTTTTTTCTAACTTTGGAACTACCTTTTTGTTCCAATGTTACTACATATGTTGTTCTAGTTAGTGAATTTAAAAGTATAAGCTCCTTCTAGGAATTGAGTGTTGATGAGACTGAAGAAGATTTTTCATGTATAAATTAGACAAAATTTTTACCTATTGTAGCTCATTTCAATGGTAAACCTAATACAAATGTGTGTGAAGATCAATATTTTGGTCAGGTATGTAGTTTTGGTTCATTTGAGTCAAAGGCACTTAATTTTAATGTTGATGAATCTAAAGTAGTTAGCATTCATAATGACATTGGAGGTAGGGACCATGTTATATCTTCCTCTCTAATGTATGATCATTATCTTTTTAGTTCCCCAGTGCTATTAAAGTGATTTACATAGTTTGAGCCAAAAAGATGATTAAGAGCATGATGGTATTAATTTTTATGATCCTTATGAGCTACGTAAAATGCCATTTTCAAATTCAAGATTGTGTAATCATGATCAACATGGTTACTTATTCTTCAATGGTCATGAGATCATGAGCTTGCTTATGTGAAAGAAATTTTAGGCTCCAATTAGGCAAGGAACATAGTGGCGACATGAAGAGGTGCAACTCAATTGAGAATAGTGTATGTGATAGAGGCAAATAGTGGTTTTTTATGCCTTAGGTGATGGCATTTATTTGTAGTACTTGACCTATAAATGTTTATCTCTTATTCTATGGAGCCATACATAATAATTTAGTTCCTATTTTGTGATCCCATGTCATTGGCTACAATTATTTATGTTTTGTATATTAGGGCTTTATATTATTCACATTTTTATGAGCAATGTCTTGTCTTGAATATATCTATGCATGTTTCTTTAGTGTTCTTGTGAGTGTCTTGTACATATCTTTCCCTCTATTTTGTTTCTCATTCTCGCCTCCCCTCCCTTATCCCTTTAATTTTTCCTAATTTGCTCCAAGCGATGCTTTTGGATTCTCACTACACTCACAAGGAGTGCATGTGACCAACTAAAGCTAATGTTACTTGTTCCCCCAAATTTGCATTTTAATATTGTCTCATTTCCCCTAATATTTATGTGCCCATAATTGATAACCAATCCAAGAAACTAGATTTAATGAGCCCTATTAAATCCATTACTCATTCGCATTTCCCTACGTCACTATGGAAGATTATTAAGCCTTGTGTGGCCCTATTCTTTTAAATGATCTACATGTTTTAGTCATGGTAACCTATTTATGATCTTATGATCTATTGATCTTTAGAGAAGTGATTCAACAATGTATAAGTCCTAGAGGTGGTGCTATGATGGTGTGTATCATGAGCCTTTATTTTGAGGTGTGGAGTTATATTCATGTGTACTCTATGTTGGGTGACCATAGATTATGCTTTATGTTTTTGCATGGCAGGGATGGGTTCTTTTCAATGGAAAATGGAGTTGTTTGTTTTACAAAACTCATATGCTCTTGGGAATCTATGGATTGTTGATCTCCTTATGATCATGTGGCTCATTCACTTCCTTGTGGTGTTAGTTCTTGTCAAATCCTTCACATTGCACCATTGTTTAGTTTAAAGCTAGATGATCCCACAATAGTGTGTCCCACTTGTCAAACATCCTAATTTTTACCTGAAATCACATTTTTTAAGAAAAATAATGATTTAAGCCTAGAGGGGTTCCGCCAATGGAGGCTTATTGAAGTGGGTTAGATCAAATAGCCTTGTATATAACACCCTAGGATTAAATTAAACCTTTGGTGGAGTCTTCTTTGCAGCTATCAAAATGCTAACAAAATAGTAAATTTACATTACCTTTTGGGTGATCAAATGAAGCCATTTGGAAATGTCATTTTGTGAGTATGTAGCCCTTAGTATTACTTTTACAAAATTTATAAAATGTATTATGGTTTCTTTAATATTATGTTTTTAATTTTATAATAAATGTAGGTCCATTACAGAAAAATAATGACCTCTATTCAAGGCACTAGGAAAAATAACAAATATTGTTAGAAAAATATCACAAAATATACTACACTCCACATGGATGTCCTTCTTTCAATGAAAAAATAATTTTTTTTTGATATATATGCTAAGAGAAATTTGTTACAAAATAATATAGGTCTAAATTTTTTGTTAGTAATAATTCAAGAATTAATAATAAATAAAATATTTAATAAAAATTTACCAAAAGATATCCATCAACTATAGATTAGATTTAATGATATAATTCCAATAATTTATAGAATTTTTTTATTTTTAGTGAAAGTTATGCATTGTGGAATAATGTCACGAGCAATAAAAAATAATTTTAAAAAAATGATTGAAAAATAAAAATAAAAAATGATAGAAATAATTCTTTATAAAAATTAAAAAATTATAGCTTGAATCCAGATAGAAAATTCCACAATTGATTAGTTTACATCATCCTTAAATTCTTGACCATTTGTTCCCTATAATTGACACAAATGGAAAATGTTAATTTTGAGTATCCCACTTAGGACAAAAAGTGGGGCACATTGTTGTGGGATCACGTAGATACATCATATATTGTGGGTCTCTTTTCCTATTTAGTCACCCTTCCAAGTGTGACATTATTAAGTGTTACATGGCACAAAGTTACGTATCCAAATTATGTCAGGTGGTTGCCAAGTTTTTTCATTGTGCCATTGGCATAGATCTTTATGGTGAGGTTAGAAGTTTAATGTGTAATGAATGATATCAATGGACTATTATGTGGCAAAATCCTACACTATTTTGGGTTTTCAAATCTTTGATCTCTTACACTTGCACCATCCACATGATATCTTTTGATAAAAACCACTCTTGTGCCTCCTTTGAGCTATGTTCAAAAGTGTTAATCTATTATTACAACATTGGTTTTGGCTATGCTGAGTCAAATTTGGTGGGTCACTTCTTTGTCCTTTGTGTGTGCACATGATTCATCTATGGTGTTCTCATTGGCATGGACTTATTTTGTGGCCCCATAAGGTCTTGTGTATAAATGATGTCATTATCTATGCAACCATTAATCATGTACTAAATTATGTGATCCTATGGTTCTCGTTGGTTTGTGATGTGCCAATGTGGGATTATGTTGATTGTTTCTCATTTGAGATGGATAGCCCACACATTCCTTGAGCTCATTTTATATTTATGTCAGGCCAAAGGGCCATGGAGCCTTGGATCTTGATTTTGATTGATGTCTACCATGGATTGATGGGGAATTTTGATGTGCTCACTACTATTGGTTGTGATGATGTGTGTTGTAGAACTTATGTACATGTGGATGTGTCTTCTTAAGATTCTTATGGCATGGCAATCTATTGTAGCATAGTTTTCATGTGGTGAGTTCAATCAATTTTTATTGTCCCTTTAGACCAATCTATGCTATCATGGTTAGAGTCTACTTGTGCTTGGAAGATCAATGATCTAGTGACATGTATTTCAAGGTGTCATTCATATGATGTGGTATATGGGAACTCAATGTGTTTATTTTGCATCAATAGTTGTCTATTGGGATGTGATCAAATATAAATCTCTTGGTGCTCATTAGATGAGTACAAATCTTGGGGTAGCTAGATTCATAGCAATGGTATGGTGTAGTATTTCTTGGAGGGTTTATATTATGAATTCTTCTAGTTTTGGTGTTCTCAGCTATTACATAAGCTACCATGCCCTATTCTTGACCAATTAGATTCTAAGATTAAGTATGGATTTATTCTACAAATTTATTTTCCCATAAAAATATTGGAGGCCATGTGTTTCTATGTTTCTTGGATGTATTAATAGTATGGGCCTCATGTGGGTTAGGTTGCAAGTACTACATTTCCTTTTTGTTCATATATATTTTGAGATAGTCTTAAATTTATATCCTTGATAGGGAGGAAGGTGAGGTGGTTCATGGATCTAGTCTAATAATGATTAAATGAACCAAATCTATCCAAGTGTCATAATTTGTTATATATGTAAAATCTTCTAATTGTAGAGGGGTTGGTTAGTCTCAAACCTATTCTTACTATTTATACATGTGTGTCTATTGATAATTAAGTTCTAAGGCATCACGTCTTGCATGGAAAGCCCTTTTTTCTTCATTATTTCATCTTTTGTTATTTTTATAAAAGGATTTAATTTTAAGTCTCGTTGTGTTATGTTTGTCTTGCATGGCAAACCCTATTTTCTTCTCTTTCATGTGGATTTCTCTCATTTGACTATGGATTGTTCAATTATTATTATTCATAAATGTTTTGACTCAGTTGTCCATGTGATCAAGGAACTAGTATTAGCCACTTATCCCTACCACACCACTCAAAAGCTTTAAAAGAAATATTTTCAATTTTTAATTTTGGTTTGTTTTCTATCCTACCATTTCTCATGATTTATTCATTTCACTAGTTTCAAATCTAGTGCAAGCATGTAACTAATTAAATGTTTAGATAATTATATTTGAGAGGTTTCAAAATTTACACATGTGTAGATATTAAGGGGATTTATTTTTAGTGATGTAACTCTATTCATACCTTGTAATGCATGTTCTAATCTTCTTTCATCTACATAATGTTAGTTCTTGTGGGTCTATTCATGGTTGCCATAAGGCATGGTTAGCTGAGGCCAATGGTGCAATCCTTCATTTGTCTTTAATTTTTAGACTAGATTTACAAATCTTGAAGAAGAGGAGGAGGTTTCCACTCCTATGCATTGGTCTCAACCATCATCTATCTATGGATAACCCTTGCCTATTTATATAGGATAGTCATGTTCCTTGGTCTTGGTTTAAGGTGTCAACTCTAGCAGAGTGAAGCAATGGTTTTGAGATGACTAGAAAAACTAATGCATCTTTGACCAAATAATTTTTTTACCTTATCTCCTCCAAGAGAAGAGCACCCATCACATCTTCAAGAATCACCTTGTTTGCAATATTTTAATTGTCATTGAGCCAAATTGTCCCAAGAATCTAGTAAAGAACACAATAGTGTAATGTATTGATCTTTATTGTCCATTTACATACAGATTTTAATTATGGCACAATGGTACTTGAGACATTCAAATGCTTTGAAATAGGGTCACCATTGTGCATCTCCAAAGAATGAAGATTCTTCTAAAAAATGCGTTTACAAGGGATTTATCCTAGTAAAGGTTACCCAACTTCTTTCATAGGGATTCCATGTTGGCCTCTCCTTAAACATGTAGGAGAATTGTCCACCAAATGGAGCCTAATCAAGATCCTAGATTCTAGATCCAACACCTAGTCTCCATACTTCATGCCCACATGTTTGTTTTTTAGACACTACAAGACTACAAATCTAAAGGAACCACAAGTCCATCTTTTCCATATCATTTTTTTAAACTACTACAATCTAATGGTCTTATAAATGAGGGCTTCTCCTTTTTACAAACTTTTAAAACTTTTTAAAAATACAATGGAAATTCTTATAAATATCAAGACAATTATTTATTACTTTTTTATATCTAAATGAAATATAAAACTATTATTAATTATTAATTATTAATTATTTAATCATTACATCATTTAATATTTATAAAAAGCGCAACTACTGATACCCTAAATTTGTACTGCATGCGAAAGAACATTGAAAGTACTCATCATGAAAGCAGTACAATCCATTGTGGCATACGTTATCCATGCATTCTCACATATCACATCAGATGAACATTGCTAAAGAGGGGATGAACTCATAAAGTTACAGGTGGGTGATAATTCAAACGGGCTTTTCCTATCCAATTACTCTTTTAAACCATTCACCTTTTCTTTCTTTGAATGAAATGGTAATGATTTGATTGCACTGTAATAAAGCCCTCAGTTTTCATCTCCATCACTACCCTTTCTTCGTACTTTATAGTAAGCGAACTGGACAAGAATCTAAGAAAGTTGGTTAGGGATCAAAAGTTTGACAATCTTAATCAAGCAAATTTGGAAATAATAAGTGATTAAAGTAACCAAGAACCAATAAAAAAGAATGCACCAATTTAAATTATCAATGATGAAAGGATACAAAGAAATCCAATAGTACACATGCGGCAGCATCGATCAGCCATGGCATATTTGGCTTTAGCTTTTCCCACTCCAGGGTTCGTACAAGTATACTGCAGCGAATGACAAGATAAAACACATGGAAAATTATGTTACTTCTACATCTGTCAGCCATGAAAACAAAGAGCCAATAACATAATGAATATATGTACCTTCCCACGTAGGTTGCATTACCAATTAGAGCAAACATGAACATAAGCGGATTCAGGCCCTAATAATAACATCAATAAAATGGTGAAGAATATTATTACCCCCTGTATTGGAATACAATTTCAAGTAGAAGTGTCGTAAGCAATTCTGAATGAATATGTTAAAAAGTTGGATGGTACCTCAACAGTCCCTCTCTTAATCTGCAACCAAAAATTATTGATGAAATTGTTAGCATAGTTATTGGAGATGAAATATACAATAATTTAGGAAATTGAAAGGCACGCGGTAGGGCCTGAGAGAAGCAAAATACAACAATTTTACATATATAAAGTTAGAAGTATTTTCCAGCTATCCAGTTTGTTTGATTACAAGAATTGAACTAAATATTTATATAGAACTCACATTTAAACAGATTTGTGGAAGCCTTCCACCCATATAAATAGCAGCCATAAGCCACCCCAACAATGTTCCTAATTGTCTTGATGACTCCTCTTGTACCACTGAGCTGAATGCACCATCACCTCTTCCCTATATTTGCACAACATTACTAATTGCATAGCCGAAGACA
This sequence comes from Cunninghamia lanceolata, assembly GCA_027924645.1. Taxonomy (NCBI): domain Eukaryota; kingdom Viridiplantae; phylum Streptophyta; class Pinopsida; order Cupressales; family Cupressaceae; genus Cunninghamia; species Cunninghamia lanceolata. Next base: position 16,848,002 of record BSBN01000553.1, on the reverse strand, counting down.
ATTGGAACCATACTACATGGAACAATTACTTTTACAGTTACCTGCAAAAGCTTCCGTCCTGTTATTATAAAAGCAGACCTCCTTCGTGCTTGAGAAGAGTAAGAAGTAGAGATAATATTGTTATAGGTAGGCAAATTGAAGTAGTGCAGTCCACCAAGAAGGAATATTGTTGAAGCTACCTGAATAGAGACATGGAAAGAAAATATCCATTTTAATAATAGGTATATGTAGGTATCATCTTTCTATGGATTCCATCAAATGTAAAGAAATATATGTATGGAAACCTACAGAGGGAAGTATGGTATTGGAATTCTTAGAACTTGGAGATATAAGATTAGTGAGCAGTCCTTCCTCCTCTACTGATGACTTATCTAACATATAGCTTGGACCGCTTTGATGTAGAAGATATGAACCAGGAGTAGGAGTGTAACTGCTTGCTAGAGATCTTGCAGACCTGAACAACATAATACTTATAAAGTTAACGTTAAGCCATGGTCATGATTTATGTCTTATGCAAGTATTAACTAAATGGAACATATAAGTAGGGTAGACAGATGTATTACGTGAAATATAGGTCATTCCCAGTATTGGGTCTCTGGCGAGGAGAAACATTAGGTATAGGTAAACTGGACACTGGATTTAAGAATATAATATTAGAGTCTCGACTGGTTTTCATGACCGTTTCAGAGGAGTAGTTTATGTTCTCTGGAATCTTCATACGCTCTGCCTTTTTATGACCATTTTGCTCACATTCCAAGATTTGTTCAGGTTGAATCTGATATTTAACAATTGAATTTATACGTCATTATTTGCTTAAGTATCTACTATGGCATCACATTGTTATGATTATGTGCAAAGCGGATTAATTACATGAAAATCACAACCTTAGGTTGACATTTCGCCTTCTTCATTTTCCACCATTTGCAGATATGATCATAATATATGATCTGGCCAACAAGAACTATTGTGGTAATTGTGTACAGCTGCACGAATAAGAGTACATAAATGAAAAATATAAAGATATAGAACACAGTTGAGGCTTGATTCTCCAAAGAATGTTTCGACCTATATAATCTTTATTTTCTTTAAAATCTTGCAAACAGTTCTTACCAGTGCCGTGTAGAATTGTGTCGGTAACTGCACAATGACAAAAATAATACTCTTAGTGAGATACATTAATATTTTCTGCAGGCTGGAATTGATATTCACTTTCCAGTTAGTAGTTAGCGGTAAACCTTATAAAAAAAAAAAGAACTCAGGATTAAGAAAACAAAAAATTGTTAACTTCATTTTTATTCAGACTGGGGTACGCTTATAAGCATAATGTGACTGAAATATCATCATTATACCAGCTTCAAATTATCAAATGGAAAAGTAAAAGTTATTCTCCTTATAGAGAAAACACAGCGATTAATTTACTGGTAGCAGCTAAGGCTTTATAACGGTACAACTCTCTAATAGATAATATCTTCAAAAAACAATATATATTAAAAACATTAATCAAGTTTTAATATTCTAAGCGCAGATCCAAGAAAGACTTACAGTTGATGGTTCCAGCCAACACCCAATAAGATTAAACAAGTCCCTGCAACATTGTTAATATGAAAATCAGATCCAGAATGGTACATACAGAAATGGCAATCAACAAGATATAGAAGGTGATCTATTAAAAGCAGATAAGCCAAAAGCACTTACACCATACTGAGAAATAAAACACAAAGATTGTAACAGTTGAGTAGCTTTTTGTTTTTTTAAAGGGCTTCCATAGAGACCATTGACAGCTAAACTTGTTGGGGATGAAATTCTTATTGTTTTCTTTTATGTTTATACAAGTAATGGTAAAAATTCAACGGAGAAATTTCTAGCATTAATGACATAGGAATTTGAAATATTAAATCTGGGGCAGATGCATTATTTTCTTTCTCAAGCTAGGCATGCAGTAGATTTGTTAATTTGTTACAGAAGTTTCGGATGAAGACATGCATGAGATTTGCAACTCCATTAACACTTAGTGAGAAATTGAGTAACTGAGGATGCAAATTCTAAGGTGGATGCTACTCTATACAAAAGCTTGGTTAAGAGTCTAATGTACCTTATTTCAAATGGGCCAAATATTATGTATGTAGTGAACCCACATGAATGCGATTCACATGCTTAAAAAAATATTAAGGTATGTGAGTGGTACCCTAAACTATGGTATAAATTATTCTTCCTCTAAAAACATTGAATTAGTGGGATACATAGACTCTGATTTGGATGGCTCAATGAAAATCAACATCTAGTGAGAATTTCTCACTTGGATCTAGACTTGTATGCTAGAGTAGTAAGAAACCAGCATTTGTGGCTCTCTCAATTACAAAACTGAATAGATGGCTGTCATAACAAGAAGTTGTCAAGCCATATAGTTTAGAAGGATTTTGCAAGATCTACAACCTTCACAACAGCATTCAGCTACTATTTATTGTGACAAGAGTAGGACCATAGGACCATAGCAACAACAAAGAACTGTGTGTTTATGTTAAAATGACAAATAGTGATTGGTCATCACTTTATCATAGATTTAATTCAAAATACACAAGCAGGATTGCAGTTTTGTCCTACATCTAAACACATTGGTGATATCTTCAACAAAGTTCTTTCAAAAAAATACTTTGCATATATGAAAAAAACTAAGTAGGAATCACCCATGATTATCACCAAAGTTCTTTCAAAAAAAGTTTTGCATGTATGAAAAAAACTAAGTAGGAATCACCCGTTAATCATGAAGAGAGATTGAAGAAATTGCTTATCCACGAGTTTAAACAGCAATTTATTAAAATTAATCTACATACGGACTGTAGCTCTATTTTGTTTTTCAGTTTTCGTTTCATATATAGCATATTTAGGCGTGCAGCAGAGAAAGTAAAAAGACAATAAAAAGCATGCTGCTGCCACCCGTAGAAACTAGAATCTCTTTAGCATTTATATTTATCTTTTAATGCTACCCATCACCGTCAATTAATTATTTTTTCTGTTTACAACTGTTCAGTCTTTCTCTTTTATTTCTTAATCTGGTGTAAGTGCAAGGTTTATCTATTCCTTTCAAAAAGCAGATAAACCCAAAGCACTACCACGGAAAACTGAAGATTCTCATAAATACATGTAAAAACTTAAATGAAATGGAAAATTAAATAAAAAGTGAAATCTTATTGATTGCTTACCCTACAACCCATGTCATGAGAAAGCCAAGGGACACACCCTCTGTGGATCCATTCTTAATGTTGGTAATAATCTGAGGCACCTCTGCAATGCCCCAGCTGAACAAACTGATGAGCCCCAAAATAACAGACACATAATCTCGCATTCCACACACACATTCTCTCAAAAACTTCTCAACCCACCACGCGCACTGCCTTCCAGAAGCACATTGATATGCCATCATTGAAGCCATTTCTTTCTCTGACCATGAAAACATACAGCTTGGGAATAAGCCTTCTATTTAGATAGAATATATAGAGAGCTAAACAGAAGTTGCGAAGGCAGAGTTTGTGAGAGAAGATGTACTCATAAAAAACATAATTCACCACCCTGTCCGCAGAGCACCAAAATACATACGGACTCAATATTCGGCATATTCCATCACATACCCCGTGCAAGCGAACATTCCGTCTCAAATTCGCATAAACCTTCAATTCACAGTACTTCAATTGCTGCTCACCGTTGGCTTAGAAAATTGATGAAAGCCACCCATGTATTGTGAGTTTTGAGGTTGTTGCTGCATCAATCTTATCTCTACTACACTTCTCAAGTGTGCTCATCATTACCCATATCTTATATCACTTTTGCTTACGTGGGCCTTCTATGTCTACTACATTTAAATCAAAGATGCACCGACCTTTAAAGTAGGGTAAACTTGTATTATACCTTAGCGTTTTAAAGTGAAGTACAATACCCTTCTTAACACCTATATGCACCAGGTAAATATTCCATTACTACTTGTATTATTTGCGGATGCGTCCATAGGTAAAGCTAAGTGGAAGTATTTGTGTGACATTTACTATAAGCTTGTGTTATTTGCCTTCATTTTTCATATGAAAACCTTCATATTAATATGTTAAATCACATGGTTTGAGAGAAAACATGTATAAAGTAGAATGTAAATTGGATGGAAGGTGAATGTTGCAAGTTAAAAGTTGGACTATGCTCAACTCAAACTAATTTTAACTAGAATCAAACTATTATGGAGTAAAAAGTTTCCATATGCCTTTTTACCTCCTAGTTTAGCTCTTAGATCCCTGTGTTTACACTTTGCAAGCTTAATACTAATCCCGGAACAATTTCCCCCGAAACCCATGTCAAATGGGACTTAGAGGATGTTCTAATCCTTAGTCAAGACCAAATTAGGGCCTTGGGACTTGGCTGCCCGCGCCTAAGTCTAACCTAATTTGTCGGGATGAAAATTAAAGTGTGTCGGCTTGGGCCCTTTCAAAAGGTTTCCCTCTGTCGGCCTCTTCAATTTAAATTATGAATGTTAACGGAAAAGCATATATAAGTGAGTTTATGACTTCATTTTACACCTAGATGGATAATGCGAACTTATGATATTGAAGCAAAGAGATTTCAAGGCCTTCATTATGTTTCATAGAAGAATTGTGTTGTTATTGTGTTTGTTTGTTGCAGATTTGGCTTCATCAATCCATCTCCTCATGATTTCAAGGATCTTCATCTCCGTGAGGTCTTCACCTCTAAGGTGACATCAATTTGTGTTTCAATCATTTCATTTCATCATTGGATTTGGCCTCTACCCTCCTTAGGCACACATTTTATCTAACAACGGTGTTTGAAGACTTAAATATCCTCCTGGGGCTTGATCGAGGCAAGCTCCTAAGCACCACAACCCCCAACCCCTTTTTTGGTGATTACAAGTTACAGGTGCGAGAATTGGAAAAGTACAGGTGTAAAGAAGTAGATTGAAGGATACGGATTCAGGATATGGAAGAAACTTGCTGATATTCCTCCCTCCTAGACTAGGGTGCCCGCCTCGTAGTCCTCCCGATAGGATTGACCCTAAACTCAAGGGTTGGATATAGTCTGACATATCTCTCTGCTCCAGATCTACAGAAAACTACCTTATTAGACTAAGGGCGTCCACCTCGCAGTCCATAAATTTTCCATTTATGAAAACTTAACTTTTGGTATGTTTTTGATCATCCCTGAGTACATCTTCTTGTATGATTTCTTGTAGCATTCTATCTGTTTGTACTTGATTGCATTATAATTATGGTTTGAGGCTTATTTGATCTAGGGTTTGACAAATCTCTCAATCTAATATATCTTTCAATATCATTCGTGAGCACACAAACCTATATCTGAGTCCTCATCTGTAGTGACTGAAGTAATATCCTTATTGATTCGATGATAAAAGCAGATACAAAACATTGTTAAATATTGAGGTGAAACAGTTATGCACCTGCCAAACTGTTATGCACCTACCGTAACTCTCAGACAGTTACCAGATAGTTACTTAAACAATGTAATATGCATAGTTATATTAAACAATGCATGCTAACATTCCCCCCTTATTACATTGTTCTTGCAATAGTACCAAGGTACCCCCCTTAATGCTAAAAAACTCAACAAAGCTAATTACATAGTATGAATACATATTTTATAGAAGATCTTCTCCCAAAGAACAAATCCTAAACCAAGCAAGGCTCCATCATGCTATCTCGTCTACCCTCAGAAAGGCGTCGCTTCGAGTTGTGTTCTTGAGCTCTTTAGTCCCAAGCTCTCAAATCACAGAGTCTTGAATTATTCGACAATGGCCCCTAAGAGATACGATAGATCTCTGCCATGTTGTCTAGTGACCGCGAAAGGGTATAATTCAAGATCATATACTCTTTGAAGCTCGCTGGACAACAATCCATATTGAGCTCAACACCAAACCCCAAACCTGTCTCCAAAACAAAATCTTCACAAAACATACATTCTTCAAATCTGTCAGCTCCGTCAGCATCAATAAAGAAAAACAAAACAACCAAAACCAAAAATGCTTCTCATGCAAAGCATCATCTCAAAGCGAGAAGCTAAATTGAGATGATGGAAAATCCTCCATCCTCCGATGCCGCCTGCCTCCAATATGACCTTGCTTAAAGTGCATATCCACAGAAATTAATAGCACCATTTGGAGGATCCTTATCATCTTCAATGGAAGCAAGATTTCCTTCATTTTTGAGCTTTCCTTTAAGAACATCACTCGCTTAAGTTCTACAATCCCAAGCTATGTGACCATTTTTCTTACAATAAAAACATTTGATTCTCTCTGATCTCTTGTAATTGCTTCTTGAAAATAATGCGTTCTCCTAAGGATCATCTTCTGAATCTTCTGTTGTTCTCTTCTCTTCTGATAGAAGAGCAGAAATCATACCTTCTAGAGTTTGTGAAGATATTTGACTAAGAGTAAAAACAACATTGTTGTATTTTGAAGGCAAGCTATTTAATAGGATGGCCCTAGCATCATCATCATCTACTGTAACCTTAACCTCTGCTAGCTGTCTAATGAGGGACTGCAAGTTACTTATATGATTTGACATTGTGATTCCATCTTCCATCTTAAATCAAAATAATTGAAGTTTTAGAGAAAATTTTGCATTAACGGCTTTTGCTCCAAACAATTTATTTAGATTATCCCAAATTTTGGCTGATGATTTATCCAAATCAATATGGTACAATTCGGTGTCAGAAAGAGCAAGACCAAGTATAGCCTTGGCTTTATCATCTCTACTACTCCAATCTAATAACTTATTTACATATGTAGGTGCTTTTTCCTTTCCACTTACTATTGCCCATAAATTATTATTCATTAGTTGCATTTGAATTTTCATTCTCCAAGTATGAAAATTGGAACCAGAATACTTGTCTAATGGGATCTCCATTTTAGATAATACTCAAAAGATTAACTTCTTACTCAGACTTAAATATATTTTCTTATAAAGTTTGCACTTCATACACACTTCAATACATACCAATTTGAGATGATAATGGATATCCACTTTTCTTTGATTGCCAGGTTTTGTAGACCATATCTTCAAACCATAAATCCCTTACAGGTCCGCCTTCTACAGTGGCCTGGTGGTAAATAGATTTCTTCTTTCTACACTCAGTCTGCCTTCTACAGTGGCCTGGTGGTAAACGAATTTCTACTTTCTGTGCTCATCTCTACCCAGTTCTTATTGCAGCAGTGTATCCTTGTTCCTGATTTGGAACAGCTCCTCTGCAAGTTGTTTCATGCCCTCAAATGGCTTCAGCCCTCACACTCCATCGGCTCTCCTCTACACCGGCAACTCCACTAATCTCTCATGCATAGGCATAGAGTTAACCTGGCAATGCCTTCAATCATTAGAATCCTCACATAGATGCCATAGCTCTGATACCAAATGAAGTAATATCCTTATTGATTCGATGATAAAAGCAAATACAAAACATTGTTAAATACTGAGGTGAAACAGTTATGCACTTGCCAAACTGTTATGCACCTGCCAAACTATTATGCACCTGTCGTAACTCTCAGACAATTACCAGACAGTTACTTAAATAATGTAATATGCATAGTTATATTAAACAATGCATGCTAACAATGACTTGGCTTGGTTTTTGTCCTCGAATGTTATTGTGAAAGGAGGGTTTGATTTTATATACTTTAACACCATCTACCATCTTCCCACTTTTCACACATAACATTTTGGTGAACCTAGAACATCGAGCATTTTAAATATTTCTGAGTGTTGTAATCAGTCCTTGCATTCATTCATATCATATTAATCATCTTCCATTGAAAAATCTAGCATACATTTGAAAAAAAAATTGAAACAAACAAGCATTCTAGGCTTGGATTAAGGCATAGTTTTGCATATTTTGTATTGCATATGATAAAAAATATTTAATTTTCTAATATTTGCATCAGATTTGATCCTTATTATAGTAATTCATCATTGCTTCATATAAAAATTTTGCATTTAAAAGTTTCATTTGCTAGGGTTTTGCTTTAAAAGTTACATTTTTTATATAACCTAGTCTTTGCAAAAACTAGGGTTGGTAGTCAAAATTTCATTTTCAGATTTTGCTACTCCTTTTCAACATTCATTCAAATCTGATTTTGAAGTGTAGTGTTGGAGCATATTGCATACTTTTGCATCCTTGTTTTGAAACTGTCACCTTTTGTAATCACACATTGTGTATTCCAACATTAAGGGCTTTATACACTTTCTTCACAATTATTCAAGCAAAGTTTGAAATCATTCATCTTGCCTTGTTGTGTAGCCTTATTTCCATCTTACTTACTTGGTTTTCTATGAAATTTGTGTGCTTTTCTCTTTTAAAACCTGATTTCCTCAAACAAGTGCTTTGGTGTGAAACAGTCTGACATACATGGCTTCTCATCACAACAACAATGCTATGGTCCCTCCTAGAGTTTATAGGAAGGAGGACACCCTTGAACCTGAATTAATCTTTACACCACATGATAGAACAATTGGAAGCATTGAGTGACCTCTTTACATCACTGTACAGATAATGGGTAATCCTACAAGAGTAGCCCTTATTGATCCTAATTGTATAACTAATGTGGCTACTAAAGAGTTCCTCTATAAGCATGATCTGATGCAAGAATTTTATGAGCCCACACACATGATGATTAAAACACATACTGGACCTTTCCTCCCAGTCTTAGGGAAGATTACCTTATTGATCAAAGTTGCTGATAAAGCCTTGGAACAATCATTCGACATCATTCCTACATCCAACCTATTTCATGTGAAATTAGGCCATCCATGGCTCAAGTCCATGAAAGAGGTCCCCTCTAAAATTCACAAATGTCTAAAATTTCCTCGCCATGGGAGAGTGCGTACTATCCACCATAGTAGGTGGTAGCCTATGGTTACTTAGAGAAACTTCAATCTCGATTACTTTTCGCCACAACCTACTGAGCCTCCTCAACCATGAGAAGATCAAATCTTCTTGGGATACCAATGATATAAAGCAAAGTTGATAACAAAATTGGCTAGACCTCTTATAGAATAAAGCATAAATAAAGAGCAACCTGAATTGAAAGAACCCCCTAGACTGAGAGGTAAGGGAGTCTTTGCCAAGGTTCCTCCTCCATCATCCTTACAAGGATCGGGAGATACCCATAAAGAACAAAACATTTCATCAAAAATAGTTAGTTTAGCACAAGTTCCCTCCTCTGAGATGTTGAAGACTATGGAAAATCATGAGAATACTTTTGCAAACACACCAATAAAACATTAAGGAATAAGCAAGCAAGAGAAAGGAGGAGGAGACAAGTCTTAGCTCGACAAGCTACACCTCAACAAGAAAACATTCCACCACCGAATATTGAAACAAACAAGGAAGAGCTCAAGGTTGAAGAAATTAAGGACAATGATAAAGGGTGGGAAATTGTACCTTACATACCTCTTTCCTCTTGCATTAAAGATTGGGAGGAAAATGATTTTCTCGATGACAACCACTAGTTCGCTTATGTAAACGAGTAAGTATTTCTATCCCTTTTAGCCACCTTTGTCATAGCATACCTTTGCTCACTTATGTGGCCTCCTCTTATGTGATGTATTCCCCCATGTTGTGCTTGTTGCAAGTATGAGGTTAACCAGTGTTGTCATTGATGGCAACATACTCATATTGCATTGATAAGAAGGATTGGATGAGCTATGTGCTGAGGTTATTGAGGAAATTAGTCTCCATCAGCAATAGTGAAGAATAGTGATGAGAAGAAGGCAAAAGTACTCAATAGATTGAGGATCAGAGGATGCGGTTTAAAGGGTTTATAGATATGAGTCTTGAGATGTTCCAGTTAAGATTTCAGAGGTCCACATAAAGATCTGAAGAAGTTATGGCTGCTTGTGTAGAACTGGTTCTGGCAGGTGTTCAGTGGAGAAAAAGTGTCACAGATTGGTCCGGTGAGATCCGGAATTACATTATCTCATTCTGCGGATTGGAAGGAGTGTTGAAGAAGTCAGTGTGAAGTGACAACTAGATTTGTGAATGATTTGGAGGTCCAGAAGAACCTTTTTCATTATGACAGTGATGACAAACTGTGTTCTTGAAGTTTCGGATGAAGAACAGAAGAATTCGAGTAAGCTGATAAAGTGCGGATATTCTTGATGACTCAGGAAAGGTTTTGGTGATCTTTGGATCGTGTTCTATTCTTATTGGTGGTCTGCATTGAAGTTAGAGTTTGCATTCAAAGAATAACCACAGATTTTGGTGTTCTTCTTAAGACTAGCCGACTTGATGTATTATACGTCTTGCGAATGATCTTGTAGGTGTTTGCTGACTTAGATGGTTGTTCCTAAGTTGATGCCTTGTATAAATAAGGGTTTGTGAATTTATTTTGAAGTGTGTCTTGTGGTGATGAGAGTGATATAGTGAAGAGAAGTGCGAAAGGTAGAGCAAGAGTTTTTGGGCTTAAATGGAACTGATCTAGGCATGGTAAAGATGTCAATCTCCAGTTCAAGTTTGTAATACTTGTTATCTTGTAGATAGTGTGTCTCTTGTAGGTAGTGTGCCTCCTTGTGAGCAGTGTGCTCGGGCTGTGAGCCCTAATTGGCATGTGCCATCTATTTTTCTTATTCTTCTAATAGAGAATAATCCTTAGGTTAATCACCCCATTTTTTTCCCTTAACCAGGTTTTCCACGTCAAAATCTTGGTGTCTCATGTGTTGATGTGTATCTGCTCTGGTGTTTATGCCTTATGCTTTCATGAATGATTAATTGCTATGCTATTGATTAACAAAGTGGATTTAAGTGTTTGAATTGTAAGCAAATTAAGGATAACTGATTCACCCCCCCTCTCAGTTATCAACAATTGGTATTAGAGCCAAGTTCCTATAAAAGGAGAGCTTAACCACTTGAGGAGATCCATGATGTTGTCATACAAGAAGGATAGTTTGATGTTTGATGGAACCAACTTCTCTCTTTGGAAAGGTCACATGAAATGTCACTTGGAGTGTATGGGAAAAGCATACTTGTCCATGGTCACAAAAGCATATGTACCTCCACAGGGTGGTCCGACAACTCTAAATGAAATCACAAATGCTGAAAACAATCTGCGAACTAAAGAGGCTCTTCTAAGTGCATTAACTGACTCAGAGCTCTCAAATGTCATTGACCTACCTACTGCCTATGAGATATGGATTAAACTGGAACTTCTGCATGAAGGAGATGAGTATGTTAAGAGTGCAAGGTTGCAGAGTCTCAAAGGGAAATTTGAAAGATTGAAGATGAGAGATGATGAAAATATCACTATCTTTATGCCAAGAGTAAATGAGCTAGTGTGTGGAATTATGAATGCTAGTGGAGTTTTGGATGAAAATGAGATTGTTTGCAAAATTCTCAGATCCCTTCCTGCTACCTACAAAATCAAGGTTGCTGCCATTGATGAATTCAGAGCCCATACAACTATCACAAGAGACCAATTAGCTGGCAAACTGGCTGCATTTGAAATGACCGAGTTTGGAGATGATCCCCCCAAGACTGAATCTGCATTCAAAGCCAGTGCCTATGTGAAAGGCAAACAAAGATTTTATCTGGGAGAAAACTCTTCAAGGAAGCTGTCATGGTATGATCAAACAAAAAAAGATATGGAAGAGGAAGAAGTAGAAACAGCTCAACTTGAAGCCCTCATTGCAAAAACACTGCCAAGAGGATCCGGTAAGTATGAAGGAAAATTACCCTTTAAGTGCTTCAACTGCAATAAGATTGGTCACTTTGCCTCAAGATGTCCGGAAAGATCCACAAGATCAAATTCTAACAGACAAAGGTTCCAAAATAATTGTTATTATGTTCATGAAGAAGCTGATAATGGAGTAATAGATGATGAATCAGAGATAGGAGACAAATCTGGAAATGAATGGGTGTTCATTGCCATCAAGGAAGAAGATCCAATATCCCCTGAATCTATCAATCATAAGGTTATAGAAAGAGCTTTGGCTGCCCAAGTTGAAGAAAAGGATGATTGGGTTATTGACAGTGGATGCTCTCACCATATGACAGGTGACAAGAACAAGTTCTTATATTTCGAAAGGTATGAAGGAGGAATGGTAAAGTTTGGTGACAATTCTGCTGGTAGAATCAGAGGTAGGGGAACTATCTCTTTTGATGGAAAGAACAAAACTGGTAATGTACTGTATGTTGAAGGATTGAAGCACAATCTTCTCAGTGTTGGTCAGTTGGTGGACAAAGGCTATGATCTCTAGTTCAAGAATGGAAGATGTAGGATCTTTGAAAGCTCCAGAACTGAGATTGCATCCAGTACTCAAACAAAAGGTAATATCTTCCATTTAGTTGGTACTAATAAAAGTTGTCTATTTGTTCAAGTTGATCAGAGTTGGTTATGAGATAGAAGGATGTGTCATGTAAATTTTGATAACATCATCAAGATAAGCAATTCTTAGGCTATAAGAGATCTTCCAAAGTTGGTAAAACCTACAAATAGTTTGTGCAAAGAATGTCAGCTAGGTAAACAGAGCAGAGTCTCATTCAAAAGCAAGGATTAGTCCTCTATCGGATTATTGGAATTAGTTCATACTGATCTATGTGGTCCGACAAGAATCAAGAGTATGTAAGGTGATAGATATTTCATGTTACTGATTGATGACCATTCCCGGATGATGTGGGTTACCTTTTTGAAAGGGAAATTAGAAGCTTTTGAGAAGTTCAAAATCTTCAAGGCTATGGTAGAGAATCGAACCGGATTAAAACTGAAATGTCTGAGGTCTGATAGAGGTGGTGAATTCACATCTAGTGAATTCATAGACTTTTATGAGAAGCATGGTATAAAGAGACAGTTGTCTGCTCCTAGGACTCCATAGCAAAATGGAGAAGTTGAGAGAAAGAACCAGACCATCCAAGAAGCATCTAGGACAATGATGATGGAAGCAAATGTTCCTCAAATGTTTTCGAGAGAAGTTGTCAGCACTGTAGTCTACACTCTCAATCGAGTTCAAATCAGAAGCAATACCGGTAAGACTCCTATGAACTTTGGTTTGGCATCACTCCTACTGTAAGATATTTTAGAGTATTTGGTAGCAAATGTTACATTAAAAGAGATGAAGATCTAGGAAAGTTTGGTGCTAGAAGTGATAAAAGAATTTTCTTGGGTTACTCCACTCAAAGCAAAGCATACTAGTGTTACAATAAGAGATTGAGAAAGATGATAGAAAGTACAAATGTGAAGGTTGATGAAGGTATTGAAAATCCCTCAAGATTTTTTTGAGTATGATGAAGATGATCAGAATGGTGTTCTGATTCAAGGAACTCAATCCTCTCCTGAAGGTCAAATTCAGACTGATCCGGTAAATCAAGAAGAAGAGATAGGTCTGGATGAGCCTGATCAAGAAGCAGAAGTGCAAGAAACTCCCAAAGTTCAAAGGTATGTAAGATTGAACCACTCTAAAGATCAGATCATAGGTGACAAAAGCAAAGGTGTGTAAACTAGAAGAAATGTTGTTCAAAATCCGGATGAATGTTGTCTGATCTCAAAGATTGAACCTAAGACAATAAATGAAGCCTACAATGATGAAAATTAGACCAAAGCAATGGAGGAAGAGTTGATGCAAATTGAGAAAAATCACACTTGGCATCTTGTTTCTAGACCTAGTAACAAGAATGTGATTGGAACCAAATAGGTCTTCTGGAACAAACTAAATGAAGTTGGTGAAGTAATCAGAAATAAAGCTAGATTAGTCTGCAAAGGCTACTCTCAAATAGAAGGGATTGATTTTGAGGAAACCTTTGCTCCGGTGGCAAGAATTGAAGTAGTCAGACTATTTCTTGCATTTGCTGCGTTCAAAGATTTCAAAGTGTATCAGATGGATGTCAAATCTGCTTTCCTAAATGGTGACCTAGAAGAAGAGGTGTATATTGAACAACCAGATGGATTTCAGTTATCTGAGCATGGTGATATGGTCTGCAAATTAAAGAAGGCACTGTATGGTCTAAAGCAAGCCCCAAGAGCAAGGTATGAGAGGCTGGACAAACATCTTTTGAAGATTGGTTTCAACAAAGGTACTGCTGATAGTAACCTATATTTCAAAATTGATCATGAAAACATCTTGATTGTTGAAGTATTTGTTGATGATATCATCTTTGGAGGAAGAGACAGTATGTGTAAAACCTTTGCAAACCAAATGAAAAGTGAGTTTGAAATGTCAATGCTCGGTGAAATGAATTTCTTCTTGGGTCTGCAAATTACTCAGAAAGAGAAAGGAATCTTTATCTCTTAGACCAAATATGTGAAAGAACTATTGAAGAAATTTGGAATGGAAGATTCAAAGCCAATGAACACTCCTATGGCTACCGGATGTAAGTTGAGCAAAGATGATGACTCTCCTAAGACAGATCAGACAAAGTACAGATCAATGATTGGAGGATTACTGTATCTCACTCAGACTAGACCAGATATAATGCAGGTTGTTGGTCTTGTGGCGAGATTCTAGGCTGATCCCAAAGAATCTCATGTCATGGCAATCAAAAGAATTTTTAGGTACTTGAAAGGAACAATTGAGTATGGCCTATGGTATCCCAGAGATCATGACTTTTCTCTTCATGCATATATAGATGTAGATTGGGTAGGAGATGTGGATGATAGGAAGACTACAAGTGGAGGAGCATTCTTTTTGGGAAAAAGGTTGGTTTCTTGGCTAAGCAAGAAACAAGAAGCAATATTCCTGTCTTCAACAGAATCAGAATACATTGCAGCAGTAGGTAATTGCACTCAACTTTTGTGGATAAAGCAAATACTAAGAGATATTAAAGTAGAATATGAGGATCCTATCACAATTTTCTATGATAATTCAAGTGCAATAAATATTTCTAAAAATCCGGTATTGCATTCTAAGACCAAGCATATATCTATCAATTTTCACTTTTTGAGAGAACAAGTGAACACGGGTGAAGTCAGATTGGAGTATGTGCCCTCCAAGGATCAGCTTGCAGATATTTTTACTAAACCTCTTCCCAAGGACTCTTTTGAGTATCTCAAGGAGAAGTTAGGGGTCATGGCCCCTCTGGTGATGAACTAGGATGCACTGATGTGCACCAGTCCAGTGGATATCATAGTCATATCTTGTGATCTGGATTGATGATGGGGAGCTGCTACTAAGGGGGAGCAGCTGACATGATTCTGATGTGTTAGAATTGCAAGTATGAGTCCTTTGCCATTGATGTCAAAGGGGGAGAGAAGACATGTGAAAAACAAGTGGCTGATGATCAAAGGGGGAGCAGTAAAGGAAGAGAAGACATGTGAAGAGTTGTTGCTGATAGGGGGAGCTGTGACAGAAAGGAGAAGATGGTTTTTCACATCATATGTTGCCATCAATGACAAAGGGGGGGATTGTTGCAAGTATGAAGTTAACTAGTGTTGTCATTGATGGTAAAATACTCATATTGCATTGATAAGAAGGATTGGATGAGCTGTGTGCTGAGGTTATTGAGGAAATTAGTCTCCATCAGCAATAGTGAAGAACAGTGATGAGAAGAAGGCAAAAGTACTCAATAGGTTGAGGATCAGAGGATGTGATTTAAAGGGTTTGTAGATATGAGTCTTGAGATGTTCCAGTTAAGATTTCAAAGGTCTGCATAAAGATCTGAAGAAGTTATGGCTGCTTGTGTAGAATCGGTTCTGGCAGGTGTTCAGTGGAGACAGAATGTCACAGATTGGTCTGGTGAGATCCGGAATTACATTATCTCATTTTTTGGATTGGAAGGAGTGTTGAAGAAGTCAGTGTCAAGTGACAACTAGATTTGGGAATGATTTGGAGGTCTGGAAGAACCTTTTTCATTATGACAGTGATGACAGACTGTGTTCTTGAAGTTCCGGATGAAGAACAGAAGAATTCAAGTAAGCTGATAAAGTGTGGATATTCTTGATGACTCAGGAAAGGTTTTGGTGATCTTTGGATTGTGTTCTATTCTTATTGGCAGTCTGCATTGAAGTTAGAGTTTGCATTCGAAGAATAACCACGGATTTTGGTGTTCTTCTTAAGACTGGCTGACCAGATGTATTACACGTCTTGTGAATGATCTTGTAGGTGTTTGCTGACTTAGATGATTGTTCCTAAGTTGATGCCTTGTATAAATAAGGGTTTGTGAATTCATTTTGAAGTGTGTCTTATGGTGATGAGAGTGATATAGTGAAGAGAAGTGCGAAAGGCAGAGCAGGAGTTTTGGGGCTTAAATGGAACTGATCCAGGCATGGTAAAGATGTCAATCTCCAGTTCAAGTTTGTAATACTTGTTATCTTGTAGATAGTGTGTCTCTTATAGGCAGTGTGCCTCCTTGTGAGTAGTGTGCTCGGGCTATGAGCCCTAATTGGCATGTGCCATCTATTTTTCTTATTCTTCTAATAGAGAATAATCATTGGGTTAATCACCTCATGGTTTTTCCCTTAACTGGGTTTTCCACGTCAAAATCTTGGTGTCTCATGTGTTGATGTGTATCTACTCTGGTGTTTATGCCTTATGCTTTCATGAATGATTAATTGCTATGCTATTGATTAACAAAGTGGATTTAAGTGTTTGAATTGTAAGTAAATTAAGGATAACTGATTCACCCCCCCTCTCAGTTATCAATAGTGCTATGTGTAGTTTAGGTCTCCTTGGATGACCCTTGATACTCTTGTAAGATCAAGGATACCAAGAGATAGCCTCTGTTGTGACCATTCTTCTATTTGTTTCTACATTCTTCTACAACCTCTCCCCTTTATTTTATTGTTGTGTGTTCTGCCTTGTGGGCATAGCATTGCGGGAGATGTCTTGGGGGCATCCTCCTACGTGGTGTTCCTAAGGCACTTGGTTCTCCTCTCTCATTTTTATTGTTTACATTCTTCAGTGATTTTACCTATTCGACAGATGGAGAAAATGAATAGATACAGATAAGAAACATGTGTCCCTTCAACAAGTAAGCAAAAATGGTCATAGTCCATATGTAAAATGGGGCTTATTTATATAAATCCGATGCTTGAATAGTAGAATCACTCTGTGTGATGTATCATGTTGTCATATCTCTTATAACAAACTTTTGTAATATGCTCAATCTGCTCCAACACACTTTGATGGTTTTTTAGCTCACCTTATTGTTACAATTTGTTCTAAGATACATGTAGTATAGTCGAATGGCTATATCGGTTCTAAACCTATAAGTGCAGCCTTGGTCTTTGATGTGTTATAATATATGATTTATGCATAGCTTTCATGATTTAATTTGGTTATTATCTTAGAGTAAGATGTTCTAACCTTATCTCATATTGATTATCTTAGCAAATCATATCAATGTGTTTGTGGGAACATTCAACGATCATGGCACATGTCACCTTCAGGGGCATGGGCTTTGCAAAATCTCTTATTCCCTTACTTGTTTTGACTCTACCTTAATGTGCTTGATACTGGCAAGTGGTATCAACCACCTTAATGTGGGGGCATATATAATGGTATCTACTCGATTATCTTTTACATTGACAAAGCGTGTTTCAAAGACCTCATTGCGAGGTGGGATGGTGTATCTCTTAAGCTAGTGCACATCCTTAAAAGCATGAAAGCCCTCATCATGAGGTGGGATGGTGTATCTCTTGAGCTAATGCACATCCTTTTATACAAAGTGCTTCTATGGATGGTAAGATGGTGTATCTCTTGAGCTAGTGCACATCCTTTTATACAAAGTCCTCTAAGGAGGTGGGGTTAGATCTTGAGACACCCACCCTTAAGCATGTCTTTGGCAGTTGTGGTAGCGTAGCTCAACTGTCACGTGTGTGTAAAATGTGTTTTAGATTGTGGGACTTAGAAATAAGCTCCTTCCCATCGCCCGTGTTTGTCGTGTATAAGACGTATAGTATGTTGATGATGTACTATGTGGTGCTCATGTATTATGTGTTTCTTCCTTATGTGTCTATTGTGTTTTCCCCCAAGTGTGGTCTAAAGGCATGTAGCAATGAGCTCCGTCCACACTTGGATTTTTGTTTGCCATGTCTTCCCCATGGTGTGGTCTAAAGGCACATAGCGATGAGCTCCCTCCACACTTGGGTTTTTGTTTGGGGTGTCTTCCCTCTGATGTGGTTGAAAGGCACATAGCAATGAGATCCCTCCACATTTGGGGTTTTATTTTGCATCTTTTTGGTAGTCTAAAGCTGCGTAGTGATGAGCTCCCTCCGCCCCCTATTTTAGGATTTGTTTTAGTTGTTAAATCAATGTCTTCTTTGTGTATTGTGTGCTTCCACTGTATTATCCATATTTTACGTGCTTCTTACAGTCTTCCTTGTGTCTTGTGTGTCTTCCATGTGTTTTCTAGTGCTTACCTGAGATAAGGGGATAGAAATAGTCCTCCAACCTTTTGGGTATGTCTTAGCTCTATCTACTTAGCATGTTTGATATGTTTGATGTCCTTCGACTGTAATTTAATGCATGTATCGAATCATAAGACCATGCATACATTAAAGTGGGGGCTAAATGTTATGGATTAAAAAGTTTCCTTATGACTTTTTACCTCCTAGTTTAGCTCCTACATCTATGTGTTTTCACTTTGCAAGCTTAATACTAATCTCATAGCAATTTCCCCTAAAACCCATGTCAAATGGGACTTAGGTGCGTGTTCTTATCCTTAATCAAGACCAAATTAGGGCCTTGGGACTTGGGCACCTATGCCCAAGTCTAGCCTAATTTGTTAGGATGAAAATTAAAATGTGTCGGCTTGGGCCCTTTCAAAAGGTTTCCCTATGTTGGCCTCTTCAATTTAAATTATGAATGTTAGCAAGAAAGAATATATAAGTCAATTTATGACTTCATTTTACACCTAGATGGATAATGCGAACTTGTGATATTGAAGCGAAGAGACTTCAAGGCCTTCATTATGTTTTAGAGCAGAATTGTGTTGTTATTGTGTTTGTTTGTTGCAGATTTGGTTTCATCAATCTATCTCCTCATGATTTGAAGGATCTTCATCTCTGTGAGGGCTTCACCTCTAAGGTGATATCAATTTGTGTTTCAATCATTTCATTTCATCATTGGATTTGGCCTCTACCCTCCTGGGGCATGCACTTTATCTTACAATGGTGTTGAAAGACTTAAATGTCCTTCCAAGGATTGATCGAGGCAAGATCCTAAAAATCACAACCCCCAACCCCCTTTTTTTGTGATTGTAGGTTACAAGTGTGAGAATTGGAAAAGTGCAGGTGTAGAGAAATAGTTTGAAGGATAAGGATTTAGGATCTGGAATAAACTTGTTGATATTCCTCCCTCCTAGACTAGGGCTTCTCGATAGGCTTGACCCCAAACTGATGAGCTGGATACAGCCTAACATATCTCTCTACTTCAAATCTATAGAAAAAATGTCCTACTAGACAAGGGTACTTGTCTCATAGTCTGCAAAGTTTCTATTTCTAAAAACTCAAATTCTGGTATGTTTATGATTGTCCATGAGTATCTTTCTGTACAATTTCTTGTAGCATTATGTCTATTTGTACCTGATTTCATTATAATTAAGGTTTGAGGCTTATTCGATCTAGGGTTTGACATATCTCTCAATCTAATCTATCTTTCCATATCATTCCTAAGCACACAAACCTATAGCTAAGTCCTCATTCATCTATAGTGACTTGGCTCAGTATTTTTCCTTGAATGTTAGTGTGAAAGAAGGGTTTGATTTGATATACTTTAACACCATCCACCATCTTCCCACTTTTCAAACATAACACAAACATAGAAAAAATAATAGAGAATTACATCTCTAAATAATATTGCATTTAGTAAATTGCTTTTTTGATGAAAATATTATTATGCTTTAATACTATTTTTGAGAGTGGTTAAAAAGAATAGAGAATTACATCTCTAAATAATATTGTGTTTAGTAAATTACTTTTTAGATGAAAATGTTGTCATGCTTTAATATTATTTTTGAGAGTGGTTAAAATGATTTTTCACTTAACATAAAAATGTGAACCCAAACAAGAAGCTCTTGGCACATTTAGTTTTTAATATCATAAAATAAGAATACTTGGTCTTGAAAAAGAAATTATGTTACAATTTTGACCATAGTAGATAGTGGTAGTGGTAGACCACATTATTTTATTCCTACAACACTATTTTATCACAAATTTTAAAGTTATCAAGGATTCATGGAATATACACTAAGTTTTTCTATTATATGAAATATATTTAAAAGTTTTAGTTGAATAGAAACTTTTGAATGTGAACTTACGAAGTGTAGTAATACAAGAAAAAAATTACATAAAACCTAGATTTAATAGGTGGCAACAATTTTAATGCAACACAAAATTGTATTAAGCTCAAGGCCAAAAACTTTCATATTTCTTAATTGGATACACTTTTAATAATCTGTAGACATCCAAAATTGATAATGTCCTTACGACACTTCTACATCATCTAGTCATCCACCTTCCTAAGACAACCTTGTGACATATTTATCCTATTTCCCAAATTAATTAAATAAATTATATTTATTTAATTAATTAAATCCCTTTTCTCCAACACCCAAATTAATTAAATAAATTACATTTATTAATTAATGAATCCATGACTATCCTTTAATTAAATAAATTTTGTTTATTTAATTAACTATTTTCCATTTGTCCTCATACTCATCTCCTTGCCACAAATAATAAATGAGAGTCACAAAAGTCAAACTAAATTTTCATCGTCACAACTCATTTTATATTACATCTCTCAGTCCTAGCCATTCACATAAAGATGCCCTAGAAGCTTCTACCTTTCACCTCTTAATCTCTACCATTTATTTCATATTGCACCTCTTAATCTTAGCCATCTATTTCCACCTCTTAATGTCAACGATCCATTGCACCTCTTAATCTTAACCCTCCTATTGGCCCATGATTGTCATTAAACCAAAAGGTCGACCTATTAATTTCTTATACCAGCGCCAGAGTTAATGAATCCATGGGAGGTGGTTAGTTCATGTCACGAATCCCACAGGAAGCACTAACCATCTACCAACAAACTCCCCCCAGTGTTACCCGGGGAGATTCAAACCCATGACCTTTCACTCTGATACCAATTGTTGGCCCATGATTGCCATTAAACCAAAAGGTTGACCTATCAATTTCTGATACAAGTACCAGATTTATTGAATCCATGAGAGGTGGTTAGTCCATGTCATGAATCCCACAGGGAGTGCTGACCATCTGCCAACACCTCCATCCTATCATCTAAGAATCTATAAATCAAACATCACCTAAGTCATTTTGATCAAGAGCTTTTATGCAAAATTATGCTGTCAAAGTGACCAACCAACAAACTACAATCATTATGAAAACATCATTGAAGTACATCAAGAAAGCATCAATGGAGTAACATGAGGCTTTGTGGTGGTAACATTCTATTATTGTTGTATTTGATTTCTTTAGTCCTTAGGCTCTATTGAAGTGATGTTGAATGTGGAATAGGTACTTTCATTTATGTATTTTCCTTTTATGTTCATTCCACACTTATTAATTTTATTTGTGTGGATCAAGTGTGTGTATGCTCTCCTCTCACACCCTTATGTGATCTTAAGGATAAAAAACACCTCTTGGTATGAACTTTTCTCTCACATTGCAAATTGATTTTGGGAATCAAAAATTACTTGGAATCATTTCCCTTTAGGAGGTCTTCTTGGAAATTTTATCACCCCAAGGGACAACCTCAACCACATGTTCCAATGTGAGTATATCAAATGGGGAGAATGAAAAATTTACCTCAGTCTAGTCATCATCATGTCTAGCATAGCCTTTGGGCCCCTGGTGATTTAGGACACAAGGTGAAGAGATTGTCTGAGCTTTTTCTCTGGTTTCATGTTTGTATATGGACTAGTGTTCATGTATTGGACTCCACAAACCTTGTGTATATAGAGGGTACCCTTAAAAAACTTGTACAAGCCTAGTTTAAAACCTTTCAACCTTCTTTTAGTGTGGTGCAAGGGATGCAAATCTACCCTGAAGTTCTTCCTTATGCACACCCTTGAGTTGATATAGAGGATCTTTGGGGAAGGCATCAAGGCCTCCAAGGAAAGGGATCCCATGCAACATGACATTCCCTAGCTATTCACTCTTGGAATGGTATTGATGGATTAATTTCCATTGGTGGGCCCACATTAAAAGTTACTCCTACTTGAATAAATTTGATTTGTTCATGGGTTTGGTGTGTATGTTCTTTGTGCTAAACTTTTGATTATCCACTTCATCCAAAACATCCAAACTTTTGTATGCAATTTATTCATCTTAGGGTCCATAGTCTAATTTTGAGAGTCTTAGACACCAAGCTCTTTTGGAAAAGGTTGATTTAATTGCAATTCAAATCCATATCCCAAGCCACATCCATTATTCATCAAACATATCATATCTAAGTCGTCACAACCTAATCCCAAAAACCTTATACCTTAGTCCATCTTATCCAACCCCATCACCTACTTTATCCCCCAAGTCATGTTGTCCTTTACATCATCCTCTTTCATCCATGAACCTTTAATTTTGATTAAGCCCTTGATCAAGACCAATCATTATCCACCATCTAATCCAATAAAATCTTGCTTAAGGACGGTCTAACTTAAGTATATAAATCTATTCTCATCCAATCCAATAGGGTCTTGTATCTTGATCTTAATCCCAAATCTAATACCCCATCATCACACATCAAGACTAATCACTCCCAATCACATTTATCAATCCACATCATCCCTAATCTTGTCCTCCAAATTCCAAACCATCCATAATCTCCAACAAATCAACCTTTAGTCACATCATTAATATCTCTCACATCATCATTTCACACCCCATATAGCTATGTCACAAGCCAAGAAAATCATGGAGCCTCATATAGAAAATCAATCCACTTTACTTCATGATTGCTCCAATAACTCAAGTGTGCATGAACATGCTCCTAATTAACTTAAGTGTTCCCCTAAATTCATAGATTTTAATATACAAAATTTACAACATAAGTATTTTGTCATACAACTTCTCTTTGAAGAGGGGGGGAAACTTCCTTCACACCTTGTCGAAAAACTCAAAGATCCCACCCATCCTAGTCCTTCATCACAACCCATCATAGAAAAATCTCAAGAATAGCATCAAGTAGGTGACATGGCCTTCCTACCTCCACCTCCCTATGATCCTAATTCAACCTATGCCTATCAACTAGGTCAATCCTCATCACTCATGCCACAAATTTCCAAGCCATCTAGGACATATTGTAAATACATTCCTACACTTTCCACTTCATTACAAACCTCACTTCCACCTCTTTCAATTCCTCAAAATACACCTACAATCCCATTACCACCTCATATCCCATCAACTTCCTATCCATCCACCTCCCAATCTAATCAATCTAAGCCATCAATAACTCAAATTCAAACAGAACCCATCTCTTCAACTGCCTCACCTCAACCCACTACATCTCCACTTATCTCATCACATACTACCTACCAATCCAATCCTTTGATAACTCATCTGATGACTTCATACCAAACTATTGTACCTTCACCTAACCCACCTCTTCAAACTTCTCTTGAGAAAGCATCCAAACATTACAAGGTGAACTAAAGAATATCCTCAAAAGGTTAGAGGTTGGGACCTAATGTGAACATTTGATATTTGAAGATTTTTGTCCCTATCCTCTTGATTGATCTATTATGACAATTCGTTTTCTCCCAAACTTTTAATTTCCTAAGTTCAACAAATACAAGGGAAAATGAGATCCTCAAGATCATATCAAACAATTTTTCATTGCTTGTCAAGAGGTTTTTCATCACAATGTCTATCTATTAAAACTCTTTCCACTAAGTTTGACAGGACAAGCCTTAGATTGGTTTCATCATCTCACTCCTAGTACTGTAAAAACATTCATTGACCTATCTAAAAAAATTGTTTCCCATTTGTCCTATAATGTCAAACATGAGACTACAATGCTAGATCTTTGTAATACCAAGAAAAATAATGGAGAAAGCTTTACCACTTACCTACAATGATGGACATGGCTTGTAAGTCAAATCCGATGACCAATTCCTAAAAAATAATTGGTTAACATTTTCATTCAAAATCTTAATCTAAAAATGACCTTTCATCTTCAAGTCCATTGTTTATTTACTTTTGATGAGGTCATATGATGTCACATCTCAAATTTTGATACTATCTGTGGTTGCATTATGTGGAAATAATCTATGAACAATTAAGTGTGTTAGATAGATAATTCTTATTTTGAAGGATGAATGATTATTTTAATATAAATGAAAATGAAATGAATATTATATTATGTTAGTAGTGCTTTGGCTATGCTTTGGATATTTTTTACTAACCTATTAATGGGAAATTGGAACTTATTTTAATTGTAGGTTGTCGAAGACAAGAGTGTGGATGAGGAAAAGGAGATTAGCATCCTGGCAGGATTAAGATGGAGGGATATTATTCACACACTTCACATAGTGTCATATAGCTACATATGTTGCATATTGAATAATTTAATAGTTTAAATTGTATTTTATTTTAATTTTATTGCATAGTTAGTTAATAATGATTTAATTAGATTATTCAACTCATTGTTATTTAAATATCTTGAGTGTTTTGAAATAGAATAGTTGATTAAATAATTTAAATTGTTTAAGTAATAGTTTTATAGATTCATAATGATAAATATGTAAATTATTTAGTAATAATATTTTAGAACTAGAAAAAAAAAGAATAAAACAAGTTTTGAAAAAAAAAACTTAATTTGGGAAAAGAAAAGTTCTGGAAAATGAAACATTTAAGGAAGAGGAAACAATAAAAGAAGAAGTTTCAAATTCTTTTCTTGGGCACCAAAACTTATATTTAACCTCTCTCATTCTCAAAAAGGGGGGATCATCATTTCTGTAATTGCATTCAAATCAAAAAGAAATTTGTGAAAGCATTCTAGGCACAAAAGGGAAAATAAATTAGATCAAGGGACCTTCTGTAGGAATCCAGCATTCGATTGTATTAAGGAACGAATTTCTAGGTTCTTATTAAATCTTAATTTTGCCTATGGTTATTTGTGTATTTGAATCTTTTCTTATCTGCTAAATACATGATCTTCTATATGTAATTGTTATAAATTATAGACTATTGGTTGTAGTTTTGTGGAAGAAATGTTCTATTTCAATATATATATATATATATATATATATATATATATATATATATATATATATATATATATATATATATATATATATATATATATATATATATATATATATATATATATATTGATGGTAGAATAAATTATGTGTTGAATCGAATTGTATTTTTTTGACCAATTGTATTTTTTCTTTGATCAATGGTATAATACTTTGGATCCTATGTATGAATATGGCAACGATTGTTATACTATGAATTTAACTACATTTTATATTAAAAAGAATATAACAAATATGGCAATAGGTCATTATGATTTGAATAGGGAATCGACGTTCCCAAATGGAGCCAAAGTCCCTTAGGGACTGCGACCCCATTTGGGGATGGTTGCCCCTTTCTATCTATGTTTTATTTCTTTTCAAATGTTTATTATCACTCCTGAAACAATCATGAAATTCTTTAATACTTATAATATTTAAATCTGTTAATACTGTCTTGCTGCGTCTATACGATTATAGTCTGTTAAATTATATATATATATACAAAACAAATATAATTATCTATTCATTAAGATGTATAGAATGTATTTTTACATTCTGGAAATTGAAAAGTTCATTATATCAATTTATAGCATGAAGATTATTGTCTGAAAAACAAAATGACCATAGTCAATTTTATCCTTATATATATATATATATATATATATATATATATCTTAAATTGAATTCATTGTTCTACAAAAAAAGAAGTTATTTTTCTTACATACTTTTGCACTAATGAGAAAAACTTGTAGGATTTTTTTTGGAATCATTGAGTTCTTGTTAAGTGTTATTTTTACATTTCAATTACTAGTAATATATCAAAATTCTTGATTTATGAAAGAAATGCATTATGTTTAACCAGTAGTTCATCACATAGAATAAGGGAAAAATAGTAAATTTTTTAATAAGCAAACCAATGAAATCATTTGATCAATGGAAATAATTTTTGTATTTTTGAAATATAGATATTTGAGATTATGTGAAAACAAACATAAGAAAACTGTATTGTAAAACTATATTGTATGTACCTTGGTAAA
This sequence comes from Cunninghamia lanceolata, assembly GCA_027924645.1. Classification (NCBI taxonomy): domain Eukaryota; kingdom Viridiplantae; phylum Streptophyta; class Pinopsida; order Cupressales; family Cupressaceae; genus Cunninghamia; species Cunninghamia lanceolata. The sequence goes on along the minus strand of BSBN01000553.1, from coordinate 16,821,777 downwards.
GTACGAACTTTCGGGATAGGATGCCTAATGTGGGTTTCTAGAGACGATAGTTTTACTTTTTCTAAAACTATCATTTTATTTGTTTGCTTGGCCAAGCAACTGTACGATTGAAATAGGTGGATTTATTTAAAAGCCTAGAGCTATGTTTGTCTCTGCCACATCCTATTGCAAGAGTTTATGTCATTCTAGGATTAGGATGCATATAGGCGCATGCATCAAGTGATTCCCTCATACTTACATTGTTTCAAGTTGCTAGGCTCCTTGTGTAGGGTCAGTGCTTTCTTCGAGTTATGAAGAAACACAAGGAAGTATAGTACTTCATGGTTGGGTGGAAAAAGCACCTCAACCACTCTCTTAGTCTTGGTTTGTAGATGATCAGAGGATCGAGGCAACTGAGCTATTATTGATATGATATTTATTTATATATATTCTTTGTATGGCTTCATTGCCAAGTATTGAAATATGTATCATGATTCATGGATTGCTTGATGATAATCTTTCCTTGTATAACATTGAAACAGATGTATTGTAACACCAAGTTGGGTGTATCTAAATTGTTTTGTAATTCATTCTGGTATATGGATCATTATTCTTATTCATGGACTCTTGCCATTTTATGTTATTATGGATAATTGGAAACTATTATTGGTTGATTATCTTACTTTTGGAATATGCTTTTTCTTTTCGAGTACTATTTTTAGTTGGTAAATTTCTGCACCTTACATTTGGTATCAGAGCACTAGGTTCAATGCTTAGACCTATGCCTAATGATGCTTGAATGAGTGTTTTCCAAAGTAACCAGATGGATACCAGATTCACTTACCAGTGTGGAAGTGGATCTCCAGGTGATCTGTTTGAGAGACTGGATCAGAATGTTGCCATGTTGAATCAGCAAGAAGCTAGAATGGACGGGATAGAACAAGAAATGTGAGCAGGACAACATAAGGAGAATTTAGAGGAGAATAGGGAGGAGGCTCATATTGAAATTACTGAGACAAAAAGAAACTCTAATAAACAAGAGAAAGTGGCTGAAGAATTGGGGAAGGACATAGAGAAGGTTACCCCACCAAAATTTGATGGAAAAACTATTAGAGATGGAGCAGAATCCTGGATAATCAAGATGGGGAAGTATTTCTCTCTGAAGAATTTGTCTAGTGAGATGAAAGCTATTTGGGGAACCTACCAACTCACCAGTGAGGCTACCACTGGGTGGGATAACGAGAAGGCTGAGAAGAAGTTGTTGCCTAGTCAAGTGACATGGGAGCAATTTTTGAAGATGTTTAGAAAAAGGTGGCTACCACAATTATATTTTGATAAGAAAATGACAGAATTTTAGAATCTCACACAAGGTGGAATGTCAGTAACACAATATTGGGAGAGATTCTCTCATTTGCTAAAATATGTGCCTCAGTACCAACATGATAAAAGATTTCGAATCCGTAAGTTCATCATGGGGCTTAGACCTCAAATTGGATCTGATGTGGATATATACATAATCCATCCATTATGGATGAATTTTTTGAGAAGGCCATTAAGCAGGAACCAAAATTGCAGCAAGTAGCTAACTACATGAGAAGCAGAGATGCAAAGTTTGGCAACAAGGAACCTCAACGAAATAATCAGAATCAAAATAATCAAGGAGGTAACAACAAAAGACAAATCAGGAATCTTAAGAGAGGAAATAATTTTTAGGATCATCAGAATAGTAATAAGAGGACCTATTACAATAACAATAACAACAACAGAAGACAAGGATCTGATAGACCTAAAGCACCTTGTGGTGGTTGCTACACTTGTGGCGGGGAGCACTATGCTAGTGTATATCCTCAAAGAGGAAATCAGAAGAATAGAAATCAACACCACATCCATGCAGTAGTAGATAACCAACAGGCAGATTTCCAGGGGACTCCTATTCAATTATTGGGTAAACTTTTTGGATGTCCTGTTTCAATTTTGAGAGATATCGGTGCTACTAATTGCTTTGTTGATTCAAGTGTTTTATCTAAGTTGCCAGTTAGACCTAGATTCATGTCTAATTCATGGAAAGTACAATATGGAAACTAGGTAGAGAGAATGATAGAGCAATTGTCTAGCATGCAGTGAACTTGAACTTCCAAATTTTGAGACTCAGGTCAATTTGTATGTTGCACCTTTAGGATCATATGATGCAATTTTTGGTATAAACTAGGTTTCTAAGCATAAGTCTATAGTAGATTGTGAAGAGAAAATAGTAAAATGTTTAGATGATAATGGTAATTGAGTTGAGATTCATGGATTTAAAAGACCCTTGCAGTTAAGGTAGATATCAGCCATGCAGTTGAAAAAGGCTAATAGAAAAGGGTGTGCTATTTATGTAGTTAAGGTCAGGGACCTAGATGGCTTCAAGTCATCATCTTATGACCATCCTATCTTGAAGGAGTTCAAAGATGTCTTCCCTGATGAATTGACTGAGACACCTCCAAAGCGAGAATTTGACTTCTCTATTGAATTGTTACCTGGTACTTAGCCTATATCTAAGGCACCATATAGAATGAACACAACTAAGTTATATGAGCTGAAGGCACAATTGCAAGAATTGCTTAAACAAGGTTTCATAAGACCAAGTGTGTCTCCATGGGGAGCACTTGTCATTTTTGTTAAGAAGGATGGTACTTTGAGTTTATGCATTGATTACAAAATGTTGAATAAGGCTACCATCAAGAATAAGTATTCACTCCCTAGGATTGATGAGTTGTTTGATCAAATGAACGGGGCAAAGGTATTCTCAAAAATAGATTTGAGGTCAGGATACCATCAACTTAGAATAAAAGATAAATATATTTCAAAGATGGCCTTTAGGACCAGATATGGACATTATGAGTTCACTGTATTACCATTTAGGTTAACTAATGCCCTTGCAGCTTTCATGAATTTGATGAATAGTGTTTTCTAGGATTTTTTAGATGACTTTATACTAGTTTTTCTTGATGATATTCTGATATACTTCAAGTCAGTGGAAGAGCATGACCAACATTTGAGGATTGTATTGCAGCGGTTGCGGGATCATAAACTCTTTGGAAAAATGTCAAAATGTACTTCTATCAAACTAAGATTCACTATTTGGGCCATGTTATTTTAGCTAAGGGGATAGTAGTGGACCCAGAAAAGATAAAAATAATTTTGGAGTGGCTAGCACTACAAAATGTGTCAGAAATTCAGAGCTTTATGGGACTTGCCAGTTATTATCAAAAATTTGTGAAAGGATTCTCAATGATTGCAGCATCCATCACTGCACTTCAGAGAAAAGGGAAGAAGTTTGAATGGACTAATAAATGTGAACATGCATTTCAGTTGTTGAAGGAGAAACTTACTACTGCACCCATTATAATTGTACCATATCCAAATGAGCACTTTATAGTTATTACATATGCATCAAGAGAAGGTGTAGGAGCAATTCTTATCCAAGAAGGTCATGTAGTGGCCTATGAGTCTCATAAATTGAAGCAGCATGAACTCAATTATGCTCAACATGATTTGGAGTTGGCTTCTATAGTGTACACACTTCAAATGTGGAGACACTATTTGTTGGGGAAGCCTTTTGACCTTAAAACAAAACACTTGGGATTACAGTACATATTTACTCAACCCAACTTGAATGCTTGACAGAGAAGATGGTTGGAGTTCTTGAGTGAATATGATTTTGGTATTGAATATATAAAAGGAACAAAAAATAGAGTAGCGGATGCCCTAAGTAGAAGAAGACATCTCATAGCCATGATAACAGTTAGATTGACCTTTAGACAGCAGGTAATGTAGGCTTTGCCAGGTGATGAGTTTTATGTTAGGGCAAAACAAGCCCTAGATCAGGATCCTTCAGATCACAAATATGGTGGATATTAATTCAAGTCAGATGGACTCTTGAGATTTCAAGGACGAATGTATGTTCCAAATGCAGCCAGGCTGAGGAAACTGGTGTTAGAAGAATTTCATAATGCACCTTATTCTGGGCACCCTAGTGTAACAAAGATGTTAGAAGGTCTGAAACTATTGTATTTTTGGCTTGGACTTAGGCGAGATGTTATTTCTTTTGTAGCCTGATGCTTAGAATGCCAATGAGTTAAGGATGAGCATGTACATCCGGCAGGACTTCTTTACCCTCATAGGTTGCCATAGTACAAATGACATGTTATCACTATGGATTTCATTTAGGGGTTGCCTATGACCAAGAATCGACATGATGTCATCTTCATAGTAGTAGATATATTGATTAAGGTTGCCCATTTCATTCCTGGGAACCTTAAGGATGGCTCTTTAGTGTTGGAAAAGAAATTTGTGCAAGAGATTTTTCATTTGTACAGTGTACCTGAGATGATCATCTCTGATCATGATACTCGGATGACCTCTAGATTTTGGACCACTTTGTATGCTTCTTTGGGAACACAGCTAAACTTTAGTTCTGTGTATCTTCCTCAGACCAATGGTTAAACTGAGAGGGTAAACCAGGTAGTAGAGGATCTTCTTAGAATGTACTATATGGATCAGCAACATAAGTGGGAGGAGTATTTGCCTCTAATTGAATTTTCCTATAATAATTCTTTTCACGCATCCTTGGGTATGGCACCTTTTGAGGCTTTGTATGGTTGCAAGTGTCGGACACCTATCAGCTGGGATAGAGTGGAAGACAGGATTGTTGTAGGACTAGAAATATTAGGAGAAATGGAAGATCAAATGAAGCTCATTAAATAAAAGTTGAAACAAGCTTTAGATCGATAGATAAGTTTTGTTGATAGAAAAAGGACCTTTAGGCAGTTCTTAGTTGGAGACAAGGTCTTTTTGAGGGTTCGTCCTTAGAAAAGCTCTATATCTTTTGGAAAGGGGTCAAAGCTTGCCCCTAGATATGTTGGACTATTTGATGTATTAGAGGTTATTAATCTGGTTTCTTATAGGCTTGCTCTGTCAGCCGCTTTTTCCCAGATACATAATGTCTTCCATGTTTTAGTACTTAAGCCATATCACCCAGATGCATCTCATATTCTTGACTGGAGAGCATTATAGGTTCAGGATCCAGGGGTGGTGCTAGTGGAGCCCACTGTTAGGTCTCAAAAATGCAAGTTACTAATCCTAAGAGGATGCCAGGCTCTATATTTGGATTTGCAACATTTTTGAACTAACTTGACGAAATCAACCTTCAAGGTTTGATGATTTCCTACACTTTAGGTCCTGCTACACCTAGGTGGGTGAACCTTGAAATATTAAAGCAGTCTGAGTGTGGATGAATGGACTAACTAGGTCTATCTACAATGGCATAGGATGTAGGATAGATGACAAAGCTGACTAATTAATTCTATGTGTAATGTTTAATAGGTGATTGGCAGAAATTGTATAAGCAATATCAAAAAAGGTTTTAATTAATGAGTTGAATGAGACTAGTGCCTTGTTGGGTAACAGAGTCAATTTGAAGGACTAAGAACAGTAGTTTCTAAATGGTAATAATTCTAGATATTTGGCACAGTTCTGGTTTATAGCTTGTATAAACGTGCAAGTAAATGACTGACAGACTCTTCTTGATAATCCAACCAAATAAAATCAGATATCTTATAATTCACCAGAAGGTACTTTAATCCTTACTTGAAGGAACCAAATGAAATGAAAAGACAAGATTAACAGATAATATTTTACTGGAGACAGTGTGTCAATCCTAATTATATGGCTCTACTTAGTAATCCCAACTTACTACTTCCAGGCTACTGTGAATAAATCAGAAGGGTTTAATTCCTTAGGATGGACACCAACCGAATTAATCACACAGATACAGCGAATGTGTATTGACAGATTAAATATATACTTGATATCTTAATCTGAATAACAGGGAAATGCAGAAATGGAGACAGCCACACGATTGAATAATTTCAACAAATAACTGATACCAAAGTAGAAATACTGAATCAGAGAACTTCAAATTTCTTCCTCAAAATAAAATATGCAACACGGTCATTTTGGAATATTATGTATATGTATATATGAATACTTCTACTGCTGATGATTTTTCAGCATAGATTGTTTGAACTTATATAGATATTTTCATGAAGAGATATAACTCTTCAATAAGTCTCTTGGGATTTTAACCAATACAAACAATAATTACATAAGCTTAATTAGGCTCTGTTTAGCCATAAATAGACTTTTGTCAGATGATCTAAGTACTCCTGTGCACGGTGAGAATCAGTAAGCTCGACTGCACTCCTGGTGATTATATCAAGGGTGACCATTTCCTCCAGTTGTTTGCAAACTTCTGTAGATACAGAGGCTTTATCTTTTAGAGCTCCTGTGGCTTTGTGCAATATAACTTGACAATCAACAGTCCACTCTTCTTTCCTTTTTACCTCTCCATTATCTTTGAATATCCTGGGCACCCCTGCGTCTGATGCATCAGTCCCTTCCTTAGCATCAGCTTTGAGTTTATCATAATAATTCTGGTGCCGTTTGAGCAATGCTCTTGCATCAGAGATATCTGTGCTATCAGTGGCACCTCTGTTTTGCAACTCGATCACCTTTTCTTGTATCCTCTGATCAAGACTTTCATGTTCTTTGACTGCTTTATGATTTTCTGAGTAGTTATCCCAAAACTGGTTTAACCACTGTACCATGTTTGCATACCTGCTCTGCAGTATTGTAACAAATGCATCTATTTGAATTTGTTTGGCTTGATCATGGGATATCTCTTGACTACTTTGTGAGCTCTCACCTTGAGTTATTCTCTTCGTAGATTGGCCAAAGGTGCTCTTAACAGCGTCCTTCAAGTAGTCATTCTCCTTTGTTAATCTTTCACAATTCAGCTTATAAGCATCTCTTTCCTTGATTAACATCTGAGCTTGTGCTTTATTCAACTTTGCAACATTGATACCAATGTCTGCAGTAATTATGGGGTTAGTTTCACCTGCTCTGAAAGTCATAACATGGCCAAAAGTTTTTTCAGTGTCTATGATGGCCGTCTTCTTATGGGGAGGATACAATGCCCATATCATTAAAGAATTTTCATCATTATTGTATCTCGTTCCCATATAGACTTCATTAACTCCTTCTGGAGTAAGCTTATACTTATCATCAGCATTATTCAAAAAACTATCAAAAACCAGAGCAGAATTTAAATCCAAACCGGGAAAAATCATAACCCCTGCATCTTTAAGCAGCTGTCTGCCTCTGCTTGGTGTCATGTCCTGCATTTCCTTGTCCACTGTCTCCTTTAACATCTCTAATAACTATTTTTCATTGTCAGCAGAAACATTATCTACTGACTCTCTAATTTCCTTTCCCTTGTATTTATACAGGAATGATTTAAATTCCTTCGAATGAATGAATGTATCATCTGACACAAAAGAATCATAAGCCTTTTGGCGTGGATCTTCATCAGCAGACCCCTCCTCATCATGTATCACAACTGGAGGCTGATATTGTTGCATTTTTCTTTTAGACATTTCTATTGTCTTATCTTGTGGCTGTTCAGTCAATTCTTCCTCTTCAGAGGATACCACTTCAACTTCTGCCAACTGCTTTTTCTTTTCATTCAAATCTCTGTTATATTTCTCCACCACCAAGTCGACTTCAGCCTCTTCCAAATTTCTAATGACATCATCATGTGGATAATGTATGTGCATGTATCCACTGAGATTTTGTTTTCTTCTTGCATAGTCAATGAAACCCTCAGGATCAAACCCTTTCCTCACCTCAGCAGTCACCATGTTATAATGCATTAGTTTATCCAAAATGAGATTGTATCCTTCTTTTGAAACCACAGTAAAATCTCCAAAACATAAAGTACTGGGCATGAATGATTGCTTATCATGCGAACTTAGATGCATGACATTTGAACAATGCATTTGCCTAATTATTTCCAAATATGCAATTCTGTCAGGGACAGTTTTAGGCAATATAAATGGAGCATCCTCAAAACCATACACTCTGATCATAGTAGCATCCTCAAACAATACCAATCTCCCCAATTATGAGTGACAGTAGGGGGGCCACCAAAATCTTTTGGTCTGAGGAATCTTTTTATTTCATTTGAAATTGAATATTCACAGGGGTGGTTGAAATACCTATATAGCACTTTAACACAATGCTCTTCAAATTGAGCATAGCTGGAGTTAGCATACCTGCTATCCCAGATTCTGGTCCACATTTGTACAGGTATCTTCTCCCCTTTCTTATCCGCAGCAACAACTTGAAACTCATTTGGCCACAATCCTACTTCCTGGCCATAGTATAAGACCATATGCATGAGCATCGAGTAATGCTCAAAAGAGCATGCTGGAGCATTGTTTCTTATTGCAGATAGACCAGAGTCTATTCTAGTAGCAACATAGGAGGCATAATCAAATTGTCTGGCATTGTGACATTGAATATCAGAGGTTATGACCATTAGAGGAATAGTCATGAATTCAGGGACCTCTGAGCCAAGGACTTGGCCTACAGAATAGTAAGTATATTGAATGTATGGTTCAAAAATGGACACATGAAAGGGAGGGCCATCATTCTCAGTCAAGGGTATCACTTCTCCTTCAATCCTGGGTCTATGAATGGGTAACCTCCATCCATTGTAGGTTGTATCCATTCTCCAGTATTCTTTATCCAAATCTTCATAAACAATAGGGACAGTGCACAAATCATCCAAATCATACACCTCACAAATAGCATTTTTTGATAGGTGTACAATTGGTTCTCCTTGAGGGTTGCAGATAGCTTTCAGGCCTGAATTGTAATGCCTGGCTAACAGTTGCAGGAGTTCTACATTCAAGAATACATTAGGTACAACCAGTTTGCCTAAATTCATGTGCCATGGGTTTGACACAGGAGAATTTCTAAATCTTCTGTTGTAGTGAAATCTGAAGAGTTCATATCCCCTAATTGGGGTCCAAATGTCTCCTAGGCGCTTATGTTTGTCTTCCAATTTTTCTACTTCTGCCCTGAGTTGGGCAGACCTCCTGGCCTTGGGAGTTGACCCAGGCAACTGATCAATCAAGTCCTGATTTAGTTTTCTGTCTTTCACTTTTTCTTCAGGGGTTTGATCAGTTTTTTGCTTCTTTGGTTTACTGGTTTCCCCTTGTGATTTTATTCCTTTTCCTTTCCCCGAAGTTTCCATTTTTGAAAAATTTGGCAGGAAATTCAAATACAGGTAATATAGTGGTTTGTGTATGTGTACCTGTCGTTCGATGGCTGGAATTGGAAGCCTTTGCTTTTGCCCTGAGAATTCTTCTGTATTCTGCTCTCGGACGGTTTTTTGCAATTATAATGATCGTATGAACTTTGTAGCCGTTTTGTATTAATTATCTGATCAATTCAATGTTCATCGCTGTGAAGTGTCACATCGCCATAACTCTTCCTATCGGCGTGCTTTTTGAAATGTCTGGGCGACCTGAACGTTTTTTTTATGGCGCGGACAGTCAATCGGTGTGACCCCTCAATTGTATCCCCGACGCCATGTAGTATCATATTTCAAGTGGGTGCGACCATCGGCATGACTTCCTTCATCGCCAAGGGTTTTAGATCTCTCCGCGATATGGCGAGTCCCACCGATATGCTTTGCTTATCGGGAAGATTGAGACCATCAGGATACTAAAATTATGTGTTCCCGATCTTTATTGTCTTACCGATAGTCTCTTCATGTACGAACTTTTATCTTTATCAGAATGACATTCACTATCGGGATAACTTTCTCAAGATATCCTGATCCAAATCATCTCCCTGATACCCTTTGTCATACCCTTCATCGGGCAAAGTTTAGTAAAGTGTTACCGACACCTTTTGATCGCCGTGACTTATGAATCGGCAAGACTTGTTTCTTTTATTCCCATATGTCAAGTATTCCCGATAGAGGTACATCGCTGTGAGTTTTGCCGATGGCTTTCTTATCGCCAAGACTCTTGATCATCGGAGACTTACTTGTTTTCTATCCCGATGGTTCATTTCTCACCGATGACTATTGCTTTGTTACCCTCGCATGTTGTTCGGTGAAACTTTTGCCGAAAGTGCTTCATCGGTATGATATATACCATCGGGGCAGCTTCTAAAAGATCATCCGATAGATATTTGTCATACCGATCGGCATGACCACTTGCCTTTCTTGCCGATGTAAAGTCATCAGTGTTGCTTACTCCATCGGTGAGCTCCATAATTCTTCTTCCGATCTCTATTTTCACGCCGATGGTTGTTTTCAAACAATTCCTTGTGTATCGGTGTAAGCCACACGACCCCTTGCCGATGGATTGATTTTGATGAAATTTGACACTGCTCATCCCTAGACATTTTACGAGATACAAAAATTTTATATTATGGTCCTTTTGGGATATTCCTCAGGGTTTATTTTAAATATGATGGAGTAAGGAAATAGTAAAATTTTGAAAATTTTACTGTGCTAACAGTGGCTCTGTCTGGGATGTATACTCCCTGTGAGTATACAAGAATCCAGATCTCCTGGGGAAGTAGACCACATCTTTTTTTATTTTGGGGTGAGGTTTTATGAAACTGGAAAAAGGAAAGGAACAAATGATGGGGAGCGGGAATGATTCCTAGACTACTGTGCATGGAATAAGATATTTTTGAGAATTATTTGAATGTTGTCCATGCACTGGCAACACTCAATTCTCTTTGTACATGTTTATGAAAAGAACTGCTTCAAGTATTGCCCATGTACTGGCAATTCCTGCTCCTCTCCTGACATATTCTGTACATAGTAAGAATCATCACCTCCCTTGCCAGTGATAACAAAAGGACCCAACCACAGGGCTTCAAATTTTCCATGTTTTCCTTTGTCTTGACATCTTGCATTCCACATTAGTACCAGATCATTTATTTCAAACTTTCTTTCTTTGGCCTTTTTGTCAAAGAGATATTTTACCTGTGATTGTAATTTAATATTCTGTTTCTGAGCCATTCTTCTTGTTTCATCAAGCTCTGCTAATTGTTCCAACCTTTCCTCCATTGGTTCAGGGATATTCAAGTCTTCCTGGAGAATGAATTTGTATACTGGTATAAGATTTTCTAATGGTAATCTTGCTTGGGTTCCATATACCAATTCATAAGGGGATCTCCCAATTGCCCTTTTTATAGTAATCCTGTCAGCCCATACTGCCATTCTTAATTTTGAATCCCAAGCCTTCTTATTTCTATCCAACATTCTTTTTATGATTTTCAACAGACTCTTATTACTTGATTCAGCTTGTCCATTGGCCTGTGGATGGTAAGGAGCAGCATAAGAAACAGTGATACCATGTGTGCTATAGAAACCTTTGAATTCATCAGATCTAAAGCACATCCCATTATCAGTAATCAGTCTTACAGGAGTACCAAATCTGCATATAATGTTATCCATTAGAAAATTTATCACAACTTTACTAGTAGCCTGTCTGGTTGGGATTGCTTCCACCCATTTTGTAAAGTAATCAGTAGCTACTAAAATCCATCGGTGCCCCCCACTTGATTTCTCTGAAATTTCACCTATAAAATCAATACCCCACTGATAAAAGGGAGCCTCAACTTGCATAGGTTTTAAAGGTAGTGCTCCATGATACTTTAACTTCCCTGAGAACTTTTGGCATGCTTCACATTTTCTAGTGTACTGGTATGAATCGTTAAAGACTTTAGGCCAATAGTACCCTGCCCTCAAAATTTTGTGGGCTGTGGTTTTTGCTGAGAAATGTCCTCCGCACATGCCTTCATGCAACTCCTTCATAATACGTTTTGATTGATATTCATCCAAACATAATAGTAGAACCCCATCTCTATTTTTCCAATAGAGATCCCCACCAATGAGTACATATTTTGAAGCTTGTAGTTTGAGTGTCCTTTTTTTGTTATCATCATATCCTTCAGGACTCTTCATATGTGTTAGATAATATACTATATCAGTATACCATGGAGTGCGTTCAATACTGGTACTTGCATCCACATTACATATATGGGAAGCTTCTAGATTACTTTCAGCCATCAATTTGGCAAGACCCTGTCCTCTTACTAATTTAGTGATTTGGATTTCAATGTTGAATTCCTGAATCCTATTGATCCACCTACATCTCCTACCGGTGACTTCAGTTTGGATCAGTACATCCTTCACTGCAACATTAGGAACATATGCTATGATTTTACCCCCTACCAAATATGGTCTAAAGTTTTTTACTGCTTTTACCAGTGCATATGCCTGTTTTTCAATAATGTCATACTTCAATTCTGCATTCTGAAGGGACTTGCTAAAGAAAGAGATTGGCTGTTCATATCCATCATTGTTTTTCTGCAACAACACTGCTGCCACTGTATGATAGGAAGCAAATGAAAAAAGTTGAAAAGGTTTGCCAAAGTCAGGGGATATTAAGACTGGAGCTTGTTTGATGGCCTCCTTAATGTTACCAAATGCTTCCATTGCTTCTGTTGTCCATTTCATATCTGAGTTCTTCTTCAGCATTCTTGATATAGGACAAACAATCTCTGCGAAATTTGGTATAAATCTTCTGACAAAATTTATCTGACCAAAAAATGATTGTATAGCTTTTACATTTTTTGGAATAGGGACCTGATCAATTGCTTTCACCCTTTCAGGATCTATTTTAACTCCTTCCTTCGAGACTATATGGCCAAGCAATTTTCCTTCTGTTACTGCAAATTGGCATTTTTTAGGATTCAATGATATTCCATATTCTAGGGCTTTGACAAATATCTGTTCTAGATGTGTGCAATGATCTTCGGCCTTTTTTGAATATGCTGTTAAGTCGTCTTGATAGACTATCATAATCTTATTGATCAATTCAGCAAAAGCTACATCCATCGCTCTTTGAAATGTTGCCCCAGCATTAGTTAATCCAAATGGCATTCTCAAGTATACATATGTTCCCCACGGAGTGGTGAATGCGGTCTTGAATTGTTCAGACTCCTTAACCTTTACCTGATTGTAGCCGGAGAAACCATCCATCATGGATAGTAATTCACATCCAGTAACTTTCTGTAATATCGCCTCCATATTAGGAAGAGGATAATTATCTTTGAGAGAAGATTTATTCAGGTTTCTGAAATCCACACACAGTCTAATGTCACCATTCTTTTTCCTGACAGGTACTAAGTTTGAGACCCAGGAAGAATGTCTAATAGGCTTGATTATAGCTCCATCCCTTAACTTTGTAAGTTCCTCCAGCATTTTCGGAGCCAATGTAGGATTAATCGGCCTTTGTTTCTGTCTGAATGGTTTTACATCTGGTTTGAGTGGTATCTCATGTTGAAATAGATCCTCTCTATATGCCTTTAAGTCATCATATGACCAAGCAAACACATGCCTATACTTCCTAAGTAGATTGATAATTCTACTTCTGATTTTCTGGTCAAGATTCCTCCCAATATATACATTTTTTGGGGTTGTCTGAGTCCCCAAGTTCACTTCCTCAATATTCTCAGGTATCACTGGTGTTTCTTTCTTCTTGTATCTATCATGCCCATCAAATGCTTTTTCTAATGCAATAAGCCCTTTGGGTATCTTATTCGTCTTCAGTTGAACCACTTCTTGGCCAAATAGGGTTTCTTTCCCATCGTGTTCCTCCACAAATGCACTGAAATCAATTTCTTGATTTTCATAATAATCAGCACAATGTAAGAAATTGATTATATCAGCATCGCTGTCAAACACCTGCCAGTTCTGTATATTATCAGGGATGGTAGGTCTAGTTTTAAATTCTACTTCTGTGATCCCTCCTAATGTTAGATCATCTCTCTTTAATGCAATGTTTGCTAAAAAGTCTGCCATGATGTTTTTAGACCTATCAACCCAGCTGATTGAAAAAGCATCAAATAATTCAACACTATCCCAAACTGCATTTCTGTACTGTCTTAATCTTTTATTCTTAGATAAATATTTTTCTCTTACTTGGGAGATGACCAATTCAGAATCACCATAGACAGCCAACTTTTTTATTTTGTATTTGGTGGCTATGTCTAGGCCAATGAGTAGGGCTTCATACTCAGCTACGTTATTGGTGCATTCAAATGTCAGTAAGAAAGAGTATTTGAATGTTTTACCTCCTGGTGAGATAAAAACTACTCCGGCCCCATTTCCTATCTTGCTGCATGCACCATCGAAATACATTTTCCACAAATCATTTTCTCTTTTCATAGATTCAGTGTGTATTGGGTCAGTATTATGGAATTCTGGGGTAGTTTCTCCAACTTTGAAAACCCCTAAATCTGTGTCACAAAAGAAATTCACCTGATGCCGGTCCATTCTTTCTATAATATTGTCATACCTTGGTTCTCTGCACAACTTGATTTCCTTGTCACCTACTGGTATGGTGGCATATGATAGATCTAATTGAACATTGCCTCCTGCCATTGCAGCCCACTGCCTTGATAACAGCATTCCATAATACGGTGGGATATCAACCACAGTGATGTCAATGTTATATGTTGCCTCAGGATATGAAGCAAGTTTTATTTCTACATCTTTCATAATACCAACTACTGGAATAGATCTGTTATCCATTGCATAACATTGGCCATACGTAGTATCAACCCACATCCCTAATTCTTTCATCACTGCTATAGGCATGATATTCATAGCAGCACCTGAATCAATCATACAATTCCTGACTATTCTGTTCTTGATTACTAGTGTAGTATAGAATGGATCTACCTGTGAGGGATTTTTTGTAAGTGTGTCACCAAGGTATACCTCAGGCATCTTAAAATTTTCTTGATGCACATTATTTGTTGTTTTTTCAAACCCTTTATGTTTTGGATTAGGTGTATCATAAATCATCTTGACAACTGTACTCCTATATTTATCTATTTTCATCATCTCTAAGAGTGGGACTGATATCTTCACCTGAGACACTGCCTGTGCAATGTCAAAAGAAGGGGTTATGATTTGGTCATTCTTTTCTGTTTTTGTATTCTCTTTTTCTATATTTTCTTTCATTTTATTTTTATCCCCCTTTTCTGGTTCTTTAGGTGATGATTTTGTATTATTCCCCTTGTTATTCTGGTCTCTTATGAATACACTCCCAGGTGTTCCTTGCCCAGCATTTGTTGTTCTATTCCTTAAGTTATAAGTGTTTCGAGCTTGAGCCACTGCAGCTACTGTGAGAGCTTCTTTTTCATCCTCAGTAGGTTTTCTCCATTGACCATATGGTTTATTGTCATAAATATCTTCCTGGTCTGAGAATACCTGCTATTCTCCCATGTTAACATGATATTTTTGGTTCCCTACATCATATTCATACCCTTCTTCCTCTGAAGAAGAATAATCTTCTGTTACCATACATGGTGTATCCTGCATCATATTGATGGTGTGATTATCCCTATTATAGTTGTATAGCATTTCCTCTTGCTGTATTGATTTAGCTACCTCACAGTATTCAGGCGAATGTGGCAAGTTACATACAAAACACCAAGGTTTATTTTCTGCCATATGTGCCATGTTTCTCTTCAATGGATCAGGAGTATCCTTTCCATATGGCTGCTTTCTGTTGTTGTCAATAGGTCTTCCATCCTTCCAATTTGTATTGTAAGGCATATCATGTAACCTAGGTCTATCCTGCCTATGCTGACCCTCTGGTTTAATCTGTTGAGCATTTGGATTCTGAAGATTTCTATGATTTTCCCTTTTACTAACCATTCCTGCAGCCTTTCTATTATTTTCAATAGTTATGGCTATTTTCTGTGCTTCTGCCAACGTTGCAGGACACCGGTTTCTGAGTTCATATCCTGTTTTGGGGTCAAATGCCTTCATATAGATACTCAGTGCTGCCTGGTCAGATAACTTGGCTCCATGTGGTACCTTATTATGTAACTTGGAAAACTTCAGGTTGAAATCAAATACTGATTCATTTTGATACTTCTATATACTTATTAGTTCATGTAGTGCAAACTCAGGAGCGTATTGGTTACCATACTGATCCTTAAACTGGTTATGGAAATCATTTATTGAATTGATTGATGCATCGGGCAAGCTATTAAACCAATCTCTGGCATCTTCAGTGAGGGACATCATAAATAACCTCATTCTAATGTCTTCCCAGTCCATACCTATATCCTGTACAAAAGCATTAAAACTTCTGATATGATCTTCTGCAGATACTGCATTGTTTCCAATAAACTTGGGAACCATGTTTCTCCAAGTACTATCCATAGGATATGGATATAACTGATATCCAGTCAAATCAAGTTGACTGCATATATTAGCAAGGTTTTGGGGAGGGAAATTGAGATGTGGTGGATTGGGATAGTAATTATATCCACCTGGTGGCTGATGATATGCATATTGTTGATGTTGGTTCATATGGGGATTTATGTGCTGATTTTGTGGCCTATAATATTGTTGACCAGGGGGTGGGTAATTATTTGCCATATGTAGGGATGCATTATGTATGGGAGGTGGTCTGGGAATTTGGGAAATAGTGTTCTGATGACTTCCAGAAGCATGTGAGTTTTGAGCACTATTTGTATTTTGTTGTGTATTTCTTGAAATATTCCCTCTATGCGGGGGTACATATTTAGGGGGAGCTGTTTTGGCTTTATTTCTCCTCTGTTGAATTTCTTGCTGCAATAACTCCTTCTCCTCTTGTATCTTGTACCTTTCAAGTTCTTTCCTGAGCATGAGTATTTCCTATTTCTCATCACTCATGTCTTGATTATTTATTTCCTGATATTCTGGATTGTCATTCATTCCCTGATTTGACAATTCATATCCTATCTCTTCTCCCTGGTTAAACGAGACCTTGAAATCATGTTCAGCTTGGTTCCTATCAATATCCCTCATGACCTTTGCATCATGATCCCGTTGTTC
This sequence comes from Cunninghamia lanceolata, assembly GCA_027924645.1. Classification (NCBI taxonomy): domain Eukaryota; kingdom Viridiplantae; phylum Streptophyta; class Pinopsida; order Cupressales; family Cupressaceae; genus Cunninghamia; species Cunninghamia lanceolata. The sequence goes on along the minus strand of BSBN01000553.1, from coordinate 16,804,982 downwards.
TTGAGGAGTGGGTCTGTACCTTTCCAAAATATCATCAGTTGCTCCACTGAGGTTCTCGTTTGAATCATGCAGAGGTGTGAATTTATTGTGAATTGCAATATTTTGTTCTGAATCATTCTCCTGGATGTCTAGATTATTATCTTGGTGGGAATATTTTGGATTCATATTTCTTTTGGATATGTTTCTAAGTGGTGGAGATGACTGCAAGTTTCTTCCTTCCATCTTGGATCTCCTACCATCCATTTGAAATTTTTGTTATGATTGTAACTAGAGTCGCCACCTATTGAATAGGAAAAGTTTATAATTTTATCTGTAAGGTTCTTTGTCACCAGCAGAGTTACCAAAAAGAAATTTTAAATGACTCTATGAAAGAAAGGATTAAATTCTAAGGTCTTTTTACTAAGTCCCCAGTAGAGTCGCCAATTTGTTAGGTCTCAAAAATGCAAGTTACTAATCCTAAGAGGATGCCAGGCTCTATATTTGGATTTGCAACATTTTTGAACTAACTTGACGAAATCAACCTTCAAGGTTTGATGATTTCCTACACTTTAGGTCCTGCTACACCTAGGTGGGTGAACCTTGAAATATTAAAGCAGTCTGAGTGTGGATGAATGGACTAACTAGGTCTATCTACAATGGCATAGGATGTAGGATAGATGACAAAGCTGACTAATTAATTCTATGTGTAATGTTTAATAGGTGATTGGCAGAAATTGTATAAGCAATATCAAAAAAGGTTTTAATTAATGAGTTGAATGAGACCAGTGCCTTGTTGGGTAACAGAGTCAATTTGAAGGACTAAGAACAGTAGTTTCTAAATGGTAATAATTCTAGATATTTGGCACAGTTCTGGTTTATAGCTTGTATAAACGTGCAAGTAAATGACTGACAGACTCTTCTTGATAATCCAACCAAATAAAATCAGATATCTTATAATTCACCAGAAGGTACTTTAATCCTTACTTGAAGGAACCAAATGAAATGAAAAGACAAGATTAACAGATAATATTTTACTGGAGACAGTGTGTCAATCCTAATTATATGGCTCTACTTAGTAATCCCAACTTACTACTTCTAGGCTACTGTGAATAAATCAGAAGGGTTTAATTCCTTAGGATGGACACCAACTGAATTAATCACACAGATACAGCGAATGTGTATTGACAGATTAAATATATACTTGATATCTTAATCTGAATAACAGGGAAATGCAGAAATGGAGACAGCCACACGATTGAATAATTTCAACAAATAACTGATACCAAAGTAGAAATACTGAATCAGAGAACTTCAAATTTCTTCCTCAAAATAAAATATGCAACACGGTCATTTTGGAATATTATGTATATGTATATATGAATACTTCTACTGCTGATGATTTTTCAGCATAGATTGTTTGAACTTATATAGATATTTTCATGAAGAGATATAACTCTTCAATAAGTCTCTTGGGATTTTAACCAATACAAACAATTATTACATAAGCTTAATTAGGCTCTGTTTAGCCATAAATAGACTTTTGTCAGATGATCTAAGTACTCCTGCGCACGGTGAGAATCAGTAAGCTCGACTGCACTCCTGGTGATTATATCAAGGGTGACCATTTCCTCCAGTTGTTTGCAAACTTCTGTAGATACAGAGGCTTTATCTTTTAGAGCTCCTGTGGCTTTGTGTAATATAACTTGACAATCAACAGTCCACTCTTCTTTGCTTTTTACCTCTCCATTATCTTTGAATATCCTGGGCACCCCTGCGTCTGATGCATCAGTCCCTTCCTTAGCATCAGCTTTGAGTTTATCATAATAATTCTGGGGCCGTTTGAGCAATGCTCTTGCATCAGAGATATCTGTGCTATCAGTGGCACCTCTGTTTTGCAACTCGATCACCTTTTCTTGTATCCTCTGATCAAGCCTTTCATGTTCTTTGACTGCTTTATGATTTTCCGAGTAGTTATCCCAAAACTGGTTTAACCACCGTACCATGTTTGCATACCTGCTCTACAGTATTGTAACAAATGCATCTATTTGAATTTGTTTGGCTTGATCATGGGATATCTCTTGACTACTTTGTGAGCTCTCACCTTGAGTTATTCTCTTCGTAGATTGGCCAAAGGTGCTCTTAACAGCGTCCTTCAAGTAGTCATTCTCCTTTGTTAATCTTTCACAATTCAGCTTATAAGCATCTCTTTCCTTGATTAACATCTGAGCTTGTGCTTTATTCAACTTTGCAACATTGATACCAATGTCTGCAGTAATTATGGGGTCAGTTTCACCTGCTCTGAAAGTCATAACATGGCCAAAAGTTTTTTCAGTGTCTATGATGGCCGTCTTCTTATGGGGAGGATACAATGCCCATATCATTAAAGAATTTTCATCATTATTGTATCTCGTTCCCATATAGACTTCATTAACTCCTTCTGGAGTAAGCTTATACTTATCATCAGCATTATTCAAAAAACTATCAAAAACCAGAGCAGAATTTAAATCCAAACCGGGAAAAATCATAACCCCTGCATCTTTAAGCAGCTGTCTGCCTCTGCTTGGTGTCATGTCCTGCATTTCCTTGTCCACTGTCTCCTTTAACATCTCTAATAACTGTTTTTCATTGTCAGCAGAAACATTATCTACTGACTCTCTAATTTCCTTTCCCTTGTATTTATACAGGAATGATTTAAATTCCTTCGAATGAATGAATGTATCATCTGACACAAAAGAATCATAAGCCTTTTGGCGTGGATCTTCATCAGCAGACCCCTCCTCATCATGTATCACAACTGGAGGCTGATATTGTTGCATTTTTCTTTTAGACATTTCTATTGTCTTATCTTGTGGCTGTTCAGTCAATTCTTCCTCTTCAGAGGATACCACTTCAACTTCTGCCAACTGCTTTTTCTTTTCATTCAAATCTCTGTTATATTTCTCCACCACCAAGTCGACTTCAGCCTCCTCCAAATTTCTAATGACATCATCATGTGGATAATGTATGTGCATGTATCCACTGAGATTTTGTTTTCTTCTTGCATAGTCAATGAAACCCTCAGGATCAAACCCTTTCCTCACCTCAGCAGTCACCATGTTATAATGCATTAGTTTATCCAAAATGAGATTGTATCCTTCTTTTGAAACCACAGTAAAATCTCCAAAACATAAAGTACTGGGCATGAATGATTGCTTATCATGCGAACTTAGATGCATGACATTTGAACAATGCATTTGCCTAATTATTTCCAAATATGCAATTCTGTCAGGGACAGTTTTAGGCAATATAAATGGAGCATCCTCAAAACCATACACTCTGATCATAGTAGCATCCTCAAAACAATACCAATCTCCCCAATTATGAGTGATAGTAGGGGGGCCACCAAAATCTTTTGGTCTGAGGAATCTTTTTATTTCATTTGAAATTGAATATTCACATGGGTGGTTGAAATACCTATATAGCACTTTAACACAATGCTCTTCAAATTGAGCATAGCTGGAGTTAGCATTCCTGCTATCCCAGATTCTGGTCCACATTTGTACAGGTATCTTCTCCCCTTTCTTATCCGCAGCAACAACTTGAAACTCATTTGGCCACAATCCTACTTCCTGGCCATAGTATAAGACCATATGCATGAGCATCGAGTAATGCTCAAAAGAGCATGCTGGAGCATTGTTTCTTATTGCAGATAGACCAGAGTCTATTCTAGTAGCAACATAGGAGGCATAATCAAATTGTCTGGCATTGTGACATTGAATATCAGAGGTTATGACCATTAGAGGAATAGTCATGAACTCAGGGACCTCTGAGCCAAGGACTTGGCCTACAGAATAGTAAGTATATTGAATGTATGGTTCAAAAATGGACACATGAAAGGGAGGGCCATCATTCTCAGTCAAGGGTATCACTTCTCCTTCAATCCTGGGTCTATGAATGGGTAACCTCCATCCATTGTAGGTTGTATCCATTCTCCAGTATTCTTTATCCAAATCTTCATAAACAATAGGGACAGTGCACAATTCATCCAAATCATACACCTCACAAATAGCATTTTTTGATAGGTGTACAATTGGTTCTCCTTGAGGGTTGCAGATAGCTTTCAGGCCTGAATTGTAATGCCTGGCTAACAGTTGCAGGAGTTCTACATTCAAGAATACATTAGGTACAACCAGTTTGCCTAAATTCATGTGCCATGGGTTTGACATAGGAGAATTTCTAAATCTTCTGTTGTAGTGAAATCTGAAGAGTTCATATCACCTAATTGGGGTCCAAATGTCTCCCAGGCGCTTATGTTTGTCTTCCAATTTTTCTACTTCTGCCCTGAGTTGGGCAGACCTCCTGGCCTTGGGAGTTGACCCAGGCAACTGATCAATCAAGTCCTGATTTAGTTTTCTGTCTTTCACTTTTTCTTCAGGGGTTTGATCAATTTTTTGCTTCTTTGGTTTACTGGTTTCCCCTTGTGATTTTCTTCCTTTTCCTTTCCCCGAAGTTTCCATTTTTGAAAAATTTGGCAGGAAATTCAAATACAGGTAATATAGTGGTTTGTGTATGTGTACCTGTCATTCGATGGCTGGAATTGGAAGCCTTTGCTTTTGCCCTGAGAATTCTTCTGTATTCTGCTCTCGGACGGTTTTTTGCAATTATAATGATCGTATGAACTTTGTAGCCATTTTGTATTAATTATCTGATCAATTCAATGTTCATCGCTGTGAAGTGTCACATCGCCATAACTCTTCCTATCGGCGTGCTTTTTGAAATGTCTGGGCGACCTCAACGTTTTTTTTATGGCGCGGACAGTCAATCGGCGTGACCCCTCAATTGTATCCCCGACGCCATGTAGTATCATATTTCAAGTGGGTGCAACCATCGGCATGACTTCCTTCATCGCCAAGGGTTTTAGATCTCTCCGCGATATGGCGAGTCCCACCGATATTCTTTGCTTATCGGGAAGATTGAGACCATCGGGATACTAAAATTATGTGTTCCCGATCTTTATTGTCTTACCGATAGTCTCTTCATGTATGAACTTTTATCTTTATCGGAATGACATTCACTATCGGGATAACTTTCTCAAGATATCCCGATCCAAATCATCTCCCCGATGCCCTTTGTCATACCCTTCATCGGGCAAAGTTTAGTAAAGTGTTACCGACACCTTTTGATCGCCGTGACTTATGAATCGGCAAGACTTGTTTCTTTTATTCCGATATGTCAAGTATTCCCGATAGAGGTACATCGCTGTGAGTTTTGCCGATGGCTTTCTTATCGCCAAGACTCTTGATCATCGGAGACTTACTTGTTTTCTATCCCGATGGTTCATTTCTCACCGATGACTATTGCTTTGTTACCCTCGCATGTTGTTCGGTGAAACTTTTGCCGAAAGTGCTTCATCGGTATGATATATACCATCGGGGCAGCTTCTAAAAGATCATCCGATAGATATTTGTCATACCGATCGGCATGACCACTTGCCTTTCTTTCCGATGTAAAGTCATCGGTGTTGCTTACTCCATCGGTGAGCTCCATAATTCTTCTTCCGATCTCTATTTTCACGCCGATGGTTGTTTTCAAACAATTCCTTGTGTATCGGTGTAAGCCACACGACCCCTTGCCGATGGATTGATTTTGATGAAATTTGACACTGCTCATCCCTAGACATTTTACGAGATACAAAAATTTTATATTATGGTCCTTTTGGGATATTCCTCAGGGTTTATTTTAAATATGATGGAGTAAGGAAATAGTAAAATTTTGAAAATTTTACTGTGCTAACACCCACCAAGATTCTAGAGATAACATTAAGTTGTGGAACCACAATGTGATGTAGTATAGGGTCCAGTGGGACCAGTATTCGGTGGATGATGCCACCTGGGAAAATGCAAAGGACATTGATAGATTTTTGCCTCATTTGAGATTCTCATTTATTTGTATTATGCACATGATGACATTTATTTTATTATTTATAATTGATGTAAATTTAAATTGCTATAAGACATCAAAACGATGTCTCTTCCAAGTAGGGAAGGATGTCACATCTCAAATTTTGATACTATTTATGGTTGTATTATGTGGAAATAATCTATGAACAATTAAATGTGTTAGATAGATAATTATTATTTTGAAGGATGAATGATTATTTTAATATAAATGAAAATTAAATGAACATTATATTATGTTAGTAGTGCTTCGGCTATGCTTCGGTTATTTGTTACTAACCTATTAATGGGAAAATTGGAGTTTATTTTAATTGTGGGTTGTCAAAGACAAGAGTGTGGTTGAGGAAAAGGAGATTAGCATCCTAGCAGGGTTAAGATGGAGGGATATCATTCACACACTTCACATAGTGTCATATAGCTGCATATGTTGCATATTAAATAATTAAATAGTTTAAATCGCATTTTATTTTAATGTTATTGCATATTTAGTTAATAATGATTTAATTAGATTATTCAACTCATTGTTATTTAAATATCTTGAGTGTTTTTAAATAGAATAGTTGATTAAATAATTTAAATTGCTTAAGTAATAGTTTTATAGATTCATAATGATAAATATGTAAATTATTTAGTAATAATATTTTAGAACTAGAAAAAAAAAGAATAAACCAAGTTTTGAAAACAAAAACTAAATTTGGGAAAAGAAAAGTTCTAGAAAATGAAACATTTGACGAAGAGGAAAAAATAAAAGAAGATGTTTCAAGTTCTTTTCTTGGGCACCAAAACTTCTATTTAACCTCTCTCATTCTCAAAAAGGGGGGATCATCATTTCTGTAATTGCATTCAAATAAAAATGAAATTGTGAAAGTATTCTGGGCACAAAAGGGAAAATAAATCAGATCAAGGGAGCTTCTATAGGAATCTGGCATTCGATTGTATTAAGGAACAAATTTCCGGGTTCTTATTAAATCTTAATTTTGTCTATGGTTATTTGTGTGTTTGAATATTTTCTTATCTGCTAAATACATGATCTTTTGTTTGAAATTGTTATAAATTATAGACTACTAGCTATAGTTTTGTGGAAGAAATGTTCTATTTCAATATATATAAAGATCAATTCATGGCAGAATAAATTCTGTGTTGAATCGAATTGTATTTTTTTTTACCGATTGTATTTTTTCTCTGATTAATGGTATAATACTTTGGATCCTCTTTATGAATCTGGCAGTGATTGTTATAGTATGAATTTAACTACATTTTATATTGAAAAGAATATAACAAATATGGCAATAGGATGTTATGATTTGAATAGGAAATCAACATTCCCAAATTGAGCCGCAGTCCCTTAGGGACTGCGACCCCATTTGGGGACAATTGCCCCTTTCTATCTATGTTTTATTTCTTTTCAAATGTTTATTATCACTCCTCAAACAATCATGAAATTCTTGAATACTTATAATATTTAACTCTGTTAATACTGTGTTGCTGTGTCTATATGATTACAATCTGCTAAATTATATATATATATATATATATACATATGTATATACGTATATGTATATGTATATATATAATATCTTAAATTGAATTCATTGTTCTAAAAAAAAGAAATTATTTTTCTTACATACTTTTGCACTAATGAGAAAAACTTGTAGGAATTTTTTTTGGAATCATTGAGTTCTTGTTAAATGTTAGTTTTACATTTTAGTTACTAGTAGTATATCAAAATTCTTGATTTATGAAAGAAATGCATTATGTTTAACCAGTATTTCATCTCATAGAATAAGGGAAAAATAGTAAATTTTTCAATAAGCAAACCAATGAAATCATTTGATCAATGGAAATATTTTTTGTATTTTTGAAATATAGATATTTGAGATTATGGAAAAATAAACATAAGAAAACTATATTGTAAAACTATATTGTATGTATCTTGGTAAAGTACAAACATTTGGGATAGGATGTCGAATGTGAGTTTCCAGAGATGATAGTTTTACTTTTTCTAAAACTATCATTTTATTTATTTGCTTGGCCAAACAACTGTACTATTGAAATAGATGGAGTTATTTTAAAAGCCTAGAACTATGTTTGTCTGTGTCACATCCTGTTGCAAGGGTTTATGTCATTCTAGGATTAGGATGCATACATGCAATAGGCATGCATCGAGTGATTCCCTCTTGCTTACACCATTCCAGGTTTCTAGGCTCCTTGTGTAGGGTCAGTGCTTCCTTTGAGTTATGAAGAAACCTAGGGAAAGTTCAGTACTTCGTGGTTGGGTGGAAAAAACACCTCAAGCACTCTCTTGGTATATGTTTGCATATGATCAGAGGATAGAGGAAACCAAGGTATTATTGATATGATATTTATTTATATATATTCTTTGTATGGCTTCATTGCCAAGTATTAAAATATGTATCATGATTCATGGATATCTTGATGATAATCTTTCCTTGTGTAACATTGAAATAGATGTATTGTAACACCAAGTCGGGTGTATGTAAACTATTTTGTAATCCATTCTAGTATATGGACCATTATTCTTATTCATGGATTCTTGCCATTTTATGTTATTATGGATAATTGGAAACTATTATTGGTTGATTATCTTACTTTTGGAATATGCTTTTTCTTTTCAAGTACTATTTTTAATTGGTAAATTTCCACACCTTACATATGAGAAAGGTGTCCTTATTGAAAAATCCCTTATCAATGAAGGTTCACTCAAGACCTTTACCAAGGTCTCTAATCAAATGAATTATAAGTTTAAACCTTGGGTTAAGAATAAAAATGTGGTTAGTGATTGAGTCACTAATGCAAAGAACTTCCAAACAACACAATCTTCCCAAAACAATGTGCAAAGTATCCTTAAGACTATTATCATTTCTCTTCCTGAGAGACAGTTTAGACCACCCTCCAATTGAAGACGTCACTTTACTGACTTAGGAGAACCCATTGAGATGGTGCTTCAAAACTTCTAATGCAAGCAAACATGGTCACATTCCCTGTCACTAGACCTTTTGATGATAATCACCCTAAGCCCACATGGTACAATGATCAAGAATATTGTGATTATCATCATGTCCAAGGACATCCTACGAACACGTGTGAGACTCAAGCATTATATCCAATATCTTATTGATCAAGGCACATTAAAGGTAACCAAAAATTCTTCTCCTAATGCAAAATTGGGCATTTACAAGGATCCGTTTCCTAAGCATGAACAATCCAATTCATACTCCATCCCCAATCCAAACCAATCCAAAAATAATCATGCCAACAATGTCCACTATAATAAAGTACCTTGCACCTATGACTCTATTGTAGGTTGTATTTATTATGATCCCTCACAAGTTGCAACCATAACCATAAAAACCACATCCCCTAAATGTGATGTTACAACAAGACATGGAACCGAGTCATCTTCCTCATCCTCTCAACCTTCCCATTATAATATCCTAGACCACCTTGGGAAGACTCCTACACACATATCCATCTTGGACCTCCTCTAGGTATTTTCCATCCACAAATATATATTAGAATGAGCCATTCAAGAATCCCAAGTCTTGCATGATATTTACCCTAACCAATTCCAAGCTCTTGTGAATCATCTTTCATCCACTTACCAACTTTCCTTTAGCCACCATGATATGCCTCCCATTGATCCATTTCATAATAGTGCCCTTCACATAGAGGTCTTGATTGCTAAACACATATTTAAGCATATCCTTTTGGATAACAAATCTAGCTTGAATTTATGTACCTTGAGATTAATAAAATAATTGAGATATTTAGCAGCTAACTTATTACTATGAAAGCATATGACAATATTGAGAGAGAATCTAAAGGAACCATATGTCTTCCCATACAATTGGGACCTATCCCATAGCACACCACATGACACATAGTTGATCGTGGCCTTCCATACAACATTCTACTAGGTCATCCATGGATCCATGCTATGCACACTATCCCTTCCACCTATGATCAATGCATAAAATTCCCCCACAATGGTGTAGAAGTTACTATCACAGTGGATCCCTGAGATCTTTTTCCTATTGTTGAGCCATGGAAGTTACCCATCAAAAAGACAAGTTTTGTCCTAATAATGATATTGCCACTAAGGTCACCTTTTCAACATCTTACATTCATCCTAATGACCTTGCTTCCACTTCATCTTCCCAAGATCCTAAAGTCACAAAGTTCAAGATCCTCGACAAAGGTTGTGGACAATATGAGATACATAATTCCTTTCATGTGGGGCAACTACCTTTATCTCCACGGCCATATGGCTTAAGATACACACCTCTTGATTTGGAAACCAAGGATCCTCATGCTCCGTGTACAAGACAAGATAAACTATCTAATGTCATTGAAAGTACCATTGATGGGACCATCAATGCCTCTTCCAAAGACTTTGACATTTCATGTCTATTCCATGACCATGCCATTGAATCCTCATTGCCAATTGCTACTTCCATTTCCTAGGACCAACAATATTCACTATCACATGATACCTATCAAAATAATAGAAAAAATCTTGAGTTCTTTAGTCCCGCAAGTCCAAAAGAAAACAAAAATAAAAAAGTAAAGCATTGGACTCAAAAGAGAAAAATGATTCTATATTTATCCTTGGGGTATTAAAAGAAAAATAGAAACCCCTAGCATCAGAAGAGTATGTCCATGAAGAAAAGAATAAATTTACACGTAAATAAAAATCTAAAACAACACCCTAAAATTATGTCTATTGCTGAGATTGTTTGTCCCACGTCACCTTCATTCCACGACACATCTACCACCTTACATGATCACCTCCTTCCATCCCACTTAGTCCACACACAACATAAGTTATCCATATCCCTTGTTCATACCCCTAATGGACAAGGCTACGATGGTTCCCATTTACATTGCCTAAACACAATGGAGGTTAATCTTGCACTCAAGGAGGTGCATGATTGTATCTACGGTGACCCCTAGTGGTATTGTCCTTGCAACATAGATTCTTCAACTTGGTTTAGGTCCTTATCACTTAGCTACTCTTGATGGTCCAAAATTGGATGAGCCTCCCACTATCATCCATTTCCAACAACTCCATGCTTAGTTTGTCATAATATCCCAATTTGTCAAAATAGTCAAAATAGTAAAGAAAAATAATCCATCCTATGGTGAAAACCACTTGTGTGGTACCTTGGATAAGTACCATGGTGAAAACCTACTCACAGGGACCACATATATGTGCCAGATCTTGTTATCCTCTAGGTCCTTTTAATATCATCCCATCCCCATACCATGTCTTAGTCTTCCCTCCCACCCATCTTGTTTCCCCACCCTTGTCATACACTATGAGCAGTGGACTATACTTTGCTTTAGCATTAGTTTCCTTGGTAAATCTTCCTTATGCTAGGTACATCTCATTAGCATTCTTCATTTTGAACTTCATACACTTGCATGTGTCATGTCCTTCTACTTGTGATGATATAACATATCCAATCTTACACCTATGGGATTATTACCATTAGCCTTACCCGTCATGTCCCCAACCTTTTACCACCCATCTCATAATAAAATAACCACACAAAATAAACAAAAAAAATCAAATCATACCAAAAATCAAAGAAATAAACCAAATTCAAGCCACATCTTAATCCATCTCAACCAATCATCCTAAAGCATACCTCAATTTTGTTTACAACCTTACTATCAACACAATCAATCAATCACTTATCTAATCATCATCATTGGATATACCATTCCTTAATCATTGTGTCAAGTTCTTTGGATATATCATTCCCTCAACACTATCCTTATCATCCACTCAATCTAATCCATCCAATCAATCAATGAATCCTTGGTTTTTAGCTTGGTAGGGGCATTAACCTTTTTTTTTAATCATTTGTGCATGCTTCCTTTCTTTCTTGTGTGTGTTTATCATTTTTATCTTGCATTTACATCAGGTCCTTGCAACATATTGCTACAAATGAAGTCATGGTCTTCCATATCATGGTACCCTATGGCATATGTTTGCTTGTGACCTTTGTCTTTTTGAGTCAATCCTTTCATGCACATTACACACCGTCACCCTGGTCTGTATACCTTGGTGCATACTATCTGGTGCTATATCAAACTATATGGTTTCTCACCTAATGCAATATTACGTATCATTTATCCATTTCATCAATCTCTTATCTTTCCTCCATCTCCTTAACCAATCCATTTCATCCATTTTGAGAGCATACCCATGTTCTTCCAACCCACCTATCCTCTTTAGTGGGCATCACATCCCTCCATCATTCCTCCTCGTCACTCCTTCAAGTGGATGGGGAATCCATGTCCAATCATCCATACCTTATCTTCTTTGAAATTATGTTGCTTCTCTTAGTTACAACATCATCTCAAAGAGTAGCAAAATGTAGACATCTAAAATTGAGGTCATGTCCTTATGACACTTCTACATCATCTAGTCATCCACCTTCCTAAGACCACCTTATGTCACCTTGTGACATATTTATCCTATTTCCCAAATCACCTAGATTAATTAAATAAATTGTATTTAATTACTTAATTAAATCTTTTTTCTCCAACACCCAAATTAATTAAATAAATTACATTTATTTAATTATTTAATCCATGGATATCCCTTAATTAAATAAATTTTATTTATTTAATTAATTTTATCTTCCCACATCATCTTTATCCAATAATTGATTAAATAATGAAATTATTTAATTAATTATTTTCCATTTGTCGTCATCCTCATCTCCTTCCCACAAATAATAAATAAGAGTCACAAAATTCAAACTAACTTTTCATCTACACCAATCATTTCATACTACATCGCTCAATCATATCCATTGACATAAAGATGCCATATAGATTCTATCATTCACCTCTTAATCTCTACCATCCATTTCATATTGCACCTCTTAATCTTAGCCATCTATTTCCACCTCTTAATATGAACTAGCCATTGCACCTCTTAAGCTTAGCCCTCCATCCTATCATCCAAGAATCTATAAATCAAACATCAACCAACTCATTTTGATCAGGAAATTTTATGAAAAATTATGTTGTCAAAGTGAGAAACCAACATACTACAATCATTATTAAAATATCATTGAAGTATATTAAGCAAGCGTCAATGGAGCAACATGAGGCTATTGTGGTGGTAACATTGTGTTATCATTTTATTTGATTTCTTTAGCCCTTAGGCTCTATTGAAGTGATGTTGAATGTGGAATAGGTACTTTCATTTATGTATTGCCCTTTTATGTTCATTCCATATTTCTGCATACATAATATCATATTAAACATTAAAAGAGTTTAAGAATATTTTTAAAGTTTTATAGTAAAAAGGTTATCTATTGGTATTCATAACACCCAAAAAAACTCAATCAAAAAATTAATTGAAACACATGATCACATATGCATGTTAAAACTATGCACATGCAATAGCATGAGGTAGTGGTAGAGGAGGGTCATCACTTTTGGAAACCACCCACTAGGCATATTCATCTAACACATTTGGGTCCACCCATTAATCTTGATAAGAAAACTAATCTTGTGCTATGAGGGGAACCAAAACACCCCAATCAAGTGGCACATTTATCACTGGGTATAGATTCATATTAAGTGGATTCATGGGCATTGGTTAGTGCGTAACCATATTCTACTTAGAGCTAGATGCTTTCCCATGATGGGAGGAAAACCATGCATGCTACACCTATAGTGGTGAGAAATGACCATGGTTGTAGGAGTGACAACAACTGTGTTAGTGAATAGTTAGAGCAAGTGTGTTGTAACTAGTGCCATTCAAAGGAACTCGACTCATTGTACATGGGTCACTTCCTAGTTTTTTAGAATGTCCTATATAAGTTTTGGAACTCTAGAGGCATATTTTATCCTATGCCTAAATTTGACAAAAAAAGAGAAGAAACCGCACTGACATTCTTAGTATGTGAGAAACTATAACCAATATCCTCATGAGTGAAAATTAATTTGTTTATAGCCTTCCAGAGTTGGAAAAGAATAGTAGATATAAAAAATTCAAAATTATAGCATTGTATGTGAGCCAAAGGGTTGCATCACTAAGGATAGTAGCTCTCTAGGAGAAGAAATCTAGATGAAAGGGAGTAAAAATGGTATGAAACCACCACCAAGTAGATTGAGCCTAAGGGAAAGTCCAAAATAAATGTTTAAAAGACTCAATTCTATGAAAAGAATGGAATTTGGGCTTGGAATTGCCAAGATGGATGAACCATTGGATAAGAGGCAAACTTTGGTAATAAAAATGTCATAAATAAAGAAATCTTAACCTCAAGAGAAGCCTACCAAATCCTTTAAATCCTAAAATCTAATTGTGAGGGGAAGAAAGAAGATCCAAACCTAGATTGAGCTTGGGAATAGCTAGATAGAATGAGCTTAGAACATGTTAATGTAATTAAGGAGTACATTCCTAAAAGTTATATCTTTCTTCTAATAGGGTAATGTTTCCACCAAGCATGTGGGGGTTGTAGCCCAAGTTTATGTAACTTGACATTAGGAGTGAGATCCTAAATTCACCAAATAGAATGTAACTCTAAACTAATTAGCTTGTTATGTTGTTGCAAGGTAGGATAAAGGGTTCAATCTCTAGAAGAAAAGAAATACCTAATAGTGTGAATTTCTTTCTTGAAAATCCACAAGGCTTTGATCGTAGTGAACCTTCATGAAAGGAAAACTAAAATAATTAATGATAGGATACCACCACAAACTCTATTCATTGAAGGGAAAACTAGTCCTGAACCCATCACCCACCCATTTGAGAAATGACTTTCGACATTCAAAAGATTTCTAAATTATTTTAACATTAAATAACTCTTGATCTTGACTAGATAAAAGTGATGAGAATGGAATGGAAACCAATAGTCTTCCAACACATAAGGGGAGCTTTCCACAATATAATGCCTAATAATAATCTTCTAGGTTTGAAGCCCTTAAATAGTTGTAATGACCCACATAGAACAAAGAGCTTGGATCTTCCTACAAATTTCAAGAATGCGCATCTCTCCTTTGTCCTAATGCAAGCAACATGTATTGGGTAGGTGACCATATAGAAGCCTTGAGATTGTTACCCATTGGCCCATAAAAAATCTCTTAAGAGTTTAGTAGGAAACTACTAGGTAGTTTTAGAAAGGACCTAATAGGGAGAAAAATAAACTTGAATCTTACCAAAACTTTCATTAAAATGTGAAATCATCCTACCAATAAAAGAGGCTTATATATCAGGAAGAAATTGTTTTCTCCATGCTTTTATTTACATACTACTAGATCATGGCTAAATATCTTTGAAATGTGAAGGGGATATTAATTTTGGCATCTCACCCTTTTCAATCCATTTCCATTTGAAATATTTCAACAATGGTAACAAGGGATAGGAGATCTACCTATAACATTGTGTTTTTTTCCGTTAGCGGTTAGAATCAAAGGCCAAACAAAAGGTATTGTGGAAATCCATGGAATCAAATTATAAAGTCACTTGATTATCAGTTAATGTATGAAAAGAATCATCTATAAGTGATAAGCTACTAGGTTGGGGAAGAGAGGGAAATTCCTTTGACCAACCTAAAAAAGTCTTTTTGAGAAAGAAAGTGGCCAAATGCTTCAACCATAAGAATTTGTATGAGGTAGGAGCCAATATATAACCTTCTCTAATCTCTGAGAGGAAAACACCAAAGCTCTTAAAGAATATCTCATTAATAGAAAGGAGAGTTGGAGCATCAAAAAATAAAATTTCGACAACTTGGAGAAAAAGGTTGCCAAATCCTAGGGCCTTGAACATCATAAAAGTGAAAGGACATTCAATGTAGTCATAAGATTTTTCAAATTAAATCATCAAAAATAGAATTTGTTGACTAGAGGATACATCCCTCTTGATTCTATCCTAAACAACAATGATATTATTTAAAATGTACTATCTTTGAATGAAACTATTCTAATTTGGATGAACAATAGAAGGGAGAAGGTGGAAAATGCCTAGGGCAAGAGATTTGGAAATAGTTTTATAAGACATAGTAAGCAAAGTGATAGGCTCCCAAATAGAAATGATCTATGAATCCCAAACTTTGATATTTTTCAATCAAATTTATATATATCATGTTATGCATATAATCTTTTTCACTCTAAAACCAAAATGTTGTTCCAAGCATAATAGAATTGTGCCTAATTAACCAAGATCATCTCATGTGCATGTCTCCCTCAAGTCTCAAATAACATTATAAGTGAACCATCAACTTATTTTTTCCATATGAATATATCCATGTTAAAATATCACAATATCCTATTTTATTTTACATAGATCTACATGGTATTAATCATAAATAAATATATGATAATTGGAACATTAATATAATATTTTGATATGTTTCTTAAAATTTGAAATATATATTTTATAGTTACTTTGACCTTTGTCTCTTCTGTAATAGTCTAGTGTATAATTTGAGTAATTTTATACAAGAGTTCATTTACCTAAAGTAAATATGAGTCCCTATTCCATAGTGATTAAAAAACTCCTTACCCTATCTATTCCTAATCCAATGTCAATATTTCCAATGTGGCATTGATCCTAGATTAGAATTATTAAGGGAATTTCAACCTCCATTTTCTAAATCCAAATTTAATTATCCCCCCATGCCCACCCTATCCTAACTATTCATTACTCATTGACTCGGGCACAAATTATTCAAACATGAATGCTAGGGATTTGTATAAAAGGAAAAATCCCAATACCATTTAGACCTATAAAGAGATCATATCATTAGAACACACACACTCAATTAATACTGAAATTAGGAATCTAGATAAATCATTGTTCAACAAGATCTACATACATGAGGACAAATAACTAGGCATTCACATTTTGTATGACATGTTTATTATCATGGTCTAATACTATTAAATTAGTACATAAGGATTAAAATCAATGAAGTCGAGTCACAAATTTCAAGTGATATTGTTTTCCTATCCATGCACCTTGTAGATGTGTTATTTAGAAAAAAATGTTAACACAACTAAACATTATGATCCTAGATTAGAACTATTAAGGGAATTTCAACCTCCATTTTCCAAATCCAAATTTAATTATCCCCCCATGCCCACCCTATCCTAACTATTCATTACTCATTGACTCGGGCACAAATTATTCAAACATGAATGCTAGGGATTTGTATAAAAGGAAAAATCCCAATACCATTTAGACCTATAAAGAGATCATATCATTCAAACACACACACTCAATTAATACTGAAATTAGGAATCTAGATAAATCATTGTTCAACAAGATCTACATACATGAGGACAAATAACTAGGCATTCACATTTTGTATGACATGTTTATTATCATGGTCTAATACTATTAAATTAGTACATAGGGATTAAAATCAATGAAGTCGAGTCACAAATTTCAAGTGATATTGTCTTCCTATCCATGCACCTTGTAGATGTGTTATTTAGAAAAAAATGTTAACACAACTAAACATTATGATCTATAAATCTAAATACTCAACCTTTAGAAAAAGGCATTCTTATAAATACTTAGTGGTTCAACATTGTAATGATTTTAATAAATAATTGGTGATGGGTTTATAGTAACAACACAAGCATAGGTTGAGGAATGGTCTGAAGGAAAGAACAAGGAGGATTCAGTGGAGATGCAGGGTGATAAAGGTTTTGAAGATGAAAATAAGGTGGTTTCAGTTGAGCAGCAGGGTGTGGATTCAGAAGGTAACAACAAAATGGATACGGTGGTGGTTGAAACGGATCAAATGGGGGGAGAATTCTCGGTGAACAAGGACAACAAAAATGATAATATGGAGGTTGATGATGAGGGTCCCAGCAATTTCCCCGAGTTCAATGTTCAAGGTTTGGACTCCGTCAACTCTGAAAAGGGGAAAAAAGGCGGAAAGAAGACTAGTAAAGATAAAGAAATTGAAAGCCTTTCAGCCTAGACTCAGTGATCTGGAGTGGAAGTTCAACATTCTAGCTAAGTTCTTGGCTAAAGTGATGCATAGGTCTATCACCACTCTGGTAGTACTTCAAGATGAGGAGCTTACAGGCCAAGGAATGAAGGACAAAAAATTGAAAGAGTACTAGGATGTTTTCCAGTTCCTAGTGGATGACTGGGATAAGATGTTTGGTTAGCCTTTGGAGGCTTGGTCTGCTATCAGTCTGTTGTGTTTGTGGTTTCTTGTTGCTTTTTATCTTTACGTTTTATCTACTTAAACTATGATGGTTTTTCTTAAACTGTAATAGTATTGGTGTGCCTTTTTGGCTATTCTCTACTAGGATCGGCACCCTTTTATGCCGCTTATCGTATCAAAAACACAAGAAAAGGAAGTGTTAGAATAAAAGACAAGAAAATGGAAGCTTTATTCTTAGAGAACAATTTTCTCTGTTGGA
This sequence comes from Cunninghamia lanceolata, assembly GCA_027924645.1. Lineage (NCBI taxonomy): Eukaryota > Viridiplantae > Streptophyta > Pinopsida > Cupressales > Cupressaceae > Cunninghamia > Cunninghamia lanceolata. The sequence continues at coordinate 16,786,638 of BSBN01000553.1, read as the reverse complement.
GTGCTATTCTGTGCCCCACATTCTCATTGAGGATGATTCTCTAGTGGATACATTCATTGGGAAGGGTTCAATTGATGCTAACACTAGTACATTTGAGTATTTTCTATAAGTGCCTAATCTATCATCAAACCTTCTCTTTCTCTACCAGATCACCTTGAATGGAAGGAGAGTCAAATTCACTCTATATTCTATCACCATTAGGGATCTTGAAGATAATGGACTCCTTGCAGTTGGTAAGGCCAACCATCACTCTTGACTCTATGCTTTATCTCAACTTGTTCCTCATTCACATTATAGTACTTTTTTCACCCATTCATATTTTGTGAGCAAGCTATGGCATGAGCAGTTTGGCCATCTCAACTATTGCCATCTTCAATAACTCAAAACATAGGACATGGTCATAGGTCTTCCTTGAATCAATTTTTTAGATGGAGTTTGTTTGGGTTGTGCCTTGGGAAAGCATCTTGAGGACAAGTTCAAAAAAAGAAAGGCTTGAAGGGATTCAGAAGTCTTTGAGTTGGTTCATAGTGACTTGGCAAGTCCCTTTCCATCTTTGTCTTTTGACAAGGATCACTATCTGCTAATCTTCATTGATGACTATTCTAGATATGCATGGGTCTACTTTCTTCGAGAGAAAGGAGATGTATTTAATAGATTTCAGGAGTTAAAGGCTTGTGCCAAGAAATAATCTGGGAAGTGCATAAAAATTTTTCACATAGATAGTGGTAGAGAATATGTGAACCATCACTTTGAACAATTTTGCACTCTTGAAGAGATAGATCTTTAGCATACTATCACCTACACACCACAAAAAATAGTGTAGCAAAGAGGAAAAATAGGTCCTTAAAAGAGATGACTAGTTGCATGATTCATGCATGCTCTCTTGAACCTGAATATTGGGTGGAAGCTATCAACTGTGATGCTCACATATAGAATAGGGTTCCTCATAAGGAATTTAAGGGAATCACTCCATTTGAAGCCTAGTGTGATAGTAAACCTATTATGTGACACTTTAGAGCTTTTGGCTCGCCAGCATGGGCACATGTTCTTTTGAAGAAGCATAAGGCCTTAGAGCCTCAAAGTCAACCTTGCATCTTTGTTGGATACCCAGATGGTGTTAAAGGATATTAGCTCTTGGATCTTGAGACACATGAGCCTTCATTGAGTGAACTGTGAATTTTGAGGAAAGCTCTTCCATCTTGTCCTCCCATCTTTCATCCTCCACAGTGGGTTCAAATGATAGTGGCTTGGAGAAATTTCTTCTAGCTTCTTCTACTTGTAGGGTTTCTCATGAGGTTTCTTCCTATTCTTTGTATAGTTTAGATTCTAAGGCTAGGGTCACTCCTACTCCATCCCCTACCATGCCTTGTTTAGCTCGTCAGATACTTGAGTTTGTAGTCACTCTTATCAGGAATCCTTCATATGCTTGGAGAACTTGGTCACAACACTAGGATATTCAACATTCCTACATTGCCACAACTTTAGATCCTTAGTCATTTCATGAAGCCTCAAGTATTATTGAGTGGGATTCAGTAATGGAGGAAGAGTACAACTCTATGATTCAGAATAAAACATGGGATCTTGTTCCACTTCCTAAGGGAAGAAAACTCATTCGGTGTAAGTGGATCTTTCAAACCAAATTTGTACCAGATGGATCATTTTATGTGAGTTAAAAGAATCACTTGTGTCTAAATAGTTCTTGTAGGTTATTGGTGTTGACTACATTGAGACCTTTGCCCCTGTTGCCAAGATGAACTCCATTCACTTGATTCTTGATATTTTTACAATTCAAGGTTGGGTTGTACATTAAAGATGGATGTGAAGAGTGTATTTCTTCATGGGGATCTATACAAGGATATTTATGTGGAGCATCCACAAGGGTTCCTTTAGTATTCTTCATTGGCTTGCAGATTAAGGAAGTCTCTCTATGGACTCAAGTATGCCCCATGAGCTTGGGATGCCAAGATGGACTTCTTTCTTCTCTCAGTTGGGTTCTATATATTCTAGTTAGATTTGAATGTCTACATCTTGAGAGTTGAGATAGGAGAATTCTCTTCTTTTCTTGTCTCTTTATGTTGATGAATTGTCTGTCACTAGGAGTACCTCATCCATCATTGCACGAGCATCAATACTGCTTTGTATGATAGGTTTTCCATGATTGAATTGGGTCTTTTGCACTACTTTCTTGGGATCTTGAGATCACTTAGACCTTCTAGGATCTCTCTTGCATAGCCCAAGTATGCTCTTGATCTTCTAGCTCATTTTTGCATGGTTGTTTGTAAGCCTGCATAAACTCCCTTTCTATCCAAAGTCAACCTTGAGGTGAAGTGTTCCACACCATTTATTGATGCCACTTTGTATTATCAAATCATTGGTAGCCTCATCTACTTAATCCATACCATTGCAATCATTTCATTTGTAGTTGGAATTGATTTGTTCTTCATGACAGAGCCACATGAGCTTCACTAGAAGGAAGCCAAATGTATTTTGCACTACATACATGGCACTCATAGGTTTGGGATTCACTATGTAATGGGCATAGGTGTATATTTGATTAGATACATAGACTCTGATTGGGATGTGATCTTGATGATCATAAGTCCACATCTAGCTATAGTTTCCACCTTTGTTTCGGTCCCATTTGTTGGTAGAGCAAGAAGCAGCATGTCATTTCTCTTTCTTCAACTGAGGTTAAGTGTTGAGGGGCTGTCAATGCCAGCACTAAGGATATTTAACTTCAGAATGTCCTCACTAAACTTGGCATCACTTTTCAAAAGCCATCAGTCATCTATTATGACAGCCAGAGCTCCATGTAGATCTTGAAGAACCCAATCCATCATCAGTGGACCAAACACATCGAGATCCACATATATTTTCTTTGGTAGTTGATTTAAGATTAGGTCATTGATTTGTGTTATTGTCTTATTGGTGCAGAAGCACCCAATCCATAGTGGCCTCCATGAGGCATTTAACTGTTTAATGTTCATTTTGTTGTTTCCAATAAGGACCTATAAGACCATTCATGTAATAAGGTCTATTTGACCAATGTATGTCATTTTAGTTTGTATCTAGGTTTATGTTGTAAGTCCCAAGGACACTTGTCAATCTGTAATCACGAAGGTTGTTAGGCAGTTGGAGGTTGTTAGATCTCCCAGCCGCTTGGAGTCAATTTAGTACTACTGAGGGTGAGTAGATAAATGCCCAAGATCATCAAATGTAATTAGTAGTAGTAGTTGTAGTTGAGAGGTAATAGAGATCAGAGATTAGTGTGATTTGTAATTGAGAAATAGAGCATCTGTGTGTGCATTTCTGAAAGGCATAATAAACAAAGTTCTATTCTATGTATCTTTCTGTCATTCCAAATTTGCTAGGTTTTCTCTATGTAATCAATTTACTATTTTGTGGCCGAGATGGATTCTTAATCCATTCCACTGGTTAGATTTCTTCAAAATAGGTGGAATGGTTGTATAGTTCATTTTTGTGTTTTTCATTTTATTCATTCGTGTTTGCAGGATCATGTACATTATGCTCTGAGAGATCCTAGCATCCTCATGTGCTAGGTTGGTGAAGTCAAAGATCTGTGAAGTTACAGGAGTCACGGAGCTACAAGGGAGAATTGACAGTTGGGCCAAAGATACATTGTATGACTTGCACAGAAGTCAGGTGAAGATTTGTGTTGTTTTGCCAGGTATACACTCTGTGTGTATATCACTAATGTATGTCAAAATTCATTCCGTGTGTATATCACAAAAGCACATTGAGAGTGTATGTCACAAAAGTATATTGTGAATGGTTAAGTTTTGTATCAGGGGGACAAAAGGTGTCAGAGAGAGAAGGTTGAAAGCTTCCGATGTTGGAAGTTTAACCGATAGTGTATCGGCATACAAAGAAAGTCAATGGTTGGTCCCACCGAATGCATATTCTAAATGCATGTTTTGAATGTATATTAAGAATATACATTGCGCATATACATTATGTTAGATGCAAGAGGTTGACCGGTAGCAGTGGTGAAGAGGACCAGTGATTGTAAGTCATGTTATGCATGTACAAGTGTTTGGCATAACAGTGAGCATGGTAGGTACATTAGTTCACTAGTGATAGTGGTGTCAGAGACACATCGGTATGAGGAAGGACTTCGGTACGAAAGGTTTTGGTTAGCCAATGGCATATGGTCTTGCCGATCATAAAAGAATGTATGTGGTTTGATGCTATGTGAAATTTGAGAAAGGAGTTTTAAAGCTGTAATGTAGGTTAGTGGGTATTTCACCCTATTTTGAATTGCTTCCACTATGTGCTCTACATCAAATTGGTATCAAAGCTAGCGAAAGATCTGCAGAAGTGTTGGTGTTGTCTGTGAATGTTTATGTCAAACAGAGAAAGCGAAGAAGGGGCTAGTGATATGCCTCCAAAGAGAATGACCACCGAAGTGGTCAAGAAATTCAAGGAGAGGGAGGAGATGATCAAGACTGGAGTTAAGGAAGCACTCCAGGCTGAGTTGAAGACCTTGGGAAAAGGTAGGAAATCAGACGAGGACTCTGATGGAGAAGAAGAAGATGGGGAAGAGGAAACAACCCCAAGATAGACAGATATATCTGTAGATCAGAAATAATTTCTGGAGGCCATAAAATCACTTGGTAAGGAGTCATCTGAGGCAAGAATGGAGATTCTAATGTTCAATGGAAAGATGGACGTAGATGAAGTCATCGAATGGATCGAGGCTTTGAACAATTACTTCAAGTACAAGGAGGTACCAAAGAATAGAAGAGTCAAGTTTGCAAAGATGAAATTGAAGGGTGTTGCACTCACGTGGTGGAACTACACCCAAGGAGAAAGGGTGAAGAGTGGCAAGAGCATGATCTCATCTTGGAGTCGGATGGTAGAGAAGATCAAGGCTCAGTTCCTACCAGCGGATTATGAGGTGCAGATATACAGGAAAATGCAGAATCTTAGGCAGAAGGATATGGATGTATCCACCTATACAGAGGAATTTCATAAATTGTCCCTAAGGTGTGGACATGCTGAGGATGAGAAAGGAAGAGTTACCAGGTATATTAATGGCCTGAAGTATAGTATACAAGATGAGATTACCATCTTGACACTAGAAACCGTGGACAAATGTTTCTAGGTGGCACTAAGAGTAGAAGAGAAGTAGAAAAGAAAGGGAGAATAGCATAATAGAGGAAGAAGTGGCAGAAATAGGGACAGTTTTGAAGACAAAAATTAGTCCCAAGAAGACCAAGGAGACACAAGCAGAGGTAAGGGCCAAGTTTCTGATTTTAGAGGGGGATTTAGAGGCATAAAAGGTGGAGGTAGATGTTCTAATGTTTTCACTAGGAGATGTTATCATTGCAATGAGATTGGCCATACATCATACAAGTGCCCAATGAAACAAAGTTCTACATCTGGTGATAATGAAAGGAGGAATGAAAAGAGGATTCAATATGTGCAAGAAGAGGAGGTAGATAAAAGTGTTAACTCTCCAATTGGGAATGCAGCCCCAGTTCTAGATGGAGAAGCATTGATGCTAAGGAGAACACTCTTGAAGACATCCAAGGACATGATACAAAGGAGAGCACTTTCTAGGACCAATTGCAAAAGCAAAGGTAAAATATGCAAGGTAGTAATAGATTCTGGTTCAACATATAATAGGGTATCTCAAGAAATGGTGGATAAGTTGAAACTGGATAGGATTCCTCATCCAACTCCTTACAAAGCATCTTGGGTAAGTGATAATCAATCACTTTTGGTATCTAGACAAGCATATGTTGATTTTCAGATTGGGGAATATCAGGATAGGGTTTTATGTGATATTTGGCCCATGGAATGTTGTCACCTACTTTTAGGTAGGCCATGGAAATTTGATAGGAGAGCATTGTATGATGGATATGTTAACACCTACACCATCAAGAATGATGGGAGGACTTTTGTGATGACACCATTGCAGGAGGATGCTAAAGCAAAGAAGGCAGCCAAGGTCATCTTGGTAGGTAAGAAAGAGTTTGTGAAGATCAATGAAGCAGCGACAAAGCAAGTTGAGGATACCTTAGGGAGTAGGGTTGCTAAGGATCAAAGTTTGAAGGTGATTTCAGTTTTGACTGATGGAGATCAGATGGATCAGCAGAAGGTCAAGGAGCAGGTTTACAAGTAGCCACAAGTTGATTGGAAAGACAAGGATGCTATCATAGTAGGGACAATTGTTTGTCCTCTAGAACCAACAAGAGTTGAAAGGCAAACATATTCTACCATAACAGCAGTACAAGAAGTATTAACCAAGGTTTCCAATATAGGTGTTCAGACCAAGATGATGGTAACAAAGAATGACAAGCAAAGGGTAGGTCTGGTTGCAAGCACTCACTCATGGCAAGGTGTGAGTAGAACCTACAACGCTGGGCATGAGTCTTTGCTTCCATGGCAGTAGGTTGCAATCCATAGATCATGGGGAAGACATGAGACCGCAAAGAGTAAAGGTGGAACAAACCCCAGACTTAACTCATGGGGCATGAGTTCTTTTTGCGGTGGGGTGTATGGTGCAGGAGCACCCAATCCACAGTGGCCTCCATGAGGCATTTAACTGTTTAATGTTCATTTTGTTGTTTCCAATAAGGTCCTATAAAACCATTCATGTAATAAGGTCTGTTTGACCAATGCATGTCATTTTAGTTTGTATCTAGGTTTATGTTGTAAGTCCCAAGGACACTTGTCGATCTATAATCACGAAGGTTGTTAGATCTCCCAGCCACTTGGAGTCAATTCAGTACTACTGAGGGTGAGTAGATAAATTCCCAAGATCATCAAATGTAATCAGTAGTAGTAGTTGTAGTTGAGAGGTAATAGAGATCAGAGATCAGTGTGATTTGTAATTGAGAAACAGAGCATCAGTGTGTGCATTTCTGAAAGGAATAATAAACAAAGTTCTATTTTGTGTATCTTTCTGTCATTCAGATTCGGTAGGTTTTCTCTATGCAATCGATTTACTATTTTGTGGCTGAGATGGATTCTTAATCCATTCCACCGATTATATTTCTTTGAAATCGATGGAATGGCTGTACAGTTCATTTTTGTGTTTTTCATTTTATTCATTCATGCTTGCAGGATAATGTATATTATGCTCTGAGAGATCCTAGCATTCTCATGTGCTAGGTTGGTGAAGTCAAAGATCTGTGAAGTTATAGGAGTCGCGGAGCTATAGGGGAGAATCGGCAGTTGGGCTGAAGATACATTGTATGACTTACATGGAAGTCGGGCGAAGATTTGTGTTGTTTCACCAGGTATACACTCTGTGTGTATATCGCTAATGTATGTCAAAATTCATTCTGTGTGTATATCGCAAAAGCACATTGACTGTGTATGTCACAAAAGTATATTGTGAAGGGTTACGTTTTGCATCGGGGGGACAGAAGGTGTTGGAGAGAGAAGGTTGAAAGATTTTGATGTTGGAAGTCTGACCAATAGTGTATCGGCATACAAAGAAAGTCAATGGTCAGTCCCACCAAATGCATATTCTAAATGCATGTTTCAAATGTATCTTCTGAATGTATATTAAGAATATACATTGCGCATATACATTGTGTTAGATGCAAGAGGTTGATCGGTAGCAGTGGTGAAGAGGACCGGTGATTGTAAGTCATGTTATGCATGTACAAGTGTTTGGCATAATAGTGAGCATGGCAGGTACATTAGTTCACTAGCGATAGTGGTGTCAAAGACACATCGGTGTGAGGAAGGACTTTGGTGCGAAAGGTATTTGGTTAGCCGATGGCATATGGTCTTGTTGATCATAAAAGAATGTATGTGGTTCGATGCTATGTGAACTTTGAGAAAGGATTTTTAAAGCTGTAATGTGGGTTAGTGGGTATTTCACCCTGTTTTGAATTGCTTCCACTGTGTGCTCTGCATCACTTATAGCAGAGTAGGTTGCAGATATCTTCACCAAACCCTTCACTAAGATAAAGTATGTCCATATTTGATCTCTTTGGGGGATGCAAGATATTTCTTCAGGGGGGTTACTTAGCCCTTCTTGCTTCATCCTCTCATGGGGGGAGTTTTTTCCCACTACGTTCTCTTCTTTTCTATTTAAGAAGATCTTTTGTACATGGGTATCTCATCAAGCCTTATAATTGGCACCCATCTTTGCATCTACGCATACATTTCCCCCTAAGTTGCACTTAAGGGGAGGCATTAGTGTGAATGGGGTACTTTATCTACCTAGTTCATTTCCTAGCTAGTTCTCTGCTTAGGTCCTTTTGACACTAGCTTAAGTTTACTTAGGGACTTTTTCACTTTATCCCATATTGATTGTGTTTTTTGTATCTTGGGTGGTAAATCCTATATATACCCACCCATCACTCTCATATGAGAATCTCAATATCATCTGATTCTTGTATGCTTTACATTTCCATTGAATAGAATATAGATTATTCTACCATTTCTTATTTTCTAGCTTTTCTTTCCTTTCACCCATTTGCATTCTTTGGTGGCTTTCCAGCCAAATATTACATCATTTTTCTACAAGTTCTTGAATTTTGTGTTTCAATGCAATGCATATATGCTTAGAGTATCCATGTTTATGATGAAAGTAGTTTGGTACATGTATAAGCCATGTGGATAGTAGGAGAACAAGGATTGAAAGATAAATCATGAGAGAACATTACTATGTCCATACTATCCTCATATGAGCTTAGGCTAGAGAAATAGTCAATAAAATCATGAGCTAAATTTGTGAACTGTAAAGCAAGCAATATATATTAAACAACTATAAACCTTCACCACTCAAGTACAATCTAAACTCACTAATAAGGAATATGTCATTATCTAAATATTCATAATTGGCAAGTACAAATGATTTCATATGCAAATAAGCATCCATAGATCCACCATAATCATGTCTTATAATGACTCATCAATAAGGCTCATAATATCATCATTTGATGTATTAAAGGGAAATGGGGCATGAATAGTGCCTACATGTGATGCTAATGAAATATCATAAATATGTCTATGTGAAAACCTATCATGAATAAAATAAGGTAGCCTATCAAAAGAACATGGATTTATGGATGTAGAACTATTAAGATATGTAAAAGGAATATTGTCATAAGGTGCAATGATATCATCAACAAACCATGAGCCACAATAGAGAAGATGGATCATCATGAACTACATGGGGATAATGACCTCATGTCAAGGTGAATGAGGTGTATCATATATAAGCATATCACTAGTGATTGAAGAAGCACAATTATCATAAAGTTCACTAGGATAATCCTTATAGATGGGTAATACAAAATCATGCATTGGTGAAGGTGTATTATCATATGTAGGTGAAAGAGGTAAAAATATAGTGTCCATCTTACAAGGTGTGTCACAAGGTATTTATTCACTAGGTGTGTACTCATCACTATTCTATCCATATGATCACCATTAGGTTTGTGGATGGATGACATAAGTGTATCTAATAGGTATGGATGCACACTAATCAACTCCATGAAGGAAGAAAAAATGAGGCATGAGAGAATAACACCTGCCCACAAGATATATTTTTATCATTAGTATAATGTGTGATAGCAATATCAAGGATAGACGAATTACGCATAATGAAATATAATAACCAATCAAAATATCTAATTTTGTATGTGTGCAAATCAATTAAAGAGTAAGATAGAAAAGGAACCATAATGATAGAACAACCTAAAGTGGGAGGGTAGTCCAAAGAGAAACAAATCAATATGTATGCTCAAACCCTAATTGGAGTAAATAAGAAAGCATAGATCAAACCTCAAGAAATATAGAAATGGTTGATAAATTAGAGTTGTATTATATCTAAAAACTCTAATATTGATGAGAAACCTTGGGAGGAAACTAGGTCGTGTAAGATCAAAGGGGTTCACCAAAATGTAAAGGAAAATAACCTTTCCCTAAACTTAATCTAGGCTAATCCAATAATATTTAAACACATAAGAATAAATTAACCTAGATTACTAAAGGATAGGTGTGGGTGTTGATCATGAAAATATCAAAATAATTAAATGTGGAAACTAAATGTGATAAAGGAAAGCACTCAACTCTAAGCTCAATGAAGGAATAATTCTATTATCACTCTAAAATTTGCATGTTTGTTTGATAGAAAACTATGAGTCTTTAATTTGTATATCACCTTGAATTTTGTGCATGACATGTTATGTCTATAGTCAAGTCCACGTCTATGACTAATTTTTGCATCAACGAATCTATCCTCTAGCATATGAATCTAATGAAGCTAGGTGTACACTTATGTTTCTTGATTCATTAGGCTTGCCTCTATCTACCCTGCTTTGAAGATTGGCAGTATTGATAGAATAACTTTAGAGAAGTGTTGGTATGTTGCTAGGGGAAAAGTTCTCCTAGAGAAACCCTCAGAAGATTGTGTAAAAGGATCAAAGATACGAAGTCTTAGACATGCAAAGGCTTCCAAGATGATTATGCAAATCTAGGCTCATTTTAGTGCACCAAATTTAAGTATTCTTGCAATGCAAAAAATATTTGAATAAACACATGGATGATCAAATGAATGCAATTAAATGCCTTTGTATACAAGTACATAGCAATAAATAACACAAACATCTGTTTAGTTGACTCTTGGTAGGAAATGAATGACTGGGAATCAACCAAAACTTGAATTTGAATTTTAAAAATTCAGAAGTCAAATTTTTAGGTGCGAGCTCAATTCCACGTGTGAATTCAACTTGCCAAATTTTGAGAACAACCTAGTTCATATTTTGTCATTCCACTTCCGATACATATAAAAACTTGCAATTCTAAGTTATAGTTTAAAAATTATGATCAAAACAACAAACAACTATGTATTAGCCATTAGGACAAAAGGATGACATAATCAAAGTAGGAATGAAATTTCTAAAGATAAGTGCATGGATGGATATTTAAATGAAGAATACATGTGAATACAAATAAATGTGAAAAAGGTCTAAAAAAAAGATGAGTAAATGTGAAAAAGGTCTAAATAAAAGATGTGTGAATGTGTGTAAATGAAAGAATAACAACATTAAGAAAATAAGTCAACTTTGTAAAATTGTACTATCCATTAATCTATTTTATATTTCTAAGGAAATTGATATAAAGTAGTTTTAATAAGACTTGTGTTCACGTGATTTTTAAAACACTTAATGCATGCGGCCGAATCGACTGAATATGAGGCATATTCCATTCTAATGCAAATGCGAGGAGACACTCTTTCTCAAATTCGTCCGCAGTTTAACACCTTGTCGGCCACTTTGTTTTAGATGCCGCGCCTCGATGCTGTGTCATCCTAACACTATCGTTCTAGATAATTGTATTTTATATAATTCTATATTCTCACGGCACCATTGTGCCTCTCTTTTATCTCGGGGTTGTCTATTCAATTATTATCAGGATGTTGTAATGGGGGAAAATGCATTCCTTGTTTTAGACTCACTTTGCTATGTGTCTTTAGAGCTATGTTCATTGGATGTGGTATACTTTATTGTGGAAGTTGCAAATAATATGATTTCTATATCTATATATTTTAATAGATTGATCATGATTTATACATCTATATTTTTTCAAAGGATTAATGGTATAATATTTGTATTAGTATGTACTAATAAATATTCATAATTTTATTTCTTTTCATTCTCAAATTTATGTTTTGATACTTTTTACATATACTAGTATATTTAAAATATCTTCTTATTTTTACCAAGTATCCTATGTACTTCTTTTTTTGTTATATTTCCATACCTCTTTTATTATTTCTAACTTATCAACCAAGGGCATTGTCAACACCTATATCTAACTATAAACTAATATCGATTGCCATTCCATATATTAGAGCATCACCACATAAAACCTAAATAGGTTATAACAAATATGTCATCATGTCGAAAGCTTTGATTTAAACCTACTTATACATCTCAACTCCCAAACCCTTGCCACACCAACTCTATCAGTGAATCCCCCTAATAATAGATATCTCAATTATAGTATACATATTAATCTATATAATAATGGAAGGGTTCTAAAGATACCTGATAATTATTTTAGGTAGGGTGATGCATTACTAAAAGGTAGCTAATAACTAGTCTTAAGAAACTTATGTAGGATTGTACTAAACCTACATGACCTTGGTGTGATCATTGTTTCCTTTGTTAGAGTTACGATTATGAGGCTTTAACACAATACAAAACTATGCGGTGTAGAAAAAAAATAGTTTCATGACCCTAGCAAGACTAGCATAGTGAAAGGAATTTCCTTTGATTGACTTGTGCAAAGTGATTTTGGAATGGCATTTATAAACACTCCACCCTCTTCTATGCATGCTTTCAACCCCCAATACTTACTAGTATCACATTAATTAAATTATCGCCTTCCCTCCTAATCTGAAGTGATATATTGGGTCACATTTTGGTTATTTAAAAATCCCCAATATGCATGCATGCGATAAGGTCATGTTTTAATGGTGAATCCCTTGGGGGTATTTTCGTAGTCACAAAATTGATCCAAGTTTGATTCATATGTGTATAAGTGACCTCTAAAATTTTATTTTTTAAATTTAAGTCTAGCCCTTTGTAGAATCCCTTCTACTAGTCAATATGAGCCAACTAAAGCATTAAATTTGTTAACCTTTTGTGCTAGGGTGTTCTATAAATTAGAACAACCCTTACTTCATTTTCATCCATCTAAGCATGTGCATTTGAGATGGATCTATAACATAATCAAAACAACATCACTACTTTATATGTTTACATTTAGGTATTGATCATTGCACATGTTTATGTGCTATCTTCGATATTTGTTCCACAATCACTAAATCATATCCTAAAGATTTGACCAAAGAAGAATCTTCTTACCTAGCAAACTCCCCAAAGGAGTTCCAAAACAATGCCATTCAACTATTGTAACCTATCACAGTCATTGATGCAAGCATGTCACATAGGTCAAAACCAATTAAGTTTAGGTCTGAATAGTGAGTTCCTAAAATCCACACTCATGAAGATCAATTCTATGGTCAAAATTTAAGTTAACCTCATCATTAGACAATGAATTTCTCAATTTTGAAGAAATTGTCTTACAAGTCCTCATTTTCTAGTGCATTGACAAATTAGTCTCTAACATCTAGCATTGAAAATCTACATCAAATTTGTAGCTATATACCTCTTTTTTAAATTCAAAACATTTAATTCAAAAATTTACAAGTCCCAAATCATTTACCTAGAATAAATTATGATATAATTGCATTTATTATTATTTATCCTATGTTTTAAGAAAAAAATAATTTTATTTATTTTCAGATGTATAGAGTTTTTTCTTTAATTAGTGGAAAAATAGCACTCACAAGTATTGCAAAATTAATTCATTTTAACATAGATAATAACAAAATATGAAATATAACATTAATTATTCAGGTCTTCAAAATGGATGAATTTACAATAAACTTGAACTAGTGTATAAAGCCATTCTTGTAACTTCCCCAAACTACCTTGAACTACCCTACACAAATCTACCAGCTAATTAAATATATTTTAATGCTAATACTAAGTCACTAAGGTGACTTTAATAGAAAATATAAACCTTAATTTTCCAACACCCCCTCTTAAGGTTTACATTACCAAAAAAAAACACTACAACATGGATTGGCTACAGTCACCCAATCAGAAATATAAAGAAGCATCATCTCCACCAAATCTCCTTGCTCATCCAGAACACCCTAAACTACTCATGTCTAGGAAAATGTTCTGACTAACTACCAAATGTTTTTAGAACAACCTAAATTGCTCGTGTCCAAGAAAATGTCCTAGCTAACCACAAAATCTCCTCAAAACACCCTAAACTACTCATGTCTAGGAAAATGTCTTAATTATCCAACAATACATATGAATCAAGACATACTCAACTATTTACAAGTGCACCACCCCTCATGTGAATCAAGACGCACTCAATTATTCACAAGAAAAACACAAACCAACTGTGAATCAAGACTTACTAAACTATCCATAATAATAATCCTCCCTTTGTGGATCAAGACATAGTCAACAATCAACAAATACAAACATACAAGTCTATTGATCGATACAAACTCAACTATCCATATATACAAATCACCAAGTTTGTGAATCAAAACATACTCAACTATCCAAAATTCATAAAATCACCAAGTTCCCTTGTTCCATGAAGGGAGACAAAAAACTGGTGCTTCTCATGCAAAGAATCATCTCTGAGTGAGAAGCTAGCTCTAAAATATAATATTCCTATATCCTCTAATGATCCTCTTACACTTTAATTGTCAGATGTAGCATTTGAATCTCTAAAATCCCTATTAGATGTAGCGCAAATGACTTTGAGAGTACATGTATTATATGATGCATACATGATCATGATTAATAATAGAAACAAGATAGTGTCCCACCAATATCACACTTGATTACAAGGTGACCTTTATGCATATACAAAATGTCCTTATAACTACTATTATACTCTTATTGTTACAAATATTCTTATTTCTCCATTTACATAAAGATAATGTTAAAACACACAATTTTACATTATTTCTTCTTTAAAAATTTAAACAAATACCCCCTTTCAAAAAAAAAAAAAGTCTATGCACTTGTTTGTAGCTTTTAACTAAACTTTCCCATTCGACTACAACCAATATTCTATTATTTCAAAATCTTATGTGAAAATAATGCCAACAATAGTGATAAAAATAGTCAAGAAAAATAATCCCTACTCAAATAACCCAAGTTCAATGAAGGATCTTCTTATTGTCTAGTGTAGAATAAATTGATCTATAGTCTCTATGCACCTTCCATGATTGATCTAAAGCATAAGTGCAAGCTTTCTTCACTTATTTTTTCACACTCTTAGTGACTTCACAATTCTAATAACTATTTTTAATGCCATAAAGTCGCACCAATGAACAAAATGTGGTGATCTTCTTTATACCCCACACCTTCTATAGTTTCCTATCTAAAAATATGCATCATGCACTATGATGATTTTGTAGTTTACATGAATAAATACAGGAAGCTAATGCTAAATGATTGAGACTATATCATTCTCTCAAGATTTTCTCTACTACTACTCTTCCTTTCCCCTTTCTTCTTCCTATCCTAACTTACTTATCCATTAATAGTAACTACATTTGTAGAGAGCAATATATATTAACCACTGAACGATTGTCAATAATGTTAGTACTATAAATAGGCTACTCTTTGAAATGAATCCACTTTCTTATGCCACCACAAAATCAATAGAAGTTTTATGGTATAGACAATGGTGGAATATTCCTGTTGTGCTCAACAATTTTCTTCAACCTTCCTCCCTAGGCTCTGATACAATGTCGCAAAAATGACACTCACAGGTATTGTAAAATTAATCCATTATAGCACAAATAATATTGAACTATGAAATATAGGATTAACTCTTCAAGTCTTCAATATGGATGATTTTCCAACTAACTTTCATTGGCTTATAAATCCATGCTTGTAACTTCCCCAAACTACCTTAAACTACCCTACAAGAAATTCCAGACTAATTAAATATTTTAATGCTAATACTATTTCACTATAGTGACTTTATTATAAAATGTAAACCTTAATTTTTTAACATTAATATAGAAAAAATATTAGATAGGTTGCATTTAAAAGACTCATTTTTTTTTTGTCAAGCAAATTATGAGAGAGTTAAGATACATCTCGATGAATAATAAACAATGTCATATTTTATAACAGTAAGAATTAAATTCAATAGTCTTTAAATATAATGTAGGGAAATTGTACTAAATCTTAGACTTACAAATTTCAAGAACATCCTTAAACTACTAAACCATCCTAGATATCTATAGAGGCCTCTACATTTTTTATTTATCAAATTACTTTATCACAAAAATTGAAGTTATTACACCATGATAAGATAAATAATGATCCCTGTGTGCATCACTAAACATATCATCAATAGACCATGAGCCACAAGACAAAGAAGATGCATCATGAACCACATGAGGGGTAGTGAACTCATGTGAAGGTGAACAATATGCAAAGTACATCATGCATATGTATATTACTAGTGATAGAAGAAGTACAATCACCATAATGCTTATCACTAGAATACTCATCATCTAGATAGTATTGGTACTCAAAATTCCAATCCCACAATCTTAGAGAAGACACTCAATATCAAGGCCTAGGGATGTATGTTGATCTAGGACAATGAGGTAAAACTCACGATCATACTATGGCTACTAAGAGGACAATTTATAAGAAGATTGACTCTTCTTCACTTTAAGCTCTATAGGACCTACAAGGGTGATCTAAAATGTCTAAACAAGATAATTAAAGAGAAATGTCCAATACAAATAGGTCTCTAGCAAACCATACCATATGTATACTAATACCCCAATTATTTTCCACTAAGCATTCATGTATATTGGTTGCATGTAAAGACCTAAATACCTCTTATATAATAGATAACAATGGATTGTATATGTAATATCTAAGATATACAAATAGTTTGCATTACTAAATGTGAATTTTCTCGATTCATGTACAACTTGTTCATGTATATTACATAACCCTCTAAATATATAATAGTCACAAACTCTCATTAGATTTAAAAAATGTTATTTTGGTGGGTTATATAAGATTGTAGAACTCCAACATACATATCTAATGGTACATAAAAAAGGGATCACAAAGATATGATATAATTTATATTACTAAACCATGCATATTGGCAAGACCTAATCAAATTTTAAACTTCCAAGCAGAAAAATATATGATATTTTTAAATTATAATTTAATCATTTGAAGTTTCTAGACCAATGGTTTTTCATTGGGGAAAAGAGTCAAATGGTTTGGAAGAGAGGACATTTATATGCATTTGTAATAAAGAACCAGACTTAAGCACATATATAAATAAGAGATACTAGAAACATCACATAATTAGATATACATCAAAGACCCATTCTTGATCAAAGAAAATCCATCTTATTATACAAAGATCATTAAAAAAGTTTTTTAATTGTTTACAATCCCTATCAGGACAACTAATCATAAATAATAAGAGGTTATCAAATGTAACCTAGAGATAATTACATTTTCACTTGAAACATTCTAATCATGTATGATACCTTCAACTATGGAGAGGTTTCTACTTACAATGCCTTCTTAGACTCAAAAAATAATTCCTTAACCTACCAGACTATGACATATTGCAATTGATCCCCTAACATACTCTTAGAACTACCTTGTATGAAAAATGACTAAAGGATTTGTTATCATAAGAACCATATGTTTATATCAATCTTCAACTCTACCTTGAATTTCAAATGATGATGACACTTGTAATAAATTGAACAACATAGTGCAAGACATCTCACTTTTTAAGTGCAAGTCATTTCAGCACACTATGTAGCAAACAACTAGATTTGATCACATTTTAATTCATGGAAGTTATCATTGGATTTTAACTCTACAAGAACAAGGGAGACAACTTCCACAGTCATGTAAGATGCCTACCTATTCTCTTTTAGTTCTTGGAGCAAAATAAATGTTGGAAGTGCAACCTTTGACCTAAGGATTTGATCTTGCATTGTCAATTGCATAAACACTTGAGCACCTATCTTCTCATG
Organism: Cunninghamia lanceolata; assembly: GCA_027924645.1. Classification (NCBI taxonomy): domain Eukaryota; kingdom Viridiplantae; phylum Streptophyta; class Pinopsida; order Cupressales; family Cupressaceae; genus Cunninghamia; species Cunninghamia lanceolata. The sequence continues at coordinate 16,768,997 of BSBN01000553.1, read as the reverse complement.
AATGTTTCCAATAGTACACTAGCACATGGCTCCATGAATTTGATTTGTTCATACAAGGATGTCCCATGTTAATGAATAAGCCAAAGAATACATCAAATATTCTCTCATGTCTTGTATGTGTTATAAGTTCATCCAATTACCTATGCATTTCCCCTTTTTGTTAATTTTTATTGTGTAAAAACCCTTATATACTAGTTCTTTTCCCATAAACACCCTACAAACACATTACCTTGGTTATCATTTTTTAAGAATAATGCAAGATCGATGACTCTCATTAGTTTTCTCTAGAACAATGGCTCATGCTCAAAAACTACCAATAAATATATGCAGCATGTGTTCCACCATTTCGTCCTTCAAATAAAACTTGAACATGTAGCCCTTGTTATTTACTTAAGTTATTTTCCCCCTTCAATTGAATACACTTCTAAAAATAAAATTAGTGGTTAAGGCTAGCAACTAGATCTATAGGGTGTAATCCAATTTGATATCAACATATTGACCACAATTGAATCATTTTTATTGGTCCTTGAAACTAATAAAATCAATCCCCACGTGTCAGCTATCCGTCACATTTCCTTTTGTACCTCACTACCACCAAGTTTGTACAACATGTTGGTGGCTAGAACTATAACTTGACAAATCCCAAAGGACAAACTCCAATCCCAAGCTTAGGAAAATGTTAACCTAGAATAATTAATAAGAACTCATGATTATGAAGTGGATAGCAATAGAACAATTCATAAGAAGGGTAGCACTTATTCTTCTTCTTTTGACCTTTCAATGTTGTTCCTTTTGTCCTAGCCTCTACACTAACCATTTTATTTCCTTTTGTAAACACTAGGGGTTGAAATATTTGTTTTTACTACATTGCTAAATCTAGGTTTGGTACCAACTTGCATATTTCTCAACTGATAATCACTTTATCTTTTTACAATAGCAATCTAAGTCAAAGCTATAATATCTTTAGTTAAAGGATTGGTTTTTTGTATCCCTACTATGATTTATTTTAGATGTGCAAAATCATGTGTTGGTAGTTCATACTAATTTAAAGTATTAATGCGATTGTATTAACAAGGATCTTCATTATAAAAATAAGCTTCATATTTTGATTGGTCATCAATGATAGCCACATACTCACAAGCATATACTTTCTCATCATGTTTCTCAAACTCATAATCTTCTTCATAATCCTCATCCTCATTATACTCTTCATCCTTTGATATTTCAAGAACTATTGAATATTTAGTAAAGTTATGGCATGTAACAAGAGTCACACTAATGTAGTTCTTCTTGCAAGTTCACCTCATCCTTCATTATTGGATTAGGGGTTTCATACTTACGTGGTCTATAGTTATGGTGTCTTGGTGCTACATGTTTCACATTTTGATTTGGCTTCTTGGACCAATCTACACTGTAGCTCCTATTAGATAGGTGTGGTCTTTCATTATTATGTTTTACAACATTATGAGATGGTAGGATCTTTTTCATCCTTACCAATCAACATGATAAATCCTTTAGTGTACCTATAAGCTTGTATAGCTTGTCATCAATGGATAATGGATTGTTTGAATGATCCTTCTCTAGTTGAAATATCTTCACATTTTCCATCTTAATATACTTTTCTAAATCTCTCATATTCCCCTAGATGTTAATGGCTAGAATAGAAGCCTTGTTAGGGATTGCATGTAGAAGATATCAATTAAATGCAAATAAAGATTAAACAGAGGAATGGAAATACACAGAAATAATACTAGTGAGAGACAAGATTTTAACGTGGTTCCCCCAAACCTAGGCTACATCCACCAACATAGAGTCCAATATTATTATCTAGTAAATCAAATTGGTTACAACCAACAATCCTCGCAACTCAATACCACTGCAAAATGCTACAATACATCAATGGAAAACCTAATCATTAGCCACTTTTATCAAGCCTTATGTCAGTTACAAAAATAGGGTTTTTTTATGTCGGCCAATAGAAAAAAAAAACTCCCAATGTCTTTATAAAATAATAAATTTTGTGTGAGGTTTCGGGGGCACTGCCCCTCGACTCCTCCCTATATCGCGACAAGGAGCACACCAGGGGTGCTGCCCATTGATCCCGTCTTGGGGGCATTGCCCCTTGACCCCGTTAAATAATTTTGGGGGAAACCACGCTGATAAAAGTGCGGTAAATTTAACCTTTGAGTCTGATTAGGGTCCATATAACAACAAGCCTCTCTCAAGGTTTGAGGATCTTTGTCCCTAAGGAAAAATCTTATTTTGGAATGAAAAGCTTCACAATACAAAACTAGACACATAGATTCCTTTCGCCTAAATTAAGGAGACACTTTTCTCATTATAGAAATAAATCTATTATTAAATTATCCACAAATTCATTTACTCTTGTTCTAATGGTATTTAGTTCATCAATTACAAAATTATGATCAATCCTATCTCCATTGCATCCTAAGCTCTCATAAATATTTCATGAATAAGTACTATGGTTAGGTAGACTTCTATACCACTTCCTAGTGGTTTCTTCTAGAGACTAAACACAAAGCTTCACTATAACACCTTCATCAAGATTTCACAGACATTAATTATGTTAATGAACTACCTTAGGTGTTGTTGATTAGTAATTTTGTTTTCTTATAATATAAAGATCTTACCACTAACGTCATTTAACATAGGGTTGGGTAATTTTGGATTCCATAAAAATCTAACTATGTTTATCTTTCAAGTCCTAAGGGTGGCTTATCAGATTGAGCTCTTTGTGCATTCCTTCTATGTGAAATTCTTCTATTTTTTGAGCATGACGTGGCTGATTTTCTAGATTAGGCTAATGAAAATCTTGAATATTGGCAATTTGTCTTGGAATTTGAGTATTCTATTGAGCAAGTTGGGCTTGTTGTTGAGAAACTTCAGATTGACAATCTTTGAATATGACTCTAAGTTCATCAAGAGAAGCCAATATTTCATCTATAGTTCTCTCAAGATTTGCTACATTAGACTGAGTAGGTTTTTGAGCACAATGAAAGAAAGTTTCTTGTTCTAGTTCTTCATGTGAGAAAGAAAGACTAGATATAGGATGTTGGTTAGATATATGGCTTATTTAAAGGAAGAATAGTTCTATAATGCACTTCCTTCACTAATCTAAGAGAAGAGATATATGTGCAAAAATAATTTAGATGTTGTAGTTACATTATAGAATGCACAAAAAATAATATACCATAAGACAATGATTTACATGGGGAAAGCCCTTTTTAGAGAGAAACCTCACACTCTAAAGAAAATCAATGTATTATTTAGTAATCAATATGGTTACAATACACTTGCAAAGTATAAGCCTTTACAAGAGTATCACCAATAAGAGCAATTTTGGTAGCATAACCATACCTACAAAACTCAATATGAAACCTCCATCTTTAGCATCTAATAAATAGAAAAAGATCAAACCAAAAACCAAGTGTGGTTTTCTAAAACCATGTGCCAAAAATATGACCCAAAAATGGCATAATATTTGGTCCAAACTCCAATGCGTAAGTTGCCCATGGTCTTCTAGGCTAAAAATAGAATATGCTCTTATAGTTGTCATAACATTTCATAGATTTTATCATATGTAACTCCTCAGTTTAGTTTGGGCACTTAATTTTGGCATATCCAAACCCATTCAAAAATGCCTTATGACATGCATCATATATTATCATAATGCTCATCAAGGTTCCAATGGAACTCCCTATAATTATGCTCTTACGCATCTTGAATCCAGCATAAGTAACTCCTATATTAAAATGCCATAAGATGCTCTTACACATGATAATGGCATTATATGCTCTTACCACCTCATACACACATACCAAAGTATATGACACATAGCGAAGAGTTTCACCTCAAAGTGGGATGCCCTCTTTCCCATGTGAGGAAAAAATAATTAATAAATATGAACATTAGGATGCAACATTGAGACATATTTCTAAACATTCTCCCACTTTTTAATACCTTGGAAAAGAGAAAAGGGGAAGTCCAACACTAAACTCTAACTACTAGGGGACATGGAGCCTAGAGACTCATTGCACCATTTGAACTTATTTATGATCACTAATTTTTTTAATGCATTTGCAACATTATACAAAACACCAACCTTTCCTAGAACCACCATACCATCCTCTTCTATGTCATGAACATAATAGTACTATACATCTATGTGATTTTTCCTCACATGAAAGGTCAAGTTCTATGCTCGACATATGACACTCTAACTATCACACAAAACCCAAGTATCTTCTTGACTTGACCCCACATCTAAACACAATATCATAAGCTAGATGGAATCCTTAGAAGAACAACTAGCTGCCATGTACTCAACCTCTCTACTAGACAAGGAGACCACATCCTTCTACTTACTCATCCAATTGATAGCACCATATAAACTAAAAATGTAATTGCTACTAGTTTTTTGGCTATCAACATCTCCTTCCCAATCTAAACCCATAAATCTAAAAATATTCACTAAGTGTTAGTCCCCTATAGACTCACCATAAGATAATAAATAGAGTACTTCAAGGTACATTGCAAATGAAATGAAATCCATCATGCCCTTCCAATATATAAAGCTTCTTCAACAAAACTTTGATACAAATACAAATAAAACCATGCCCATAAGGTGGAAACATGACATAAATTTCCTACATTAACCCTATGAGAACAACTTTGTGAGATATCAAATCTAAAACAATTTCAACAACATATAAACTAACATTTTGAAATAAACAAAAATGAAGACATAATAAGATAGAAGAAAAGTGACATAAATGTACCATAGGAAAACCCTTTCATGAAAAAATTCACCCTCCAAAGCATTAAACCAATGTATTTCTAGTAATAAATAGTCATAATACAATATTAGGCTCAAAGCCTTAACATGAACATCAAAACCCTCCTCTAGAGAAAATCTAAGAACATAACCCCTTGCAATATAAGGTCATTCTCATTCTACCTCAACCTAGAAGCATCTAATATATAGGAGATCCCAAAGCTAGAAAATCACAAGTGGTTTGTGGAAACCATGTACCAAATCTCCAAGTATGGCATCTAACTTCTCTTGGCACAAATTCCAACACCTAAGTCTCATGATGGGTCTCTAGGATAATTTTAAAATATTCTTCTTACACCTATCCTAGAAATAATGACATGTCATAGCCTACCCACCAACTTGGGTGTCCCATTTTGGCATTATTCTCCCATTCAAAGATTTTATATATGACATGCATAATAGACTATCATAAATTTAGTCAAGATTCCAAGTCCAGTTTGTAACCTCCCACTTAAATGGTCTTACTTACATCATAGAATCTCTTATGCAATACAAATATCTTTATAAAAGGGGGTTTCCTTTTAGGGCAAGAAAACTGACACAATTTCAACCATCAAATCTATGACCTAATAATGAATGGTCCAAATTTACAATGATAAAACTGACATAAACCAACTATTATCAATTGGGATTGCACCACTAGCCAAGTCAAGCTTGACTATCATGTTGAAACATGGAAACCTTCCCATATGTGGGTGATCTATGTTGAGAGGGAATCTCTAGAGTGAGTTGATTCTCTGTATGATTTTTCCTAATCTAGTGACTTATCTGGGAAAAGGGATAAGAGAGGTAAACTAAAATAAATAACTGAAATGAAATCTAAGGTGATGCACCGATACTAAAATCCTATTAGATCTTACTCACAATTAGACCATAGAACATTAATCTTCACAACACTTTGATTTTACCCAATTCATAAATATTTCACATGAAGGTTTGATCAAACATGATATGCAAGCTAAATTAAGCAAAATAACTGCATAACCTATCAAAAAACCAAGACAAAAATAGATGATAAATGTTTATCACAATGTAATATCAAAATCAATTTTGTAAAAAGAGAGGCAAAAAGTGAAGGAAAACTAATGCTCTATAACTGAAGGAATAATGACTACATAGACTAAATACAACACTCTCAGTGTGAGAGGAAGACTCTAATATCCTACACTCTGATCTCTACTCGATGCTGTAAAAACTCTAACTGGAACTGGTCTAAAACAGAAGTGTATCTCTGACATATATCTTGTGAAATCAAACTCTCCCTGAAAGCTGGAAAAAAGCTCCTAATAATAGATCCCCAAGCCCATTTTCGAACTCGACAGAAAAGATGATAAAAACCTCACCAAACTAAGAATAGAAGATGCCAAACTGATTCCATAGGTGGCCCCACCAAAAATCTTCTTTCTCCTGCCCATGAAACCTCATTTTTTGTCTTTGTCTGCCTCCAAATAAAACAAATCAAGAAGAATATTTCTATTTGCTTTATTATCGTTAAATGCCTAAAATAGTTTGATTTTAAAACAATTTATAAATTATTGCTTTAAAATAAACTTTACAATGCTTGTAGTTAAAACTATACCCATTCAATTTGATTTTTGTTAAAAATAAATCTCCATGGCTTATAATTTCTCCAATTGCAACTACAATGTTTGATTTTTCCATAAAAAATCATAAAAACAATTATGGGGATCATATGATATCTTCAAAAATGAAAGGCCTAATAACTTATTTGCATACAACCTATCTCATAAAAGGTTTGCATATTGTATCATGAACATAAACCCCATCTATATGTCCAAGGGGCTATGGCACATGTCATAATCTCAAGGTGACTTAAGCAGACTTAAGGCATATAAATATTTTGAGGGATCCATGGGCACGACCTCACTTGATATCATGTGACCTAGGCATTATGTTGAACTCTTAACACCATGAAGGCATTAGTTTGTGCCACAAAAAACAAATAAATGTGACAAAAATACCATTCAATCTTTAGGGATTTTTTAACCCTAAAGGCAAACACATTCTCAACCCTACCTTCTCGCATTCTTCACTTGCAATTTTTTGAAAGAAAACTCAGCCTCTGTATACCGCCACCATGCTAGGGTTTAAACCTACAACTTGAATGTTCCTGTTGGCTATTTCGACAGCAAGGTAAAAGGTAATCTCTTTATGTATAGTGTTCATCCAATTTTTTCCATTCTTTGATGGATTTCTGCTTTCAACTGTGGCTGGAGGTGTTGTTTATGATGAACCATTTGATCTCTTTCTTCTTTTTTGTCACCATACCTCTGTCGAGGCCACCATGGATACATTAGTCTCATTTGAAGATAATGCTAAAGGAAAAAAGAGAGCAATGAAAGATCAAAACCCACAGCCTTATACGCATGTGTTTACTAATATACAAAGGTAAGATCTTTCTTGCCATAAATTTCTTGAGCATTTGTGTTTCTTCAAACTTGAAACCTTCCACTTTTCCTGTATGAAACCTGTTGATGTGTTTTTTATGCACATGCAAACTCAGAATAAAATACTGAGGTATTATATCCTCTCTTGAACAAAGTCTCTGAAAGGCTAAACAATGCGATCTAATGAGACAACTCCAAGGTTCATGATATGTCAGGTCTTGACTTGCAAACGATATATTCAGTAGTTGATGTGATTTGTTGAAACTCACAAAGGGACTTACACTGAATTGACTCCTTTCTCCACTCAAATATGTTATTCTCCTTCTTGTGAAATGGAACTTACTTCTAACTGATTAAAAAAAAAGAAAATGCAAGAGGACAAGGGTTTAGAGGTCTAATCTAAGGATAATGAAGTAATGAACCATGCCAAGATAGACAAACTCCTCATAAAACCAAACTCTGCTTCACCATGAGAACCAACAACTACATGAAGTTGGTGCAATCTTCGAAGGGAACTCAAATATTTTCATGTTGTAAACTTTCATCCAAATACCCACTATTGGCACATCTTGAATGAGCATCCATAACTGAACTAAAGAAAATGAAGGTTCAGTCTAACCTTGCAAAGTGGGTTACCTTCAATAATCCACAAAAAGTATGAACCAAGAAGAATTCATCAAATATCTTTACATATATTCATTACATCAATGAACTTCTAATCTATTTATAAGCTACTTGGAAACATTTCTCCATCATATTGGAGAATTTGAAACCATGCTAGCATTCCGCAATCACACAAATCACCATGATAACCAACAATGAGCTTGTATTGATTTTGGAAGTCCTTTTACAACAATTTCACAATGTCTCTTCAATGACTTTGAGAAGTTCACCCTATTCTACTCCTACTCTTGTGCGAGCTAAAAATATCTCCTGATCTCCAATTACAAATGAGAGAAATAGGCCTTTTATGGGCTTCAAAAATACATGAACAACTAGGATTGATTTGAGAATCAATGGCCAAGATTGAGACAACAAGGCAGTTTGTTACAAAAATTACTATTTTTAGAACATTGAATGCGAATGGATGATGTGGCAAATTGTGATTGGATCAATGTTGTGCACATGCCACCTCAGCTTCGAGCAAACCAGTTTGATTTTATTTGTGTTCATATTGCTCAGAATATTTTCCCAAATTTTGTCATCTTTTGTAGTACTCTTCGAATTTGGATTTTCACCTATGGAACTTGGCTGCTTCGAACTTGAAACTTGGGAAATTTAGAATTTCTTCTTGTTGTCCTTCATGCAATTGTATAATTTATTGATTCGTGATGAGGTTGCTCATGTTCATTTCTTTTTGTTCTTCTGCAAATGATGATCTTGATGTAGGAATTCCTTCATGTAGAAATGATGTCTCCTTACTCGAATGTTCCTAGATGACCTCCTTCAATGAACTTGATAGTATTCCTCCATTTTTACCTACCATTCTCCTTGCTTGGAATAACCTCCTTGCTCTACAAAATGAAACATCATAAATCATTCCCATCATAGTTCTTGATAACAAGACATCATCATGTTAACATAAATCTAATGACAATAACATGCAATTTTCCATCACCTCACCTTGGAAACCAGAATAGCCAAAATTTATGAAATTTGTGAAAATGGAAAATTGACACTTCTGTTTGTCAAATTCACCTCCTTTGGAGAAAAATATGTTCTTCAAAAAATTCACCTTTCTCTTCTTAAATTGAATTGTATTTTTTTTTTGAGAAAATGGTGGTTTGATAAACTTCTTAAATATATGACTTTGGTGAATTTATCCTAGCATGCCAATTAGAATAGAAAATTTTACAATTTTATTCATGTGAATTTTAAAATAGGCTGACTTTATTAAGGGGTGAAATGAATTTCATTTACTCTCTTTTGTAATTCAAATTCCACATAGGATCATTCACAACTTATGTCACATTTTTCATCATGCCTTTCATGATTTTGGGCGGTGATTTCACTAATCTCATTGAAAAAAGTCGTTCACAACTTAGGTGAATTTTATGTTGCGTATGTAGAAGACTTAGGAAATGCAATATTTTCTAGATACATGCCTTGAGTGGATTTTAAACATTCAGTGCATATGCTAAATTTGGAACACTTCTTCAAATGTACGTTTAGATGGACCTCCTAAAGCTTTAGGCATAACACATGCAATGCAAAAGTAAAATAGATGTGCACCCATGGGAGGACAAGCAGGTTCTGGAGCCCCACGCATAATCTAGGAATTACGTTATGTAAATCAATAAAAAATATGTGCTTAGGCAGATATTTGAGGACCCACGTACAAGAGTTGGATGATATGCATTACCAGAATGGGGTGGATATGCATTTTGGTGGCCCGTTTGATGTTTCACATATAACGCATATGTTACAATGGTGAAGCAAATGTGCGCCAATAGAACAAAAGGCGGACAATTCTATGTGCCATGTATGAGTTCAAAACTTACACTATGCAAACCATCCATCCTTATGCGTTGAGGCAGACCTTTTAGATCATCATGCATGAATTTCTTGAAATATGAATGGTGGGGCAAGGTTGGAAGTGTGCTTGGAGGACGATAAGCGACCTTCTTAGACTATCACACACATTAATTGTAAGGCGACCACAAAAGTGCACTTGGGCGGGATGCATAATGTTCAAAAATGCATGGTCAAATATTTATTTAAAGTACACCCAAGGCGGTCTTTTTAGGTTCCCATACATAAGTTTGAAAAAGAACACATTGCAAGATAGATCGGAGAATGCACTTAAGGAAAATGGATGTTCCCTCTTGAGTAAGCCCGCACACCACTAAAAAATTGCACATGGTAAACCTTTTGAGGCTCATTAGGGTCTTCTAACTCTTACGGTGACTGGTTCGTCCAAGCATCCACTGGATTTTGCTACAGCCCTTTCATCATTAGCAAATTTCTTCAATTGGGTGAGAATCCTTGGGTGAGATTATTGCCAAAATAACATAGCTCCAAGCCAAAAATGAACAAACCAAAACAAAGGAGGGGTCCCCATTTATAATGGGGTGATGTTTGATTACATCACAACATCTAGCGCTACCTTCGAATAAATGTTCCTGGACATTTCAAAAATAAAGACTCAATCTAGACCCAAAAACTTTGAATAACTTCTTTAAAGCCATCAACCCAATAAGAAACACACTCGAAAGGGAAGAAGAATCCTAGATTGGATCAAGACACTTCATAGTTAAACATTTTCAGAACTGTGATTAATATAAAAATTTCAAGTGTTGCAAAGATAAACAATAATCACAACTTCAAAATTCTTATGTACACCCACATGTTAGGCCAAATAAACATGCACACTTGATCAAAGAGTCAAAATCAAAATCTTAGCACAACCATTCATATCCCAAAGATCCAAGTGTGTGCAATTGAGTTCATTCCCATCGATCAGCAACTAAGATCACCTCAATTCCTTCACATTAAGCTACGTGATTAATACACACCTCATGAACTACCTAGACATGGCCCTGCTGCTAGTGAGCGTCTATATCCCCAATGGGTTTGTCTCATAATTCCACTCAAGCAGAGCCCCACTACCAATCAAGCGTCCAAAGGCACGGTAAACATTACTCGATCGTCCATCTAACTGAGTTATAGTGTGTGAATGTGATTTTCTTTTCTTTTGATTTTCAACAAGATTTTACATGACAGAGTACAATGCAATACTGCTACCCTTGCAACACATGCTTTTTGAAGGCACGAGTTACGTTGATAACTCAACTAGCTGGGTGTGGAATTCTGATGGCAGCAAAGTTTTACCTTTAGATTTTTCACTTAATGCAAGATCACAAAGATTCACTTAGATACCTCTAGATTTTAAAGGCGTGAAAAGATATAAAATCTCAAAACACTTCAAGTCATTCTAAAAAATCCATTTATCTTCCAAGAGCAAGCAACATGCTATTCAAACACTAACAATGGAGTCCACAATGAATTCATCCATTTGATGCAAGTTTCTCAAAGGAAAAATAAGAGGTTAATAATTAGATTTAGATTTAGCATTTTAAACATGATAATCACAAGATGTCAATTTCACGACACAATATACGATTCCTTTCCAAGTCAAGTACAAATCCTAACTTGTTGATAAAGTTAAAGAAAATCATCTTCGGACTTCAAAGAATTTCATGAGAATTTATCAAAGAAATGAACTAACATTCAATAAGAATCAGGCTATATGTGCTTTAAGGATAACAACACCCTTCACAAATTGGGAAACCTATGAAAGCAAGCCTAAACTAAAGCAACAACCTAAAATATAGAGAGCAAACTAAACCAAAAACAACTAAACGCGGCAAAACTACTCTAAAGCAACAGAAAAGAAAACCTACTCTAAGCAAGCTATGTACAAAGAGTAGACACGACTCAAAAGACCCAAATATATACAAGATCTCGAATGATTTCTCAAAATGAAAACCAGTAATAAGGCACATGTGATGGTTTGGATTTTGGCAAATTTGTCCTCGAATTCAGAAATATATTCTCTCATAACACAATCATCGAATTCAGAAAAAATTTTGCACAAAATTAGCAGTTGTGGTGATTCATTTGGACCATGATTAATCCATATGCAGGTTGTTTTTCCAAAATTTCCATAATCAAATTCATACTCTTCAAATTCACAACTTGGAAATTTATGATCTTCAAATTCGTAATCTTCATTACTAGGAGAAAGGAAAGATACAACCTGGTGGTCTTTATCCTTTAGCAAAAATTCATGCTCATCACTTATCAACGCGTTGGGAGGTCAAAGTTGGTGATGAATCATCTCACTCGGATCCGCAACATGCAAATCAACATTACAATCAATAGTGGGCATATCAAAATGAAAAGGTGAAAATGATTGAAACTTAGAAGCATGGAACATTTCACCTGTAAGCTCATCTTGGATCTTCAATAAAGGGACTTGCACCAACTCAAATTGCTCTATATGTTTAGCCTCCATTTCTTCATCTTGATCATCTTGGGATGACTCTGGTAGGAACTCTTGTTGTATTTCATCTATGAAAGTGTCGAGTGCCCCTTCGAATTGCACTTGATTCGTTGACTTGTGGGTGATGGCTTGTAGCATATTTTCATGGTCACCATCTCTTTCAAGGACTCTTGAAACTTCTTGCAATTTACCTTTAATAATCTGTTCTAGCAACATGAATGAGTATGTAACAAGGAATTCTTCTTCTTGCAAAGAACTTGATTCACTTTCTTCTTTGATGGAGGAATCTATATCTTGTTCAACACTTATCTTTGTTTGAACATCTTCTGTTCCTTTTTCAATCTTTTTAGCCCAAGGTTCGTTCTTACTTGGAAGAAGGTATGCAAATGGATTGTCCACTTGATTATCAAGTTCACTTGTCTTATCTTCACTATTGAATAACATGGGAACATCTTCTCCTTTGGATGGTGAATTGATTTCTTGAAGATATTTGACCCATAAGTCGTCTAATCTCAATTGTACTTTAGATTCTTCTTCCAACCTTAATTCTTCCTTCACTTGACAAATAACTTCCTGACAGGATGAACATGCGAGTTCTGAATGAGTGGTGTTGTGAATCCTGCACCAACCACCTGGAATCAACATTTCCTCTGCAGGCAGGTCCTTCTCAATACTTAGTCTTTTATTGATCACTTCCTTAAAACTTATGAAGAACTCTCTTTCATGAAATAAGGTGTCGGGAACCACCTTTGTAGAAACAATCGGCTCATGTACCAGTGAAAAAGAATTTTTTCCTTGCAATGCTAATTCCATCCTTGATAAAAATGTTAGGCAATATATCTCCTCGTGTCCATTCGTGTCGTGAATTCTACATCCCTTCCTTGATGTAAAGTCATCCAAACTCTTAGGATAGAGTTGTGCATTTAAAGTCCACCAAAGCTCAAGAATATCACCTTGAGGATGATCATATTGCTGCCCACAACCTTGAAACTGCCTCCTGTGTGGTGAGAAATGTTAGGGTTAGCTGGTAGAAGATATCAATTAAATGCAAATAAAGATTAAACAGAGAAATGGAAATACACAGAATTAATAATAGTGAGAGACAAGTTTTAACATGGTTCACCCAAACTTAGGTTACATCCACCAAACAGGGAGTCCAATATTATTATCCAATAAATCAAACCGATTACAACCAGCAATCCCTGTAACTCAATACCATTGCAAATGCTACAATACAATATATCAAAACCCTAACCCTTAGCCGCTTTTTATCAAGCCTTTTTTGTTGGTTACAAAAATAGGGTTTTCTTATGTCAGTCACAAAAATAGGATTTTTGATGTCGGCTCTAAAAAAAATTTCTCAGGGCCCAGCCCAGCCCCGAACCCCGGCGAGGATACATGGCTAGTGTATAGTACTTTCCTGATCAGTCGCCACCTACCAACAATCTCACACTTGGAGACTGATCAGGCTCCACACCAAACAATCTTCCACTTGGAGACTGATCCTGGATGACACCGCTATGCGTGCAGCTCCCACTAGAAATAAGTACCCTGGACTCTACTGTTCTATTTTTATGGTTTTCAGTCTAGAAGACCAACCGAAGCTGAAGAGGAGCTCAGCTTCTCCCTTGTCACTGCCTTTGTAAACATATCCACTGGATTTTCATCTGTATGTATCTTTTCTAGCCTTAACAGTCCATTATCCAACACTGACCAAATGAAGTGATACCTCAACTGTATGTGTTTGGTCTTTGAATGCAAGGCAGAATTCTTTGCAAGATGTATGGCACTCTAACTGTCTATATACAAAGAATTGTTAGCTTGTTGTTTACCTAATTCTTCCATGAAAGATTGCAGACATATCATCTCCTTGCTTGCCTCTGTTGCAGCTATATATTCTACCTCTGTGGTGGATAAAGCAACCACCTTTTGAAACCTGGAAATCCAACTCACTGTTGTTCCACCTACAGTAAAGACATAACCTGTAGTACTCCACCTGGTATCAATATCCCCTACCAAATCTGAGTCTACATAACTTGCTAAATCAGTATTAGAGCCCCCAAAACATAAGTGTTTATTAGATGTACCTCTCAAATATCTGAGAATCTATTTTACTGCATTCCAATGCTCAAATCTGGGATGACTCATATACCTGCTAACGACTCTGACAACATGTGCAATATCCAGTCTCGTGCATACCATGGCATACATTAAACTTCCTATAGCTAAAGCATATGGTACCTTGGACATTTTCTCTTCCTCCTCTCGTGTCTTAGGACACATCTCTTTAGTCAATTTCAAATGACTGGGCAAAGGTGTGCTGACAGCTTTTGCACTCTCCATGTGGAATCTCTGCAACACCTTTTCAACATAAGCAGCCTGAGATAGAGTCAATTTTCTGTTCATCCTATCTCTACAAATTTTCATACCAAGGATTTGTTTTGCTACCCCCAAATCCTTCATATCAAATGACTGTGCTAACTGTTGTTTTAACTCTCTTATGTGATCCATGTTAGACCCAGCTACAAGCATGTCATCAACATATAAACATAAAATAATGTAGCTGTCATTATCCAACCTCTTAAAATAAACACAATGGTCAGAATTACACCTGTTGTAGCTTTGCTCAGCCATAAAACTATCAAATTTCAAATACCATTGCCGAGGTGCTTGTTTCAGGCCATACAAACTCTTCTTCAATCTGTACACCTGTTTCTCCTTACCTTTGACCTCAAATCCTTAGGGCTACTCCATATATATCTCCTCCTCCAAATCACCATGGAGAAAGGCAATTTTTACATCTAGCTATTCCAAATGCAAATCTTCAGCAGCCACAATACTTAAAACAGTACGAATAGAAGTCATCTTGACAACTGGAGAAAATATCTCATCAAAATCAATGCCCTGTTTCTGTGCAAATCCTTTTACAACTAACCTGGCCTTAAATCTTTTCTTACCTCCATCTTCCTCTTTCAGCCTATAAACTCATTTGTTTGGTAAAGCCTTTTTACCTGCAGGTAACTTACATAATTCCCAAGTCTGATTTTTCAGCAAGGAGTCCATTTCTTCTTTCATGGAAAGCTCCCACTGAACTTGTGTATTCACCTGCATAGCTTCATCATACCCTTCTAGTTCACCAGCATCTATTAACAGAATAGAATACAAAGAGGGAGAAAATTTTTCAGGAGGTCTACTTATCCTTGTTGACCATCTAACATTCACTAGAGTTTGTGGTATTTCTGGTTGCTGTTGTGGAGCATGAGGAACCACTGGAATATCACTATTTGGAGTATCATCTAGCACCACATAATCTTTTTCTTTCTTCTCATGCTACTGCAACTGATCTTTGTACAACACTTTCTCATTGAATATAACATCCCTGCTTCTCACAATTTTTTGATTTTCAAAATCCCAAAGCCTATAACCAAATTCATCAATGCCATATCCAATGAAGGTACACTTTTTTGATTTTGCATCCAGCTTGGTTCTATTTTCATAATCTATATGTGCAAATGCTTCACAGCCGAAGGTTTTCAGAAAAGAATAACTCACCTTCTTACCTGTCCATGCTTCCTTTGGAATACCACAGCCCAAAGGAACTAAAGGACCTCTATTAATTAAATATACAGCAATGTTGACAGCCTCTACCCACATATTTAAAGGTAGCCCAGCATGCAATCTCACGGTCCTTGCACACTCCATTATTATTCTATTCATACATTCAGCCACTCCATTTTCCTATGGAGTCCCTGGAACCATTTTCTGCCTACAAATTCCATTAAAGGAACAATAATCTTTAGATTCTTTGCTGCAATACTCACCACCATTATCAGATCTAAGATATTTTAATCTTTTACTTGTCTCATTTTCAACCAAGCTTCTCTATTTCTTAAATGTTTCAAATACATCAGATTTCTATCTAAGGAAATAAATCTAGACCTTCCTAATTGCATCATCTATGAATGTAACATAATACCAAAAGCCACTGAGAGAAGATACCTAAGCTGGTCCCCATACATCTGTATGCACAAGCTCCAACTTTTCATTTTTCTTTTGCTTCCCATCTCTAAGAAAACTGACTCTCTTTTGTTTTCCATACACACAACTTTCACAGAAATCCATATTAATACATTTATGACCTGGTAAAACTTTCTTAGAATGAAGTACCTCCATACCTTTTTCACTTATATGCCCAAGTCTATTATGCCACAGTGTTGTCTTAGAACCTGCAGCAACTTTTCTAGTCTCTTCCTGCAAACCTGCAGCAATTGTTCCTAAACCTGTTTGTTTTTTCTCTGTAACAACTAAAGTAGAAGGAATAGTATGACCTATACAAAGATATAAGGTGCCACTTTCACACCTTTTGCTACTACTAAGGCACCTTTTGAAACCTTCCAATTTTTATCAGTAAATGTAACAGTGCATCCTTGTTCAGTTAGCTGCCCTACTGAAATTAAATTCTTACTGAGCCTTGGAACATGCCTTACCTCTTATAGTAGCCAATGATTCCCATTCTACAACTTAATCTTGATTCTTCCCTTTCCAACAATCTGACAGGGTTCATTATCTCCCATATAAACTAGCCCAAAATCCCCTTGGACATAATCAAGAAAATAACTTCTATGGGGTGTAGCATGAAATGAGGCCCCTGAATCTAAAACCCATGAATGATCAACATTATCTAGGGAAAGAATCAAAGCATCATCTTCAGATTTATTACTTACCATATTTGCCTCCTTATTGCCTTCTTGTTTGTCTTCTTCTTTATTTTTTTGACACTAGTAATCTTTCTTTAGATGACCTAGTTTCCCACAGTACCAGCAATCATTTTGTCCTCTGGTTTGGGATCTTTTGTCCTTTGATTTTCCTCATGACTTCCCATGACCTCTAGAACCTTTTCCTCTCTCCTTTGATCTGCCCCTACTCTCTGCCTTCAAAACACTGCCTAATGTGGGTCCACCTGAGCTTTTCTTATGAATTTCCTCACTCAGAATAACACCAATAACATCATCAAATTTTAGGGTATTTCAACCAGAAATAGAGTTACTAACTGCCATTACCAAACTATCCCAGCTTTCAGGCAATGAACATAATATCAAGAGAGCTCTAACTTCTTCATCAAATTTTACATTTAAAGAAGTCAATTGACTAACAATCGTATTAAATTCATTTAAATGAGCTGTCACAGATCCACCTTCAACCATTTTTAAATTAAACAAATGCTTCATGAGAAATACCTTATTTGAGGCTGAGGGTTTTTCATACAATTTAGCTAAAGCTTTCATCAGACCATCTGTTGTCTTTGCTTCCGTTATATTGAATGCCACCAATGGTGCCAGGTACAACCGAATGGTTCCCAGTGCCTTTCTGTCAAGAAGATTCCAATCCTCATTAGACATTGTTGCCAGTTTCTTGGATACTCCTTCCAACGACATCCATAAATCCTTTTGATAGAGGTAATCTTCCATCTGCATCTTCCATAACTGATAGTTCTACCCATTGAATTTATTGACCTTCAATTTACCCTCATCTACCATTGCTCCCACTCAACCGTGAGACTTTCCTGCAAATGATAATCAAACACAACCCGCTCTAATACCACTTGTTAGGGTTAGCTAGTAGAAGATATTAATTAAATGCAAATAAAGATTAAACAGAGAAATGGAAATACACAGAATTAATAACAGCAAGAGATAAGTTTTAACATGGTTCACCCAAACTCGGGCTACATCCACCAAACAGAGAGTCCAATATTATTATCCAGTAAATCAAACTGATTACAACTAATAATCCCTGCAACTCAATACCATTACAAATGCTACAATACAATATATCAAAACCCTAACCCTTAGCTTCTTTTTATCAAGCCTTTTTTGTCGGTTACAAAAATAGGGTTTTCTTATATCGGTCACAAAAATAGGATTTTTGATGTCGGCTCTTAAAAAAAAAATTCTCTGGGGTTGCGCCCCCGAACCCCTGCTTCTCGGGGGCTGCCGCCCCCGAACCTCCGCTCGGGGCCCGGCCCAGCCCCGAACCCCGGCGAGGATACATGGCTAGTGTATAGTACTTTCCTGATCAGTTGCCACCTACCAACAAGAAATCCATCCTTCACTTTGCTTTTGGTATTTTTTTATTTTTACTTTTTTTTTTTATTTTTGAAGTTTTATACTTTTTTTTTGTATTTTCTGGCATAAAAGAGATCTAGCAAATCTCAAATTTAGCTTTGAAAGCTCACTGAGTTCCAATTCCACAATTCAGAGTTCATTCACCTGCTCGGAGTGAAAGAAGCAATGCAATTCCTTGTTCATGCCCTTTTATCCTGAGTTGAGATGTATGTACTTCATTCTGGCGTCCTCCTTACTGAATTCTGTCAAGCAGTATGATAGAGCAATGAATGATAAAACACTAGAATATCTTTTGTATGCTTGGAAAAAATGTAGCAATCCGTTGTTTGCCCTCCTTCTAGCACCAATTCTATTGATGTGTTTTTTATGCACATGCAAACTCAGAATAAAATACCGAGGTATTCTATCCTCTCTTGAACAAAGTCTCTCAAAGGCTAAACAATGCCATCCAATGAGACAACTCCAAGGTTCATGATATGTCAGGTCTTGACTTGCAATGGATAGACTCAATAGTTGATGTGATTTGCTGAAACTCACAAAGGGACTTATGCTGAATTAGCTCCTTTCTCCAATCAAATATGATATTCTCCTTCTTGTGAAATGGAACTTACTTCTAACTGATTACATAAAAGAAAATGCAAAAGGACAAGGGTTTAGAGGGCTAATCTAAGGACAATGAAGTAATGAACCATGCCAAGATAGACAAACTCCTCATAAAACCAAACTTTGCTTCGCCATGACAACCAACAACTACACGAAGTCGGTGCAATCTTCTAAGGGAACTCAAATATTTTCATGTTGTAAACTTTCATCCAAACACCCACTGCTAGCGCAGCTTGAATGAACATCCACAACTGAACTAAAGCAAATGAAGGTTCAGTCTAACCTTGCAAAGTGGGTTACCTTTGATAATCCACAAAAAAGTATGAACCAAAAAGAATTCATCAAATATCTTTACATATATTCATTACATCAATGCACTTCTAATCTATTTCTAAGCTACTTCGAAACATTACTCCATCATATTGGAGAATTTGAAACCATGCTAACATTCCACAATCACACAAATCACCATGATAACCAACAATGAGCTTGTGTTGATTTTGGAACTCCTTTTACAACAATTTCACAATGTCTCTTCAATGACTTTGAGAAGTTTCCCCTATTCTACTCCTACTCTTGTGCGAGCGAAAAATCGCTCCTGATCTCCCTTTACAAATGAGAGAAATGGGCCTTTTATAGGCTTCAAAATTACATGAATGGCCAGGATTGATTTTAGAATCAATGGCCAAGATTGAGACAACAAGGTAATTTCTTACAAAAATTACTATTTTTAGAACATTGAATGTGAATGGATGATGTGGCAAATTGTGATTGGATCAATGTTGTGCACATGCCACCTTAGCTTTTAGCAAACCGGTTTGATTTTATTTGTGTTCATATTGCTCAGAATATTTTCCCAACTTTTGTCATCTTTTGTTCTTCGAATCTAAATTTTCACCTATGGAACTTGGCTACTTCAAACTTGAAACTTGGGAAATTTAGAATTTCTTCTTGTTGTCCTTCATGCAATTGTACAATTTATGGATTCATGATGAGGTTGCTCATGTTCATTTCTTTTTGTTCTTGTGCAGATGATGATCTTGATGTAGGAATTCCTTCATGTAGCAATGATGTCTCCTTCCTCAAATGTTCCTGGATGACCTCCTTCAATGAACTTGATAATATTCCTCCATCTTTATGTTGACACCTACCATTCTCCTTTCTTGGAATAACCTCCTTCCTCTGCAAAATCAAACATCATAAATCATTCCTATCATAGTTCTTGATAACAAGACATCATCATGTTAAGATAAATCTAATGACAATAACATGCAATTTTCCATCACCTTGCCTTGGAAACTAGAATAGACAAAATTTATGAAATTTGTGAAAATGGAAAATTGACACTTCCCTTTGTCAAATTCGCCTCCCTTGGAGAAAAATATGTTCTTCAAAAAATTCACCTTTCTCTTCTTAAACTGAATTGAATTTGTTTTTGAGAAAACGGTGATTTGATAAACATCTTAAATATATGACTTTGGTGAATTTATCCTAGCATGCCGATTAGAATAGGAAATTTTACAATTTTATTCATGCGAATTTTAAAATAGACCAACTTTATTAAGGGGTGAAACGAATTTCATTTACTCTCTTTTGCAATTCACATTCCACATAGGATCATTCACAACTTATGATGTATATTTCATCATGCCTTTCATGATTTTGGGTGGTGATTTCACTAATCTCATTGAAAAAAGTCATTCACAACTTAGGCGAATTTTATGTTGTGTATGTAGAAGACTCAGGAAATTTAATATTTTCTAGATATGTGCCTTGAGTGGATTTTAAACATTCAGTGCATATGCTAAATTTGGAACACTTCTTCAAATGTGCGTTCAGAAGGACCTCCTAACACTTCAACATAACACATGCGATGCAAAAGTAGTATAGATGTGCACCCATGGGAGGATGAGTGGTTAATCTGGGGCCCCACACATAATCTAGGAATTACGTTATGTATATCAATCAAAAATATGTTTTTAGGTGGATATTTGAGGACCCACGTACAACAGCTGGATGATATGCATTGCAAGAATGGGGTGGATATGCGTTTTGGCGGCCCATTTGACATTCCATGTTTAATGCATGTGTTACAATGGTGAAGCAAATGTGCACCCATAGAACAAAAGGTGGACAATTCAATGTGCCATGTATGAGTTCAAAAATTACACCATACAAACCATCCATCCTTATTCATTGAGGTGGACCTTTTAGATCATCACACATGAATTTCTTGAAATATGAATGGCGGGGCAAGGTCAGAAGTGCGCTTGGAGGACGATAAGCAGCCTTCTTAGACTATCACACACACTAATTGCAAAGAGACCACAAAAGTGTGCTTGGGCGAGATGCATAATGTTCAAAAATGCATGGTCAACTACTTATTTAAAGTATGCCCAAGGCGGGCTTTTTAGGTTTCCACACATAAGTTTGAAAAAGAATGCATTGCAAGATAGATCCAAAAATGAACTTAAGGAAAATGGGCATTTCCTCTTGAGTAAGCCCGCACACCATTAAAACATTGCACATGGTAAACCTTTTGAGGCTCATTAGGGTCTTCTAACTCTTACGGTGACTGGTTCCTCCAAGCATCCACTAGATTTTGCTATAGCCCTTTCATCATTGGCAAATTTCTTCAATTGAGTGAGAATCCTTGGGCAAGATTATTTCCAAAACAACACAACTCCAAGCCAAAAATGAACAAACCAAAACAAAAGAGGGCAACCCATTTACAATGGGGCGATGTGTGATTACATCACAACAAAACCCTCAGTGATTTGAGGCAGCTATCTGTTATTTTGGATGAGACCCTAAGTAGGTTGAAGTTGGTTTAAAAAATCACGCTCTATTGTGGTCGCGACTGTGCATTACTTCTATATTCAAAAGCTTCCATTTTCTTGGACCTTTCGTAGATCTTCTATATCTGGAACGTACTATGCAAATATGACATGGGTTTCATTTGTAGCATAGTCCTTCTTATTCAAGCTTTTTTTAAGGCCATGGTGACAACTGTATGTCACTGGTCATATTTTTCATAAATGTATAACACATGCCCCATGTTGGCCATGGCTAGGTTTTTGGGTATTTGTGTTTATCTAAATTTTGAAAGCTTCTTCTTCATTCTATATCTTTAGTTCTAGCTTGAAACTTACTTTACCATTGGCTGGGGCTGTACTGGCATAGATAGATTTCATTTTTCATCCTTTCATGTATGTCATGATAAAGTGCATAGTGATAAACTTTATGGAAGAATGGTCTCCTAAAAATAGAACTGCCTTCCATCATTAATGTTGAACGGTCCTATTTGAGCCAAATGTTTGACCAATATCTCTAATGTTGTGTCTAGACTTACATATACATATTATCTTATTGCCCATTATGGCACTTGTTTTCTGCTCAAAAGCACTACATAATAATGATGCTCCTTATTGTTCCAGTTTACTAGTATTGATCATTGCTATCCTTCTCAGTGACTACTAATGTTCATGTGCTTTTGGCTGCTCCTTATACACTGTAACAGCTGTATTCATTAATAGAATAAGAAGAATTGAAACACATGTTAGTCCCTGATGAGATCATGTTGAACTAGGACATGGCATTTTCACTATTCTTCAATACATGACCATTTCATTTGCACCTATTATATGGCATATGATGTTCAGTAATAACCTTCCATGTACTTCACTTGTCTCAAGGCTATAACATATGATCCTTCACTCATTTGTGAACATTATTCTTTGTTTGAATTTGGAGTTTGGGAATAAAAATGAATATTGGCAATAAAAAATTCAAACTTTATGGCACATGAAGTAAGCCTTTGGACTTTCTGTATATTATCTTTTGGCAAAAACATGCTCTTTTCTCCATACAATGCATAACATCTGCAAACACCCTGCATACCTTATCTGGCTATTTCTACAAGAAGACACTTGGCACTTATATCATATGCCATTTTGGATGGCAGCACTTTCCCTGTAACATAGCAATATGATATACATGATAATCATTAGTTGGTTGTTCCTTTGAATCTTTGTATCTTTTGTGGATGGCACCATTTTGATAGACATAGACTTGAAATGGTTTGATAACTTGTAACACATACACTTGATGTTGACTGATTTCATTTGTTTGTAAGCATATACTACATATGGATGTCATCTTTCATTGGCTATTTTAGTTGTCTCCTTCCTGCAGCAGTGTTTACTATAGTCTATGTTGGTCTCTCTATGATATAAGAACATCTCATGCTTAGTAAGTGATTGCTCCATATGATGAATGTACCTCACTTCAAGATAAAAGTGACATGGCAACATCTATTGTTCCTTTGTGACTGTCCACTTGCACTTTTCAATTTATTCAAATCATGCATAGAATGATATTTATCTTTGATATTATGTCATGACCAAAACAGTCATGTATTGTTGTATGATATTATCCATTGGTAACTTTTGACATGCAAATGATGAAAATATACATGATGTTCTTAATGTGTCTGCAAATACCATGAAAGAGAGATAAATGAAATACCTGTGAATTCCATTTCTCCAATGGTAATTGAAGCAATGATGATAGCTATCTTATGCATTAAATGTTGTCCTAAACTAGTTCAGTTCATCTTTATGGTTTCATTTCATTACTTGATCTGAAATCATGAATATATCCTGAACCAGAAACCAATGCATATGACTGCTTTGATATTCCTTCAGTTTGTCATGCAATGAACAATATGAGTAAATATCTTTTCTTTTACATTCCATCCCTTTTGAGATTAAGGGTAAGCAACATGCTAGGCTTAATCCTTGTGGGAGCCTCATTTTACACCACACATTGTTTTGTCTTCAATCAGCGACATGACTTATCTTATACTTGCACATGAAACAAACAGATTAGAATAAAAAACAATGAAGTTCCATGATTGTTTCTTTCTCAATTCCTCTTGCATGTGAATGATACTTTTTGATCAGTACATTATAAGTAAAGTGTTATGTCTCTTCTGATATGACATATCGAGATCTCATAACTGGAGCTCTAACAAGAAATTCCTACATTTTTTGCAGGTTCATGTCGAAGATCAAGAGCAGAGACAGGAGACAACTTCAAAGATTAAAGACCTTCAAGGAAATGATGGCTATGACCTTCTCTTTTTTATCCTTATATGCATAGCATTTTATTTATACTTGCATTTGTTCAGCTATTACCCACAACTTGTGTGGGACATCTGATTTGTCATTATTTCTTTTAATGCAATATTTATCCTTTTATGTATTTCAATTGTAAATGAATAATCATTGTAGTGAATGAAATAATTATATCTCCTATTAATGTTCTACAATGCAATGAATGATCTAATATATTTTGTTTTCTCAAACAACACAACTGAACTATAATTATCACTGAAACACAATAACTATGCAAATAACTTATAACAAAAGAATGTTAACCTTTACCCTAAAAAATGAATTTGTTGCAAATGCTCTACCAATTTTTTAGCTGTGGTGAAAAAATAATAATAATTCTGGCAACTTCTTCTATATGCTTGCCTGCTAAGCATCGGATCAATTTCCTTGAATATCCATTGGGCATTGAGTCATACTCTTCTCTTCTTAAACTCATAAAACACTGCAATTCATCTCTCCAATAGTTCAACTAGCAATAAAAAATTGAAAACACACAAAACTGAAAGCAAACTAATAGGCCTTGATGGCAAAAAAACTTGTGCAACAACACTTAGGGAAACAAACACTGACTAAAATTAAATGTGCATTGAGCACGTATTAAATGAAAACACTAACCTAACCCTATTCTAACAAGCCAAAATGACTGATCAGACAAAACCATTCACCGATTGGGTGAAATAATTACCTTTTCTCTGTAATTTGTCATACTTCATAAAATTGTGAGTTGACCATAAGAGGTAGAATAAAAATAAATAGCCAACAAATTGTTGCAACATCTCTCTGAGCAGAAACATGCAGTCACTTATCCATCTAACTTGTTTGGTAAACTGATCAAGCAAACAAGTTAACTGATAGTGTTCAACTAGGTACCTCCCTTGATAATCCAGATCAGTGACATTATGAGGCTGCTCCCTTCTATTAGCTCCCAATCCAACCATATATCTAGTAGGACACCCTCTAGAAGGCTTTTTACTAAAAATAATGGCATCATTTGCACCTTGCATGATAGCCTACCATGTGGCTTCAAATTCTTCGGTTAGTGGATCATCCTCCTCCATTAGAGTAGCTAGTAGCTTATCAAAACTATCACAAATCAGAAGATCCTTAGCAAGAGCTATACTACGCTTAAAACATCCAAGATTGTTCAAGGAGATACACTCTGAAATGGGTGTTTTTTCTTCAAATGAAGGCAAGAATTCAAACAATGAACTCACCTCTTGTAACAAGCCATCAATTTGCTCAACATCTTCAAATTGCTCTGTGAAACAAGAGGGCAGTTCCTCGAACTAGTCGAGATCAGGTTGCTAGTTATTCTACTCTATAATCAATGATTTATTCAGAAATACAGTCACCTCCTCTTCTTTCTTTTGCTCTTCCAAACAATTCTCCTCCAAGGATGTTGGTATAATAGCTAAATGTGAGCAGAAAATCTTGATTTCTTCATGCAAAAGCTCTTCCTTAAGCTCTTGATTATTCGAATCAAGGTTGTCTTCACAAATCTACCCTTGGATCAACAGTTCATTGTTAGGTTGTTTAGCATCAATCAGTAACTCATCATAAGG
The DNA here is from genome assembly GCA_027924645.1 of Cunninghamia lanceolata. Taxonomy (NCBI): domain Eukaryota; kingdom Viridiplantae; phylum Streptophyta; class Pinopsida; order Cupressales; family Cupressaceae; genus Cunninghamia; species Cunninghamia lanceolata. Next base: position 16,743,262 of record BSBN01000553.1, on the reverse strand, counting down.
TTTGACATCTCTCTACTATTTTGAAATTGGTGTCCTTGATTTGAACATAGTTTCCTCATCTGGCTGAACCAATTCAGGTAGCTAATCGAACAAAGAAACTAATTTCTCCTCCTCATGTAGTGTTTTCTGTGATGAAATGTGGGCATTCAATTTCTACAATTTCAGACTTTCACCCTCTAATTTATGCATCCTTCTTTCATGCATCTTATTAACAGCATTAGAGAAATTTTCAAATGAGTCAAAATGTAATGGGTTTGGTGCCAGGTTTGAACCAGCATTCTCCTCTAATGGATGATGTTTATAATCAGTTGTAGAAACAACACAAGTGGAAGCAACCTCCCGCTTTGCATTAGATTTGTCTGATTGATCATCTTTCACAAGGCAAAGAGGGTCATTAGTGTAATCCTTGATAGGTTCATCAGAAGAAGTCTTTGCTTGCTTGATTCTTTTCTGTTCTAACTGATATTGTTCCAAAGCTATATGTAGTAAATTTATCTTCTTAGTTCCCTTCTATCTATTAATGGACTGGTCTCGAATGCTTACAGGCTCCTCAGCAAAATTAGAACCTCTAAAACTTGGGGTTTTGACTTTTTGGGGAGTCTGTTTGCATTCAAGACTAACTTCTTGGAGGGAAAAGGGTTCTTCAGGTGGCTTGAAACTCAAAATTCAACTTTAAGGGCATTAAGAGGTTTATCTTGTCTGAAACTTAGGAAGTTATACTTACATACCTTTTCTTGAGCAAGTTGTTCTAGAATAGTAGGGATTGCTTGGGCTCGAGCAAGCAAGAGCTTTGTTTGTGCCGCTACTTCTCTCTCCAAATTCTCTTCAAACTATTTTTTTTGTGTCTCCCGCTCCTGATCAGAAACAAAGGTTTCATAGGGTGGCTGCTTTGTCAGTTGAAGGTAGACTTGGTGATTCAACTCTTGCAGCTGCAAATTAGATTCTTCATACTGTCTTTCTTGAAATCTCTCTACTTGTTGGTACTAATAACTCTTTATGCTTGCAATCTCATGTTTAGATTGTGTTCTTTGTGTCCCCAACTCCTGCTCATGAAGATAGGCTTGATAAGCCAGTTCCTCCTGGTGCTATTTATACTTAAGCTCCCTCTTAACCTCATCAATCTACTTGTTGAAGACTATCAAAGTATCTTTATTCATATCCTTAATCTCCATTATTTCAGACTATGTTGGCTGATTGGGAGATTCAATAGGGGTGGTTACGTAGTAAGCATCCTCGGTATTTGGACTAAAACCATCATTATGGCTGCTTATGTGCAGCTGGTAAGGAGGCTGAGCAGGGGTGGGTGGGTGGCAAGTATACTATGCATGCTGTCTTTGAAGGGCTCTAGAATTAGAAATAGTAGCTTGATTGGTCTGATATGGCCAATAAGGGGCCCTATGGATAGCATCTTCATAGTATGGTGGTGGATATTCATACTGCCTATGAAAATTTGGCATTTGTTTTCATATGAAAGTTGGAAAACAGAATGAATAGGTGAATTTTATAACATACCAGCACTTGATCATGTCAAAACCAGTAGATTTGAACTCAGAGTCACCAGATGTGCTTGATTTTATGCCTCCAAAGGCTGAGATCATTGATACACACACCAAATATCAGTGATATATGAACATGCAATTGGACTGAGACAGTCCAATCTGTCCTGATCTTGTTTTCAAAAGATGAATGCACTAGTTCTGCATGCAAGACCAGAAGATTGAGTCACTAGGTATACTTTTGAGAAGCCTCCAAAGGCTCAAACACTACTGCATATGCCAAAATAGCAGCTGTGAGGGTATAAAACTTCTCTAAAATAACTTTCAGAGTCCCAGCGAGTGTGCCAAAAATTGTTATCAATCAAGATTGTGCCACTAGCCAAGTCAAGCTTGACTATCTTGTTGAAACATGGAAACCCTCCTAGATGTGGGTGATCTATGTTGAGAGGGAATCTCCAGAGTGAGATGGTTCTCCTTATGATTTTTCCTAATCTAATGACTTATCTGGGAAAAGGGATGAGAGAGGTAAACTAAAATAAATAACTAAAATGAAGTCTAAGGTGATCCACCGATACTAAAATCCTATCAGATCTTACTCACAATTAGACCACAAAACATTAATCTTCACAACACTTTGATTTTACCCAATTCATAAATATTTCACATGAAGATTTTATCAAATATGACATGCAAGCTGAATTAAGCAAAAAAATTGCATAACCTATCACAAAACCAATACAAAAATAGAGGATAAATGTTTATCACAGTGTAATATCAAAATCAGTTTTGAAAAAAGAGAGGCAAAAAGTGAAGGAAAATTGCTGCTATATAGTTGAAGGAATAATGAGTACATAAATTGAATACAACACTCTCAGTGTGAGAGGAAGACTCTGATATCCTACACTGTGATCTCTACTCTATGTTGTAAAAACTCTAACTAGAACTGGTCTAAAAAAGAAGTGTATCTCTAACATATATCCTGTGAAATCAAACTCTCCCTGAAAGCTGGAAAAAAGCTCCTAATAATATATCCCCCAGCCCATTTTTGAGCTCCTCAGAAAAGATGATAAAAACCTCACCAAAGTGCCACCAAACTAAGAATAGAAGATGCCAAATTGATTCATTAAGTGGCCCCACCAAAACTATGCTTTCTTCTGCCCATGAAACCTCATTTTTTGTCTTTATCTGCCTCCAAATAAAACAAATCAAGAAGAATATTTTGATTTGCTTTATTAGCTTTAAATGCCTAAAATAGTTTGATTTTAAAGCAATTTATAAATTATTGCTTTAAAATAAACTTTACAATGCTTGTAGTTAAAACTATACCCATTCGATTTGATTTTTGCAAAAAATAAATCTCCATGGGTTGTAATTTCTCCAATTGCAACTACAATGTTTGATTTTTCCATAAAAAATCATAAAAATAATTATAGGGATCATATGATATCATAAAAAATGAAAGGCCTGATAACTTATTTGCATTTAACCTATCTCATAAAAGGTTTACATATTGTATCATGAGCATAAACCCCATCTATATCTCTGAGGGGCTAAGGCACATGTCATAATCTCAAGGTGACTTAAGCAGACTTAAGGCATATAAATATTTTGAGGGATCCATGGGCTCAACCTCACTTGATATCATGTGACCTAGGCATTATGTTGAAATCTTAACACCATGAAGGCATTAGTTTGTGCCACAAAAAACAAATAAATGTGACAAAAATACCATTCGAGCTTTAGGGCTTTTGAAACCCTAAAGGCAAACACATTCTCAACCCTACCTCCTCGCATTATTCACTTGCAATTTTTTGAAAGAAAACCAGCCTCTGTATACCACTTCCATGCTAGGGTTTAAACCTGCAACTGAAATGTTCCTGTTAGCTATTTCGACAGCAAGGTAAAAGGTAATCTCTTTTTGTATATTGTTGATCCATTTTTTTCCATTCTTTGATGGATTTCTACTTTCAACTGTGGCTGGAGGTGTCATTTCTGATGCACCATTTGATCTCTTTCTTATATTTTATCACCATACCTCTATCAAGGCCACCATGGATACATTGGTCTCATCTAAAGATAATGCTAAATGCAAAAAGAGAGCAATGGAAAATCAAAACCCACGGCCTTATATGCCTGTGTTTACTCAGATACAAAGGTAAGATCTTTTTTGTCATAAATATCTTGAGTATTTGTGCTTCTTCAAACTCGAAACCTTCCACTTTTCCTATATGAAACCCTTAGTGATTTGAGGCAGCTATCAGTTATTTTGGATGAGACCCTAAGTGGGTTGAAGTTGGTTTAAAAACTCACACTCTATTGTGGCCACGACTATCCATTACTTCTATATTCAAAAGATTCCATTTTCTTGGACCTTTCATAGATCTTCTACATCTGGAACCTGCTACGCGAATATGACATGGGTTTCATCTGTAGCATAGTCCTTCTTATTCAAGCTTTCTTTAAGGCCACGGTGACAACTATATGTGACTAGTCATATTGTTCATAAATGTATAACATAGGCCCCAAGTTGGTTGCGGCTAGGTTTCTGGGTATTTGTGTTTATCTAAATTTTGAAAGCTTCTTCTTCATTCTGTATCTTTAGTTCTAGCTTGAAACTTACTTTACCATTGGCTAGGGCTATACTGGCATAGATAGATTTCATTTTTCATCCTTTCCTATATGTCATGATATAGTGCATAGTGATAAACTTTATGGAAGAATGGTCTCCTAAAAACGAAACTACTTTCCATTATTAATGTTGAACGGTCCTATTTGAGCTAAATGTTTGACCAAGATCTCAAATGTTGTGTCTAGACTTACATATAAATATTATCCTATTGCCCATTATGGCATTTGTTTTCTACTCAAAAGCACTGCATAATAATGATGCTCCTCGTTGTTCTAGTTTATTGGTATTGATCATTGTTGTCCTTCTTAGTGACTGCTAATGTTCATGTGCTTTTCGCTACTCCTTATTGTTGTGTGGTTACACAACACACCCCATTTTGACTTGGCAAAACAGGGACCCAACTTTTGTTTTGGCTTGTGTTGTCTGTTTCTGGCGGTTTGGTAAAAATAAGTCAGGTGCATCATCATGATGAAGGTCAAGATGAGGTAGGTCATCATCATGAGGTTAGTTTGTCAAAGTTCATATTTTGTTTCTATGACTTCATGGTTAGAATGAGTTTGAAATTCCATGCAGGTTTGCCTTTTACATCACCCGAAAATTCGTCCATATGAAGGAGTTATGAGCAGTCAAAGTTTTGGTCAAACCTGATAATTGCTGTATGATGAACATCATCATCATGATATTTGAAAAGCTCTCCGATAATATCCTGAGGTCGAAACATCCGGACGTCAAGTTTAAGTCGTAGTAATCTTTTCCCGTCGAGCGGTCTTTTGTGTCGCCAAAGGTCATCATCATGATCTTACTCTATCACCTGATTAAAAAATCATGCAGTCCCGAAACATCCAGATGTCAATCTTAAGTCATAGTGAGCTTTTCCCGTCAAGCGACCCTGGAAGCATCATCATCATCATGATATTCTAACATCATCAGCATCATGATATTCCAACATTGCGAGCATCATGATATTTAAAATCACCCGATGTGATAATATCATGCTGATGATCATCGTCACCTTGCTTAAGAAATATGCCATCTGCATAATTATCGCGCGCACGTCAAAGTCCTTATGCGTGATCATCATCATCATGATCTTTCATGGCAGGATCACATTTCCTAATATCCTCCTGATCTCCTTTTTGCGTGATCATGATGATCACCTTATCTTTCGAAGCGGAGGGTAATATTTCATTCCTTAGTCTTGTTGACATCATCATCATGATCTTTCTCTACCCGACAGTTCGTAATATCCTCCTGCCGAGAAGTATAAACTTTTGCGAATATGATGATGACGATGACGTCACCATCACCTTTCTCCTTCGGCATGATATTTTCCAGGGTATGATCCTGTTCGCCAATATGATGATGACGATGACGTCATGTTCGAAGATTAACGAAGGCCCGGATATCCTGATCATCATCATCAGGACTTTCGGCAGGATCATATTTTAAATCACCCAGTGCGGATATGATGATGATGATGTTCATCATCCTGATCTTTTAAGGAGGATCACCTTGGCCGAAAAGGGGGTCATACTGCATTCATGACCCGATCATCTTCCTTAGAGGTGACCCGATATTCCATTTATCTCCTGCTCTTAACGAAGCATGGCGGTGACGTCATCCCTTTGCATTTTAACGAAGCCTGATGATGACGATGACGTCATCATGATATTCCTCAGCAGCAGGATCATTTTCCAAGTCCTCCTGTTTGTCTTCATCATGATGATGATGACGATGTCTTTCTTTCCCGAATATGCAAAAAACAAAACATCCTGATGTGCTTTTCCTCAGAGCATTCGGAGGAGAGGAGCATCATATTTCACAATATCCTGCGGCTAGATACAGAGGGCATATAGTTGGTCATCCTCATGATTTTTTGGCATCGGTATAACTGTTGCCATCGGCCTAAGGTAAAATTGTCACCCTGATCATATGTAGTCACGCCGATGCAAATATGATGATGATGCAAAGCCGGATTCGAAGGATGCTTGAAGGGCGATTATTTCCTTGTATATTTGTGATCATCATCATCATATTTTGAACCCGATATACAAGAAAATGGGCAAAAACATGAAGCGATGGAAATTTGGAGCCCTATTGCCTGTAGCTGTGCATTTTTTTGGGGCTTGTTTAATAAAACGTTTTACTTCCTGTTGTTTATCATGATGATAATGAACTTAATGTTTGTTTGTTTACTTGCAGGAGGTCATGATGATGCTGCTGAGGTTGAACATTGAAGTCATGATGCTGCTGAAGCTGAACATTGAAGTCATGATGCTGCTGAAGCTGAGCATTACAAAGTTGCGCATGGAGGCAACATGAGCCAGAAATGAGGAGGATATTGTCAAATATGTTGTTCGCCAGCTGGAGACCGAATCAAGTTGAAGATGCTGGAATATTATGTGCCAGCTGTACATTTGCTAACTGGCGAAGCATGTGCTTTTCATCTGGACCGCTAATTGCTATGAGAGGATCCTAATCCTTGGATCATTGTAACCGTTTTTGGTAGTTGCTCTATATAAGAGCCAGAGCTTGTCATTTTAAAAAGGGGGGATATACATTAGAATACACAGACGCATCTGGCGCAAAAGTCAATTACTGTAGAATAAGTTAGGAGATCGGATTACTGAGACTAATGAGGATAGAATTGTTGAAATGTCAAGGTTCTTTCTTCAGATCACTGTAAATGTACCTGTTCTTGAGCATACTGAATGAATATGAAGTTCCAGATTACATCCTGATTGTAAATTTTACGTAATCTTCTGTTGATTTCTGGATATGTACTGGTGAATGCTGTGTTCAACTGGAAGCGCTTTCATTTCATTACATATTGTTGTCAACTTTCCTTTGAAGCTTTGCACTAGATCATGCGGATTTGTGGAATGTCCTGGTGAAGTATGATTTCTAGTTTTCCTTCTTTTCATTGCAAGTATGGGAGCTTGTATGTGAATCAGTGATCTAAGTCCAGTAATTTTGGGAATCTCACTCTCTACCCCTTTTCCTTTTTCAATTTCATTAATTCATCACCATAACTGCAAATCATGATAAATAACAAGCAGAAACAGTGAAATATGCTGAAATCTCGTAGGTAACTAAAGATCCTTAGCATATTTGGTTAAATGCATGTAGTATTGAAAATATCATGCAAAGAATCATAAATAATGATAGAAATCATGCAAATATCGGCCTGTATGCACATTATTTGACTAAATTTATAGTGCAGAGGTAGAATCGTTGGAGACTTGCAGAGCGAACATCCAGAGCAGGATATTTGAAGATGATGATGATGAACAGTGCAGAAACACGTAAGGCCCCTGAATGGAAAACAGCAACACACATCAACCACTGAGTAACGTCAGTAGATTAAGACCTAATCAACGGAGACTTGGGATCATGAATTCTTTGAATTCATCGTATCTTTCAAGATGAGTAAAGGTTGTTGTGTAACTTTTATTCTATGTTTGCGAATGACTAACATCATGACCAACATAAATTGGCGCTAGAAGGAGGGCCGACAGAGAATTTCTAGATTTCATCAACAGAAGGAGGGCAGAACTGGAAAAGACGCCATTGCTTTAGTCATCATTCATTTTATGCAGGCCCCTCGCTTCTAACGCAACATAAATTGGCGCTAGAAGGAGGGCCAAAAAATAGATCCTGTTCCTGAACGAAGAATTTTTGGATTTTCTGCAAATATTGCATAAATATTTCAGCATTTCAGTTAAATGTCTGCAAATATCTCTTACCTGAGATGTTTTGGTTGCACCTTTGCAAAGATCTAGCCCAAAGCATCAAATATTTGTTTGACTTTCTGGACTTTCAAGTTTTAGTCTGAGATATGATAGATCTCCTTAAAATTGCAAAATACTAAAGAAATTTGAAGAATAGAATCTCATTTTGATGGATGTATATGAAAATAATGGTCAAATTAACATTCCTTTATTTCAGGAAACTTTGAGTAGGCAGCTTTACCCTCACAATTTGTCTAACTTTGGTTTATCTACCTGTTGCAGGATACACCAGACTGTAGAACACAGTGAAATTAATTGTTTAACTTTCCTCACAAGGTTGGATTTATATTTGAAAGGACTAATATTCTTTCTGGATGTGTTCAGGGTTGAAATTTGCCAAGAAAATAAAGAAGCCTGCCAGGGAAATGAAGAAATTCTGGAGCAACAAGCAGATGCAGCACCAGAAGTTATTAATTGTTCAGACACTGAAGTGGACAGATCTGAAGATTTTCAATTATACTTGTCTAGAAATATACAGTGTAGTCAAATATTAGGTTTGCCCATTGATGATGTCTTGATTGAAAGCTGGTGCAGATTACATGATGAAGAGCATTCAGAGAGAGATTGCTACCCTTGCTTGGTCATGTTGAAAAAGATTCTAAAAAATACAATAGCTGAGTCAGTTCCAGAAGGTAATGAAGAGGAAACATCTTTCCTGGATTCATTTTATGGTGAGATTGATAGGAGTTCTCTACTTCCTAATACAAGTAAGGACCAGTCAGTATGCAGGTATGAATCTTGTGAAAATTTTAGAGAAGAAATCACTCATCAGGATAATATTTTTGATTCTGATCCTAATACTTTTGATAAAGAAGATGAAACATCTTTCCTGGAGTCATTCTATGGTAAAGAGAAGTGTAAACAGATAGTAGAGCAATTTAAATGCACTCCTGATGATGAAGTTCCTATGATGGTAACTCAGGGAGTTATAGAGAAGAAAATAAATGCTGATTTATTACCTGACTTCTTTGAATTAAATGATCAAATGCAAGAATGTTGCAGGTTAAAGGAACCAGATCCTCTGATAGATAGAAAATGTGAATTATTCAATGAACAATTCCTGAAAGAAGAAGATGTAGAAGACTTTAGAGTTGTTGTGCATAATCAGATGTCACTCCAGAAATATTTTGAAAATGAAACAGGGAAGTGTCCTCATCAAGTGAAAGTTGTTTTTCCTTTACAGTCAAATGATTTAGAAATAATAAATTTCTGTATATCAGGTTGTGATAATAAAGATACTTATTTAGACGCTGATGTGCAGGAAATTGAAGAAAATATTGAGAAGTTTCCTGAACTGGAGTTTAAACTGAACGTCCAGAATGGAGGGATAAGGTTGGATAAAGATGAAGAATTAACACATCAAAGGTCATACATCCTTCAATTCGAAGAGGGACCAGGCACTGAGCCAAGCAGTGAAAATATAATGACAAATGGAAGACCAACTGCCAATGAAGAAGCATGTCCAGCAAAGCCAGAAATACACCAGGTTGTATTTCTCCTTTCCACAGTAAATGATGTTGAATACCATTTTGATTATGGAAATTCAGGAGATAAGACATGCATATGGATTAATCATGAACATGATGAGCTTCCTCAGTTGCTGATCATCAAGAGTTGTTCTGTTGAATACAGCGAATTCAGAATATCAGAATATTCTTCAGAATATAAAGATAAATTTGCTAGGTTGAGAACCATAACTAATACCCTGATGCTCCTGCACAATCAAAAGAAGTATGCAAATTCAGGTGTCCTTAGGTCTTTTTCTAGTTTTTGTTTGCCTGGTAATGGTTTGTATATAATTTTGTAGATTAGTTGTTTGTACAGTCTGCTTGTTTTGCTTTCTTGTTCTGTTCCTGTTGTTTCCTTTTTGTGGGTTGGTTGTTTGTATAGTGTTGTTTCTGTTTTGTGTTGTTTTGGTTGAGTTTTGTTTTGGTAAGTCAGGATGATGCACTTCATCACCTAAGAAAATAACTAAATTGTTAGGATTCAAGTGATGAGATCAGATTTAGGTATAGATTGTAATTCATTCTGATAAATACTCATGATCAGGTTTTATGATGTCTTTTCATCAAGGTGCCTTTTCTTGTCCAAAGTGAATCAAACACAATGAAACACCTAACAGCCTTGGGCTTGTTGAAGATATGAGTATAGGTGTTAAGTGAAAAATCTAAAGGGACTCCCTTGCTACCAATACAATCTCCAACCTAAAGCTGCAAGTGGCTACACCTTGTACAAATGAGCTGACATGATGATATCAAATATAAGTATATAAATAGAAAATATATAAACAATAAACTTAGGCCATCTAAGTAACTCTACCGAGGCTATGGACGCCTGCTGGCAGTGGAGCCCTACTTAGGGAGATTGTATAGATAACCTTGCCGGGGCTATAGACGCCTGCTGGCAGCAAGGCTCTATCCAGGTTGGCTATGAGGGATGATCTCCAACTATGTAGTTTAACACCAGTTACTTATGTTTTCAACTTACTTTCAAGATGAGGATAATTAATCATATGCACACACATGATCCTTTGTTAGCACTGTTACCTTGATGAGACTTTATCATTCAAAGATCATGATGATTTTATTTAGAAGGAATTAGAATATTATAGATGAATAGGATCATATCATTTGAATTATTTGAATTTTGTTGTTTTCTTTGGTGGCAAGTTGTTGTGTGGTTACACAACACGCCCCATTTTGACTTGGCAAAACAGGGACCCAACTTTTGTTTTGGCTTGTGTTGTCTGTTTCTGGCGGTTTGGTAAAAATAAGTCAGGTGCATCATCATGATGAAGGTCAGGATGAGGTAGGTCATCATCATGAGGTTAGTTTGTCAAAGTTCATATTTTGTTTCTATGACTTCATGGTTAGAATGAGTTTGAAATTCCATGCAGGTTTGCCTTTTACATCACCCGAAAATTCGTCCATATGAAGGAGTTATGAGCAGTCAAAGTTTTGGTCAAACCTGATAATTGCTGTATGATGAACATCATCATCATGATATTTGAAAAGCTCTCCGATAATATCCTGAGGTTGAAACATCCGGACGTCAAGTTTAAGTCGTAGTAATCTTTTCCCGTCGAGCGGTCTTTTGTGTCGCCAAAGGTCATCATCATGATCTTACTCTATCACCTGATAAAAAAATCATGCAGTCCCGAAACATCCGGACGTCAATCTTAAGTCATAGTGAGCTTTTCCCGTCAAGCGACCCTGGAAGCATCATCATCATCATGATATTCTAACATCATCAGCATCATGATATTCCAACATTGCGAGCATCATGATATTTAAAATCACCCGATGTGATAATATCATGCTGATGATCATCGTCACCTTGCTTAAGAAATATGCCATCTGCATAATTATCACGCGCACGTCAAAGTCCTTATGCGTGATCATCATCATCATGATCTTTCATGGCAGGATCACATTTCCTAATATCCTCCTGATCTCCTTTTTGCGTGATCATGATGATCACCTTATCTTTCGAAGCGGAGGGTAATATTTCATTCCTTAGTCTTGTTGACATCATCATCATGATCTTTCTCTACCCGACAGTTCGTAATATCCTCCTGCCGAGAAGTATAAACTTTTGCGAATATGATGATGACGATGACGTCACCATCACCTTTCTCCTTCGGCATGATATTTTCCAGGGTATGATCCTGTTCGCCAATATGATGATGACGATGACGTCATGTTCGAAGATTAACGAAGGCCCGGATATCCTGATCATCATCATCAGGACTTTCGGCAGGATCATATTTTAAATCACCCAGTGCGGATATGATGATGATGATGTTCATCATCCTGATCTTTTAAGGAGGATCACCTTGGCCGAAAAGGGGGTCATACTGCATTCATGACCCGATCATCTTCCTTAGAGGTGACCCGATATTCCATTTATCTCCTGCTCTTAACGAAGCATGGCGGTGACGTCATCCCTTTGCATTTTAACGAAGCCTGATGATGACGATGATGTCATCATGATATTCCTCAGCGGCAGGATCATTTTCCAAGTCCTCCTGTTTGTCTTCATCATGATGATGATGACGATGTCTTTCTTTCCCGAATATGCAAAAAACAAAACATCCTGATGTGCTTTTCCTCAGAGCATTCGGAGGAGAGGAGCATCATATTTCACAATATCCTGCGGCTAGATACAGAGGGCATATAGTTGGTCATCCTCATGATTTTTTGGCGTCGGTATAACTGTTGCCGTCGGCCTAAGGTAAAATTGTCACCCTGATCATATGTAGTCACGCCGATGCAAATATGATGATGATGCAAAGCCGGATTCGAAGGATGCTTGAAGGGCGATTATTTCCTTGTATATTTGTGATCATCATCATCATATTTTGAACCCGATATACAAGAAAATGGGCAAAAACATGAAGCGATGGAAATTTGGAGCCCTATTGCCTGTAGCTGCGCATTTTTTTGGGGCTTGTTTAATAAAACGTTTTACTTCCTGTTGTTTATCATGATGATAATGAACTTAATGTTTGTTTGTTTACTTGCAGGAGGTCATGATGATGCTGCTGAGGTTGAACATTGAAGTCATGATGCTGCTGAAGCTGAACATTGAAGTCATGATGCTGCTGAAGCTGAGCATTACAAAGTTGCGCATGGAGGCAACATGAGCCAGAAATGAGGAGGATATTGTCAAATATGCTGTTCGCCAGCTGGAGACCGAATCAAGTTGAAGATGCTGGAATATTATGTGCCAGCTGTACATTTGCTAACTGGCGAAGCATGTGCTTTTCATCTGGACCGCTAATTGCTATGAGAGGATCCTAATCCTTGGATCATTGTAACCGTTTCTGGTAGTTGCTTTATATAAGAGCCAGAGCTTGTCATTTTAAAAAGGGGGGATATACATTAGAATACACAGACGCATCTGGCGCAAAAGTCAATTACTGTAGAATAAGTTAGGAGATCGGATTACTGAGACTAATGAGGATAGAATTGTTGAAATGTCAAGGTTCTTTCTTCAGATCACTGTAAATGTACCTGTTCTTGAGCATACTGAATGAATATGAAGTTCCAGATTACATCCTGATTGTAAATTTTACGTAATCTTCTGTTGATTTCTGGATATGTACTGGTGAATACTGTGTTCAACTGGAAGCGCTTTCATTTCATTACATGTTGTTGTCAACTTTCCTTTGAAGCTTTGCACTAGATCATGCGGATTTGTGGAATGTCCTGGTGAAGTATGATTTCTAGTTTTCCTTCTTTTCATTGCAAGTATGGGAGCTTGTATGTGAATCAGTGATCTAAGTCCAGTAATTTTGGGAATCTCACTCTCTACCCCTTTTCCTTTTTCAATTTCATTAATTCATCACCATAACTGTAAATCATGATAAATAACAAGCAGAAACAGTGAAATATGCTGAAATCTCGTAGGTAACTAAAGATCCTTAGCATATTTGGTTAAATGCATGTAGTATTGAAAATATCATGCAAAGAATCATAAATAATGATAGAAATCATGCAAATATCGGCCTGTATGCACATTATTTGACTAAATTTACAGTGCAGAGGTAGAATCGTTGGAGACTTGCAGAGCGAACATCCAGAGCAGGATATTTGAAGATGATGATGATGAACAGTGCAGAAACACGTAAGGCCCCTGAATGGAAAACAGCAACACACATCAACCACTGAGTAACGTCAGTAGATTAAGACCTAATCAACGGAGACTTGGGATCATGAATTCTTTGAATTCATCGTATCTTTCAAGATGAGTAAAGGTTGTTGTGTAACTTTTATTCTATGTTTGCGAATGACTAACATCATGACCAACACTTATACACTGTAACAACTATATTCATTGATAGAATAAGAAGAATTGAAACACATGTTAGTCCCTAATGAGATCATGTTGAACTATGACATGGCATTTTCACTATTCTTCAATACACGACCATTTCATTTGCAACTATTATATGGCATATCATGTTCAGTGATAACCTTCCATGTACTTCACTTGTCCTGAGGCTATAATATCTAATCCTTCACTCCTTTTTGAACATTATTCTTTTTTTGAATCTAGAGTTTGGGAATAAAAATGAAGATTGGAAATAGAAGATTCAAACTTTATGGCACATGAAATGAACCTTTGGACTTTCTGTATATTTTTTTTTGGCAAAAACATGCTCTTTTCTCCATACAGTGCATAACATCTGCATACACCCTGCATACCTTATATGTCTATTTCTGCAAGAAGACACTTGGCACTCATATCATATGCCATTTTGAATGGTAGAACTTTTCCTGTAGCATAGCATATTATGATATACATGATGATCATCAGTTGGTTGTTCCTTTGAATCTTTGTATCTTTTGTGGATGGTACCATTTTGATAGACACAGACCTGAAATGATTTGATAACCTGTAACACATACACTTGATGTTGACTGAGTTCATTTGTTTGTAAGCATATACTACATATGGGATGGCATCTTTCATTGGTTGTTTTAGTTGTCTCCTTCCTGCAGCAGTGTCTGCTATAGTCTATCTTGGTCTCTATATGATATAAGAACATCTGATGCTTAATAAGTGATTTCTCCATATGATGAATGTACCTCACTTCAAGATAAAAGTGACATGGCAGCATATGTTGTTCCTTGGTGGCTTTCCACTTGCACTTTTCAGTTTATTCAAATCATGCATAAAATGATATTTATCTTTGATGTTATGTCATGACCAAAGTAGTCATGTAATGTTGCATGATATTATCCATTGGCAACTTTTGACATTCAAATGATGAAAATATACTTGATGTTCTTAATCTCTCTGCAAATACCATGAAAGATAGATAAATGAATTACCTGTGAATTCAATTTCTCCAATGGTAATTGAAGCAATGATGACAATGGTTTTATGCATTAAATGTTGTCCTAGACTAGTTTAGTTCATCTTTATGGTTTCATTTCATTACTTGATCTGCAATCATGAATATGTCCTAAACTAGAAACTAATGCATATGACTCCTTTGATATTCCTTTAGTTTGTCATGTAATGAACAATATGAGTAAAGATCTTTTCTTTTACATTCCATCCCTTTTGAGATTAAGGGGAAGCAACATGTTGGGCTCAACCCTTGTGGGAGCCTCATTTTACACCACATGTTGTTTTGTCTTCAATCAGCTACATGGCTTATCCTATACCTGCACATGAAACAAATAGATTAGAATAAAAAACAATTAAGTTCCGTGATTGTTTCTTTCTCAGTTCCTCTTGCATATGAATGATAATTTTTTATCAGTGCATTATAAGAAAACTGTTATGCCTCTTCTGATAGGACATATCGAGATCTTATAACTAGAGCTCTAACAGGACCTTTCCACATTTTTTCTAGGTTCATGTTGAAGATTGGGAGTAGAGACAAGAGACAACTTTGAAGATTGAATACCTTCAAGGCAATCTTGGATATGACCTTCTCTTTCTTATCCTTAGGTGCATATCATTTTCTTTATACTTGCATTTGTTCAGCTATTACCCATAGATTTTTTGGGACATCTAATTTGTCATTATTTCTTTCAATGCAACGTTTATCCTTTTATGTATTTCAATTGTAAATGAATAATCATTGTAGTGAATGAAATAATTATCTCTCCTGTGAATGTTCTGTAATGCAATGAATGATCTAAAATCTTTTGCTTTCTTGAACAACATAACTGAACTGCAATTATCACTGAAACACAATAACTATGCAAATAACTTATAATAGAAGAATGTTAACCTTCACCCTAAAAAATGAATTTGTTGCACATGCTCTACCAATTTTTGAGCTATGGTGAAAAAATGATAACACCAACATAAACTGACATAAACCCCTATATAACCCCCATCATAGATGAATTAGCCTCAGGGACCGGATATGATGTTGTCAATTTAGGAGGGTTCGGTGAGGGACAGTCCAATCTTGCAGCCTTGAACAATTAACACTAAGATCATACAGATATGCAATGGAAGCTAACAAGTTAACACTAAGATCTACTATATGCTTGCCTGCTAAGCATCAAATCAGTTGCATTGAATATCCATTGGGCATTGAGTCATACTCTTCTCTTCTTAAACTTAGAAAACACTGCAATTCAGCTCTCCAATAGTTCAAACAACAATAGAAAACTGAAAACACACTAAACTGAAAGCAATCTAATAGGCCCTGATGGCCAAAAAACTTGTGCAGTAGCACTTAGGGAAACAGACACTGACTGAAAGTAAATGTGCATTGAGCACTTATTAACTGAAAACACTAACCTAACCCTACTCTAACTAGCCAAAGTGACTGATCAAACAAAACCATTCACCGATTGGGTGAAATAACTATCTTTTCTCTATAATCTGTAGTACTCCATAAACTTGGGACTTGACCATAAGAGGTGGAATAACAACAAACAACCAGCAAAATGTTGCAACATCTCTCTGAGTAGAAACATGCAGTCACTTATCCATCTAACTTGTTTGGTAAACTAATCAAGCAAACAAGTTAACTAATAGTGTTCAACTAGGTACCTCCCTTGATGATTCAGATCAGTGACATTATGAGGCTGCCTCCTTTTGTTAGCTCACAATCCAGCCAGATATCTAATAAGACACCCCATAGAAGGTTTTGGACTAAAAACAATGGCATCATCTACACGTTGCATGATAGCCTGCCATGAGGCTTCCTCTTCTTTGGTTACTGGATCATCCTACTCCATTAGAGTAGCTAGTAGCTTATCAAAACTGTCACAAATCAAAAGATCCTTAGCAAGAGCTATACTAGGCTTAAAACATCCAAGATTGTTCAAGGAGATACACTCTGAAATGGGTGTTTCTTCTTCAAATGAAGGCAAGAATTCAAACAATGAACTCACCTCTTGTAACCAGCCATCAATTTTCTCAACATCTTCAAGTTGGTCTATGAAACAAGAGGGCAGTTCCTCTAACTAGTCAAGATCAAGCTACTGGTTATGTTGCTCTATAATTAGTGATTTCTTTGGAAATACAGTCACCTCCTCTTCATGCTTTTGTTGTTCCAAACAATTCTCCTCCAAGGATGTTGGTATAACAGCTAAATGTGAGTAGAAAAGTTCAATTTCTGCTTACAAAAGATCTTCCTCAAGCTCTTGATTATTTGAATCAGGGTTGTCTTCACAAATCTACCCTTGGATCAACACCTCGTTGTCAAGTTGCTTAGCATCAATTAGCAACTCATCACAAGGTTTGACATCTCTCTGTTGTTCTGAAATTGGTGTCCTTGATTTGAACATAGTTTTCTCATCTGGATGAATGAATTCAGGTAGCTGATCAAACAAAGAAACTAATTTCTCCTCCTCATGCAGTGTTTTCTGTGATGAAATTTGGGCATTTGGTTTCTACAATTTCAGACTTTCACTCTCTAATCTCTACATCCTTCTTTCATGCATCTTATTAATAGCATTAGAGAAATTTTCAAATGAGTCAAAATGTAATGGGTTTGGTACCAAGTTTTAACCAGCATTCTCCTCTAATACATGATGTTTATAATCAATTGTAGAAATAGCACAAGTTACAACAACCTCCTGCTTTGCATTAGATTTGTCTGATTGATAATCTTTCACAAGGCAAGGAGGGTCATTAGTGTAATCCTTGAAAGGTCCATCAGAAGAAGTCTTTGCTTGCTCGATTCATTTATTTTCTAACTGATATTGTTCCAAAGATATATATAGTAAATTTATCCTCTTAGCTCCCTTCTGTCTATTAATGGACTAGTCTCGAATGCTAGTAGGCTCCTCAGTAAAATCAAAACCTCTGAAACTCGGGGTTTTTACTTTCTAGGGAGTCTGTTTGCATTCAAGACTAACTTCTTGGAGGGAAAAGAGTTCTTCATGTGGCTTGACACTCAGAATTTCAACTCTAGGGACATTAACATGTTTATCTTGTTTGAAACTTGGAAAGTTATA
Organism: Cunninghamia lanceolata; assembly: GCA_027924645.1. NCBI lineage: Eukaryota > Viridiplantae > Streptophyta > Pinopsida > Cupressales > Cupressaceae > Cunninghamia > Cunninghamia lanceolata. The sequence goes on along the minus strand of BSBN01000553.1, from coordinate 16,725,405 downwards.
CTTACGTACCTTTTCTTGAGCAGGCTGTTCTGGAACAGTAGGTGTTGCTTGGGCTTGAGCAAGCAAAAGTTTTGTTTGTGCACCTGCTTCTCTCTCCAGATTCTCTTCAAACTATTTCTTTTGTGTCTCCCACTCCTGATCAGAAACAAAGGTTTCACAAGGTGGCTACTCTATCAGTTGAAGGTAGACTTGGTGATTCAACTCTTGTAGTTGCAAATCAGATTCTTCATACTATCTTTCTTGAAATCCCTTTTCTGGTCGGTACTGATAACTGTTTATGCTTGCAATCTCATGTCCATATTGTGGTCTTTGTGCCTCCAACTCCTGCTCATGAAGATAGGCTTGATAAGCCAGTTCCTCCTAGTGCTATTTATACTCAAGTTCCCTCTTAACCTCATCAATCTACTTGATGAAGACTATCAAAGTATCTTTAATCATATCCTTAAGCTCCATTATTTCAGACTATGTTGAATAATTGGGAGATTGAACAGGAGTGGTTACGCAGTAAGCATCCTAGGTATTTGGACTAAAACTAGCATTATGGCTACTTGTGTGTGGCTGGTAAGGAGGTTGAGCATGGGTGGGTGGGTGGCAATCATACTATGCATGCTAGCTTTGAAGGGCAATGGAATTAGAAACAACAAGTTGATTGGTCTGATATGGCTGATAAGGGGACCTATGGATAGCATCTTCATAGTATGGTGGTGGATATTCTTACTGCCTATGAAAATCTAGTATTTTTGTTCATATGAAAGCTAGAAAATAGAATGAATATGTGAATTTTATAACATATCAATACTTGATCATGCTGAAACTAGTAGATTCAAACTTAGAGTTGCCAGATGTGCTTGATTTTCTGCCTCCAAAGGCTGAGATCGCTGATACACACACCAAATATCAATGATCTATGAACTTGCAATTGGACTTAGATAGTCCAATATGTCATGATCTTGTTTTCACAAGCTGAATGCACTAGTTCTGCATGCAAGACTAGAATATTAAGTCGCGAGGTATACTTTTGAGAAGCCTCAAAAGGCCGGAACACTACTATGTATACCAAAACAACAACTATGAGGGTATAAAATTTCTCTAAAATAACTTTCAGAGTCCCACTGGGTGTGCCAAAAACTGTTATCAATCAGGATTGTGCCACTAACCAAGTCAAGCTTGACTATCTTGTTGAAACATGGAAACACTCCCAGGTGTGGGTGATCTATGTCGAGAGGGAGTCTCTAGAGTGAGCTAGTTCTCCTTATGATTTTTCTTAATCTAATGACTTATCTAGGAAAAGGGATGAGAGAGGTAAACTTAAATAAATAAATCAAATGAAATCTAAGGTGATGCACCGATACTAAAATCCTATCAGATCTTACTCACAATCAGACCATAGAATATTAATCTTCACAACACTTTGATTTTACCCAATTCATAAATATTTCACATGAAGGCTTGATAAAAAATGACAAGCAACTTGAATTAAGAAAAATAAATGCATAACCTATCACAAAACCAAGACAAAAATAGAGGATAAATGCTTATCATAGTGTAATATCAAAATCAGTTTTGCAAAATGAGAGGCAAAAAGTGAAGGAAAATTGTTGCTTTATAACTGATGGAATAATGAGTACATAGACTGATTACAAAACTCTCACTGTGAGAGGAAGACTCTGATATCCTGCGCTCTAATCTCTACTCTATGCTCTAAAAACTCTAACTAGAACTAGTCTAAAAACAAGTGTATCTCTGACATATATCCCGTGAAATCAAACTCTCCCTGAAAGCTAGAAAAAAGCTCCTAATAATAGATACCCAAGCCCACTTTCGAGCTCCTCAGAAAAGCTTATAAAAACCTCACCAAACTGCCACCAAACTAAGAATAGAAGATGCCAAACTAATTCCTTAGGTGGCCCCACCAAAAATTTGCTTTCTCCTACCTATGAAACCTCATTTTTTATCTTTATTTGCCTCCAAATAAAACAAATCAAGAAGAATATTTCAATTTTCTTTATTAGCTTTAACTGCCTAAAATAGTTTGATTCTAAAGCAATTCATAAATTATTGCTTTAAAATAAACTTTACAATGCTTGCAATTAAAACTATACCCATTCAATTTGATTTTTGCAAAAAATAAATCTCCATGTCTTATAATTTCGCCTTGATTGCAACTACAATGTTTGATTTTTCGATAAAAAATCATAAAAATAATTATGGGGATCATATGATATCTTGAAAAATGAAAGGCTTGATAACTTATTTGCATATAACCTATCTCATAAAAGGTTTGCATATTGTATCATGAGCATAAACCCCATCTATATCTCCAAGGCGCTAAGGCACATGTCATAATCTCAAGGTGACTTAAGTAGACTTAAGGCATACAAATATTTTGAGGGAGCCATGGGCTCAATCTCACTTGATGTCATGGGACCTAGGCATTAGTTTGTGCCACAAAAAAGAAATAAATGTGACAAAAATACCATTCAAGCTTTAGGGCTTTTGGAACCCTAAAGGCAAACACATTCTCGACCCTAACTTCTTGCATTCTTCACTTGCAATTTTTTGAAAGAAAACTTAGCCTCTGTATACCACTGCCATTCTAGGGTTTAAACCTGCAACTCAAATGTTCCTATTGGCTATTTCGACAGCAAGGTAAAACGTAATCTCTTTCATCCAATTTTTTCCATTCTTTGATGGATTTATGCTTTCAACTGTGGCTTGAGGTGTTGTTTCTGATGCACCATTATATCTCTTTCTTATTTTTTGTCACCATACCTCTGTCAAGGCCACCATGGATACATTGGTCTCATCTGAAGTTAATGCTAAAGGCAAAAAGAGAGCAATGGAAGATCAAAACGTACAACTTGATACGCATGTGTTTACTGAGATACAAAGGTAAGATCTTTCTTGCCATAAATTTCTTGAGCATTTGTGTTTCTTTAAACTTGAAACCTTCTACTTTTCCTATATGAGACCCTTAGTGATTTGTGGTAGCTGTCTATTATTTTGGATGAGACCCTAAGTGGGTTGAAGTTGGTTTAAAAATTCACGTTGTATTGTGGCTGCAACTGTCCATTACTTCTATATTCAAAAGCTTCCATTTTTTTTATCTTTCGTAGATCTTCTATATCTAGAACCTGCTATACGAATATGACATGGGTTTCATCTGTAGCATAGTCCTTCTTATTCAAGCTTTCTTTAAGGCCATAGAAACAATTGTATGTCACTGGTCATATTTTTCATAAATGTATAACTATGACATGGCATTTTCACTATTCTTCAAAACTCGACAATTTCATTTGCACCTATTATATGGCATATCATGTTCAATGATAACCTTCCACGTATAACATCTGATCATTCACTCCTTTCTAAACATTATTCTTTATTTGAATCTAGAGTTTGGGAATTAAAATGAAGATTGGCAATAAAAGATTCAAATTGTATGGCACATGAACTGAGCCTTTTGACTTTCTGTATATTATGTTTTGGCAAAAACATGCTCTTTTATCCATACAGTGCATAACATCTGCATACACCCTACATACCTTATATGGCTATTTCTATAAGAAGACAATTGGTACTTATATCATATGCCATTTTGAGTGGTAAAACTTTTCTTGTAGCATAGCAATATGATATACATGATGATCATCAGTTGGTTGTTCCTTTGAATCTTTGTATCTTTTGTGGATGGCACCATTTTGATAGACACAAACCTGAATTGGTTTGACAACCTATAACACATACACTTGATGTTGACTGATTTCATTTGTTTGTAAGCATATACTACATATGGGATGGCATCTTTCATTGGCTATTTTAGTTGTCTCCTTCTTGCAACAGTGTCTGCAATGGTCTATCTTGGTCTCTCTATGATATAACACCATCTCATGCTTAATAAGTTATTGCTCCGTATGATGAATGTACCTCACCTCAAGGTAAAAGTGACATGGTAACATATGTTGTTCCTTGGTGGCTATCCACTTGCACTTTTCAATTTATTCAAATCATGCATAAAATGATATTTATCTCTGATGTTATGTCATGACCAAAACAGTCATGTACTGTTACATGATATTATCCATTGGCAACTTTTGACATTCAAATGATGAAAATATACTTGATGTTCTTAATGTCTCTGCAAATACCATGAAAGATAGATAAATGAAATACTTGTGAATTCCATTTCTCCAATGGCAATTGAAGCAATGATGACAATTGTTTTATGCATTAAATGTTGTCCTAGACTAGTTCATTTCATCTTTATGGTTTCATTTCATTACTTGATCTAAAATCATGAATATGTCCTGAACCATAAACCAATGCATATGACTACTTTGATATTCCTTTAGTTTGTTGTGTAATGAACAATATGGGTAAAGATCTTTTCTTTTACATTCCATCCCTTTTTAGATTAAGAGGAAGTAGCATGCTGGGCTCAACCCTTGTGGGAGCCTCATTTTACACCACATGTTATTTTGTCTTCAATCAGCTACATGACTTATCCTATACCTACACATGCAACAAACAGATTAGAATAAAAAATAATGAAGTTCCATGATTGTTTCTTTCTCAGTTCCTCTTGCATGTGAATGATACTTTTTGATTAGTGCATTATAAGAAAAGTGTTATGCCTCTTCTGATAGGACATATCGAGATCTCATAATTGGAGCTCTAACAGGACCTTCCCACATTTTTTGCAGTTTCATGTCGAAGATCAGGAGTAGAGATAGGAGACAACTTCGAAGATTGAAGACCTTCAAGACAATGGTGGCTATGACCTTCTCTTTCTTATCCTTAGATGAATAGCATTTTCTTTATACTTGCATTTGTTCTGCTATTACCCACAGCTTGTGTGGGACATCTAATGTGTCATTATTTCTTTCAATGCAATGTTTATCCTTTTATGTATTTCAATTGTAAATGAATAATCATTGTAGTGAATGAAATACTTATCTCTCCTGTGAATGTTTTGCAATGCAATGAATGATATAAAATATTTTGCTTTCTCGAACAACACAACTAAACTACAATTATCACTAAAACACAATAACTATGCAAATAAATTATAACAGAAGAATGTTAACCTTCACCCTAATAAATGAATTTGTTGCACATGATCTGCCAATTTTTGAGCTATGGTGAAAAAATGATAACACAAAAATAAATTGACATAAACCCCTATGCAACCCCCATCATAGACAAATTAGCATCAGGGACTGGATATGATGCTATCAATGTAGGAGGGTCCGGTGAGGGATAGTCCAACCTTGCAACCTTGAACAATTAACACTAAGATCATATAGATATGCAACGGAAGATAACAATTAATCAATAGAAAGATAAATGACATTCATGAACACATAACACAAGATGTATCCTAGGAAAATCCTAACAGGGAAAAAAACCCAGCCTTCAAAGCTCATTCTTCATATATATGGATCTCAAAACACATTACACATGCCTCAAGGGATTTACAGATGCTAGGCTGTAGCCCAGAGATTACAAATGATTCATATAACAACACTCTAACATGACTTCCATTGTTTGATTATCAGATCTCTGCTCTGTAACTCATTCTTCTTCTTGTTCTACCTTCTGTTCTACTATTCATACAGATCAAAATATCTTAACATCTTGCTCCCTAATTCCATGCTACTGATGACTTCTTAGAAACAATCCTTCAGCTCTTATTTATATCCTCTGCAAGCTTTCTAAACATCAACAAGTTGGCCTAATTATAACAACTACTTTATGAAACATGTACACAAAAAGAGGTCGGGCCTAAACATAAGACATTGCTCCACAAATGTAGAGAACTTTGTGCGGATCACCATTGAAGGTTGACTAGGTCCTAAACTTTATCTACCAATTCTCCTTTTTTCTCCGCACGTCACGGCATTGATCTGCAAGCCAATTTAGACTCACTGAACACAGTCGGCTTCGTTCTACAAAACAATCAATCTTTCGATAGTGATATCTCTCCGGAATCAAAGCCAAATGATCTAAATTCTTGATATTTTGTAACTGACTATGTCTAGATGTTAATTCAAAATCTGCAGCCTCTAATATTCAAATACTAGAACTCTCCAAGGTGGCTCTCTCTGCAATTTGAAACTCTCTTCATTGTTCTAAATTCTTTCATATGCTCCTGCATCAGACTTTCAGATGCTCCTGTATCAGACTTCTGGATGCTCCTACATCAGACTCTTGGGGTTATTTGAAAAGTGAACCTCTTCACTTTGGTCTATATTATGTTAGATTGAAGGTTCAATGATATGTTCACAGGTACTTGTAACTACCTCAAGGTCAGCGGTCTGGTCAAGTCCAGCCTGCACAACTGCCTCAAATTCTTCTAAGGTCAGCATTCTACTTGCAAGCCTCATGCTGCCTCTATGATCGGCGATCTAAGCAAGTCTTCTTTGCAAGCTGCTTCAAATTCCTCATCTTGTCATGGTATAGGTTCGGCAGTCTACTTACAAGCCTTGCACTGCCTCAATAATCGATGATCTAAGAAAGTCTTCTTCACAAGTTGCCTCAAGATCAATATCTGCTTCAATCAATTAAGAGTCAATACATACATACTTGCATCCTCCAGAACAATCAGGTTACTTTCTGGTTTGGTCAATACACTTTCTTAATTTCCCTGTAACGCTATATACTTCTCCTATATTGTTCTCTATTTTCTTATCCACTTTTACTTTACTCCGGTACACAAAATTTCTCCTCCAGTAGAATATCTTGTCATTCCCCCTTTCTCTGCCATATGAACTTCTCTTTTGTAATATGCCTCACACAAATTTTCTCTTGCACTGTTTTCTCTAATGATTAGTTTAAAACATGATTCTTCTCAAGATTAATGCTTCACCTTCTTCTAGTTTCTCTATCAAATCTGATGTCTCAAAGGGTTCCTCTACCTCTACATAAACTATCTCTGTATCAATAGGCTCTTCTTCTTCTGCACAAACTATCTCTGAATTAGTTGATGCTTCTCCTTCATTAGCTTCTTTGGTTACAGGTTCTTGATGACTTTCCTTGCTTGATTCTTTTCTTCTCCAAACTCTTCTAATAAAACTTCTTTCATTCTTATGGTATCTTCCACTATGATGACTCTTGTCACTTCTCTCTCTATAGTTTGAATTACTGTCCTTGTTTTGCTCTGCATAAGGTCTTCCAACACATGAATACTTTAATCTATATCTTCCTCTGAACATACCAGTAATATTTTTCCATTCCTGTCCATCAATCCATCCATAATTCTTCTATATACAACCTATCATAGACTTTCTTTTCTTCATCTTGTTCCAACACAACTTTTCAAAATGGTTCCTCAATCGACATATTTCACAAGGGTATATATCCCAACAAGATTCCTCTTCATGTCCATGCCTATTACAATGTAAACAATACATACCTTTTCTTCTTTGATTTGATTTGTTTGAATTTTCCATAATGTCCTTACCTCTGTCATATCTAATCGCTTCACTTCTTGATCTGATTACTGGTTCAACAGGTTCTAAAATTCCTTATTGTTTCTTTCCCAATCCTTTTCCTTCATACCCCATTCTTTGCATAATCTTGAAACCAATACCATCACCAACAACTCCATGTTCTGCCATACTGCCATCTTCATCATCACTTTCTAAAGAAACTTCTACATCATCACACAAATCATTAGTATCACAAGAAACATCACAAAGTTCAAGTTTAGATCTAAAACTTTCATTCTCTTCTGCAAGCTACAAGTGACTGTTCCAACTATTCCATCTTCTCTTTTAATTCAGATATTTCAATTTTCTACAAACTATTCTCCTTCTTCAATTCTTCCAAACTATCTTCTAGATCTCTGTTCCTCTGTTCAACCTTATAAAACAACTTAAATCCTTCTTCTAGTTCTATAAATTTCTTTTCAACATCTTCAAACAATTTCAGCTCTGCTTCTAGGTCTTCATTTCTTCTCTTTACATCTTCCAATTCTTCTTCAAGGGCATCAAACTTGTCTACTCCTAGCTCTTTCATCTTCTCCAACAATTTTGCATTACATTTTATGATTTTGTACAATTACCTTTCCAAAATATCCCTTTCACACATTAGGGTTTCATTTTCTTTCTTCATCCTCTTTCCAATCTTCCCCATCTAAAACAAATTAAATAAACAACTTAATTTGAAAATCTTACCAAATATTCCTTGCATTGATCTTTCTTCTATGATGATTTTTTTTGTATACTTTAGGGTTTCGCACTTCCTTCCAACAGATTCTCCACCTTCTAATAGATTCACAACTAGCCTAGCAGATTTGAATCCAGCTCTGATACCACTTGATGCAGTCAAGGTAGGAGGGTCCAGTGAGGGACAGTCCAACCTTACAGCCTTGAACAATTAACACTAAGATCATACAGATATGCAACAGAAGCTAATAGTTAATCAACAGAAAGATAAATGACATTCATGAACACATAACAAAAGATGTTAGTTTTAGGACAAACAACTAAGAGGGGGGGTGAATCAGTTGTCTCAAAACTTTCTTTAAACACTTAAAGCCTTTTTGTATTTCAACAACATAATAATAATTCAATCAGGGAAGCACAATGCAATAATTCAAGAACAGAAACACATTAACACATATGACACCAAGATTTTAATGTGGAAAACCTGGTTAAGAGAAAAACCAAGGGGTGACTAACCCAAGATTGTATTCTCTGTTAAAAGAATAAGAGGAACAAAATGGCACTTTCTAATTAGGGCTCACTGCCTGAGTACACTTCTCACAAGAGGCCCACTGCCTACAGGAGACACACTGTCTACAGAATAATAAATATTACATACATGAATTGAATATTAGCATCTTCACCATGCTTGAGTCAGTTCCATTTAAGATCAATACTTCTGCTCTACCTTTCGCTCTTCTCCTCTCTACCACACTCTCATCTCTACAAGGATACTTTGAAATGACTTCACAACTCTTATTTATACAAGACATTGACTTTGGGATAATCATCAAAGTTAGCACAATACATACATTATTTTATTATAGAGAAAATACACAAATACAACTTGATTTGTTACAAGATCTTCATGTGTATCACAACACTGTCAGCCACACATATCTAGGACTTCAATCTTCTTTGAGGAACACGTCATGCTTCGCAGAACATCTTCAAGATCATCTGCAAGATGTGTACAACATCTAATTGGCCAAGATTAGAAAGAACATCATCATCTGGAAGTAAATCTTTAATTATGAGCTCAATCTTCAATGCGGACCACCAACACGAACTAGACACAATCTAAAGACCCCCACAAGCTTGCCTGAATCACCAAGAACATCCACACCACTTCTGCTCACTAAAATCATTTGCATCTTCATTTGGAACCTCAAGAACACAGTTTGTCATCACTGTCACATTACAATGAATGATTGTGGACCTCCATACTATGAACCAATTGAGTTGTCAATTCACATTGGCTTCCTAAACATTCCACCAAATCCGCAGAGCATGATATTGCATTTCTGGATTGCACCAGACCTATTTGTGTCACTCTGTCACCTCTGAATAGCTACCAGAATTGGTTTAACTCATATGGCCATAACTTCTTCAAATCTTCATGCGGACCTCTCAAATCTTGACTGGATCATCTTTAGACACATATCTACAAACCCTTTGATACGCATTCTCTAATCTTCATTTATCTGGGATCTTCGCTTCGTAGAACTTCACTGTCTTCACTGTTCATTTCTAAGACTAATTTTCTCAATATCCTCAGCACACAGCTCACCCAATCCTTGACATCAATGGAACAGGAGTATGTTGACATCAATGACAACACTGGTTAGGCCCATACTTGCAACAATCTCCCCCTTTGTCATTGATCGCAACATATAATGTGAAAATACTATTTTTAACCATCAAGACAAGAATTTCTCCTCACTGACTGACATAGCTCCCCCTTTCAACAACAACCATTCACATGTCTTCTCTTCCTTTACTGCTCCCCCTTTGATCAGCAACCACTTTTTATTTTTCACATGTCTTCTCTCCCCCTTTGACATCAATGGCAAAGGGCACATACTTGCATCAATCTTCTGAATCATACAGACTACTCCCCCTGAGTAGTAGCTTCCTATCATCAATCCAGACCACAAGATATGACTGTGAGATCCACCGGACTGATGCACATTAGTGCACCTTAATTTAGAATTAGAGGGGTAATAACCCCTAACTTCTCCCTTAGATACTCAAAAGAGTCCTTAGGTAGAGATTTAGTAAAGATGTCTGCAATCTGATCCTTAAAGGACACAAACTCCAATCTGACTTCATTCTTGTTCACCTGCTCTTTCAAAAAGTGAAACTTAATGGATATATGTTTTGTCTTTGAATGCAACATTAGATTTTCTGATATATTTATTGCACTTAAATTATCATAGAAGATTGTGATAGGTTCCTCATACTCCACTCTAATGTCTCTTAGCATTTGCTTCATCCACAATACTTGAGTGCAACTACCTACTGCTACAATATATTCTGCTTTTGTAGTGGATAGAGATATTGCCTCTTGTTTTTTGCTCAGCCAAGAAACCAATCTTTTCCCCAAAAAGAATTCACCACATCTCCTACCTAATCTGCATCTGTATATACATGAAGAGAGAAATCATGATCCCTAGGATACCATAAACCATACTCAACTATTCCCTTTAGATATCTGAGAATTCTCTTGATTGCCATGACATGAGATTCTCTGGGATCAGCTTGGAATCTAGCAACGAGACCAACAACAATCATAATGTCAGGTCTAGTTTGAGTAAGATACAGTAGTCCTCCAATCATTGACCTAGACTTTTTCTGATCAGCCTTAGGAGATTCATCATCTTTGCTCAGTTTACATCTAGTTTCCATGGGAGTATTCATTGGTTTTGAATCTTCCATCCCAAATTTTTTTAACAATTCTTTCACATATTTGGTCTATGATATGAAGATTCCTTTCTTTGTTTGAGTGATTTGTACACCCAAGAAGAAATTCATTTCCCCAAACATAGACATCTCAAATTCACTTTTCATTTGATTTGTAAAAGTCTTGTACATATTATCCCTTCCTCCAAAAATGATATCATCAACAAATAGTTTAACAATCAAAATATTTTCATTATCAATCATGAAGTACATGTTACTGTCAGCAGTACCTTTGTTGGAACCAATCTTCAAAGGATGTTTATCCAATCTTTCATACCAGGCCCTTGGGGCTTGTTTGAGTCCATACAGTTCTTTCTTCAACTTGCAGACCATATCACCATGATCAGACAATTGAAATCCATCTAGTTGCTCAATGTATACTTCTTCTTCCAAGTCACCATTCAGAAAGGCAGACTTGGCATCCATTTGATATACTTTAAATTCCTTGAAGGCAGCAAAAGAAAGAAATAATATGATTGCTTCAATTCTTGCCACCAGAGCAAAAGTTTCTTCAAAATCAACTCCTTCTACTTGAGAATAACCCTTGTAGACCAATCTAGCTTTGTTTATGACTACTTCACCATCTTCATTCAGTTTGTTCCGGAAGACCCACTTGGTCCCAATCACATTTTTGTTTCTAGGTTTGGGAACAAGATCCCAAGTGTGATTTTTCTCAATCTGCATCAACTCTTCCTCCATTGCTTTAGTCCAGCTTTCATCATTACATGCTTCACTTACTGTTTTTGGTTCAATCTTTGAAATCAGACAATACTTTTCTGAGTCTTGAGCAATCTTTCTTCTTGTTTGAACACCTTTGCTTTTATCACCTATGATATGGTCTTCAAAATGATTCAATCTTACATATCTGGGAGTTTTGGGAATTTCTTGCACTTCTATTTCTTGGACAGGTTCATTCAAACTTGTCTCTTCTTCTTGTATTTCAAGATTCTCCAAATTAGTCTGGATCTGAATTCCAGAAGGGGCTTCTTGGACCAAAGCATCATTCTGATCATCTTCTTCATATTCATAAAACCTTGAGGGTTTTTCAATGCCTTCATCAACCTTCACATTTATACTTTCTATAATCTTTCTCAATCTCTTGTTATAACACCGGTATGCTTTGCTTTGAGTAGAATAACCCAAGAATATTCCTTCATCACTTCTAGCATCAAATTTGTCAAGGTCTTCATCTCTTTTAATGTAACATTTACTACCAAAGACTTTGAAATACATCACAGTAGGAGTGATGCCAAACCAAAGTTCATAAGGGGTCTTACTAGTATTACTTCTGATTTGTACTTGATTATGAGTATAGACAGTAGTGCTTACGACTTCTCTCCAGTAGATCTGAGGAACATTTGCTTCCATCATTATGGTTCTAGATGCTTCCTAGATGGTCCAGTTATTTCTATCCACTACTCCATTCTACTGTGGAGTCCTTGGAGCAGATAACTATCTTTTTATCCCATGTTTCTCATAGAATTCTATGAACTCTTTGGATCTGAATTCTCCACCTCTATCACACCTAAGACATTTTACTTTTAACCTAGTTTTATTTTCTACCATAGCCTTGAATATTTTGAATTTCTCAAGAGCCTTAGATTTCTCTTTCAGGAAAGTCACCATCATTTAGTAACATGAAATATCTATCACCTTGCAAACTCCTGATTCTTGCCGGTCCACATAGATCAGTATGAACTAAGTCCAACAATCCGATAGAGGATTGTTCCTTACTTTTGAATGTGACTTTGCTCTGCTCACCCAACTAACATTCTTTGCACAAACTGTTAGTAGGTTTCACTAGTCTTGGAAGATCTCTTACAGACTGAGTGTTGCTTATCTTGATGATATTGTCAAAATTTACATGACACATTCTCCTATGCCACAACCAACTCTGATCAATTTGAACAAATAAACAACTTTTGCCAATACCAACCAAGTGGAATATGTTACCTTTTGTTTGAGTACCGGATGCAATCTATGTTCCAGAACTTTCAAAGATCTTACATTTTCTATTTTTAAATTAGAGATCATAGCCTTTGTCCACCAACTGCTCAACACTGAGAAGATTATGCTTCAGACCTTCAACATACAGTACATCACTGGTTTTGTTCTTTCCATATAAAGAAATAGTTCCTCTGCCTCTGATTCTGCTAGCAGAATTATCACCAAATTTTACAACTCCTTCATATCTTTTCAGATCTATGAATTTATTTTTGTCACCAGTCATATGGTAAGAGAATCCACTGTCAATGACCCAATCATCCTTTTCTTCAACTTGGGCAGCCAGAGCTCTTTCTATCATTTTATGATTGACAGATTTAGAGGGTATTGGATCTTCTTCCTTGATGGCAATAAACACCCAGTCGCTTCCGGATTTGTTTCTTGTCTCTGATTCATCATCTATTACTCCTTCATCATCATCATCTTCATGAACATAGTAACATTTCTTTTGGAATCTTGATCTGTTTGGATTTGTCCTTGAAAATCTTTTCGAGCACCTTGAGACAAAATGACCAATCTTGTTGCAGTTGAAACATTTGAAGGGCCATTTTCCTTCATACTTACCAGATCCTCTCGGCAATCTTTTTGCAATAAGGGCTTCAAGTTGAGCATCTTCTGCTTCATCTTCTTCCAGATCTTTTCTTGCTTTTTCATACCATGATAGTTTCTTTGAGGAGTTCTCTCCTGAATCATACCTTTGTTTGCCTTTTATAGAGGCACTAGCTTTGAATGCAGATTCAGTCTTGGGGGGTGCATCTCTAAACTCACCCAATTCAAATGCAGCTAATTTTCCAACCAATTGATCTCTTGTGACATTTGATAAAGATCTAAATTCTTCAATAGAAGCAACCTTATGTTTGTAAGTAGGAGGTAGAGATCTGAGAACTTTGGCAACAATCTCATCTTCATCCAAGATTCCACCAGCACACCTAATGCCACAAACAAGCTCATTTACTTTTGGCATAAATGTAGTGATATTCTTATCTTCAGGTCTTCAAATTTTCCTTTCAAACTGTGTAGCTTGGCACATTTAACATATTTGTCTCCTTCATGCAGAAGTTCTAGTTTTTCCCAAATCTCATATGCAGTTTTTAAATCTATAACATTTGTCAGCTCTAAATCAGATAAGGCACTTAGTAAGGCTTCTTTTGCTCGAAGATTATCTTCAGCATCTCTGATTTCATCTACAGTTGTCACACCATTCTTTGGAGGAACATACTTCTTTGAAGTTATGGTCCAATATTGCATTCCCATACATTACAAGTGACATTCCATGTGGCTTTTCCAAAGAGTGTAATTAGTTCCATCAAACCTCAGACTATCCTTCTTGTAGGAAGACATCCTAGATCTCCTCAAGCAATTAAGCTCTTTTAGAGGAACTTAGCTTTGATACCAATTGTTAGTTTTAGGATAGACAACTAAAAGAGGGGGGTGAATCAGTTGTCTCAAAAATTTATTTAAACACTTAAAGCCTTCTTGTATTTCAACAGCATAATAATAATTCAATCAGGGAAGCACAATGCAATAATTCAAGAATAGAAACACATGAACACATATGACACCAAGATTTTAACGTGGAAAACCTGGTTAAGGGAAAAACCATGGGGTGAATAACCCAAGATTGTATTCTCTGTTAAAAGAATAAGAGGAACAAAATGGCACTTGCCAATTATGGCTCACTGCCTGAGCACACTGCTCACAAGAGGCCCACTGCTTATAGGAGAAATATTGTCTACAAAATAATAAATATTACATACTTGAACTGAAGATTAGCATCTTCACCATGCTTGAGTCAGTTCCATTTAAGCTCAATACTTCTACTCTACCTTTCGCTCTTCTCCTCTCTACCACACTCTCATCTCTACAAGGATACTTTGAAATGACTTCACAACTCTTATTTATACAAGACATCGACTTTCAGATAATCATCAAAGTTAGCACAATACATACTTTATTTTATTATAGAGCAAATACACAAATACAACTTGATTTGTTACAAGATCTTCATGTTTATCACCACACTGTAGGCCACACATATCTGGGACTTCAATCTTCTTTGAGGAATATGCCATGCTTTATAGAACATCTTCAAGATCATCCGTAAGATGTGTAAAACATCTGGTCGGCCAAGATTAGGAAGAACATAATCATCTGGAAGTAAATCTTCAATTACGAGCTCAATCTTCAATATGGACCACCAACACGAACTGGGCACAATCTAGAGACCCCTACAAGCTTGCCTGAATCACCAAGAACATCCACACCACTTCTGCTCACTGAAAGCATTCGCATCTTCATCTGGAACCTCAAGAACACAGTATGTCATCACTGTCACATTAGAATGAATGCTTGTAGACCTCTAGACCATGAACCAATTGAGTTATCGATTCACATTGGATTCCTAAACATTCCACCAAATCCGCAGAGCAAGATATTGCATTTCCGGATCGCACTGAACCTATTTGTGTCACTCTGTCACCTCTGAACAACTGCCAAAACTAGTTTAACTCATATGGCCATAACTTCTTCAAATCCTCATGCGGACCTCTCAAATCTTGACTAGATCATCTTTAGACACATATCTACAAACCCTTTGATACACATTCTCTAATCTTTATCTATCTAGAATCTTCACTTCATAGAACTTCACTGTCTTCACTATTCTTTTCTGAGACTAATTTTCTCAATATCCTCAGCACACAACTCATCCAATCCTTGACATCATTGCAACAGGAGTATGTTAACATCAATGACAACACCGGTTAGGCCCATACTTGCAACAGATGTATCCTAGGAAAACCCTAACAGGAAAAAAAACCCAGCCTTCAAAGCTCATTCTTCATATATATGGATCTCAAAACACATTACACATGGCTCAAGGGCTTTACAAATGCTAGGCCACAGCCCAAAGATTACAAACGATTCATATAACAACACTCTTGCATGACTTCCATTGTTTGATTATCATATCTCTACTCTGTAACTCATTTTGCTTTCTATTCTACTACTCATTCGGATCAAAATATCTTAACATGTTACTCCCTAATTCCATGCTATTGATGACTACTTAGAAACAATCCTTCATCTCATATTTATATCCTCCGCAAGCTTTCTAAACATCAACAAGTCAGCCTAATTGCAATGGCCAGTTTATGAAACATGTACCAAAAAATAGGTCGGGCCTAAACATACGACACTGCTCCACAAATGCATAGAACTCGATATGGATCACCATTGAAGGTTAGGCAAGTCCTAAACATTATCTACCAATTCTCCTTTTTGCTCCACACGTCATGGGATTGATCTGGAAGCTGAATTGGACTCACTGAACACGATTGCCTTCGTTCTACAAAATAATCAATCTTTCACTAGCGATGTCTCTCTGGAATCAAAGCCAAATGATCTGAATTCTTGATATGTTGTAATTGACTATGTCTAGATGTTAATTCCAAATCCATAGCCTCTAATATTCAAATACCAGAACTCTCCAAGGTCGCTCTCTCTGCAATCTAAAACTGTCTTCATTGTTTTGAATTCTTTCGGATGCTCCTGCATCAGACTTCCAGATGCTCCTACATACGACTGAAACAAGATCACTATTGGTGAAACCTTTCATCCCTTATGGATAATTTACAAACAATAATAGGAATAAATTACATAGGATTTACAAGGTTGATGGCACCTTAATCCTAACATTCTCCTACTTGACATCATACATTGTAAATACCCATACAAAAGCAATAATTAGGCACTATAAATAAGGCTCATGAAACCTCTGCACCAAACAAATTTTTCTATGCTCACAAGTTTGATCAAAGCATCTACAACATTCTCATGAGTGTCTAGTTTCTTCATCTCAATCTATCCATTTGCAACCTTTTCTCAAACAAAGTGATACTCTACACCAACATGCTTAGTCTGAGCATGATACATATGATTCTTGGCCAAACAAATAGCACTCTGGCTATCACAACAAATTTGAATGATCCTGCAATCAAAACCAATACATGTACACAATCTCCTCAACCAAACTGCCTCCTTAGAGACATGGGTAGTAGCCATATACTCGTCTTTGGTGGTGGAAAAAGCAACCGTGAGCTATGTTTTGCTCATCCAACTCACTGCTCTGCCAAACAAAGTAAACACATAGCCACTGGTGGACCTTCGACTATCCAAGTCACCTGCCCAATCCACATCAACAAATCCATGTATGCCCAAAGTTTTATCAGCACTATTAGTACCAGAATAAACCAAATAGTAATCATGAGTGCCTGATAGATATCTGAACACCCTCTTCACATAATTCCAATGCTATCTACCAGGGTTAGACATAAATCTATTCAAAACTCTGACTGCTTGGGCAATATCTAGTCTAGTGCAAACCATTGCATACATCAAAATCCCTACAACACTATCATATGGAACATTAGACATATCCTCTAAATCATCCTTATTCTTTGGACACATATCTAATGAAAGGTTAGTACCAAAGGGTAAAGGAACTCTAACTAGGTTATAGTCATGCATACTAAATCTCTGCAAAAAGGTATTCAGATACTTACTCTATGATAACCAAATCTTTCTATTACCTCTATCCTTTTTGATCTCCATCCCCAAAATATACCTTGCAACTCCAAGATCCTTCATTTCGAATGCACCTAAAAGTTGGGCTTTCAACTCACTAATCATACCCTTAGTATTGCTGGAAAATAACATGTCATCAACATACACGATGAAGGGGTTAAATCATAAAACACACAATAATAGAAATTGTACACAGAAAATAGAATGATATTTTATTAATATGGGCAAAACATTATATTACAGAAGCTCAAATACAATCAGAGGATGAATCCCCTACAAGATGCAACACATTACAACTCCTTCTCTCAAGACTCTGGAATCTTCTACCTTCTGTAACCCCAAATCAATTAGGGTTTCTATTTTCCCACCTTTTCTTGACTCTACACCTTCCCCCTTACCTCTACTACCCCAAGGGTTCCCAAAAATGGTCATATATAGCCCTTTTTGGTGGCCACCAGCTTAATTTCAAAATTTGCATCTTCCCCCCAAAACAGGTCAACTTCGTGGAGCCATAACTTTCGATCCAACCGTTGGATTTTCAATTATAATACCTTTTTGGAAAGCTCTTGAAAACATGGTTGTGCACAAGCAATGCCTTAAGGTAGACTATTTCGGTATCCCACTAAGTTTTGGGTCCATCCAAAGCCTCTAAGTGCCTCAAATTTGACTTTGAATATTTCAATAGGATTTTTGGAATTTGAAATTTTAATATCTCACAAATGACAAATGATATTGAAGTGATTTCTTCACCATTAGCTTTAATTCACCATTCTGGAGGTCCGTCTAAGATTTTGTATCCAACCGTGGACAAATGCAAACTTACTAAAAATGGTAACCCTGCCAAATTTAGCCCTTATTGAAAAGAAACAACTTTTTTTTTGGTTGATGCAAGATTACTCTTACACCCTAGATGCTCCTGCATCAGACACCTGAGGTAATTTGAAAAGTGACCCGGTCACTTCTTATGGGTTAGAGGGAAACCAAAACGGTTAACCTCAATCTCAAATAACCATGATGAATCTTCAACAGGCCTTCCTTTCCATTTCACTAAGTATTATGTATATTGCCTGTTTCTTGTACTCTTACCCACACGGCTATCGAAAATGCCCTCTATCTCCTCCTTCTTTGAAGTTGGTGTTGGAATGTACCACTGTGTTATTTTTTCAAGTCCATCATCATGATACTCTATCCAATCTGAAATGTTGAACACTAGTGAAATATTGATGTCATCAAGCAACTCTACATCAAATGCACTTCCTGAATCATGTTTCTTCAGGATTCTACATGGTCCAAATTTCCTGATCTTCAGCTTATTATATGTACCAACTAGAAATCTCTTTTCTCAAGTGAACCATGACTTCATCATCCTCCTAAAACTCATCATCATTAGTCCTCTTGCAAGGAATGAAATGTGCCATCTTCGAGAATCTATCCACCACCACAAAAATGGAATCATGTCCTCTATGTGTCCTTGGTAAACCAAGAACAATATCTATACTGATATCATCCCATGACTTCTCTGGTACAGGTAATGGCTAATATAGCCCTATATTCTAACTTGTTCCTTTTTTTATCTAACAAACTCAGCAACTCTGTACAAATTTCCTCACGTCCTGCTGCAATTGTGGCCAATAATAATTTTCACCAACATTAGCAATGGTTTTATCTCGACCAAAGTGTCTAGCCAATCCTCCACTATGCTTCTCCTTAATAAAGTTCTCTCTCATGGAACTCCTTGGAATGCACAACTGGCTTCCTCTAAACATTATGCCATCTTGGATTATGAAATCCAACCATTTTGTCCTGTCCAAAGCAACAGGTTCCAAAAAAGCTTTCTAGGCCTTTGCAAAATATGGACCTTCAGGATAAAAACTTTTGAGCTCATCAAACCCAACAACCTCTATCTTCATTTCTGTCAACAAATTTTGTCTTCTACTCAAGGCATCTATAACTCTGTTGGACTTCCCACTCCTGTGCTTCAAAACAAAAGTATAGCTCTGCAAAAGCTCAACCCATTTTAAGTGCCTTTGGTTTAACTTTCCTTGACTATTAAGATACTACAAAGCCTGATGATCAGTATATAAAACAAACTTCTTTGGCAACAAATAATGTCTCCATTTATTCAAAGCCTGAACTATTGCATAAAACTCTTGATCATAAACAAAATACTTTTTCTTGGCATCATTAAGCTTCTCACTAAAATAGGCAATGGGCTTACCTTCTTGACTCAAAACAGCTCCTATAGCACTGCCACTAGCATCACAATCTACCTAAAATACCTTATTGAAATTTTGAAGTGCCAAAATAGGTTGCTCTGTGACTTTGTGCTTCAATATATCAAAGCTTTTATCTACTCCTTTAGTCCATGTAAATTCTTTTCTATCTCCTCTCATTGCCTCGGTTAGGGGTGCACAAATGCTACTAAAATTCCTGATAAACTTTCTGTAAAAACTTGCCAAACCATGAAAAGATTGTACCTCTGTTGCACTCCTTGGCATAGGCCATTCAATGATAGCCCTTATTTTTTCTGCATCCATCTTAAGACCTTCCTCTGAGACAACAAATCCCAGGTATACCAACTCCTTTATAAAACTACATTTCTTCAGATTGATCAACAACTTCTCCTCCCTCAGCTTCTCCAAAACTCTTCTGATATGCATCATATGCTCATCCCAAGTCTTACTGAAAATTAAAATATCATCTAAATAAACAATAACAAAACTTCCCAAAAATTCTTTCAATACCTCGTTCATGAGCCACATGAATGTGCTCGGTGCATTGGTTAGCCCAAAGGGCATGACTAACCACTCATACAAACCTTCCTTTGTCTTGAAGGTTGTCCTCCATCCGTCTCCTTCCTTGATACTAATCTGGTGATACCTACTCTTCAGGTCAATTTTCGTGAAGTACTTGGCTCCACTCAAACAGTCCATTATATCATCCATTCTTGGCAATGGAAACCTATACTTGATCATGATCTTATTTATGGCTCGAGAATCTATGCACGTTCTCCACTCTCCATCTTTCTTTGGTGCGAGTACTGCAGGTACCGCACATGGACTCAGGCTCTCCCTTATTAGTCCCTTTCTTAACAACTTGTGGACTTGTCTGTTCAACTCTTCATTTTCTACTGGAGTCATTCTGTGGGCTGCCTTATTTATCAAACTAGTTCCTACTATCAAATCCATTTGATGACATATCTTCCTCACTGGTGGTAAACCATCTAGTACATTATCAGAGACAATATCTTGAAATTCTTCCAGCATTTTTGATACTTTCACTGGTAATCTTCACACTTCTCTTGACTAATCTTAGGAATCAATGCAAAGCAATCACACACATGCTCCATACCCTCCAAAAAATTTCTACCATCTACCAAGAAAATTCTGGCAGTACTACATACCTTTTCTTCCACTTCCTTCAAGGGCTTTAATTTATGACGGACTCCATCCTTTGTTAGGCAATATGTGATTGCATGGCCATCATGGACAGCGCTCCTATCATAGTACCATGGCCTCCCCAAAAACATATGACATGCGTCCATTGGTATGATATCACACAGAACCTCATCATGGTAGTCTCCAATGTTGAATTTCACTAAACATTACTCATTGACCAAAGCTATGTGGTCCTTCTGTAACCATGCAATCCGATATGGATGTGGAAGCTTTCTTCTTGTGAACTTCAACTTGTCAACCATCTCCTCTGAAACAAGATTGCCAGTGCTTCCACTGTCAATAATAATATCACAACACTTACCTTCACATTTACACCTTATGTGGAATAAACTCTTCCTCTGATTGGGTTCTTTCTCTTCATTAAACAAAGTTCTTCAGACAACTAGGGTTTCTCCCCTTTCAACATCTTCAGAATGCTTAGACTATGCATCTTCATCTACATGTGCAACTCGTACATTACCTTCAAGTCTTCTATTTGTCCTTCCTTGATGTTGAGGACACACATATGCTCGATGCCCTTCTTCTCCACATTGGAAACAGGTTCCTCTGGAACCTCCTCTTCCAGGTCCTTGCCCAAGTCTACTTATTCCTCTTCCTCTTTGCTCACCATTATTCTGGTCACGAGGGTGGTAGATATTATGTCCTCTCTGATTTCGACTGGTCCCAGCTTCTTCACTTTTCTTTGGATCTTCATTTCGGCCACCATAGGGTCTTCTACTAGTCCTTCTGCCTTGACCTCTTCCCCTTTGCTATCTTTCAAATCTCTTATTAAGCTTCTCTTCCACCTTCAGGGAAAACTGGTATGCATCTTCTATGGTGGTCATTCTGACCAGGCTCAACTCTTCTTGAATACTTAGCCTCAACCCATTAATGTAATGGGCTACCTTCTCCTTGTTTGCCTCTCCATGGCCTGTCCTAATAGTGATCTTATAAAAATCTTCTGTATACTTCTTAACAGACTTGTTACCTTGCTTTAATCCTTGCAAATTCTTTAACAACTCCATCTCATAGTCCACAGAAATCAACTGCTTCTTCAATTTCTCCACCATCCAATCCCATCTGGTAATCATTGCTTTTCCTCTTCTATTTCTCTCTATCTAGACCTCCTTCCACCAAATACTGGCATGGCCCTTCAACTTTGTCTTTACAAACTTGACCCATTCTGGGTCTTCCACATCTTCATACTAGAAATACTCTGCCATATCATTGATCCAATCAATAAGTTGTTTTAGATTCAAATCTCCAAAACACGTAGAAACTATGATCCTAGGCCTCTTTCTGATCTTTGAAATGGCCCTCAACAACCTAACTTCTGTAGGATCTCCCACAACTTCTTTTTCTTCCTTAGATAGCTCTTCTTCTGCATCATCTTCACTTTCCTCCTTCTCGGCTCAAACCCTCTTTGCAGCTCCTCTTGCAATGCATCAATTTGTCTTTGTAGGGCTCTAAAACCCTCTTCCATCAAAGCATTCCTCCCACCATGGTTTATTCGTGGATGCATCTTGATCTCTGCAACAAACCCACAACCTCAGGTCCTGGTGCAAACTACCTCAGAGTCGGCGATCTGTCTACGCATTAAGGAACCCTTGCTCTGATACCACTTGATGAAGGGGGTAAATCATAAAAAAAACAATAACAGAAATTGCACACAAACAACATAATGATATTTTATTAATATGGGCAAAACATTACATTACAGAAGCTCGAATACAATCAGAGGATGAATCCCCTACAGGGTGCAACACATTACAATCCTTCTCTAAAGACTCTGGAATCTTTCACCTTCTGTAACCCCAAATCAATTAGCGTTTCTATTTTCCCACCTTTTCTTGACTCTACACCTTCCCCCTTAACTCTGCTACACCAAGGGTTCCCAAAAATGGTCGTATATAGCCCATTTTGGCGGCCACCAGTTTAGTTTTGAAATTTGCATCTCCCCCATAGGTCAATTTCGCAGGTTCATAACTTTTGATCTGACCGTTGGATTTTCAATAATAATACCTTTTCAGAAAGCTCTCGAAAAGAAGGTTGTACACAAGTTGTCCTTTAAGGTAGACTACTTGGACTTCCCACCAAATTTTGGGCCCATCCGAAGCCTCTAGGTGCCTCAAATTTGACTTTGAATATTTCAATAAGATTTTTAGAATTTGAAATTTTAATATCTCACAAATGACAAATGATATTGAAGTGATTTCTTCACCATTAGCTCTAATTCACCATTTTGGAGGTCTGTCTAAAATTTTGTATCCAACCATGGACAAATGCAAACTTACTAAAAATAGTAACCCTGCCAAATTTAGCCCTTATTGAAAAGAAACAACTCTTTTTTTTTTTGGTTGATGCAAGATTGCTCTTACACCCTAGATGCTCCTGCATCAAACACTCGGGGTAATTTGAAAAGTGACCCTGTCACTTCTCATGACTTAGAGGGAAACCAAAATGGTTAACCTCAGTCTCAGATAAGCATGATGAATCTTCAACAGGCCTTCCTTTCCATTTCACCAAGCATTTTGTAGACTGCCTATTTCTTGTACTCTTACCCACACAGTTATCTAGAATGCCCTCTATCTCCTCCTCTGAAGTAGGTGCTAGAATGTCCCAGTGTGTTCTTTTATCAAGTCCATCATCATGATACTCTATCAAATCTGAAATGTTGAACACTAGTGAAATATTGATGTCATCAAGCAACTCTACATCAAATGCATTTCCTGAATCATGCTTCTTCAGGATTCTACATGGTCCAAATTTCCTCATCTTCAGCTTATTATATGTACCAACTAGAAATCTCTTTTCTCAAGTGAACCATGACTTCATCATCCTCCTAAACCTCCTTATGTCTCTTCTTTTGATCTGCTTTAGCCTTATATTGAGAATTCATCTTATGGATATGCTTTCTTACCTCTTCATGCAAATTCTTCATGTGCATAGCAAAATTATCAACTTCAGCACTACTCTTCTCTCCCTTACCCATCCTCTTCAATTCATAAGTAGTTCTTGGGCTATTCGCATACACTACCTGGAATGGAGATTTACCTGTGCTACTATTGACAGAATTGTTGTAAACAAATTCTGCCTATGGTAAAATCAAATCCCATCCCTTGGGCTTACCTCCTACTAAGCATCATTGCAGGTTACCCAAACTCCTATTCACCACTTCTGTCTGTCCATCAGTCTATGGATGATGTGCAGAACTAAACTTCAAATTTATCTTCAACTTCTTCCACAATGTCCTCCAAAAATAAACAACAAACTTGGTATCTCGATCTAAAAATATGGTCTTTGGTAGGCTGTGTAATCTCACCACCTCTCTGAAAAATAATTCAGCAATATGAATAGCATCATTAGTCTTCTTGTAAGGAATGAAATGTGCCATCTTCGAGAATCCATCCACCACCACAAAAATGGAATTATGTCCTCTCCGTGTCCTTGGTAAACCAAGAATAAAATCCATACTGATATCATCCCGTGGCTTCTCTGGTACAGGTAATGGCTGACATAGCCCTATATTCTAACTTGTTCCTTATGCCATCTGACACACTCAACAACTCTGCACAAATTTCCTCACGTCCTACTGCAAATGTGGCCAATAATAATTTTCACCAACAATGGAAATGGTTTTATCTTGACCAAAGTGTCCAACCAATCCTCCACTATGCTTCTCCTTAATCAAGTTCTCTATCATGGAACTCCTTGGAATGCACAACTGGCTTCCTCTAAACAACATGCCATCTTGGATTATGAAATCCAACCATTTTGTCTTGTCCAAAGTAATAGGTTCCAAACAAGCTTTCCAAGCCTCTGCAAAATTTGGATCGTCAGGATAAAAACTTTTGAGCTCATCAAACCCAACAACCTCTATCTTCATTTTTGTCAACAAATTTTTCCTTCTACTCAAGGCATTTGTAACTCTATTGGACTTCCCACTTCTGTTCTTCAAAACAAAAGTATAGCTCTTCAAAAACTCAACCCATTTTAAGCGCCTCTAGTTCAACTTTCCTTGACTATTAAGCTACTGCAAAGCCTAATGATCAATATATAAAACAAACTCCTTTGGCAACAAATAATGTCTCCATTTCTTCAAAGCTTAAACTATTGCATAAAACTCCTGATCATAAACAAATACTTTTTCTTAGCATCATTAAGCTTCTCACTAAAATAGCCAATGGGCTTACCTTCTTGACTCAAAATAGTTCTTATAGCATTGCCACTAGCATCACAATCAACCTAAAATACCTTATTGAAATATGGTTGTGCCAAAACAGGTTGCTCTTTGACTTTCTGCTTCAATGTATCAAAGCTTTTAGCTTCTCCTTTAGTCCATCTAAACTCTTTTCTATCCCCTCTCATTGTCGTAGTTAGGGGTACACAAATGCTACTAAAATTCCTGATAAACTTTCTATGAAAACTTGCCAAACCATGAAAATACCGTACCTCCGTTGCACTCCTTGGTGTAGGCTATTCAATGGTAGCCCTTATTATTTTTGGGTCCATCTTAAGACCTTCCTCTAAGACAACAAATCCCAGGTATACCAACTCCTTCTTTGCAAAACTACATTTCTTCAGATTGATCAACTTCTCCTCCCTCAGCTTCTCCAAAACTCTTCTGATATTCATCATATGCTCATCCCAGGTCTTTATAAAAATAAAAATATTATCTAAATAAACAATAACAAAACTTTCCAAAAATTCTTTCAATACCTCATTCATGAGTCGCATGAATGTGCTCGGTTCATTGGTTAGCCCAAAGGGCATGACTAGGCACTCATACAAACCTTCCTTTGTCTTGAAGGCTATCTTCCATTCGTCTCCTTCCCTGATACGAATCTGGTGATACCCACTCTTTAGGTCAATTTTCATGAAGTACTTGGCTCCACTCAAACAGTCCATTATGTCATCCATTCTTGGCAATGGAAACTTGTACTTTATTGTGATCTTATTCATGGATCATGAATTTGTACACATTCTCCACTCTCCATGTTTCTTTGGTGCTAGTACTGTAGGTACCGCACATGGACTCAGGCGCTCCCTTATTAGTCCCTTCCTTAACAACTCATGGACTTGTCTGTTCAACTCTTCATTCTCTACTGGAGTCATTCTATGGGCTACCTTATTTGGCAAAGTAGCTCCTGGTATCAAATCCATTTGATGACTTATCTTCCTCACTAGTGGTAAACCTTCTGGTACATTATCAGAGACAATATCTTAAAATTCTTCCAACATTTATAAGACTTCTGTTGGTTCATTTCACATTTCTCTTGACTAATCTTAGGAATCAATGCAAAGCAATGATGCTCATGCTTCATACCCTCCAAAAATTTTCTATCATCTACCAAGCAAATTCTGGTAGTACTACATACCTTTTCTTCCACTTCGTTTAAGGGCTTCAGTTTATGATGGACTCCATTCTTTGTTAGGGAATATGTGTTTGTACAGCCATCATGGGCATCGCTCCTATCATACTACCATGGTCTCCCCAACAACATATGACATGCGTCCATTGGTATGATATCACACAGCACCTCATCATGGTAGTCTCCAATCTTGAACTTCACTAAACACTGCTCATTGACCAAAACTTTGTGGTCCTTCTACAACCATGCAATCTGATATTGATTTGGATGCTATCTTCTTATCAACGTCAACTTGTCAACCATCTCCTCTGAAACAAGATTGTCAGTGCTTCCACTGTCAATAATAATATCACAACACTTACCTTCAAATTTACACCTTGTGTGGAATAAACTCTTCCTCTAATTGGGTTCTTTCTCTTCATTCAACAAAGTTGTTCTAACAACTAGGGTTTCTCCCCTTTCAGCATCTTTAGAATGCTCAGACTATGCATCTTCATCTACATGTGCAACTTGTGCATTACCTTCAAGCCTTCTATTTGTCCTTCCTTGATGTTGCGGACACTCATATGCTCGATGTCCTTCTTCTCCACATTGGAAATAGGTTCCTCTGAAACCTCCTCTTCCAAGTCCTTTCCTAGGTCTACCTCTTCCTCTTCCTCTTTGTTGGAACAATGCAAATAATTGAGAGGGGGGGTGAATCAGTTATTTTATAACTTTTATCTTTCTTGCTTTCTTTTCTTATTTTAACATTTAGTGCTCTATCAAAACATGGAAGTAGAGACAATCACAAGAACTGAAAATTTAAATAAACACATAACACAAGGATTTTTATGTGGAAACCCTGTTAAGGGAAAAACCACAGGGTAACTAACCTAAGATTGTATCCTCTATTAAAAGAATAAGGAGCACAAATGGCACTTGCCAATTAGGGCTCACTGCCTGAGCACACTGCTCACAAGAGGCACACTGCCTATAAGAGACTCACTGTCTACAAAACTTACAGAAGATAATCAAATGTTTGAACTGATGAGAAGCATCTACAAATGCAAGAGTTCAGTTCCGGTTAGGCAAAATATACTGATCTGATGCACTTCATTCTTCCTCTGTTCAATGTTGTTATTCAATCACATACTAGACTTGAATTGTTCATATATTTGCATCAAGGATTTTCATCAACTTTCTATTTGGCAACAAGAACACTTAAGATGTTTGTAAGTTATTGATCTATCAGCTGAATCCATTCTTGATTTGTGATGCGTATAAAAAACATAGGCATAGAAGTCATTAATTATGTTGGCCAACATTGTATAATCCCACAAATTGCTTGGTCAACACCTTTTATTCATTCGGATTGAAGTCTAATACTCTGCCGGTCAGTTCTTCTTCTATCTACTCTACCTGACTGGAACCCAACAATCAGATGCTCAAATATTTTTCTCGCTTTATCACTGAAGGCTAAATCTTTGGAATACAGTAGTCATGATACCCCTCTTGACTTGTCCAAGTCTACAACTTACTGAGTTACACCATCTAAGAGATCCAAAACTGATTGTCAAACCCTGTTACATACTCTGTTCTTGTTCATCAGACCAAAACAATCTTCAATCTGACTTTCGGTATAGGTATACTATGTACTGTGGATGTGTGGGATAGACTTTGTTGCCATCAATGACAACACTTATGAAGCCACATAGTGTCTCTTGCCAACACTCTTTGCTCACCATTATTCTGGTCACGAGGGCGGTAGGTATTATCTCCTCTCTAATTTCGACTAGTTCCAGCTTCTTCACTTTTCTTTGAATCTTTATTTCAGCCTCCATAGGGTATTCCACCAGTCCTTCCGCCTTGACCTCTTCCCCTTTGCTTTCTTTGAAATCTCTTATTCAACTTCTCTTCGACCTTCAGGGAAAACTGGTATGCATCTTCTATGGTGGTCATTCTCACTAGGCTCAACTCCTCTTGAATACTTGGCCTCAACCCATTAATGTAACGGGCTACCTTCTCTTTGTTGGCCTCTCCATGGCTTGTCCTGATAGTGATCTAATAAAAATCTTCTGTATACTCCTTAACAGACTTGTTACCTTGCTTCAATCCTTGCAGCTTCTTCAGCAACTCCATCTCATAGTCCAAAGGAATCAACTGCTTCTTTAATTTCTCCACCATCCAATCCCATCTGGTAATCTTTGCTTTTCCTCTTCTATTTCTCTCTAACTGGACCTCCTTCCACCAAATACTGGCATAGCCCTTCAACTTTGTCTTTGTAAACTTGACTCGTTTTGGATCTTCCACATCTTCATACTTGAAATACTCCTCCATATCATTGATCCAATCAATAAGTTGTTCCAGATTCAAATCTCTAGAATAGGTAGAAACTTTGATCCTAGGCCTCTTTCCGATCTTTGAAATGGCCCTCAACAACCTAACTTCTGCAGGATCTCCCGGAGCTTCTTGTTCTTCCTTAGATAGCTCTTCTTCAGCTTCATCTTTGCTTTCCTCTCTCCTTCTCAGCTCAAACCCTCGTCGTAACTCCTCTTGCAATGCATCGATTTGTCTTTGCAGGGCTCTAAAACCCTCTTCCATCAAAGCACTCCTCCAACCACGGTTTCTTAGTGGATGCATCTTGATCTCTGTAGCAAACCCACAACCTCAGGTCCTGGTGCAAACTGCCTCACAATCGGTGATCTATCTACACACTCAGGAACCCTTGCTCTAATACCATTTGATGAAGGGGGTAAATCATAAAACACACAATAACAGAAATTGCACACAAAAAATAGAATGATATTTTATTAATATGGGCAAAACATTACATTACAAAAGCTTAAATACAATCTGAGGATGAATCCCCTATAGGTTGCAACACATTACAGCTCCTTCTCTCAAGACTCTGGAATCTTCCGCCTTCTGTAACCCCAAATCAACTAGGGTTTCTATTTTCCCGCCTTTTCTTGACTCTACACCTTCCCCCTTAACTCTACTACCCCAAGGGTTCCCAAAAATGGTCATATATAGCCTTTTTTGGCAGCCACTAGCTTAATTTTGAAATTTGCATCTCCCCCAAAAAATAGGTCAACTTCGCGGGGCCATAACTTTCGGTCCGACCATTCGATTTTCAATTATAATACCTTTTTGGAAAGCTCTCAGAAAGACGGTTGTGCATAAATGGTGCCTAAAGGTAGATTGCTTGGGTTTCCCACCAAATTTTGAGCCCATCCGGAGCCTCTAAGTGCCTCAAATTTGACTTTGAATATTTCAATAGGATTTCTGGAATTTGAAATTTTAATATCTCATAAATGACATGATATTGAAGTGCTTTCTTCACCATTAACTTCAATTCACCATTCTGGAGGTCCATCTAAGATTTTGTATCCAACTGTGCAAAAATGCAAACTTACTAAAAATAGTAACCATGCCAAATTTAGCCCTTATTGAAAAGAAACAATGTTTTTGCTTTTTTTTGGTTGATGCAAGATTGCTCTTACACCCTAGATGTTCTTGCATCAAACACCCGGGGTAATTTGAAAAGTGACCCTGTCACTTTTCATGAGTTAGAGGGAAACCAAAACGGTTAACCTCACTCTCAGATAACCATGATGAATCTTCAACAGGCCTTCCTTTACATTTCACCAAGTATTTTGTATACTGCCTGTTTCTTGTACTCTTACCCACACGGCTATCCAGAATGCCCTCTATCTGCTCCTTCTCTGAAGTAGGTGTTGGAATGTCCCATTGTGTTCTTTTATTAAGTCCATCATCATGATACTCTATCAAATCTGAAATGTTGAACATTGGTGAAAGATTGATGTCATCAGACAACTCTACCTCAAATACATTTTTGAATCATGTTTCTTCAAGATTTTACGTGGTCCAAATTTCCTCATCTTCAGCTTATTATATTTACCAACTGGAAATCTTTCTTTTCTCGAGTGAACCATGACTTCATCACCCTCTTGAAACTCATTATGTCTCTTCTTCTGATCTACTTTAGCCTTAAACTGAGAATTCATCTTATGGATATGCTTTCTTACCTTTTCGTGCAAATTCTTCATGAGCTCAGCAAAATTTTCAGCTTCAGCACTACTCTTCTCCCCCTTATCCATCCTCCTCTATTTAGAAGTAGTTCTTGGGCTACTCCCATACACAACCTAGAGTGGAGATTTACCTGTGCTCCTATTGACATAATTGTTGTAAGCAAATTCTGCCTGTGGTAAAATCAAGTCCCATCCCTTGGGCTTATCTCCTACTAAGCATCATAGCAGGTTACCCAAACTCCTATTCACCACTTCTATCTGTCCATCAGTCTGTGGATGATGTGCAGAACTGAACTTCAAATCTGTCTTCAACTTCTTCCACAATGTCTTCCAGAAATAACCAACAAACTTGGTATCTCAATCTGAAACTATGCTCTTTGGTAGACCGTGAAATCTCACCATCTCTCTGAAAAATAATTCAGCAATATGAACAACATCATTAGTCTTCTTGCAAGAAATGAAATGTGCCATCTTCGAGAATCTGTAAACCACCATAAAAATGGAATCATGTCCTCTCCGTGTCCTTGGTAAACCAAGAACAAAATCCATACTAATATCATCCCATGGCTTCTCTGGTATAGGTAATAGCTGATATAGCCCTATATTCTGATTTGTTCCTTTTGCCATCTGACACACTCAGTAACTATGCACAAATTTCCTCACATCCTACTGCAACTGTGGCCAATAATAATTTTCACCAACAATAGTAATGGTTTTATTTCGACCAAAGTGTCCAGCCAATCCTCCACTATGCTTCTCCTTAATCAAGTTCTCTATCATGGAACTCCTTGGAATGCACAACTGGCTTCCTCTAAACAACATGCCATCTTGGATTATGAAATCCAACCATTTTGTCCTGTCCAAAGTAATAAGTTCCAAACAAGCTTTCCAGGCCTCTACAAAATCTAGATCTTCAGGATACAAATATTTGAGCTCATCGAACCCAACAACCTCTATCTTCATTTCTCTGAACAAATTTTTCCTTTTACTCAAGGCATTTGTAACTCTATTGGACTTCCCACTCCTATGCTTCAAAACAAAAGTATATCTCTGTAAAAACTCAACCCATTTTAAGTGCCTCTGGTTCAACTTTCCTTGACTATTAAGATACTACAAAGCCTAATGATCAGTATATAAAACAAACTCCTTTGGCAACAAATAATGTCTCCATTTCTTCAAGGCCTGAACTATTGCATAAAACTCTTGATCACAAATAGAAAACTTTTTCTTGGCATCATTAAGCTTCTCACTAAAATAGGCAATGGGCTTACCTTCTTGACTCAAAATAGCTCCTATAGCACTGCCACTAGCATCACGATCTACCTGAAATACCTTATTGAAATCTGGAAGTGCCAAAACAGGTTGCTCTTTGACTTTCTGCTTCAATGTATCAAAGCTTGTATCTGCTCCTTTAGTCCATCTAAACTCTTTTCTATCCCCTCTCATTGCCTCAGTTAGGGGTGCAAAAATGCTACTAAAATTCCTAGTAAACTTTTTGTAAAAACTTGCCAAACCATGAAAAGATCGTACCTCCATTGCACTCCTCAGCGTAGGCCATTCAATGATAGCCCTTATTTTTTCTGGGTCTATCTTAAGACCTTCCTGTGAGACAAAAAATCCCAGGTATACCAACTCCTCCTTTGCAAAACTACATTTCTTTAGATTGATCAACAACTTCTCCTCCCTCAGCTTCTCCAAAACTCTTATGTTATGCATCATATGCTCATCCCAAGTCTTACTGAAAATCAAAATATCATCTAAATAAACAATAACAAAACTTCCCAAAAATTCTTTCAAAACCTCGTTCATGAGCCGCATGAATGTGTTCGGTGCATTGGTTCACGCAAAGGGCATGACTAACCACTCATACAAACCTTCCTTTGTCTTAAAGGCTGTCTTCCATTCGTCTCCTTCCCTGATACGGATCTAGTGATACCCACTCTTTAGGTCAATTTTTTAGTACTTAGCTCCACTCAAACAGTCCATTATGTCATCTATTCTTGGCAATGGAAACTTGTACTTGATCGTGGTTTTATTTATGGCTCAAGAATCTATACACATTCTCCACTCTCCATCTTTCTTTAATGGTAGTACTGCAGGCACCGCACATGGACTCAGGCTCTCCCTTATCAATCCCTTCCTTAACAACTCGTGGACTTGTCTGTTCAACTGTTCATTCCCTACTGGAGTCATTATGTGGGCTACCTTATTTGGTAAACTAGCTACTAGTATCAAATCCATTTGATGACTTATCTTCCTCACTAGTGGTAAACCTTCTGGTACATTATCAGAGACAATATCTTGAAATTCTTCCAACATTTTTGAGACTTCTGCTAGTACATCTTAACGTTTCTCTTGACTAATTTTTGGAATCAATGCAAAGCAATGACTCTCATACTTCATACTCTCCAAAACGTTTCTATCATCTACCAAGTAAGTTATGGCAGTACTACATACCTTTTCTTCCACTTCCTTTAAGGGCTTCAATTTATGATGTACTCCATCCTTTGCTAGGGAATATGTGTTTGCATGGCCATCATGGACATCGCTCCTATCATATTGCCATGACCTCCCCAACAACATATGACATGCATCCATTGGTATGATATCACACATGACCTCATCATGGTAGTCTCCAATCTTGAACTTCACTAAACACTGCTCATTGACCAAAGCTCTGTGGTCCTTCTGCAACCATGCAATCCGATATGGATGTGGATGCTTTCTTCTTGTCAACATCAACTTGTCAACCATCTCCTCTGAAACAAGATTGTTAGTGCTTCCACTGTCAATAATAATATCACAACACTTACCTTCACATTTACACCTTTTGTAGAATAAACTCTTCCTCTGATTGGGTTCTTTCTCTTCATTCAACAAATTTGTTCTGACAACTAGGGTTTCTCCCCTTTCAACATCTTTAGAATGCTCAGACTGTGCATCTTCATCTACATGTGCAACTTGTGCATTACCTTCAAGTCTTCTATTTGTCCTTCCTTGATGTTGTGGACACTCGTATGCTCAATGCTGTTCTTCTCCACATTGGAAACAAGTTCTTCTGAAACCTCCTCTTCCAGGTCCTTGCCTAGGTCTACCTGTTCCTCTTCCTCTTTGGTCACTATTATTTAGGTCACGAGGGTTGTAGGTATTATCTCCTCTCTAATTTTGACTAGTTCCAGTTTCTTCACTTTTCTTTGGATCTTCATTTCAGCCTGCATAGGGTTTTCCACCAGTCCTACTACTTTGACCTCTTCCCCTTTGCTTGCTTTCAAATCTCTTATCCAGCTTCTCTTCCACCTTCAGGGAAAACTAGTATGCATCTTCTATGGTGGTCATTCTGACCAAGCTCCATGGGCTACCTTCTCCCTCTTAGCCTCTCCATGGCCTATCCTGATAGTGATCTTATAAAAATCTTCTATATACTCCTTAACAGACTTGTTACCTTGCTTCAATCGTTGTAGCTTCTTCAACAACTCCATCTCATAGTCCAAAAGAATCAACTGCTTCTTCAATGTCCCTACCATCTGATCCCATCTGGTAATCTTTGCTTTTCCTCTTCTATTTCTCTCTAACTGGACCTCCTTCCACCAAATACTGGCATGGCCCTTCAACATTGTTTTTGCAAACTTGACCCGTTCTGGGTTTTCCACATCTTCATACTCGAAATACTCCCCCATATCATTGATCCAATCAATAAGTTGTTCTAGATTCAAATCTCTAGAATAGGTAGAAACTTCAATCTTGGGCCTCTTTTCGATATTTGAAATAGCCCTCAATAACCTAACTTTTGTTGGATCTCTCATAACTTCTTGTTCTTCCTCTGATAACTCTTCTTTAGCTTCATCTTCGCTTTCCTCTCTCCTTCTCGGCTTGAACTCTTCATAGCTCCTCTTACAATGCATCAATTTGTCTTTGTAGGGCTCTAAACCCTCTTCTATCAAAGCATTCCTCCCACCATGGTTTCTTCGTGGAGGCATCTTGAACTTTGCAGCAAACCCACAACCTCAGTTCCTGGTGCAAACTGCCTCATAGTCAGCGATCTGTCTACGCACTCAGGAATCCTTGCTCTGATAACACTTGATGAAGAGGGTAAATCATAAAACACACAATAACAGAAATTGCATACAGAAAATAGAATGATATTTTATTAATATGGGCAAAACATTACATTACATAAGCTCAAATACAATCAAAGAATGAATCCCCTATAGGCTGCAACACATTATAGCACCTTCTCTCAAGACTCAGGAATCTTCTGTCTTCTGTAACCCCAAATCAACTAGGGTTTCTATTTTCCCACCTTTTCTTGACTCTACACCTTCCCCCTTAACTCTACTACCCCAAGGGTTCCCAAAAATGGTCATATATAGCCCTTTTTGGTGGCCACCATCTTATTTTTTAAATTTGCATCTCCCCCCCAAAATAGGTCAACTTCACGGGGCAAACTTTCGATCCGACTGTTGGATTTTCAATTATAATACCTTTTCAGAAAGCTCTCGAAAAGACGATTGTGCACAAGCAATGCTTTAAGATAGACTGCTTGGGTTTTCCACCAAATTTCAGGCTCATTCGAAGCTTCTAAGTGCCTCAAATTTGACTTTGAATATTTCAATAGGATTTTTCAGAATTTGAAATTTTAATATCTCACGATTGATAAATGATATTGAAGTGATTTCTTCACCATTTTGGAGGTCCGTCTAAGATTTTGTATCCAACCATGTACAAATGTAAACTTGCTAAAAATAGTAACCCTGCCAAATTTAGCCCTTATTGAAAACAAACAACATTTTTTTTTGGTTGATGCAAGATTACTTTTACACCCTAGATGCTCCTGCATCAAACATCCGGGGTAATTTTTAAAGTGACCCTATCACTTCTCATGAGTTAGAGGGAAACCAAAATGGTTAACCTCAGTCTCAGATAAGCATGATGAATCTTCAATAGGCCTTCCTTTCCATTTCACCTAGTATTCTGTATACTGCCTATTTCTTGTACTCTTACCCACACGGCTATCCAAAATGCCCTCTATCTCCTCCTTCTCTGAAGTAGGTGCTAGAATGTCCCACTGTGTTCTTTTATCAAGTCCATCATCATGATACTCTGTGAAATCTAAAATGTTGAACACTGGTAAAATATTGATGTCATCAGGCAACTCTACCTCAAATGCATTTCCTGAATCATGCTTCTTCAGGATTCTACATGGTCAAAATTTTGTCATCTTTAGCTTATTATATGTACCAACTGGATATCTTTCTTTTCTTATGTGAACAATGACTTCATCACCATCCTAAAACTCCTTATGTCTCTTCTTCTAATCTACTTTAGCCTTATACTGAGAATTCATCTTATGGATATGCTTTCTTACCTCTTCGTGCAAATTCTTCATGTGCTCAGTAAAATTTTCAACTTCAACACTACTTTTCTCCCCCTTATCCATCCTCCTCAATTCAGAAGTAGTTCTTGGGCTACTCCCATACATAACCTAGAATGGAGATTTACCTATGCTCCTATTGACAGAATTGTTGTAAGAAAATTCTACCTATGGTAAAATCAAATCCCATCCCCTGGGCTTATCTCCTACTAAGCATCGTAGCAAGCTACCCAAACTCCTATTCACAACTTCTATTTGTCCATCAGTCTGTGGATGATGTACAGAACTAGACTTCAAATCTATCTTCAACTTCTTCCACAATGTCCTCCAGAAATAACCATCAAACTTGGTATCTCAATCTGAAACTATGCTCTTTGGTAGACCATGTAATCTCACCACCTCTCTAAAAAATAATTCTGCAATATGAATAGCATCTTTAGTCTTCTTGCAAGGAATGAAATGTGCCATCTTTGAGAATCTGTCCACCACCAAAAAAATGGAATCATGTCCTCTCTATGTCCTTGGCAAACCAAGAACAAAATCCATACTAATATCACCCCATGGATTATCCGGTATAGGCAATGGCTGATATAGCCCTATATTCTGACTTGCTCCTTTTTCCATCTGACACATTCTGCAACTCTATACAAATTTCCTCACATCCTACTACAACTGTGGCCAATAATAATTTTCACCAACAATAGCAATAGTTTTATCTCGACCAAAGTGTCCAGCCAATCCTTCACTATGATTCTCCTTAATCAAGTTATCTCTCATGGAATTTCTTGGAATCCACAACTGGCTTCCTCTAAACAACATGCTATCTTGGATTATGAAATCCAACCATTTTGTCCTGTCCAAAGTAACATGTTCTAAACAAGCTTTCCAGGCCTCTAAAAAATCTAGATCTTCAGAATACAAACTTTTGTGCTCATCAAACCCAACAACCTCTATCTTCATTTATGTTAACAAATTTTGCCTTATGCTCAAGGCATCTGTAACTTTGTTGGACTTCCCACTCCTGTGCTTCAAAACAAAAGTATAGCTCTAAAAAAAATCAACCCATTTTAAGTGCCTCTGGTTCAACTTTCCTTGACTATTAAGATACTGCAAAGCCTGATGATCAGTATATAAAACAAACTCCTTTGGCAACAAATAATGTCTCCATTTCTTCAAATCTTGAACTATTGCACAAAACTCCTGGTCATAAACATAATACTTTTTCTTGGCATCATTAAGCTTCTCACTAAAATAGGCAATGGGCTTACCTTTTTGACTCAAAACAACTCCTATAGCACTACCACTAGCATCACAATCTACCTGGAATACCTTATTGAAATCTGGAAGTGCCAAAATAGGTTGCTCTATGACTTTATGCTTCAATGTATCAAAGCTTTTATCTGCTCCTTTAGTCCATCTAAACTCTTTTCTATCCCCTCTCGTTGCCTCAGTCAGGGGTGCACAAATACTACTAAAATTCCTAATAAACTTTTTGTAAAAACTTGCTAGACCATGAAAAGATCCTACCTCTATTGCACTCCTTGGTGTACGCCATTCAATGATAGCCCTTCTTTTTTCTGGGTCCATCTTAAGACCTTCCTCTAAGACAACAAATCCCGGGTATACCAACTCCTTCTTTGTAAACTAGATCAACAAGTTCTCCTCCCTCAGCTTCTCTAAAACTCTTATGATATGCATCATATACTCATCCCAAGTCTTAATAAAAATTAAAATATCATCTAAATAAACAATAACAAAACTTCTGAAAAATTCTTTCCATACCTCGTTCATAAGCTGCATGAATATGCTCGGTGCATTAGTTAGCCCAAAGGGCATGACCAACCACTCATACAAACCTTCCTTTGTCTTGAAGGTTGTCTTCTATTCGTCTCCTACCTTGATACGAATCTGGTGATACCCACTCTTTAGGTCAATTTTCGTGAAGTACTTGGCTCCACTCAAACAATCCATTATGTCATCCATTCTTAGAAATGGAAACCTATACTTGATCGTGATCTTATTTATGGCTCAAGAATCTGTACACATTCTCCAATCTCCATCTTTCTTTGGTGCTAGTACTACAGGTACTGCACATGGACTCAGGCTCACCCTTATCAGTCCCTTCCTTAACAACTCGTGGACTTGTCCATTCAACTCTTCATTCTCTGCTAGAGTCATTCTGTGGGCTGCCTTATTTGGCAAACTAGCTCCTGGTATCAAATCCATTTGATGACTTATCTTCCTCACTGGTGGTATACCTTCTGGTACATTATCAGAGACAATATCTTGAAATTCTTCCAACATTTCTGAGACTTTTTCTGGTACATCTTGACATTTCTCTTGACTAATCTTAGGAATCAATGCAAAGCAATGATGCTCATGCTTCATACACTCCAAAAATTTTCTACCATCTACCAAGCAAATAATGGCAGTACTACATACCTTTTCTTCCACTTCCTTCAAGGGCTTCAATTTATGATGGACTCCATCCTTTGTTAGGGAATATGTGTTTGCATGACCATCATGGGTAGCGCTCCTATCATAGTGCCATGGCCTCCCCAACAACATATGACATGCATCCATTGGTATGATATCACACAGCACCTCATCATGGTAGTCTCCAATCTTGAACTTCACTAAACACTGCTCATTGACCAAAGCTTTGTGGTCCTTCTACAACCATGCAATCTGATATGGATGTGGATGCCTTCTTCTTGTCAACTTCAACTTTTCAACCATCTCCTCTGAAACAAGATTGTTAGTGCTTCCACTATCAAAAATAATATCACAACACTTACCTTCATATTTACACCTTGTGTAGAATAAACTCTTCCTCTAATTAGGCTCTTTCTCTTTATTCAACAAAGTTCTTCTGACAACTAGGGTTTCTCCCCTTTCAGCATCTTCAGAACACTCAGATTGTGCATCTTCATCTACATGTGCAACTCATGCATTACCTTAAAGTCTCTATTTGTCCTTCCTTGATGTTGTAGACACTCATATGCTCAATGCCCTTCTTCTCCACATTGGAAATAGGTTCCTCTGAAACCTCCTCTTCCAAGTCCTTGCCTAGGTCTACCTCTTCCTCTTCCTCTTTGCTCACCATTATTCTGCTCATGAGAGTGGTAGGTATTATCTCCTCTCTGATTTCAAATGGTTCTAGCTTCTTCACTTTTCTTTGGATCTTCATTTCGGCCTCCATACGGTCTTCCACCAGTCCTTCCACCTTGACCTCTTCCCCTTTCCTTGCTTTCAAATCTCTTATTCAACTTCTCTTCCACCTTCAGGGAAAACTGGTATGCATCTTCTATGGTGATCATTCTAACTAGGCTCAACTCTTCTTGAATACTTGGCCTCAACCCATTAATGTAACGGGCCACCTTCTCCTTGTTGGCCTCTCCATGGCCTATCCTGGTAGTGATCTTATAAAATTTTTCTATATACTCCTTAACAGACTTGTTACCTTGCTTCAATCCTTGCAGCTTGTTCAGCAACTCCATCTCATAGTCCACAAGAATCAACTGCTTCTTCACTTTCTCCACCATCCGATCCCATATGGTAATCTTTACTTTTCCTCTTCTATTTCTCTCTAACTGGACCTCCTTCCACCAAATACTGGCATGGCCCTTCAACTTTGTCTTTGCAAACTTGACCCGTTCTGGGTCTTCCACATCTTCATACTCAAAATACTCCTCCATATCATTGATCTGATCAATAAGTTGTTCCAGATTCAAATCTCCAAAATAGGTAGAAACTTCGATCCTGGGCCTCTTTCTGATCTTTGAAATGGCCCTCAATAACCTAACTTCTGCAGGATCTCTCGCAGCTTCTTTTTCTTCTTCAGATAGCTCTTCTTTAGCTTCATCTTTGCTTTCCTCTCTCCTTCTCAGCTCGAACCCTCTTCACATATCTTATTGCAATGAATCAATTTGTCTTTGCATGGCTCTAAAACCCTCTTCCATCAAAGCATTCCTCCCACCACCATTTCTTCATGGCGGCATCTTGATCTTTGCAGCAAACCCACAACCTCAGGTCCTAGTGCAAACTACCTCACAGTCGGTGATCTGTCTACACACTCAAGAACGTTTTCTCTGATACCACTTAATGAAGGGGGTAAATCATAAAACACACAATAATAGAAATTGCACACAGAAAATATAATGATATTTTATTAATATAGGCAAAACATTACATTACAGAAGCTCAAACACAATCAAAGGATGAATCCCCTATAGGCTGCAACACATTACAACTCCTCTCAAGACTCTGGAATCTTCCACCTTTTGTAACCCCAAATCAACTAGGGTTTCTATTTTCTTGTCTTTTCTTGACTCTACACCTTCCCCCTTAACTCTACTACCCCAACGATTCCCAAAAATTGTGATATATAGCCCTTTTTGGCGGCCACCAGCTTAATTTCAAAATTTGCATCTCCCTCCAAAAGTAGGTCAACTTCGTGGGGCCATAACTTTCGATCCAACAATTGGATTTTCAATTATAATATATTTTCATAAAGTTCTTAAAAAGACGGTTGTACACAAGTAGTGCTTTAAGGTAGACTGCTTGGGTTTCCCACCAAGTTTCAGGCCCATCCGGAGCCTCTAAATGCCTCAAATTTGACTTTGAATATTTCAATAGGATTTTCGAATTAAAAATTTTAATATCTCACAAATGACAAATGATTTTGAAGTGATTTCTTCACCATTAACTACAATTCACAATTCTAGAGGTTCGTTTAAGATTTTGTATCCAACCATGCACAAATTTAAAGTTACTAAAAATAGTAACCCTGCCAAATTTAGCCCTTATTGAAAAGAAACAACATTTTCTTTTTTTTTTGGTTGATGCAAGATTTCTCTTACACCTTGGATGTTCCTGCATCAATACAATGCAATGATCAGAATAGAATCATCAATACAATGAATGTACACATAGTGATCCTCCTCACTTCGAACAAAACCCAATTTCAACACAAATGAATCAAATTTTTGGTACCACATTCTGGAGGACTATTTTAGACCATAAAGATACCTATTCAATCTGCAAACCCAATGTTCTTTCCCTTTTATCTCAAAACCTATAGGTTGTTGCATGTAAATTTCTTTATCAAGATCTCCATGCAAAAATTGTTGCAAGTATGTGCTAACCGGTGTTGTCATTGATGCCAACATATCTATGTTTTCATTAGTGTCAACTGTGCTCTTGTTTTGATGATTGTTTGTGATGATATAAGTGTTTAAGATGATGAGAAGATATTCCTGATATTGAGTTTCCAAGTGCTTTTGACAAAATTTGCTCTCCAAGTAAAAACAATGTGTAGCAAAGTGTTGTAGCTTGTAGAATAACTGTTTAAGTTTTCCTCCACATTTCCTCAGTATTGAAGATCAGAGTATGAGATTTGGATATGTTTTAGAGAAGTGTTTCAGTATGCTAAATCTATAATTTGGTGGTCTTGATTTCTGTGCAGAAGGTCCATTCACCAGTGTGAAGACTGTGCTTGATAGAGTTTGCAGTG
Source organism: Cunninghamia lanceolata (assembly GCA_027924645.1). Classification (NCBI taxonomy): domain Eukaryota; kingdom Viridiplantae; phylum Streptophyta; class Pinopsida; order Cupressales; family Cupressaceae; genus Cunninghamia; species Cunninghamia lanceolata. The sequence continues at coordinate 16,684,142 of BSBN01000553.1, read as the reverse complement.
TGATTGAGAGAAAGTACTTTTCTTCGCATTCCTCCGCAATATGGTCTTTGGTCTTGCGGTTCTGGACTTAAGCTTACAAGGTCCTTATCTTTCTTCATTCCAAAGGTATTGTGAATTGGTGCTCTGAAAAGCAAGTTTTTGATTAGTAGAGGTTGATAGTATCTAATTGAGAGCAGTCTGTGATCCATCCTCGAGAAAAGTAAGTTGAGATCTGTTGTGGTTGGATTTGATGATTTCCAAATGAATCTATGGTGTTCATAGATATCCCCTAAATGCATTGAAGGCATGTGTTTGATCTACACACTATAATGATATTTTTGGAAGTGTCTGACTTAGTGATTCTTGATGTTGTATACTTGTTCTAGCCGATCTAGTTAATCACAATTGTTGCAGAGATAATTCATGGATTGTTAAAGCATGTCTAAGCATGTGAATATGCATTTGGGTCTGAGCTAAGCTATGATATGTTCATCCTTCATTCTTTTCCTCCATAAGTTTGTTTAGGTCTAGTCCTATTTTGGAATTTTGTATGTATGCCAACCTTGGAGAAAGTTCCAATGGTTGAAGATTCTAATGCCAACCTTGATGTACATTCCAAGGTTGGTGATAGGTATAAATACATGTAATGTATTCACGAAAGAGTGCTTGTTAAGATGCGAAGATAAAGTGTGATTGAAAAAGCAGAGCAAGAGAGACATATTGCGCTTCAATGGAACTAAACTCAAGCATGATGTAGATGCTACTACATCAGTTCAACCCTTGGCAGTGTGCCACCCACTGCCAATGAGCCATCCTATTGGGTAGTGAGCCTCTTTGATATTCGGTATTGTTACTACATTATATTGTGAGCTAACACTCACTATGGTTTTTCCTTTTCTAAGGGTTTTCCATGTAAAAATTTGGTGTTCATGTGTGAATGGTGTTGATGTGCTTAAGTTTTATTTCTTCTCTTCATGTTTATTCTTCATATTAGATCAAGTGGTTAAAGCAAGTTAATGTGATTGTGAAATTGATCAATTAAGGTTAAAGTTTTGATACAACTAATTCATCCCCCTCAGTTATGTTTTGCCTTCAACAATTTGTATTAGAGCTAATTCCCTCGAAAGAAAGCCTAACAGCTTGGGGTAGATCCATGATGGCACACAAAAAGGACACACCACAGTTTGATGGATCTGACTATGCATACTAGAAGGTATGCATGGAAAGTTAACTTATTTCTATAGCTTACAGTGTTTGGATGATAGTAAAAAAGAAATGTGAAATATCTAAAGATGGTTTAGAGACTGAAGAAGAAATCAAGGAGTCTGAGTTGAATCACAAAGCTAAAAATACTCTATTGAATGCTTTATCAAATGTTGAAATGGTAAAAGTTGCGGATCTTGCAACTGGTCATGAAATCTAGGAAAAATTAAAGAATGTTTATCAAGGTGATGCATCTATCAGAAAAGCTAAGTTGCAGAACTTATAAACCACATATGAAACCATGCAAATGTCTGAAGATGATAACATAACAAATTACATACAGAAGATTGATGAAGTTGTCAGCAACATCAAGGCCCTTGGTGGAAAGTTAGAAGATGAAGATGTTGATAAAATAGTTAGAAGTTTTCCAAAGTCCTATAGTCACAAGGGTAAAAGTACAAACTTGTGTCACACTTTGGGCCAACTAAATAACTTCAGCTGAGTAGAATTCGACCGAGTAGAGTTTAGCCAAGTAAAATTTGACCGAAACCACATGGTGCTTATTTGGCACCGATGTGGCTCCAAAATCTGACTAAGTTTTGGTAAAGTGTTTTTCGGTTGAGTCAATTTTGGTCGAATCCATTAAATATAAAAGAAAAAAGTAGTAGTGGGCATGGGTATTTTGTCTATTCGGCCAAATTTCTTGCATTTGGAGACTGCTCACCCAAGACCAGAGCCTGCAAATCCCTACCGGACTCGCGTAAGATCCCATTCTAAACTCTTCATTCCATGCATTGTTTGTTTCTTTGAAAAGAGTTATTTTTGTTAGGTTTAAATTGTGTTGTAGTGCTTTTATTTTCTTGTTCTGTATGTTACCTAATAAGTTTTGTTGTTTTTTTATGTTGTGGATGCTTTTCTTGTGTTATGACATGCAAATTGGAGAAATCTAGTTAAATTTATATAAACTATTTTAAAACCCTAGCTGCCATTATAAACTATGACTGAATTTAAGGCAAATGAAATGGGTTATAGTGTAATGTTTAGATTTAATTAGGCATTACCCTGTTTAGATGTGGTAGCAACCTTCTATTGTTTAAGACAACTTTCTTCTTTGAAATTTGTATTCTGCCTTGTGACCAACTATAATGAGGACAAGAGATCTAGCTGGAGAATATATATCTCAATTGAGGCCTCATGAATGATCCAACTCTTTTAATTTCCCCTATCAACTATGACCTAGGGTACTTAACTATTAAGACATCCTTGTCACTGGTTCATGCATATATAATGCTTACATAGACTATAAACACATACAACACAACAAATTAATTTTTATTACATGTATATCATGCTAGAACCTATTATTAGCATACACATGCAAGGATTAAATCATCATACTCAACATTATAGGACACACACATAAATACATACATAGGACATTACTTTCACCACTTTAATAACATCAAGCTTAAACCTAGGCATACTTAACAAAAACCCCCTATACTCCTCTACTCTTTGACACAAAATTTCTCTATTTAACTAACTACCCTACACATAAATATTCATAGTTCGCAAAATTAACATCCTTCCTTCATTGATTTCTCCTAATACTTATACAATTTATAAGGTATCTTTCCTTGCAATTTTACTAGCTATTTTAGGTGGCACATTAATTTCCTTGAATATTTGTTTGATGTTTCCCTCTAGTTATGTAATCATGTCATTCCTTCATCCATCAGAGTCATGTAAATCTTGTCATTATTTGATTGATTTATTTGCTAGCAGTGCAATTGAATGGGTAGTTTCACCCTTTTTACATGCACAAAAATCTTCTTAGGTCTAGGATTATATACTCAGAGTGCAGTTTTCTTTAGTCATTATCTTATCTTTATTTCTTATAATTAAATTATTCAAATTTTCTTTGGCTCATGACACATGTCCTCTTAACCATCACTTGGATTCTCTATTTTCCCTCTACGACACTGCTCACACATTATCATGAGTAACTAATCCAAGATCTCATGAAGATATATACCCTTTTTTACATGGTTGGTTTGGTCCATGTTAAGAGTTACCTATACGTAAATAAATAAGTGTTAGGACATCTTGTTTATATAGATTTATAGGAGATAATTTGAGAGACCTTACTACCAAGTGAGTAAAAATGTTAGTCGTAAAATATCAATTATGGTTCAGCAATAGCTTGAAAATCTTAGTCCAAATGTTCAGGTCTTGATTTATCATTATTTTGAAATCATTATTTTAGTTATATTGTGCATATATTTAATTAAAACATTAAATGCATATCTCTTTGTATTTATATACATATGATTGCTGATGAGGGATCTCATCATTCCACATACTCTCAAAAGGAAGCTGGGGCTAGGACAAATTTTTATAATGATAGCATTAATAGATTAGAGGGTGCATTAAGATGTTTGGATCAAATTGTACACAACACACCCAATTTGGGTAATAGAGACATATTAGTAGATATTCAGTAGGAGATCAGACATATGATTGACACAATTAAAGCATACAATCCATATGATGACATAAGAACTGAGTACTTTTATAGGTCTCTTACCAGGACTGTAACTGGCACTGAGAAAAATAAATCTGTTTCTCAAAGAGTTTCATTGCATGATGTGCATAGTATGTTCACTTATTATATGGGATGAGAAAAAGTTAGAGGATATACTATTACTAGGTGCACAGATGCATTGGTTTCTCCATTTATATATCCCAAATGGTTGGCAGCCAATCATAGATGGCCTCATAATGATGAGTTGCAACTTTATTTTTGCAAACAATTATATGTTGGGTTCCATTTAAGATTAGATGTGGGTTACACATCTATGCCTACACATGCTGGATAGGGAAAGGGGAGGTTTGTCGACAAACCTCAATTTAGATGTGCAGAATTGCCACCTCCTATCAACAAGAGGGAATTAGTTGGTCTAAACCTTTTGGTTCTTCCAAAATGTTTGGAACTAGCAAAAGCAGGAGATGCAGTAGTCGCACCGACTAGATCTCATCTTTTTGATAGTATGGCCACAATTGCTACTCAGGTGGATCATATGTCATCTGATCATGTAGGGAGATACTTATTACATTCGTGGATTAGCCTTCCTCCCACTGAGACTACATCTACAAATTATGACCCCTACATTCATGTAGACCTCCCATCACTGTCAGATGTGGTGCATATGAGTGATGCCACTTTACATAATGTGTGTTCATCTTCCATTACTAATTTACTATCAGCATTCCACTTTATCAATGATGAGTATGGGATTTCTTTAGATGCTGTACCGAGTCATATTAGATGACATTTTGGTAGACACTCAGGTTGGGGTGAGGTAGCTTCAAAGGACCAACATATTCTAGACTAGCCTACAGCCCCCACATAGCATCAAGCTGCACATGATGTACATGGAACATACAACACACTTCTCTTTGACACGGGTCCTTTACTTGATACAAGTGTCCCTGATGTGACAATTCATTCTAGTGACCTCAGTGGGATTGGTAGAGTGCTCCAGGATGAAACACAGGTACTTGAATAATTTTTATATTTTACGTTCTAAAAAATCACATGTATATATTAAATAAAATTGACTTTAAAGTAGTTCTAAAGATCACTATTCATTGAAATCTTGTATTTGAAAATTTCTAGCAATACGTGGATTTGTCACACTTTGGAGATTTGGAGCATGCAGAGGATCCTGTGCATTATACATTTGAGGTACATAATTTATAATATATAAATTAATTGATGAATTCAAACATGTATGTTGAAAGAAAAACATTAAGATGACTTTACATATATATACACACATGTACATTAAATTAAATTATGTATTTTCTTGTGTAGGGAGGCAGATCAGGACAGGGATCGTGATAGGGATCAGGACAGGGATTGAGAGAGAGATTGGGACATGGATCCACATAGGGATTGGGAGAGAGATCTATCCATAGTCATATTAGACATCCTCCTCTTTGACTTGTTTTACACGCAGACACATGATTTGTTATACATTTTATATTACATGGTTTGTCACATTATGGTTCTTATATCATGGTCTTGAAATGTTATATACATTTTACATTATGGTTCATCCTATTATGTTTTACAGTATGTATACATTTTACATTATGGTTTCACATTACAGATACATTTTACATTATGGTTTCATATTACGGTTCTTAAATTTTGATTTGTCACATTATGGTTTGAATATGATTTCTTTAATGATCTCTCTAATTAAAATCTAACATTTTTGGTCTCATTTTTTGATACAATAATATATAGAAAATTTTGAAGCTAATTAGGGTTTTGAGTTGGGAAATTTTGTATTTTGAAAATTGAAGAAATTTTGAAGCTTTCATTAATAGTGATTGTGATTGTTGCATGGCTCTTGAAATTGTAGAAATGTAAATTTTAGATTGTAGGAAATGTGATCGGCCTTTCTATTTTGTGAGACAAAATGTCTCATTGTGGAGATGTGATTTCCTATCTTTGGGATATGAGTGTCATATTTTTAAGCCTCATTTTTTGTGTCATGATCTTCTAACCATTTTGGACATTTTTGTGTTAATGGATCAATTGTATTATTCTTTTGGATTTATCTTCCTTCTTTGTCCAATCACATTGAAATGAAATAAGTAGTCTTGGTGAAAAGTAAAGAAATAAGTAGAAAATGGATGTGTAAGTGGGGTCTTGTGATCCTATATTAGAGTGACTAACTATATTATTGGACTATTACTTGGACATTGAACCATTCATGTTTTAGATGGGATTTAATTTATTGTAATTTATGTGTGTCATTATTTGAGTTAATTTTGTTTATTGTCTTATGAATGATTGAACATGTTTAGAGAAATCATGATAATCAGATGAATCTATCTAATTTTATTAAGTTGAAACAAAAATAGAAGCTATATGATTTTTTTATCATTTGAATTCTATGAGTAGATAGAATAAATAATATGGTGTTGTGTAGTTTACATTATATTTAGGAGTTATATTGCTCTTTTACATCTTTTTGCATTTGATGTATGGTGTCAATGCTTATGAATAGTAAAGTGATTTTGGTTAAAGTTGAATTAGTGGAATTCATGAATGTTTATTGTGGCTAAATGAACCTTAGACATCATGGGATTTGTCATTCGAACCATTTGCAAATATCCCTTGAATCATGAAAGTTACATCATGTTAGTTTCTAGTTGCTTTAGGCTTTCTTAGGCTTAGCCCTTCTCTTGTCATAGGTTTTGTAACCATGAGTTTTTCTTATAAGGTTGTAATTAGTATTGTAAGCTATTTGTAAAAAACTAAATCAATACTTCATCATTCGATAGTCTCAAATTACATCAAAAACATCTACCTCTAGGGATTACAATTAGATTTAGAGCTCATTCTTAAATTACAATTTACAAATCACATGCTTAACAAGAGTGCAACTTGAAATTTAAAAACTCCTTAAGCTAATTGATCTTCAATAGATCTTCTCTCAATTGTTGGACTCCAATTTGATTCACTCTCTCTCCTTCCCTCTATTGAATACTTCGTCATTTGATAGTCTCAAATTACATCAAAAACATCTACCTCTAGGGATTACAATTAGATTTAGAGCTTATTCTTAAATTACAATTTACAAATCACATGCTTAACAAGAGTGCAACTAGAAATTAAAAAAAACTCCTTCAACTAATTGATCTTGAATAGCTCTTCTCTCAACCATTGGACTCCAATTTGATTCACTCTCTCTCTCCTTCCCACTATTGAATACTTCATCATTTGATAGTCTCAAGTTACATAAAAAATATCTACCTCTAGGGATTACAATTAGATTTAGAGCTCATTCTTAAATTATAATTTACAAATCACATGCTTAACAAGAGTGCAACTTGAAATTAAGAAAACTACTTAAGTTAATTGATCTTCAATAGCTCTTCTCTCAATTGTTGGACTCCAATTTGACTCTCTCTCTCTCTCCTTTCCACTATCGAATACTTCATTATTCAATAGTCTCAAATTACATCAAAAACATCTACCTCTAGGGATTACAATTAGATTTAGTGCTCATTCTAAAATTACAATTTACAAATCACATGCTTAACAAGAGTGCCACTTGAAATTAAAAGAACTCCTTAAGCTAATTGATCTTCAATAGCTCTTCTCTCAACTGTTAGACTCCAATTTGGTTCACTCTCTCTCATTCCCACTGTCACTAGCATTAATTTCAATGAATCTACCACATTTTTATAGTGTGGGTTTATCCAATAGGTTTACATTAACCAAAAATATAGTATATGGATCCCCATGCACTTCATATAAGCATCATGGGAACAATATTTAATTATTTCTCCATGAACTTCATCTTGGAGTTAGACATATATCTTAAAAACATGTAAATGGCCTTCTCTTCATATGAAGTATGAAATACAACTCTAATCCCAATGCAACTCTAAACATGAACCACCTTGGGACCAATAATACCATGAATTACATTAAGTATTGACACAAATCTTAAATAAATGACACACGACTCATAGGCATCCATTTGTTGATATGGGAAGCCATGTCATATGATATAACATGAAATACAAAATAGACAAGTGAACATGCTCTAAATGCGTTGATGGTTTTCTAGATAAAAGCTCATGATAACTTGTTGCATATGCATTACCATACAATTGATTCTATTTTACTTGTGTAGGCACATAAACTACTTCCTTTAGTTAGAAAATCTAATTACAATCAACCAAAATGATGACTAAAGAACTAAGCACAACACAAATAAACATAAAGGAAGTTTTTTTTGATGAAATATTTCTTATATGTTGGGGATGTTACCACATCTGATCAACTTTATGATTCTAAGAAAATAAATGAAGACAATTCATTCTAAAGCATGTAGATGGACTATGTGATTACGATGAAGATTCTAATTCATAGAAATGTTCTTTTTAGGCTCCCAATTGAAATGTTCGTAGAATAATTTCTCCTTGAACTAACCATTGAATTAATTGCACATTGATGTCCTTAAAATACAAGCACATAGCAAGAGGTTGTACAAACATTTGTTTAGTTGGCCCATAATGACTAGTAGGAAGAGGAGAGAATTTAAAAATTTAAAATTTAAACTTGGGGTTAATCCCAAGTGGCTCAAGAATGACCCTTAGCATAAAAGTGTAAATCTCAAGACATTGAATAAACATGTATGGGGATAGGTGCAAACATAGGTGTAATTAATGATATGAAGATGACAAATATATGGGAATAAGTGTGAATAAGAAGAGGATAGCATGCAATAAATGAGAAATGTATAGAAATAAATGAACATTGATAGACTTTACCTTTCAAATTATAGTTTTTAAATTAGGCTCCAAATGAAAAATTGACCAATGCTCTAAAACCACACCCTCTTCAAGAAGAGTATAACCCTCTTGAAAAATAGAAAAAATGTCATTTCCTTCCTCTCCCTCATGAACATTGGTATATATTAAATTCTTAATTAATTCAAATTTGTAGTTTCTAATGAGTTTATTATGAATCTAGAATGTTTTTATATTATAAAATTTCACAAGTAGGAACTCATATTAAGGGATGATTTTTATTATTATTTTGATTTTTCCTAGAAGATATCCTGACCTAGGCCATTTATTTGACTCAATTAACTAGGATGTCTCATATTTTTAAGGATTTATGTTTTCAAATTTAAATTTAAATGTAGGAAAATGAAACATGTGGGCTACAATTAATTGATGAGGTCTGTCCAATTGGATGATTAACAAAAAAGTAACAATCATATTTGAATTTATCCACTTGCTTTAAGAAAAATATATATAAATTGTGAAAGAAGGATTATAATTTCTTTTCTTTTTATTCAAATTTGTTATAATTTGTAATGATGAAGATTCTATGATTCATATAAATTCAATCTAATTAGAATAAAGAATATGTCAACATAACATATATTGTGGAGCATGTGATAGATTTTGGACAAAGATCTAAACTACACATGGGACTATGTTAAATTAATCGTTGTGTGGTTTTATAGAGATGGGATCCAATAAACAAATCTACTAGTACCATGTTGTACCTAGTAAATAGCTAGTGCTAAACAAACTTAATTAGATAATAAAATTAAAACTACAAATTTTGTTGGATCTAATAACATTTGATGAAATAATTTAAGCATGACTTCTTTATTAAACAAAATTACTAGATCACCACATTTGATTTAGCATCATGGGCTACTAGATCACCACATTGAATGAAATCATTTGAATTCAACATAAAATAAATTTTTTTTCAAATTTAGGTCCAAATGTTACATGTAAATATATTGTAATAGAAAATATATATGTACAAAAAATAGCTTAAAGTTGTTGGTACATATAATCTGGATCCTCTCTATCTTTTATTATCTCTAAATATTTTCATGATCTTCAATAGGCAACCTCCACCTTTGTTTGGCTTGTCCTCTTTTTGGTAAAGTTTCAAGATTTATTCGTGTTGCTATAACTAAGTGACTATAATGTAGAACATTTTGACCTGACATATAATCAATAAATATAATACCATTTGTATCTATCTTTGTTTGTTGATAGTATGTGCCTTCAACAGCCACTGATCCAGTAGGATACTCTTGTCCATCACCATCTACCATTGATTCTGACAATTTGCATTTTCATTGCTTACATCTTAGTAGATAGTAATCTACACCTTCTGTATTGTCAGGATCTGCAAGAACAACAAAAATATCTCCTATACACACTATGTAGTAAACCATGCTCAACTTAGGTAGAATATAAATCAATTGTACAAGTTAAAATTCAATTTAAAAATTTAAAATTTACCCGTAACAACTAAATTTTATACACGTTTGTAATCAACTGAATACAAAGGATCATAGACATCTACAATGACATTATCTTCACAAGGGTTTGACGTGGCCACTAATTATTTTATTTCCCATTCTGAAACATACCCATCTCTAATATTCTCACATTGTAGAGTATTTGTATTGTTCTCAATGCAATCAACACAAAAACATAATTTTTCTCTCACTTGAATTACAAGAGGCCTGCTATGTCCTACTATCATGATTTGATGTAAACTTCTAATACCACTAATTGTTTGACAATTAGTAAGAGATGATCAATCAATATTGGTAAATTTCAATCATCCAATTAAAATGTGTATAAAATTGAAAATTCAATTCATATACACACATGGAAATTCAATTTTTTTTTTAATTTATGCACCATTAACTTCCCAAAATAGTGTGTGTTGTATATTGTGTCATGGATGACAAAATGACTTTTACACCACTCAACAATTTCATTTGCATTCCTTATGGCATTACTTACAAGTTTATGTTGGTGAAATGTCAGGTTAAGAGGTCTTATAGTTGAAAGGAAAAGACGATCTCAAAAAACATAATTAAATTTTTTTTAAAATACAACACTCAATATTGAAAATCTACAACATTGGATATATCAAAACCACTATTGCATAATGGTAAGCTTCCACTTATCAACACATGCAATATATTGAGACACCTTTTTCCTAACAGGTTTAAGTTCATTTAAAATATAAGAATTTAAATTTCTAGTCCATATGGTATTACCTACAAGTTCATGTTGTTGAAGTGCACGCTTCACACATGCTCCAGCTCCATCATGCTCTCCTTTCACATTTCCACTCTCATAGAAATTCCATATAAATTTTATGTTATGTTTAATATGTTGTTGGCTTAACCAATTAAAATCTTTTGCAGACTTAAATTGTCCTATGAAGTTACAAACAATTTCATTTAATACTAAAATAGTTTTTAAAAAAACTATATACATACCTACAACATATAAGTAACTAAACAATTCAAGTCTACAAGTTAAACTTAAACAAATAAATATATAATTTTTAAAAAAAATTAAATCAACACTTACCAACACATCCATCAGACCATATCTAGTGTTGTGAAGCATCTATTTGACATCGTCTCAGGTCTTAAAAAAATATTGCAAAACAATGGGCTACATAGCTTCTATCATGACCTGTATCATCACTAATATAAAAGTGAACCTCTTTGATGATAATTCATTCATCTTTTCTACTTTGTACACCATCCACATGTTCTTTGACATGCCTATAACAAACTTGTACAAATATTGCAACTTTCTCTGAATGATAATATTGACTTTGAATCTCAATTTGAGGACTAAATGTATAGTTCTTAGAGAAATCATCAATACAGAGAATACAACTTGGTGGAAAGAAATTCTTTGAGTCACAAAATTACTTAGCTTGCCATTTAGCACCATGACAATGTTCAATATGTGGATATATGATATTGCAAAATTTATTCATAAACTCATTGTAAGACAATTCACTCTCTTTGAGAACAATTTTTCTTCTCTCAACTCCTGACTTTGTTTAGTATTTCTCATATTCAAATCTCTTCCACATAACTTGCATTGAATGATCAATATTGTCAACCTGTACAAGATTCTTCAAATTTCCACAATCATTACATATAGTTTTATACACTTTATTTTGAATTCATCTAAATCTTCTAATTTTTCACATAGAAGAGACTTCACAAATTGTGTTGTACTTCCAGGGATGACTATATTTGGATTAATTACTGCCATAGCTTTTTTATATGACTATAGGTGTAGATGAAATTTGACATGATTTGGACAACAATAAGTCTCACGTACCTTATTTATACATACAAAACTTGGTCGTAGTCTCTCAAACATCTTTTGACAAATCTTCACATCTAAAAATGTTACAAATATTTATCTAATTGGTGTTTTCATTGATGTCAACATATCCTTGTTGCCATTAGTGTCAACTGTATCCTATTTTGTTGCCTGTTTAGAAGACTGGAATGTTGAGGATATTGAGAAAATTAATGAAGATCAATGTATGTAGACCATATGGTTGTGTAGAGGAATGTTTGAAGTAGCTCCAATTACGTTTTCAAGTCCACATGAAGATTTGAAGAAGCTATGGCTATTTGAGTAGAACTGGGCTTTGCTCTGTTTAGAAAAGACAGCGTGACAGTAAATTGGTTTGGATTGTTCCGAATTGAAATATTATAATCTACAGACTTATAGGCATGTTTGGGAATTCAGTGTGTATCATCAACTCAAGTGGTTCACAGTTTGGAGGTCCGCAAGCAATATTCTAGTGTGACAGTCATGACAAACAATGTTCTTGAGGTTTTGAATGAAGATGCAAGTGATTCTGATGATTTGGAGGAGTGTAGATGTTTCTATTGAATTCAATGTGCTTGTGGAGGTCTCTAGATTGTGTGACTGCTATGTTGGAGGTCTGCATTGAGGATGGAGCTCGTTGGTGAAGATTTCCTTCTTGGCATTGTTGTTCTTCCCAGTCTTGGCTGACTGGATGATTCAAGTGTGTTGCAGATGATCAAAGAGCAATTCTCTAGAGCATGATGTGTTGTTAGAAGAAGATTCAAGTCTCAGCTATGTTTGGCTGATAGTATAGTGATTCCCGTTAAGCCAAGATGACCTTGATGTTCATTCCAAGGTTGATGAAGTGTATACATAATTGTTGATGAGTTGTGGAAAATCATCCTTGTGCAAAATAATAAAATCCCAAGATAGGATCAGAGGTAGAGCAGACAAGAGGAGCAGAGGAACAAGAATAGTAAAGGATGAAGTGATAGTGAAGAAATATTTGGGAGAAGAGAAAAAGTTTTATGAGCATTAAATGAGACTGAACCAAGCATGAGGATGATGCTAATTCTTAGTTAATTCCTTCTGTATTAAACATAAATTTTGTAGGTAGTGAGCCTCTTTTGACCAGTGAGCTCTAGGCAATACACCCAAAGACAAGTGCCTTCCCATTTTCAAGTACTTTTAACAGGGTACGAATCTTGTGGGTTAACCCCCACCGTGGTTTTCCCTTAACCGGGTTTCAACGTCAAAAATATTGGTGTCAATTGTGTTAATTATGTTTCTGCTCATGTGTTATTGTTTCATGCTTTAATGTTTATATCATTAATCTATTTGTAAGTCATGAAAGAAGATTAAAAAGAAAAAAGGTTAATTTTGTGGGACAACTGATTCACCCCCCTCTCTTAGTTATCTAGCCTAATTCTAACAATTGGTATTAGAGCTAGTTCCTCTAAAAGAAGCTTGACCACTTGAGGAGATCCAAGATGTCAACTTACAAGAAGGAAAGTCTGAGATTTGATGGAAAAAATTACTCCCTTTGGAAGGTACACAGGCAGTGTCATTTGGAATGTATGGGTGATGCCTTTTGGTTGATAACTGAGAAAGAGTATAAGATTCTGAATAATGGCCTTATAACTCTAGATGAACTCAGGGAAGCTGAATGCAATATTTGAACTAAAGAAGCATTATTGAGTGCCCTGACTGATACAGAATTGGCAAATGTCTTGGAATTGAAAACTACCCATGAAATCTTGAAAAACTAGGAAAATTTGTATGAAGGTGACAAATATGTCAAATGTGCCAAGCTACAAAGCCTAAAGGGTAAATACAAAAGGTTGATGATGAGTGGGGATGAAAACATTACTTCCTACATGCATAAAGTGAATGAACTTGTGACTGTTATCAAGACTGTTGGTGGAGTTTTGGAAGAATCAAAGATTGTTGCCAAAGTGCCTAGATCTTTACCTCCGGCATATAAGCATAAAGTTGCTGCCATTAAAAGGATCAGGATTGTGACAACTATTAGAAGGGATTAGTTGGTTGGTAAGATTTCACCATTTGAAATGAGTGAGTTGGTGATTCTCTTCCTAAGTCTGAATCTGCATTTAAAGCCATTATTCATGGAAAGCAAAGATATGATCTTGGTGAAAGCTCTTCAAGAAGATCAAACAGATTTGACAAGACAAGGAAGGATCTTGAAGATGATGAAACTGAGTTCGATGAAATTAAATCCCTTTTTGCCAAAATATTTCAAAGAGGATCCAGTAAGTATGAAGGAAAGTTGCCATTTAAATGTTTTGCTTGTAATAAGATTGGTCATTTTGCGTCAAGGTGTCTAGAGAGAGGGTCAAAGTCAAACTCTAACAGACCTAGAGTTTAGAAGAAATGCTACTATGTCCAAGAAGCAATTAAAGAAGGAGTCACAGATGATGAATCTAATCATGAAGATTCCACAAAAAGTTATTGGGTGTTGATTGCTATCAAAGAAGAAGATCCGGTGCCTACTGAATTTGCTAGCTATGTAAACATGGAAAGTGCCTTGACTGCTTAGGTTATAGACAAACATGAATGGGTAATTGACAGTGGGTGTTCTCATCATATGACTGGTGATTAAAGTAAGTTTGTAAGCTTTGAAATATATGAAGGTGGAATTGTGAAATTTGGAGATAACTTAGCTGGTAGAATCCGTGGCAGAGGATCCATCTCTTTTGATGGTAAGAATAACACTAATGATGTTTTGTATGTGGAAGGATTGAAGCATAATCTTCTTAGTGTTGGACAGTTGGTTGACAAGGGTTATGATCTCTGATTCAAGGATGGAAAGTGTAGAATCTTGGAAAGCTCTACAACTGAAATTGCATCTGGTACTCAGACTAGAGGTAACATCTTTCATTTTAGTAGTTCTAGTAAAAGTTGCTTGATTGCTCAGGCTGATCAAAGTTGGCTCTGGCATAGGAGAATGTGTCATGTGAATTTTCATAACATTGTTAAGATAAGTTCCACTCAGGTTATAAGAGATCTCCTAAGACTTGTGAAACCTACTAATAGCATGTGCAGAGAATGTCATTTAGGTAAATAGAATAGAACTTCGTTCAAGAGTAAAGAATAGTCTTCAAGTGGATTGTTGGAACTTGTGCATACAGATCTTTGTGGTCCTGCTTGAATTAGGAGTATGCAAGGAGACATATTTTATGTTGTTGATTGATGATTACTCCTAGATGATATGGATAACCTTCCTGAAAGAAAAATTAGAAGCTCTTGATAAATTGAAAGTATTCAAAGTCATGGTGGAGAATGAGATTTGTGTGAAGATAAAGTGTCTAAGATCTGACAGAGGTGGAGAGTTTACCTCTGGTGAGTTTGATTCATTCTATGAAAAACAAGGAATAAAAAGACAGTTATCTGCTCCTGGGAGTCCTTAACATAATGTAGTTGTGAAAAGAAAGAACTGGACCATTCAAGAAGCTACTAGGACCATGATGATGGAAGAAAATGTTCCACAAGTCTATTAGAGAGAAGCTATGAGTACTGGTGTCTACACTGTTAACCGGGTGAAGATCAAAGGCAATTTTGGTAAGACACCTTATGAACTATGGTTTGGTCATCCTCCTACTGTGAGATATTTTAGAGTTTTTGGTAGTAAATGCTATATCAAAAGAGATGAGGATCTAGGCAAGTTTGATACAAGAAGTGATGAAGGAATATTTTTGGGTTACTCTACTCAAAAGCAAGGCATACCCATGCTTTAACAAGAGATTGAAAAGGATTATTGAAAGTGCTAACGTCAGAGTTGATGAGCGCAAAAAAGGACATTCCGAGTCTTGCGGATATGAATAAGATGATCAAGATGAAAGTCGAAGTCAAGGAAGGCAAAGTCAAACCCAAGCTCAGATCCAGATTGAGCCAGTAAATCCTGTGACTCAAGAGGATAGTGCATTAGTTGAGGAACAAGCTCAAGAAACAGAAGTTCAAGCAAATCCAAAAACTCCCAGGTATGTAAGGATGAATCATCTTGAAGATCAAATTATAGGAGATAGAAATAAAGGTGTTCGAACTAGGAGAAGAATTGTTGAAGATCAAGAAGAGATTTGTTTGATTTCAATGATTGAACCAAAATCAGTAAGTGGAGCCCGCAATGATGAAAATTGGGTAAAATCAATGGAAGAAGAATTAATGCAAATTGAAAAGAATCACACTTGGGATCTTGTTTCTAGACCCAAGGATAAAAATGTGATTGGAACTAAATGGGTCTTCGGAAATAAACTAAATGAAGATGGTGAAGTTGTAAGAAATAAAGCAAGGTTGGTATGTAAAGGATATTCTCAAGTGGAAGGAATTGATTTTGAAGAAACTTTTACTTTGGTGGCAAGAATAGAAGCAGTCAGATTATTTCTTGCATTTGCTGCTTTTAAAGATTTCAAGGTTGTTCAGATGGATGTCAAGTCAACATTCCTGAATGGAGAATTGGATGAATAAGTCTACATTGAACAACTGAAAGGATTTCAGTTGTTGGATCAAGGAGGTATGGTTTGCAGATTAAGAAAAGCATTGTACAGACTCAAACTAGCCCCAAGAGCCTAGTATGCAAGACTAGATAAGTATCTACTAAAATTGGGCTTTAGGAAAGGTACAATAGACATTAATCTATATATCAAAATTGATCATGAACACATCTTGATTGTAGAAGTATTTGTTGATGATATCATTTTTGGTGGAAATGAGAGTATGTGCAAAACATTTGCTGATCAGATGCAGAAAGAATTTGAGATGTCCATGTTTGGTAAAATGAAGTTCTTCTTAGGTCTGCAAATCATTCAGTCAGATAAAGGTATCTTCATATCTCAATCTAAGTATGTGAGAGAATTGTTGAAAAAGTTTGGAATGGAATATTCAAAGCCAATGGGTACACCCATGGTAATTGGATGTAAGATGAGTAAAGATGATGACTCCCCTGAGGCAAATCAAAAAAGGCATAGATCAATGATTCGAGGACTACTCTATCTGACTCAAACTAGACCTGATATCATGAATGAAGTTGGACTTGTTTCTAGATTTCAAGCTGATCCTAGAGAATCCCATGTTGTAGTAGTCAAGAGAATTTTTAGATATCTCAAAAGGACTCTTGATTATGGCTTATGGTATCCAAAAGATAATGACTTCACTATTCATGCATATACAGATGCTGATTGGGTAGGAGATGTGGTTGATAGAAAAAGTACTAGTGGTGATGCATTCTTCTTGGGAAGTATATTGGTTTCTTGGATGACAAAAAGGTAGGAGGTAATATCCCTATCTACAGTAGAGGTAGAGTATATAGCAGTGGCAAACAATTCTACTCAAGTTCTATGGATGAAACAAATGCTGAAGGACATCAAAATTGTGTTTGAGGAGCCTGTCATAATCTTCTGTGATTATTCAAGTGCAATAAGCATCTCAAAGAATCCAGTGTTGCATTCAAAGACAAAGCACATATCAATCAAGTTTCACTTTTTGAGAGAGAAGGTTAATGAGAATGAAGTCAGATTAGAGTTTGTTTCTTCAAAGGATTAGATTGCAGATATTTTCACCAAGCCTCTACCCAAGGATACTTTTGAGTATCTCAGAGAGAAGTTATGGGTTATTACCCCTCCTGATTAGAACTAAGATGCACTAGGGTGCATCAGTCTAGTGGAATTCATAGTCATATCTTGTGATCTAGATTGATGTTGAGGAGATACTACTCAGGGGGAGTAGTCAGTATGCAAATTTTAAGATTAGTCTGAAACAAAAATAGAAGAAAAGATTGCAAATATGTGTCGTTTGCCATTGATGTCAAAGGGGGAGAGAAGTCATGTGAAAAACTAGTTGTTGATGAAAGGGACAGCAATGAAGAAAGTAGTTGTAGAAGTGATAAGAGAAAGGGGGAGAAGTTCTTGTCTTGATGGTTGAATCAGTTTTTCACATCATATGTTGCCATCAATGACAAAGGGGGATATTTTTGCAAATATGTGTCTAATCGGTGTTGTCATTGATGTCAACATATCATTGTTGCCATTGGTGTCAACTGTATCCTATTTTATTTCCTATTTAGAAGACTAAAATGTTGAGGATATTGATAAAATTAATGAAGATCAATGTATGCGGACCATTTTGAGAGTTCCGCATGAAGATTTGAAGAAACTATGGCCATCTGAGTAGAACTGGGCTTTGTTGTGTTTAGAAGAGATAGAGTGATAGTAAAATGGTCCAGATTGCTCTGCATTGAAATATTATGATATGCAGATCTATAGGCATGTTTGGAAAATTAGTGTGTATCATCAACTCAAGTGGTTTGCAGTTTGGAGGTCTGCAAGCAATCTTTCTAGTGTTTCAATCATGGCAGATAGTGTTCTTGAGGTTCCAAATGAAGATGCAAGTGATTTTGATGATTTAGAGGAGTGCAAATGTTTCTGTTGAATTCAGTGTACTTGTGGAGATCTCTGGATCATGTGATTGCTATGTTGGAGGTCTGCATTGAAGATGGAGCTCATTGGTGAATATTTCCTTCTTGGTGTTGCTATTCTTCCCAATCTTGGCTGACCAGATGATTCAAGCATGTTGTGGATGATCAAAGAGCAATTCTCTGGAGCATGATGTGTTGTTGGAGGTGTCTACCTATGGAAATGTGACCTACAATGGATGCAAATTACACCTAGAATGCACCCAATCTCAAGTCCAAGGGACCTTAAGATTGGACTAAATCACTACTATGCTTCTATACTAAAACATGCACCCTATCTAAGCAAACTAGTGATGATATGTCCTAAATGGATAATAGACTAATCTAAGGTAGTTGAATTGCACTATTAGCTATCGATGTGAGCACTCAAATTGGCAGAATAACTTTGCATAAAATGACTTGTTCCAAATGGGAGGTGGAGACCTCAATTTATAGAATTTTGGAGATGGGATTTGAGGGCTAGGATCAATTTGAAGGATCAATGGTTGAGATTTCCCGAGGATCCTCAAGGAAGGAGAATTAGACAAATGGAATGATTGGATTGGATGAGAAGGTTGCCTCAAGATTCAAGGGATGATCAATGGATGAGAATGCAAGTTTGAATGGATGGATGGCTAGGATTGAGTAGGTGTATGACATGTAAGGACTCATTTATGAAAAGGTAAGGCTTGGATTGTTGGCAAGAGACACTGTGTGGCTTCATTATTGTTGTCATTGATGGCAACAAATTTTATCCCACACATCTGAAGCACATAATAGGTCTTTATCGGAAGTCAGATTGAAGAGTGTTTTGGTCTGGTGGGCAAGAACAGAGCATGTAGTAAGGTTTGACAATCAGGTCCGGATCTCTCAGAAGATGTATCTTAGCAAAGTATAGACTTGGGGAAGTCAAGAGGAGTACCATGACTACTACACCCTAGAGATTGAGCCTCTAGTGATGAAAGAGTAAAAAGATATGAGCATCTAAGTGTTGGGTTCCTGATAGGCAGAGCAGACTGAGGAAAAACTGACTGACAAAGCATCAGACTTTAATCCGGATGAGAAATTAATGATGGTCAAGTTATTTAAGACATCATACATGGTTGGCTGACTTGATTGATAACTTCTAACTCTTTGTCTTGGATACGCATCACTTTTTGAGCATGGATTCAGCCAACAGATCAGGGTTTAGTAAATATCTTGAGTATTCCAGTTGCTGAGTAGAAAGATGTTGAAATCCTTGGTGCAGATATATATACCAAATGGATTTTGGTATGAAGGTGTGTGTGTGGTATGATAATGTGTGAAGAAAGGTAGAGATAAATGTGGAAGCAGTAATACAAGTTTGGTATGTGACAGAATAGTAGCACTAAAGTAGAGGAAGAATGAAGTGTAGTAGATCAGTTTATTGAGCCTAACCAAAACTGAACCTCAGTATATGTGGATGTCTCTGATCAGTTCAAACACCTAGTTACTTTCTATATACCTTGTAGACAGTGAGTCTCTTGTAGGTAGTGAGCCTCTTATGAGCAGTGTGCTAGGGCAGTGAGCCCTAATTAGCAAGTGCCATTTTGTACTTCTATTCTTTTAACAGAGAATACAATCTTGGGTTAGTCACCCCGTGGTTTTTCCCTTAACAAGGTTTTCCACGTAAAAATATGTGTGTTATGTGTGTTGATTTATTTTCTTCTCTCATGTTCATGTATGCTTTTATGTTTTGATACTGCATTAATTGTTAAAGAGGAAAAGAAAGTTAAATAATTAAGATAACTGATTCACCCCCCTCTCAGTTATCCACCTTGTTTCCAACAATTTGTATCAGAGCTAAGTTCCTCCAAACAGAGCCTAACAGCTTGAGAAAGATCTAGGAATCTCAATGGATATGTATGGTATGAGGGAACAACTTCAGTCTGCCCTAGATGACCTTGAGCAATCTCACTCTGAAGTCAATAACCTTAGGGAAAGACTCAAACAAGCTGATGATTTCATAAATGAACTCAAAGAAAAACTGAGTATCTCTGTGAAAAAGAGAAAGGAACTACTTCAACAATTAGCAAGTCAAAGTGAAGCCAATGATACTAATGAAGATCTGACTGAGAAAAACAAGTTATGTGAGAAGCTATCAAAAGAGGTCATTATGGTAAGACATGAAATGGAATCAGGGGTTATGAAATTCACCCAAGAAATTGAAGAGAAAAGAAAAATTGAAGATAATCTAAAATAATCTCTCAAGGAGAAGTCAGAAGACTACCACAAAATGGATAGAATAATCAGGCATCTAGAATCTGATCTTGAAGAAATGAGAGGTAATGAAGAATAACTTGAGAATTAGATAGACAATCTTAAAAGGGATCTTCAAACAACAAATGAATACAAAGAGAAATTCAAGATAAGCTCTACTCAACTTGAAGTTCTTCTTGAAAGCCAAAAGAGGGTTGATGACAAGCATGGTTTGGGGTATGAGAAAGGTGAAAGCTCCAGATCCGGTCAGAAGAACTCTGGATCAAGAAATCCAAGGAATAGGCTAAGAAGACCTCTGGTAAGGCAACCAAATGCTCAAAGATATCCATCCTTCAATGGATACTGCTACAATTGCAATAACTTCAGTCATAAAGCAAATCAGTTTAGAAGAAGAATGAATCAGACTAATTCATCCTTTTCTGGATAGTATTTTAACTACAAAAGGTATGGTCACAAATCTCATGAATATAGAAATATGCAAATAAACAATTCATTCAATGGTAGATGCTTTGCATGCAATAGAATGGGACATATGGCTAATCAATGTAGATCAAGAGGATATCAGTCAAATATGCAAAGAAATATTATTTGCTACAACTGCAATAGATTCAGTCACACTACCAAATTTTGCAGAAGTAAGAATCAAGATAAAAAGGGTCCGGTGCATCATAATCAAAATCTAGACAAAGGAAAAGGAAAAATGAATGCGGATGAAGTTCAAAGAGAGATGAACAAGATTTGGGTGAAGAGAAGTACATAAAATGTTAGGGATGGATCTACACCAGAATCTGGTGTTGATATTCCTTCTGGAAACTAAATAGATGAGCTCTGGCTTAGGGAGAGTCATAAAGGAAAATAAATTCCCCCAGCCAGTCAATTGGTGCCTAAGATTGGCACATGGAGTATTGTGGATTGAAGAGTTCTCAAAGAGATATCTAAATGACCCTCCATAAAAATGTGAAAGATCCACAAGGAGATTTGAAGAGTCTAATAATCCAAGATTGATCCGTTTTGACAACCTTTCGATAAAAGCAAGATCTTCACAGTTAGATCTGATATGATTCAAAATTGAAATACCTTGATCTGTAGATAAATGGGATGATTCAAGGAAGGGAGCTACATTGTAAATTATCATTCTAAATGCATCTCAGTGATCTAGAAAGATCTCTCTCAGAATAAGGAGAACAAGGCAACCTGAATGACTTAAGTTGTGCATTTATTGCAATATGAAATTAGGTTTTGTGCAGAAATAAAAGGGTTCTTTTATTCATCATTTTCTCATTTGCATTCGAGAAGAAGAAACAAAGAGCTCTGCAACAAGATTGCCTCAACCATCTCAAAGATCAACCACAAAATCTGACGTAACCAACAATCTTTTTCAGCTCATATCGTGACCCCTAGAAGCATAAAAAAGGTATTTCCATTCTTGATATCTCTCTTTGAATCTTTGGCAAGATGGCTACTCCAAATATTGTTAAGATTACTGATAGGCTGCACCCAAAGTTCAAGAAACATCCTTACAAATCCCTAGAAGTTGATCCCTTAAGCACCTTTTCTAGCATTCCGCATGGAGTTCTACACATAGAAGATGTTAGGGTATACATACACACCAATATTGAGGAATTTGGCGAATCCAAGCTGATAGATATCTACCATAAATAGCTAATAGATGAATCCTTTGAACTCAAACCTCAATACAAGGCCATCCGAGATAAGAATTTTGGACATTTTATCCATTTCCCCTATTTTGCAGAAGATGAATGGATCTGGTATGTTCTTAGTAGAATACATGATAACTTCATATGGTTGTTGAAGCCCTTCAAGATAACCAAGGATGCAATTAGGGCAGTAACTAGTTTGCACTCATCTGGTGGGTTGCCTGCTCTCAAATTGGTCAAGAACCAAACTGTAAGTGAGGCTACGAGATCAAAATTTGACAAAAGAGCAATGACAATAGAGGATATCAAATTTGCTTCTATGATAATTGGTTATAAAATATATCACTCCAGCAGGGAGAATTCTATGTCTGGAACAACAATATACACTACTTATCAGATGCTAAGAGAAAATGTTGATTATGATCTTTGTGAGCTTCTCCTAAACCAACTGTTAGAAAATTTGTAGAAAATAAAGAATGATAAGAAGAACTCATTTAAGTACGGTGGTTTGATACTATGTCTCTTCTTTTACTATATGAATGAGCTACCCAGATCTAGTGGTTGGGTATGGTAAAATGATAGACCAGTTGCCATACAAATCAGAGATTATATGTATGGGCTTGGTGATGCTAAGGCTCAAAGTACAACACTCTGGGGTTACTTCAAAAACTTCCAAAGTATGATGCAAGCCAGAGAAAGAATTCCTCAGACAATAGTTGAAAAATATAAGGATGCAGTGTGCTTCATAGTAGACACTGATTAATGCCTAATGGAGGTAGTAGAACCCAGAATAGTCTGGATTATGGCAATGGGCTATGAGGTAGATGAGAAAATACTTGAATTGCATATCCAACACCTGCTAAGTTAGCCTAAGGACCCTGAGGCAAAAAGGTTTGGAACCTTTCAAGAACTGAGTGTGAAAATTCATGTTGAGCTAAGACAACTGGAGATGAAAAGAAAAGTGAGAAGAGAAGTAGAGGAAGTTGCCAAAAGATATGGCATTTAGAAAGAGGCAGTTGATAGAAATAGAGAGAAAGTAGAAAGAGCAGATAAAGAGAGACAAGAAGCAAAAAAAGAAAGTCATCTAGTGCAAGCTCCCTCCCGGACTAGATCCTCCAAGAGCTTTGCACCTGCCACTTCTAAGAGTTCAAGATCCTCCAAACTGGAAGCCAAGACATTCGGTAAGGGAGAAAAGAGAACAAAAACCAAGGCCACAAGGTCACTCCAAAACAAATGAACATGATCTTCAAGGATTGCAAGGATGAGTTCTAGAGCAAAGACAGAATGAACAAGCTTATGATTGGAGAGACAGATCAGGTAGCCAAAGAGACAGAAGACATCATTCAGAATGACTACAAAAGATTCAATCTTCCTGTCATAGAGGAAATAGATGAAGATCCTTCTGCCATGGATGACGAAAGACTAAGCACATCAAAAGAAGAATCTACAGAGAAAAATGCAGAAGAGCCAAAGGAGATAGGTCAGGAGAGGACTAAGGACTTGGATTCCTCTATTTCGGAAGAGGAAGTCAATGAAGAAGTAAACATCTCTCTTCCAGATCCCCCAGCACACTCCAGAACTAAAGGAGAAGCAAGAAAAGAGGAGAAAGCAAATCAAGAAGAGGAGAAAAAGGGAAGAGAAGAAGAAGAACAACCAGAGAAGATCTTTGATGATAGCTCTGAGCCTGCAAAAGGAAAGAAGTCTCTGGCAAGAGACACTGTAGAAGTAATGAAGAATTTCTTGACCAAGAAATTGATGGAGATAGATGAACTAGAACTGAATTTTGGTTCTCTCTCTCTGGTCTAGACAATGAAGATTGCATCCTTTGCCCAAGCCAAAGCAAAAGAGAAGCTTCTAAAGTCTCACATGGAAGATTGTGAGATAATAAAAATTGCATCAGGAATGCTGGAGAAGATCATGCCATCCTTCCAAAAGGATCCTTCAGCCTCTCCATCTGGTAACCTCAAATCTTTGATAAACTCTGTCAACACTCATTTTGATTCACTAGAGAAATCAGCAGAAGAGAAACTCTGGAAAGAGTTTTTTGAAAAGAGATTCTCCGAAGTACAAGGACTCATAGCAAATGATAGGAGAAATCTAGCTATTGGGATAAAGAGCCTAGAAAATGCTCTTAAAGATGGCAGAGAATTATACAAATTTTGTTTATCTTGGTCCACAGTGACAGCAGACATTGTAAAGAAGGTGGAAGAACGAGAGGGTAAACTATAAAGTTTATCTCAGAGTTTTGATCCTCTCACCTCATCCATAATGAATCAAGAGTGCCAAGCTATTGCCACTATAAATGAGATAAAGAGGCTTGAGAAGGAGAAGAAGAATAGAATAAGTAGAATGAGTGAACTAAGAGGGATAATTATCTATAAGTTAGAGACAATGGATGAGGCCCTAACTGATGATTAGACTACAGCCCGGACCAGTGATCTGAAAGACTTAAAAAGGGCATAAGCTTTTGCATTTTTGTTAAGTGGTTCACATCTCAATTTTAGACATGATGAAGCAGAGTTGGGCAACATAATATGTCCAGTTGAAAACCACTTTTGCGGATATACTTAAGTATATGTAAGTATAACTTGTATATATACTTATGTAGTTATGTATAGGTTAATTTTTACAAATTTTATTGTGCGCATTCCACCCATTGCCATTGATGTCAAATGGGGAGTGAGGAGCAATGAAAAATGTGGAATCTAGCTAAGTGGGAGCCCCAAAAAAGTGTACATAAGAACAGAGCATCAGCCAAGGGGGAGTGTGCTATGACACTTAGTCATTTTTCACTTAGTGTTGCCATCAATGCCAAAGGGGGAGATTGTTGGCAAGAGACACTGTGTAGCTTCATTATTGTTTTCATTGATGGCAACAAAGTTTATCCCACACTTCTGAAGCACATAATAGATCTTTACCGGAAGTTAGATTGAAGAGTGTTTTGGTCCTATGAGCAAGAACAGAGCATGCAGCAAGGTCTGACAATCAGGTCCGGATCTCTTAGAGGATGTATCTCAGCAAAGTACGGACTTAG
The DNA here is from genome assembly GCA_027924645.1 of Cunninghamia lanceolata. Taxonomy (NCBI): domain Eukaryota; kingdom Viridiplantae; phylum Streptophyta; class Pinopsida; order Cupressales; family Cupressaceae; genus Cunninghamia; species Cunninghamia lanceolata. The sequence continues at coordinate 16,658,848 of BSBN01000553.1, read as the reverse complement.
GGAAGTCAAGAGTACCATGATTGCTACACCCTAGAGATTGAGCCTCCAGTGATGAAAGAGTTAAAAGATATGAGCATCTAAGTGTTGGGTTCCTGATATGCAGAGTAGACTGAGGAAGAACTAACCAGCAGAGCATCAGACTTTAATTCGGATGAGAAATTAATGATGGTCAAGTTATTTAAGAGATCATACATGGTTGGCCGACTTTATTGATGACTTCTAACTCTATGTCTTGGATATGCATCACTTTCTGAGCATGGATTCAGCCGACAGATCAGGGTTTAGTAAATATCTTGAGTATTCTAGCTGCTAAGTAGAAAGATGTTGAAATCCTTGGTGCGGATATATATACTAGATGGATTTCAGTATGAAGGTGTTTGTGTGGTGTGATAATGTGTGAAGAAAGGTAGAGATAAATGTGGACGTAGTAATACAAGTCCGGTATGTGACAGAATAGCAGCACTAAAATAGATGAAGAATGAAGTGTAGTAGATCAGTTTATTGAGCATAACCGGAACTGAACCTCAGCATATGTGGATGCCTCTGATTAGTTCAAACACCTAGTTACTTTCTATATACCTTGTAGATAGTGAGTCTCTTATAGGCAGTGAGCCTCTTGTGAGCAGTGTGCTCGGGCAGTGAGCCCTAATTGGCAAGTGTCATTTTGTACTTCTATTCTTTTAATAGAGAATACAATCTTGGGTTAGTCACCCCGTGGTTTTTCCCTTAACAGGGTTTTCCACGTAAAAATCTTTGTGTTATGTGTGTTGATTTCTTTTCTTCTCTCATGTTCATGTATGCTTATATGTTTTGATACTGCACTAATTGTTAAAGGGCAAAATAAAGTTAAATAATTAAGATAACTGATTCACGCCCCCCCTCTCAGTTATCCACCTTGTTTCCAACATGGATTTTGTGAGGAATTTTAAATTCAATGGAGAGGACAAGTGGAATTTAAAATTGGAAGAATAGTACTCAAATAGTGCCACATGAAATTTTAAATTGAGATGAATAGTGACACATGGAGTGGGGTGGAAGAAAGAGGACAAACATACTCAATTTAGAAGATTTGCCCATGCTTCCAAAGTACCACTTGTCATGTACATGTGTGTACATTAGATGTCAAGTGGACTTCTAGAAACATGGGGGTTTGTAATGATGAATTAATTAAAATTAATTCATGTGCACATGGATTAGAAGAAAATAATTATGATTACAAAAAGTAATCAAAAGTGCACAAAATAGGGAATTAAATAAATATAATAATTTATTTAATTTTGGGATAAACTATAGTAAAAAATATTTAATTTTCAAACTATAGTAGAGGAATTGATTTTTATGACATGATAAAGGCGCAGAATAAATTAATTAAATAATTAAAAATTATTTAATTGATAGTTGAATCAGATGAAGTGATGCGGGTAGATTAGGGTTGAATCTGTGGGTGTATGAAATTGGTTGTGACCATTTTCAGGGGTCTATATTTTGCCCCTCTTTGAGATGATGTTTAAGATGATAAGATTTGTGTCAAGTAACATCATTTCAAAGAAGCTAAGGAAATGGATAGAGGAAAAGGATAATAGTGGGGTGATGATGCCCCCTCAAGAGGATAGGTGGGTTGGACAAACACAGATATGCTCTCGAAAGGAAATGTATCGGTGAAAGGTGAAAGAGAAGGGAATGGATATCGAATGGCAAAGCTATGAGTAGGATGTGATTATGATATGATGTAGAATGACAAGAATAATGATTAGGATGATGATGAGAATGAAGGTGTCAAGAAAAAATGTGTTGGTGGGAATATGTAGAATGGTTAGAATGAGGGATGACTAGGATGATCTACTCCCTTTCTCTTCTTTTACAACCGTGTCTTTACCAAACGAGACTTATGAATTGTGGGATGCCGTGGAGATGTCGCGGGAAGGTGATGAGGTCCAGACTATGATAGAAGCTAATGATATTAGTCTTCAAAAAGTCTAACTCCAAGAGAGTACTCTCATGCACAAATTGGATTTGTGAAGACCTTGAGGTGTAGGAGAAATGATTGGTTAAACTGAACCCATGAGTTTCAAAATTCACTTGGAAGGATGGACTTAAACTAGCCTTGGAGTATTAAGCTCAAGTTGTGATTGATTTGAAAAAGATGTCAAGGTCTCTTGGTCCAGATTTGTACTTGTGATACGGTCAAACTTTGACAGTTTCCCCCTATGTTTCAACCTTAGGAAGACTATGTTTGGGAACCTGTATTGATGTCAAGGGTTGAATGAGATGAAATGTTGTAATGAAATTTGATTGTAAAGGAATGGGATTGGATATGTAGGGGATGGCTTTGATGCAATTGCAATTGGATTCGATAGGGAGAGTAGATGCTCCAAGTTTCCTTACGATTGTGGAGAATGGTGATTAGGAATGATGAAAGATGAGACGGAGGGGATAATCATGAATGGTTAGGATACGATTAGGATGCGGTGTGATTGGATTGGAATGAATGGTTTGGAGATCTGATTGGTGGGATTAGGATGAAGATGATTATGTGTAATGATTATGCATGATGAATTGGACATGATTATGATGATTAGGCTATAATTGGGGCAAAGTGGGATGATTAGAAAGTGATAAGTAGGCTATGATTGAAATGTGGTAGAATGATTAGAAAGTGATAAGTAGGCTATGATGGGGATGTGGTGGAATGATAAAGAATGATGAGTATGATGAATAGGATAGGATTAGGATGTGGTTGAATGATGAGGAAAGGGATGGTTAGGATGTTGAGGAAGGACAAGGAGAATGATTAGGACGAATTAAGGTGAAATGGAAGTGACTTGGAATGAGGATGATATAGTGCAATGATGATGTTAGGTGACTTGGTTGGATTATGATGATGATATAGATAGTGATTAGGATAATAACAAGATTGGATGACTTGGATGAATGGGGTTAAAATTGATATGACGTGGAATGAAGATGACGATGTGTGATGATGAGGTGAGGTAACATGGATGGATTATGAAAACAATTGGGATGAGGATAACAATGATGTGGAACAAGAAGATTTGAATGACTAAGGTTGGTTAGGATGAATGATTAGGATATGATGAGTTGGATATGACTAAGATGATAAATACGATGAATGGATGATTTGGGTATGATGTGGAAATTATTAGAAAGTGATAAGAATGTGATTAGGGTATGATTAGGGATGGTTTGGATATGATGTGGCTAAGAAGGGTGATTAGGATATCTTGAATGATAAGATTGGGTGGCTTAAGTTGATTAGGGTGAAATCGATAGCGATATGTGGAGTGACAAAGATGATGATAAGGTGTTGGTTTGACTTGGAATGGTGATGATTGGATTAGGAAGAGGAAGAGGTGATTAGGAATTGTGACTTGGAATGTGAGTGGGATATGAGGGTGATGACATGGAATGAGTATGTGGATTTGAATGTTTAGGGTGATGACTAGGCAAGCACATAGATCAATCAAGATATGCATGGAGTGGAGTGGGTGTGAGTGGGGACAATGGCATGGGTTGTGGGGGTATAGGGCAGAAAATGTGGATTAGCATGCAAAATGGGCGAATGGGTGCGTGTTAGTTTTTTGAATTTTTTTTTGTATTTTTCAAAATTATTTGAAAATTTTTGTGTATTTAATATTTGACGTTTGATTTTTAAATTTTTATGTGATTGTTTGTATTTATTTATGTTAATGATCTTTTATTTTTTAAATTTCTATGTGATTGTTTTGATTTATTGATTATAATGATTTTTTATTTTTAAATTTTTATGTGATTGTTTTGATTTTTAAATTGTGATTATTATTATTATTATTATTGATTTATTATTTATTTGTATTTTGTGAATTTTGGGTTTTTCATGATTTAATGATCTTTTATTTTGAGTATTTTATGATTTATTATTTGTATTTAAGTTATTTATTTATTCTTTTTGGTAAGGGTCGGGGGTGAGACGTAGCACCGTGTAGGTGCGAAGGTGTGAGTGAGGGTGCCCAATGGGCGTGCAGTGCAGGGCAAAGCACATACTGGGCGCTGCGGGGATAGGGCAGGGCGGAGGGTGGCTCACGAGTGGCGATAGACATTGGTGCAGGTAGGGGTGGCGTTGAGCAGGCATGGCAGAGCGGGCGGCACGGCGGGGGTTAGGTTGATTAGGAGGGGCGGAGAGGGTAGGTAGGATAGTTTGAGTTTTAGAGGGAAGGGGGATAGGGGGCAAGGGAGGATGGGAGGCAAGTTGGGGGGGGAGGAATGGAGAGCGGGAGGGGGAGCATCTTATGGCAGGGGGATGGGGTGTATGGGAGGGTAGAAGTTAGGGCAGTGTGGGACAGGGTGTAGGAGAGGGTAGGGTTTAAGGCAGGGGGGGCGGGGGAGATACTTTGTAGGGAGGTAGGGGAGTGGGGGGAGCTAAGTGGCGCCCGTTGGGTGCGGGGGCAGCCTTTAGTGTGCATTGGGCACTGCATTTTTTTATTTTTTATATTTTTTAATGTGTTCTGTGATTTTTTTTATTTTTTGATTTTTTAATGCGTTTTTTTATTTTTTTGGTTTTTTAATGTGTTTTTGATTTTTTTAATTTTTTAATGTGTTTTGTGATTTTTTTGATTAAGTTTTTATTTTTTTATTTTTTAATTTATTTATTTTTTTGAGTAATTTTTGATTTTTTGATTATTATTTTATTATTATTGGATAGTTGATTTTTGATTTTGATTTTTTGTTTAATATTTGATTTTTGATGTTTTATTATTAGAGGTTTAATTTTTATGATTTGTTTTTTAATTTTTTGATTTTTAATTTTTAATTTTTTTCCTTTTGATGTTTGATTTTGTGATTTTTAATTTTTAATTATTGATTTTTTTGTGAAGTTTTAATTTTTTTTTTGTAATGTTTTGTGATTTATTTTAATTTTTTATAATGTTTTGTATTTTTTGAGTTTTAGATAGCATGATGGGGTGAAGGGGATGGTAGGAGGAGGTTTGCGCAGGATGGGGGGAACTTGCAAGGGTGATCAGACAAGAGAGAAGGCTCAGGCTGTGAGGTCATAGGAGGGGTTGTGCTTAGGGTGAGGGGGGTTGTGCTCAGGATGACATGGTATTAGAATGAGGTGGAATGATTAGGGATGATGAACTATGATGAATATGAGGTGGAATGATTAGGTATGAGGTTAGGTGAGTATGATGATGAATAATGATTAATCTAGGAGGAGTGGGATATGATGAGGATGAATGGATTAGGATATGACAAGGATGATGTGGAATGATGATTGGGAGATTATTAGGATATGGTTGATGACGGATAAGGATGATTAGGACATGATGTGGATGTTGGATTCAGGATAGACAACTGAGAGGGGGGGTGAATCAGTTGTCCAAAACTTGCTTCTAATTCAAACACTTAAATCCTCTTGTTATTTAATAGCATATCAATTAATCACTTATGAAAGAATAAAGCATAAACACCAGAGTAGATACACATCAACACATGAGACACCAAGATTTTGATGTGGAAAACCTGGTCAAGCGAAAAACCACAGGGTGATTAACCCAAGGATTATTCTCTATTAAAAGAATAAGAAAAATAGATGGCACATGCCAATTAGGGCTCACTGCCCAAGCACACTGCTTAGAAGAGGCACACTGCCTACAAGAGACACACTGTCTACAAAGTAACAAGTATCACAAAATTGAATTAGAGATTGACATCTTTACCATGCCTGGATCAGTTCCATTTAAGTCCAAAAACTTATGTTCTACCTTTCGCTCTTCTCTTCGCTACCACACACTCATCTTGCAGTCACACTTTGAAATGACTTCACAATCCCTTATTTATACACAACATCAACTTACGAACAAACATCTAAGTCAGAAAACAACCACAAGATCTTTTGCAAGGTGTATAATTCATCCGGTCGGCCAGTCACAGAAAGGACACCAACAACCGGTGGTTATCCATCAAATCCAAACTCTAACTTCAATGCAGACTGCCAACATGAACTGGACATGATCCAGCGATCATCATAACCTCCCCTAAAACACCAAGAACATCCGCACTTTATTAGCTTACTTGAATTCTTCTCTTTTTCATCCAGAACTTCAAGAACACAGTCTGTCATCACTGTCATAATGAAAAAGGTGCTTCCGAACCTCCAAACCATGAACAAATCTAGTTTTCACTTCACACGGACTTCTTCAACACTCCCTCCAATCTGCAGAATGAGATAAGGCAATGCCGGAGCTCACCGGACCAATCTGTGACACTCTGTCACCACTGAACATCTGTCAGAACTAGTTGTACTTGAGTGACCATAACTTCTTCAGATCTTCATGTGGACCTCTGAAATCTTGACAGGAACATCTCAAGACTCATATCTACAAACCCTTTAAACCGCATCCTCTGATCCTCAACCTATCTTGGACTTTTACCTTGTCATCATCACTATTCCTGATTGAGACTAATTTTCTTAATATCCTCAGCACACAGCTCATCCAATCCTTCTCATTAATGCAACCTGAGTATGTTGACATCAATGACAACACCGGTTAGGCCCATACTTGCAACAATCTCCCCCTTTGTCATTGATGGCAACATATGATGTGAAAAACTATCAAGACAAGAACTTCTCCTTTCTGTCACAGCTCCCCCTAACAGCAACAACCCTTCACATGTCTTCTCTTCCTTTACTGATCCCCCTTTGATCATAAACTACTTGTTTTTCACGTGTCTTCTCTCCCCCTTTGACATCAATGGCAAAGGGCTCATACTTGCAATTCTAACACATCAGAATCATACCAGCTGCTCCCCTTGAGTAGCAGCTTCCCATCACCAATCTGGATCACAAGATATGACTGTGATATCCACCGGACTGATGCACATCAGTATATCCTAGTTCATCACCGAAGGGGCAATAACCCCTAACTTCTCCCTGAGATACTCAAAAGAGTCCTTGGGAAGAGGTTTAGTAAAAATATCTGCAAGCTGATCCTTGGAGGGCACATACTCCAATCTGACTTCACCCTTGTTCACTTGCTCTCTCAGAAAGTGAAACTTGATAGATATATGCTTAGTCTTAGAATGCAACACCGGATTCTTAGAAATATTTATTGCACTTGAATTATCACAGAAAATTGTGATAGGCTCCTCATATTCTACTTGAATATCTCTTAGCATCTACTTCATCCACAAAACTTGAGTGCAACTTCCTGCTACTGTAATGTATTCTGCTTCAGTTGTAGACAAGGATATTGCCTCTTGTTTCTTGCTTAGCCAAGAAACCAACCTTTTTCCCAAAAAGAATGCTCCTCCACTTGTACTCTTCCTATCATCCACATCTCCTGCCCAATCTGCATCTGTATATGCATGAAGAGAAAAATTATGATCTCTAGGATACCATAGACCATTCTCAACTGTTCCATTTAAGTACCTAAAAAAAATTCTTTTGATTGCCATGACATGAGATTCTCTGGGATCAGCCTGGAATCTCGCCACAAGACCAACAGCTTGCATTATATCTGGTCTAGTCTGAGTGAGATACAATAATCCTCCAATCATTGATCTATACTTGGTCTAATCTGTCTTAGGAGAGTCATCATCTTTGCTCAACTTACGTCCAGTTGCCATGGGAGTGTTCATTGGCTTTAAATCTTCCATTCCAAATTTCCTCAACAATTCTTCCACATATTTGGTCTGAGAGATAAAGATTCCTTTCTTTGTCTGAGTAATTTGCAGACCCAAGAAGAAATTCATTTCACCGAGCATTGACATTTCAAACTCACTTTTTATTTGATTTGCAAAGGTTTTACACATACTGTCTCTTCCTCCAAAGATGATATCATCAACAAATACTTCAACAATAAAGATGTTTTCATAATCAATTTTGAAATATAGGTTACTATCAGCAGTACCTTTATTGAAACCAATCTTCAAAAGATGTTTGTCCAGCCTCTCATACCATGCTCTTGGGACTTGCTTTAGACCATATAGTGCCTTCTTTAATTTGCAGACCATATCACCATGCTCAGATAACTGAAATCCATCCAGTTGTTCAATGTATACTTCTTCTTCTAAGTCACCATTCAAGAAAGCAGATTTGACATCCATCTGATACACTTTGAAATCCTTGAAGGCAGCAAATGCAAGAAATAGTCTGACTGCTTCAATTCTTGCCACCGGAGCAAAGGTTTCTTCAAAATCAATCCCTTCTATTTGAGAGTAGCCTTTGCAGACTAATCTGGCCTTATTTCTGATTACTTCACCTACTTCATTTAGTTTGTTCTAGAAGTCCCATTTGGTTCCAATCACATTCTTGTTTCTAGGTCTAGGAACAAGATCCCAAGTGTGATTTTTCTCAATTTGCATCAACTCTTCCTCCATTGCTTTGGTCCAATTTTCATCATTGTAGGCTTCATTTATTGTCTTAGGTTCAATCTTTGAAATCAGACAGTATTCATCTGAATTTTGAGCAATTTTCCTTCTAGTTTGCACACCTTTGCTTTTGTCACCTATGATCTGATCTTCAGAGTGGTTTAGTCTTACATACCTTGGAACTTTGGGGGTCTCTTGCGCTTCTGCTTCTTGATCAGGCTCATTTAGACCTATCTCTTCTTCCTGATTTACCGGATCAGTCTGAATCTAACTTTCAGGAGAGGATTGAGCTCCTTGAACCAGAATATCATTCTGATCATCTTCATCATACTCATAAAACCTTGAGGGTTTCTCTATTCCCTCATCAACCTTCACATCTGTACTTTCTATTATCTTTCTTAGTCTCTTGTTATAACACCGGTATGCTTTGCTTTGAGTAGAGTAACCCAAGAATATTCCTTCATCACTTCTAGCATCAAACTTGCCTAAATCTTTATCTCTTTTGATGTAATACCAAAGACTCTGAAATATCTTACAGTAGGTGTAATGCCAAACCAAAGTTCATAAGGAGTCTTACTGGTATTGCTTCTAATTTGTACTCGATTGAGGGTATAGATTGCAGTGCTGACAACTTCTCTCCAAAACATCTGGGGAACATTTGCTTCCATCATCATTGTCCTGGATGGTCTGGTTCTTTCTCTCTACTACTCCATTCTACTATGGAGTACTAGGAGTAGATAACTATCTCTTTATAGCATGCTTCTCACAAAAATCTATGAATTCACCAGATGTGAATTCACCACCTCTATCAGACCTCAGACATTTTAGTTTTAATCCAGTTTGATTCTCTACCATAGCATTGAAGATTTTAAACTTCTCAAAAGCTTCTGATTTCTCCTTCAGAAAGGTAACCCACATCATCTGGGAATGGTCATCAATCAGTAACATGAAACATCTATCACCTTGCATACTCTTGATTCTTGTCGGACCACATAGATTAGTATGAACTAATTCAAATAATCCGGTAGAGGACTGATCCTTGCTTTTGAATGAGACTCTGCTCTATTTACCTAGCTGACATTCTTTGCACAAACTATTTGTAGGTTTTACCAATTTTGGAAGATCTCTTATAGCCTGAGTATTGCTTATCTTGATGATGTTATCAAAATTTACATGACACATCCTTCTATGCCATAACCAACTCTAATCAACTTAAACAAATAGACAACTTTTATTAGTACCAACTAGATGGAAGATATTACCTTTTGTTTGAGTACCAGATGCAATCTCAGTTCTGGAGCTTTCAAAGATCTTGCATTTTCCATTCTTGAACCGAAGATCATAACCTTTGTCTACCAACTGTCCAACACTAAGAAGATTGTGCTTCAATCCTTCAACATACATTACATTACTGGTTTTGTTCTTTCCATCAAAAGAAATAGTTCCCCTACCTCTGATTCTACCAGCAGAATTATCACCAAACTTTACCATTCCTCCTTCATACCTTTCTAGATCTAAGAACTTGTTCTTGTCACCTGTCATATGGTGAGAGCATCCACTGTCAATAACCCAATCATCCTTTTCTTCAACTTGGGCAGCCAAAGCTCTTTCTACAACCTTATGATTGATAGATTCAGAGAATATTGAATCTTCTTCCTTGATGGCAATAAACACCCATTCATTTCCGGATTTGTTTCCTATCTCTGATTCATCATCTATTACTCCTTCATTATCATCTTCTTCATGAACATAATAACAATTCTTTTGGAACCTTTGTCTGTTAGAATTTGACCTTGTAGATCTTTCCTCTACTGTTGCCTTGTGGGTAATATGGAGTGGACCAATGATGTTGAATGTGGAATTGTTCACAAAGGTCTTGAACATCATGGTTTTTGAAAGGTTTACCATTGTCAGTGACAATGGCAGGTGGGATACCATAATGACAAATGATATGGTAGAGGATGAACTTAGCGATTTGGTTTCCTATGGTGAAAGTGAGAGGGATGGCTTCGACCCATTTAGTGGAGTATTCTGTGGTGGTGATAATGAATTTGTGTCCATTAGAGGAGGATGGGTGGATTTTTCCAACGAGATCTAGGCCCCACTGAGAAAAAGGCCATGGTGTAGTAATAGGTTGCAACGTCTGAGAAGGAGCGTGAATGAGATCTCCATGCTGCTGACAGGGCTTACACTTTTTCATGTACTCACATGCATCATGTCCCATAATAGGCTAGTAATATCTGGTACGCAAGAGCTTCTTGGATAGGACAATTCCACTTGTGTACACTCCGTAGATACCTACATGAACCTCATGTAAGGCAAGGGAAACTTCTTCCGTGTTTAAGCATCGAAGAAGAGTGCCATCATAGTTTTGGCAATAGAGGGTGTTGGCAAGGATAGTGTAGCAAGTGGCTTGGCAAATGAGGGATCCTTGTTGTTTGCAGGTGGAGTTAGGACGGAAAGTGTGATGTTGGAGGTAGGTGTAAATGGCATGATACCAGGGATTTTCAAGACCAACAATCTCACACACGAATTCTGACTCAATGACATGATATGCTAGCATTAGGAACTGTTCCACAAGAAACTCACATTAGTGGTTGTCTTGAGGCATATCCAGAAGAGAATCGATAGTAGCCATGGCATCAGTGGCTTTGTTGTGAAGGCGAGGTACCTACTCAAACTGTATGTAGGTGAATAACAGTTTGTATTCATCAACCATTTGCTTATAGGGTACTAGCTTATCATCCTTTGTGGTAAACTCATCATTCACTTGTTTGATGATCAACTGAGAGTCTCCATAGACCTGTAGCTATAAGATATTCCATTGGATGGTTTGTTTGAGACCAATGATTAGAGCTTCATATTCAACCACATTATTTGTACAGGGGAAAGCAAGTCTATAAGCTTTGGGGATGTAGTCACCCTGCGGGGTCACCAATAGTATTCCTTCCCCTGAACCATGATTAGTGAAGGATCCATCAAAGTATAGCTTCCAATGTGTAGGTTCTGTCATGGTTAGAATGGACTCATCTGGAAAGTCAATGGATAGTGGCTGATAATCTGTGAGGGGTGCTTCGGCTAGCTGATCTGCTACCACTTATCCTTTGATTTCTTTCCTATCAACATACTCAATATCAAATTCAGTCAACAACATTACCCATTTTGCCATTCTTCCTGTGAGTAGGGTCCTAGAAAGAAGATACTTAAGGGGGTGAACCTTAGATATGAGCTTGATAGAATGAATTAGCATGTAGTGTCATAACTTTTGAGAGTAGAAAACAACAGCTAGACATGCGCGTTCCATGGGGGTGTAATTAAGCTCATATCCAACTAAAGTCCTGTTGATGTAGTATATAGCTTTCTCATGGCCAGTATCATCCTATTGTACTAAGAGTGCCCCCAGTGCTACTGAAGTTGCTGATATGTATAATAATAGGGGCTTTCCAGGGATAGGTGCCATTAGGGCCGGTTGTGAAGTAAGATACTCCTTGATGTGGTCAAATGCCTATTGACAATTCTGATCCCACTTAAAGTGTCCATTTTTGTTAAGTAAATGGGAAAAGGGATGGCATTTGTCAGCAAGTTGAGTGATTAATCTTTGTATAGCCTGTAGTTTGCCTTGGAGACTTTGAAGCTATTTGAGAGTCTTTGGAGGAGGCATTTCTGTTATGGTCGTGACTTTAGCAGGATCTACCCTGATGCCCTTGCGGGAGACAATGAACCCCAAGAGTTTACCTGATGTTACGCCGAAGATGCATTTCTTGGGGTTAAGGCGAAGCTTGTATTCTCTAAGCCATGCAAAGTTTTGTCACAGGATCACAGGATGTTCTTCCCTTGTTCTAGATTTCCCTAGGAGATCGTCCACATAGTCTTCCATTATCTTATGTATCATGTCATGGAAGATAGTAGTCATTGCATGTTGATAGGTTTCCCCTACGTTCTTTAGACCAAAGGGCATGACTTGCCAACAATATGTGCCCCAAGGATAGGTAAAATTTGTTTTATGTTGATCTTCAGGGGTGATTTTGATTTGATTATATCTAGAGAAGCCATCCATAAGGGAGAGCATCTCGTGTCCTGCTGTGAGATCTACAATCATATCGATGTTGGGAAGTGGAAAATCATCTTTCAAACATGCTTTATTAAGGTCTTAGAAGTCTGTACAACAACGGATGCCCCCAGGTTTCTTAGCAATTGGGACAATATTAGAGACTAGCTCTAGATAATCGATAGTGCAAATAAAGCTAACATCAAGTAATTTCTGTAGCTCTTCTTTGACGAGCAAGGCAACTTGAAGGTGCATCTTGTAGAGTTTTTGCTTAATAGGTTTTACTTCATGATGTACCACAAGATGATAAACAATGAAAGATGGATCCAATCCTAGCATGTCAGCATAGGACCAAGTGAACACATCAGGTGTTTCATGAAGCACTATGGAGATATTAGATTTTTCTTCTGTATCGAGACTTTCTGCTAGATGTGTGAGCTTAGGTGATTCTTGTGTGCCGAGGTTGATTTCTTGTGTGCCTTCAATTAGAATGTTGGAACACTCTTGCCAGTAAGATGGTATTGGGGGAAGATTGAGATCCTCATCTTCTAGCGCCTTAGAGAGGTTTTCACTAGGAGATACATCTTTATTTTTCTCTGTGTCCGAAAGTGCCTCCGAGAGGTTTTCACTAGGGGACAATTTTCTATTTTTTGATTTTTGCTTTTTTAGACTAAGGATCTCTTCTTCCCCAAAATAGGCATCAACGTGCAAGCATATGTCATATTGTGAGGTGTCATGAAGTTTGAGGAATGCCGAGAGAGCCTCATCAATTGGAAATACATCGAGAGGTGGAGGTCCCTGATAATCCCAAGAAATGAGTTCCAGATGAACAAGGGGGAGGTCAATAAAAAAGATGGCATTATCAGGGAAGACACAAGAAAGGTCTAGATCTTCACATGAAGCTATGATGACACTCAGTGTGATGTTTTCAACACTAGAAGAGGATTCCATTACCTGTACCGAGGTTTTAATGGGTCCATGGATTGTCACAGTCAATGGAGCATATCCTAAACTGAAGTATTGAGCATATTTCTTAGGAGATGTAGGATCAACCGGTATGGGTTTTGTAACACCTTGTTCATCGGCGCCAAGTCCTATTCCATGGTAAGGCATTTTGGTACAAATTTGAAATGGTACAGGATATTTTTCTTTGAAGTATTCTAGATTGATAGGTCCTGGGGTAGTTTCATCATGATATAGCCAATCACTTAGAGTTGTTTCTTCATCTTCTTCTTCTCTAGAGACTTGTGCTGGTACAAAGGGAATTTTATCATTGATCCTGTGCTGCTGTTCTTTTTACTTTTTTAGAAGATGACGACCATGGGAGTGGTGGGACAATGGTAATTGTCCCACATGGAAGGCATTGTGAAGCTCATACTTACCACACCCTTTGTCTATGATCTTGACCTTTTGAGGGGTATGGGTGGAAGGTGAAGTGGAGGCTTGCGATTATTTAATGGTGACGTGCGGTGTGAATGATGATGTGGATGGAGTGGATGAGGGATCTTTGACATGATCCCCATAGGTGCTTGGACAATGGAATTGTCGATCATAGACAACCTCTAAGGCCTTGCAATATTCAAAAGGTTGTTGATCGGCGGGGATAGTGACTTCCACACCGTTATGAGGGAACTTAAGGCATTGATGATAGGTGGACGAAACAACTTGCATAGAATGTAACCATGGTCGGCCTAGGAGGAGATTATATGGAATGTCAAGATCAATCACGTGACATAGAGTGGCCATGGTGAGTGGGCCTACCTTGATAGGAAGGCATATAGTGCCTTCAAATTCTCTCTCCGTGTTGTCGTATGCCTTGATGGAGATAACCAAAGATTCCAAGTGAGCCCCTAAATACCCTAGGAGTTTTATGAATTTTAATGTACATATGTTCAAGCTGGATCCATTATCCAAGAGGACCCTCTTGACTCTATGGTTGGCGATTTGGACTTCAATATGAAGGACTTTATTATGTGCGGGGTCAATGGGTGGCATGTTGGCATGATGAAAGGTGAGATGATAGGATGATGATAATTGAGAAACAAGGTTTTGGAATTGGGTGGGAGGTATGTCAGTAGGAACATGGGACTCTTAGAGAGCCTTGTCAAGTATTTCCTAGTGGATGGCAGATGTCCTAAGGAGTTCCAAGATGGAGATTTGAGCGGGAGTCTTTCCAAGATGGTCAAGGAAGTTATATTGGGAAGTAGTGGTAGCAGAGGATGGGGATGGTCCCTTCATAGTTATACGCCCATGATAGGTGGTAACAACACATTCATTTTTTACTTTGATGGTGGTGACATGAGTAGAATCAAAATTAATTCTACCCACTATGTTATCATAGGGAGGTGGAACGTTCTTGGAGTTGATATTGTTGGTTTGGTTGTTAGGATTAGCGTTGAAGGAGGATGGTTGGGAAGTGGTTTGGTTATTGTTGTGGTGGGGAAGAGGGTCTTGGTATACCCCTAGGCCATCATTGGGTGATGTGTTGTCGTGGTCTTGCATTTGGATTCCGCCGTGTTCAATGAGGTCTTCAACATAGTTTTTCAATTTCATACATTTGTTGGTGGCATGGCCCTTGATACAGTGATAATCACAATACTCATTTTCTTTGTACCACATGGGTTTAGGTTGGTTTTTGTCAAATGGTTTTGTTGTGGGGAACTCAACCATGTTGGCACAAAGTAACTTTTAAAATACAACCTTGAGTGGTTCACCCAAGGGAGTATATTTATGTTTTGGATTGTTGTTAGGGGGATTCCTCTTTGGAGGAGTAGGTGGGACTGCTACATTGTTTGAAACATTTTTGACTACGTTTGTCTCTTTTGGTTTTGGAGTGGCAATTTGGATGTACTTGGAATTAGTAGCACCATCTCCTATGGTGTTCTTGTTTTTAGCCCAAAATTTAGGTTTGTCGTTGGAGGTTTTGTCATTGTTGTTCTTGTTGTAGATTTTGACTAGACCCTTCGCAATAAGGGCCTTTTCAATAGTGACCCCCTTTTCTATGATCTCGTCAAAGGTTGTTGCACAATGTACTTGCAAATGGAAGGCCATTTCTTGATTGAGGTTTTGGATGAAAATATGGACGAGTTGTTTTTCGGGGGTTGTCCATGGTAGCCTACTAGTAAGGGCTCTCCATCTTTGTAGATAAGTAGTGAAACTCTCACCACTTCATTGCTTGGTGTTACAAAGGTCAAGCATCGTGATCTCATGTTCTACGTTGTATGAGAAGTGGACAACAAATTTCTCTGAAAGATTGGTGAAATTGGATATGGAGCCATAGGGTAAGTGCATGAACCATTCTAGGGCTTATCCTCCTAGGCTTCGTGGAAAAAGATGAAGGAGGAATTGGTCATCATAGGCGACTTTTTGGTATGCCATGAAGAACTCCATGATATGGTCACGAGGGTCTCCCTTTCCTTTGTATTTATCAAATTTTGGCATTTCAAATTGTTGAGGAAAAGGTGTGATGGCAATGTTTCTGTTGAATGGGTAAGGACATAAGTCTTTGAACTTATAGTGTTTCTTTTGGGTCCCTAGTTGGATGTTTTTTCTTGTTGATTGTTTGGTGATGGTGACATTAGAGGGTACCCCAGAAATGGGTACATCAAAAGGTAGCATGTCATAAGGTAACTCGACAGGAGGATTGGATGCTTGTGGTTGTGAAACATTTCTAGCCCTCATGTTTTGTCCCAAGGTGTGAACAGAGGCGGTGTTGGAAACAAAACTAGCCCAAGGATTATCTTAGATGGGTTGGTTAGGATTAGGGACATGTCCCCATGGTTGATCATGGATGGGTGTTGGTGGTTTGTCATGAAATATGGTTTTGATCTTGTCATGGTCATATGAATATGGAAGGCATGCACCATGTTCAATGAGATGTTGAAGAAATTCATCCTTATGGTTGTCAATGAATTAGTCAAACTTGTCATGTAACCTCTTTTCATTAAGGAACTTGACAAAGGTGGGGGAATAAGTTTGATGAGGATGAGTGGATGCTTCACCCATTTCGGGTTGGTTGACATATTCTTCCATGTTTCTCATGGTAGAGCCACTAGGAGAGAGGGGTTGATAACGGGTGTCCATTTTGTTCACTTGTGATCATGTGATGGGAGTCATAAAAGGTGAATTTGGGTCAGATTTGGATGATGAGGTATTGATGATGAGATATGGAGATAGGTCCAAAATCTAGATCAAGATGATTAAAGGCCAATGGTTGTCCTATATACTTAGGGTAGACAAAGAGCCTAAGAAAGAGGACAATAGGATTATTTTACTTGGGGTAGACAAGACACACCAAGGAAAATGAGATTTCTTGGAATCCACTAACTTAGGAGTTGTCTAGATTCCTAAGCTAATTTATCCAAGGGGGTTGATGATTGATCTAGAGTTTTTTCCTTAGGATTTGGATGTGGTTTGGATTTATTAGTTGATTAGAATGGATTTGGATGATGATACAGTTGGTCTTGATTGATTGAAGGGTAATGATCGATTATGGATTGATTGAGGATGAAGTTTTGGCTAATGATGTCTAAGGTCCAATGGTGACGATAACAATCAATGATTAGGATGAATCACAAGCTAAGAGTAATGAATGGATAGGGACATGGATTGAGATGGCATGTAATGTCGAAGGATGGAGTGGAATGGGGGTTGTTGACAAAGCTTGACTTTGTGATGAATTTTTAGACTGGGCACTGATTGAGATGACTAGGTGCTGATATAGAGATTTAGGCACTGAAGCAGAGGGGTGGGCGCTGATGTGGAGGTTTAGGCATTGATGTAGAGGTTTGGACATTGATGTATAGGTTTAGGCACTGATGTAGAGGATTGGGCATTGATGTAGAGGATTAGGTGCTAATGTGGAGGGCTAGGCGCTGATGTAGGATAGTGATGGTTTCGTGTGATTTTTAAGGTGATGAGTTGGATTTTTGACAAATTTGGGCTTGTGATATGATGTTTTTGGAGTTTGGAGGTTCAAATGTTTCAATAGTTTGCTCTTTCAAATCGCTCCAATGGTGTTTGGATGATGTCAATGAAAGTCTTCTTTAGCAAGTGATAGAAGCATTTCAAACAAGTTCATACAATGTCCAAAGGTTTTGTTGTGAAATTAAACAATCATGCACAACCTAAGGCAAGGATAGGACAATATTTGTTGGATCCCTGAGCCGTACCTATTCAAAGTGGATAGCTCCAGGATCTTAGTAGCACCAACTCCCCTCCATGGCACTCACTTCTCACGCATACCAAGTTCTGGGTTTCCCAAGGCTTGTACCCCCACCAAACCTTAGGATTGTCCCTGCTATCTCTTCTAAGAACCACGAGAATTAAAGCAGCTTTAAAGGTCCCACCTTTTGTGCCAACAAATAGAGGGATTTGGGCTACTAAAACAATGGTTCATAGTAAGTGCTTTCATTTAGGTGGCCATACATGCGGCAACACTACTCTCTGTTATGGAGTCTCCCAGCCTTCAAGGGTTGCGCCTTGAAGGGTTTTAGGTGAGGTTGGCTGTCAGTATGACAGAACAACACCTGTTGCTTGTGACTTTCATCACAAACACATTATTTTATATAGTGGCTCGAAAGAGCTTGGGTCGTTCCCACCTTTTGAAGCGGGGTGGCAAGCCCTCTAAAGGTTCAACAAAAGCAACACAAGTGCAAAAATACTTTTGATCCCCAAGTTCATACAAAGATGTGAGGGGAGAGCATATGTATTTTTAGGCTTAGGTCACACTAAACAAGGTTCATTTTTAACTCTTGGATTATGTTGGGGGTGATTTATGCAAGTGTTGTGAGAAGTTTTTGATTCCCAAGATCACCAAGCGGTGTGAGGGAAGAGCATACACTTTCACAATACTAACAAAATCACAAGACACTTCACACAAAATTATTCATTTTCTTGTTTAGATGAGTGAGAATGCAACTTTGTGGTTATTTTTAGCCTTATGTGTGAAAGATGCAAGTTGTTCTTTTTAAAACCACATGAGTGAAAATGCAATTTGTTGTTCGTTTTAACCTTATGAGTGATGATGCAAATTGTGTTCTTTTTAGCCTTATGCATGAAATATGCAAGTTGTTGTTCTTTTTAAATCCACATGAGTGAAAATATAATTTGTTGTTCATTTTAACCTTATGAGTGATGATGCAAATTGTGTTCCTTTTAGCCTTATGCATAAAAGATGCAAGTTGTTGTTCTTTTTAAATCCACATGAGTGAAAATGCAATTTGTTGTTTGTTTTAACTTTATGAGTGATGATGTAAATTGTGTTCTTTTTAAGCCTTATAAGGTGCCTATGATTAATCAAGTGATTTCACACAATAACAACACAAAATACCTTTAAGCTAATAAACAACCCTGCAAATAAGAAATCAGTAGTTGTGGACAAGTCTTTGACGGTCAAAAGGGGCTGCAAAACCAAATGTTAGACAAAAAAAAACTATTTTTGGTTAGGAGCTAATCTGGGAGAGTGGGCACTAATGAACTAGATAGGCACTTATGCAGAGGGCTAGGCGCTGATACGAGACAGGCAGCACCTCCCCCTTGTAAATTTGATTTTTCCTACAAAACAAAGAGCTAAGGTGGCCAAGAAGTTAGTGAAACATCAATTAGAACATCATGCAAACATGAAATGTTGAATTTGATCTAAAACCCATTAGAAATTAATGATTTTACCTTGTCTCCAAATGGGTGCTAATCTGTCAGGTTAGGCGCTGATGTGCTAGATTGGCACTGATTTAGAAGTTTAGGCGCTGATCTAACCTATCACAAGATGAAACACACAAATCATGTAATTTTTTTAGTGAAAAGGTGGTGGGGGTCCCACCGAGCATGCCTAAATGTCTACCTATGGAAATGAGACCTACAATGGATGCAAATTACACCTAGAATGCACCCAATCTCAAGTCCAAGGGACCTCAAGATTGGACTAAATCACTACTATGCATCTATACTAAAACATACACCCTATCTAAGCAAACTAGTGATGATATGTCCTAAATGGATAATAGACTAATCTAAGCTAGTTGAATTACACTAATAGCTATGGATGTGAGCACTCAAATTGGTAGAATAACTTTGCATAAAATGACTTGTTCCAAATGGGAGGTAGAGGCCTCAATTTATAGATTTTTGGAGATGGGATTGGAGGGCTAGGATCAATTTGAAGGATCCTCAAGCAAGGAAAATTAGACAAATGACATGATTGGATTGGATGAGAAGGTTGCCCCAAGATTCAAGGGATGATCAATGGATGAGAATGCAAGTTTGAATGGATGGATGGCTAGGATTGAGTAGGTGTATGACATGTAAGGATTCATTTATGAAAAGGTAAGGCTTGGATTTTGTGAGAGATTTTAAATTCCATGGAGAGGACAAGTGGAATTTAAAATTGGAAGAATAGTGTTCAAATAGTGCCACATGAAATTTTAAATTGAGATGAATAGTGACACATGGAGTGGGGTGGAAGAAAGAGGACAAATGTACTCAATTTAGAAGATTTGCCCATGCTTCCAAAGTACCACTTATCATGTACATGTGTGTACATTGGATGACAAGTGGACTTCTAGAAACATGGGGGTTTGTAATGATGAATTAATTAAAATTAATTCATGTGCACATGGATTATAACAAAATAATTATGATTACAAAAAGTAATCAAAAGTGCAAAAAATAAGGAATTAAATAAATATAATAATTTATTTAATTTTGTGATGAACTATAGTAAAAATATTTAATTTTCAAACTATAGTAGATGAATTGATTTTTATGACATGACAAAGGTGCATAATAAATTAATTAAATAATTAAAAATTATTTAATTGATAGTTGAATTGGATGAAGTGATGTGGGTGGATTAGGGTTGAATATGTGGGTGTATGAAATTGGTTGTGACCATTTTTAGGTGTCTACAGGAAGAAGATTCAAGTCTTAGCTATGTTTGGCCGACAGTATAGTGATCCAAGTTAAGTCAAGCCGACCTTGATGTTCATTCCAAGGTTGATGAAGTGTATAAATAATTGTTGATGAGTTTTGGAAAATCATCATTGTGTGAAATAATAAAATCCTGAGGTAGGATCAGAGGTCGAACAGAGAAGAGGAGCAGAGGAACAAGAACAATAAAGGATGAAGTGATAGTGAAGAAATATTTGGGAGAAGAGTAGAAGTTTTATGAGCATTAAATGAGACTGAACCAGACATGGAGAAGATGCTAATTCTTAGTTAATTCCTTCTGTAATAAACATAAATTCTGTAGGTAGTGAGCCTCTTTTCAGTAGTGAGCTCTAGGTAACTTGCACCCGAAGGCAAGTGCCTTCCCATTTGCAAGTACTTTTAACAAGGTATGAATCTTTTGGCTTAACCCCCAACATGGTTTTCCCTTAACCAGGTTTCCACATCAAAAATCTTGGTGCCAAGTGTGTTAATTGTGTTTCTGCTCATGTGTTATTGTTTCATGCTTTAATGTTTACATCATTAATCTGTTTGTAAGTTGTGAAAGAAGATTAAAAAGAGAAAAGGTTAATTTTGTGGGACAACTGATTCACCCCCCCTCTTAGTTGTCTAGCCTAATTCCAACAATTGGTATTAGAGCTAGTTCCTCTAAAAGAAGCTTGACCGATTGAGGAGATCCAAGATGTTGACTTACAAGAAGAAAAGTCTGAGATTTGATGGAAGAAATTACTCCCTTTAGAAAGTATGCATGCAGTGTCATTTGGAATGTATGAGTGATGCCTTTTGGTGGATAACTGAGAGAGAGTATAAGATTATGAAGAATGGCCCTATAACTCTAGATGAACTCAGGGAAGATGAAAGCAATATTTGAGCTAAAGAAGAATTATTGAGTGCCCTGACTAATACAGAATTGTCAAATGTCCTAGAATTGAAAATTGCCCATGAAATCTAGAAAAAGTTGGAAAATCTGTATGAAGGTGACAAATATGTCAAATGTTCCAAGCTACAAAACCTAAAGGGTAAATACGAAAGGTTGATGATGAATGGAGATGAAAACCTTACTTCCTACATCTAGAGAGTGAATAAACTTGTGACCGGTATCAATAATGCTGGTGGAGTCTTGGAAGAATCAGAGATTGTTGCCAAAGTGCTCAGCTCTTTACCTCTGGCATATAAGCATAAAGTTCCTACCATTGAAGAGATCAGAACTATGACAACTGTTACAAGGGATCAGTTGGTTGGTAAACTTTCACCATTTGAAATGAGTGAATTTGGTGATTCCCTTCCTAAGTCTGAATCTACATTTAAATCCATTATTCATGGAAAACAAAGATATGATCTAGGTGAAAGCTCTTCAAGAAGATCAAATAGATTTGACAAGATAAGGATCTTGAAGATGATGAAATTGAAGCCCTTTTTTCCAAAAGATTGCCAAGAGGATCCGATAAGTATGAAGGAAAGCTACCATTTAAATGTTTTTCTCGTAATAAGATTGATCATTTTTCATTAAGGTGTCCAAAGAGAGGTTCAAATCCAAACTCTAATAGACCTAGAGTTTAGAAGAAATACTACTATGTCCAAGAAGCCGGTGAAAGAGTCACAGATAATGAATCTGATCAGGGAGATTCCATAGAAAGTGATTGGGTGTTCATTTCTATCAAAGAAGAAGATCTGGTGCCTACTGAATCTTCTAGCTGTGTAAACACGGAAACTACCTTGCCTACTCAGGTTATAGAAAAATTTGAATGGGTAATTGATAGTAGGTGTTCTCATCATATGACTGGCGATAAAATTAAGATGAATGGGTAATTGACAGTGGGTGTTCTCATCATATGACTGGTGATAAAATTAAGTTTGTAAGCTTTGAAAAATATGAAGGTGAAATTGTGAAATTTGGAGACAACTCAGCTGGTAGAATCCGTGGTAGAGGATCCATCTCTTTTGATGGTAAGAATAACACTAATGATGTTCTGTATGTGGAAGGATTGAAGCATAATCTTCTCAGTGTTAGACAGTTGGTTGACAAGGGTTATGATCTCCAATTCAAGGATGGAAAATGTAGAATCTTGGAAAGCTCCAGAACTGAAATTGCATCTGGTACTCATACTAGAAGTAACATATTTAATTTAAGTAGTTCTAGTAAAATTTTCTTGATTGCTCAGGTTGATCAGAGTTGGTCTGGCATAGGAGAATGTGTCATGTGAATTTTGATAACATTGTCAAGATAAGTTCCACTCAGGATTGAAGAGATCTCCCAAGACTTGTGAAACTTGATGATAGCATGTGTAGAGAATGTCAATGAGGTAAATCGAACAGAAATTCATTCAAGAGTAAAGAACACTCTTCAAGTGGATTGTTGGAACTTGTGCATACTAATATTTGTGGTCCTACTTGAATTAGGAGTGTGCAAGGAGACAAATATTTTATGTTGCTAATTGATTACTCTATTGAAAATTGAGAGGGGGGTGAATCAGTTATCCTAATAATTTTAACTTTCTATGCTTTCTTAACAGTTAATGTAACATCAGATCAAATAAGAAAGCATAATCATGAAATGGAAATAACACCAATACACATGACACAATAATTTTGATGTGGAAACCCTGTTAAGGGAAAAACCACAGGGTGATTAACCCAAGATATTATTCTCTGTTAGAAGAATAGAAGATACAAAATGGCACTTGCCAATTAGGGCTCACTGCCCAAGCACACTGCTCACAAGAGGCTCACTGCCTACAAAATACTTACTGTATACATGAAGAAAACTTGAACTGATGAGAAGCATCCACACATGCTGAAGTTTAGTTCCAGTTAAGCTCAATAGACTGATCTACTGCACTTCATTCTTACTCTCCTTAAGTGTTGCTATCCTTTTACATTTTGAACCTATTTTTCTTCCTTTTGTTCTATTATGCTTTTATTCTCACTTGTATTCTTACACAACACACACCTTCACATCTAAATCCATCTTGTATATATATCCGCACAAGTGATTTCAACACTTTTCTAGTCGGCATCCGGAATAGTCAATATTATCTCAAACTCTGGTCTGCCGCCTGAGTCCTTGCATACTAAGTAATGCGAATCAAAAAGAAACTTATATAAGTTGTCTAATAAGTCGGCCAATCATGAATGATACCTTAGGAATCTTTATTATCATCAACATATCATCCAGAATAACTTTTGATGCTCTGACTGTCAGTTCTTCCTCTGTCTGTTCTACCAAACCGAACCCTAGTACTTAGAAACTTATATCTCTTCACTCTTTCAACACCAGAGGCTCAAACCTTCGAATCTATCAGTCAAGATACTCCTCTTGACTTTTCCAAGTCTGCACTTTCCAAGGATACTTCCTCTAATAGATCCGGACCTGACTGTCGTACCTTCTGCATGCTCTGTTCTTGCTTACTGGACCTATAAGATTTTCAATCTAACTTCTGGTAGAGACACACCATATCCTGCAGATGTGTGGGATGATCTTTGTTGCATCAATGACAACAATCATGAAGCTCCAATGTGTCTCTTGCCAACATACTCCTGGATGATGTGGGTAACCTTCCTGAAAGAAAAATCAGAAGCTCCTGATAAATTCAAAGTATTCAAAGTCATGGTAGAGAATGAGATTGGTGTGAAGATAAAGTGTCTAAGATCTGACAGAGGTGGAGAGTTTACCTCCGGTAGTTTGATTCATTCTATGAAAAAGAAGGAAAAAAAAGACAGTTATCTACTCCTAGGATTCCTTAGTAGAATAGAGTTGTGGAAAGAAAGAACTGGACCATTCAAGAAGCTACTAGGACCATGATGATGGAAGCAAATGTTCCACAAGTCTATTGGAGAGAAGCTATGAATACTACTGTCTACACTCTTAACTAGGTGCAGATCAAAGGCAATTCTAGTAAGACACCTTATGAAGTATGGTTTGGTCATCCTCCTACTGTGAGATATTTTAGAGTTTTTGGTAGTAAATGCTATATCAAAAGAGATGAGGATCTAGGCAAGTTTGATACAAGAAGTGATGAAGGAATATTTTTGGGTTACTCTACTTAAAGCAAGGCATTACCTGTCCTTTAACAAGAGATTGAAAAGGACTATTGAAAGTGCTAATGTCAGAGTTGATGAGAGAAAAGAAGGACATTCCAAGTCTTGTGGATATGAATAAGATGATCAAGATGACAGTCAAAGTCAAGGAAGGCAACTTCAAACCTAGACTCAGATCTAGATTGATCTGGTAAATCTAGTGACTCAAGAGGATAGTGCAGTAGTTGAGGAACAAGCTCAAGAAATAGAAGTTTAAGCAAATCCCAAAACTCCTAGGTATGTAAGGATAAATCATCCTGAAGATCAGATTATAGGAGATAGAAATAAAGGTGTTCAAACTAGGAGAAGAATTGCTAAAGATCAAGAAGAGTTTTGTTTGATTTCAAAGATTGAACCAAAATCAATAAGTGAAGTCTGTAATGATGAAAATAGGATAAAAGCAATGGAAGAAGAATTAATGCAAATTGAAAAGAATCACACTTGAGATCTTGTTTCTAGACCTGAGGATAAAAATGTGATTGGAACTAAATGGGTCTTCTGGAATAAACTAAATGAAGATGGTGAAGTTGTAAGAAACAAGGCAAAGTTGGTATGCAAAGGATATTCTCAAGTGGAAGGAATTAATTTTGGAGAAATTTTTTCTCTAGTGGAAAGAATAGAAGCAGTCAGATTATTTCTTGCATTTGCTACTTTTAAAGACTTCAAGGTTTATCATATGGATGTCAAGTCAGCATTCCTGGATGAATAAGTCTACATTGAACAACTGTAAGGATTTCAGTTTTCAGATCAAGGAGGTATGGTTTGCAAATTAATAAAAGCATTGTATAGACTCAAACAAGCCCCAAGAGCCTGGTTTGCAAGACTAGATAAGTATCTACTAAAATTACACTTTAGCAAATGTACAACAGACAGTAATCTATACATCAAATTTGATCATGAACACATCTTGATTGTTGAAGTATTTGTTGATGATATCATTTTTGGTGGAAATGAGAGTATGTGCAAAACTTTTGTTAATCAGAGGTAGAGTGAATTTGAGATGTCCATGTTTGGTGAAATGAATTTCTTCTTAGGTCTACAAATCATTCAGTTAGATAAAGGTATTTTCATATCTCAATCTAAGTATGTAAGAGAATTGTTGAAAAAGTTTGGAATGGAAGATTCAAAGCCAGTGGGTACACCCATGGTAACTAGATGTAAGCTAAGTAAAGATGATGCCTTCCCTAAGGAAAATAAAAAAGAGGTATATATCAATGATTGGAGGACTGCACTATCTGACTCAGACCAGACCTAATATCATGAATGTAGTTGGACTTGTTGCTAGATTTCAAGTTGATCCTAGAGAATCCCATGTTGTAGAAGTCAAGAGAATTTTTAGATATCTCAAAGGGACTCTTGATTATGGCTTATGGTATCCAAAGGATAATGACTTCACTCTTCATGTATATACATATGTTGATTGGGTAGGAGATGTGGATGATAAAAAAAGTACTAGTGGTGGTACATTCTTCTTGGGAAGTAGATTGGTTTCTTGGCTGAGCAAAAAGCAGGAGGCAATATCCCTATCTACAGCAGAGGAAGAGTATATAGCAATGGCAAACAATTGTACTCAAGTTCTATGGATGAAGCAACTACTAAAGGACATCAAAATTGTGTTTGAGGAGCCTATAACAATCTTCTGTGATAATTCAAGTGCAATAAGCATCTCAAAGAATCCGGTGTTGCATTCAAAGGCAAAGCACATATCAATCAAGTTTCACTTTTGGAGAGAGAAGGTTAATGAGAATGAAGTCATATTAGAGTTTGTTTCTTCAAAGGATCAAATTGTGGATATTTTCACCAAGCCTCTACCCAAGGATACTTTTGAGTATCTCAGAGAGAAGTTAGGGGTTATTACCCCTCCTGATCAGAACTAAGATGCACTAGGGTGCATCAGTCTGGTGGAATTCATAGTCATATCTTGCGATCCAGATTAATGTTGAGGAGATACTACTTAGTGGGAGTAATCAGTATGTAAATTTTAAGATCAATCTGAAATAAAAATGGAAGAAAAGATTGCAAATATGTGCCCTTTGCCATTGATGTCAAAGGGGGAGAGAAGTCATGTGAAAAACTAGTTGCTGATGAAAGGGGGAGCAGTGAAGAAAGTAGTTGTAGAAGTGATAAAAGAAAGGAGGAGAAGTTCTTGTCTTGATGGTTGAATCAATTTTTCACATCATATGTTTCCATCAATGACAAAGGGGGAGATTGTTGCAAATATGTGTCTAATTGATGTTGTCATTGATGTCAACATATCCTTGTTGCCATTGGTGTCAACTGTATCCTATTTTGTTGCCTCTTTAGAAGACTAGAATGTTAGGATATTGAGAAAAGTAATGAAGATAAATGTATACAAACCATATGGCTATGTAGAGAATTGTCTAAAGTAGCTCCAGTTATGTTTTTAGAGGTCCGCATGAAGATTTGAAGAAGCTATGGCTATCTTAGTAGAACTAAGATTTGCTATGTTCAAAAGAGACAGAGTGACAGTAAATTGGTCTAGATTGCTCCGCATTGAAATATTATGATCTGCGGATCTATAGGCATGTTTGGGAAGTCAATGTGTATCATCAACTCAAGTGGTTCATGGTTTAGAGGTCCATAAGAAATCTTTCTAATGTGACAGTCATGGCAGACAGTGGTCTTGAGGTTCCAAATAAAGATGCAAGTGATTCTAATGATTTAGAGGAGTGCAGATGTTTTTGTTAAATTCAATGTGCTTGTGGAGGTCCCTGGATCATGGGACTGCTATGTTGGAGGTCCGCATTGAAGATGGAGCTTGTTTCTGAAGATTTCCTTCTTGGTGTTGCTGTTCTTCCCAGTCTTGGCTGACCGGATGACTCAAGCGTGTTGCAGATGATCAAAGAGCAATTCTCTGGAGCGTGATGTGTTGTTGGAAGAAGATTCAAGTCTCGACTGTGTTTGGTAGACAATATAGTGATATGCATTAATTCAAGATGACCTTGATGTTCATTCTAAGGTTGATGAAGCGTATAAATAATTGTTGATGAGTTGTGGAAAATCATCCTTGTGCGAAATAATAAAATCCCAAGATAGGGTTAGAGGTAGAGTAGAGAAGAGGAGGAGTAGAGGAACAAGAACAGTAAAGGATGAAGTGATAGTGAAGAAATATTTGGGAGAAGAGCAGAAGTTTTATGAGAATTAAATGAGACTGAACTAGAGATGAAGAAGATGCTAATTCTCAGTTAATTGCTTCTGTATTAAACATAAATTCTATAGGCAGTGAGCATCTTTTGGGTAGTGAGCTCTGGGCAGTGTGCCTGAAAGCAAGTGCCTTCCCATTTTCAAGTACTTTTAACAGGGTATGAATCTTGTGGGTTAACCCCCACCGCGGTTTTCCCTAAACCAAGTTTCCACATCAAAAATCTTGGTGTCAAGTGTGTTAATTGTGTTTCTACTCATGTGTTATTGTTTCGTGCTTTAATATTTACATCATTAATCTGTTTGTAAGTTGTGAAAGAAGATTAAAAAGAGAAAAGGTTAATTTTGTGGGATAACTGATTCACCCTCCCTCTCAGTTGTCTGGCCTAATTCCAACAATTGGTATCAGAGCTAGTTCCTCTAAAAGAAGCTTGACCACTTGAGGAGATCCAAGATGTCGACTTATAAGAAGGAAAGTTTGAGATTTGATGGAACAAATTACTCCCTTTGGAATGTATGGGTGATGCCTTTTGGTTGATAAGTGAGAAAGAGTATAAGATTCTGAAGAATGGCCCTACAACTCCATACAAACTCAGGGAAGTTGAATGCAATATTTGAGCTAAAGAAGCATTATTGAGTGCCCTGACTAATACAAAATTGGCAAATGTCCTAGAATTGAAAATTGCCCATGAAATCTAGTAAAAGTTGGAAAATCTATATGAAGGTGACAAATATGTCAAATTATGTGCCAAACTACAAAGCCTGAAGGGTAAATAAGAAAGGTTGATGATGAGTGGAGATGAAAAAATTACTTCCTACATGCAGAAAGTGAATGAACTTGTGACTGATGTCAAGAATGCTGGTGGAGTTTTGGAAGAATCAGAGATTGTTGCCAAAGTGCTCAGATCTTTACCTTTAGCATATAAGCATAAAGTTGTTGTACCATTGAAGAGATCAGGGCTGTGACAACTGTTACAAGGGATCAGTTGGTTGGTAAGCTTTCACCATTTGAAATGAGTGAGTTTGGTGATTCTCTTCCTAAGTCTGAATTTGCATTTAAAGCCATTATTCATGGAAAGCAAATATATGATCCAGGTGAAAGCTCTTCAAGAACATCAAACAGATTTAACAAGACAAGGAATGATCTTGATGATGATGAAACTGAGTTCAATGAAATTGAAGCCCTTTTTACCAAAAGATTGCAAAGAGGATCTAGTAAGTATGAAGGAAATTTGTAATTTAAATGTTTTTGTTTTAATAAGATTGGTCATTTTGCCTCAAGGTGTCCAAAGAGAGGTTCAAAGCCAAACTCTAACAGACCTAGAGTTCAAAAGAAATCTAGTATGTCCAAGAAGCTGGTGAAGAAGGAGTCACAGATGATGAATCTGATCATGGAGATTCCATAGAAAGTGATTGGGTGTTCATTTCTATCAAAGAAGAAGATCTAGTGCCTACTGAATCTGCTTGCTATGTAAATGTGGAAAGTGCCTTGGCTGCTCAGGTTATAGAAAAAGATGAATGGGTAATTGACAGTGGGTGTTCTCATCATATGATTGGTGATAGAAGTAAGTTTGTAATCTTTGAAAAATGTGAAGGTGGAATTGTGAAATTTGGAGACAACTCAGCTGGTAGAATCTGTGGCAGAGGTTCCATCTCTTTTGATGGTAAGAATAACAGTAATGATGTTCTGTATGTCAAAGGATTGAAGCATAATCTTCTCAGTGTTGGATAGTTGGTTGATTCAAGGATGGAAAATGTAGAATCTTGGAAAGTTCCAGAACTGAAATTGCATTTGGTACTCAGACTAGAGGTAACATCCTTCATTTAAGTAGTTCTGGTAAAAGTTGGTTGATTGCTCAGGCTGATCAGAGTTGGCTCTAGTATAGGAGAATGTGTCATATAAATTTTTATAACATTGTCAAGATAAGTTCCACTCAGGCTATAAGAGATCTCCCAAGACTTGTGAAACCTACTCATAGCATGTGCAGAGAATGTCAATTAGGTAAACATAACTAAACTTCATTCAAGAGTAAAGACCAGTCTTCAAGTGGATTGTTGGAACTTGTGCATACTGATCTTTGTGGTCCTTCTTGAATTAGGATTGTGTAAGGAGACATATATTTTATGTTGCTAATTGATGATTACTCCTAGATGATGTGGGTAACCTTCTTAAAAGAAAAATTAGGTCTTGATAAATTCAAAGTATTCAAAGTCATGGTGGAGAATGAGATTGGTGTGAAGATAAAGTGTCTAAGATCTGACAGAGGTGGAGAGTTTACCTCTGGTGAGTTTGATTCATTCTATGAAAAACAAGGAATAAAAAGATAGTTATCTACTCCTAGGGCTCCTCAATAGAATGGAGTTGTGGAAAGAAAGAACCCGACCATTCGAGATGCTACTAGGACCATGATGATGGAAGCAAATGTTCCACAAGTCTATTGGAGAGAAGTTGTGAGTACTGCTATCTACACTCTTAACTAGGTGTAGATCAAAGGCAATTCTGGTAAGACACCTTATGAACTATGGTTTGGTCATCATCCTACTGTGAGATATTTTAGAGTTTTTGGTAGTAAATGCTATATCTATAAAATGTTTTGGATGTGAAATTTTTGTAGCATCCTCACCTTTTATTTGTATAGTGTCCCTTCTATTGGATGAAAAATGAGAGTGGTTGGTCCAATATTCAATCACCCGTTCCTTTGCATCTTTTGAGATTCTATCTTTTCTGGGAACCCTACAAATATTTACCCAGTTATTCTCAATATTTTCATACAATCTATTTCTCTTTGCAATATATCTTTGAACAGTTCTCCTAGAAATATTGAGTAATTGGGAAATTGCTTGAACTTGTCTTCTATGTGATAATTTCTTACTAGAAATTACAGTCATCAATGCTCTACGTGCATCACTTAAATCAATAGCTTGACTCTTACTTTCAATAGAATTCAATGCTTCTTGCAGGTTTTCAACTATTATTTGCTTTAATAAACCTGACAACTTTTTCTTATTATCAACCCCTAACAACTCCAAAATAGGGGTCATCTCTTTCCTTCTAAATAACTTTGCAAATAACTGTGCTCTTCCAATTATAGACTTATTTTTAAAAAATTCATCCCATATTTTTTTAGAGTGTAATTTTACTGTGCTTTTAGATAACATATCTTCAGATGAAATACTATTGAAAAGAGAACCCTTACCCATCTCCATCAGATTTTCCATACCAAGGAAAAAATTTCTATCACCACCCTCAATTTATTTTTGTACCTATTTTCCTTGGTCATCAACAATTTCCATGGGTTGTTCTTGAGTAGATGTTCCTTCATCGACATTTGTAGTATCTCTTCTTTGATCATACATCTTTTTTTTTGTCTTTCTATTGCCCATCACAAATTGCTCAAATTTGAATTCACCTGCATACAAAAAGAACACATACAAATACTTTAATCTCTATTTTTGAAGATCTACCTACATTCAATAAATCAATGATTTAATCAATTACACATTCTAGATCATGGTATCTGAGAATACAACTCTGCCCCTGTTGAAATCACTGTTTCTTTTTCTCCAAATTTTTGTAATTTAATAATTAAAAAAAACAAAAAAGCCAAAAAACCAAAAAAAAACATTAAAAAAAGATTTTCAGTCCAAATTAGTTTCAGATCATGGTGTCTGTCAAAATCAGTCTTTTTTTTTCTCCAATTTTTTTGTAATTCAATAACTAAAAAAATTAAAAAGCTAAAAAAAACAAATTGATAAAAAAAGCACACAGATAGTTTCTGTCGAATAGGATTTGGCCTAATCAAATTCGACCAAATCCTATTCGGCCAAAACTGTCTAGGTGGTAGTCCACTTGGCAGCCAAGTCACCATTTTTTCAAATTTTCTGAAACTTCCAACTTCTGCTAAATATTTCTGCAATCAATATTATTTTAAAAAAAAAGAAAAATACCCTTTTGTAAAGCTCGTAGTGTTGAATTTGGGAATATATATTTTTATATTTTGATTAATTTTAGGATATAAATATTTAAAAATAATGCAAGTAGGCTGTTGAAGTTCAAAAAGAGGCTGATTTGAAATTAAAAAATAAATAGTAAAACATGATAAAAAATTTGAAAAATATATGATGCCCTAGAGGAGAGAATCCTCTCCAAAAGGGTATAATTTGTTTTTTGAAAATGATAAAAGAAATTGAACAATAGTTGACGTCAACTAAAAACTATCAAATTCAGGTAAGTTTGACTTTAAAATGTTATTACAAAAAAAATATAGATCAAAAATTCAAAAAAAAAATTCCATGCCCTAGATATTGAAGTCACCTATTTGGAAAAAAAAATTAGGAGAAAATGAAATTTTTTTCTATTTGTTTCTTGACGTCAACTGAATGTCACTTTTTCTTGAAATTTTCAGCATTACAAAATCTACTCTTAAATTGATAAATAAAATATCAAAGCAAGTTTTAAAAAATCTGAAAAATTATAGGAATAAACTTCAACAAGGGGTCTACATTTTTTTAGTTAACATCATTTTGAAATTCAAAACATAAAAACAACTTTTATGTGGTCGAAGTTGAGAATTTTTTTTCATGTTGGCCGATTTATTTATAAAGTGTGACATAGGTTTGTACTTTTACCCATGGAGATCTAACATTAATCCATAGGATTTGTAAGGTTAATATCACATTAATCCTAATTTTCTTCCACTTGATATTATGCATTGCAATGGCATAAACAAAAACACAAATATAAGTATGAATGTATACAATTAATTATTATTATTTTGTCTCAATTGACATCCTTAAGTATTTGCACATAATTGATATATACTAATTTTTTATGCTATAGATTGATGTAAGAGCTCTTTTCCAAGGACAGACCTCTCTTGATGATGCTAAGAATCACAAGCAAGAACAAATAGACTACAATTAGGTTGTAACCAATTTTATTATTTTCATATCATGTTAATATAATGTCTTTTAGTTATAGAGTTGTACATAATATCTAATTTTATATTTTTGAGGTATTGGGAATGGGTACTTGGATGCCTATGTAGGTGGTTGGGAGATATTAATATTTTGATTAGTTCTCCTTATAACTTGGAATATTAGTTGTAGTGGCATTAAGGGAGAAGGCTACTTATGATGGAGATGGTTATAAAGTATTTTGACTTCACTTACACCATTTTTTGATTCTACGCACTAAGAGATAGAATGTGACATCTATTCATTATTACACAAGACCCTCATGCATAATGGATCCTATTTTTAGCACCATTTTTGGGGAAGTGAGCCACTAATTGTGAGTGGTGCTAATTATGGTGAATTAAATATTTTTCACATGGTGATATTAATTTTTTTCCATACCATGGTTTTTTTGTAGTTGGTTTTGCTGAATCCACTTGTGGTTTCATCTCTCTAGTTCTCTATAAATTGGATACAATAGAAATTTTTTATTGGGTCTTTTGTAAGTGAAGGTTATGTTTCTATAATTTTTTTAGGTAGAATGGAGAAGCTAGATGTATTATTGTTACACATTGTTACTAGATTAATACAAACACGGTATCTCTTTGGTGGTGGAGTTTTAAAAGGGTTTCTCCACATAAATTCTAGTCTTATATTTTTATCATGTGCTTGTTGATTTCTAATTTTCTAATTTAAATTTCCTCACCTTAATCTAATTGTAAATCACATCATATTTTAATTAGAATTTCATATTTACATAGTGAGTGTACAAGTATCTACTATAGTATTTTACCCTATTTCTCAATACAAAATGGATCCAAGATGGCTCCAAAAGAAGAGGATGATGGAGGAGTTGTAAGATCTTGTGTGTTGAAATGAGAGTGAGAGGGGTACATTTATATATTTGTGTAGGGAATGTGAGATAAGGAGAGCATTTTAATTTTTTAATCAAAGGAGATAAAGAGAGCAAATTATAATAAAATTGATGGTAAGAGGGTTAAGAAGAAAAGGAAAAGTAATTGACGGGGGGGAAAGAAATAAAAGGTGACTAAAATTAATGAATTATAAGGTTGAAGAAGGTAAGAGGGTCATACAAAATGATAGGATTGGATTAGGAGAGGATAAATAGGCTAAAATCATGGGGTGAAAAATAGTCAAAATGGGAAAGGGGTTAAAATAAGCACAAAATCATAATAATGGAATTCTAGAGTATGCAATTTTTGTTATTACACTTTCTATTTCTAGAAAGAAGAGCCTCCATGATATATTGGGAGCATTTAGCACAATAGATTCCTTAGCTTCGAAGCAAAGGCATTTTGCTTTAGATTTTTTGATTCAATTTTAGTGGAGGTTGAGATAGACTCTAGAGATAAAAAAGGGGGATCCAATGCCTTGTGCCACCTTTGGGGAGCATTTTGTTAGGGAATCCTCATATGTAATCCTCCCATACTCCAACCTATCTTCCTTAAGAATTAGCTTGACAATTTTATCTTAGATAAATCCTTCCATGGTGACTTGCTTTCCACAAACAACGTCTTCCCTAGATTTTGTAAGTTTGGACTTATTACCAAACTTCCCTAATGCACCACAATTGTCATTAATTTTGATACTCTTAGTTTGTGAAATTAGAAGGATTTATCTATTCAAAAGATCATCTTCAAAGTCAACAAAATCCAATAAATCAATTTTTGGGCCCTACAAATCTTCTTCACAAGAGGTACAATCCATGAAATTTTCTAAATTCTAAGGATCCATTGGCATTCCCGCTTCTAGACCCTTCCCCCAGTCATTATTTTTGTGACTAGCCATAACTAGTCATGGTTTCTCTAAATTAATTCAAGATCTAATTTTCCAAAATTTGGAACCCACTTATGGAGCTGAACTAACTTCATGAATAGAGCCTTAGGAGAGCTATAATCTTTCCTTGGATTATCTAGTTGATGGCAATACACATAGTAGAATGGAAGCCCTTCATAATTTATGTATGGAATCTAAGAGGAAAGAGAAGAGTAGATATGAATGAAGTGCTACATAAGTTTGGAGAAATCAATCATTAATTGGACAAAATGTCTCTAGAAATTAGAAAAAGTCATCCATTTTGATAAATGTCACCAACTACTCCACCAAAATCTTTAGTAGATTTAATTTTGTAAAAAAAGAGGAAGATAATACAATGTTAACCAACATAGAACTTGTGTAAAAACCACCTTATGGGGTTAAATAAAGGTTTCCAAGGGCACATGAATATGTTCTTCACAAAATACCATGAGTAATTTGCATGAACAAAATCTCTATTTGATTGAGATTAGAAAGTCACAACAAAAATTCTATTATAGAGAGCATGGTCACAAAGGGATTAGTGAGAAATGGACAAGAGGCCTAAATCCACCTATAGATCTCTATTAAAGATGGATTCCTTCCCATCACAAGACAACTAACAAAATGGCCTTCTAAATCTTTGGTGACAAAGTTCATTTATTTTTTCAGGAGACATAGATTAGGCAAGGATTGAAAGAAACGATAAAGGGATAATCCTAAAGAAGTAAAGACCCAAATTAACCACTCCACCCACTTCATCCAACTCATTGGGAGAGAAACATCAATATTTGGGAGAAGGGCATGATTCAAATTATCCTTGACCCACAGAGAAGGAACAAAGTTGAGAGGGGGCACATCCATAAGCACTTTGATGAGGGGAGGTGCAAATGATGCATCCTCCTACAATATCAACCTTCTACAAAGGTCCTTTCTAGATTGTAAGGATTTGTTGCATTTTAGTAGGTCAATAAAATGCCCTAACCTCCAATTCACCACCCTTCTTTGGGACTTTAGAACCATCACTTCCAATGGGAACCATCCACATAGGA
Organism: Cunninghamia lanceolata; assembly: GCA_027924645.1. Classification (NCBI taxonomy): domain Eukaryota; kingdom Viridiplantae; phylum Streptophyta; class Pinopsida; order Cupressales; family Cupressaceae; genus Cunninghamia; species Cunninghamia lanceolata. The sequence goes on along the minus strand of BSBN01000553.1, from coordinate 16,623,427 downwards.
CCTTTCCCTTTGCCTCATCCTAATCTCACCTCCATATTTTGGTGAACAAACACAAAAAATCCTCTATGTAAGGGAGAGAGCTTGATGACAACAATTTTACCAACATAACTTCCTCTTTACATCTAAATCTTCACTAGTCTCCTTCACCTTCACACTTTTTTTTTTCTTTTTTTTCCTTACTATCATCATCTATAATACTACTTCTAAAATGCTAAATAATTAAATAAATAAATAAATACTTTAAAAAAATAAACTCATTTTCTTTGTGTAATTAAACTAAAACACAACTAACATATATTTACAAACTTAAACTATAGAATAACTCTCAAGTAAAAGTTAAAAAAAAACACTTGGATAAAAATAAAAATAAAATAACTATTTACTAAATTGAAAAAACATGATAATTTTTTAACAAAAAATTATTGAAAAATGATTTATCTATATTGTTATTGGCTGAATTTTATCTGTGGATTGTCCGAGAGTGCAACAAAAAGATATAAATGCAGAGAGAATTTTGGTTTGAGGGGAGGATGTGGCAAGTAAACAAATTATGAACACAAATTTTGTCTCCCACTAGTTAAGTTATGCCTAAATGGATGGCGATAAATTTTGTCATCAGTTTTTATGAATTTAATATTTTGTGTAAAGTTTTCTTTTTGTCAAAGGGACAAAGTTATAATATTAATATAGGGTTCTACACATTTTATTTTATGAAATTAGATTATTTTTGGGATTTCAATTTTATTTACTTAAGAGTTAAAAATATAGTATTTCAATTTTATTAGTACCTGCCTTCGGCTGGTACTATTGCAATGAGTTCACACTTATCTAGTTATTAATCTATTGATTGCAAACCAATCAAAAGATAGGATTATTTTTCTTGTCGGTCAAATTTGATTTAAATTTGTACTTTTCCTATGTCAACATGATAAATTAAAAAATAATTTATCTGTATTGTCATTTGCTGAAACAAATGACCTCTTGTTAGATTATCTAAGAGTGCAACAAAAAACTATAAATGTGGAGAGAATTATTGTTTGAGGGGAGGATGTGGCAAGTAAAAAAATTATGAACACAAATTTTATCTCCCACTAGTTAAGTCATGCCTAAATGGATGGCAATAATTATGACATTATGAGAGGAAGAATAATCAATTTTTATGAATTTAATTTTTTGATTCATTAGTTAAACCTAAAAATTACTAACAAAGTTATAATATTAATAATACTATTAAAAATATAGGGTTCTACATATTTTATTTTATGAAATTAGATTATTTTTGGGATTTCAATTTTATTTACTCAAGAGTTAAAAATCTAGTATTTTAATTTTATTTACTAAAAAGTTAAAAATCTACAGTATCATGAAAAATATTTCGCTGTGTTATTACATTTTATATTTTATTCTTCAAACATACAATATTTTAATTAATTTTAAATTATCATACTATTAATATTATTACATTATAATATCTTAAGCAGACATTTCAAATCTCCACATAATACAAATATGCAAGGTTTGTAAAGTTTGGTTTGTAAAGTTTAGTTTTATAGTTAAGGAAATATTTGTGTTATTTAATAGGTTTTGTAAAGTTTAGTTTTATAGCTAAGTAAATATTTTAGTGTTTTTTTTAAAAAAAGTGGTAAATACCACTGAAATATATTAATTAGAAGAAAAATACAAAATGCCTGATTCAAGGAGGCATACCAGTAGGAAAGAATCGGCAAAGAAAACCTCCGGTTGTAGCCCAAATATGACAAAAACAAAACAAAAATCAATTCAAAAAATGAGTCGATCCAGTAATAACAGTCTATGACTTAATCCTTAGCAGGATTCATACTGAAAAAATATTTACATCGCAACTGTCAGAGTCGATCAATGAATAGAACAAAAAACTTAATGCTAAACCCAAAACATTAGGGGATCTCTAATTAGTCTTCAACTTCGATAATCTACAAGGCTCAATCCTCATCTTCTACTGGCTAAGGAGGAGGAGGTGGTGGAGGAGGGACATAATTCAGTAAGAAGTGCAGAGCATTAAAGATTTCTGTAGCGTTATCTGCCAAATGATTCCCCAATTCTTGCCTGTGATAGTGAATGGAGTTCTGAAAGGATGTAACACAATTATTACAAAGGCCATGTATAAACGCATTGAAGAGGCAGTGAAGTTCAGGAGTATGAAACAAAAACTTGCAATCAAATAACCCTCCCACAAGAGCAGTACCTCATGCAAATCATAATCTTCTAAAGTAGCATTAAAAGTGTGTACAGAGAAATGATCATTCTGAACAAACATTACACCCAAATCCCTTACCCTATCTTTGCTTTGCAAAAGGTCCATCGCATTAGAGAGAAAATGTGAGGCAGCTTGAGATAGATAATTCTATTTTTACCAAATGAAATTATTTTTGAGATTTCAATTTTATTTACCCAAAACATTTCAAAACGAGTTCACATAAATTTTTTCTTATAAATTTAGTTCTAAAAATATAATAGTTACAAATTTGAAATGATAAACAATTCTTTATTTTAAAAAAAAATATTACTAAACCACAATATTAGATTAATTAAAATAATTAAAATCATGTTCTTAAAAGTACTTACTATTATTACTTAAACAAAAAAATAACTGACTAAGTGTAGTGATCTAAATATGAATATGCTATTGTTATTATTATTAAACAAAAAAATAATGACTAAGTGCAGTGATCTAAATATGAATATGTTATTGTTATTATATTGTCTAATTATTATTCAAACTTACAATATTTTAATACATTTTAAATTGTAATAGTATTCAATATTATTACATTTTAATATGTTAGGTAGACATTTCAAATGTCTCCACACCCAAGTAGGGTTAGGGTTCTACACATTTTATTTTATGAAATTAGATTATTTTAGGGATTTCAATTTTATTTACTCAAGAGTTAAAAAATCTAGGATTTCAAATTTATTTAGTCAAAAGTTAAAAATCTAGTATCACCAAAAATACTTCACCATGTTATTACTTTTTTTATTTTATTCTTCAAAATAACAATATGTTAATGCATTTTAAATTATCATAGTATTAATCTTATTACATTTTAATATCTTAAGCAGACATTTCCTAGGGTCAGGGCTCTTCACATAATACAAAAATATGCAGGCTTTGTAAAGTTTAGTTTTATAGTTAAGTAAATATTTCAGGGCTGTCCACATAATACAAATATGCAGGCTTTGTAAAATTTAGTTTTATAGTTAAGGAAATATTTGTGTTATTTAGTTTTATAATTAAGTAAATATTTTAGTGCTATTTTATTTTTACCAAATTAAATTATTTTTGAGATTTCAATTTTATTTACCAAGACATTTAAAATGAGTTCACATAGATTTTTCCTATCTAAATCTGAATATGTTATTGTTATTATATTGTGCAATTATTCTTCAAAGTTACAATATTTTAATGCATTTTAAATTGTAATAGTAATATTATTACATTTTAATATCTTAGCCGACATTTCAAATCTCTCCACACTCAACTAAACAAATTATGAACACAAATTTTGTCTCCCACTACTTAAGTCATACCTAAATGATGCTGATAATTATGAGAGGGAAGAATCATTAGTTTTTATGAATTTAATTTTTTGTTAGGTAAACGTAAAAATTACATTTTGTCAAAGGAACAAAGTTATAATATTAATAATATTATTAAAAATATAGGGTTCTACACATTTTATTTTATACAATTAGATTATTTTTGGGATTTCAATTTTATTTACTCAAGAGTTAAAAATCTAGTGTTTCAATTTTATTTATACAAATATAAAGTTTAGTTTTATAATTAAGGAAATATTTGTGTTATTTAATAGGCTTTATAAAGTTTAGTTTTACAGCTAAGTAAATATTTTAGTTCATTTTTATTTAAATTTGTCCTTATAAATTTAGTTCTCGAAATATAATAGTTACAAATTTCAAATGATAAACAATTCAAAAAATTATTACTAAACCACAATATTAGATTAATTAATATAATTAAAATCATGTTCTTAAAAGTACTTACTATTATTACTTAAACAAAAAATTAAGTGATTAAGATAAAATACTATAGTGATCTAAATATGAATATGTTATTGTTATTATATTGTGTAATTATTCTTCAAACTTACAATATTTTAATGCATTTTAAATTGTAATAGTAATATTATTACATTTTAATATCTTAGCAGACATTTCAAATCTCTCTACACTCAACTAGGTTTAGGGTTCTACATATTTTATTTTTTATTTTTGGGATTCAATTTTATTTACTCAAGAGTTAAAAATCTAGGATTTTCAATTTTATTTATTCAAAATTAAAAAAACTACATTATCACAAAAAATATTTGGCCATGTCATTACATTTTTTATTTTATTCTTCAAACTTAGGATTTTAAATTATAAAAATATTAGTATTATTACATTTTAAGGAAATATTTGTGTTTTACCAAATTAGATTATTTTTGAGATTTCAATTTTATTTACCAAGACATTTCAACACTCTTCAAAAATTAATTAAAAAAATTACAGTTAAACAAATACTATAATAACAACACTACAAGGCATGGCCACTACATGCCACTTGTTATTTTTGTATATCAGCTCTTTAATAAATTTCCATGTAAATAAGATAAAATAAATTAACACAATTTAAAATATAAAAATATTTGGCCATGTTATTACATTTTTTATTTTATTCTTCAAACTTTGGATTTTAAATTATAAAAATATTAGTATTATTACATTTTAAGGAAATATTTGTGTTTTACCAAATTAGATTATTTTTGAGATTTCAATTTTATTTACCAAGACATTTCAACACTCTTCAAAAATTAATTAAAAAAATTACAACTAAACAAATACTATAATAACAACACTACAAGGCATGGCCACTACATGCCACTTGTTATTTTTGTATATCAGCTCTTTAATAAATTTCCATGTAAACAAGATAAAATAAATTAACACAATTTAAAATATAAATTCATATATTACACGAGCACTGAAAGATTCATTTAGATTGTGTAAACAAAAATTATAAAATATTTAAATAAACAAATTCATGTAAATAAGATTCATTGCAAAAAAATTCTTGTCCAATTTGGTTCTATAGTTTTTGTAATTTTCTTATTTTCAATTTTTTTTTTTTTATAGTTTTTTTTTCCTTTCAATTTTTTTTTCCAATTTTTTATTTTTTCCATAGTTTTTTTTATTTTCTTATTTTCAATTTTTTTTATTTTTATTTTTTATTTTTTCTTGTAGTTTTTAGTTTTTATTTTTTATTTTTTCCTTTATAGTTTTTATTTTTATTTTTTTTCCAATTTCTTTTTCAAATAAACTATAGAAAAGAGATATGGCGTACTTTAGATATATTTTTTTAAATATAAATATTCTAGTTTATTAGGCATTGATCTTACAAAAATTATTTGCAATCATGTGCCTAAAATCTTAAATTAAAATCACTAAAGAGCTAGGAAATTAGGTAGAAGAGTCATTCATAAAACCTTAAATTAAAATAATTTAACAAGGGGAAGAAATCTTATAAAACAACTTTACACTCCTTCAAAAATAATTGGTTTTAGCTTATTTTGGCTTATCTATTTTTTATTATATAAAAAATAAAAAATAAATTTAATTTAGAGGAAAAAAAAGGAAGAAAATATATGCAGACACATGGATATTTTTCATTATGCTGCTTATTTCCAACCCAAGTAATTTCTCCACAAAAATAGGAAAAGATTCTATATTATCCTTTTCTGATAATTGTGAATTTCCATAGGGCCAAACTACTTAAATTGAAGCAGAAAAATAAAAATAACTCAAACAGCAACATGTTGACATGGGGACCTGAAGTAATAAAACATAAACAAAAGTGGTATATATATAATTTTTAATAAAGTTAAGATTCTCTAGACAATCTATTTTTTATATTGAACAAAGTAAAAAGAAATTACATAAGAATTTCAGAAAATGCAGCAGTGAGACTACACATAAGTAATCTCAAACAGCAGAAAACAAAAACAAAACAAAACAAAAAAGCTGTCAAAGATAAGAGCACAGACTACAGTAGACATACTGTCAATGTTTAACATACAAAAGCTTAGAGTTATATAAAAAGCAGCATGCTAAAATGGCAAATTGGCAATACAGTCTAATGTTATGCTTTAAAAAAAAATTAGCCATGAATACATGAAAGCAACAGAAGGCTGGAAAGTGACAGAAATCGAGTGTATTTCGTTTCCTTGAGAGAAAACGAATGCAAGCACAAGTGGAAATTGTGAAAGCTTGATTGAGACGGATTGATGAATTGCCTACCCTACTATCCATGTGACGAGTCTGAAAGGCAATAGAGACATTCTTTGGATCTATTAACGAATAATTGAGGTACTATGAAATCATTCAGCTGAATAATATACCAATCCTTATCTACTTCCCACTTGTCCTCATTGCTAATGATTTCATTTTCATTCTGAATATTTTTGTTTTCATGGTGTGTCTTGTTCATTTTGGGCTGATCAATTTGTTCAACTGAGTGATTACTCAAATGCCTCAGATTATTACTATAAAAAGTGACTAAAAAGAGTGCCCCTTCGTTTTTCTCATGACATAACTTGTAGGGGCATCATTCATTCAATCACTCTCATTCCCTGTCATTTGTTTTGTTTCTAAGATTTCCTATTATAATGGTTTTGGATTAGTGGTTCGTCTCCGTCGAGAAGATAAGATTCATAATTTTATTGAATAAAAATTCTATACACTGTTGTTTGGATTAATATGGATTTGTTTACCTTGTTTAGCCAATTGTTTGGATGACTGTACAGTTACTGAATGAGATAAAGACTCTCATTATTATTAGTTCCTGCCTTCGACAGGTATACTATTGCATCGGCTAGATGCATTTTTCTAAATTATTTATCCAATCATTTCAAAGAAATAACAATTTTCAACAAGAATGCTATAGTTCATAATTTTTTTTTATTTAATCATTTAAAAAAATATCATTTATCTATTATCTAATTCGTGTGAACAGTCAGTGTAAAGAATGAAATAATGATTTAAAAAATTATTGAATTTTGAAAGGATGCAATAAGCCTTTTATTAAAAAATAATAAAAATGTCCATTCACGTGCCAAAGTATTAATTGAGAGCCCTTCATAATTAAATCACAGCCACTACAAACTTGTGCAAAAATTAACTTTTTTATTTTTCATATTGTAAAGAGTACATGATGTGACAAAAATATTGTTATAGAACAACAATTGTCATTAATGAAAAGTACATGACGTGAAAAAAATATATATGATTCAATGCAAATATTGATATGTATTGATCTGGCATTGAATGTAAAATCTTTGAGAAATTAATGTGTCATCAAAGAAAGCTGGATATTTGAAAGCATTTGAAAGCTCTGAGAAGCAGTATGAGAACCAAACCAACTAACTTGAGAAGCAGCGTGGTTCCTGAATCCTGAATCTCTCCTGCAAAATAAAGTATGTAATGTGAGTATTAGTCATAAATTTGGTTTTATTTTGGTGATTTTCCTAATTTTGACGAACAGCTTTTCTTGCAAATTCTATTGTTCTCGTTTTCTTGAAGATAGATAAGCTTTTCCTGCAAAAATCCTAAATTTCTATTAATTATAGTCATAAATTACAAAAAGACATAGCTGCTTTACTATGAGGTAATACTGCATCTAACCATACACATTTGGGTGTGGTTGTTGAGCATAACCATAGTAGCCAAATCTAGAAGTGTGGAACTAAACGCCATTGTCAAGGAGAAAAACTATAGCATTAAAGTTTAAAATAAACTTTAAAAATAACTCTACCATATACGCTGACAATATACTGATATATTAGGGCTATGCACCTATTTTTCTGGCCAGATTCAACATAATAAAGGCTAAAATCTATAGTAAAGGCTAAAATTATCATAATGTACAAAAGCCCTATTTTTCTGGCCAAATTCAACATAATAAAGGCTAAAATCTATAGTAAAGGCTAAAATTATCATAATGTACAAAACAAACTGAACCATAAGATTATAGCCAAACTGAAAAGCATAGAAAAAACTGATTAAGTCTACCATGAGATGTTGAAAAAATAAATAGTCAGACATTCAAATGAAGGTGCTATCATTCATGGCTACATTTAGCTCAAATGTGAGTTATGTCATTCATGGCTACATTTAGCTCAAAATAACGTAAACCAGTCTAAAATGAAGCCACAAAAGTAAAACCATTTAAAAAAAAACCTTACCATTTTTTATGCACCTGCAATAACCTCACTATCTTCAGTTCAAAATAGCAAATAATCATTTAGTGCAAATTGTCTAAGCCTCAGCAATTTTAAAGATCCTGGCTTAAGCAAAACCACTGATATTTTAAAAATATTTACCATGTCCAAATAGCGAAATACAACAGCATAAAGAAAAACAGAAACCTGAGGAAATTTTGACGCCATTCCCTCTTATTATTACCTCCATGAGATCTGGAGGGAGACAAATCCTTCAGTAGGATAGGATTGCTATGTTCAACACTTGCACTTCTCATCTGCATCTTTGGAGACGTACTAAAAATATGATCTTATTTGTCCACACCCTAACCTTGATTGGCAAAGCTCTGTTCAAAATGAAAAGACTCAAGTGTTTGGCGATAATGCATGTCATACCACCTATTTCATAGGTGCATCACTCTGTCACTGCCAGATGGAATAAAATTCATACATAACAGAATTAGCATGTTAGTATACATGTCTATTAAAATGGAACATGTTAATAAAGTGTTACATCTCATTTCATAACTTTTTGGTTCCACGGCTTGCATAAAGTGTTGTACATTTTTCTTTGTATGTCTCGAAACATACAAACAGTTTATGCATTCATCGGACTTAATGGTTTATCCCTTCAAACTCTGAAATGTGTCGGGTCCGCCTTGTATATATAGAGCCTTGTATGTTTTGCTTTGTATGTCCCAAAACATACATATAAAGTGGAAACATACAATAATTTATCTTTACTTTATAAACATTTCAGTTCCATCTTGTATAAAGAGTCATGTATATGGTCTTTGTATGTAAGATACATACAAACCACAAAGCATACAATGACTTGACCATATTTTATGATCCTTTCAATTTCGCGAGGTATATGAGGTTTGCATATCCCAATGCATGTCTCCTTTGTATGTATACAAAGCACGAATTATACAATGAACTTTCATTTAATAAACCCTTGGCTTCTGGCACTTGTATATGAGTGATATACAAAAGACTTTGTATATGTACCATACAATGACTCAACATACAAAAGACCTTGTATGTGTGTTTTGGTATAACCCATCGCTTACTTTCTTTTCAGTTCCATAGCCTGCATATAGTACAATGTATCTTTCAATATGCATTGAGTTATGATACATTATATTAACTAAAATTTAATATTTCCTTAGTTTTGGCTTGCATGTATAGCAAAATGTATACAACCGAAAGCATATACATACAAGGCACAAAACAAACAACAATTACATCTCATTTCATAACTTTTTGGTTCCACGGCTTGCATAAAGCCTTGCACATTTTGCTTTGTATGTCTTGAAACATACAAATAGTTTATGCATTCATCAGACATAACGGTTTATCCCTTCAAGCTCTAAGATGTGTTCGGTCCACCTTGTATATATAGAGCCTTGTATGTTTCGCTTTGTATGTCCCAAAACATACATACAAAGTGGAAACATACAACAATTTATCTTTACTTTATAAACATTTTTGTTCCGCCTTGTATAAAGAGCAATGGATATCGGCTTTGTATGTAAGATACATATAAAGCACAAAGCATACAACGACTTAACCATATTTTACGATCATTTCGGTTCCGTGATGTATATGAGCTTTACATATCCCAATGTATGTCTCTTTTGTATGTATACAAAGCAGGAATTATACAATGAACTTTCATTTAATAAACCCTTCACTTCTAGCACTTGTATATGAGTGATATACAAAAGACTTTGTATATGACAATGACTCAACATACAAAAGACCCTGTATGTGTGTTTTGGTAAATGTACAATGGAAGGGTTTGTCTGTTGCGTGTAAAATGTTCTTTGTATATCCATGGTGGATTGTTTGTTTATTATTATTATTAGTTCCTACCTTTGGTAGGATTACTTATGCATCGCTTGGATGCAATAATTTCAATTTTTTTCAGCCAATAGGCATGGAGAATTAAAAAATGTCAGGGAAAAACTATAGTCTTCAATTTATTTTTGCTATTTATTTACTGGAAAAATATGGTTTATATGTTTTTCCTATTGGATGAAACTTGAAACAGTCAGTGCAAAAAATGGATTTTTAATTTCCAAAAAATGAATTAATTTTATTTGATGTGAGGACAATGTTGAGTGGATGAATTGATAGCATGTATTAATTGAGTAGTGCTAGGTTGTGCTGGATTGTGCAATCGATAACAGAAAGGACTAGATTTTTATTATTAATTATTAATTAATGATACTTAAGTGGCTTTAACAGCTCTGTCGGCTATTCATACAAATTGACAGCTCAACGGGGATTGCAATTTGCAGAAGACACCCATTGCAACACCTTCATTCATTTAGGTATAACCTTGTCAAAGTGCTCCATTGTGGTTATGGGTTGTATATTCTTATTTTACTACTTTACAATCTGAGTACTCATATCTGCTCTAGACAATTATGAAATGCATTTTTTAGCTTAGCATGAGACATGAAGGCTAGGTATGAAATGTGTTTTCTACTTGCCATGAGATAAGGAGGCTATGCCATAATAATCAAGATTTATATTTCTAGCTGGATTTTCAAAATCAGTTACAGTTGCTCTATTTTTGACATTCCTTGTTACTGGAAGAGCTGCAGTCTCTAAGTTTTGTTGTAAATTATATTGATTAGTGTTTGAATAGCTAACATAGTCTTATCTTTCTATGTGACTAAGAAATGCATTTTCTAAGCATGAAACAAGGAGAGCACACTGCTATATGGGAGTGCCATATTTCTAAATGGCTTTAAAAAATACAGAAGTGCATCATACAGTGTGCTATTATCCATTTTAGATTACAAAAATGAACTGTCTTGTTCTAAGTAGGCTAGCCTTTGTTGTAGAATGGATAGTAGAGGATGTTATGGGTCAGTAGTTCTATTCTGCTCTTATGTTCTTAGCCTCCATCATTAATTATAGACTTCAATTTTTGGTAGAGATTCTTGTTTTTTTATGACTTGCATTAGCTATCTAGTTTGAGATAGAGTTTTTAAGCCTTTGTCTATTTAGACTTCAGCATTAAAATATACGCTTGGAAATGGTTAGGGTTTTGTCACTTCAAGATTTATATTTTTGACTGGATTTTCAAAATCAGTTACAGTTACTCTTTTTTGGCATTCCTTGTTAGTGGAAGAGGTACAATCTCTAAGCTTTGCTGCAAATTATACTGATAACTATTTGAATACGTAACATAGTCTTATGTTTCTACTTAGCTAAGAAATTAAGTTTTCAGCCAATAGGCATGGAGAATTAAAAAATGTCAGGAAAAAACTATAGTCTTCAATTTATTTTTACTATTTATTAACTGGTTTTTACTATCAAACTTGAGTATGCTATCAGCATTATGCTTAATACCATGGTAAAAGTAATATATTTTTTGCATAAAATTAATTTTATTTCTCCCCATCTATTTTATAAATTTTTTTTTTTTTTTTAATTTATGTACTTGGTAACAGGGACCCTATGGAGTTTGTTGCTTGTTTGCGCGATCTGCGGGCTGTGGCTTTTAGTTCCGTGCAGAAAAATTTACCCGGTTATGTTACAAATTTTCCCTTATTATTTTAAAAGAATTCATTTGTCAATGAATTTATACAGCATTTACATGTTATTTGCTTGCTTCTATTTAATTCACTTCTTGTCAGTAAATAAGGCACTAGAACTTCCCTTAAAAATCAAATGGTGTTTTCTTTTATTTGAAAGTATAGGGTTTCAGGAGTAAAAATAATATTAACCTCTTGTGTTACTCTTTTACTAATCATTGTTAATAATGCAAGCCCATGAACCTGATATTGCCATTGCCACTAGTTTTAAATCCTTCAGACTTTTCTTCTTCATTACAATGCCTTATTTTCTTGTATAATCCAAAATTAACAATTATTTTCATTACATTTAAACAATGTCTTGATTATTTAGAATTTTAGCATCAAATTTATTTGTTTTCAAATGTTTATTTGTGATTTGAAATAAGGAAACGAAATACAAAATGGATTTCAAAATTGCATATTGACATTGCTTTTAGGAGAGAACCTGCTTCTAATTTTGATTTGTAATATGCCTTTTGTGGTTATCAATGATCAAAACTGTCTAACCAATGGTTATGGACATTTTACAGGCACACCATTTTTTTGATATTCTAGTTTTTACAACATTGTTCTTCTTTGCAAAAAAAATGAAGAGAACAAGGGTACCAGTAGTTGATAAACAAAAATAGATCATAGATGTAGAGAAATAGAAATTAGCAATTCAGACTCAGATTCTGAACATCGACTATGCATTGAGAAATGAAGGATTGCATAGAACACATGTATTTAAATACAACGTAGGGGATTGCTTATTTGACTCGCTAGAGTTACTTCTTCATTCTCAATACACATCAAGTCAATTACAACATGGAGCTATAGACCACTTCTTGAGTTGCCTCAGACAAGGTGATCCAAAAGAAATCACCTCATATAATTATGAACTAGATAATCGTACATTGCATGAATTGCACGGTGTACAAAATGTTGAAGAATACCTGCGTAGAATGCATATTTCTACAGTGCATTCTACAAATAATAATGAAGTTGCTCTATGGGGTGACCTGTTTTGTATCCATTGGTTGTCAAAGTGGCTAGACATACAAATATGCCTTTGGTCAATGACTTTAGGCAAAAAATACTTGCACTTCAATCCGTCATCCCAAGGACAATCATATTCTATCTTATTTCATGATACAAATCCCCTCCAAGGACATTTTGAGCCACTTGTGCCTTATCTAGTACAAGCAAACAATACTAGTCCATGTATCACATATAGACAACTAAAACAATTTCAAAGCACTAATCAACAACATCATGATGATGATTCTATTAGAAAACAAAAAATGACAAATAGCAACACTACATCGCTTCGCAAAATCAAACAACAAATACGTGCAAATCATCAAATGGAAAATACAACCAAGAAAACTAGATGCTCAGCATCACCAATAGAATTATTTCAAAAAAAAATTCAAGATACACCAATACATGCTTGTGCAATTTGTCAGACATTGCATTTTATGAAAGACATTATGGCTTTCAAAGAGAATGAAAAGCAAAAATATTATAAACTGACAAATCAAAATAACAATGTATTGACAAATTGTATTTGTCGCATATGCCATGAAACATTGAAACAATGTAATCTTCCAAAATATGCAGTACCACAACATATTCGAATGAATATAGGTTTACAATACGTAAAAATGCTTACGCAACTAGATGAGCGCCTTGTTTCACTGAGAATTGCATTCGCACAAATATGGGAATTAGGTTACAAAAGACCCCAAATGGGATTGACTGGGTCTATCATAAATGTCCCAGTGAACATGAACATTATACAGAATGCATTGCCATGATCTACCGATGAAACATACACTATTGCAGTTGCCCTAAAAAGATGACTACAATATAAAAATGCATATCAGAAAGGAATTGTGTGTTTAACTATTATAATGAAATCTTTGAACCAATTGAGCAAAACAACACTGTACAAAAATGAAAAATTCTAGTTAAATAAGCACTAGACATAATCTCTTAAAATAGATGATGAAAGTGGCATAGTAGACGACATTTGTACAAATGAAACAGATTCAGAATCTGATACAGATGAGAAAAATCCTTGTGAGACCTTGGTCCATGGATACACGGAATCTAAATGTATACATGAAATGTAAGACAAAATCATAGAAGTTGCACCAGCAGAAAACAATTATCCTATTGGAATCTTTAAAGACAAATATGCAGAAGAAATGAACTTTCCCACACTATTCTTTGGAAACCCACGTAATGATGACATTATCAAGAATTTCTTGTATCAAAAAATTGCATAATAGGAACTACTTCATTCCAATAGACAATTTGCATATCATACAACTAATCTATTTTTTAAAACTGTGAAGATATCGATACATCAAGTTTTATCTACAATGTGGATAAGAGTATGAAAAGGTTAGTTAAAAGGCAGAAAGCTAATAGCAAAAGATGTCAAATGCAAACCTAACCTAGAGAAGATTCTCAAATCAGACATTGGATATGTTGACTTTAAAAGAATAAGAATATCTCTGGATTATTTACATCAATTGAAAAAAAATGTGTTTGCAATGATTTGGCAACTTGGACCGCCTACATTTTTCCTTACATTTACTAGCGCTGAACAACATTAGGAACACCTTTCAAAAGCACTTGAAGCATTGCATAATACATATTGTGCATCTTCACAACAAGAATATGACACAAAAAATGACAATAATATTTTCTATCTCATAAAAAAAGACCTTGTAACATGTGTACGCTATTATAAACATAGAATCAATGCACTAAAACAATTGATATTTATAGATAGCTCTTTCTTTAGAGAGCTCTTGAATTATTTCTCCGTAACTGAATTCCAAAATTATGGCAATGAACATGACCACTTTCTTTTATGGATTAAAGATGCTCCAATTTATGGAAAAGATGATGTTGCAAATATTGAACAATTTATTGACAAATACATCACTTGTAACACTGATGATTTGACTCCTCAAATAGCTATTCTACATAGGCACCACCATACAAAACAATGTAGAAAATCAAAATGGCACTGTTGTAAATACAATTTCCCTTTTCCACCAATCAAAAAAACTATGGTTCTCGAACCACTGAAAGAGAGTAATGAAGTTACTGTTTCAATGGCAACAAAAATCTTTTCCATATTAGAACAATCTAATTATGACCAATTATTCTTGTTTCAAATGTTTCTAGAAGACATCAATCTGAAAGAGCATGATTACATCACAGCTATAAAATCAACAATCCATAGGCCTACAATTTTCTTAAAATGAAACCCTTCACATATATGGAATAATAGTTTTTCAAAAAAAATACCTGAGCTATGGAAAGCAAATACAGATGCACAATTTGTGCTTCATGCATATGCTGCAGCAATGTATTGTAGCTCCTACATGACAAAAATAGATAAAACAATGACAAATGCATTTAAAAGAATTCGTAGGGACCATCATCAAAATAATATCGATGCTATAAAAATGATAAGTAGACTTGGAAATGCATTGATGAATCTGCAACAAATGTCTACACAGCAAGCTGTCCACATCGTACTATCACTTCCACTAAACTATAGTTCAAGAAAATGTATATTCATTGATACAAGAGCTGATAGTGATTGAACTTTCGTTCTAAAGTCTGCAAAACAATTGAACAATGAACCAGATGAATCATAAAATGTGGCTTGTAAATATTTAATAGATTACTATTTAGCATGACCTGAAACACTCACACTTGTTTGCCTTGCACAATTCGTATCAGAATATAGAAAAGATGGCAAACCAATGCACTGCAAAGGTAAACCAAATATTATACGTTTTACCAATTTTAACAAATGTGTTGACTTGGAAAATTATTGCAGAGAACATTTATTGCTTTATGTACCCTTCACAATAAAAGAAAAAGTTCATTGAAGCATGGTTTCCATTCATGGCATGATGCTTATTCATATCATGAAAACACAATCAATGTTAACTATATCAAATACAATTAACACATAAACTCTAAATGGGGTGATATTGACAAAGCTATAGATGAAATCTGTTCTGAAAATAGTTACATTCCAAACGAATCAATCATTTTAAATCAAAATCCACAGAAAGAAACATACAACATAGAAGATGATATTGAAATGCTAAAGCATAACAAATCAAAAACTCAATTCTCTAATGCATTTGAAATTGGAAAACATCCACATATTATGGACAATGTTGAGTACTTCAATTTGAGATGAATGTTAAATAGTGAACAACAAGCAATTGTAAAAGACATTGTGTTGAAGAAATTAAAAAATAACAAAACTCCACTGCACTTGTTTCTAACAGGTGGAGCAGGCACTGGCAAAACTTTTACTGCAAAAGCAATATTTCAATCTCTCCTTCGCATATATAATAACTCCATTGATAGCGATCCAAGCAAACCAAAAGGCCTAGTAGTTGCTTATACAGGAAAAGCAGCCTACAACATAGGTGGAGTAACATTACACTCGGCATTCCGCATACCTTTCAACAAATCAGAGTTTGTTCCATTGAGTATTGAAATCTTAGATATAATGTCAAAGCATTATCAACAATTGCATGTGCTATTAGCAGATGATATTTCATTGGTGGGTGCAATATTTTTGCGTTACATTGATAAGCAATTAAGAGATATAATATAAATGCCAACTACATACTTTGGAAATCTTGATACAATTTTTTGTGGTGATTTATATCAAGCACAACCTATACTAGACTCAGTTGTATTTGATAATACACCAACACTAACTAAATTAATGCCATACAACTTTTGGAAAGACAACATAAAATACTATGAGCTACAATCAACTATCGGCAAACAGATGAGAAATTTATTGGAATACTCAATAGAATATGTGTAGGTTCACAAACAAATAATGATAGAGAGTACTTGAATCCGACTTGTTTGCGCTCACCACCCATGGACCCAATGTTCCACTATCTATTTTACAGAAGGAAAGATGTTAATGCACATAATCAAAATATGTTGTCAATGGTTCTGGGATAGCTAACTGTACTGAATGCAATTGATGAACATGACGAAAACTGCAATGAAATAAATCTGTATAATCACACAATGCCTTTACCATCTCAAATACTTTTGAAACCAAACATGCTTGTAGAAATCTATGCTGGTGATTATGATACACAAGATGGTCTAGTCAATGGGTCAGATGGAACATTTAAAGCATATACCATATCCAATGCTTTTGACATTGTTTGGATAAAATTTAATGACCCAAATATTAGCCACCATCAATGTGTTAAATTAACAGAATGTTATAGCAATGGTATTGATAAACAATGGACACCTATACTTTGCACCACAAGGCCAATCCAAAAAATCTCAAACAACAAGAAAATAACTATTAGAAAATAATTTCCAATTCAGCTTGCTTGTGCTAGAACAATATATAGATCTCAAGGACTCATGATGCAAGGCTTGATGTTTGATCCTACGGGCATAAGGCAACATGGATTAACGTATACAACACTTTCCTGGACAAAAACAATCCACACATTATTCTTGTTAAAGCCTCTTGCCAAGAAAAATTTCAAAATAAAAGAAAAAATAGTCCTTGAAATGTCTTGTCTAAAATCAACAGCACATTGGCAATTTGAAAATGGAGACATCAAACATAAGACTAATTCAGAACTACTATTATGCACATTAAATACTTGCAATCTACACCTACATATAGAAGACATCATCAATGACACTGATATCATGGCATCTGATATCTTGTGCCTTCAAGAAACATATATCCAAGACTATCATACAAATATCTTTTCAAAGATTTCAATTCTTACTCAACATACCATATACACGAAGTAATATTTATAACCAACAAAAACATATTAGTCTCTAAAACAATGCAACATTCAACATCATATACAGAAGCAATAACATTAACAATAAGCTCTATGAACAATCAAATTAACATATGTAACTTATATGCCAAGCCCAATGCTCCATTTGCAGATATTATAGCAATCACCAACCAAGTATTCTCATGTATTGATGGAGATAAAACCTTCTACCTAGTGGGAGATTTCAACATTGACATGTCTACAGAAAACTACAAAAAAAAAATAGCTCCTGAATCATATGCAAAACCACAATATGCATTTTTTGTTAACCAAGTCTCATGCTCTATCTAGACCATTGATCGATCATCTATGGTCTAATGCACTAACAAAAAAAACTATAGTTTACAAATCAGAAGCATATTCAAGTGACCATCTTGCTACTTTTTAAAGATTTCAACCCTCTCAGAACACTCAATGTTCTTAAATATCTCAACTATTTTTGTTCAATAACATACAAATCAACAAAAACCATATTTTGACAAATCTAATCTATATACAAACCATTGTTCAATCATGTATCATCCAATTTATTGACACAAAAAATCCAAATTCACAAATGAAAAGCATATTGCAGCAACAACCTCACTGATGTTTCCTAATTTCAATCCTTTCAAAAAACTGAATATTCTTAAATATGCGATTTGTTTTGGTTCAAAACCATCTAAACCAACACTGTCAAAATCTTGTGAATCAAATTAATTAAAAAAAAAAGTCCTAATGTCTACAAAGAAAAGACATATATATTCAATAGCTTCATCATTTGAATACAATTTCATTTTCTTGTGTCTATAAATTGTCTTACTCTTTTATTCCATAGTACAAATTATACATATTTTGATATAACATTAGAACAACATATTTTCATTTTGCCTACACAGATTTATGCAAATGACAAATTGATCAAAAAATACAAGTTACAATGGACAATGCCAAAAGACCAGAAGAACAAATGGACACTATTAACCAACAACAATTGAAAAGGTAAACAATATTCTTCAATTGCATCTACACTATACCTTATCAAATTTCTAGATTTGAACTAATTTTCTTTTACTTTTTGCAAAACAAAAGTAAAGAATCAAAATCAAGTCTCAATTGAAGACTTGAATGCTTGTAAAGCAAGAAACATTTTCCAAGGTGACGTCATTGTGAAGTATAAAGCTATACTGGATAAGACAAATAAGACACGTGAAGTACTTCACGCAGATCTCACAGACACAAAAGGTGAAATGACTATTACGCTAAATGTAACTGATGATCTTGTTCCTCACTATGAAGACAAAATAATTCCAGGTTCAGGACTATCCATATCCAACTTCCAAATTGCACCTAGAACAAATTATGATTGCGGTGATTGTGACTGCATACTGGTTCTAACAAAGTCCTCAACAATGGAAATCATTCCACAAATTTGTATTGACTATAAATTCATCCCCAGCATAGCCATAAAACAATTGTTGGCAAGTACCAAATAATATGCTATAGGTACTATAGGTGTATTGGTTACAAGAGAAAAAAAAATAGGTCTCCAATATATTGTTGATGTGCAAGATGGAGATTCAAAGTTCGACAAAGCCCAGGTACACTTTTGAAGATTCTAGATATTAGTTTTAACTTTAAATCATTTTGAAGATTTTATCTTTTATGGTGACTGCACTATATTTTAAAAAGCTTGCCTGTTCCAACTCTTTATCATATCTTCCCAGCTTGAATGAAACTATGTTTCAGTTAACTAGAGACGAGAACCCCTCATGACCCGCTCTATAAGTTCTCTCAAAAGTCTACCTGCATTCTACACTCTAATAATATAGAACAAGCCAATGAGTTATGTCCACAACATTATCTTACAAAGCAGTCTTTAAGTACTCACCAAATACATGACCAACAAAATCTATATATTACAAGGTTGAGTGTAAAAGTACTGACTAAACCTTTTTCTCTATCTTCTTGAAATGATCATTCCTATGACTTTTGATGAATTTAACTTACTCTAGAAAGTATCTCAATTATAGCCTATTGAAACACAATGTACATCTTTTGTCGGTTCAGTGCACATGCATGAGATTTAGTATGGCTTGCTATATATCTTTGGACATTTTGCACACCTTACTATCGTCCTCTTTTACAAACAACTCTGGCTATAGTCACTCACTATTTCGTCTCCATTCCTATTCTATCTTTTTCTCCTAGATGCCCAAAAATAGTTGAAGTCTATCTGCTACCTGTCTATGTTGCCATATCTCTTATAATTTGGTGCCTTCCATCTAACAACATTACTCAACCTAATGCTTCCTCTCCTGCCTCCCCTACCTCTCAATAGTCAATTGAATACCAGTTCTGGTGGGCTCGTACCAGACTAGAATAGTATTGTTCAGTCCGCTAGCAAAAGGAAAAGCAATGGACCTCTAAATGATGCGTTGATGCATTGTATTCCTGAATACTGTTATTACTTATTCCTAATTTCACTGCTATTTTATGTAGGATTATGTTTAGTTATTTTCTATTGTAAATATTCATATTCTGCTCTGCTTGCAGTTTATTCTCTGTTCTGTGTTTAACTGCACCTCTTCCTCTTGAGGATAGTTGGTGCAACAACTTGTGTCTTGATTTTTAATTTTATAGGTGCAAATATTAAGTAGATAAACACTACAAATTTAATACTAATACAGGTGACTTCTTCGGTCCTCATCGTCTAAGTCTTACACTGTTGTCGTAGCTCTTTCCCTGTTGCACAGTAGAGGTCTGCAGAAGACCTAGAAGTGATAGAAACTGCCCAACATCCATAACATACTGTGATGGCTTAGTATTTTTAAACAATATTTCCTAATGAAATCATAACTGCTCCAAAAAAGATTATTAAAATGCTTAACTGTTATACAAACATTTATTAAAGCTTCAAAATAAAGTAAAAATTAGCAATTTAAAGCAAACAACATGTTGCAAATGCAAAAGGTTCATGTAATTGTTTATGCTTCAACTGTCTCCTTTCTTGTTTAAACTATTTCTAGTTCTTGAACCTACTTTCCAATTAACATTCATTACTTTTCTATAGTTTCATTTCTTACTTACACTACTAACACGTACAGCAACAGATGCACTGGAATTTAGAGGACCATTTCTTAAAAATGGAAGAACAGCTCCGAAGGAATGAATTTCCACTTATCCTTTTCAAAAATATTGTCAAATGGATCAATGCCAAAGACACCATGCTTCACACTTGCCAGTCAACATATATCAATGTATTAAATTACAAAAGGACCTTGGATCACTTAAACACTTTGCTGCACTCAACATTTGAGGTAACAACTCTTACAATCTCCAATTTTTTCCCTATCAAATCTAAAACAAAATTAACAAAAAAAATATCTTGGTAACCAAAAAATACTTCCATATGTATTATAGGTACAAGGAACATTGAAAATAGCCAATGCATTTTCTAGTCCTTTCCACACATTTTTCTCAAAATGCAATTATAAATTTGATTCCTATGGAGCACTTGACAATGAAACTGCCCAATGTGATAGATGCAATGAACAGGTTGCCTATATCTACTCGCACTATCTCAAGACTATTCTGACAACGGACAACAAACAAACAATACATTGCTCTTGTGACAACAATATCATACAGATGCTGCTGCCAAACCTACAATAGATCAGCTATGACAAGTACCTCAAAGATAAATCACCAGTGATTTTCATGTTATGAGACTTTAGCAAAAAAGGAAAATTTACATTGAATAAGTCCAATGTCATCATTAATGCATCTTGTCCTAAAGAATGAACACATTATGCCAATATACTAAGGTACACCCTTTCTCTTCTTCCAACTTCTTACTTGTAAACAAAAAATATAACAAACAAATTTAACTTCTTCACAAAGCCTATAGTGTCTCCTCCCTATCGCTTATTTTGTCCAATAAAAAAAAAATTTTACAATCACCTTCATCTTCATCTTGTAGGAAGCAAATGCAGCACAACACCGCAACCAAACTGAATTGCATAGTTTTTCCCAGTCTGTACTAAAGCATACGAAACTATATTTTTGTTACATATATCTTATACACAATACCTCTTTAATACTGTCTTTACTCTCTGAACTACACATTACTTTATCATTTTGCCTAATTTTATTATATTAAATGTCTAATGATAAAATTTGCCTTGGAACTTATGTAATTCATATTTTTGACTACAAAATCAAAGTCCTTAATCGAATGTGTTTTAAATTTTCTTTTCATTAGAAGAAAATATTAGAAACCTTATTAAATTCTTTCAAGAAAAATTATAATGCTCTAAACTTCTCTCTCATTATGCATACTATGATAATCTGTAGTAAAATTGTCTTCAACTTTGTTCAAAATGTCAAGTGAAAATGAAAATGAGCACATCTTTCTCTTCTTTTTATTGGATGCAAATATTTAGACTACTCTGTTGCAAAAACACTCATAGATTGATGAGATAAACATTCAATATGGATTGTCTACATATTATGTCCAAAGCTTCATGCTAATCAAAAATCTCACTTTTCAAATCTCACTTTTCTATGTTCCCAAATTGATGACTGCTACTTTAGATTTTGCATGTTTCATATATTTTTTGGTTTTCTATGTATCTGCACATATGCATAGATAGATAGACAAACATTTCATGTGTTCTGGTAAAACCATTTGAAGGATTTCTAATCTATTGTATTGCCTGATGTTATCTGTACTCTATGTGTATTGATGCCACTTAGGTTTTATATACTTCAAAGCTAAAAAATGCATTTTGATAATTATGTAGAGAAGATATGAGTACTCAGATTGTAAAGTAGTAAAATAACAATATACAACCCATAACCACAATCGAGCACTTTGACAAGGTTATACCTAAATGAATGAAAGTGTTGCAATGGGTGTCTTCAGCAAATTGCAATCCCTGTTGACTTGTCAATCTGTATGAATACCCGACAGAGCTGTTAAAGCCACTCAAGTATCATTAATTAATAATTAATAAAAATCTAGTCCTCCTACAATAAACAAACAAGAATTAAGCATCATCTTTTAATAAACCAACAGGAAGATAAAAATTACATTAAATCAGGCTGAATGTGCAAACACACATATCGGGTTATGAATCTATGAAAATTCACGTATCCAAATGCATATACAACATCAAAAATGCTTGAGTCAACCATCATTGACCAAAAACATGCCATCAGGCTCTAAAATGCATTCAAAATCCTCTCGCTTTGCTTTCCTACCTTTTTCCTTGTATCTCGTGAATGCATACTGTTTCTTTGTATATCAGCTCATACATCGTAAACATACAAGTGCTAAATATACAAAGACTTTTATGTTTTTAATTTTCTCTTCGCATTCAGCTTTGCATCTTATTTATACATCTTTCGTTCTTTGTATATCACACCATCGGTGTGACCAAGACCATCGGCGCAACTTCAATCTTCATTGCCGACCACATTGCTTATGCCAATACCAAACCTTCATCAGATAGACATCAGCCATTGGGGTAAAAACTCCATTGAAAGCCGATAGTTACAAGTTAGGCCGGTCACCACAGGATGCATACAACACCACTTGTATCAAACCTTTAGATACAAGCAAGCTACACACAAACTCATTTGTATGTCCTTCGGACTTCAACTCTTTCATAGACCACATTTTACTCACTGCCGGTTCCGGGACATGTATATAATGCAATGGATATTAGATATACATTAAGTAATGGTACATCGCGTTAACCAGATTTTAATCTTTTTAAAATCTGCCCTATATGTCCTACAATGTATGTCTCAAAACATATATACAAGGCACAAAATATACAATGATTTAACCTCATTTAATAACTTTTCAGTTCCGCAGCTTGTATAAGTGCAATGCATATCCGCTTTGTATGTAAGATGCATACAAAGCAAAAAGCATACAATGACTTAACCTCATTTAATAACTTTTTGGTTCTGTCCAATGTATATTGGAATGTATTTCACCTTTGTATATTTCCAGTGCTCAACGCATAAACATACAAGGAATCTGGCAGCCGCAATGGGCTTATGCATTCAAACTCTCAATTCTGTCGGGTCCTGCAACAATCTTGCATTTGAACATTCAACTCAAAGAACTCAGCTATGAAATTAGGATTTACTTTCATTTCTATCACTCCATTAGTTGCAATCATAGGAACTTCATCACCATCTTCCCCCTCATCAAATCTTTCTTGCTGATTGTTTGATGATGTAAAACAAGAAACACTTTCTTCTGTATGATTTTCAAAATATTCATACCTACACTCTGCTTCACCTTTATTATAAAGTAGAGAACTCTAATTCTCTCCATAAAATGACTCAAGGAAAGATGTTTCACTATCTTTACCTTCTACAACTGATTTAGCTATTGTATTTTCTAAACAACTCATGATTACATGTGTTACATCTTCTTGTTGTTCCAGAATTTCTTCAAAACAACTCATGATTACACGTGTTAGATAAATTTGTAAGGGACAAGGGAATATTATAATATTAGCAATGAATTTTTTAAGCTTAGCTAGCATGGCCGATTGCAATTATTGCAAAGCACAACTTAGTGAAATGTGACTAGAAATGAAATGCAAAAACACAAGAAAATTTGTATCTGCAAAACACATAGCATAAACCATATATATGACATCAACTATCGATGCATTTAATAGTCAGTAAAAGACAAGGCAACTTAATGAAATATGAATTCAAATGAAACTAAAAAAATTATATATGTCTCACATAAATAGAATCAATGCTTTATTTGTCTGATGTATCTTGTCTTTTTTGTATCTCGAATATGTATGTTATGCACATACAAGCACTTAAATATACAAAGATCTCTGTATTTTTGATTTCTTTTTCGCATTCGTGTCGTATCTTTAACTTGCCTCCTTTGCTTTGTATATCATCTTGCGTATCGTAAACATACATTGTAATTATACATTCGAACCTGAGATGCAAATGGTGGGGTCCATCTTACCTTTTACTTATATCTCCATGATGCATATATCACTTGTATCAAACTTTTAGATACAAGCATAGACATATACAAGCTCTTTTGTATCTGCCACCTTTCTGACTTCAACTTTTATAACCCATTGCTTACTTTCTTTTCAGTTCTGCAGCCTGCATATAGTGCAATGTATCTTCCAATATGCATTGAGTTATGATACATTGTATTAACCGAATTTTAATATTTCCTCAGTTCCAACTTGCATATATAGGAAAATGTATACAACCGAAAGCATATACATACAAGGCACGAAACATATAACAATTACATCTCATTTCATAACTTTTTGGTTCTACCACCTACATAAAGCCTTGTACATTTTGCTTTGTATGTCTCCAAACATACAAATAGTTTATACATTCATCCAACTTAATGGTTTATCCCTTCAAGCTCTGAAATGTGTCCCATCCGCCTTGTATATATAGAGCCTTGTATGTTTTGCTTTGCATGTCCTGAAACATACAACAATTTAACTTTACTTTATAAACATTTCGGATCTGCCTTGTATAAAGAGCAATGTATATCGGCTTTGTATGTAAGATACATACAAAGCACAAAGCATACAATGACTTAACCATATTTTATGATCATTTCGATTCCACGATGTATATGAGCTTTACATATCCCAATGTATGTCTCCTTTCTATGTACACAAAGCACGAATTATGCAATGAACTTTCATTGAATAAACCCTTCGCTTCCGGCATTTGATATGAGTGATATACAAAAGACTTTGTATATGTACCATACAATAACTCAACATACGAAAGACCTTGTAGATGCAACCTGATATACAAAGGCCCAAAACATACATACAAAGCGGAAACATACAACAATATAACTTTACTTTATAAACATTTTGGTTCCACCTTGTATAAAGAGCAATGTATATCGGCTGTGTATGTAAGATACATACAAAGCACAAAGCAAACAATGACTTAACCATATTTTATGATCATTTCGGCTCCGCGATGTATATGAGCTTTGCATATCCCAATCTATGTCTCCTTTGTATGTATACAAAGCACTTCACTTCCGGCACTTGTATATTAGTGATATAAAAAAGACTTTATATATGTACCATACAACGACTCAACATACCAAAGACCTTGTATATGCAACCCGACATACAAAGAACATTGTACATGCAATAGACAAACCCTTCCCTTGTACATTTACCAAAACACACATAACTTGCAAAATATCAGCTTTGTATGTAAAATACATACAAAGCAAAAAGCATACAACAACTTAACCTCATTTAATAACTTTTCAGTTCTGTCCAATGTATATTGCAATGTATGTCACCTTTGTATATTTCTGGTGCTCAACGCATAAACATACAAGGAATCTATACATAAAGTGTTAGCAACATGCATACAAGTAAAATGGCACCTCTCAAGTTCATTAACTAGATTGTACTTATTTTTCCCTCTCGTATTGTATATTACCCTTTGTCCATTCCGTTACAACACAACATACAAACAAATCTGGATCTAACACTTCATGAATTGGATTGCAATTGATTTCGGTTACGGCATTGTATATACCATTATATATTAATTTCTATCTTGGATACATACAAGCCGTAAATGCAATAAAAAATATGCATACGTAATTGCACACTAACATTCAACACGTAGAGGTAGGAACATGACGCATTGCGTCTCTTGTTTTTATTTTGGATTTCATGAATCATAATGAAATTCTAAATATCTTGTATGATTATAGATTTGATTTATTTTATTAATTTAATTACATATTTTATGTTAATCAATTTTTAATTTTATAGTTATGATGATGCTTACCAACTTATAATTATGGATAAGATAATATGTTTAAGCTTGCCACTTGATAATATTTTCATAAGAAATAAAGATTCCTTTGGTTTTTTAATTATGTTAATCATATTTAAGGTTTTTATTGTTGAAGATGCATTCTATACTTTTTGCCTTGTATATATAGGTTGACTTGCAAAATAGCTAGGTGCATAGGAGATCAGAACAATGCAAGACAACAACCAATTCAAGGGATCAAGGTTCACTTTCTAGTTGGGCAAAGAGAGGTTGAATGTTTCAGTAATAATCTTTTCTACATACATGAATACATTTTGTATGCATATACATAGTACATTTAACAATTTGTATGGCTATATTTTGATGACATTTTGTAGTTTGACATATAATATTGGGCTCATGGTATTGTATGACATTTTGATGATATTATGTACGTCTTCACAGCCTTATCAATACCAATATATATATAAATATTTTATGCATATTCATAGCTTAAATGGTTTTAATGGTTTGCACGTATTCTGTCTCTCTATATTTCCCTCTATCTCCATATCTCTATCACTATATCTCATATGTATATGATGTGAATAAGGGTTGAATGAAATATATGGCATATGTAATGGTGTGCATAAGGTTTGAATGACATATATGGTAGAATATCATATGAGTGTCATGCATTTTGTGTGAAGCATGCATCATGACTAGTGTGCATCAAACTCCTATGACTGTGGGTGTAGTCTTCTTATTCATACATCATGGTTAGTGACAGTCAATCTTGTACATGATCATGACTTTTATATGAAGGGTATAATGAAATATATGTCATTCTACTATACGGGTTTTGTTTGAAGGTTTTAATGGCATATATATCATTTTGTTGTATGGGTTTTGTTTGAAGATTGATTCAAACTCTTATAGTGTGCCTAGTGTGCATGTTCACACATTATGGTTGAGTGGCATTAAATCTTATGCACAATTATTGTATGGATTTTGCATGAAGGGTCTAATGGTGATTATGTCATCAAGTTGTATAGGTTGTATTTGAAGGTTGCACCATGCATCAAGGTTGAGTGACATTAACTCTTATGAATGATGATTGTATGCCTTTTGCATGAACGGTCTAATAACATAGATGTCATTGAATGGACTTTGTTTCAAGGTTCTAATGGCATATATTTCATAGAAATATAATGGTTTGTATTAAATGTTGTATCAAAAGTAAAAGGAGAACAAATTTGTCATGTTGTTATCTCTTTTTTTTTCACTTCATTGTAGGATAACTTTGTCACATAAAATTGGCAACATGAATCTTTAAAAAATTTCTGTTGATCTATTTGACTCGTCATTGAGTCCACATTCTTAATCATTGCTTCTAATCATGAAGCAAGTGACGCATGGTGGGGGTTTGATATTGATGCCTTCAATGTTTAAACTAATTCTATAAGTTGAATTTTATTCCGAATGCCCTAATAATATAGAGTAGGGGTTGCATTCAATATGGATTCCACTATTCATTGGCCTATTGTCTTGACTGGTCCTGCATAGTTTAGGCTATCTTCTTACTCTCATACCCATTTCAAGGCTTGGATAGGTAACTCACATGAGTTGAATGCATGGGATGCTTATCAAAACCTACAACACAATTGAAATCTCCTTGAAAATGACTAATTCATATCTCTTAAAGACAAATCAAAAGAGATTCTCAAGACTCACTAACTTGACTGTCCCAACATCACAAATTTCCTCTTCAATGAACATGGTTGTTAAAGGTGAAATATGCATAAATGAAGGTAAATGAATTGATCGGCTTAATTAACTCCTATTACACCTTAAATCACTCAATATTGGCAAACTGAAACCCCTAAAGATTCCCAAGAACTTTGACTCTATATTCCTTTAGACCTTCCTTTGTAACAATCCTAGTTCGCTACTAGCCCTAGAAATGAGGTTTTTGGCACATAACTCAAAGGATCCATGACATACCCATGAACAAAATAGATTTTTGGATACCCATTAAGGGCTTACAAAGCATATTAGATATGCAATAGGGAGTTCTTTGTAACATATGCCTCAAAATATGACTGTTTCAGCTGCAATTAGGCCTAATTAGGCCTCCTCCACATAGCAAATGACCATGAAACTTGTTCTAACCTCCTAAAACACACTCTTGAGCTTCAATCATGTTAGAAATGATCTACATACACTATTCTTAGGTTTCTTGGGTCAATACAAACCAACTGTCCATCAAAACACTAAAATATCGCTGTTAGAAATGCCTAATACATGATGATATTAGGCTCTATCTATTCTGACAGACCTTCTCCACCACTCCCCTATATCTGCAACATAATAACATAATAAATAAACAAACATGACATATCTAAGTCTAGTCCACCTATCATGGGCCTATGATGCAGGTGGAATGGAGTAGAAACCCATCGTTGTCCTCAAAACCCTGAAAACTAGGGTTTTTGAGTAGTTTCAGAAAAATCGCTTGTCGAATCCTTCAAGAATAATGAAAATCCCTCTATCCTAATGCAATTGAAAGATAACTCTATGCATCAAACAATTTTAGAGGTTTTCCACCATGATAGTACCATACGGTCTTGTACCAGGCGTTAGAATAGTAAGAATACAGAAAAAAATGTAGGAAAACTGTTAAATCACTATTATTTCTCTTGAAAAACTTACATATCTCCTTCTCCTCGAGTAAAGAAAGGTATATATTATCTATTTACAATGAGAATCCACATTTTTTCTCCCACTCCCATCATGGGAAAAGCCATCATAAAGGCAAAATCTGATTGTTTTCCATAAAAGACTGACTGTCTAAAATTAGACTGTCCTAATTTTAAGTAAACTTTAGACTCCACTACAATGTGACTTCAAAACAATAAGAGTGGTTTACAATTTGACCTTTATTACAACATTAATAAAAATAAAACTCCTCCAAGGCTTATAATGAGTACAAAAACTAAAATTTGCTATGATAAAACCAAAATTTACTATGGTGAGCTCTACACCATACACCCAAGGAGAGGAAAATCTCAGCTTCCACCTGAGATCAGATCAGGGATTGTTGTTTCATGCTTTGCAATGTCTTTAAATGTCATCCATGTGGCATCTTCATGGGGAAGACCTTGTCACTTCACCAAGTATTCATTATAAACATTATGCCTTGTCCTCTTGACTTCTTTCGTGTCTAGAATGGCTTCAAGTGTGACTGGAGCTGCAGGAGGAAGATATTTAACCCAATCAGTATCATCACCTTCTTGAACACTTGTACCTACATCCAAAGACTCCTTGAAAGGATATAAGTCAACGATATTTAAAATGCATGAGATAGCAACTCCAGGAGGGAGTTCTATCTCATATGCATTTTCACCAAACTTGTGGACCACCTTGCATGGCCCAATCTTCTTCATCAGTAACTTAGTGTACTTGCCCTTAGGTAACCTCTCTTTTTCAAGATGTGCAAGTACTAGATCTCCAAATTTGAACTAAACATTCCTCCTCTTCAAGTTTGCATGCTTCTTGTAAGTTTTTACACTCTTCTTGAGTTGCTCTGTAACTTGATCATGGATGTCTTTCATGGCCATTGGAAACTCCTCTCCTTTAGCACTTCTCTTCTCTACCCCTCTCAAATCTATGAGCTCAAAGATACCTCTTGGGTTCAATCCATACACTACCTCAAAAGGGCTCTTACCTATGCTCCTGTTAATGGAATAATTGTAAGCATACTCTACCTGTGGGATAACAAGATCCCATTGTTGTCCATGTTCTTTTGTAAGACATCTAAGTAGATTCCCCAATGATCTATTAACTACTTCAGTCTGCCCATCTATTTGTGGGTGATAGGCAGAGCTGAAAGTCAATTTTGTTCCAATTTTTCTCTATAAGGTTCTCCAAAAGTGGCCTATAAACTTTGAATCTCTGTCTGAAACAATGGAGGGGGGAAGTCCATTTATTCTAACTATCTCTTTAAAGAATAGACTTGCAATGTTAGATGCATCACTTGTGCACTTACAAGGAATAAAGTGTGTCATCTTCCTAAATCTGTCCACAACTACAAAAACACTATCAACTCCCCTCTAGGTTTTGGGTAGGCCTAACACAAAATCCATGCTAAGATGCTCCCAAGGTCTACGAGGAATTGGAAGAGGCTGATATAGACCTACATTGGAACTAGAGTCCTTGGCTCTTTGACAAACTCCACAAGACACAACAAATTTTCCAATATCAGCATGCATCTTAGGCCAAAAGTAAAACCTTCTTACTTGATCAAGTGTTTTGTCTATGCCAGTCCTCAAAGACTTCCACAATGCTTCTCCCTAATGAGATTTGTCCTCATAGAGCACATAGGGATGCATAACTAAGCTCCCTTAAATAACACTCCATCTTGTAGCAGGAAATCATAAAATTGGTCATGGAAAGTACCTTAAAATTGTTGGCAAAAGGTATATGCATCCTTGAAATATGTATCAGCAACATAAATGTCCTTTAGTGCTTCCAAGCACACACTCTGAAGCTGTATTTCATTCACTAGGACTGATCTCCTACTCAATGCATCGGCTACCTTGTTATCTTGGCCCTTCTTATACTTGATTCTGAAGGTATAACTTTGTAAATACTCCACCCACTTGATGTGCGTATGACTCAACTTGTCTTGGTTGTTAAAGAAACTCAATGCATGATTGTCTGCGAAGACTACAAACTCTTTGGGTAAGAGGTAATGTCTCCACTTCCTCAGGGACTAAAGTAATGTATAAAGCTCCAAATCATATGAAGAGTACCTCCTCTTGGCCTCATTGATCTTTTCACTAAAGAAAGCTATTAGCCTACCTTCTTGGCTCAGGACTATACATATGGCTGCTCCACTAGCATCACATTCCACTGTAAAGACTTTGTCAAAGTTAGGTAAAGCAAGCATGGGTTGTTGTGCCACTCTCTTCTTTAGGTATTCAAAACTTGTTGTTGCCTCCTCAGTCCATTGAAACTTTCTTTTCTTATCTCCCTTAATGGTGTCAATAATAGGAGAACAAATATGACTAAATTTTTTGATAAACTTCCTATAAAATGTAGCCAAACCATGAAAACTCCTTACCTCTCCTACTGATTTTGGAGTTGGCCAGCTAAGAATGGCTTCAGCTTTGGAAGGATCCATCTTCAATGTGCCTTTAGAGATAACAAAACCAAGGTAGAATAGCTCTTCTTTCATAAATTCACACTTCTTAAGGTTTATCATCATCTTCTCCTTGCTCAATCTTTGTAAAACCATGTCCAGGTGCTGTAAGTGCTCCTCTTTTGTTTTATTGAACACAAGAATATCATCTATATAGACAACTACAAACTTCCCAATAAAAGGTTTCAAGACCTCATTCATTAACCTCATGAATGTACTAGGAGCATTTGAGAGTCCAAAAGGCATTACCATCTATTCATAGAGTCCCTCATTAGTTTTGAAGGCAGTCGTCCATTCATATCCTTCCCTTATCCTAATTTGGTGATATCCACTCTTGAGATCAATCTTGGAAAAGTAGCATGCACCTCCTAAGCAATCCATTAGGTCCTCCATTTTTGGGATTGGGAACCTATATCTAATTGTGATCTTGTTTATGGCCCTTGAGTCAGTACACATCCTCCACTCTCCACTTTTCTTGGGTGCTAAGATAGTAGGAACAACACATGGACTTAAGCTCTCTCTAATGAGTCCTTTGTCTAACAATTCTTGGACTTGTGCTTTGATCTCTTCATTCTACTATGGGGTCATCTTGTAGGTAGCCTTGTTAGGTAGGCTAACACTAGGTATCAGGTCTATGTGATGGTTGATATCTCTCATGGGAGGCAATGAACTTGGCAGCTCATCTACCACTATGTCCTTATACTTGTCCAATAGAGAGTGAGCTTCACTAGGTATCTCTTCTACCTTATTTGTTGCTACATCAGACTTAGTCTTAGGGCTGATCATTACTACAAATCCTTGTCCTTCCTCTTTCATTGTTTGTAAAAACTCCTCTCCTACCACCATGATGCTAGACCCAATCTACTTATTAGGTTCTTCTTCTGGAAGGGGTGTTAATGAGAATGAAACTCCATCTTTCTCTATCACATAAATGTTCTTTTGATCATCATATTTTCTCTTTTTGTCATGTTGCTAGGGTCTTCCTAGAAATAGGTGACAAACATCCATAGGAATGATGTCACAAAGGATCTTATCCTTGTAACCACCAATGTTGAACTCCACCCATGCTTGTTCATTCACTAAGACTTGCTACCCCTTATTCAACCATGACACCTTGTAAGGTGTGGGGTGAGGAATCTTCTTCAAATGTAGCTTCTCTACCATTTCCAAAGAGACTAGATTATCAGTGGATCCTGAATTAGCAACTTCCTTGCATACCTTGCCATGTGATTTGCATGTTGTCCTAAATAATGACTTCCTCTGTGAAGGCTCCTTAGTTGTTGGTACCTTAAGGAGTGTCCTCCTTATCATCAATACATCACCTCTCTCAGGGGCAATAGGTTGAAGTCGTGAATTGACACTTTCACTGTCTTCTTCATGCACTATTTGGGTTCTTCATTCACCTCCTTGAGAACTTGATGCTTGCTTTTTTGGGCACTTAAATGTAGGATGTCCAAACTGATGATAGTTGTAACATTTGCCTGAGAAAGTGTTTGATCCTCTACCTTGGCCACCAAACCTTCCTCTGCTATTGGATCTTCTTCCCCAAAAGTTGCCTCTTTCACTTGATTCACCCCTTTGTTCTTCATTCTCCTTATTTCTGCCACTTGATTCTCCTTGCTATTTTTGTGATTGTCCTCTTGCACCAAAGTTACCTTTGCCTCTTAAATTCCTTCCTCTGCCCCTAGTCTGACGATCTTGTCTCATGTTTATCTTTTCTTCTGTCCTCACTGCCAATTGGAAGCATTCTTCCACATTTTAGGCAGTTGTAAGCCTAATTTCATCCTAAATGTTGAGCCTAAGCCCATTGATATACCTAGCAATTTTCTCAACTTCATCTTCATTGTGCCCTATCCTCATGGTCAGTGTGTGGAATTATTCAGTATAGGCTATAACATCCATGTCTTTTTGTTTTAAATTCTACAAGCTCCTAGAGGTTTGAATTGCATAATCCTAAGGAAGAAATTGACTCTTCACTTTAGACACCATCCAGTCCCATGAACTAATTTTTTCTTTTCCTTGCCTTAACCTTTCTGATTGGACATAGTTCCACCATGTCAATGCTGGCCCCTTCAACTTGGTCTTAGCCAATTTGACCTTCTACTCTTCTGGCATCTCTTTGTATTCAAAATAGTTATCCAAGGAATCAATCCAATCTAATACTTCCCCATTGTTCATTTTTCCTTCATACATGGGAAACTCCATTTTGACATTAGTGCCTTCTCCTTTCATAGTCTACAGCATCTTCATAAACCTTCTGTCATTTGGATCCATCTCTTCCACATTGGATCCCTCTTGAGGGTCTACATTCTCACCTTCATTCTCTTCGTCACTATCTTCCTCAATGACCCCACCTCTTCTCAAGTTTTCTTCAATTACTATAAGTTTGGCTAGGACTCCTTCTTGAGACTCCATCATTCTCACTTCTCTAGTGAGGATTGGACTAGCTCTTGGAGGAATCTTGTACTATTCCTCCTTCACTCTTCAACTTCCCTCTTTCTTCCCAAATAGAACCTAACCTAGGCTTTGATACCACTTGATGCAGAGCAGGGGTTGCATTCAATATGGATTGCACTATTCATTGGACTATTGTCTTGACTGGTCCTGCATAGTTTAGGCTATCCTCTTACTCTCATACCCATTTCAAGGCTTGGATAGGTAACTCACATGAGTTAAATGCATGGGATGCTTATCAAAACCTACAAGGCAATTGAAATCTCCTTGAAAATGGCTAATTCATATCTCTTAAAGATAGATCAAAAGAGATTCTCAAGACTCACTAACTTGACTATCCCAACATGATAGATTTCCTCTTCAATGAACATGTTGTCAAACGTGAAATATGCATAAATGAAGGTAAATGAATTGATCAGCTTAATCAACTCCTATTACACCTTGAATCACTTAATATTGGTAGGTTGAAACCCCTAAAGAGCCCCAAGAACTTTGACTATATATTCTTTTAGACGTTCCTTTATAACAATCCTAGTTTGCTACTATCCCTAGAAATGAGGTTTTTCGCACATAACTTGAAGAATCCATTAGATACCCATGAAAAAACTAGATTTTTGGATAACCATTAAGGGATTACAAAGAATATTAGAAATGCAATAGGGGGTTCTTTGTAACATATGCCTCAAAATATGACTGTTTCAACTGCAATTAGGCCTAATTAGGCCTCTTCCACATAGCAAATGACCATGAAACTTATTCTAACCTCCTAAAACCCACTATAGAGATTCAATCATGTTAAAAATGATCTGCATACACTATTCTGAGGTTTCTTGGGTCAATACAAATCAACTGTCCTTCAAAATACTAAACTGTCACTGTTAGAAATGCCTAATACATGATGATATTAGGCTCTATCTGTTCTGACAAACCTTTTGCACCAGTCCCCCATATCTGCAACATAATAACATAATAAAAAAACAAACATGACCTATCTAAGTCCATTTGACCTATTATGGGCCTATGATGTAGGTGGAATGAAGTGGAAACCCATCATTGTCCTCAAAGCCCTCAAAACTAGAGTTTTTGAGTAGTTTCAGAAAAACCGCTTGTAGAATCCTTCAAGAAAAATGAAAATTCATCTATCCTAACTCAATTGAAAGATAAATCTATGCATCAAATAATTTAAGAGGTTTTCCACTATGATACTACCATACGGTCCTGTACCAGGCGTTAGAACAGTAAGAATACAGAAAAAATGCAGGAAAACTATTAAATCACTGTTATTTCTCCTAAAAAACATACATATCTCCTTCTCCTTGAGTAAAGAAAGGTATATATTATTTATTTTGTAGTGCCCCCTTATTGTTGGCTTGTGTTAGTGGTAGTTCTGCATTACTCTCTGACAATTCTGAAATAGTTGATAGCCCTTCATTGCATTCTTATAGCTCTGAGACATTTGGATTAGTATGTTATGGTGTACGTTCACCTTGACCTTGATGGACTATGTTCGATGGATATTTTTAGACATGGGTTATGAGTTACGATGACATTAGTATTACTTAAGTTATGATATGTTGGACATGATTAGTAATGGACTATTAATTACATTATTATTAGAATCGTTGATATCTGATTTCAAATGTTGAGATTATAATCTTGTTCAAGAGCAGGGACAATGCAGCATTACTCGCTTCGAGCACCCTACTATACCGCGATTCTCTGACTCTCTGTATGCAGACATATATTATTTGATGGTATACAACCAATTGTTTGGATGCAGGCTGTAGGTACCGAACCTTGACTCCACCTGATATAGCAGGTTTGAGTAGGTTCTTGCACCAATGGGTATCAGTGATTGGAGATAACGTGAGGTCTATTCCACTAGGTTAGTCCTTGTCTTCTGTTGTAGTCTTGAGTCACGTTGTGATGCTTGGTCCTTGCCTTGCATGTTTGGTAATTTGTGTTTTGGAGTATAGTCAAGTTGTGTTATTTATGCTCATATGTGTGGTTGGAAATTACTTGAATGATTTATTATTAACCAATAATGCTTCAAGTAAGTTTAATGGATAATATTTGTTTTGGCTTAGAACTTGGTTTGACACCTTGGTTAAATTTTATGATAATCTAGAATTAATTATTTGCTACCTAAGAGTATTTATGTCATAAATGGAGTTACGAGTAATTATTAGTTTATGTTTTGGTTTCAGAATAATTTTGATATGTCAAATAAATGCCTTGAGTTGTCGAATATGAATTCTTTGATATGTGGAATCTCTATTATTAGTAAAATTTTAAATTTCCTGAGGAGTGGGTTGTTGGGTAACGGATGCATGCCTGCATCTATTTTATGAGTTGAATCATTTTTTGAAAAAGGGGAAAAAATCTTGTTGGAGAGATATTGGTAGAAGAACAGGGAAAATTGGGGCACAGGAGTTAGAGAAAAGTTGGAGGTGGAACCGAATTTCGGGTATGTGGTTTGTCCCTATTTGTGAATTTACAATTGTTGTAGCTTGTAAGTTATGTTTCATTGCAGCATGATTCTGTGTGTGGAACTAGCATGTCCTATGTGTGAAACTTGCATGCTTCTATTAATTAAAATTTAATATCCTTGTAGCACAAATCTGTAATATAGAATTATCTATATCTAGTTATGTTACTAAGTTCTGTTATGATCTCTTCTCTATCCATTCTTGTGTATTCAAAGCACCAGTTTACCCCAATCAAATGTCTTAGCCATGATGGTACCTTGAATCCTCCTAATCATGAAACGACCTCTCATTAGGACTGCCAAGCTCTCCAATTCTGCAAAGATCTCCTTGGATTTTGGATGAAATAACCCATTGGTTAAAATCCTATCAAATATGGTGTGATTTAAGTTGATAGGTCTGGGTTATGTTCTTCAGAGCTCTTTCAACTGAGCTTTTCATAGGACCTCATCCTATTCCAAAGCTCCCTTTTGAGCTCATGTAGAGAGGATGCTGGCAAAGGTTGTGAAGTCCGACCTTTCCTCTGAATTCTGCATTGCTTGAAAGTTCATAGGCTTTTTTATCAAACTCTTTTGTGGGCTCATTGTTTGCTCATGAGACGTCTCCTTGTAACTTTCCATCCAACTATTCATCCTTAGTGTTCATGTGTTCTCATTTTACTACCTATTTACCAATATATCTTATGCTATTCCAAAACATCCATCATGTCACATGCTTAGATCTAGCCAGGCCATTGATTGTTTATAGTTTTCCAGCCATTGAGACCATGTGTATGTTTCCTCTTTAGATTGCATGCTTATCGTGACACTTCAGTTATTGATATTCTATTACTAATGCTTCCTCTTCGCTAACTGAATTATAGTATGATAAGAGTAAGTTATGGCATGTAATATCGCTCATACTATTTATGTTTTAGGTTGCTAAAGTTATGGTAAGACATATTTTTGCACATAGTATTATTGTTGGCAGATATACAATCTTTTATAGCTCTAACAAATTTATTTATGTTTTAGAGATTAAGTCATTGTGTTTAGAAATATTTCTCCAAGTTGTTGACTTCAGAATCATTGATGAAAATCTCATCTTAGTAGCAAGTATCTCTAATTTCTTCTATTGGTTAGATGTTGTTATGAATGGTATCTCAATTGTATCGTCGTTCATTGTCGCATGGGAGGCTTTTGCTATTCTTATGTTTGATGACTGACTGTACCTTGTGAAGGAGTGTAGATTTTGGTCTCTATCAGATCTCTCTATCAAATTCTCTGCATTTTCTATTGCTTCTATTTCATGTATGCCAGATTGAGTAGATTTTCATGTGATATCTGAGTGTAGTTCTTGACTGGTATTCAAATTAGGTGTGGTCACTTAGCTGTCCATATTACTCTAGTGGGATGGGAATATGACTAGTATCTTGTTGGAATCCTAGACAGATGAGTCTCAGTTGAACCTTAGCCAATGGTTTTAATTGGTCAAACCTTGCAGTCGACGTAAGGTTAGTCAAATAATTTTTGCAGTGCATATTATTTGGTCGTTGTAGCTCATGCTGTGACATAAAGAGATTCTCTGTTG
Organism: Cunninghamia lanceolata; assembly: GCA_027924645.1. NCBI lineage: Eukaryota > Viridiplantae > Streptophyta > Pinopsida > Cupressales > Cupressaceae > Cunninghamia > Cunninghamia lanceolata. The sequence goes on along the minus strand of BSBN01000553.1, from coordinate 16,585,144 downwards.
ATTAGTGTTGTATCTATTTTTGATGGTCGCTTTGTTGTAGCTGGGGTTGTCCTTATTTGTGTGGTGGTCGCTGTAGTATTTGGCTATCGACACAGAAGTCTTAAGGTTGGTCGAAAAACAATAGTTCATGTTCTTTGTAGTTATTGTTAAGTCTTAGTGGGTGAAGTGCGGTGTTTGTGGTATTACTGTTGTAAGTTAGACCTTTAGAAGTCATGGTCGGCGAAGGCTAGAAGGTAGTCATTGGGTGCAGCGTGGGTTCTAATGTGTAGCTATTTGATAATAATAGTGTAGTAGCATACTGAAAGGATACTTGCATTGTTTCAAGATTGTTTGTCTAGATGATATCTTATGCCTTTGGGTTTGGGTGTTAAAGAAATGGTGTCTTAGTAATCGGGTAGAACTTGTAGTTTAAGCTTGTAAAGGTTTGTCAAGATCTTGATTGGTAGATGGTAATAGATAGTTTATTTCAATGGTAAGTTGTGCAATTAGACATATATCTTACCCTTATCATTGCTGTTAGAAGGTATAGATTGGTATAATGTTAGTTGGGTATCTATGCCTATAGGATTATAATGTTTGACTTGTAATTGTTATATGTATAGTGAAGTTGTATTGGCTAAATGTTAGATGATAAATTACGTTCTTAAGAAAATATATTTGCTTTTAGTTATTTAAATAGTAGTTGTGGTAGTTTATGATTGGCGGATAGTTTACTATTGTAGCAAAGATAATTATATCTTGTAGTTGTTTTAGTAGGATGTATCATTAGTAAATCTTGGATGGGAAAATTCATGTTAGCAAATTTATTTCGTTTAGTTGCTTTCTTTATTTACATTGTGGTTAGTAAACATGTTGTTGAAAAGTTATGTTTTATATTTATAGTTGTCTTGGAAAGTTTAGAGTAAATTGGGTAATGTTCTGGCTCCACGAGGTAACAATATTGTGCTTCGGGTATTAATTACCTTGTTGAATATTAATTTGTTAGTCAGGCTTGTAAGATTCTATTTCGTGCTTCGTAAATGGTGAATATCATTGTATATGTATTTTCTTCATTTAGATACTTTATTTTGTAAAAACAAGGAGTTGTGTTTTGATTATATTACAGGGAAATTAGAGCATATTTATCTTGGGATTGTGTTATTAATGGAATTATTTTATGAGTTTTCCTTGACTTTTGTTTAAGTAAGGATGTTCGATTTATGGATTACCTTCCTTGCCTTATTACTTCCTATGAGTATTGAAGTTTAGAGTTTTGGCGTAAGTTGTTTTCTTGATTGAATTAGGAGTCCATTGAACCTCTTTGCTCGATCTTCTCCTTGGTCATATCTTATATTTGTATTGGAGCATTATGTTACCCTGGGGGGGGAGTTTGGTCTATGTTTTTGGTCAATTATAATGTGTTAATCTTGAAGGGTGTCTTGTGTGCTTGGTGTTAAGACGCAAAAGCGTTGACCTTGCCGGATAATGGTCACCTTATCATTGGTCATGTACCTAAATCCAGAGGTGTAGTCTTGATTTTTGTTCAGATTATGGCACGTCAATGTATTGGGTTCACTGGATGTTCATGTCTTATAATGAATGGGAAAATAGACTCTTGGATATAGTACTTGGTTTCTAGATAGTATTGCTTCAAATTTTTGAAGGGAATCTAAGGACTCATTGTTGTGGCCTAGTGAATGGCGTAAGTTATGGGTTGGAACTAAGTTGTGACTTTTATACCTGTATGTTGTGGTATGTATGATTGATCAGAGAACGCTAAGGGAGTGGCTTTCATGGTGGGGCTTGTGCCTAGTGAGAGGCCACCTGGGTAACCCCATGGAAGTTGTAAGCATGTGGAAAACTTAATAACTTAATGAAGAGGGTTGGGGTATTAAAACACTTAACAAGATAAGTAAGAGACCTCACCCATGCCTTGAGTGCTCTCATAGGCTGAGGATGGGATGAGTAGGCCTGGTTGGCAAGGCCGACCTCCTTGTCTCCATGAGAGGACCTGTCAACTCCACATGTGTCACCCTATGGGGCCGGTGCCTAGAGAGAGGCTGCCAGGGTAACCATAGATGGGGGCCTGCTTCTAGTGATAGATAGCCTAGGTAACCCATGCTAGGACAATGTAGTGACACTCTCCTTATGCAGTTTAGTTGCTTCTTATTGGTTGTGCCTCTGGAGTGTTGTCTTGGCTTGTGTAGTTATGTTGATATGGTCAGTTATGTCAAGTCACTTGTCGTTCTTTTATTTTTTTTGGATGATGTTTCTTGTCTTAGTGGAATCCTCGTCATTATCTCCTAGCTCGGAGGGGTGGACCTTAGGGTTCCACATGGTTGGGTGGCAGAGCTATCCATTGGCCTTTTGGAGATTCAGTTCGAGTCCTGTACAATGGTGCTCCAATTCTAGATTGCCTTCTACCTTCTATGATGTTATTTATCTTCATGTGTATTCTTTTATAAACCGACACGATCGTTCTTGTAATCTTGCATTGTAATTTTTAAATAAACTATCTTGCAAATGTAAAAGTTGTTCTTAATTGAAGTAGCAATAAAATGTTTATCTCTTGTGTGGTTTTTACTTTATATTCAGTAATACAGTTATGTTTCCCTAGAGGAGTTAGAAGTGCACTTTTCTTTTTGTTGTGTTTACTTGTTTAAAAATAAATAAAAATTTATTTCTATAATTTTGTACTTTTAGTCTTGCACTCTAGGATTACATGATGGGGCATTATATTTGGTATCAGAGCTAGGTTTAAACACTGGGTACTCTGGTTACAATTGAGCCCATTATGTGACCTAGTGCTTAAACTCTGTAGATTAACTGTAGCCCAGGTTGCAACACTTAGACCTCGGGATTGTTGTTGTTACCCTAGGTTAATGATTTTCTCGTTGTATGGAATTGGTAATAGTATCTCACACATGTATACATTAGTATGAAAGTTGATCAGTTTATAGACTTGCTCTTTCAAAAATGAATGCTTTATGCTACTTATGTGTCTGCTATGTTCTTTCTCCTTCTTTGGAAAGGTGATGTTACATGTAACAATATGATCTCCCTGAATGTTAATGCATTTAATTATCTGGTGGCATCATGCATCATGAGATATGTGGTTATGTGATGCTGACATCTTTACATGGTTGCTTGAAAAATCTATATCTAACTCCTAGATGGTCATGACCTCTTATGGAAGAATTGTTGTAATTTACGGAAGTTATCATTGTACATGCCTGTGTAAGAATTGTATGCAGGAGATCAAATAAGAGCTTGTGTTGGGCCTATGAGATCAGGTATGTGATATCATATATTCCTTTTATATCTTCTTGCATAAGGAAGCAAATTGCATATTTCTGTAGTTTTGTGGAAATAAATCGTATTGTAATAAAGATAGTAGTTGTTTAGATAAGAGGATGTAGTTAACATAATTGTTTGAGTACATTCTATAACACATTCTAGACCTTATGTCCTTGAGTGTTGTGTAACAGATACTCCTTTTTTGTGGCTAAAATTAGTCGCATCGTGATGTGAATTTGTTGTAATTTGGTTGTTTTGGAAATTTTGTCAATTGCTTCATGTGTAGTAGGGGGGGTTAACAGTGAGTTTTCTTTCTTTCAACCTTATTATGTTAGGAATAGTCACCAAGACTCTTTTCTTTATTCTTGATTTATTGAAAATTTGCCAGCACTTTGTGACTTAAAGTTGGATTTGATTGTTTTTTCCATGTGGGTTTGTATTTATTGTTCGATGTTCTTTGGTGGTTATTCTGAATGTTTGATTCTGTTGGACCCATTTTGTGACAAGTGTTGTTTCTATCATGTTCATTTTGAACCTCTGATAGTACATTCAAGGGAGGACTCCACGGAGAATTGCACTTTGCATGGTTGGTAATTAGTAGAAATAAGAGATGAGATGTGTTTTTTTTTCCTTAGTATATGTGTCTGCAATTCTTTGGATTGTATGAGATTGCCAAAAAAGTGTAATTAGATATATGTAGGTCTCATGATGTACCATTAAGGTAAAGAATAGATGTTCTTCTTGTCTTTTATTGAACATTTGTGCTTGTTTTATGAACAATTGTTGAATATTGATGAGAATGTTGACAATGGAATATGGCAATATTAATATATTATGTTTCTACCCTAATCAGTGACTTCTAGGAGTAAGTCAATTTTTTGGGGGGGAGGATGTAATGCCCCCTTGTTGTTGGCTTGTGTTAGTGGTAGTTCTGCATTGCTCTCTAACAATTCTAAAATAGTTGATAGCCCTTCATTACATTCTTATAGCTCCGAGACATTTAGATTAGTATGTTATGGTGTATGTTCACCTTGACCTTGATGGACTATGTTCAATGGATATTTTTAGACATGGGCTATGAGTTATGATGACATTAGTATTACTTCAATTATGATATCTTGGACATGATTAGTAATGGATTATTAATTACATTATTATTAGATTCGTTGATATCTGATTTCAAATGTTGAGATTATAATCTTGTTCAAGAGCAGGGATGGTGTAGCATTACTAGCTTCGAGTACCCTGCTGTGCTATGATTCTCTAACTCTTCGTATGTAGACATATATGTATTTGATCATATACAACCAGTTGTTTGGATGCAAGCTGCAGGTACTGAACCTTGACTCCACTTGATATAGCAGGTTTGAGTGGGTTCTTACAGTAATGGGTATCAGTGATGGGAGATAACATGAGGTCTATTCCACTAGGTCGGTCCTTGTCTTCTGTTGTAGTCTTGAGTCACATTGTGATGCTTGGTCCTTACCTTGCATGTTTGGTAATCTATGTTTTGGAGTATAGTCGAGTTGTGTTATTTATGCTCATATGTGTGGTTGGAAAATACTTGAATGATTTATTATTAACCAATAATGCTTCAAGTAAGTTTAATGGATAATATTTATTTTGGCTTAGAACTTGGCTTGACACCTTGGTTAAATTTTATGATAATCTAGAATTAATTATTTGCTACCCAAGAGTATTTATGTCATAAATGGGAGTTACGGGTAATTATTAGTTTATGTTTTGGTTTCAGAATAATTTTGATATGTCAAATAAATGCCTTGAGTTGCCGAATATGAATTCTTTGATATGTGGAATCTCTATTATTAGTAAAATTTTAAATTTCCTGAGGAGCGGGTTGTTGGGTAACAGATGCATGCCTGCATCTATTTTATGAGTTGAATCATTTTTTGAAAAAGGAGGAAAAATCTTGTTGGAGAGATATTGGGAGAAGAACAGGGAAAATTGGGGCACAGGAGTTGGAGAAAAGTTGGAGGTGGAACCGAATTTTAGGTATGTGGTTTGTCCCTCTTTGTGAATTTACAATTGTTGTAGCTTGTAAGTTATGTTTCATTGTAGTATGATTCTATGTGTGGAACTAGCATATCCTGTGTGTGAAACTTGCATGCTTCTGTTAATTGAAATTTAATATCCCTATAGTACAAATCTGCAATATAGTATTATCTATATCTGGTTATGTTACTTAGTTCTGTTATGATCTCTTCTCTATCCATTCTTGTGTATTCAAAGTACCAGTTTACCCCAATCAAATGTCTCAACCATGGTACCTTGAATCATCCTAATCATGATACGACCTCTCATTAGGACTGCCAAGCTCTCCAATTCTGCAAAGATCTCCTTGGATTTTGGATGAAATAACCCATTGGTTAAAATCCTATCAAATATGGTGTGATTTAAGTTGATAGGTCTGGGTTATGTTCTTCAGATCTCTTTCAACTGAGCTTTTCATAGGACCTCATCCTATTCCAAAGCTCCCTTTTGAGGTCACACAGAGAGGATGCTAGCAAAGGTTGTGAAGTCCGGCCTTTCCTCTAACTTCTGCATTGCTTGAAAGTTCGTAGGCTTTTTTATCAAACTCTTTTGTGGGCTTATTGTTTGTTCATGAGACGTCTCCTCGTAACTTTCCATCCAACTATTCATCCTTAGCGTTCATGTTTTCTCATTTTACTACCTATTTACCAGTATATCTTATGCTATTCCAATACTTCCATCATGTCACATGCTGAGATCTAGCCAGGTCCATTGATTGTTTATAGTTTTCCAGCCGTTGAGACCATGTGTATGTTTCCTCTTTAGATTGCATGCTTATAGCGACACTTCAGTTATTGGTATTCTGTTACTAATGCGTCCTCTTCGCTAACTGAAATATAGTATGATAAGAGTAAGTTATGGCATGTAATATCGCTCATACTATTTACATTTTAGGTTGCTGAAGTTATGGTAAGACATTTTTGCACATAGTATTATTGCTCACAGAGATAAAATCTTTTATAGCTCTGACAAGTCTATTTTTGTTTTAGAGATTAAGTTGTTGACTTTGGAATCATTGATGAAAATCTCAGCTTAGTAGCAAGTATCTCTAATTTCTTCTATTGGTTAGATGTTGTTATGAATGGTATCTCAATTGTATCGCCGTTCATTGTCGCATGGGAGGCTTTTGCTATTCTTATGTTTGATGACCAACTGTACCTTGTGAAGGAGCGTAGATTTTGGTCTCTGTCAGATCTCTCTATCAAATTCTCTGCAGTTTCTATTGCTTCTATTCCATGTATACCAGATTGAGTAGATTTCCGTGTGATATCTCAGTGTAGTTCTTGACCGGTATTCAAATTAGGTGTGGTCGCTTAGCTGTCCATTTTACTCTAGTGGGATGGGAATATGACTTGTATCTCGTTGGAATCCTAGATAGATGAGTCTCAGTTGAACCTTAGCCAATGGTTTTAACTGGTCAAACCTTGCAATCGACATAAGGTTAGTCAAAAACATTCTATAGTGCATATTATTTGGTCATTGTAGCTCATTCTATGGCATAAAGAGATTCTCTGTTAATTAGTGTTGTATCTATTTTTGATGGTCGCTTTGTAGCAGCTGGGGTCATCCTTATTTGTGTGGTGGTCACTGTAGTATTTGGCTATCGACTCAGAAGTTTTAAGGTTGGTCGAACCATAGCAGTTCATGTTGTTTGTAGTTATTGTTAAGTCTTAGTGGGTGAAGTGCATTGTTTGTGGTATTACTATTGTAAGTTAGTCCTTTAGAAGTCTTGGTCAGTGAACGCTAGAAGGTAGTCATTGGGTACAGCATGGGTTCTGATGTGTAGCTATTTTATAAGAATAGTGTAGTAGCATGCCGAAAGGATACTTGCATTGTTTCAGGATTGTTTGTCTAGATGATATCTTATGCCTTTGGTTTTGGGTGTTAAAGAAATGGTGTCTTAGTAATCAGGTAGAGCTTGTAGTTTAACCTTGTAAAGGTTTATCAAGATCTTGATTGGTAGATGGTAGTAGATAGTTTATTTCGATGGTAAGTTGTGCAATTAGACATATATATTACCCTTATCATTGTTGTTAGAAGGTATAGATTGGTATAATGTTAGTTGGGTATCTATGCCTATAGGATTATAATGTTTGACTTGTAATTGTTATATGTATAGTGAAGTTGTATTGGCTAAATGTTAGATGATAAATTATGTTCTTAAGAAAATATATTGGTACTTTTAGTTGTTTAAATAGTAGTTGTGGTAGTTTATGATCGGTGGATAGTTTACTATTGTAGCAAAGATAATTATATCTTGTAGTTGTTTTAGTAGGATGTATCATTAGTAAATCTTGGATGAGAAATTTCATGTTAGCAAATTTATTTCATTTAGTTGCTTTCTTTATTTAAATTGTAGTTAGTAAACATGTTGTTGAAAAGTTATGTTTTATATTTATAGTTGTCTTGGAAAGTTTAGAGTAAATTGGGTAATGTTCTAGCTCCACGAGGTAACAATATTATGCTTCAGGTATTAATTGCCTTGTTGAATATTAATGTGTTAGTCAGGCTTGTAAGATTCTATTTCATGCTTCGTAAATGGTGAATATCATTGTATATGTATTTTCTTCATTTAAATACTTTATTTTAGAAAAACAAGGAGTTGTGTTTTGATTATATTACAAGGAAATTAGAGCATATTTATCTTGGGATTGTGTTATTAATGGAATTATTTTATGAGCTTTCCTTGACTTTTGTTTAAGTAAGGATGTTCGGTTTATGGATTACCTTCCTTGCCTTATTACTTCCTATGAGTATTGAAGTTCAGAGTTTTGGTGTAAGCTATTTTCTTGATTTAATTAGGAGTCCATTGAACCTCTTTGTTTGATCTTCTCCTTGGTCATATCTTATGTTTGTATTGGAGCATTATGTTACCCTAGGGGGGGGAGTTTGGTCTATGTTTTTGGTTAATTATGATGTGGGAATCTTGAAGGGTGTCTTGTGTGCTTGGTGTTAAGACGCGAAAGTGTTGACCTTGCCAAATAATGGTCACCTTATCATTGGTCATGTACCTAAATCCAGAGGTGTAGTCTTGATTTTGGTTCAGATTATGGCACGTCAATGTATTGGGTTCACTAGATCTTCATGTCTTGTAATGAACGGGAAAATAGACTCTTGGATATAGTACTTGGTTTCTAGATAGTATTGCTTCAAATTTTTGAAGGGAATCTAAGGACTCGTTGTTATGGCCGAGTGAATGGCATAAGTTATGGGTTGGAACTAAGTTGTGACTTTTATACCTGTATGTTTTGGTATGTATGATTGATCAGAGAATGCTAAGGGAGTGGCTTTCATGGTGGGGCCAGTGCCTAGTGAGAGGCCACCTAGGTAACCCCATGGAAGTTGTAAGCATGTAGAAAACTTAATAACTTAATCAAGAGGGTTGGGGTATTAAAACACTTAACAAGATAAGTAAGAGACCTCACCCATGCCTTGAGTTCTCTCATAGGCTAAGGATGGGAGGAGGAGGCCTGGTTGGCAAGGCCAACCTCCTTGTCTCCATGAGAGGACCTGTCAACTCCGCATGTGTCACCCTATGGGGCCAGTGCCTAGAGAGAAGCTGCCAGGGTAACCATAGATGGGGGCCAGCTTCTGGTGATAGATAGCCTGGGTAACCCATGCTAGGACCATGTGATGACACTCTCCTTATGCAGTTTAGTTGCTTCTTATTGGTTGTGCCTCTGGAGTGTTGTCTTGGCTTGGACAGTTATGTTGATATGGTCGGTAATGTCAAGTCAATTGTCATTCTTTTTTTTTTTTTGGATGTTGTTTCTTGGCTTAGTGGAATCCTCGTCGTTATCTTCTAGCTCGAAGGGGTGGACCTCAGGGTTCCACATGGTTGGAAGGAAAAGCTATCCATTGGCCTTTTGGAGATTTAGTTCTAGTCCTATGCAGTGGTGCTCCAGTTCCAGATTGCCTTCTACCTTCAGTGATGTTATTTATCTTCATATGTATTCTTTTATAAACCGACACGATCGGTCTTGTAATCTTGCATTGTAACTTTATAAATAAACTATCTTGCAAATGTAAAAGTTGTTCTTAATTGAAGTAGCAGTAAAATGTTTATCTCTTGTGTGGTTTTTACTTTATATTCGCTAATGCAGTTATGTTTCCCTAGAGGAGTTAGAAGTGCACTTTTCTTTAGGTTGTGCTTACTTGTTTAAAAATAAAAAAAATAGTTCTGTAATTTTGCACTTTTAGTCTTGCACTCTAGGGTTGCATGACAGGGCATTACATATTTAAAATGAGAATCCACATTTTTCCTCCCACTGCCATCATGGGAAAAGCCATCATAAAGGTAAAATCTGACTATTTTCCATAAAAGACTGATTGTCTAAAATTAGACTGTCCTAATTTTAAGTAAACTTAAGACTCCACTACAATGTGACTTCAAAACAATAAGAGTGGTCTGCAATTTGACCTTTATTACAACATTAATAGAAATAAAACTCCTCCAAGGCTTATAATGAGCAAAAAAACCAAAATTTACTATGGTGGGCTCTGCACCACCTAACAATTCCTCTTGGCTTTGTCTAGGGTTTTTTTGAAAGTGTTGGAGAAGATTACGATGCTATAGGGTTCACATTGGGCATTTCTTCATCTAAATTAGGTTTTGGGTTAGGGTTTATAAGATCTAATATTAAAAAATAAAAATTCAATAAGAAATATATTAAAAAATAGTCAAATCTCTTTAAATCCAAACACAATTTGATTAAAAAATATTAAAATCTTGGACTTACCTCTCCTCTAATGTGGAATTGTGAAAATTCATCGGATGATGCTTGCAATGTGGTAAAATTTGTAAAACATGTAGTCAATTTTTTTGTTGAAGAAACATGCTCAAGCTTGGTTGTGGGCTGTGGCCAGGGTTTTTTGGAAGAACTCTATTTTTTTCTATTATAGTCTATAAAATGAGATAAAATTTTGTAGCTACAAAACATGATCACAATATAAAATGTGATCATGTTTTATAGACCATAAATATGATCGCATTATGGCTTGGTATTGCCATAATGTTATTGTGTTATGTAAATTTTAAAATAACATGACCACGTTATTGACAAATTATCCACTTACATTCTTTTTTATCCCCTATTTTAGTGCATTCTCCCATTTGGTCTTTTGACGTCCATGGGAAGTCTAATAGAAATATGAATCATGGCTGGATAACAAGTGTGTTTTTAATCTTAAGTATATCTAGAATTGGAGAACACCAATACTTATAAAATAAGTACTTAATAGCTCAAGTCTACAATAATGCCAAATATCTTGTGTATGGAGGAGAAATGTGGAGAATGGAGAATCCAAGAGTGCTAAAAAAGGCTTTATAGATTCTAATGTAAAATGGACAATGCTCCAAGTACTAGCCTTTGAGAAGATAGATACTACAATGACAACCTTATGGAATTCCAAATAACCTAGAAATGAAACATTAAAAGAAAGCTAGAAAAAAGAGGAGGATTAAGTATGAGAAATAATAATTTCACCTACTCATGGAAGTTAAAAAGATACATCTTCCATGGACAGTGAGTAGAACTTTTTTCTTAAGAACTATCCCCCTTAAGAAATATCCAAGCACAAAGAATATATGGTGGCTCTAGAAACCTATAAGATCAAAAGAAATAATACATGAAACTATGAACAACATGATTGCAAACAATGCACATTCACAATGGTGGATAAATTGTAATAGTGTTTTAGCTCTAGATTCATAAAAAATGATGTTTTAAAGTTTAGAAATTTTCAAAAGTTCCCAAAGAGTCTGACACCAACTAGGCTATAATTATCAAAAAGCCTCTAATAGTTTAATTAATGTAGGGAATGAAGGGGAAACCCAATAGTCACTAAGGTGGCTATTTTTTTTCAAGAGATTAGAGAACATTAGTTGCAAACTCAACATAGCCTAGTCAAATGGTTGCTACAAAATAAATGAAGTCAAAATGTCACCAACTTGGTTGTCATATTGAATCTATACATCTATGTTATCACAAGAAAACAACATGAGTATGTGGACATTAGTGCAAATATACTATTGTCTAAGGGGAAATTCTTAATTAGTGGTATCACATAAAAGGTACAAAATAAAATTGCCATAGGAAATAGGTTTCAACACATATAATAGATCTAAGAACACAAAGACATAAAAATGTTGACACTTGAATTAGAGAAAACAACCAAGGACATGCACTAGAATAATGATCTTTAAGGCAAATTGATCTTGTTATTTTGTAATTGATATAAAATATGTATGGTCTACAAAATATAGTTAAAAACAAAACATGTTGGGTTGTTAGTATGCTTTATTAGGAGATTTTACTCTTTGAATTTGTTTTTAAGAGAAATGAAGATTTATGCTTTTCAAATTAGATAAGCTAGTTTCAAAAGGATATCTGCATGTAGTCCTCACAATGATTTAGGAAAAATAACTAATATAAAATCCAATTCATATTCTGTTGACAATCAAATCATCAATATCTAAATTGCTATGCAAAAAACACCCAAATGTTCTTTGTAGGTTAGAATAAAGGCATTTTTGCTCAATTGCACCCATAACACTAACATCATTAAAATTAATTTAAAAAATTAAGCCAAATATTGTCTTATAAAATAACATAATCCTTTCAGTTTATTAGATATTATCTACTACTCTTTCTACTAGGACCAAGAAAAATCAACAACAACAATAAACTCCAACTTGTGATTCATAGCTAATAAAAAGTTGGGAGAAACAACAAAAAGACAATCATCCACCAAATAACATTAAAAAAATTGGGTTGGGTCAAAAATATTATGATTTTGAAGCCTCCACTCTACCTATGCTAAAATGGGCTTTGGAAAAGGGTATGTACACAAATCAAAGCATATCGGTAGGGGATTTTCCTTAAATGTCAAATAAAAAATTGAACCCCAAAGCAAGACAACACATGCCTTAACAAATTTCACACATGCTTTAAAAAATAGAGATCCAATATGATGCCAAGTATGGTAAGAAGGTTCTCAACACTCCAAAGAAACCAATTTGCAAGTTTCAAGACTCTAAAATTATTGATATCGTTGAATGACCTCCCTTATGCCTTGTAGCCCTCCTATCTAGGTTTTTCCAACATATATTTTGGAGAAGACCTTAAACCCACAAAATATTCACCTTTCTAAGTACCCTTTACCCTCTACTTCAACATATCAAAAACATAGATATGGTTGTTTTGCAACACCTTAGGTAAAAATTGGTTGTCCTCTATTTTCTAGGCCTAATTAGCCCTCTTTTCCAAAGCAAGTACCTTCTAAATATTCTCCCAATCTAGAAACTCAACTCCACTACTCTAGGAAGGTCTAAAATAGGTATACTTCACAACTTTTAGCCAAAGGAACACTCATTTATGCACCATACCCCAAAACCCTTACTCTAGGCTTGTTCTAGGCTAGTTTCAATGAGTGTTTATTGAAAATCCACACTCTAGGCCTCTGCCCTGCTAATCAAACCTTCAAACACTTCAAATGTTGTCTACACATGATTATTTCATTGAGTGTCAAGTGATTCTAATAGTGAAATGGATGATTAGTGCATATTAAGTGCCTTCAAACCCTCAAAATAGAGTTACATAACCGTTTTCAGAAAAATCTCAATAAAAATCTCAAATATTAATAAAATTCAATTAAACCAAGTGCAGATTGATGATACATCATTCCTTCATCAATTCCAATAGTTTTTAGATCATAAACCACTTGTATAGGGCCGTACAGTGGTCTGCAACAAAAATTTACTAGTAAAAACACAAAATTTTCTATAAAATAGGGGTTTCTTATTAGATTTCTTCATATACAATCCCTCCAACCACCTCCCTGAGGTTCTACAAGCATATTTAAACATGTTTCAAACAAACCCATTGGATACAACTAACTTTTGAATGCCCTAACTGTTGGGCTTCCACACGTTGCACTTTTTTGTATCTTTTCATGACAACAATTGACCACATTACAAAATATGAACTCAAATGACCCCCTAGATGACTTCAACATTACAAATGGTCTATAATGACCTTATTTACTTGACAAAAGACTTAACACACCAAAATTTAGGAAAAGACCTTATTTACAAACTTACAAATTTGAACTCTCATGTTGCCCCTGCACCATACACCCGGCCAAAAAAAACAGTCATGTCCCATGAGGACTATACTGCCATGAACCTTTCTTTTTCATAGCACTTCCTTGATTTCTAAATGTTCCTTTCTCTAGAATTCCTCTCCCTTGGATCAGGTACTATAGTCTTGCACTATCCTTTACATCCTTGGACTTGTTTCTATTTTGCCATTGTCTCATTTTTGTAAACTGACCTATTATCTGCCTCTTATCCTTTGCCTCATCAAGATTTGATGTTGAACCTACCTTCATACCTTTACCAACTATTCCATGAACTCTTTCCTTCATTACCCCTACTGCATGCTTGAACTCACCCACTTTCTTAGGCCAAACACCCATTTTCACTTCACCTTTTGTCTTCATGCCCACTTTAAGGTTCTCTGCTCTTAGAACCCCTATGTAATTAGGTCTACAGACCTCTGTCATGGCAAAATGTGACTGCCTTCCAACCTCTCTTTGGATTAAAGGATAAAGCATTGTCCCAACCATAATATCATCATACTTTTCCAATCCATTTGGAATCTACACAAATAATCCATCTTTGGCCTTCTCTTGGCCTACCTTTGCCATCATCACATCAATGTTCTTCTCCAATACTGAGATCCTCTTCAAACTCACTGTTGTGACATATTCACCTCTTGGGGTGACTGCTACCTTATTCTGCTCTTTGACATCTTCTTGCAATGGAATCAAAGTGAAAGTGCTTCCATCATGCTCAATCTGATAACTATCATTTCTAACATCATAAATGGCACGTTTGTCAAACTGTCATGGTCTCCCAAGAAATAAATGACAATGATCCATGGGTAACACATCACAAAGCAAGTCATCCTTATATCCACCAATATTAAACTCAACCACAACTTGTTCATTAACTAAAATGGACTAATTGTCATTCAGTCAAGATACCTTATAGGGTGTTTCATGAGGAACCTTTTGCAAATTCAGTTTGTATACCATTTCATTTGACACCACATTATCAGTACTTCCAGAGTCTATCACTACCTTACATGTCTTTCCCTTGCATTTGCAGGTGATCTTGAAAAGAGTTCTTCTTTACAATGGCTCCTTCTCCTTGGAAGCTTTGAGGAGTGTTCTTCTCATTATCAAGGTTTCTCCAACTTCTGGACTAGCAAGTTGACTGGGAGAGTTAATAGTCTCATTGTCTTCCTCTTGCACTATTTGATTCCTTCTTTCACCTCCATATGAAGTAGAGGCATGTCCTTCCTTGCACTGCCATCCTTTGTGCCCAATTTAGTTTCATTTGTAACATCTTCCTAAGAACATATTGGGACCTTTGTCTTGCCTTCCAAATCTGCCCATAAGACCTGATCTTCCTCCTCTAAATCCTCCTCTAGATTCAACAACTTGTTCTTTATCTTTGTTCACTTCTTCTTGATCATCATGTGACTATTTTGGAGTGTAGAATGATCCTCTCCCTCTCTGATTGTTACTTCTGCCCCTAACTAATTTGTCTTGTCTCCTCTTGAGTTTCTCTTCTGCTTTAGCAGCCAATTGGAAGCATTCTTCAACTATTTTAGGTGTGATTAGGCTCATTTCATCTTGGATGTTGTATCTCAAGCCATTGAGAAACCTTGCCACCATTTATTCTTCATCTTCCTCATGTCTTTTCCTTATACTTAGCATATAGAACTCCTCAGTGTATGCTTACACATCTAGGTCCTTTTGCTTTAGATTTTGAAACCTCTTAAGCAATTGGATATTGTAGTCACTTGGCAAAAACTTCTTCTTAAAGTTTGCCACCATTCTATCCCAAGATGTTATCTTGGTCTTCCCTTCCTTTCTCCTCTTAGTTTGCACAGATTCCCACCATAACAAAGCATGTCCCTTCAACTTTGACTTTGCAATCTTCACCTTTTGGTCTTCTTGCACATCTTCACATTCAAAGTGATTGTCCAACGCCCCTATCCAATCCAAGAGCTCCTCTCCATCTAGTTTTCCTCCATACATAGGTAAGTTCACCTTGGTCTTGGGACCATCTCCCTTAACTTATTTCAGTAAGCTAGAAAATGTCTTATCCTCAGGGTTCAATTCTTCTTCATTCTCTTCGTGCTCTTCTTTTCCTTCTTCTTTAGGTTCACTAACATCTCATGAGATTGCATCTCTTCTTTGACCTATTTCTACAGAAACAAGACTTGCCATAAGTCTCTCCTCTAGTTCTCTCATCTCCCTAGCATGCTTATCCTTCAAATCTCTGATTTCTATTGTCATATTGTTCCCTTTATGAGGCATCTTGTCCTTCAATCTACAACTTTTCACCTTCCACAGACCTACTTCCTATGCTCTGATACCACTATGATGCCATGTAGGGTAAGAAGGTTCTCAACTTTCCAAAGAAACCAATTTGCAAGTTTCAAAACTCTAAAATTATTGATATCCTTAAATGGCCTCCCTTATGCCTTGTAGCCCTCATATCTACGTTTTTCCAACATATATTTTGAAGAAGTCCTTAAACCCGCAAACTCTTCACCTTTCTAAGTACCCTTTACCCTCTTCCTCAACATATCAAAAATTTAGATATGGTTGTTTCGCAACACCTTAGCCAAAAATTGACTGTCGTTTGTTTTCTAGGCCTAATTAGCCCTCTTTTCCAAAGCAACTACCCTCTAAATACTCTCCCAATCTAGAAACTCAGCTCCACTACTATAGGAAGGACTAAATTAGATAGAATTCACAACTTTTAGCCAGAGGAACACTCATTTATGCACCAAACCCCAAAACCCTTACTCTAGGCCTATTCTAGGCTTGTTTCAATCAAGGTTTATTGAAAATCCACACTCCAGGCCTCTACCCTACTAATCAAACCTTCAAACAATTCAAATTTTGTCTACACATGATTATTTCACCAAGTTTTAGGTGATTCTAATAGTGAAATGGATGATTAGTGCATATTAAGTGCCTTCAAACCCTCAAAACAGAGTTACAGAACCATTTTTAGAAAAATCTCAATTAAAATTTATAAAATTCAATCAAACCAAGTGCAGATAGATGATACCTCATGCCTTCATTGATTCCAACAGTTTTTAGATCATAAACCACTTGTACGGGGCCATATAGTGGTCTGCAACAGAGATTTACCAGTAAAAACACAGAATTTTCTATAAAATAGGAATTTATTATTAGTTTTCTTCATATACAATCCCTCCAACTACTTCCTTGAGGTTCTACAAGCATATTTAAACATGTTTCAACCAAACCCAATGGCTACAACTAACTTTTGAATGCCCTGACTATTGGGCTTCCACACTTTGCACTTTTTTGTATCTTTTCATGACAAAAATTGACCACATTACAAAATACGAACTCAAATGACCCCCTAGATGACTTCAACATTACAAATGGTCTATAATGACCTTATTTACTTGACAAAAGACTTAACACAAAAATTTACCAAAAGACCTTATTTACAAAACTTGCAAATTTGAACTCTCATGGTGCCCCTGAACCACAATAGTTGAAAAACAAATAAGCTTTTCAATCAAAATATGATCAAACAAGAAAAAGCACCTGCTATATGGAATGCCTAGATTGTAGGATCATAGACATCCAAATACAAGTACAACATTAGACCATATCTTAAATAGCTTGTCACTATGCTTGTATGACTATTACTAGGCAACTTGCTAACAAATAAATGGTATCTAGTTTGTACAATTGTCTAGAAATAAATACAACATTATCCAATAGAATAAAGACAGTTTGGTTTTGAGCTCACCAAACTAGCATTTTATGTCCAAAATTTCATACTATTTTCTAATATATCAAATCATGGTAGATATTGATAATTTGTTGAAACATGTGTTCTAGTCAAATTGTATAAGTTCTTTTAGAATTTTTTTTATGTTACTAATTTTGATTATTTAAATGACTTCTACATTAATTTTGTGAAATTTATTATGAAGTTAAGGAGTTTTAAGAGTAAAAAATTGTGCATCATTGGTGCAAATCATAGAGTCCATAATTATTTGTAGACACCAAGATCACTAAGTAGAATAAATCTACACATTAACCTTTACTAAATGTCATACTTCATCACAGGTTGGAAGAAATATTTTGACTTTTAGGACATTGAATTTATTTGATTTAATTTTTAGTATTAAGCATTACTGATTGTAGTATGGACTATGTGCATATGTCAAGGTTACAATAAGAGGGTAAAGTCAACAACCATTAACATTTTTTAATCAACTTTGGAACTATATTGACATACACCTCAAAATCAATGAGATGATGCATGCTGATTTATACCATACCTTACTATAAATTGCAATAAATATTATTTGGTTTCTCACATCCCATTTAAAGTGCCACACTTTTAAGGTATTATATGTGTATAATTATGATGTATTTGAATGTAAATCACTTGAAAGACTTGTAATTATTGTGATATAACTATGTTTTGGTTTGAAATTACAATTAAGATCATGTACCTTGATAAAAATGATATCAAAATATCGTATTATTGTAAAATATTAATGTTTTACAATGTAATTTGATCAATTTATGGGTTTGATAAGGATTAACTATCTTTTTTTCCCATTTTGTGAGTGACAGGACAAACATTGACACTCTCATAGAGAGAGAATATCATTGAGGAGAAGTTTCTAGCCAGCTGAAGGCAACTTGCATGAAATAATCCTTACACACAATCATGCAGGATCATATAGCTTAGAATTGTATTATGATATTATAGGGTAAGTGCATGGAAATGGTATACAAAAGGGGGTCAAAGTGGCCACCTTTTCCCTAAAATTAGCTAAACCTAAACTTGGATGAGTAATTTGAGATTCATGCACTCAAAATTTGAAGATATGAAAAGAACACGAATTATAGTGCTCTGAATTTAGTTTTGTAACATCAAAAAATGTCCCCTTGGGGTTTTTTCCCTCATAAGGTTTAGCTCCTAGGTCTTTAGCATGCATTTAGGACATTTTAGTTCATATTTTGGCATCCCGATGGAATGAGACCTAGGTTCCATGGCAAATTGGACCTAGGTGGAGCCCTTGAGTTGTACCCTGCCCAAAATAGGGGGTGAGGACTTGGGCATCCGTGCCCTAGTCATACCCTATTTTGGGGCAGCCCTAATTTTTGGGTGTCAATTTATGACCATTATTTGGTTCTTTTGTCAACACGGTAAAGTTTGATTTTTAAAATCTTGGCAGGAGTGCTTATAGTTGCATATATAAACATGTTTAGGCATTCATTTGTAAACTAGATTTTCAATTAGATAGAAATTGTGATGCTCAAGTGTTCTCGAGGTGATTCGAGGCTTCCTATTGTGTTGCAAGAGTAGACTTGTGTGTTTTGTGTGCTGATATTTGTAGATTTGAGCATCAATCTCCTCATGGCACGAAGAGCATCTTCCTCCATGAGAGCTTCATTACAAGGTGACACAATATTGTGTTTTCATTATTAATTCCTTTGGTTTTTGCCTCTGCCTCACAAGGGAACACACTCTTTTATCTAATAATAGTGTTTGGAGACTTAATTGTCCTCTAGGGCTTGACTGAGGCAAACCTCTAAACACCACAACCCCCAAACCAAGTCTTGTGATTGCAGGTTATAGGTGTCTCATTTGGGAAAAGTGGAGTTGCAGGATGGATTGGGAGGCATCAAGGATTCAGGATCTGAAGAAACGTCAGACACAAGAGCCCTTCCAGGACTTGGCCGCTCGCTCTAGTGTCCTCTGCAGATAGAGCTCTTAAAATAGAAGTTACAAGGTTGATCAGTGTCGGAATCAGGTCAAGATTCTGTGAAAAAGAAGGTACCTTGGATGTGGGCATCCGCTCCAGTGTCCCTGACTGTTCCACTTCAAAACCTCGAAAACAGGTATTCTATGATTTGGTATTTTATTCCTGTCTACAAGAGCTTTTCCCATTTTTCATCAATTTGTTTTCGTATTTGTATAATTAAGGTTTTAATGGTTAATTGGACATAAGAGAAGGAAAATTAATAATTAAATTCCCTAATCCAAGTTTCCCTACATATGCAAGTGAGATAGGTTATGATAGTGCTCGTCACTTGACCCTAGATCCTTGAATGTAAGGTGGAAAGGAGGATTTAAACATCTAAAATCTAGAATATTGACAAATCTAATTTTCCCCTAAACATTTTGGTGAACTTTTGTTTTTGGACTTAAATTGCAACTTTATGAGTGTTTGTATTCAGATTTGGATTTCATTCATTCATTCATTTGATCATTCATTTCATTGCATTGAGAAAAGTTTTAAAAAATTCAAAAAAATTGGATTGTTTGGCTTACTAAACTGCATCAATTCTTCCTAAATTTTCCTAATTCATGATTTTTTCATCATATATGATATAAAATATAGAAAAATCCAAAAAATTCAAAATTTTGCCTTGCATTTTCATCATTTAATTGCTAGGGTTTTGTCAAATTTTTGACAATTTAATGTAACCTAGTAATTCCAAAATTCAGGGTTAGTAGGAAAAATATTTATCATATTTTTCTACTGATTTTAAAGGCTCATTCAAATTTTCATTTGTCTATAGTCTTGCACTTTAGTGTGAATTTGCATTTACATTTAAAATATTTACATTTTTACATAGAAAATTTCAACAAAAACTAGTAATTTTGATGCATTTTCATTAAATTTGCATGGGCATTTTGCATGTTAAGGCTTGAAAATTATTTTTAGATCTGATATTAATTCAATTCCATCATAAATCAGACTTCAAATCATTCACATAGAATTTAATCCCAAAATCTCAAACCTAGGGCTTCAAAAACAATAATTTTCACTAAAATTGGCCTTATCGACTTTATAAACTTGCACCATAAGTGTGTTGTGAAAGGTATTTTGGCATTATTTTTCTTTTATCAGGGTATTAATTTTCTTCCCCTCATAAAAATCTTCACAACACCCTTTTATCGGGCTCTTGTAGTGAAAATTTTGCAAAAACCCACACATTTTGACTATTTTGGCCCTAGGGTTTGACCTAGTTTGCACTTCAAGTATGTTGTGATCAATTTTATGAATTGAGGTGACTTATATTATTGATATTATTTTCTATACCTCCTAAAATTCCTTACAACATCCCTTTTCCTAGGTCTTGGAATTGAAAAACCGTGAAAAATTACATATTTTGCTATATTTTCACTAGGGTTTTACCTTAAGTGGCACTTAAAGCATGTTGTGTTGGATAATTTGGAACCAAGTGGCTGTTATTACTGATATTATTTTCTTTCCATAATCATTTTCCTCACAACATCCTTTGTTATGCTCTTTTGCATTGAATTTTGGTGAAAAAAGTGTCTATTTTGACATATTTTCACTATATTTTGACTTGGCATTATCTTGGATTTGCATGAAGAGTGTGTTGAGAGTGATTATATTTCTGTTTTGGACTTAAATCAGACATATAAATTTCTGCCCTTGACCAAAATCCTTACAACATCCTTTTTTTCATTCATTTGCATTAAAAAGAGTACAAAAAATCAAGCATTTTGGTCATCAATCATATCCTTCTCCCAGGATTTGTTCTCTTAGTTTGTGCATTGTGTGTTGTATGCTTTTGTATAAGATTTATGACATGCTGTCCTAAAAACAATATCCCTCTGAGAAGAAGTAAAAGATTAATGGGATCTAGTGCTCTTGAAGAAGTTGGTACTTTGGACACTTTTTTTTACAAAGGGAGAAACTCAAATTGTGCAAGATATTATACATCCTCCAACCTCAATAGAAGAATAAAATTTTCATTATGTTGATAACACTATTGAGGCAACATGATATGTATCTGATGAGCAAATAGAAAAATTGGATAAGGAGCTAGATGAATATCAATCATTTATGGAAAATGAGAGAATAGCTGAAGAAGTTGTCCCTACAATTCACAACAGAAGAGAATTGATAAAAGGACAAGGTGGTGTTAATGAAATTTGTGGTCTAGCACATATTGTACAAACCAATATCATGCCAGTGACCGAATGTATGCAAATGATAAATAATACTTTATCACCATCTCATACTCAAGTTTCCATACCTATACCAAATACAGGAATATCCACTTTTACATCAACGATCTTAACAACTAATGTGAATGCTTGTAGTAATGCTACCACTAGTATTGGAGTATCTAATGGCACTGATTACAAAGTTGTGGGATTTAATTATCAAAATTTGATTCCTAAAGGGACCTCTTCTATGAATAATTATTCTCAAACTCTTATCTATTCCACTCATTTCCATCTACCTATTACATATTCACAACCATCTTCCACCTATCATTATGGCCAACCACCATTAACATATTCTCAGCCTTTGCATATTGTATCTCAAGCTCAATCACCTCCTCACCTTGGTTCCAATTCCTCACAACAAACCGCATCTCCCAATGATGCCATCTTAAACCAACTTTTACAGGGCATGACTACTTTGCAACAAAAGGTAACAAATTTGACAAATTATTCACAGGCTAGTCTACCAACATATCATGCCCATAATCTGTTATCCTATGTAATTTTGAGAACTCCTATGCCTAAGAGGTTTGAGACTCTTCTCTTTGAAAAATATGGTGGAAAAGGTGATCCCAATATTCATGTGGCAGCATTTATAGCTATGTGTACTGATTTTTATTTTGAAGAGGATTTGTTAGAAAAACATTTCCCACAATCTCTCAAAGATGCTACTTTACAATGGTTTTGCTCATTGCCCCCAAATTCAATACACTCCTTTTCACAGTTGATTGATCAATTTTTATAACATTCTCAAGCAAACATCAGACCCCAAGTCACTCTTATTGACTCGGTTCAATGCAAACAAGGTCCCAAAGAAAAGTTGACTGAATTCATTGGTTGATAGCAAGGGCTTCATGCATAGATTCAATATCAGATGAAAGATGAGGATGTTCAAAAGATATTCATTACAAATCAACAACCTAATATTCGTGATAAGATTCTCTTGATGAAATATAACTCCTTTCAACATTTATGCACTGCCCTTCATGATTATCAACTTTTGTCTAGTCAGTATGAAAACCAAAACTCATCAGCTCAAGTTGGTCAATCCATGGGTGGATCATCACAAAACAATTTTAAGAGAAACAATAATAGGTGTTTCATCAAGATCAATGGACCAAACACAAATGTGTTTGCTATAAATAATCCAAAGAAAGTGTCGTATCAACCAAGAAAGTTTACTCCAATATCTGAGTCCTATCATTCTATCATGAATCAACCTATGAGTAATAACATTCTGAAGCTTCCCCCAATCAATCCTGTTGATCCTAGTAAACAAGGACCTTACTTTGATGCTAATGCCTTTTTTCATTATCATCAGATGCAAGGACATGACATTGAATGATGTATGCATCTTAAACATGAGATACAAGACCTTATTGATTCAAATGTCATCTAGGTATCGGGTGTGAATGATAATGGAAATAAGTCAGTTGCTCTGCCGAATCAGAATTTACAAATCTTCACTAATCCTTTTCCTAAACATACCAAAAATAATATGGTGGAACAAGATTTAGTGGAAGTAGACAAGGATGATTACTTGGACTATGTTAGCATTATGGGTATGATTGAAGTTGACAAGAAACAAATGAATAATCCACCTCATCCATGAAGAAATGGAATTTATGCTGAGGTTCATACCCTATTATTCTTGTATGGATTAGGAGACAATCAAAATACATCTGAAAGGAAAGAACAACAACTGATACAGATGAGTAAGATGGTACAGGATGATTCCCATTACTAGTCTAGAAAGATTCAACAATGAAAACTAGCTAAAATTTAAAAAAGAGCAAGACGACAATCAACAGTCAGAAATAATAGTGGTTCTCTCCCTCACAAGCAACAATAAGTATCATTTAAACAAGGATTTAATGAATAAGAATCATATGATAACAAACAAGACTTTCATAAGAACCACTCAAATTTTGCATTAAACATGATCGAATACCTCTCCAAGAGGTTCGAGAGCTCCAAGATGTAATAGAAGACCCTACAGGTAAGTATCTCTAACCCTTTATCTCTCTCATGATGTGCTTCCCCCATGATGTGTTATGTGTTTTTCAGGGCTCCTGGGATGACTTCATATTCTCCCGTAAGGTTCGAGATACCAAGAGACAACCTCTGTTGTGACCTATTTGTATCATCATTCTTCTATATTGCTCTCTTTGATTTCATTGTTGAGTGTTGTGTCTTATGGACATAGCGTCGTGGTTGGTGACCTGGGGACACCCTCCTACATGACTATCCATAAGACACTTGTTTCTCCTCTCTTATTTATTATTTCTCTTCCTGTAGTGTTTCCATCTAGCGGGTGGATGATGACAAACATTTATACTGATACAAACATAGTGTCCCTTTCGAGAGCAATTAAAAATGGAATTAGTTCCTAATATGATGATGGCATTGTATATCTTATCTAACACTTGGCTAGTGGAAGCACTCATGCTTTCCACGTAGTGAATTTCATAATGTTTCTATCGCATTTACAAACCTTAACAATATTGCTGCTCCATGCACCTTTGTTTGCCTTTGAATCTAGCCTTGGCGGTACTCGATTCAAAGAGCTTCGTGATATAGCCCCATGGTTATCCTTGAGCTTTGAATTCATTGTATAACCTTGGCTCTTTGTGTAATTAATCATATACATTGATGTTGTTATTTATCATGATGTTATGGACACTAACATGTTTCTTGCAAGGATGTGTTTGTGGGAACATTTGGCGATCGTAAAGTACATGTCACCTCCAGAGGGCATGGACTTTACCAAAGTCAGTGTTCCCTTGTGTGTTTTCTTCCTACCTTAATGTGCTTGACATCGATAACTGATATCAACCTCCTTAAGGTGGGGGCATATATAAGGTAAGCTATCTATTATAGATGTTAGCAATGTGTTTGACCTCAGATGCAAAGACTTGAGACCCAAGGTAGTGCATCATGCATCCTAAGTTTGTTTGCAGTCAATCAATCAATCAATCATGTAAGCCCTCTGCAGAGGTGGGATATCACCTATATCCTTTTTCTTAAGCCCTCTGTAGAGGTGGGGATGGTGTATTTCCTAGAGCAGATTGCATCATCCTATCATTTCAAAAGTCCTCTATAGAGGTGGGGAGTGGCTCTGTGACTAACTCAACTCTTAAGCATGTTTTTGGTGATTGTTGTGGCGAAGCCAATCTTCTGTGTGTGCTTGTAATGTGCCTGAGATGGTGTTGAGCCTAGAAATATGGAACACACCATCGCTTGTCTACCGTGTTTTCTCCATGTCTTCAAGTTTGTGTGTTTTGGCGTGCTTGTTTTGTATGGCATGTTTGTTGCCCCATATGTAGAGACCAACACCCTCGGGTAGTGCTTCCTACATTTTTGGGAGGTTTTGTGTGTCTTACATGTGTGTTGCCCCATATATACAGAGACCTGTGCCTTAGGATAATGTATCCTATATTATGGGAGGTTTTTTTACTTTCCAGTACTTACATTTGAATTTCATATATATAAGAAAAAGAAAAGAAAAGATATCATTCCTGTCTTCCATGCATTAATGTGTCTTCTATGCATTGACTATCTTCTCCATGTTTTGCATTACTGTAACTATCTTCTCTATGTTTGGCATGTCTGTTACTGTCTTCTATGTTTGGCATGTTGTGTTTGTGACCTTACTTTAATGCATGTATTGGCCTTGCATTTATACATACATTAAAGTGGGGGCTAAATGTAACATCAAAAAATGTCCCCTTGGGGGCTTTTCCCTCATAAGGTTTAGCTCCCGGGTCTTTAGCATGCATTTAGGACATTTTAGTTCATATTTTGGCATCCCGATGGACTGAGACCTAGGTGGAGCCCTTGAGTTGTACCCTGCCCAAAATAGTGGGGGAGGACTTGGGCGCCCACACCCTAGTCCTACCCTATTTTGGGGTAGCCCCAATTTTCAGGTGTCGGTTTATGACCATTATTTGGTTCTTTTTGTAACACGGTAAAGTTTGATTTTTAAAATCTTGGTGGGAGTGCTTGTAGTTGCATATATAAACATGTTTGGGCATTCATTTGTAAACTAGATTTTCAATCAGATGGCAATTGTGATGTTCAAGTGTTCCCAAGGTGATTCAAGGCTTCCTATTTTGTTGCAAGAGCAGACTTGTGTGTTTTGTGTGTTGATATTTGCAGATTTGAGCATCAATCTCCTCATGGCATGAAGAGCATCTTCCTCCATGAGAGATTCACTACAAGGTGACATAATATTGTGTTTTCATCATTGATTCCTTTAGTTTTTGCCTCTCCCTCACAAGGGCACACACTCTTTTATTTGATAACAGTGTTCAAAGACTTAAGTGTCCTCTAGGGCTTGACTAAGGCAAGCCTCTAAACACCACAACCCCCAAACCAAGTCTTGTGATTGTAGGTTACAGGTGTCACATTTGGGAAAAGTGGAGTTGCAGGAAGGATTGACAGATATCAAGGATTCAGGATCTGAAGAAAAGTCAAACATAGGAGCACTTCTAGGACTTTGGTGCTCACTCTAGTGTCCTCCATAGACAGATCTCTGAAAATAGAAGTTACAAGGCTGATCAGTGTCGGAAGGAGGTTTGGATTCTGTGAAAAAGTAGGTACCTTAGACTTGGGCGCCAGCTCCAATGTCCCCAACTATTTTGCTTCGGAACCCCAAAAATAGGTATTCTTTGATTTGGTAATTTATTCATGTCTGCAAGAGCTTTTTCTATCTTTCGTCAATTTGTTGCCATATTTGCATAATTAGGGTTTTAATGGTTAATTGGACATAAGAGAAGGAAAATTAATAATTAAATTCCCTAATCAAAGTTTCCCTACATATGCAAGTGACCTAGGGTATGATAGTGCTCTTCACTCGACCCTAGATCCTTGAATGTAAGGAGGAAAAAAGGATTTAAACATCTAAAATCTAGAATATTGACAAATCCAATTTTTCTCCTAAACAAGTTTCTAAAATACTAAAGTTTTTAAAAAATAGTTAAGATTAAGAGGGTGAAATGTTGCACGCACACAAAAGTGTTCCTTTTTTCTCACTAAAATATAACATTGTGTCTAGTGTGGGCCCACTTATTTTTTTGTTGCATTTAGTATTTTTAAAAACTGGTTGGCAGAAGTGTAGTTAAAAGTGAGTACTAAAAGTGTATTTTTTTGTAATTTTTTATTGAATACTTATTTTTGTGATTTTTCAAAGTCCGGATGCATCCTAAAAACTACATCACTTAGCATGTGCATCACATAACTTGAACAAATATAGTTGGAAATGTAATTTATTTTTAATGTATAAAGAATGAAGCATAGATCAATCCTATATAAGTTTTTTAAATTTCAATAAGTGGAACAAAAATTATAAATAAAAATCAATACATATATGATTGAAGAATATGAGGACACTGTTCAAAGAAAATAAAAAGTAAATATCTTACCTTATTCAAAATTTTAAAAAAATATATGGTTGGAAAGCTAAGAACTAGCTCCTTGTTTTTGTGTTGGTTTCATCAAAATTTGTTATAAAATGAGTAAATCTGATGATGTTGAAGTTCAGAAATGTTATTGACAATGAAAAACACATCTATAGGAGGTATCATAGAGGTTCAATCCTTAGGTTTGGTTTCCCTATCCAATTCCAAGCCTAAAAAGGTGGGATCAAAATTTGAAAAAAAACTAAAAAGCGTGAGTGTTTTAGGTTCCATAAAACGTGAGTGAATTTTGTGGGACATAAAACATGCTTGTCTTTTGTGGAACCTAAAACACGAGCACATTTTGTCAAACATAAAATCTAATCGTGTTTTATGTTCATGTAAAACATGTTTTTTGTTTAGAATTGAAAGAGGACTAAGTATCCTATTTGAGGTTGAGCACGAGGTGACCTCATCTCAATTGATCTTTACCCATACCCAACCATAGTAGATCTAGTAGAGCTAATTGTTCATGCCAACTTCTCCACCACTTGCAATGAATCAAGATTTAGATAAAGACCCAAATGGAACTAGAGTAGACACACTAACTAGGAGGTGCAAGGATGTGATTAGTGCAAGGATATGAGGTGGTCAACCACCTATGGTTTTCTATGAGGAGGTGATCGAGCATCTATGGTTTATGATTATGGCCCCATGTTTTTTAGAAGGACCTAAACTTCTCTTAGAAGGGAACAAGCAATAGTGGAATTGAAATCATAATAGGGAGGGGATCTCCCTTGACCAAAGAAGTCCTAATATCTATAAGGGTGTAGATACCTCCTCTCTATAATAAGAGAAGTTCACAAAGGGGTAAAAACCTTTTAGAAATCAATAGAAATCTTGACCCATAGAAATAATGCTACAGAGAGAAATATGAATCTCCCTCAGCTACTGTAGATGGAGTAATCCTCAATTTAGAGTTAAAGAGACCTAAAGGGGCTAGAGATTCCAAAGAACATAGGGAGAGTAAAGAATCCACCTATCTATAGTAGGGGGCAATATAGAGGTAGGGACATTGATTATGCCTTGGTCAAAAACTTAAAGAAAATGATAAAACCATTCTCTAAAATGTCAAGTAGGATATCCAAAGTGTCAAAGTTACTAGCCTCACCATCTTCTCATTCACACAATTATCACCAATGGGATAGGAGAGAAAGATGAGTACAACAATGGACAAAATGAGAAACCTTCCAAATACTTTGTAGTACACAAATTTTATGGAAGTATACTCATATGTACTCCTTTTATCCAATCTCATTACCCTTCTCATTGTCCTAAAGGGGTCCAATTCAATGATGAAGTAGATGACAGTGGAAATTTTATTTGGGAAGATGATGAAAAATGTGACCTATCCAAACTATTGTATAATCATTGGGATGATGACACTTAGGTTTCTGTTATGGGTAAAAAAGAGGAACTGACCCTATATTTATAGAGTTAGTTGAATTGATCTATCCTAGTTCAAGGCTTCTCTATCTTCAAAAGAAATAAGGATTGCACAAAAATCCTAGTGCTAAGCCTAGTCTAGAAGGTCTCACAATTCTTAATGAGATGATTGCTTAGGCACACTCCACTTATGAGTTAGGCATAGGAAAGTTGGAAGACCCTTGAATGGATAGACTAGAATAAGAATGAATATGTATCTCTCTCTCTCTCTAGATCTGTCATGGTTGTTCTATTATTTTTTCATTCTAGTTATTTATTAGTGTTGTTAATATGTCAAAGTGGTAATAATTTGTATAGATCAAATAACTTGTGACATCTCTTTTTATAGGATTAAGTTGAAAATTGTTTTGTATTTCCCTTCATGAAGAAAGGCATGTGATATTTTCCTTGTCCATTTTGAAATAATGA
The DNA here is from genome assembly GCA_027924645.1 of Cunninghamia lanceolata. Taxonomy (NCBI): domain Eukaryota; kingdom Viridiplantae; phylum Streptophyta; class Pinopsida; order Cupressales; family Cupressaceae; genus Cunninghamia; species Cunninghamia lanceolata. The sequence goes on along the minus strand of BSBN01000553.1, from coordinate 16,556,368 downwards.
GCTTGATAAGATGGCTTAACTATTTCTTTCATTTTTGAGAGAAATATGAGCCTAATTAGATGGCTATGAAGGCTACATACATATTTCATCAAGATATCATATTCTTGCATATATCCTTTCCCATTTAAATAACTCTTATATAAAATTCACTAGTGTACACTCTTGCACACTTTGACTTTATTTTTAATTATTACATTATCACTCAATAGACCTATCTTCTTTGTTGACATAAGACAAAATTTATCCTTCACTTGTCTTCTCACACAACCATATCACTACCATCTATGAGATCCTCTTGCCATGAGAAGAGAGTGATTAGTCAAATTCTCCTTTGCTTAGCTAGATTTTTTTGGAAGAGCAAGAGTAATTCAATCCATACCATCGATAAGGGTGTATCACATATTGCATGTTTTGTTTTGAGTCCACCTCATTCACTTTTTGTGATGAGAAGAAGCATGCCAAGGGGTACTAGAAATCTTTCTTGAGGAAAGTGTTATCAACAAGATTGCACCCTCTTGTTGAATGTGATCTAACAAGACCCCGTAATATAATGGGAATAGCTTCTAGGTGTTAGACCTTGCAAAACTTGTAGCTAAACCTCCAGATGAAGGGAAGCTTGGTTCTCTCAATTTTATCACCTAAACTAGACTACCTATTATTGTTCTTAAAGGGAAAGGGCAGGAAATGTCATAAACTAAACTTACTATAGATGGAGGTGATTCACCAAAAGTCTAAGACTTAAACAAGTTGCTGCTAACACACAAAACTCAATAAAACTAGTTGCTCTACAAAAATTCAAACTCATTTCATGTTTTCATATCAGTGTTTCATTAGGAGTTTTGATGGTTAGCAGTTTTAGGAGGAAAAGATTGAAATTTTCACATATAAGATTATTTTACAACATTCCACATCCTATGACCTATAGAAAACATGTATTTTCTAATTTAAAGGTAACAAATGAGACATATGTTTAAGGACATTCAATATCACAAAAACATTCATGAATCATTCATCTATATATAGTTGAACAAAAGTTTGAGAAGGTAAAATACTAAATCTTTATTGAGAAAAAAGTGTTCTTACAACTGAATAAGTCTAAAAACTGACTTGATATGCTCTAAAAATGCTTACAAAATGCTGTCATACAGCTGAATATCTGTCTTTCTGAGTTAAAATATGCTATTTTAGGCTTCTCTAGCTCAGAAACATGAAAAGAACTACCTAAAAATTAAGCATAATGGTCATATATGTCATCCCAGATATAGGAGAGCATATAGGGACTAAATTTGAGCAAGTTACCAATCCATAAAAGTAGTAAACCTATTTTAGATAACCAAAGGCTTCAAGTTTGACTTGGTCTCCTCAAAAAGGGTGTTTGACCTCTTCAAGTTCCTTGGATTGTACTCCCTCTATTACAGAGTCTCCTAGATGCTTGGGAGGAGTTTGAATTGCTCAAAGATACCCTCTAAGTATCCACAAACTGCTCCATCTGCTCCTATATTCTTGCATGATGCTCCAACTACTCATAATGTTGCCACAACTGCCTCATAAATGAATGTCATAGATGAATGTCTTCATCCTAACTATCATTGCACCTTTATACGACATGTGCCTTATGAGGTTGGACTGATTAGGACTCCTTGTAACTAGATTCTTTCACAATCCTTAATGTCTTCTTGCTGCATCTTCTCACTACTTCATCATTCAACTTGACTGTTCAATGCTATTATGACTGTCTTGAGACTAGGCCTTTTATATGTCTACTACTGATGACTGTTATGTACTATGTCTCTGATGACTTCCATAACCATCTACCAACTGTCTTCATGATTATTTCTCATGCCAAATACACATTGCTTTTTGCATGACTTGTCATCACAGAAATATGATTGTCTTCATGAGTATGAACCTAGTGACTAGACTATTATTACAGTCATCCATGACTAATTTCTATTGACTATTTTATAGTCATCTAGTGACTGGACTGTCACTCAAAACCTTTATCCATCATTTATCATTTACACTTCATACCATTTCAATAGTCCTCTTCTAGGTTTTAACAGTTCTTTGTCTTATTATCAGACCTCTGTGTGTCTATCACTATCTCCAACAATGAATATGCAGGCTCAAAACACTATCAACCATGCTATTTTGACCTAAAACTACTCATTATTTTGTATGACTACCTGGGACCTTATAATGGTTTAAACAAGGTTTCATGGATTCAATAAGCTCTTCATGACTGTCACAAAGAAGCCTTGCATGTTGTGTAATATTGTAGCATCATACTCTAGTGTACCTATAAAGAATGATCTCATAAAACCATAAGGAAGTAACTTTTTCCATCAATACCATTTTGGGAAAAAACCTTTGTTGTCCCTTGATGCTACAGACCCTCCTTTGGCAGTCCCTCCTCTATATGCTAAATGTCTCTACTTCTTTTGTTAATAGTCAAGATGCCTTTGTTCATAAGTACCCCTAGTTCTTCTTTTAAAAGTTGCCAAGACTGTGAAGCTTGACAATCCTCAAATATTGTTATATACACCTTTTATGGTCATGAAAATCTTTAATGGTGTCATGGCTCTTTCTCCCTACACAATCTTGTATGGTCCCTAAAGGGGTTTGACTATGAAGAGGTCTTTAAAGAATATAAGGTTTTCAGTCACACCCCACAGGACATTACTGCACAGATAGATTTCCTTATAGAAACAACATATCTTGAGATCTCTTTCTACATCCTACTATCTCTGTCAAACCTAACTATGTTTGTACTATCCTTTAAAGATTTAGAGCTATGGATAAGATTTAATGATTGTGAAAAGAGCCTTCTAAGGTATATATATTTTCTAAAACAAAATACAGACTTCTATTCTCTTCACAATATTCTACTACTACCTAAAAACCCCTGAATGGTAACTACACAGTTTTTTAGGAAATAGTGGTAGCTTGAGAAATTTTACAATGATAATCACTTATTTTAAGGAATAATGTGCCTCCTAAGGCTGAGTAAACAACACTTAGATCCATGTGTTCACTGAAATAGTTTTGTTCACTCCCATCTCCCTTTGATACCGTGCAAGATGGCTTTTGTCATTGTGAAGATATGCCTTCTCTGTTGGTCACAAACATGAGACTGATGAGACCAGGCCTTGTATTTATGAGCTGGCAATGTATTTATATTTGCATCACTCATTTATTGAGACTACTAAAACAATAAAATATTAAACAAAACTATTAGTAAGACATTGACATTGTAAAATGGCTTAAGTCTCATTCCTCATTCATGGGGTTTGCTTAGTTGTGAATGTTCCATCTAGCTACCTCTATATCACTGTCATGACCTTTCCAACTATCTCATACCCTTAGCTAGGGTTTCCTCTATGACTACTACCAACCTTGATGATACTGGTTCCACATGATGACTCCATAGATTAATCATTTTGCAAAAAAGTAATCATAAAAATTCAAGACTGCATTGTCAAGGTATGACAGTCCTCATGTGACTATTCCTTCATCATTTTGGCAAAAAATTTATGAAATCCTCCTAAAAATTGATAGACTTATTATTAGCATGACATACCTGGCATAAGATTTCAACAACTAGCAAGTTTGTAGGGTGTCCATATCCAAGATTTAGAATCTTCATAACCCTTGTATGGTTATTTGCATGGTGTTTTGAGATCTCTTCAGGAACACACCACTTTCCATGATAGCTTCATTGTATTATTTACCCTTGCATGCTTCAAAAACTATTCCTTTCACTATTCCTTGTTTAGTCTTCTTTGGGAGCAACAGACAAGCAAAATTCATCATATTCTTCTCCATATTGTTTGCTCTCACAGTGACACTATCTTAGACATTTGCCCTAATGTATATACCCTTGCAAGATTATAATCCAAGCCTGTACTTGCCTTCTCTGTATCACTATCAGTTTTGAAGCTTTCCTCAAATGCTCTTTTATAACTTTTATGATATTTGACACAGTCAAGGCTATGAAAATCTGATAGGACATAAACATAAATATACTTTTTCACATAAGCATCTCTTACGTTCAAAAGATCCTTACCAATGGCTTTGAGATTCTGAGGGTCTCTATGTGCACATTGAAACTTCTGTTATTGCTTTTAACCAGCATATCATATTGTCTCTTACATTTGAGATACATGGCAATGTATCCTTTAGATTTCAATGTATCTCTTCCATAAAAATAGTGTAACATGCCTCCATAAGATGATCCTCACTAAGGCTTGGTATGGATCCTTTTCAAAGTTGCTAAAACCTTATACAATGTATATCTTCCATTACAACATTGAAACTACCTCTATGAATCCTGATACGTTCAATTACCTGAATTTGCATGTTAGAAGAAAAGAAAACCAAAGTTTTCTCATTTCTACAAACCCTAGAATGATGGCTCAACCTCTAAGCAACACAAGTCAAAGCCACAATACAAAACCTAACCCAACTCAAACTCTTGAAAACTAATCTCACCTCTTACAAAATCTAACCGTATTTTCAAAAAGAGTTTTCCCTCTATTAAGTGTATGGGAACTTTATGGAAAGATTAAGGATTTTGACTTCTAATTTGAGATTAGAAAAAGATAAACTTGGATAAATGAAATATTCAAGCATTACAAATGCCTTCAAAATCCCACAAAGACTATTTGAGAGCTCATTTAGTTGAATGCACAAGACAACTGAGAGGGGGGGGGTGAATCAGTTGTGTAAAAAACTTTAAGCCTTTATAAACATAATCACATCCACATCAATTCACTTAAACTCTTAATTATGTTATGAAGATTAAACATGAAAAATATAAACTTTGTCACATCAACACCATGCCCAAACAACACAAGATTTACATGGAAAACCCTAAAAGGGAAAAACCACGGTGAGGATTACCTCACAATAAATAGTAGTATCAATACCAAATTATAAAGAGGCTCACTGCCCAAAGCGGTGGCTCACTACCATGAACTGATATGATAACATCTACCACATGCCTAAGTTCAATTCCAATGAAGCACAATACATATCACCTTCACTACGTTACAACATAAACATCTTTATCTTTGTATCCACTTCCTCAAACATACGAATCCTTTTCACTTATTTATATCAATCATCAACATTGGAACATACATCAAGGTTAGCAACACATTCTACAACCTTTGGAAAAGTCTCCAAGGTCAGAAAACATACACAATTCACATTAGGTCTAGACCTAAACATTCTTGCAAATCAAATAAATGATGATAGAACACTTCATAGCTTAGTTCATACCTAAATATATCTTCACATGCTTCAACACACTTCCACAATCCGTGAAGTACATCCGTAAAGGGTGTAAACAACCAAGTCAGCCAAAACTAGTGTTAACACTAGGATCTTTTAGGCACACGCTTCCAAGTACACTACCATAACTTGTAGACCATGAAAAAGTCTTCAACACAATTTGAAAACATCCACAAACAACATAAAATCACCTGGGAGCCAACAAATCTAGATACAATAACTTTCACTTGAAGACAACAAATCTCACTTGAAGACAACTTACAATCAACACTACTAAGCTCTACTACTCAAAACCTTTCTTTCCAAAGCACCAAATCATAAATCCTTTGGAATAAAGATAGCTAAGGATCTTATAAACATAAGTCCAAAACTGGATCACCTGAAACCAATCTACGGAGAAATGTGGAGCAAAATACTTTCATCCAAACACCTTTGCACAACCCAAAAACTCTATCAATTACATTCTTCAAACTGGTGAACATAACTTCTACCCCACAGTGATCCAAACCACCAAATTCTAGATTTAGCATCTTTAAACACTTATCTAAAACATATCTAAATCTCACACTTCGGTCTTCAACATAGAAGAAATGTGGAGCAAAAACTTTGATAGTATCCTGCAAGCTAGAATACTCAGCAACACACTGTTTCCTATGGAGAGCAAATTTTATCAAAAGCACTTGGAAAATTAGTAGTAAGAGCACTATACCAACATCATCAACACTTCTATAAGGTATTTAAATCACTTTAACATGACAACTCAATCAAGAAAAAATCAGCAATATCAGAATACACAGTTGACACCAATGACAACCTAAGCATGTTGACATCAATGACAACACCGGTTAGCACATACTTGCAACAATCTCCCCCTTTGTCATTGATGGCAACATATGATTTAAAAAACCATCATGACACAATTCTGCACTAATCTCATTCTCCCCTTTTCTTTTATACATCTTACTCCCTCAATGTTTTTCACATGAACTCTCTCCCCCTTTGACATCAATGGCAAAGGGTGAAGCACATTCTTCAAACTTTCTTCCCATGAATATGATATTGCACATACTTGCACTTGTTCTTAACTACTCTAAATGCTTCCTTCTAATTGTAACACTCTCCAATGTCACTACCTACTACCCCTGAGAGGTAGCCTCCATCATTAGTCCAAAAAAAAATGACTCCTGAATCACACTAGACCGATGCACTTCCTTATGCATCTAGTTCAACAAAGGAGGAGAAATAACCCCTAACTTCTCCCCAAGATACTCAAATGTGTCCTTAGGAAGAGCTTTGGTGAATATGTTAGCAACCTAATCTTTTGTAGGCACATACTCAAGCTTCACTTCTTTCTCTGCAACCTTCTCTCTTAGAAAGTGATACCTGATAGAAATATGATTTGTCCTTTAATGCATCACAAGGTTCTTTGAAATGTTAATGGCACTGGTGTTATCACAGAAAATAGGAATTGTCTCCTCATACTCAACTTTGATATCCTTCAGATTTTGTCTCATCCATAGCACTTGTGTGCAACATGATGTTGTTGTAATGTACTCTCCCTCTGTAGTGGATAAGGATACTAAATATTGCTTCTTGCTTTGCCATGACACAACTCTATCTCCAAGAAAGAACACACTACCACTTGTACTTTTCCTATCATCTACACATTCAACCCAATCTGTATTTGTTTAGGCACTTAGGTTGAAGTCATTATTCTCAAGATACCACAAACCATGATCTAGAGTTCCCTTCAGATACCTAAATATCCTCTTTACTACAATGACATGTGACTCTATGGGATCTACTTGAAATCTTGGCACTTGAGACAGACTACATGCATGATATCCGGTCTAGTAGCAGTTAAGTATAGCATTCCTCCAATCATTGATCTATATTTTCTCTAATTAGCCTTAGGAGATTCACCATCTTTAATCATGTTGTAACTAGTTTTCATGGTCCAATAAAAATTGGTTTAAATTCTTCCATCCCAAACTTCTTCAACAACTCCTTGACATACTTTGATTATGAAATGAAAATACCCTTATATGTATGATTAATTTGCAGTCCAAGAAAGAAGTTCATCTCACCACACATTGACATCTCAAATTCTTTTTGCATCTTATCTGCAAAGTTCTTACACATACCTTCATTTCTACCAAAGATTATATCATCTACATAGACCTCAATAATCAGAATTTGATCTTTGCTTACTTTGATATACAACTTACTATCTATAGACCCTTTCCTAAATCCCTTCTACAACAAATACCTATCCAATCTGGCATATCATGCTCTAGGAGCTTGCTTCAATCAATACAATGCCTTCTTCAATTTGCATACCATGTTTGGTTTGTCTGATAACTAAAATCCATCTAGTTGCTCTATATATGCTTCTTCCAACGCACCATTCAGAAAAGAAGACTTTACATCCATTTGATATACCTTGGAATATTTATGTGCTTCATAAGCCAGAAACAACCTAAGAGCTTCCAATCTTTCCACCAAAGAAAAATTTTCCTCATAGTCTATTCCTTCAACTTGTGAGTAGCCTTTGCATACAAGTCTAGCTTTGTTTCTTACCACTTCTAGATTCTCATTCAACTTATTCTTGAAAACCCATTTTGTTCCAATCACATTCTTATCTACAGGCCTAGGGACAAGTTCCCAAGTCTTGTTCTTTTCAATTTTCATCAATTCTTCATTCATTGCCTTAACCCAATGTTCATCTTTACATGCTTCAGAGACAGTCTTAGGTTCAACCTTTGAAATTAAGTAGAGATTTACCTGTTCTTCTGCAACTCTTCTTTTGTCAAAACTCCTTTTTTTGGTCACCAATGATTTGATCCTCTAAGTGATTATTTTGCACATACTTGGTGGTTTTAGGAACTCTTTCTAGAGCTTCTTCTTCATCAATCTAAACTTCCTTGTCTTTGTTTTCCTCAACTATTTTTGTATTAGCAGACTCATCTAGCTCATATCCATCATGCTATGAGACTTTCTAAATAACTTCACCTACCTTTACATTTGCACTTTCAATGATCTTCCTCAGCCTTTTATTGTAACACCGGTAAGCTTTGCTTTTAGTAGAGTACCCAAGAAATATGCCTTTATCACATCTAGCATCAAACTTTCCCAACTTTTCATCTCTTCTGATATAGCATTTGCTTCCAAAAACTTTGAAATATCAGATAGTAGGAGTTCTTCCATACCACATCTCATAAGGTGTCTTCGTTCCATTTTTTTGACTTGCACTCTATTCTGAATGTAGACAACAGTATGAATAGCTTCTTTCCAATATACTTCTAGAAGTTCAACTTCTTTAATCATTGTTCTAGTAGCTTCTTGAACTATTCTATTCTTCGTTTGAACTACTCTATTTTGTTGAGGAGTTCTAGGGGCAGACAATTATACTTTATCCCATGTTCTTCACAAAAAGAATTGAATTCATTTGAAGTAAACTCACCACCTCTATAGACCTTAGACATGTGATCCTCAAATCCATTTCATTTTCAATCATTGCTTTAAATGCCTTGAACTTGTCTAGGGCTTCTAATTTTTCTTTAAGAAAAGTAACCCAAGTCATTCTTGAATAATCATCAATGAGTAGCATGAAATACCTGTCACCTTGTAGACTTCCTATTCTTGTAGGACCACATAAGTCGATATTTACCAACTCCAATAGGTTGGTAGAAGTTTGTTCTTTTCTCTTGAAACTTGTCTTTGTTTGCTTCCCAAATTGACATTCTTTGCAAATGGCATTAGCAGGCTTCACAATCTTAGGCAGGTCTCTTACAGCTTGAACCAAGCTTATTCTCACCAAATTATCAAAGTTAATATGACACATTCTCCTATGCCATAACCAGCTTTCATTTTTCTGAGCCATAAAATAATAATTGTTAGTGCCTTTCAAATGATAAACATTACCATGAATCTTCGTACCAGCAACAATTATTATTTTGAAGCTTTTCCTTATCTAACATCCATTGTCTTTAAACATTAGATTGTATCCATTGTTATACATCTATCCGACACTTAGAAGATTATGGTTTAAGCCTTTGACATAAAGAACACCATCTGTATTATGCTTTCCATCAAAAGTAATTGACCCTTTTCGACAAATCTGATCAGTTGCATCATCACCAAATCTAACTAGTCCTCCATCATACTTTTCTAATTTAACAAACTTACTCTTATCTCTTGTCATGTGATTTGAACATCTACTGTCAATGACCCATTCAACCTTTTCTTTTCTAGCATGAAATGCAAACATCTCTTTCTCTCCTTTTAGACTTCCTTCCTTCACATAGCTTGCAAGGTTAGCAGAAACAAGTTCTTTTATAGCAATAAACAAGCATTCACTAGCATTACCATCTTCAAAATTAGATTCATCATCAGTTACACCTTCATCATCTTTAACATAATAACTTTTCCTTACCATCTTACCTTTACATTCTTTGTTCTTGATATTCAAAGTTCTATCAGGACATCTTGAAGCATAATGGCCAATTTCTTACCACAACTAAAGCATTTGAAAGGTAACTTACCTTTGAACTTTCCAGTTCCCTTCTTCATTCTATTCACAAATTTTCCCTCAGTTTCATCAAAGTCTTCCTCATCTGATTCCACATCATGCTTATCTGATCTAACAACCTTTTATGATTTAGCTTTAAAAGCAGTATCAATTTTCATAGGACCATCAGTAGTACCAAATTCTCTCATTTCAAAAGCAATCAATTTACTAAGAAATTGATCTTTTGAAAGCTTGCTTGTATCTAGCAATTCTTCAATGGCAGATACTTTATGACTATAAGATTTGGGAAGTGTTCTATAACGCCCCACCAAGGAACCTAGAGGATAACACAACTAAGCTTACAAAAAGGACAATTTTTTTTTAAATGAAAGAAATAACAACAATCATATATTTATTCATAACATTTAAATCAAGCTTTATCCTCTAGGGTTCCATGGCTGCATTACTAATGAACTAAAACAAGATCTAACCAACATTATGAATTAACTAACAACCACAATTCATTCTAAGTCTAATTGCATCATATGAATAAACACATACAATACCATATTATATCATCAGATAAGTAACATCAAGATCCTGCACATAGGATCACAAGTACATATACAATTCTCTTTACATGAGGGTACACCATTACATTGCTTACAATATCACTTTCCTAATTACATTAGAGTACATAAATCAAGATAACAGTACATGATTCAACTAATACACAAAACTAGAATTTGTCTCCTCAGCTAGACCAAGATCTAAAATCTGATATAAGAGGTGCATCCTTCTCGTACATGAACAACAGCATGGGAAACCAATGGAGATAAAAAAACAACCACTCGACCATGTGGAACCCTAAGGTCCACCCCTGTGCTAGGAGATAACAATAAGGTCCCACTAAGCAAACAATCAAGAAGACAATAGGCTAACAGATGAAAGGACTACACATGACTCCAATACAACATTAGTCAATATGAACATCACAAGCAACTCAAACAACACTTCCAAAGGCAATCACACAATAAAAGGAGAAAACACACTTACAGAATACTAGACTATAGTAGGGAAGAGTGTCATCGCATGGTCCTAACATGGGTTATCTTGGCAATCTCTCACTAGACACCGCCCCCATCTATGGTTATCCTGACAATCTCACACTAGATGTCGGCCCCATAGAGAGACAAATGCAGAACAAACATTCATTTTGTGAGGACAAGGAAGTTGATTTGCCAACCATGACCTTCTCATCCCATCCTTAGCCTGAACGAGCACTACAGGCATGGGTGAGGCATCCAATTATCTTATTTAGTGTGGAAACTACCCAACCCTCTAATTTTATTATTAAGTTATCACTAGATTAACAACTTCCAATGGGTTATCCTGACAAGCCACTTTGGGCACTGACCCCATATTGAAAGCCACTCCCCCTTCACTGCATCTAGATTCACAAAGCCCAAAACATAAACCAAGCATGAACTATCACATTTCTCATCATGATACATATACAACACAAAATATACATCATTTCACATTACACAGAGTAAGGCATTACCCATCTTGCATAGTTATCATAACCACATGAATAGGTACACTAAGCAAGGTATTATCCATCTTGCATAGTCATCATAACCACATGAATCCATAAACAGAGGGGAGTCAACATTACATATAACTAATACACATTCAACCATTAGCAAGATTACATAATCATAGGAGTCATACACATGACTACCCCTCTTGGCCTATGGAATCAACTTTCCCAAATGACACAAACACTTGACACACTAAACACAATGGTCTCACATCACATTCACTCTCAAATTCACATCATAAACTAAAATCCTTCATCAATATTTCAATTACAATACCACAAATTCAACATATAATATGATGCACTAAATTAGGGGTCTTAAAGAATGTAACATTAATCAAACCATTATCAATCATCTACCAAACACAGTGAATCTATCTCTATAATGTAGAACAATAACATTCTAACTACTATGATCATATGATATATATAAGTGCCCACACGTAACAATATTTTAACCAGTAGATCCCAAGAATTATATTAGTTTTGTTTATTTAAAATGATTGCGATCAACATGCAAATAACCCTAAGGCATACATATTAAAACACAACAATTATTTGAATGTAACTCTTATCACAGTGAGGGACTATCACCACAATTAAAATCATACAATGGAGTATTAATAACCATAACACATGAATGATATTACCAATGGCTACAAAATTCACTAAACCACTATTTACACTGATGTAGATTTCACTAATAAGCTAGGAAATCTTGTAAATACTATTACATATCACTGTATAAGCAAGACTAAATGCCTATAATATTAGAATGCTATAAATCTCTTACACTAATTTGAATCTCAAGATACAAAACCTAAAGCTACAATGAAAGAACCTTGTTCTAAGGTTAGCTTGAGAGGAAAGGAATACTGAACAACAAAACATTCCTATAGATCTAACATCTTCATCAAATCTACCACACTTTTAACCACATGCATATGATAGGATCATAACACATTTAAAGGATGGTTCAAACCAAGTAGAAGTATCATGGCTAAAGTAACTCAAGAGTGAACACTAATAGGGCACAAGTAAAAGAACAATCTTTTTCTAGGTTTTATCAAATTCTGTTCAACACACAAATAGGAAGAGAGAGAAGGTCAGGTTGCTATGGGAAAGTTTAAGTGTCAACTTGATCAATCTTCTATAAACCACTACTACATTGGTCATATGAATACCAAAATGATCATACCTAATACAAAGTTCTTCTAGAGGTGTCTACACCTCATAATGATTACCAAGCTTTTTAAAATCCCTTACCCAACACTAGTATTAACAGAATAAACCAATACAAAGTATTCTAACCTACTAACATACCAAGTCTAGGAATAGGAAAGGGTTGATTGAGTTCAAGACATAAATATGATACAAACATTTTCCCAACAACAAGGTTAATAAGAATGTGACATTTCTTAAGCACAAATTATAATCATGCTCTATACAACTAATGACCCACAACATCTGTAAAGGACTTTAATGTCATATCAAAATTCACTTACAACATACACATGAAATCGGGACATACTAATCTATGCCTCAGGAAAACCTCAACAACATGACCCTATTACGACCACTGATATAACTTACACAAGTTCCATTTACCTTATACAATTCCACTCGTAATCAATTAATTTCTAAAACAAACTTATAAATCAAATCTTAGATACATTGTTTACAAACCTAATTCCAACCCATTAATCAATTTTCAACTTAACAATACTATTACAAAGAAATTGTAGTAAAATCAATATTAAATTTATCAATAATAATTAACAACCGTGTCAATTCTCATTTAATCATATTAAACAAAATATAGTAATGTATATATGTGTGTGTGTGTGTGTGTACTTTTGTGTAACAATTAATAAGATATCAGTCGTAAGGTTTATGCAATTTTGGTTAGACGGTTATGCAAAAGACTGATACATAGACAAGGTATGTGAACTATTTGATAGTCATCTCAAAGAGACGTCATCTCTTGGATCAAAATGATTGCAGGATACGCACAGAATGGATTTGTAGATTTAATAACAACCAAGATGGCATAGAAATTGTCTGTCACTAATTGATACATATCTCTGAATTGACAAATTGGGTAATGCTAACTTTTCAATATGATTTTCATAGATGAGAGCTAAATCTTATATAAAAATTTTAGAGAAACCCAGTTCAAAAATAAAGAATTATTGGTGACGTAACTAATTGTTTTAATAGAGACGAAATGGGTGAGAGGTAGACAGTCAAAAAATATTCATATCTCTACAATGCCAAACTGGGTAAGGCTAATTTTTGGATATAATTTAGACAACCAAGTTGTACACCATATATAATAAATTTAGAGGAATCCAGTTCGTAAAAATAAAGTTATGGCTAACACAACAAATTGTAAAAAAGAGATGAAATGGGTGAGAGATAGACAATCACAAAATATTCATATCTCCACAATGTCAAACTAGGTAAGGTTGATTTTCAGATATGATTTCGATAACTAGGTTGTTATAAAAAAATTAGAGGAACCCAGTTTGTAAAAGTAAAGTTATGGCTAATGTAATAGACTGTTAAAATAGAGACGAAATGGGTGAGAGATAGACAGTCACAAAATATTCATATCTCCAAACTAAGAAACTGGGTAAGGTTGATTTTCAGTCATGATTTAGATAGCCAGATTGTACACCATATATAAAAAATTTAGAGGAACCTAGTTTGTAAAAATAAAGTTATAGCTAATGCAACAAGGTTCAGAATATATACAAGAGAATTCACAGAATAATATAAAGCTTGCATATTACAAATTCATTTCACTAAATCTATGCAACAATAAACCAGTTTCATATCTCAATCCATACTTGGAATATTACTTCTATCACATCTTCACAAAATTTCGCAGCTCACATCCATTTTCCCCCAAGTCTTTTCTTCTTCAAGCTATGGTTTATGGTGACAAAAAGAAAATATAAACTTCTTAAGAGAGAGAGAGAGAGAGAGAGAGAGAGAGAGAGAGAGAGATCATGAAAACATAAAACATATTCTCCTCTTTTAAATGCATGCTCCTTCCCAAATTATGTCTTTAGATTTCAAAATAAAGTTGAGCATGCATAACCAACCCCATAATTTCTTCCAGAAGATCCTCCTTATTAAAGGCAATAAATTTCACCTTTATTACTTTCCTACAATTTTCTATTTAATTCATTTACAACCAGACAAAAATAGTTTCTTTCTACTTTTCTAAAATTGGTCTCTTACTCAAAAGAAACAATTATATCTAAGCTTCCCTCTTGAGGTGCATAATTGCCACTTCCTCCAAGTGGCCCAAATGATAAATAAAAGACAATAATTTCTCTCTGATCTTATTTATTTTAGAATTTGTTATATATATATATATATATATATATATATATATATATATATATATATATATATATATATATATATATATATATATATATATATATATATATATATATATATAAGTTTTTATGACAACTAATAAATATTATAAATTTATTTTTATTGCTACTAACAAAACATTTACTTATTTATATAATATTTTCATTTTAATTTTATGAATTATTTTCCCGTTTTAGTAACACTTTATTTTCCTCATTATAATTATTATTATTTATTGACATTAGATTACAATATAATATAATTTCCCATAAACTTAAATTTACATAAAAACATCTATATTTATTTATTTATTAAAAGTACCTTCTTAACTTAATAATTTTATTTTAATGCAAAAACTAACCAAAGCACTAATCAAACAATTTAAAATTCAATAATCCAAATGCCAAACAATACATGACCACTATGCATGATCGGAAAGCAAGACCACCACAACAATGATTGACTGTCATGCCCATATTGACAACACTGACTGGGAGCAAAACTGGATACTCATCCTCTTCAAGGATGATGGCTAAGCTAGGGGACCATATGTTATAAATGTTCAACTATTTCCATTGGTTTTAAGGCATGCTCAGACCTATCAATTCAGGTGGAGTCGATGCCTAATACCTATAACCTATAGCACACAACACAGTCTATGCACAAGTATAATAAATATCAAATGGTCACGTGGTGAAAGAGAATCACAACGTTGTCAAATGCTCATGAATGAGTGGTACGACATTGTCTCTTTTCACACCACACAATAATCAAATCATCCTATAATAAAATATTAGTCACATAAAAATCAATTCTAACATATGACAATCATAGTAAGATCAACATCATAATCACCTAAATGTAAAACAATGTCAGAGCATATGAATTATCAGTGTCGCAACAAGGATTATCAATAAAACATGCTAACTGTCATATGAAAACACACATGAGGATAATCAAGAATGTCACCAACATGAATGTAGCATCTACCAACATCATATAATGTACAACATAAACTATCTAACATACCCTAAATATTCCTATTATTTTACCAACATCTTCATGCTCCTTAGCCACACTATCTACACATCCAAGATGAGAATGGAGGGACACTACATGTTATGAGTACCTTATTCACAACTTCTTCATCAGTCAGAGTTCCACCAAGACCTTTGATGCCATTGGCAACTTCATCAACCTTTTGTATATAGCTTGTTATGTTCTCATCTTCAGACATCCAGATAGTTTCATATCTTGACTTAAAGTTTTGCATCTTGGCTTTCTTAACAGATTTATCACCTTCATAGATACTCTTCAATTTTTCCCAGATCTCATGAGCAGTTTCCAAATCCAAAACTTTTAGCATTTCAATGTTAGATAGAGCATTCACTAAGGCATTTCTAGCTTTGCCAAATTAGTGTCATAATCCCTTATCTCACTTACAGTCTCTAGATCATCTTTAGGTATAGTGTATTTATTTTCAACCATTTTCCACATATGATAACCAAGAGAAATAAGATAACTTTGCATTCATACCTTCCAGAAGGCATAGTCAGCTCCATCAAACTAAAGAATGTCCTTCTTGTGTGCCATCCCAGATCTACCTTAAGCTATTAGGCTTTCTTCCAAGGAACCCTCGCTCTGATACCAATTGTTGAATGAACAAACAACTGAGAGGGGGGGGGGGTGAATTAATTGTATCAAAAACTTTAAGCCTTTACAAATATAATCACATCCACATCAATTCACTTAAACTCTTAATTATGTTATGAAGATTAAACATGAAAAATAGATAAAACTTAGTTACATCAATACCATGCCCAAGAGAACACTAGATTTATGTGGAAAACCTTTAAAGGGAAAAACCACAGTGAGGATTAGCTTACAATATATAGTAGTATCAATACTGAATTACAAAGAGGCTCACTGCCCAGGTCTCACTACCCAAAGAGGTGGCTCACTACCAAGAGAGGTGGCTCATTACCAAAAGAGGCCAAAAGAGGTGGCTCACTGCCATGAACTAATAGGATAGCATCTACCGCATGCTTGAGTTCAGTTCCAATGAAGCACGATACATATCACCGTTGCTGCCTTACAATACAAACATATTTATCTTCACATCTTTGCATCCACTTCCTCTAACACATGAATCCTTTTCACTTATTTATATCAATCATCAATCTTGGAACATACATCAAGGTTGGTAACACATTCTACAATCATTGGAACAGTCTCCAAGGTCCACAAACACACACAATTCACATTAGGTCTGGACCTAAACATTCTTGCAAAGCAAAGGAATGAAGATAGAAAATTTCATAGATTCATTTAGACCTAAATAGATCTTCACATGCTTCCACAATCCATGAAGCACATCTGCAAAGAGTGTAAACAACTAGGTCAGCCAAAACTAGTGTTAACACTAGGATCTTTTAGGCACACGCTTCCAAGAACACAACCATAACTTGCAGACCAAGCACAAGCCTTCAACATGATCTGGAGACATCCATGAACAACATAAAATCACCTAGGAGCTATCAAATCTATCTACAACAAGTTTCACTTGAAGACAACAAATCTCACTTAAAGACAACTTACAATCAACATTGCTAAGCTCTAGTACTCAATAACTTGCTTTCTGGAGCACCAAATCACAAATCCTTTGGAGTGAAGATAGCTAAGGACCTTATAAATATATGTCCAGAACCACATCAATTGAAACCAATCTATGAATAAATACGGAGCAAAATACTTTCTCCTAGACACCTCTACACAACCCAGAAACTCAGTCAATTACATTCTTCAAACTGGTGGACATAACTTCTACTGTACAATGATCTAGACCACCAAATTCTAGATTTAGCATCTTCAAACACTTCTCTAAAACATATCCAAATCTCACACTCTTGTCTTCAACACAGAAGAAATGTGGAGCAAAAACTCATACAGTATCCTACAAGCCAAAATACTCTGCAACACATTGTTTCCTCTGGAGAGAAAATTTTCTCAAAAGCACTTGGAAACTCAAAAGTAAGAGTAGTATAACAACATCATCAGCACTTCTATAAGGTATTTAAATCACTTTAACATGACAACTCAATTAGACAACAACCAACAATATCAGAAGACACAATTGACACCAATGACAACCTAAGCATGTTGACATCAATGACAACATCGGTTAGCACATACTTGCAACACTTTTACATTATGAAACCCCCTTTTAACAACTTTAGATAGGCCATGATACTTTGTTAAAAAAAACTTAACTAATTCAAACTCAAAAATTCAAATTAGTTAACAATTTTGGCGACCTCTCAGGAATACTTGTGTGCTAAGTATCAAAGACTAGTAGCTTTAGTATCTATTGGGCATAGAGTTAAGAGAAGACCTGAAACAACTCAGTATAGACCTAACTAATAGTTGTTAGTACCTTCAAAATCAAAACAAAACAAAGACTTCCCAAAACTACCTAAACACAACTACTACATGCACATCTACACTTGGAGGAAAACAAACTAAAACAACTAACCTACTAACCTAAACTAAGAAAATGAAATAGGCTAAATAAACAAAACCATTAACTAGTTCCTTGAAATAGCTGCCCTTCCTCATCAATTTGCAATATTTTCATGTTTGTGAGTAGCCAAGAAGAGGAAGAAATGACACATGCTTAATCAATTGTTGCAATGTTTCTTGTAGAGCAAAAAGAAACTCACTTACCCACTTATGTTGATCATTCATGTTGTTTTGAAGTGGATAGGACAACTGGATATGTTTGTTTTCAATAGAATCCTCATACTCAGGTTCAAGGATGACTTGTGATGCATTACTAGCTTCCATCGTAGATAGATGCCTAATAGGACATCCCCTTGAAAGCTTTGGGTTGAATGCTTCTTTTTCTTCATTTGGTGTGATGGTGTCCTTCATCTTACTCTCTTGTTGTTCTTGTGAGACAAGTAGTTGATTTGAAAATTCATGGTTTTCTTCTTCTTCCTTCAAAGAATGTAAGGATGTTGATATGATTTTATTATCACTACATTCTTCAAGATTTTCCTCCTTTTGTTCATGGTTGTCATGTTTCATGGCTAAGTTTGGACAAGAGAGAAGACAATTTGAATGAATAGAATGATATCATTACCTTCACCTTGCATGATAACTTGCCATGTAAATTCCTCCTCCATGGTCAATGGATCATCTTCTTCCATTAGGACAACCAATAACTCATCAAAGCTATTAGCTATTGGAAAGCTCGTAGGAATAGCTAATTCAAACTCCAAATTCCCATTATTACCCAAAGAAGTACCCTCGAAATCAGGCTTTTCTTCTTCAATGAAAGAATGCAAATGTTCAAACAATGAGGTAACCTCTTCCAACAAACTTTCATTTGTTATATCAGCCTCAGACTCTTCTATACAGTAGAAAGGAAGTTCCTCCAACTGGTTGAGATCTTACAAATCAGCTCCATGAGAAGCTTCTTGACTTGAGAGAATGAGCTCCTCTTCATCAAGACCATATTATTCCTCTTGCTCCATGTCTAATTTTTCTGATTTGGTGTAGAAAAGGGGCTGCAAATAGTTATCTCTTCATCATCATCACTTGAAATATTTTCCTCTTTGCTTACATAGCCTTCATTTTCTCTCCATATAATAGGTCCTCCTTTGAAAAGGGAGATGGTGGGAGGGTAAAAGAGTTAAACTGATGAAGTAGGATAAACATGCTCATTTCTAAGATGATTATGTAGCATTATGGACTACTCTTGGTTATGAATTGGTTGTTGGATTGAAGCACTCCTAAAACTTAGAATTTTGACACAAGGAGGCTTACTTGAGAATTCAAGAGGTTTTTCTTGTTTAAAACTAGGAATTTTGGACTTGGCAACCTCTTCATTCAAAGGATGATTCATCATTATAGGAAGAGTTGAACTGAAACTAGGAATTCAAGGGGCTGATTGGTTTTCATACCTTGAAATTTCGGCCATCAATTGCTTCATTTGGTCCTCTTTGGCAAAATATTGTTTAGCTAGAAACTCTTCCTCATTCCTCATTTGTACCTCCCTCTCCTACTGGTGCAAATAAGATTGAAATGCAAGCTCTTCCTACTACTAGCTATACTCTTATTCATTTTTAATAGTATCTAGATGCATTCAAAAGTTTGGTAGTATATCTGTCATATCTCTAATGCTCATGTTATCATCATCTAGAAGCTAGCTAGGAGGACAGGCATGTTGGTTATGATAAAGATGGTCTCCTTGGGACTAATTATAGGCATGATAAGGTTGCTAAGAAGGCTGAACATGGGTGGGTGGGAGATAGGCATGATGTTCCTACTAGCAATGTTGGTTGCAATGAGGAGAAGAGTTTTTTGGAGGCTAAAAGCCTATATTTTCATGAAATGGAGGGGAAAAACCATTGTGGTGTTGATAACTAGACATTGCAAGGGTAAAACATGAAGTATAGGTGAGCCTAGATAACAAATCTAGAATGAATATAGACAATAGGGTCTTGAAATAATAGGATATGAGTTAGAACACCAAATAGAGTCACCAGGTGCTAATAAAATACATTCAAATGGTAGAAAACTAACAAGTAGCACCAACCTCATTAGTTGCATGTAATCAAGACTACTAAAACCCACTGATATGTGGTTAGAGTCACCATGGTGTTACTTTTATTGCCTCCAAAGGTTGATAATACCGAGAGAAACACCAAATATCTTAGTATTTTGATGAAAAGTTCATCTGACTATCCCACCGAGTGTGCCAAAAATTGTTATCAATGAGATTACACCCTCTTGTTGAATGTGATCCAACAAGACCCCACGATATATTGGGAATAGCTTCTAGGTGTGGGACCTTACAAAACATGAAGCTAAACCTCCAGATGAAGGGTTGGTTCCCATGATTTTATCACCTAAACTAGACTACCTACTGTTGTTCTCAGAGGAAAAGGGTAGGAAATGTCATAAACTAAAGTTACTATAGATGGAGGTGATTCACCAAAAGTCTAAAACTTAAAAACATGCTATTGTTCTGACACACAAAACTCAAGAAAACTAGCTACTCTACACATACTCAAGCTCATTTCATGTTAGCATATCAATGTTTCATTAGGAGGTTTAATGCTTGGTAGTTATTGGAGGAAAATATTGAAATTTTCATAGATAAGATTGTTTTATAACATTACACAACTTATGACATACACAAAACATGTATTTTCTTATTTAAAGGTAACAAATGAGACATATGTTTAAGGACATGCATTCAATATCATAGAAACATTCATCAATCATTCATTTATACATGGTAGAACAAAAGTTTGAGAAGGTAAAATACTAAATATTTATTGAGAAAAGGTGTTCTTACAATTGAATAAGTCTAAAAAATTGACTTGATATGCTCTAACAATTCTTACAAAATGATGTCATACAACTGAATATCTGTCTGTCTAAGTTACAATATGTTGTTTTAGGCTTCTCCAACTGAAAAACATGAAAATAACTACCTAAAAACTAAGCCTAAGGGTCCTAAACATCAACCTAAACATAGGAGAGCATATAGGGACTGAATTTGACCAAGTTACAAAGCCTTAAAAGTAGCAAAACTATTTTGGATGACCAAAGGCTTCAAGTTTAACTTGGTCTCCTCAAAAAGGGCGCTTGACCTCTTCAAGTTCCTTGGATTGTGCTCCAGTTGTTGCAGAGGATCCTAGATGCCTTGGGGGAGTTTGAACTACTCAAAGATACCCTCTCCACAAACTGCTCCCACTACTCCTATACGCTTGCATGGTGCTCCAACTACTCATAATGCTACCACAACTACCCAAACTACCTCATAAATGAATGTCATAGCTATATGTCCTCATCCTAACTGTCATTGCACCTTTATAGGACATGTTCCTTATGAGGTTGGACTGATTAGGACTCCTTATAACTAGTTTCTTTCATAATCCTTAATGTCTTCTTGCTGCATCTTCTCATTGCTTCATCATTCAACTTGACTGTTCAATTCTATTATGACTGTCTTGAGACTGATTGTATGTCTATTGTTGATGATCGCTATGTACTATGTCTCTAATGACTTCCATGACCATCTACCAACTATCTTCATGATTGTTTCTCATTCCAAATACACATTGTTATTTGCATGACTGGTCATCACATAAACATGATTGTCCTCATAAGTATGAACCTAGTGACTAGACTATTATTACAGTCATCCATGGCTGATTTCTATTGTTTGTTTTATAGTCATCTAGTGATTGGAATGTCACTCAAAACCTTTATCCATTATTTCCATTTACACTTCATACCATTTCAATAGTCCTCTTCTAGGTTTTAATAGTTCTTTGTCTTATTATCAGACCTCTATGTGTCTATCACTGTCTCCAACAATGATCCTACAGGCTCAAAACACTATCAACCATGTTGTTTAGACCTAAAACTACTCATTGTTTTGTATGACTGCTTGGGACGTTATAATGGTTTAAACAAAGTTTCATGGATTCAATAAGCTCTTCATGACTGTCACAGAGAAGCCTTGCATGTTGTGTAATATAACAACATCATATTCTAGTGTTTCTATAAAAAATGAACTCAGAAAACCCTAAGGAAGTAACTTTTACCATCAATACCTTTTTGGGAAAAAACCTTTGTTGTCTCTTGATGTTGTAGACCCTCCTCTGGAAGGCCCTCGTCTATATGCTAACTGTCTCTACTTATTTTGTTAACATTTAAGATGCCTTTGTCCATAAGTACCCTTGGTTCTTCCTTGAAAAGTTGGGAAGACTGTGAATCTTGACAATCCTCAAATATTATTATATACCCCTTTTATGGTCATGAAAATCTTTAATGGTGTCCTGGCTCTTTCTCCCTACACAATCTTGTATGGTCCCTAAAGAGGTTTTACTATGAAGAGGTCTCTAAAGCATATAATGTTTTCAATCATACCTCATAGAACCTTACTACACAAATAGAGTTCCTTATAACAACAACATATCTTGAGATCTCTTTCTACATCCTACTATCTCTATCAAACCTAACTATGTTTGTACTATCCTTTAAATCTTTAGAGCTATGGATAGGATTCAATTATTACGAAAAGATCCTTCTAAGGTATATATATTTTCTGAAACAAGATACAAACTTCTATTCTCTTCACAATCTTCTACCATTGCCTAAAAACCCCTGAATGCTAACTACATAGTTTTTTAAGAAATAGTGGGAGCTTGAGAAAGTATACAATGATCATCACTTATTTTAAGGAATAAGGTGCCTCCTAAGACTGAGTAAACAACACTTAGATCCCTGTGTTCACTAAAACAATTTTGTTCATTCCCATCTCCCTTTGATACTATGCGAGATGGCTTTTGTTGTTGTGAAGATATGCCTTCTCTCTGCTGGTCGCCAACAGGAGATTAATGAGACTGGGCCTTGTATTTATGAGTTGGCAATGTATTTATCTCTACATCACTCATTTATTGAGACTACTAAAACCATAAAACAATAAACAAAACTATTAGTAAGACATTAACACTGTCAAATGGCTTAATTCTCATTCCTCATTCATGGGGTTTCCTTACTTATGACTATTCCATCTAGCTACCTCTATATCACTATCATGTGACCTTTCCAACTATCCCATACCCTTAGCTAGGGTTTCCTCTATGATTGCTACCAACCTTGGTGATACTAGCTCCACATGATAACTCCATAGATTAATCATTGTTCAAAAAAGTAATCCTAATAATTCAAGACTACACTATCAAGGTATGACAGTCCTCATGTGACTATTCCTTCATCATTTTGGTAAAAGTTTTCTAAAACCCTTCTAAAAACTTATAGAGTTATTATTGGCATGACATACTTGGCATAAGATTTCAACATCTAGAAAGTTTGTAGGGTGTCCATGTCCAAGATTTATAATCTTCATAAACCTTGTATGGTTATTTGCATGGTGCTTTGAGATCTCTTCAGGCACACACCACTTTTCTTGATAGATAAACTATATTCTTTACCCTTGCATGCTTCAAAAACTATTCCTTTCACTATTCCTTGTTCAGTCTTATTTGTGAGCAACAAATATGCAATGTGGAGACAAACAAAATTCATCATATTCTTCTCCATACTTTATGCTCTCACAGTGACACTATCTTAGACATATGCCCTACTGTATATGCCCTTGCAAGATTATAATCCAAGCCTAAACTTGTCTTCTCTGTATCATTGTCATTTTTGAATCTTTCCTCAAATGCTCTTTTATAACTTTTATGATATTTGACATAGTCAAGACTATGAAAATCTGACAGAGCATAAACATATATAAACTTCCTCATATAAGCATCTCTTACATTAAAAAGAGCCTTACCATTGGCTTCAAGATTCTCATGGTCTCTACATGCACATTGAAACTTCTATTATTTCCTTTAACCGACATATCATATTGTCTCTTACATTTGAGATACGTGACAATGTCTCCTTCAGATTTGAAAGCATCTCTTCCATAAAAATAGTGTAACATGCCTCCATAGGATGATCCTCACTAAGGCTTGGTATGGATCCTTGTCAAAGTTGTTAAAACCTTATACAATGTTTATCTTCTATTACAACATTGAAACTACCTCTATGAATCCTCATACACTCCATTACCTGAATCTACATATTAGAAGAGAAGAAAACCAAACTTTTCTCATTTCTATAAACCCTATAGTGATATCTCAAGCCCTAAGCAACACAAGACAAATCCATCAAACAAAATCTAACCTAACTCAAACTCTTGAAAACTAACCCAACCTCCTCTCAAAAATATAACCTTATTTTCAAAAAGAGTTTTCCCTCTATTAAGTGTATGGAAACTTTATGGAAAGATTAAGGATTTAGACTTCTAATTTGAGATTAGAAAAAGACAAACTTGGATAAATGAAATATTTTAGCATTACAAACCCCTTCAAAATCCCACAAAGACTATTTGAGAGCTCTTTTACATTATGAAACCCCATTTTAACAACTTTATATAGACCATGATACTTTGTTAAAACAAACTTAACTAATTCAAACTTCGAAATTCAAATTAGTTAACAAAAAGAACCAACATGGCTACTCAACCCTCACTTACTAAACAAAATGCACCTCATGATGGAGAAATACAAAACATAGGGGATACTACCTCAGAAGATCTCATAGCTACCATAGTCCAATAGATCACGATCCTTGAAGCTAGGATCCTTGAAGAGAGATGTGGGGAGACAAATATGGAAACATAGATAGATAGAGATAGAGATGGGGAGAGAAGGGGAGAGAAGGGGAGAGAGAGGGGGGAGATTAGGAGATAGACATAAAGAGAGGGAGGGAGGGAGGGAGAGAGAGGGGTGGAGGGAGAGATAGAGAGGGAGGGAGGGAGGGAGAGAGGGGGGGAAAGGGAGAGATAGAGAGAGATGGATGGAGGGAGAGATAGAGAGGGATGGAGGGAGAGATGGAGAGAGACTAATATAGAGAGATGGAAGATAGAGACATTGAGAGAGAGATGGGGAAGATAGGATATATATATATAGAGAGAGAGGGGAGATAGAGGGGGATATTTAGAGATATAGATAGAGAGTTGGAGAGGGGGAGATAGAGGGATATGGATAGAGAGGGGAGAGAGAGAGAGGCAAAATAGATGTAGGATAGAGACATTGAGAGAGCGGGGGAAGATAGGGGGAGATTCAGGAATATAGATAGAGAGTGAGAGAGAGGGGAGATTTAGGGATATGGAGAGAGAGAGAAAGAGGGAGGAGGAAGGGATAGAGGGAGAGTTAGAGATAGAGATGAAAATTTTGGAAGCAAAGACAAGGCACGTGAATTGTTTGACAAAATGCCTCAAAGAAATGTGCTCTCATGGAATTCCCTAATTGCAGGATATTAACAAAATGGGATCTAAGCCATTTTGTATATTCCTCCTAGCATAAACATAAGTGTGGGCTAGCATGCCTAGAACCCAACTAAATTGGTGGTTATATATATTCAAGGTTTAGGTCTAGGTTTGGACTGTCTAGTGTCCATGGTCTTATGTTCAAGGTTTGGTGTCCATGGTTTAGGATATTAGGTTCAAGGTTCATGGTCATGTATTCAAGGTTTGATGTACAAGTTTGAAGGGTCTAGTGTTCACTATCTTATGTCTAGGATCATAGTTTCAGGATTTAATGTCAAGGGTCTAAGGTCTATGGTTCAAGGTTCGAGATCCAAGTTATAAGTGTCTAGAGTCTTTGGGTTCAGGTCCAAGGTCCAAGTCATGGGTTCAACATTCACAATCGAATTCAAAGGTTCTAGTGTCCACACTCATATGTTTAGGGTCATGCATTTACAATTTAGTGTAAGGGTCTTGGGTTCAAGATTCAAGGTCCAAGGATTCAAGGTAAAGGTTTTTTGGTCTAGGGTCCACAATAAATGGTTATCGAATACAATGTCTATGATTCCAAGTATAGCTTCCAAGGTCTAGGGTTTAAGGTTTGAGGTCTAAGTTTGAATTTTCTAGCATCCAAGGTTCTAGGTTTGGGTTAAGTCTCTATAGTTTTGGGTTCAAGGTTTTAGATTTTGGGTTAAGAATCCAAGGTCTTGGGTTCAAGGTTTAGCTTCCAGGGTTTTTTATTCTGGGTTATGGATCCAAGGTTCAAAGTAAAAGGTAAAAATTTTGTGGTCTACAATCCACAATCCATGGTTTCAAGGTTAAGGATCTAGGTTATGGAGTTCATGTTCTACATTCTAGGGTCATATGTCTATGGTCTAGCTTCCAAAATTAGACATAGAGATAAAATATAGATTGAAATAAAGGGATAAAGAAATATAATATGAAAGTTCATGAGAGAAATAAAGAAAAAAACAAAAAGAAATGGTGAAAGATAGAAAGAAAAATATTATATAATAGGAAATAAGTATAGAACAAAATAAAGACAAAAGGAAATACAATTGGAAAGAATGAGAAATAAAGAAAGAGACAAAATATGGTAAAAGGTAGAAATGAAAAGGTTTAGTAAAAAGTAAGTGAGAAAGAACAAAATGGAGAGAGACACAGACATAAGATGATATCCAAACAAACAAACAAAAATAGTTGGAGAAATAGAAGAATAGAACAAAAAAAAGATACATAAATATAAAGAAAGTCATAAATAAATAATAATGAATGAATTAATGAAAGAAACAAAGATATATAAAAAGAGAGAAAAAGAGAAACAAATAAATTATTCAAAAATAGAAAGTGGGAATGAGAGAGAGAGAACAAGATAAAAGAGAAAGAATGAGACAAAGAGACAAAGAAAGAAACAAAGATAGGATAAAAAAGAAATAAAAAGAGAAAATGGTTGAACACACCCGGATACTAAGAGAGGGGGGTGAATCATTATCTAAATAAATCTCAAATGCTCTAAAGTAGATTAAAACTTAAACTTTACAACATTAACATAAACATGAAAGATCAATACAAAACACAACAACATATAACATGAGATATATGTGGAAAACCCCAAAAGGGGAAAAACCATGGTGAGGATTATTAACTCACAATATATGAAGCTCACTGCAATAAAAGATTACAACTTTGTTTTAGGGTTACAACCCAAGGAAGCTACCACTCCAGCTGACTTTGTTTTAGGGCTTCAACCCAAGGAAGATACTACTCCCTGAAGAAAGGTTTTAGGGTCACTCCCAAGGAAGCTACAACTCCCTACAGACTTTGTTTTAGGACTACAACCCAAGGAAGCAACTACTCCTTGAACTAAGAAAAAACTTTGAAAAATATTACAACATCACAGTCCTTCTAAGTTATCTAAAAATTGACAACAAAGCTCACTCCTTTTGATGATTGCAATTCTACCTTTTTACTCCTTTTTGATGATTGTATCAGTTAGGAACACTCTTCACTTCCTTTGTGTCACAAAAATATCTTAAAGATGAACCTAGACATGACCTATTACTTTTGCTCTTTCTCCTTCAGTCACACATCATAATATATTACACATCCATACTCTGCTTTTCACACCTTCACATTCGTAATCATACCTTACCTAGATCAACTATGTTTACAATATATATATATATATATATATATATATAGATATATATAGATATGATACTACATTGCTTTTTGACCAAAGACACTAAGAATATTACAATTACAAGTCAGCTAGAGATCAACTATCATGAGACCTGTAGAGGGAAAGCCTTATCATGAACTGCACACAACACCAGGAAGAGGAACATGCCTTGTGGATCCCAACACATGCTTAACCTGGTCTTAAACATCCTTCACAGAAACGGTCTTCAAGAAATATCATCTACATGCTTCATACATTTGAAATAGGTCAGCCTTAAGCAAGAAAATATGAGGTTGGTAGCATATTGACCATTACAACTTGGTGGTACTCATGGATTATCAAACATTACTTGTGCATCTCCTAGATGAGTTGAAACATGACCCATACAACAACTCCAAACAATCCTTGATCTCTACACAACAAATACTTTAAACTACACACCATCAACATTCCTTAGTCAGCCAAGCAAGAGCATACCCAACAATGCCATCATTCCAGACCACAACCAGTTCTGAGGAAGGTAGAAAACTCCTTCTGTAGCATTAAGAAACATCACAAGATCATTATGATTATTTATCATCAGCCAATTCACCATTTCATGCAGCAAGAAGTTGGCACACATCATCAACATATGTTATGAGAACAATTAGGCATCGAAAAATGTCTGTAGCACACTGTCATTTGGAAAACTAAACCTATGGACCACCAAAACACTTGATACTACAAAGATTAATGCATTTAACATCTTTGAACATGCCCTCAAAATTGCATGACCAAATATTCGCTTCCAGAGGAATGTGCAACATTCCAACAAACCTTCATCACAACTTTACTCTACCAGAGCATAGACCGGAACTCTATCACTGGTAACTTTCTCTACAGAAGGTATAAAGATGTGATCTATTAAATATAACACCTTCACAACTCAATGAACTTAATTTCTGAACTGCCTGATCATTTATGCAAATATAGAAGAATGCAGAGCATTCTTCCAAACTAACTTCAAAGCAACT
Source organism: Cunninghamia lanceolata (assembly GCA_027924645.1). NCBI lineage: Eukaryota > Viridiplantae > Streptophyta > Pinopsida > Cupressales > Cupressaceae > Cunninghamia > Cunninghamia lanceolata. The sequence goes on along the minus strand of BSBN01000553.1, from coordinate 16,527,490 downwards.
TCCTATAACGGAAACCTTCACCAACCTCCAAAGGCCATTTTCTTCTTGTAGCAACACATACTTTCTTAGGAACAATAGGAAAGAGCATGCAACATATTATATACCATTAGCAACATCTCCCAATATCAGCATTACTTCATGTTAGTGCTTCTAATTCCCATCTTAATATATCTTGTAGATGCTTCTAATTCCCATATTAATATGTCTTCTCTGATGTCAAAATAGATACTCAATGCCACAATCCCTGTTGACCTTAACAAGAAATAACATCCAACCATGAACATCAGCAACATCAATGACAGTCACATCACAATCACATAACATCCAACATCAATAACATATTAGATAGCCCAAACTAAATGTTGACATGAGTTTTACAACCACATTAGTGACAACCTTTGAGTGTTGGCATTAATGACTAGGTGTTGACATTAATGACAACCACATCAGTGACAATCTTAGGAAACATATGTGCAACAATCTTGCCCTTTGGAATTGATGGAAACACCCACCTACCCATTCTCACCCTTTGACATCAAGGTCAATAAAGGGAAACAACTTTTCCTCCTTAGGGCACAACTACACTTCTCCTTTTAAACCTTATCCCCCTTTGATGTTCATACACTCCTTGTAGCAACAAATAGACTCCCCCTATCAACAACAACCAGTACCTAAGAGTTAGCCACCATTAGTCTAGGAAAAAGATATATCATGAATTACTCCCCCTAGATAGATGCACCAACTATGCATCTAGAAAGAAACATTTTGATTGACTCCATCCTAGCTACCAAAGAAAAAGTCTCCTCAAAATAAATACCTTCAACTTGCCAATAGCCCTTACACACCAACCTTGCTTTGTTCCTCACAACTTCACCATCTTCATTCAACTTGTTCCAAAACACCCATTTTGTTCCAATAACATTCTTGTCAACTAGTCTAGGAACCAATTCCCAAGTTTGATTCTTTTCTAGATTTGATTCAATTCTTCTTTCATTGCTTCCAAACATCCATCATACTTTCTAGCATCAGCAAAGGTTTTGGGCTCTACCTTAGATAACAAGCACAAATTCACTCGCTCACTTATTTTTGTAAACCTTCTCTTGGTCTGCATACCTTCATTCTTATGCCCAATGATCTGATCTGCTAAATGGTTCCTCTGAACATACTTTGCTGGAGTCTTAGGAATCTTCTTTGATTCTTGTTCCTTCTCTTCTTTCTCCTCTTCTTCTTCTTCTTCAATGTAGAGAAGTACATCAAATCAGAATCCTCTAGTTCTTAAGAAATATGATACAAGTCTTCATCTACCTTAATATTTGTGCTTTCAATCATCTTTCCCAATCTCTTTCTATAGCATCTATAGGCCTTGCTTCTGGTTGAGTAACCAAGAAAGATCCCTTCATCACTCCTTGAATCAAACTTTCCAAGGTCTTCTTCATCTCTCCTAATGTAGCATTCGCTACCAAAGATCTTGAAATATCTAATAGTGGGAGGCCTTCCATACCATAGCTCATAAGGGGTCTTAGTGTTATTGACCCTCAATTGTACTATGTTAAGAAGATAGACAGTAGTGTGAATTGCTTCCTTCCAATACACATCAGGTAGATCTACATCTCTCAACATTGCCCTAGCCATCTTTTGCACAATCCTATTTTTCCTCTCCACTACCTCATTCTGCTAAGGGGTCCTAGGAGCAGACAGATGTCTCCTAATACCATGATCTTCACAAAACTTTTCAAATTCATTTGAAGTAAACTCACCTCCTCTATCATATCTTAAGCATTTGATCTTAGCATCCATTTCATTCTCAACTATTGCTTTGAAAATCTTAAACTTATCAAAATATTTTGATTTTTCTCTTAAAAAAGTAACCCAAGTCATTCTATAGTAATCATCAATAAGCAACATGAAGTATCGTTGACCCATTTTACTCTGCCTAATTCAAATAGTTCACCTTGTAAATCCCCTTCAAATCCCTTGGAACCTAGCTCTACAAGCCTTAAAATTCTTCAAATCCCTGTGAATCCTTGCAAAAAACCAAGAAAAACCCAAAAACCTATAGGATTCATAGTCTTCCTTCACAGAGTTTTCCATCTTCATACATGGTTGTTTTGGCATGGATGTCTATCATCTAGATGTCCAGATATTATCTTAATATCCGGACAACAGTCAATATCTAGACCTTAGCTCATGTCCAGATATTATCTTAATATCCAAACCTTAGCTAAGATTTGAATCTTTTCTAAGTCCCCTTGTGTTTGTCTTACCTAGTGCGGCCACCTTTTAAAACAACTTTTTGCACATGTGTGCATATGGCCACCTAAGTTCTCCATCGTACTTTTCCTTTGAATCATGTTTTGTCTTCTAACGATCCATGACAAATTGTGATGTACGATGGGCCTTCTAGGTGGACAGGTGGCAACTTCCTCAGTTCATTGCAGTGTTCCTTCACATCACATTTGTTCTTTTTTTGCTTCATTCTGAAATCTGATGTGCAATGAAGTGTTTCTTGGGATAGGTGTCTACTCTCTATTGCATCACAAGAATCCTTCGCATCGTGATTTGCTCTTGAAGAAGCTGGCAGAAAGTACAATATGTGCTAGTGCTCAGATCTCTGCCATGTGGCTACATTGTTCTCCATCACGCATATCCTTCACATCGTGTTTATGTTCTCGACACCCATGCTCCGTATGCAATGTGCGATGGCTATTGATTTATCTAGGGCAACCTCATCTAGCGGTCCAGATTTAAAGCTAGGCTCTAGACATCACCCTATGTCCCAATCCTCAAAGCCAATCACTTGATGATGTCATGTGAATCCCCCCTCCAAGGAAGCACTTGAAGTGATGATGTCATCAAGACATTTCGATAGATATTTGGGAAGTCTTAATATCCTAACCCTCCTAGTATGCAGTAATGTCATTAAGATATGGATATTAGTTTCATGAGCATGGACATAAAGAAGCATCCAAATATTAGGCTAATATCTAGATATCAAGTTAACATTTAGACATCAGGTATTCATGTGAATGATGGCCCGATTGGCCACGAAGGTAAAATTTGATGGGTGCATTCAGATATCAAGATTTTGAAGCTTAAGTGTTTAGTCAAGATATATCATCCAGATATTTGCAAATGTGTAGACCTTGAAGGTATTCATGGATATCCATATGCCCGTTGACCATAACTTTGACCGTGAATATCTTCTTCATCTTGAACAATTTCCATGTGATCCAAAAGGCAAAAATGCTTCGTTTTTCATCCTCTTTGATTTGGTGGGCTTCTGAGGGAAATCCTCGCTCTAAAATTATGATCCAATATGCATGATCCAGATATGAATATGCATATCTAGGTATCAAGATAAGTTTCCGACTGGGAAGGAATGTGCAAACTAGCCCGGTAAGGTATAAAACATGGAATATCGTGTGCCAGGTGTCAGCTTCATGGTTCGTCGAACATGTTCTTCGCATCATGATTGTGTTCCCCTGTGAAATGAAGCTAGGTGTGTGGAAATTGCTTCCTACACTAATCTAATGAGGGGAGAGGTATGAAAATTCCTTCAAATCCTTACAATTGCAGCAATGTTAATCACATAAAATAAAGATTGCAGCAGCAACACAACACATAAAGAGAGAGACAAGATATACCGTGAGGAAAACCCTTTCGGGAGAAAAACCTAACACTCCAAAACATAGCTCAAATGTATTACAGTAAACAATCACATGTTACAATATAGTTTTAGAGCCAATTCTCTTGCAGGAGTCTTCAAAACTCATATCTAGAGATATTCTGGTAGCATAACAGTACTTGTCAAAAACTATATGCATCTCCTATCCAAGCACCTGTTTAAATAGAGTTTACAAGGAAAAATAGGAACCTTCTAGAGATGGTCGTCCATCTTGGCCTCATGGCCCAAAACCCACACCTATGGACACTTGTCCAACATTACAACATGGATTTGACACTTGTCACAACACCCCATCCCAATGTGGGTGCCTATTCCCAAGATAGGCTCTGACAGATGCTCTTATGCACGGTATAGTTGTCATAGAATCTGTCATAACTGAAAACACTTATAGTTGTAAGAGAATCTGTCATACACTAACTAAAAATAGAATATTCCTCTTACATCATGTCATAACCTCCTCATGTAGCCAACAACATACACTCAATAAAATTTTACCATTAATCATGTGTGAGAGTGAAAGATTTGGAAAACTGGAAAAAAAAACTTCTATTCACCAATTCTACTGCTACAATGAGAGAAAACTCTCTTATATCCAAGAAAACAAAAAAAATAAAAAAATTATCTTTTTTGACAGATTTCGACAATTGTTAGATTTTGCCATTTTAGGTAATTTTACATTCATATCTTGAGAATCTAGTTTTTTCCCAAAAACTTCCTCAAGCTAAGGTAGGATTGAAAGCCAACTAACATCCTAAATTTGAAACATGAGTTTTGAGTTATTAAAAAAATCAACTTTTAAAAAACTAGGAAAAAACACTAAATTGTCATTTTGAGGGCCAAGATGAAAGTTTCAAGCTCCAAAAAAGTGCCAAGACAAGGTCCAACTGACTAGGATGGGTTGGGAAACCACATGCCACCTCATAACGCATCCACCTATAAAATTTCATAGAAAACCCACATCCTAGTCAAAAGTTATGACCTTCGGAAGTCCCTGAATCATTCTCCTCTAGTTGAAAAGAATGCCACTCCTGCAAGTGAGTGTCTTTGAACTACTGCCATTTGACTAGATCTAACCTCTACACTTCCCACTTTGTAATCCATGTGCTATCTATTGGTGCCAATCATTCCCACTGTATTAAATACTTGTTGTAATGCCCTTGTCGAGTGTAGATAGTTTTCTTATCAAGAACCTGTGCAATCTTTTCCTTCTTCTTATGGGGAATGTGGTGGTGCCATGCCACTTCTAGTTGACCATCTTCAGCATCATCCTCACCATGGAATACATATAAATCAGAAATATTAAACACAGGAGAAATATCGAGATCATCTGATAAATTGACCTCATATGCAATATCATTGATCTTCTTTGTAATTTTGCAAGGACCAATTTTCCTGTACTTCAACTTGTTGTATGTTCTAGTAGGAAACCAGTCTTTTCTCAAATATACCATCACTAAGTCACCTTCATTGAATGTCTGATGTCACCTACTAGTATCCACTATAGTCTTGTACCTCTCATTACTGTCCTGCAACTTCGGTCTCACATCTTTCTGCAACTATTGAAGGTGTTCTGCAAATGCTTCCCCATCATCACTGACCCTATCTCTCATTGGTAGCTATACCAAATCTAGAACACCTTGAGGATTCCTACCATACACAATCTAGAAAGGGTACTTTCCTATTGATCTATTAACATAACTATTATAGGAAAATTCGACCTAGGGTAATGCCATGTCCCATTGTTTTGGCTTTTCTCCAACAATACACCTCAACAAATTTCCCATACTCCGATTGACTACCTCTGTTTGCCCATCCATTTAAGGATGATAAGCACTACTAAACTGTAACTTAGTCCCCATCTTCTTCCATAAAGTCCTCCAAAAATGACTAAGGAATTTGGTATCCCTATCAGAGGTAACAGTCTTTGGAACACCATGTAGTCGAACAACTTCTAAAAAAATAACTCTACTACCCTCGTTGCATCATTAGTTTTCTTACATGCAATAAAATGAACCATCTTGGAGAACCTATCAACAACTACAAAAATGGAGTCATTACCTCGTTGAGTATGTGGAAGTCCCAAAACAAATTCCATGCTCAAATCTATCCATGGTGCAATTGGTACTGGTAATGGCATATACAACCCTGTATTTTGTGAATGTCCCTTAGCCACTTGGCAGATTCTACACCTTGTTACATACTTAGTTATATCCCTTTTCATCTTTGGCCAGTAATATTTATCTTCTATGAATGCTATTGTCTTGTCCTTGCCAAAATGTCCAGCCAACCCTCTACTATGAAATTCTATGATAATGTTTTCCCTCATAGAGCTAGATGGTATGCATAGTTGTTTTCCTTTAAATAGATACCCATCTTGCATAAAATATTCACTCCTAAAGTGATCCAAGTTACTAGATATTGGTGCCTTCAATTGTTCCACAATCTCCCAAAAATCATCATCAGACTCATACAAATTTTTGATGGCATCAAAACCAATCACCTTAGTTTCCATTGTGGTCAAAAGTGTAACACGACTACTTAATGCATCTGCAACCTAATTTTGTTTTCCAGACTTATGCTTCAACACAAAATTGTAACCCTACAAGAAAGAGACCCACTTGGCATGCCTACTATTCAACTTTTTTCTATGTGTTCAAGTACCTCAATGCAATATGATTTGTAAACAATACAAACTCCTGGGAACTAGATAATGTGTCGAATGCCTCAATGCTTGAACAATTGCATAAAATTCCAAATCATAAGTAGAATAATTCTTTCTCACTTCATTCATCTTTTCACTAAAGAAAGCTATAGGTTTTCTATCTTGGCTAAGCAAAACACCTATTCCCACATGGGAGGCATCACATTCTACTTCAAATACCTTATCAAAATTTGGCAATGCAAGTATAGGTGCTTCTGTTACCTTTTGCTTCAAGTACTTAAAACTCTCCTCAGCATCCTTGGTCCATACAAACTCCCTTCCTTTGGTGCAATCTATTATAGGAGCTACAATACTACTAAAATTTTGAATGAACTTTTGATAGAAAGTGGCCAAGCCATGAAAACTTTTTACCTCTGTGATGCTACTTGGACTAGGCCATTCTAGAATTGCCTAACCTTTTCTGGATCCACTCTGATACCATCTTTAGAAATGACAAAGCCTAAAAAAACCAAACTGTCCTGCATGAACCTACACTTCTTCAAATTGGCATAGTGGTTCTCCTTCCTTAACACACCAAAGATGATCCTCAAGTGTTGTAGGTGCTCTTCTTTGCTATTACTAAATACCAAAATATCATCACAATAAACTACCACAAACTTACCAATGTAAGGTCGTAGTAGAGTGTTCATCAATCTCATAAATGTGCTAGGTGCATTTGATAACCCCAAATGGCATAACCTTCTACTCATATAATCCGTCTCCAGTCTTAAAGGTTGTCTTCCACTCATCCCCTTCTAGGATCTAGATTTGGTGGTAGCCACTTTGTAGGTCGATCTTGCTGAAATATTTGGCCCCTGCAAGGACATCCATCATGTCCTCCATACGAGGTATAGGAAACCAATACTTGATGGTAATCTTATTAATTTCTCTACTATCAGTGCACATCCTCCATGTTCCATCTTTTTTTGGGGTCAACAATGTAGGTACAACACATGGGCTCATGCTCTCTCTCACCACACCTTTACTTATGAGTTTTGTTACTTCCTTATTCAACTATGCATGTTGTGTTGGATTCATCCTATAAGCTTCTTGGTTGGGTAGAGTTGCTCTTGGAATCAAATCCATATGATGTTGAATATCTCTCTTTGGTGGTAGACCATCGGACAATTCATCAGATAAAACATCAACAAATTCTTTCAATAGCTCTGCTACTTCTGGGGGAACTGAAATGTCTTCGTCTTAACCTTTTTTCACTACTAATGCATAGCAACACCCTGTCACCTTCATTTCTTTAACAAGATCTCTTTCAGACAACATGGTCTCACCTTTTCCTTCATCCTTGAGAGGCAATAAAATCACCTTAGAGCCATCTTTCCAAAAGGTGTATGTGTTTTACTCTCCATCATGCATAACTTTTCTATCATATTGCCATGGCCTTTCCAATAACACATGACAGGCATCCATTGGGACAACAACACACCATATCTCATCCTGATAGATCTTCCCTATGCTAAACTTAATTAGGCATCTTTTATCAACAGTGACTTCATTTTCCTTTTTAAACCATGCAATGCGGTACAAATGAGGATGTTTTTCACAGTGTAAATTCATTTTTTCTACCATTTCCTTAGAAATCATATTTTCACAACTACCTCCATCAACAATAACTTGACATACCTTGCCACCCTAAGTGCATCTGGTTCTGAAGAGATTGGTTCGAAGCCATGAACCATCAGAGCTTTTGGCTTGCGTTTTCTCCTTCTCTAGAATCACCATTGCTCTTCTCCTCATGAGACTTTCTCCCACATCTGGTGGAACCTCTAGTTCCATCCCTTCCACTTCATGTTGCATTTGAATCAGGTTCACCCAAGGTTGTCCTCCTTGATTTCTTTCTTGCATGTTATAATTTGAGCATTCAAATGCCCTATGACCTTCTTCTCCACATCTGAAACAAGTGAAAGGCCTTCTCTAGTTTTCGCATCCTCTACCTCTTTGGAATCCCCTTCCTTATTCTTGATTCAGAGGATCTTGTCGAGTGTCTACTTATTTTTCCAATCCATGGGGTGACTCTCCCCTGCCATAATTTGAACCTCCTCAAAATGGGGTTGATGTACCCCTTCTTCCTCCTCTATTCCTCTGATGGTACTATCTATTTTGTTTTTCTTCAGCCTTTAGAGTCAATTGGTAAGCCTCTTCCATATTGTTGAGTTGATGCATGCTCAATTCATCTTGAATAGAGAATTTTAGGCCATTCACATATCTAGCAGCCATCTGTTCATCAGTTTCTTGATGCTCTATACATATAGACAATGTATAAAACTCATTTGTATAATCTTGCACAGGAGAGGTTCTGTTAGGTCTCAAAAATGCAGGTTGCTAACCTTAAGAGGTTGCTAGGCTCTCTTGACGTTTTTGGTTAACTGACACGAGGTAAATATGGCTAAACCCCCTTCACTTCAGGCTCTGCCAGACCTAGGCTAGAAAACTTTAAATTAATAAAGCAAATAAAGAGATGATCTTACTTTAATCAGAATTAATCTAACTATTAATAATGGCAAAAATTATAAAATAGATGAAAAGATAGCAAGTTAATTGTAAATGATCTAAATTGTAATGCTAAAACAATAATACAATCTAACTAAGTAAATCTAAAATGAGTTTGTATAAGTGAATGAAAATACTAGACCAGTGCCTTATTGAATATAGAGTCAGTATGATCATGAAATAAATGACTGTTTATTTGGTAAAAACTCAAACTATCTGGCATGAAAGAATAGGTATGTAACTTGTACAACCCTGCAAGGAAATAGTTAGTATTCCATAATTATATATATCCAATTGACAAAATCAAATTACCTGCATTCATCTAAAAGGATTTAATCCGTCTTTCAAGGAACCTATCAGAATAATATTGAAATTGTAATAGATTTATCAAAAACTGGAGACAGAATACAAACCCTAACTATATGACTCTTCTTACAGATCCATGACAATGCCTCCACAGTTACTATGACAGATTTAAAGGATTTAATTCTGAAAGAAGAAACCAATTAATCTTATCACACTATAATAGCAAATGTGTATAGACAACTTGGAGATATACTTGATAAATCAAATTGAATAATAGAGAAAACTTTGAAAGGAGATAGTCATATAATTGAATAAATTTAACAGATAGTCAATACTGAAATTTGCAGTCACTGCTTCATTCTTACAGACTTGACTTCATCAGAGAATGCTTGCACATGGTCTACCAGAAATAAAATATATTAAAAATGAACTAGCATTGCTGTTCAAATCTAATATATAGTATTCCCTGTTCTGTTTTGTAATCTGCTCCTATTCTATCTCTCTATTTTCCTATATTTTTTGGGTCATGATCATCTCTTATAAAGAGTGGCATACAAGCTTTAGACTAGTTACAACAGTTCTGATGATAGATAACCGAACAACAATATTTGTCTTAATAAACAAATTCAGGAAAATTAACACTCATCTTAATCATCAGATGGATAACCATTTCAGGATCAAACAAGGATCTTCAACTGCAATTCTGCTTAATATCCTTCGAGGGCTTCTTTATTATTCTTAAAAAATCCAGACAAAACACAAATTAATGTCTAATCAAAACAAATTTATTTAAACATATATATTTACTCAAATAATTACTTCCCTTATCAATAATTTATCAGTTGCTCAAGATCCTTTCGTGGGTGTTTATACAACTTAATCCCCGCTGTGTATATCCTGCAAAAAACTAATATTTCAACTATCAGAAAAATATCTTAATCATTCAGATTTTAATGTCATTTTAGGGTTTCTATGTTGGTAGGACCTCCTACATTGCTGTAAGAACATCATTCTCTCTTGTATATCGAGTACATTTCTTTCATATACAAATGCGGCCCCAAGCTAAAATTCACAATATTTAGTATGTCATTCAAATCCAGGCTTATATAAACTTGTATATGCATTGGCGATGGGGCCCATGTGGTGTTTCATGCATTTGTATATTTCCTTTGTATCTCATATACATTTTCCCTTGTATCTTGTATACATACAAGCATTAAACATACAAAAACTTTTCTAGACATCCAGCTTGTATGTACTATAATGTATGTATCCGAAACATATATACAAGGCCCGAGACATACAAGGATAAAACCAATTTTAACATCGCTTTCCATTCCATCACTTGTATAAGTGCAATGCATATCACAATGTATGTATACCGAAAGCATACATATACAAAGCGTGATACAACAACAACTTAACATTATTTCATATTTTTTTGAATCCGCTGTATGTATATTAGCCTTGTATAACCTAAAATGTATGTATATCGCAACATACATACAAAGCACAATCATACAAAGACTTAACATTTATTTATAATTGTTTCAGTTCCGGGCAATGTATATTGTGTTGTATGTACGGCATTGTTTATTACTGTGTATTGGCATGAGTTTTGCATTGTTTGACCAAATGTACATTGTATATACTAGATTTAAATTTCTCTAAATTCTGGCTTGTATGTATCAAATGCAATGTATGTTTGAAACATGCATACAAAGCGTGGAATATTCAAGCATTTAGCTCTTTTAAATAATCTTTCAGTTCCGCCACTTGCAATGTATATCAGCATGTATCTAAGATACATACAAAGCACAAACATACAACGAATGTTTCAACTTTAATAAACCTTTGGTTCCGCGGCCTGCATGTAATACATTGTATATCGGCAATGTATGTCAGATACATACAAAGCACAAACATACAACTAATTTTCCTTATTTCACAAATTTTTTGAATCCGGCTATGCATATTGCCTTGTATGTATCGCAATGTATGTTGTGTTCTACCAAACATACAAGCAATGGACCCGATAGAAAATACATTTCAACTTTTAACCTCATCAGGTCCACCTTGTATGTAACAATAAAACATTAGGCAAATGCATACAAATAAATAATGCATCAACCCGATGACTCCTTTATGCGACCATATCGTGACCCGATATACAAGGGACTTTACATATGCATCATACAATGACAGAACATACAAACCACTTTGTATATGAGAGACTTTGTATGTACAAACAACTTTGTATATACAAGCATACAAACCCATACCGCAATGCATTTTATCAAAAACACACATAACTTGCAAAATACAAGGAATTTTAAGATGGTTCAAAAAGCAACCCCTATTCATTTTCGACAAGGAATTCACCCATATTCAACTCTGGAACTTAATGCCATTTTTCCTTTATTTTCAACAAGGTTTGTAACTTTTCACTTCCTTGTTTACGGTTCATCTTTAATGAGCACTTGAAACATGTTATATTAAGTCTTTAAGAATCAGAGTAGATCAAATCCAAATATTTCTATCAGCTCAATTGTTAATTTCTGCTTGAAAACAACTGTAGATTTTTCCATATATGCTTACATACTAAAATCTTAAGATGATTGAAATTTAATATTTGCCAAAAAGTAGCTTGGGAATTTCAATCCCAACAGTGGCTCTTTCTGGGGATGTATGCCCCTTGTGGGCATAGCAAGATCCCTATATCTCTGGGGTACAGACCAGTGCTTTATCCATTGGGCAATAGTATGAGCCTTGATGGATAGTGGCAGTGATCCTATATTATTTATGGAACTAGTGTGCATGGAAAGAAGTATTTTTTTAAAGTCCTGACCAGAATTGTCCATGCACTGGTAATTCTTTTCTCTCTAATTTTTGTTCAAGAGAAAAAATGTTTCAAAAACTGCCCATCTATTGGCAGTTCTTGTTCCTCACCTGACATGTTCTGTAAACAATAGGAATCCTGCCCTCCTTTGTCACTAATAACGAAGGGCCTGATCCATAAATCCTCAAACTTCCCATGTTTGCCCTTTTCTTGATTTCTAGCATTCCACATAAGCACTATGTCACCCACCTCAAATTTTCTAACTTTATCCTTTTTATCATATAGGTACTTCATCTGCATTTGCACTTTTTTATTCTATTGCATTGCCTGTTCCCTTATTTCGTCCAATTCCATTAACTATTATAACCTTTCCTCCATCGGTTCTGGGACATCCCAATCCTCTTGCAGGATAAATTTACACACTGGCAACAGGTTGTGTATTGGGAGTCTAGCATGAGTTCCATATACTAGCTCAAATGGTGATTTTCCAATTGCTTTCTTTACTATGATCCTATCAGCCCCTAGTGTTAATCTCAACTTGGAATCCCAGGTTTTCTTGTTATTATCTAGCATTCTTTTTATAATCTTCAAGATACTTTTATTGTTGGACTTAGCTTGCCCATTACCCTATGGGTGGTATGGAGAAGAATATGAGATCGTAATGCCATAAGATTTACAAAAAAATTTAAACTCATCCGATCTAAAACACATTCCATTGTCAGTTATAAGCCTCAATGGTACCCCAAATCTAGTTAAAATGTTTTCCAATAGGAAGTTGATCACAACCTTGTTGGTTGCTTGTTTAGTGGGCACTGCTTCCACCCATTTTCTAAAATAATTAGTGGCTACTAATATCCATTTATGACCACCACTTGATTTCTCCATACTCTCTCCTATAAAATCAATTCCCCATTGGTGAAATAGGGCATCAACTTGCATAGGTCTCAAATGTAATGCCTCTTGATATTTTAGCTTTCCTAAGAATCTTTGATAGGCCTCACACTTCCTAGTAAAACTATAAGCATCATTGAAAACCTTGGGCCAATAGTAACCAACCCTTAATATCTTGTGTGCTAAGGTTTTAGCTGAGAAATGGCCGCCACACACTCCCTGATGCATCTCTTTTAAGGCAGATTTTACTTGTTCTTCATCTAAACAAAACAATAAGATACCATCCTTATTTTTCCAATAAAGATCTCCCTCTATAAGCACATATTTTGAAGCATGTAATTTTAGAGTCCTTTTCTTATTATCATCAAATCCTTTAGGGCATTTCATGTATTTGAGGTAGTGCATTATGTCAGTATACCAAGGAGTTTTTTCAATACTTGTTACCATGTCTCCTTTGTTTTCAATGTTACATACTTGGGTAGCCTCAAGGTTTATTTCAACCATTAGTTAATTTTGTGATTTGAATTTCTATATCAAATTCCTGAAGTTGATTTATCCACCTACACCTCTTCCCAGTTACTTCATTCTGCATGAACACATCTTTGACTACTGCATTTGGGACATAAGCTATCACCTTAGCCCCAACCAGGTAAGGTCTAAATGCCTTAACAACTTTCACCAATGCATAAGCTTGTTTTTCTGTGATATCATAGTTAAGTTTTGCATGTTGGACTGATTTACTGAAAAAGGAAATAGGCTACTCTAGGCTGCTCATAACCCTCACTATTCTTTTGTAGCATTACTGCTGCTACTGTATGAAAAGACACAAATGAAAAGATCTAAAAAGGTTTACTGAAATCAGGAGACTTTAGTACTAGAGCTTCTTTAATTGCTCTTTTTATGGATGCAAAAGATTCTATACATTCATCTGTCCAATTAACCTTTGCATTTTTCTTCAACATTCTAGATATAGGGTTAATTATTTCTACAAAGTTTGGTATAAATCTTCTCACGAAGTTTATCTGTCCAAAGAATGATTGTATGGTCTTGACTATCTTTGGGATAAGAACTTTATCTATTGCATCTACTCTTTCAGGATCAATCCTAACTCCATCTTTGGCTACTATGTGCCCAAGCAATTTCCCCTCTGTGACTGCGAATTTACATTTCTTGGGGTTCAAAGAAACACCATATTCTAATGCTCTGATAAATATCTTCTCAAGGTGATTCACATGATCCTTAGCCTTTTTTGAGTATGCAGTAAGGTCATCCTGATATACAGCCATGATATCATTTATTAGACTTGCAAAAGCAACGTCCATTGCCCTCTGGAATGTGGCTCCAGCATTTGTAAGGCCAAATGGCATCCTTACATATACGTATGTTCCCCATGGGGTTGTAAAGGCTATTTTGTATTGTTCAGACTCTTTAACCTTTACTTGGTTGTATCTGGAGAACCCATCTTTCATGGATAATAACTCACAACTGGTAACTCTCTGTAGTAAAGTTTCCATATTAGGTAACGGATAATTATCTTTTAAGGAAGAAATATTTAAATTTCTAAAATCGATGCACAATCTAATATCTCCATTCTTCTTCCTAACAGGAACTAAATTTGAAACCCACGAAGAATGCCTAATTGGTTTTATGATGCCATGCTCCCTGAGTTTCATGAGTTCTTCATACATCTTTGGTTCTAACACAGGGTTGATGGGTCTCTGCTTTTGTCTATAAGGCTTAGCATCTGGCTTCAGTGGGATTTTGTGCTGGAACAAATCTTCCCTATAAGCTTTAAGATCATCATAGGACCAAGCAAATACATGTTTATATTTTCTCAATAATGCAATTAACATGCTTCTAATTGCAAGTGTTATCTTCTTCCCAATGTAGACCTTTTTAGGTGACAATTCAGTTCCCAAATTTATTTCTTCCACATCATCCTCTTTTACCATTACTTTTTTGGTGATGGATCGATCATTCGCTTCAAAAACTTTCTCTAATGCTACTAATCCCTTTGTAATTTTATTTGTTTTAAGTTGGACAATTTCTTTCCCAAATAAAGTCTCTTTGCCATCAATCTCCTCAACAAAAGCATTAAGATCAATCTCTTGATTCTCATACTGATCTATACAATGCAAAATTTTGAGTAAATCAACATCACTATCAAAAACCTACCAGTTATATATGTTGTCTAGGATAGTTGGTCTAGTTTTGAGCTCAACTTCTGAAATACCTATCAAGGTGATGTCATCCCTTTTCACAGCTACGTTTGCAAGGAAGTCAACCATCATATTTTTTGACCTATCTATCCAACTTATTGAAAAAGCATCAAACAATTCTATATCATCCAGAACTGCATTTCTGTATTGTTTCAGTCTTTTGTTTTCTGAGGAATATTTACCTTTGACTTGTGAAATAATCAATTCAAAATCTCCATATACTGCTAACAATTTGATTTTGTGTTTTCTAGCAATGTTTAGCCCAATTAAAAGTGCTTCATATTCAGCTATGTTATTTGTGCACTCAAAATTTAGAGAAAAAGAATATTTGAATATTTTTCCTGATGGTGATATAAACAACACCCCGGCTCCATTTCCTACCTTGCTACATGCACCATCAAAATACATGGTCCATACACCATTTTCATCAAGTTGGGCTTCATGGTGAATTAGGTCTGTACTATACAATTTAGACTATTCTTCCACCCTGAATGTACTAAAGTCTGTGTCATAGAAACAAATCATTTGGTTTGGATTAATTTTCTCTATAATGTATTCATACCTTGGTTCCCTCTAGAGTTTAACTGCATGTGTTCCTAATGGGATAGTAGCATAAGATAAATCGAATTGCACACTTCCCCCTACCATGGCAGTACATTATCTAGATAACAACATTCCATAGTTAGGTGGAATATCTACCACAGTGATATCAATTTTATAAGAGGCTTCAGGATGAGATGCTAATTTTATCTCAACATCTTTCATGATTCCAACAACAGGGACAAATCTGTTATCCATTGCATAACATTTACCGAATGTAGTATCCACCCACATTCCTAACTCTTTCATAACAGCCATGGGCATTATGTTTACTTCTGCTACTGAATCAAGCATACAATTCTTGACTAATTTGTTGTTTATCAGCAAGGTAATATAGAATGGATCTACGTGAGATGAATTTTTCATTAATGCTTCACCCAGGTATATCTCAGGTACTTTGATAGACTCTTGTTGCACATTCATTTTAGGACTATGTTGTTCAGGTCTTTTGTCTGATACATTTGATATCATTTTCACCACTATATTTTTTATATTTTTCTACCTTCATCATTTCTAGGACTGGCATAGATATTTTCACTTGAGAAACAACTTGAGCAATATCAAATGAGGTATTTATGTTTAGTTCCGACCTATCAACTTTTGTTTGCCCCTTTTCCTCAGTTTTTGTGTTGTCCTTTTTGTTCAGTGTGTCAACAGGAGGTATATCATGAGGTGTTTTCTCATTTTTATTTTTATCATTTTTATTGGAGACTTGATTTTTGATAAACACACTTCTGGGAGTACCTTGTTCAGTATTGATTGTTCTATTTCTCGGGTTGTAACTACTCTTGGCTTGTGCTACCGTAGCCATTGTTAAAGCTTTTCTCTCTTCCTCAGAAGGTTTTCACCAATTGTAGCTTTGTGCTGCATTAAGGTCATATCCACAATTCCCTAAGTCTTCTTCATGGTCAGAAAATACTTCTTGTCCTCCTATATTCACATTATATTTTTGTGATCCTACATCATATTCATACCCTGCTTCCTCGCCAGATTAATAATCTTCTTCAATAGTGAAAGGTGTGATACCCAACATATTTATAGTGTGATGATCCATCTCAAGGTTATAAGATGCTTGATCTTTTTGTATTGATTGTGCCACCACACAATAATTAGGAGAGTGTGGTAAATTACAGGGCATACACCATGAATTATTTTCTATCACATGGACTCCACTCTTCTTCAAAGGGTTAGGGGTGTCTTTTCCATAGTTATGTCTCCTGTTAGTATCCACAGGCTTTCCATCTTTCCAGTTCATATGATATGGCATATCATGGAGTCTTGGTCTTTCATTATTATGTGAGTATTCTTTCTTTTTTGCAGGAGGATTAGGATTTTGAGGAACTCTTATATTATCTCTTTTTCTGATCATCCCAGTAGCCTTTTTATTGTTTTCAATTGTGAGAGCCATTTTTGTGCTTCTTCCAAAGTTCTAGGACTTTTGCCCCTAAGTTCATAACCTGTCTTCAGGTCAAATGCTTTCAAGTATATGCTAAGGGCTGCTTGGTTGTTCAATTTGGATTCTTGTGGGACCTTGTTATGCAGTTTAGTGAATCTCAAATTAAAATCATACACCTGTTCATTTTGATACTTCTGAATAGTTATTAGTTCATGAAGAGCAAATTCTGGAGCACATTGATTTTTGAATTGTTCTAAAAATTGATTATGGAAGTCTCATAAGGAATATATTGAAGCATCTAGTAAGCTATTTACCCAGTCTCTTGCTTCATTAGTAAGAGATATCATAAACAATTTCATTTTTATATCTTCATATTCATTACCAATATCCTATATGAAAGCATTGAATCGTTTGATATGTTCTTCAACAGTCAATTCACTGCTTCCTATAAACTTAGGCACATTATTCCTCCAACTATTATCCATGGGATAAGGATATAGCTGATATCTAGTCAAATCAAATTGTCTGGCCATACTCATAGGATGTGGAGGTGGCATGTTAGGGTATGGTGGATAATACTGATATCCAAATGGAGTTTGTGGATACATATTGGGTTGGACATGATGCTAATGATACACATTTGGTTGTGGGGGAGGTCGTGGTTGTTGATTGTTAAGTCTATGCCCTGGCGGTGGATGTTGTTGGTGAACATTCCCAGTATTTATAGGTGGAGGTCTATGTATTTGCCTATTTTGTTGAGGAAGATTATTGCATGTATTATGGGGTACCCTAGTGTTTCGAACAACGGTGGTATTCTAAGGCATTCCATGTGGATTGATATTGTTATTATTTCTATGTGGGGGCACATATTTAGTTGAATTTAGTGCCTGAAGATCTAAAAGGGCCATTTGTCTATTAATTTCTTCAGATCTTTGTATCATTTGTTATCTATTTTTGAGTTGTTGTTCTTGATATTCCAAATGTATAGCAAGTTTCTGATCAGTCATACAGTCATAGTCTATGATAGCTTGATTAGTTGTATGTTCATGATTTTCCTCACCCTGATTTTTTATCTCATCTGTCCTTTGTGGCTGTGCTTCCCGATTGAAAATATCATTATGATTATCTGTTGGTGTCATAGGATTCTCACCTTCAGCATGGAATGGGGAAGTATATATTGTATAATTTTGGCTAGGAGTACTTGTATTCTCATGTGACTATTTAAGTGTTTCGTTATCTTTATCAGTATTGCCTTTAGCTTGAGGGGACCCATTTTTTGTTGTCCATTTCTGTAGAGACCTCCTCCTATTCATGTTTGTAAAAATAAGACTTGTTTTGGATATGTGATTAGAATAGAGTTGCCACCTACTTCTTTTAAGTAGGAAAAGTAAAGTTCTTTCCTCCCCAGTAGAGTCGCCAATTCTGTTAAGTCTCAAAAATGCAGGTCGCTAACCCTAAGAGGTTGCCAAGCTCTCTTGATGTTTTTGGTTAACTGACACAGGGTAAATATGGCTAAACCTCCTTCACTTCAGGCTCTGTAAGACCTTGGCAGGTAAACCTCTAATTAATAAAGCAGATAAAGAGATGATCATTAATTTAATCAGAATTAATCTAACTATTGATAATGGAAAAAATTATAAAACCGATGAAAAGACAAGTTAATTCTAAATGATCTAAATTGTAATGCTAAAATAATAATACAATCTAACTAAGTAAATCTAAAATGAGTTTGTGTAAGTGATAATGAAAATACTAGACTAGTGCCTTATTGAATATAGAGTCAGTATGATCATGAAATAAATGACTGTTTATTTGGTAAAAACTCAAACTATCTAGCATGAAAGAATAGGTATGTAACTTGTACAACCCTGCAAGGAAATAGTTAGTATTCCATACTTATAGATATCCAATTGACAAAATCAAATTACCTACATTCATCTAAAAGAATTTAATCCCTCTTTGAAGGAACGTATCAGAATAATACTACAATTGTAACAGATTTATCAAAAACTGGAGATAGAATACAAACCCTAACTATATGACTCTTCTTACAAATCCATGACAATGCCTTCACAGTTACTATAATAGATTAAAAGGATTTAATTTTGAAAGCAGAAACCAATTAATCTTATCACACTATAACAGCAAATGTGTATAGAAAACTTCGAGATATACTTGATAACTCAAATTGAATAGCAGAGAAAACTTTGAAAGGAGACAGTCATATAATTGAATAAATTTAACAAATAGTTGATACCAAAATTTGCAGTCACTGCTTCATGCTTACAGACTTGACTTCATCAGAGAATGCTTGCACATGGTCTACTAGAAATAAAATATATTAAAAATGAACTAGCATTGCTGTTCAAATCTAATCTATAGTATCCCCTGTTCTGTTTTGCAATCTACTCCTATTCTATCTCTCTATTTTCCTATATTTTTCTGGTCTTGGTCATCTCTTATAAAGAGTGGCATACAAGCTTCAGACCAGTTACAGAAGTTGTGGTGGTTGATAACCGAACAACAATATTTGTCTTAATAAACAAATTTAGGAAAATTAACACTCGTCTTAATCATCAGATGGATAACCATTTCAGGATCAAACAAGGATCTTCAACTGCAATTCTGCTTAATAACCTTTGAGGGCTTCTTTATTATTCCTAAAAAATCTAGATAAAACACAAATTAATGTCTGATCAAAACAAATTTATTTAAACATATATATTTACTCAAATAATTGCTTCCCTTATCGATAATTTATCAGTTGCTCAAGATCCTTTCGTGGGTGTTTATACAACTTAATCCCATTTGTGTATATCTTGCAAAAAACCAATATTTCAACTATCAAAAAAATATCTTAATCATTCAAATTTTAATGTCGTTTTAGGGTTTCTATGTTAGTAGGACCTCCTACATCGATGTAAGAACATCATTCTCTCTTGTATATCGAGTACATTTCTTTCATATACAAACGCGACCCCAAGCTAAAATTCACAATATTTAATATGTCATTCAAATCCGGGCTTATATAAACTTGTATATGCATTGGCGATGGGGCCCATGTGGTGTTTCGTGCATTTGTATATTTCCTTTGTATCTCATATACATTTGCCCTTGTATCTTGTATACATACAAGAATTAAACATACAAAAACTTTTCTAAACATCCGGATTGTATGTACTATAATGTATGTATCTGAAACATATATACAAGGCCCGAGACATACAAGAATAAAACCAATTTTAACATCACTTTCGGTTCCATCACTTGTATAAGTGCAATGCATATCGCAATGTATGTATACCGAAAGCATAAATATACAAAGCATGATACAACAACAACTTAACATTATTTCATATTTTTTTGAATCCGCAGTATGTATATTAGCCTTGTATAACCTGAAATGTATGTATATCACAACATACATACAAAGCACAATCATAAAAAACAACATTTATTTATAATTGTTTCAGTTCCAGGCAATGTATATTGTGTTGTATGTATGGTGTTGTATATTACTGTGTATCGGTATGAGTTTTGCATTGTTTCACCGAATGTACATTGTATATACTAGATTTAAATTTCTCTAAATTATGGCTTCTTTGTATCAAATGCAATGTATGTTTGAAACATGCATACAAAGAACAGAAGATACAAGCATTTAACTCTTTTAAATAATCTTTCAGTTCCGCCACTTGCAATGTATATCGGCATGTATCTAAGATACATACAAAACACAAACTTATAATGAATGTTTCAACTTTAATAAACCTTTGGTTCCGCGGCCTGCATCTAATGCATTGTATATCGGCAATGTATGTCAAATACATACAAAGCACAAACATACAACAAATTTTCCTTATTTCACAAATTTTTTGAATCCGGCTATGCATATCGCCTTGTATGTATCACAATGTATGTTGCATTCTACCAAACATACAAACATAACATACAAGCAATGGACCCGATAGAAAATACATTTCAACTTTTAACCTTGTTGGGTCCACCTTGTATGTAACAATAAAACATTAGGCAAATGCATACAAATAAACAATGCATCAACCCGATGACTTCTTTATGCGACCATACCATGACCCATTATACAAGGGACTTTACATATGCATCATACAATGATAGAACATACAACCACTTTGTATATGAGAGA
Source organism: Cunninghamia lanceolata (assembly GCA_027924645.1). Lineage (NCBI taxonomy): Eukaryota > Viridiplantae > Streptophyta > Pinopsida > Cupressales > Cupressaceae > Cunninghamia > Cunninghamia lanceolata. Next base: position 16,506,183 of record BSBN01000553.1, on the reverse strand, counting down.
CTTTGTATATACAAACAACTTTGTATATACAAGCATACAAACCCATACTGCAATGCATTTTATCAAAAACACACATAACTTGCAAAATACAGGGAATTTTAAGATGGTTCAAAAAGCAAACCCTATTCATTTTTGACAAGGAATTCACCCATATTCAGCTCTGGAACTTAATGCCATTTTGACTTTATTTTCAACAAGGTTTGTAACTTTTCACTTCCTTGTTTATGGTTCATCTTTAATGAGCACTTCAAACATGTTATATTAAGTCTTTAGGAATTAGAGTAGATCAAATCCAAATATTTCTATCAACTTAATTGTTAATTTCTGCTTGAAAACAACTGTAGATTTTTCCATATATTCTTACATACCTAAATCTTTGGATGATTGAAATTTAATATTTGCCAAAAAGTAGCTTGGGAATTTTAGTCCCAACAGGTTCTGCTTTAAATTTTGAAACCTACAAAAAAAGGTTTGTGCATAATCTACGGGCAAAAATTTTTCTCTCAACTTCTCCATTTTATTCCATGTCCTGATCTTATCCTTGCCTTTCCTTGTTCGTTCCTTTTGAAGAAGATCCCACCAAATCATTGCATGACCCTTTAATTTGGTGCATGGGAATTTCACCTTCTTTTCATCTGTCATGGATTTCCATTCAAAAAAATTTCTCATGCCATCCAACCAGTCTATCAACTCCTCTGGTTTAAAACTACTTGCATAATTTGAAACATCTACCTTGACCCCTTCATTTTTCCCTTCTAAAGTCCTGAGCATCCTCTCTTCAAAACTCATGCCTTCTAATTCTTCTTCTTCATGTTATGTATCTTGATCTGCACCTCCTCTGCCGAGTCTTTAGTTTTCCATCTGTGTTCTAAGTTCTGCTATTTGCCTTTACAGATTTTGCATTTCTTTATGCACCTGGGCAAGACCGCCTCTTCCTCTTCCTCTCCTAGCCATCTTCCTGCTCTAATACCAGATGATGTAGCCAACAACATACACTCAATAAAATTGTACCATTAATCATGTGTGAGAGCTGAAGATTTGGAAAACTGAAAAAAAAAAGCTTCTATTCACCAATTCTGCTGCTACAATGAGAGAAAACTCTCTTATATCCAAGAAAACAAAAAAATTCAAAAAATTACCTCTTTTGGCAGATTTCGACAATTGTCAGATTTTACCATTTTAGGTAATTTTACATTCATATCTTGAGAATCCAATTTTTTCTCAAAAACTTTCTAAAGCTAAGGTAGGACGAAAAGCCAACTAACATCCTAAACTTGAAACATGAGTTTCGAGTTATTAAAAAAAGCAACTTTTAAAAAACTAGGAAAAGACACTCAATTGTCATTTTGAGGGTCAAGATGAAAGTTTCAAGCCACGAAAAAGTGCCACCTCATAACGCATCCACTTGTAAAATTTCATAGAAAACCCACATCCAAGTCAAAAGTTATGACCTCTGGAAGTCCCTACATCACCTCCCTTGAGTGCCCAAATATGCCTTCCTCAAAGATGCTCTTTGACACTTGTCTTCACCTGTCATAGGATCTTCTATTTACAACTCTTATGTGTTATAGATTCTGTAATAGGAATCTGTCATAATGGTTACGCGTCATGATTCCTTACACACTGCTCATGATGTCGACACATGGCAGAAAACCTCTACCACAATATGGGACACCTATTTCCACATGGGATGAGTTGACCATCGTAGTCACATTCTAAGTGGAGTGACAACACACCATGCCACTTCACACAAGATGACAAAACAAGATGTGCAACATAAAATACAACATAGGCTAATATATAAATATACAATTAAATAACCAATGCTAGGAATTACCAAGGTTGAGACACCTTAATTCCCAACATTCTCCCACTCTTTGAACACCTTGTAAGAGCCAATAGAAATAACAAGATTTAACTGCTATAGGCTGAGAGGCCCATAGACTCTGAACACCATCTGAACTTATCTGTGCCCACTGCTTTTGTCAATGCATTTGTAACATTCTTCAAAGTGTCTATCTTCTACAATATCACCTTCTCATCCTGTACCATGTCTCACACAAAATGAAACTGTACATCAATATGCTTTGTCCTGGCATGGAAAGTGAAATTCTTTGCTAAGCAAATCTCACTCTAACTGTGACAAAGTATAGTAATATGTCCTGCATCAACACCAATATTTGAACACAGCCTCTTAAGACAAATGGATTTCTTACAAGCATAAGTAGCTATCATATACTTAGCTTCTATCATGGACAAAGTGACCACAGGTTGCCACTTACTCATCCAACTAATTGCAGCACTGATGGATCTCCTGCTGTCAATGTCACCTGTCCAATCAAAATCCACAAATCCATGAATACTTATAGAATGTGGAGGTCCTATAGGATGACCATGATAACATAGGGAATACTCAAAATTACCATGCAAATATCTAAACACTCTCTTTACGATCTCATAACAAAAAACACGAAGATGTCTTATTAAAGGCTTCTTACCAGACCACACCTCCATGGGTGTCTTACCAACAAGAGCTGATGTAGGAGACTTGTTTACCAGGTAGCAAGCAGTGGCAACAACTTCAGCCCAAAACTTCTATTTGAGGCTAGCTCCACTAAGCATACTCCTAGCCTTCTCTATCAGCATCTTGTTCATCCTCTCTGCAACTCCATTTTGTTACGAGGTGTATGGAGTTGTCTTATGTCTTTCAATCCCATGTTCTTTACATAACTTAGCAAACTCTGTGGAACATAACTCACCACCATTATTAGTTCTCAAACACTTAATCTTTTTACTAGTTTAGTTCTCAACAAAAGCTTTAAATTCTTTAAACCGACTAAAGACTTCAGATTTGCTTCTGAGAAAATAAATCCATGTCCTACTGTATTCATCTATGATTGATACAAAATATACAGATTTGGAAATCAAAGGAACATTAACTAGACCAAACACATCAGAATGAATAAGATCCAACACACCAGAAGACTTATGAGAAATCAAGTAAAATTGAACACAGTTTTGGTTTCCATATATACAATGTTCACAAAACTCGAAATTGAGTTTACAATCATCTAACCCCTCAATGAGGTTTTTATTTTTCAAGGTTCTAAGACCCTTCTCACCAATGTGGCTAGGTCTCTTATGCCATAACATTGTCTTCTCAGCAAGAAGTCTAACTTCCAAAGCATGAACACCCTTGGGTACCCAAAATGCACTTCCATCAGAAGTAGACAACAGATCTTTTTACTGTTGGTTCCAATGGTGAAGATGAAGTGACTGCAGCTCTTTTCTTTGAGTCAGAAGAACTATTGCACTATGAAATGCATGCCTCCAGCCAAAATAGAGTACCTCTCTAAGTACCCTTCACAAGCACCATAGCTCCTCTAGTCATCTTGCATCCTTCATTCAAAAAGACAACCTACACACCTATATCATTCAATTTACTTATAGAAATCATGTTTTGTGCCAAGCCTGGGATGTGCATAACCCTAGAGATCCCCTTCACTCATCCATTAGGGAATCAAATTGTGACTCTTCCATGGCCAACTATCTTTAGATGAGAGTCGTCACCTAGGTACACTCTTCCACCATCGAACTCTTCATATTTTGTAAACTAGTCTCGATGCGAGGTCATGTGAAAAGAGGCACCAGAATCAGTCAGCTACACATCATTAGATGTATGGGTGACCAAGACAATGATGAAAGCATCACCATCATCTTGTGACTTGTCAGATTCAGAATCGGAGATGTTCTTCTTCTTTTTCTTCTTCTCCTCCTTGCACTCCTTTTTGAAATTCCTAGTTTTTCCAGAGTTCCAACATAGTGCCTTGGAGTTTCCAAGAGATTTGAATCTCCCATGGGATTTGGATATACCCTTCTCAGCTTTCTTGTCCTTCTTCTTCCCTTTCTCTTTGGGTCTTCAGTGAACCACAAGAGCTTCTTTGGCTGACTCAAATGACTTTCTCCGCATCTATTCAGATAACAACAAAGACACTACCTCATCCATCTTGAAGGTGGTTGTAGTGCTTTTGATATCCATTATAAGATATCCCATGAGTCTAGTAAAGAATAAAGCAAGGTCATACAATGATCCTCCTCCTCCATCTTCACACCAACGAATGTCAAGTGTACAACTAGCATATTAAAAGCATTCATGTGATCTGCAACAGATCCTCCATCTTCCATCCTTAGAGAAAATAGCTTCTTCCATAGGAACAACTTGTTTACTAGGGATTTAGCTTGATAAACATCACCAAGTTTCTTCCACAGCTCCTTCACGGTCTTGTCTTCATGAACATTTAACAGGATGAAATCAACTAAACAGAGTCTCACAAGACCCTTGGCTTTACGATCTTTGAGATCCCAATATGCTTGTGTCATTACCATTGGTTTTGTACTGGAAATTGTTTCCCATAGGTCTCTATCAACAAGCATGTCTTCCATTTTGCGTTTCCACAACTCAAAATTGTTGCCATTAAACTTCTCTACCTCTATTCTTTCGAATGTGCCTGCCATCGTCTTTGTACAACAGGATTACAAAATACTCTGCATAGACTTCCACTCAATCTAAGATCAATACAAAAAACCCCTACCCAGCAGCTAGGACCAAAACTGGCCAGACTCTGATACCAACTGCAAGGAAGCTAGGTGTGTGAAAATCGCTTCCTACACTAATCTAATGAGGGGAGAGGTATGAAAATTCCTTTAAATCCTTAGAATTGCAACAATATTAATCACATAAAATAAAGACTGCATCAGAAACACAACACATAAAGAGAGAGACAAGAGATACCGTGGGGAAAACCCTTTTGGGAGAAAAACCCCACACTCCAAAACATAGCTCAAATGTATTACAGTAAATAATCACATGTTACAATATAGTTTTAGAGCCAATGCTCTTGCAGGTGTCTTCAAAACTTGTATCTAAAGATATTTCGATAGCATAATAGTACCTGTTAAAAACTATATGCATCTCCTATCCAAGCACATGTTTAAATAGAGTTTACGAGACAAAATAGGAACCTTCTAGAGATGGGAATCCATCTTGGCCTCGTGGCCCAAAACCCATGCCTATGGACACTTGTCCAACATTACAACATGGATTTGACACTTGTCACAACACCCCATCCCAGTGTGGGCACCTAGTCCCAAGATAGGCTATGATAGATGCTCTTATGCACCTTACAGTTGTCATAGAATCTGTCATAATTGAGAGCACTTACAACTATAAGAGAATCTGTCATACACTAACTAAAAATAGCATATTCCTCTTACAACATCTCATAACCTCCCTTGGGCACCCAAAGATGCATTCCTCAAAGGTGCTCTTCAACACTTTTCTTCACCTGTCATAGGATCTTCTATTTACGACTCTTACGCATCATAGAATCTATCATAGGAATCTGTCATAACGGTTACGCATCATGATTCCTTACACACTACTCAAGATGCTGACACATGGTAGAAAACATCTACCACAATATGGGATGCCTATATCCATATGGGATGAGTTGACCATCCCAGTCACATTCCAAGTGGAGTGACAACACACCATGCCACTTCACACTAGATGACAAAACATGATGTGCAATATAAAATATAACATAGGCTAATAAATAAATATACAATTAAATAACCAATGCTAGGAATTACCAAGGTTAAGACATCTTAATTCCCAACAGCCTTCACCTTAGTTCTATTTACGATATGCGACAATCATTGATTTTATTCCCAACTACTCCATCAAATGGTCTAGATTCAAACACAGGTATACGGTGATCCAGTGGTGAGAGGGAGTTGCCAATTGGGTAGGTGTACTCTGAATTCAATTCTACAGTCAAAGCCAAAGGAGGTTGGATGAAATAGTGTAGTTCTTCAATGCTGAGGTACAACTACAGCTACAATTTAGATTTTTGGGTGGCTAGCGGGACTCTCTAGCATTCCTTCTTGAATGCTCTTGTAAGTCTTGCATGCAAACAGCCATTTGCAGAAGTTACAGTTCTACCAGAGGTATGGGCTCTGTCCCAGTTGTAGGAGGTTTTTGATCAGTGAATTGAATGTGGTATAGGTTGTCCTGGGTCCCTATGACCAGTTTCAAGGTTTATTGCAGGGGGAAGATTGGTATAGATTCTATTAAATTTATAGTCTTTAGAGACTTGTTCTGGGTTGTTATTCTGTCAAATTTTTTGTAGTCAGACCTTGTAATGCAATTGTAGGAATCATTAGAATCTAATGCAATATTATGCCTATAGCTAGGCCTTTTATGTCTTCTAGTTTGATTCAACAATGAATGTAATTAATTACTTTGTGTCTATCTTTTGCTACAATTTGTTCTACTTTGTAATGGTCATTTGACCTTCATGTTCAATATACTTCTAATATTTTGCCTCTCTTGTATTCTTTCTTTGTGTTTTATCTAAAGCTATAATCTATCTTGTGAGTAAAATGGATCCTTTATAGGTTACGATTTTCTATTCCCAAGCCTCTGACAAGATTGCAAGTCTGTCTGAGTTCTTTAGGCTTGAGATCATTGTTGTGTTGATTCAGATCAGCTACTACATATTAAATCTGGTGCATCACCTCTTCCCTTTCTGTTTCCTTCCATCCCTTTTCCCTTGCATGCATTAGCACTAGGTTTTGTTAATTTCTCTAAGCTTTAGGCTTAGAATGAGGAACCAACCTTCTCTAGAGGTCTGATCTCATATTGCAAGGTCCCACACCTTGAGATCATTCCCATTGTGTCATTAGAATGCTTGGACTCTCTCCAAGCTAGGTACAATTCTATGTGATAATAGTTTCTGGCACACCCAGTGGGACCCTCTATTCTGAGTAAGAGACGGACTAAGGACTCGGTGCCATTCTTGGTTCATTTTCTACTATGAAAGCTTTCAACATGCACCTGGCAACATTGTTTATCTAGATCCTACACAAGCATTCAACATTTCATGCCTGGAGTGCAGACGAGGTCTTCTTCTAGAGGTAATTTAAAATTCATAGAATTCTCTTTTGCTGATAGAAGAAGAAGAAATAGACTGTCTAGGTCCCATGTGAGGGCAAGTAGAAGTACTAATTCATCATATTCAAGAGGTTGTTCTACTACCCCTCCAGTCAATTTTCATGTTAGGTCTCAATATTCAAGAAGAACCCTACGCATACTTGTAATCAACTTGAATATCCCTAATATGGCTAGAAATCTTCCATTTGTTGCATTCCATGGAAATAGCCCTTCTAGACCTAACACAGTAAGATGACATCCCTACTTCAACCTTAAAGGCTATTCCATTTTTTATTGGTGAGAACTCTACTACCCTTGCTGAGCATATTCAAGATGTTGCTAGTGTCTGGTCGGTCCACCATGTCACTGGTGACAATGTGGCTATGAGATTGCTAGCCTCTTCATTCAAAGGAAAAGTATTGTAGTGGTACAGAGGTCTCCAAGAAAATTCTATCCATAACTGGGATGATTTGGGCACTAAATTATGCCAACACTTTGAAGACAAGAGTGACCACTTTTCACTAATGAAACAATTAGCTACAATCAAAAGAGCCCCTCACAAGTACATGGTAGACTTCAACTACTAATTTCAGAAGACATGGGATAGAATTCCCCTACTGGTAAAGCCCTCTCCAAACACTGCCTTCATCTATTACTTAAGGTCTTTGAATCTAGATATTGTTGTCATGATCCAGTCCATGGGTGGAACTGTATTACCTGATGCTTATGACACAACAATAAGACCATAAATTTGCCTAATTTAGGTAGGAAAAATTGCCCCAAGGCCACCAATGCCTTTATTTCTAGAGGCCCATGTTATTCCACTTATTGTGGATCGAATTCCCACCACCACTTATGTTGCTCCTCTAATTACACCTTCAATTGAAAAACTGGAGGATAAATATGTTGAGATAAGAAGGTTGTCCAATCAAGTGGTGATGTTAGAGAGGCACCAGGCACAACAAAATAGGCCTTATCATCCCTCCAACCAAACATAGAAACCCTTCAATCAGCATTATCAACAAAAAAGGCCACCATACCAAGGTAATATGAAAAGGCAAGGGAAGCCTAGTTATATTAGACCATTAAATGTTGTTAACCCTAATGCTGCTAGCACCCCAAGGCCCCTTGTCCCAATTCAACACAACTTGGCCCAAGATGGTGTTCAGTGTTATCCTTGCAGTCAACCACATGACCAAAATTTATGCCAAGGTGGACAGTTTAGTCATGCTTTGACAATACAAGAGCAACCAAAATTTAGGCCAGCAAGTCAACATCAATCAAGGAATGGTTGGAGACTAGGAACAAATGCAGAATGATGCTACCTTGATGACTATTGTGGTGTTAATTAGAGTGTTGGTCAAATGGCATTCAATACAAGAGCAAAGAGAAGAGCTACTAAAGATACATCAATGCCTACAGTTGGTCATACACCTATACCCAATGCGTTTCCAATAGTTACAACAAAAGAGAAAGTCCCTGAGTCTCCTTTGGGAGAAGCAAATCCGACGGTTGGTAGGGTAGATTTAGTACCCATTGTACAACCCCAATCCAATCAGTAGTCAAAAGGTGATCCAACTATCACTAGAACATCACAAAAGGGAAGTCAAATACCCTTTAGTATTGTGGATCAGATGAAGAAGACAAATCTAAGTGTCACTATGTGGGATGCATTGTTAATTCTGGCCCAAAGGAATCTTCTCCAAGAGGCCCTAACAGAGTTCAGTTAGCCTAATGTGGAGTTGATAAAAGAAAAGACAACTGCCCCAACAAACTTATGCCAACCAAGGAGGAAGCAAGCACAAGCAAAACCAGTAAGCCCCCTCCATTTTATGTCTCCTTAATCATAGGCAACAAATTGTTACATAATTGTATGATATATTCTAGGGCAAGTACTTTAGTCATGCCAAAAAATATTGCTGATAGGTTGGGTATTAAGTATGAACCTGTGAATAAGGGTGTAGTAAAATTAGATAGTACTATTGTGAAGACAGTAGGGGTCATCAAAGTTTTGGAACTCACTTTGCATGCATGTCTTGGCTGTTATGTTTCACAAGATATATTAGTTATAGACCTCCCTACATACTTTGGCATATGCTTGTCTAGGGATTTCACTGCTAAATAGGTGGGTACTTGTCTTCTGATTGATCCCACATGTTTACAACTAGATATGGAACCAAAGTGACTATTAGGGCTGAGCCTAATGCAAATGACCATATAGAGCCCTACTCTCCCAACCCAACCAACATGAGTTGGAGGAAGAGGACAACAATATGCATGAGGCTGCAACCTTTGTGGAGGAAATACCTGACATACTGTTGGATGATTGGGCTAATTATTTTTAGTTTGACTCTCCTAATCACATAGAGAATATAGGGTTGGGTACTTATTGTATCCATGAGGAGGTTGCTACTATCCCCAATCTTGAAAAAGAAAAGTCAAACCCAAGTGGGATGTGGTAGATGTACTTTGATGGCTCCAGAAGCAAAAATGGAGTAGGTGTTGGGGTTGTACTGATTTCACCCCAAAAGGAAACTTATTTCTCTTCATTTAGATTGTAGTTTAGCTATACTAACAATGTAGCTGAGTATAAATCTTTTATTTAGGGCATGCAGTTGGAACAAAAAAGAGGAATAAAATTTTTACAAGTATTTAGTGATAGTGAACTGGTTGTCCACCAAATCAGAAAACTAAGTACTTCAAAGAATGACTTGATAAAGTCATATAAGCACAGGGTCTGAGACCTAATTGAAAACTTTGATGTCTTCAACATTCAGGCAGTTCCCAGGTAGAAAAACAAAGATGTTGATAGACTGGCCATAGTTGGAGCTCAATTTGACATTCCTTGGAATGTCAAACATAATTCAGATTAGCATTTAAAGGTTGTGGTTAGGCCAGTTGTGCCTGATAACATCATAAGCTGACAGGTAGTTGGAAATGATTAGCAAATTATGAACTTCTTACAAGATGAGGTAGAGTTTGCTGCTAAAAATCAGTCAGTATTGCAAGAGCAATATGGTGAGCAGGTGATCCAACTAAAGACCAACAAGTTACCTAGAGGACTAATCACCTTGGAAAACATATTTGGTGTTGATGATCAGCCAAAGAAAGAGAAAATGAACATGACAATAAGAAAAGAAGGTTATGAAGAGGTAGAAATTGCACAAGGAAGATTCCTAAAACATGGCAAGGTATGTAGTCAAGCTGAGAGGCAAGGTTTCATTAACCTTTGTAATGAATTAATGATTTTATAGCTTGTGTTTATAGGGATTTAAAATTCTTTGATCCTAGTTTAATCCAACATACTATTAACCTAGAACCTAATGTAAAGCCTATCTACCAAAAACAAAGGCCAATCAATCCAAAAATAGAACAATTAATCAGAAAAGAGCTATCCAAACTCATAGAGGCTAAGATAATTTATCACATTAAGCATTCCTCTTGGGTAGCCAACTTAGTTCCAGTTAGGAAGAAGAATGGGGAGATTATATTATGTGTGGACTTTAGAGATTTGAACAAGGCCTCACTTAAGGACCACTATCCACTCCCTTCCATGGAGCAGATTTTACAAACAGTAGTAGATGCTGAAAAGTTTTCACTTGTAGATGGCTACTCAGGCTACAATCAAATTCTTGTGAAAGAATTAGATCAGTACAAAACAACCTTTACCACCAAGTGGGGTACTTTGACTTATCAAAAGATGTCTTTTGGATTGACAAATGTTGGAATAACTCTTCAGAGAGCAATGGATCTGGCCTTCAAAAGCTTAATCAATGATATTATTCTAGTGTATCTTGATGATTTGACCATGTATTCTAAGCATACAGCTGACCATTTGGGTCATTTGAGAAAAGTTTTTGAAAGATGCAAGGAATATGGGATATCATTGAATCCAAAAAAGTGTGTATTTGTTGTTCCAGAGGGCAAGCTGCTAGGGCATGTGGTTTCTAAACAAGGATTGGCCATTGATCCAGAAAGAACAAGTTTCATTTTGGCTCTTCCTCTTCCCATTCATAAGAAAGGTTTGCAAAGCTTCCTAGGTAAGATCAACTTTGTGAGGAAGTTCATACCTAACTTTTCTTCAATAGCAAAACCCCTCACAGCTATATTAAAAAAGAATGTTGCTTCCACTTGTTCCAAAGAAGGCAGAGATGGTTTTGAATCCATCAAGTAGGCTATTGCTCAATCCCCTACACTAATAAACCCTAGTTATGAGAAAGATTTTATTTTGTATTGCTTTGGAGGAAAGGAGGTTATATCAGCTGTCTTGACACAACAAAATGAGGAGAAGCTAGAACAACCAATTTCTTTCTTCAACCAGCCTCCCAAAGAATACAAACTAAGGTATGATTTTATATAAAAATAGGCATTTGTTGTAGTGAAGGCCCTAAAAAAGTTCAGGCATATGCTTTCTAGCAGAAAAATTCAGTTGATGGTGAACCACCCTAGTGTGAAAGAATTCCTCTTAAGTAGGGATATCAATGAAAAGAGAGCTGGGTGTATCACAAAGGTAATGGAGTATGATATCAACATCAACATTACCAAGCAAGTTCATGGAAAATGTCTATGTGAACAAATGGCATAAGACGTCAGGGACAAAGATGATGTTGTATACGTCCAAGGATAGGCACAACTAATTGAGCCTCATACTCCAACTAATTGGTATCATGTCATGGTCACATTTCTACAGTCAGGTAGATGTCTAGATGGATTGGATCAGGCTAAAAGAAGGTATTTCAAACTCCAATCTATCCCTTATGTTATTATTGATGATGTATTATTTAGAAAAGATATCAATGGAGTTCTTCTTAGGTGTATTACTCAGAACCAGACCTCTAGGGTCTTAGAAGAATTTCATAATGGTCGTGCTGGTGGCCATTATTCTCCAAGGACAACTACAATTAAAATCATGAGGGTTGGTTATTATTGGCCTAGTCTATTCAGTGATACACACAAATGGATAAGGAAATTTAAAGAATGTGCATTATTTTCTAGAAAGTAGAGGCTGGTAGTTCTTCCCCTTCATCCAATCCAAACAGATCAGCCTTTTGCTCAATGGGGTTTCGACATCATTAGAGTAGTTAATCCACCTTCTAGTGTTGGCCATAAGTGGATTCTCATAGCCACTGATTATTTCACTAGGTGCACAAAGGTAGTTTCATTACGAGATGCCACATAAGCATCCATTGTGGACTTCCTTGAGGGTATAGCTACAAGGTTTGGTGTGCCATCCACCATTATATCTAATAATGCCAAGGTCTTTATAGGCACAAAGGTTAGTGAATGGGCACTAAATTATGGATTTTACATGAAGACCTCATCTAATTAGGTACAAGGAAATGGCTTGGTTGAGTCCACCAATATAAATCTGATCAGAATCATCAAGAAGACAGTGGAGGATAATCAAAGAACCTGGCACTCCAGGTTAAAGACTGCTCTTCGGGCTGATAGAATCACTCCCAAAAGAGCCATAAGTAACTCTCCTTTTGTACTTTTGTATGGGAGAGAAGCAAGGGTTACTTTATCATTCGAATTGCATTCTCTTGAGTTGGTGTAGCAGTTGGAAATAATGGAAAATGGTACCATGATAGTCAGACTTGCAAAGTTGTTGGAACTTGAAGATAAGAGGAATACTACCATGAAGACCCTTGAAGACCATCAAGGTCAAGTTAAGAGAACTTTTCATAGAAAATCTACTGACAGAACATTTAGTGAAGGAGATATAGTTCTAAAATGGGATGCAGATAGGGCTAAGGCTAGAAGACATTCAAAGTTTGATGCCATGTGGAGTGGCCCCTACATTATTACTAGCTGTAAGAACGCTAATGCATTTCAACTCTCTAGGATAAATGGAGAGGTTCTACCAATCCCAGTCAATGGGATTCATCTCAATCTTTTCTTTTAGCATGGTTGTGAGACTTTGTAAATAGGTTAGATGTTTGCTTCCTCTACACTATGTTGTATTCTCATTAGGATGATACATGCTTGGTTTGTTTTATTTTATCCTGGTGGCATGCCAAACTTTTGACTCCCCTATTTTTATTACAGTCCTCTTTTGACCCCACGCCCAATGGATGTTTAAGGCCACTAGTCTTTTGTTTAGCAAGAAAACATCCCTGTGAGTCACCAAAGTGTTGACCCATTCTACTCTACCTGAGTCAAATAGTTCACCTTGTAAATCCCCTTGAAATTCCTTGGAATCTATCTCTACAAGCCTTAAAATTCTCCAAATCCCAGTGAATCCTTGCAAAAAAATAGAAAAACCCAAAACCCTATAGGCTTCACAGTCTTCCTTCACGGAGTTTTCCATCTTCATACTTCGTTGTTTTGGCATGGATGTCTATCATCTAGATGTCTGGATATTATCTTAATATCCAGACCTTAGTCGATAGCTAGACCTTATCTAATGTTTGAATATTATCTTAACATCTGGACCTTATCTAAGATCTAGATCTTTTCTAAGGCCCCTTGTGTTCATCTTACCTAGCACAACCACCTTTTAAAAAAATGTTTTGCACTTGTACACATATGGCCACTTAAGTTCTCCATCACACTTTTCCTTCACATCGTATTTTGTCTTCTACTGATCCATGACAAATTGTGATGTGCGATGGGCCTTCTAGGTAGATAGGTGGTAGCTTCCTCAATTCATCAAAGTGTTCCTTCACATCACATTTGTTCTTCTGACACTTCATTCTAAAATGCAATGTGCAATGAAGTGTTTCTTGGGACAGGTGTCTGCTCTCTATTCCATCACAAGAATCCTTCGCATCATGATTTTCTCTTGAAGAAGCTGGTGGAAAGCATGATATGCACTGGTGCTTGGATCTCTGCCATGTGCCTACATCATTCTCCATCACACATATCCTTCTCATTGTATTTATGTTCTCAGCGCCCATGCTCCATATGCGATGTGTGATGGCTATTGATTTATGCAAGGTGGCTTCATCCAACGGTCCAGATTTAAAGCTAGGCTCTAGACATGTTCCTATGTTCTGATCCTCAAAGTGAATGTCCCAATGATGTCATTCAGATCCCCTCTACAAGAAAGCACTTGAAGTGATGATGTCATCAGGACATTCTAGTGGATATTTGGCAAGTCTTAATGTCCTAATCCTCCCAATATACAGTGATTCTATCAGGATATGGATGTTAGTTTCATGGCCATGGACATAAAGAAGCATCCAGATATTAGGCTAATATATGAATATCAAGTTAACATCTAGACATCAGGTATTCATGCGGATGACAACCCGATTGGCCATGAAGCTAAAATTTGACAGATGCATTTGGATATCAGGATTTTGAGGCTTAAGTGTTTAGTTGGGATATATCATCTAGATATTTGCAAATGTGCAAACCTTGAAGATATTCATGGATATCTTCTTCATCCTCAGGAATTTCCACGTGATCCAAAAGGCAAAATTGCTTATTTTTTCATCCTCTTTCATTTGGTAGGCTTCTGAGGGAAATCCTCACTCCAAAATTATGATCTAATATGCATGACCCAGACATGGATATGCATATTTGGGTATTAGGATAAGTTGTCGACCAGGAAGGAATATGCGGACTCGCCCGATAAGGTATAAAACATGGAATATCCTATGCTAGGTGTCAGCTTCACAGTTTATCACACATGTTCTTCGTATTGCAATTGTGTTCCCCTCTGCCTTAGTGCTATTTGCAATACGTGATGGTCATTGATTTTGTTCCTGACAGATCCATCCAACGGTGTAGATTCAAATGCATGTATATGGTGATCCAGTGCCGAGAGGGAGTTGTCAATTGGGTAGGTGTATTCCACATTCAATTCTATAGTTAGAGATGAAGGAGGTTGGATGGAATAGTGAAATTCTTCAATGCTAACATATAGTTGTAACTACAATTTAAATTTTTGGGTGGCTGGCAAAACTCTCTAGCATTCTTCTTGAATGCTCTTGCCAGTCTTGTGTGCAAGCATCCATTTGTAGAGGTTGCAGGTCTGCCAGAGGTATGGGCTTTGTCCCAGTTACAGGAGGTTTCTGATCAGTGAATTAGATGTGGTATAGGCTATCTTGGGTCCTTATGACCAGTTTGAATGTTTACTATAGGGGGAAGATTGGTATAAATTTTGTAAAATTTTTAATCTTCAGAGAGTTGTTCTGGGTTGTTATGCTGCCAATTTTTTTGTAGTCAGACCTTGTAATGCAATTGCAGGAATCACTAGAATTTGATGCATTGTGCTTGTAGCTAGGCCTTTGATGTCTTCTAGTTTGATTCAATAATGAATGTAATTGATTACTTTTTGTGTATCTTCTCCTACAATTTGTTATGCTCTGTAATGGTCATTTGACCTTCATGATCAATATACTTCTAATATTTTACTTCTCTTGTATTATGTGTCTATGTTTTATCTGAAGCTATAATCTATCTTGTGAGTAAAATGGCTCCTTTATAAGTTATGATTTTCTATTCGAAAGCCTCTATTAGGATTGCAAGTCTTTGTGAGTTCTTTAGGGTTGAGATCATTGTTGTGTTGATTCATATTAGCTACTACATATTAAATCTGGTGCATCACCTCTTCCCTTTTTGTTTGCTTCCAACCCTTTTCCCTTGCATGCATTAGCACTAGGTTTAGTTAATGTTTCTAAGATTTAGGATTAGAATGAGGAACTAACCTTCTCTGGAGGTTTGATCTCATATTGCAAGGTCCCACACCTTGAGATCATTGCCATTGTGTCATTAGAATACTTGGACTCTCTCCAAGATGGGTGCAATTCTATGTGATAACAAGTACCTTTCACCTTGTTGACTTTTTGTTCTTGTAGGACCACGTAGGTTAGTGTGAATCAGATCCAATGGCATTATTGAAGAACATTCCTTGCTCTTAGATCTTGACTTTGTCTGCTTTCCCATCTGACATTCCTTGCATAAAGTGTTTGCAGGCTTGGTTATCTTAGGCATATCTCTCATTGCATGAATATAGTTGATCTTTCCCATATTATTAGAGTTGATGTGTTTGGTTTGCTTGTGCCACAACCAACACTTACTAGATTGAGCCAATAAATAGGTTCTTCCATTTACCTCTTTTAGATTATAGATATCTCCATATGTCTTAATACCTTCTGCAACAAGTCTTACAGACCTTGCCTTACTGATTTCACATCCTTTGGCATGAAAAGTAAGGTTGTATCCTTTACTACACATCTGACTGACACTGAGAAGATTGTGCTTTAGCCTTTTGACATAGAGGACATCCCTAGTCTTGTTCTTCCCATCAATAGTTATAGCACCCTTTCCACATATTTGTGATGACTCAGCACCACCAAACTTAGCAGCTCCACCATTCCACTTCTTAAGGCTAATAAAGTTCTCCTTGTCAACAATCATGTGGTTAGAGAAACCACTATCAATTTCCCAAGCATTGGCTTCTTCTTTTGCATGAAAGGCAGTCCATACAACCATTAATTTTTCATTATCTTGGTCATCTTGCAAGGTATTAGACTTCTCACATTTTCAAATATCATCCTTTTTGTCACCAACATTCAAGGCCATGAAAAGTGTTTCATCATTTGAATCATCATGATCCTCATTTTATTAAGTGTAGCTATTCTCCATGGAGTAAATTCCCTTTTTGAACTTCTCTTTCTTGTTACTACTCCTTGAATCTTTAAAAGGACATTTAGAAGCAAAATGACCAGTTTTCCCACAATTGAAGCATTTGAAAGGTAACTTACCTTTATACTTGTCAGTACCCTTCTTTAATCTTCTTACAAAGTTTGTCTCCACCTCATCAAGGTCATCATCTTGATCAGTTGCTTCATCTTCTGCCCTCTTACTTACTTTGAATGTTGCTTCCTTCTTTGGAGCACCTTTGTCAAATTCTCTCATTTCAAAGGTTGTGAAAGCACCAAACAATTGATCTACTATATAGGCATCCAAGTCCTTAGATTCCTCAATACCAGATACCTTACGACTATAAGATTTAGGGAGAGATCTTAGAACCTTCTTCACAATCTCATCTTCTTTCACTTCTCCACCAAGACCTCTGATGCCATTAACTACTTCATCCACTCAGAGAATATAAAAGGAAATGTCATCTTCTTCTGTCATCCTCAGGGTTTCAAATTTGCTCTTGAAGATTTGTATCTTGGCTTGCTTCACTTTGCTATCTCCTTCATAAATTCTACTAAGTTTTACCTAGACATCCTTAGTAAATTTCCAACTCATTACCTTCAAAAGTTTTGAATTAGCTAGCCCACTCATGGTAGCACTCTTTGCCTTGGCATTGTTATCATACAACTTAATCTCATCAACATCTATAGGATTAGAAGCAGGAGTAGTGTAACCATTCTTGACAGCTTGCCAAACACCAAACCCTAGAGAGGATGAATATTTTTCCATCCTTAGCTTCCAAATGGTGTAATTTGTTCCATCAAACATAGGTGCCTTGTGAAATCCATTATTAGCCATTCTAGAATTTCCTCAAGTGGCTAAGCTTCTTCTAGGTAACTTATCTCTAATACCAATTGTTGAACACACCCAGATACTGAGAGGAGGGGCTGAATCAATATCCAAACAAATCTCAAATTCTCTGAAGCAGATTAAAAATTAAACTTTACATCATTAACATAAACATGAAAGATCAATACAAAGCACAACAACAAATAACACCAGATATACATGGAAAATCCCAAAAGGGGAAAAACCATAGTGAGGATTAACTCACAATATATGAAGCTCACTATAATTGATAAGAGGTTACAACTTTGTTTTAGGGCTACAACCCAAGGAAGCTACCACTCCCTGCTGACTTTGTTTTATGACTTCAACCAAAGGAAGCTACTACTCCCTGAAGAAAGATTTTAGGGTCACTCCCAAGGAAGCTACAACTCCTTGTAGACTTTGTTTTTGGGCTACAACCCAAGGAAGCAACTACTCCCTGAACTAGGAACAAACTCAGAAAAAATTTACAGCATGACAGTCCTTCTACTATTTGATAACTGATGTAGTGAAGCTCACTCCTTTTAATAACTGCAATTCTACCTTTTTACTCCTTTTTGATGATTGTATCAGTTATGCACACTCTTCACTTCCTTTGTGTCACAAAATTATCTTCAAGATGAATCTAGACATGATCTATTACTTTTGTTCTTTCTCCCTCAGTTGCACATCATAATGCATTACACATCCACACTCTGCTTTTCACACCTTCACATTCGCAATCATACCTTACCTAGATCTACTAGGTTTACAATATATATATATATATATATATATATATAATACATTGATTACATTGCCTATCGACCAAAGACACTAAGAATATTACAATTACAAGTCGGCCAGAGATCAACTATCATGAAACATGTAGAGGGCAAGCCTTATCATGAACTACACACAACACGGGGAAGAGGAACATGCCTTGTGGATCCCAACCAAGGCTTAAATTTGATAGTTGTATAGTTGTATTTCAAAATTTTTTAAGTAAAATACAATCAAACTTTTAAAAAGACTATATCATATGACAAGAGAGATTTTGGACAAACTTCCGAAGTTTATATAGGATTATGATGATATATATATTTGGTTTTTATATAATTTAAATATACTAAAGTATGTCATAGTGTTTTGCAAGCACCATTGAATAGATAACTGTGATAAAGAGATTCCCTGACAAGCAAGGTTGACTATCAAATTTAAGCCCTAAGATTCCCAACACATGCTTAACTTGGTCCTAAACATCCTTCACAGCAATGGTCTTCAAGGAATATCATTCACACACTTAATACATTTGAAATAGGTTAGCCTTAAGAAAGAAAATATGAGGCTAGTAGCATATCGGCCATTACAACTTGGCAGTACTCATGGATGATCAAACATTACTTGTGACTCTCAGATGAGTCGGCATGACACATACAACACCTCCAAACACTCCTTTATTTTTGCACAATAAATACTTTGAACCACACATCATCAACATTCCTTAGTCAACCAGGAAAGAGAATAACCCAACAACACCATCATTCCAGACCACAACTAGTTCCAGAGAAGGTAGAAAATACCTTGTAAATCATCAAGAAACATCAAAAGATCATCAGGATTATTTATCATTAGCCAATTCACCATTTAATGCAGCAACAAGTCGGTGCACATCATCAACATATATTTTGGGAACAATTAGGCATCTGAAACTGTCTGTAGCACACTGTCATTTAGAAAACTAAACTTGCAGACCACAAAAACACTTGATACTACAAGCTATAATGCATTTAACATCTTTGAACATGTCCTCAAAAGTGCATGACCAAATATTCACTTCCAGAGGAATGTGGAGCATTCCAACAAACCTTCATCACCACTTTACTCTACCAAAGCACAAACTAGAACTCTGTCACTAGTAACTTTCTCTGTGGAAGGTGTAAAGACATGATCTCTTGGATATAACACCTTCACAACTCAATGAACTTAACTTTTGAACCACATGATCATATCTGCAAATGCGGAGGAATATGAAGCATTCTTCCAAACTGACTTCAAAGCAACTTCCTGCAACAGAAACCTTCACCAACCTCCGGAGGCCAGAACCTTCTTGTAGCAACATATAATTTCTTAGGAACAACATGAAAGAGCATGTAACATATTACATACCATCAGCAACATCTCCCATTATCAGCATTACTTTATCTTAGTGCTTCTAACTCCCATCTTCATATATCTTCTTGATGCTTCTAATTCCCATCTTAATATGTCTTCTCTATTGTCAACAAACATACTCAATGCCACAGTCTCTACTGACCTTAACAAGACATGACATTCAACCATGAACATCAGGAACATCAATGACAGTCACATCACAATCACATAACATCCAACATTAGCAACATATCAGACAACCCAAACTGAATGTTGACATGAGTGTTACAACCACATTAGTGACAACCTTTGAGTGTTGACATTAATGACTATGTGTTGACATCAATGACAATCTTAGGAAACATATGTGCAACAAAAATTAGATAAAGAAATAGAGAAGAGAAAGAGAGGAACAAAAGAAAAGAAAGAATTAAAAAATAAGATAAACAAATAGAAATAAAGAAATGAGAAATAAATAAAAAGAGAAAGATAAAAAGAGAGATAACGACTCAAGAGAGTAAAAAATGGAGCTTTCTATGAAAATATGTTTGTGTCTATATCAAGGTCTATCTCCCCATGTCTATCTCTCCCTTTCCCTCTCTTCCTTTCCCTCTCTCCCCCTCTCTTTCCCCCACCCTCTATCTCTTCCCCATCCTCTATCTCTCCCCCATTCTATATCTCTATCTACTCCCCTCTCCCTCTCCCTCTCCATCTCTTCCTCTCTATCTCTCCCTCTCTATATCTCTATATACTTTATCTCTCTCTCTCTCTCTATCTCTCCCTCTCTATATCTCTATATACTTTATCTCTCTCTCTCTCTCTCTCTCTCTCTCTCTCTCTCTCTCTCTCTCTCTCTCTCTCTCTCTCTCTCTCTCTCTCTCTCTCTCTCTCTCTCTCTCTCTCTCTCTGTTTCTCCCTCTCTCTCTTTATATATATATATATATATATATATATATATATATATATATATATATATATATATATATATATATATATATATATGTATGTATATATATATATGTATGTATATATATATGTATGTATATATATATGTATGTATATATATATGTATGTATATATATATATATACATACATATATATATATACATATATATATATATGTATATATATATGTATGTATATATATATATGTATATATACATATGTATGTATATATATATGTATATATACATATGTATGTATATATATACATATATGTATATATATATACATATATATATGTATATATACATATGTATATATATGTATATATATACATATGTATATATACATATATATATACATATATATATACATATGTATATATGTATACATATATATACATATATATGTATATATATACATATATATGTATACATATATACATATGTATATATATATATATGTGTGTGTGTGTGTGTGTATATGTATATATATCCCTCTCTTACTCTTTCAATGCTTCAAAACCAAAGTAAACAACACTTTCAAATACTTGAAAATGAAAAATGCAAAAGAAAATATACCAAACATTTCAACTTCATCAAAGATAGAAATAACCAAAGTAATCACTATCTTTCAATTGTCTTTTCACACCAAATGTGTCCTAGGATTACAAAAGATTGGATTGAGTTTGTCCTTGATGAAATTCAAGAAAATGTGCCCACATTTAGGAAAATAAGAGAACACAATGAATAGAGATAGGTAAGAGAAGATACTCGCTTAAGAGAACCCACTTTCTTAGAAAAGATGATTGCACATATTGATGCTAGAATCACAACTAACTAGCATTGCAAAGAGAATGTTTAAACACCCCAATAGTTCAAGTGACAACTACTCCACATTCTACATCTCAAATCAATACCATAGTCTACCACTAGGAACTCCTTCCTTGTGAAGTGAGTGGACTTGGTGACATGACTCATATTCCACACAACCATGTCACTACCATCTAGGAGATCCTCTTGCTATGAGAAGAGAGTGATTAGCTAAATTCTCCTTTGCTTAGATAGATTTTTTTGGAAGAGCACAAGTAATTCAAGCCATACCATCAATAAGGGTGTAGCACATATTGCATGTTGTATTTTGAGTCCACCTCATTCACTTTTTGTGATGAGAAGATTTAGAATATCACATATTTTGGTGAAACTAACATGAATGGAAAATTCTTCTAGACAATCCCTCTCATTTTGTTTCTTCCACCTTTCCCTCACCTTGTCTTCCCATTTTTTGTGGTACTTATGGTACCAATAACACAATAGGGACAAGGTCCCTTAGACCTAGCTATCCCTCCTTCATTCAACTTGTACATCCTTCCCAATCCATTAGAACCTATCTCAAATAGGTATGATTATAAAGATGTTAACTTGAATGGTGGACAACAATGATCAGATAACTTCATCACTTTTGATAACCTAGTGTGAGACCAAGATACTATGATTAAACCAAACCTAGATCAAATTAGAGAACTCAAGTGCTCATTTGATCAAAAATCCATCATTAGGGTCATCCTATCACAAACTACAAAGACAATACCACTTGAATTGACAATGAGGTGAGAAGCATAGAGAAAGAGCTAGAAGAATCTTGTATAGCATGAGAGGCTCCCAATATAGCTTATCAACATGAATGGGATGAAGAATTCCAAGGGATAGTAGAAAGCTTCCTTGAGTAAAGAAAAAACATGACTACTCAACCCTCGCTTACTAAACACAACCCACCTCATGATGGATAAATACAAAACAAAGGAGATGCTACCTTAGGAGCTCTCATAGCCACAATGATCCAATCGATCAGGATCATTGAAGCTAGGATCCTTGAAGAGAGAGACGTGGGGATATAGAGAGGGAAACATAGATAGAGATAGAGAGGGAGAGGGAAGGGGAGAGAGAGAGGGGAAGAGATTAAGAGATATAGATAAAGAGAGGGAGAGAGAGGAAAGGAGGGAGGAAGGGAGAGATAGAGAGAGGGATGGAGGGAGAGATAGAGAGGGATGGAGGGAGATGGAGATGGGGGAGATGGAAATATATAGATAGAGAGAGGGGAATCAGAGGAGGAGATTGAGGGATATATAAAGAGAGTGGGAGTTATGGGGGAGATTGAGGGATATGGATAGAGAGGGGAGAGAGAGAGAGAGAGAGGCAAAAGAGATGGAGGATAGAGACATTGAGAGAGGGGGGAGATAGAGGGGAGATTGAGGGATATAGATAGAGAGTGGGAGAGAGGGGGGAGATTTAGGGATATGCATAGAGAGGGAGAGATAGAGAGTTGGAGAGTGACAATGAGAGATAGATATAGAGAGAGGGAGAGATAGAGATAGAGATGCAAAATATGGAAGCATAGACAAGGCACATGAACTGTTCGACAAAATGCCTCAAATAAATGTGTTCTCATGGAATTACCTAATTGCAGGATACTAACAAAATGGTTTTCTTGAAAAGTCTGTAGAAACTTTCAACCAAATACAATGGGAAGGTGTATGATACTAACAAAATGGATTTGTTAAATAGTATTTAGAAACTTTCAACCAAATGCAATAGGCAGGTGTATGCTAATGTTTTATGTTCAACAAAATTCACTCATGTTTTGTGGAACACAAAACATGGAAAGTCTTTAAAAACTTTTAACCAAATGCAATGGGTAGGTGTGCTCACGTTTTGTGTTCAACAAAACATGCTCACATTTTGTGCAACACAAAACACGCTCGTGTTTTGTGGACCACAAAATGTGATCATTCAATATTATGGCTTGGTATTCACCCAGCCATAACACAATCATGTTATGTCCATTTAAACATAACGCAAGTGCGTTATTACAAAAATTACTTATTTGGCCTTTTTTTGTACACCATTTCCATGCACTTACCCTATAATGATGAAATTATCAATGTTTTTTTATGCTATGTGAATCAACTTATTTTCTCGTCTCTGTTTTTAGTACATAACGAGGTTGAGATGTTTTGTATATAGTTATTCAAAATATTGAACCTTTTAGTGGTTTTTTCCCTTCCTCACATTCATGAATTTTGTGCAAAGTATAGGAACTATCTGAATAGTTGTATATGGATAACTATCCTAGCCCTTTATTGTGTCATTAGACATGTCTATCATTACTTGTATTATTACAACAATCCACTCAACATTTGAGATAGTTATATAATTAACCTATGGTTTGTTGTTTTCTATTTGGTAGTCAAATTATTTTTATGTACATTCTAATCTTTCAAAGCTAAGAGTAACTAAAGGTCTCTCTTATTTTATGGGAAAAAATTTATAGCTCAATTACACCTTTTATTGACTATGCATAATGATATGATTTAAATTCCAGTAGATTATAAGTTAACTTGTTTAAAGGTATCCAAGTGTAGAGACTCACCACCATCTAAAATAGGTTACTAATTGACGAGACTATAAATTATCTCATCTATTAGCTAAATAAAAGCATGTCTTTTTGACAATTAGTGTCATTGCATGTCTTAATGATATTGCATGTTTTCCTTGTAATTAATAATTAGTAGATTAAAGAATAAATTTTGTCAAGTTGGAGCGCTGGAAAACTTCCTAGAAAGAAGTACAAAAACATGAAGTTAAAAATGTAGTCTCAGTAAAACGATGATATCTCCTTCATTTGTCAATGAATTCCAAAATTTTAAAATGATCTAGAAAAATGAGAATGAGGGGAAGAAAATCTAGAAAACGTTTGAGATAGATTGTCAAAATAAGCTAGTAGTTTGTGACATAAATTGACTTAAATAAAAGTGGTGTGATAGAAGGCAATGAAATTGGAGGAATAAGTTATAGATTTTCTCCCTAAGAATGGGATCTTAGATCCATATTCTTGGAAGATTGATTAAGAATAAGTATTCTATAAATGCATCAAGGAATCAAATGGGGAGAGTTTTATAAAATAATATAGTTCACTATTTTAGCAACAGTAGTTGTTTGTAGTTTCATTTCTTAGCAATCTTTCCATTCCCTATTCTTTACATTTCTAGTATTTCCATTTACAATCTTCTTAGGATAGATTTGATTCCAGTATTTCCCTTCACAAGCTTGTTAGGATAGATTTAATTCCATCATTTTCATTTACAAGATCTTAGATTAGATTTGATTGCGGTAATTTGTTTCATGTATTCCTTTCAATTCTATTTGTAGAAAATATTGTTATACAAAGTATTTCTTCTCCTTTTTGCATATAGCCTTGGACACCGCCCTGGATTGACATTTATAATTAAATGATGAGGATTGTACCGACCCTCATCACTAATTTTGCACATCATTTATGATTTGTTCATTTTTCTATAACAATTATTTTGTTAAAAGCTAGCAAGTCTATTATTACTTGAGTAATTATTTACGATGATTTGGACTACTATATTGCTAGAATATGAGCTTTCTAAATAGGTGAGAATTATAAAGCTTGTTAAAGAGATTCATTTCTTGATAGTTTTGATTCCAAATAGTATGATCACATATGTTTTTGCTGACATATATAAACTATCTCTCATATATATATATATATATATATATATATATATATATATATATATGAGAGATAGTTTAGTTTAGATAAATAATTTTAGTGGTAGGCATGTATATAATTTTCACCACAAGGATATGTTGAGAGAACACTTTTGATAAACAAGTGCCACATAGTGGCTAGTACATGTTGCTTGTTTTTATTTGTATATGTATATAGTAAGATTGACATAAATGAATGCATTAGAACGAGGCATTTGTGAACATAAAGCAATGATTTGTGTTAAAATATAATAGTGTAAAATGTCTTGTAATTGTGCTTCCAAGGTAGAAATATTGATAAACAAAATTCAAATAGATGATAAGTGGTTTTTGTTTCTACTTTACCTTGGTTTAAAAGAAAATAAAAAGATGATAGAGCACAGTTGATTTTACACATATAAATGAAAAATGTTTACTATGCCTAATGCCTCAAATTTGTGTAAAATATAGTAGGAATCATTGCATTATAATAGCAGCTGCAAAGTACTATCATCAAATAAATAGAAATACCTATTTGTGTTTCCTTAAGAAAATACCCATTATCGATCTGACTTAGATATTCGTGTGCTTGAAACTTAGCATGTCAAGACTAACTTGTGAGTTCTCTTCAACAAAAGATTTTCAATAGTTTAAATCAAATTAGATCTAGCATTGCATTAGTAAGATCTACTACCAATAGAAGAAATAATGGTCCTACAAAGCTACTAGATCACCATGTAAAGCAACTTGACACATTAATAAAATTATATTGTGTCTGATAATTCATGCATGGGATCCCATACAGCTTCATATGGTTATTGATGTTGGTTCATGTGTGTACTTCCATATAGCTTAAATTCCTTCTATTTTATAGGTAGGTTGTGATACATTTTTGTTGGAAGCTTGCTGAGTTATCATTGATGTCAACCTCTAGCAAATGGTTCACTTGGTTTCCAAGTTCTTTAGAGAAAATTTGAATAAAAAGGTGTGTAGTGTGATAGAGGTATGTTCAGTGTTATGCTCCACATTTCTTCATAGTTGAAGATATGCTTGTGTGGTTTGGAAGTAATGATCAGAGGTGTTCAAAGATGTTATATCTAGGGTTTCAGGTTCTAGATCATATGGACAGTGGAAAATTTGTTTGATAGAGTGTTCACCTGAGAAGAAGGTTGTCTAGGAGAAATGAGATTGCTCCACATTTCTCCACATTGAGGTTTCTTGTCTTGCGGATCTGGAAACATCCTTATATTGTCTAAATTTACCTTCCCTTGAATTTCCAATGTTGGTTTTCTCCACAAACTTAGTTCTTGTATTGGAGTTCTGTAGTAGTGTATCCTGATGTGCAGAATGAAGACATTCTTTGTTTCAGGTGGTTGCAGCAGTGTTGCAGAAAATTTTGATGATGTTGAATATTCTGGAAATATGTGTGGAGGTTGTGGAATATCTCTTGTGGTCTGCATGATGTTTTTGGACTTGGAGAGGTGTGTATGTGGTCATTTGCAATGTTAGTTCAGGTTTCGCTGACCTGGCTTGCTAGCACTATTTGTAGAGGTACCTCATGGATTGTAGATGTGATAAACAACATGGTGATGTAGATTTGGATTGCAGTTCAAAAAAGTTGGTGTGGTCCAACCTTCACTTCTTTCCACCATGGGAAGTGTTTGGTGCCGACCTATTTTGATGTTGTATCCTTGAGGTGCACACATTTCATTAAGGCTGACCTAATTGAGATTGTTTAGGTCGTGGATGGTATAAATGCAAGGTGATGGTTGAGTGGAGTGTTGTAGAGAAGATGATATGAACGTGAATCAAGGGTGATGGATTGAGTGTGATCTTAAATGCTTTTGACTCCTGGATGTAGTGAGCAGAAGGTGTCTACATTTTAGTTTTCTTGAAGTTGCTAGAGGTAGTGAGCCAAAGGTTGCAGATGGAAAGAAGTTGTAGTGGTGGATTTCTCCTATTGCTTTGAGATAGTAAATCTCTCTATAACAGTCCTCTTCTATTCTTCTCTATTCTGGATAGTGAGTCCTTCTAGGCAGTGTGCCCTTCTTCTAGGTAGTGAGCCCTTGGTAGTGAGCCTACTTGTATTCGGTATTGCTATTCATATATATGTGAGCTAATCCTCACCATGGTTTTTCCCTTCTTAGGTTTTCCACGTAAATCTAATGTTCTTATGTGTTTGGATGTGTTTGCATTGATGTTTCATATGTTTACATTGTGCTAATGCATAATAAGAGTTTGAAAATTAGAATAGCATTGAGGGTTTAATCTATTAATGTACAACTAATTCATGTGCCTTCTCAGTTGTCCTATGCATACTAAAAATTGGTATTAGATCTAAGTTCCTTGAAGAAGCTTAACCACTTGGGGTAGATTTGGATAGCGCACAAGAAAGGTATTAAGGTTCCCTTGTTTGGTGAACAAATTATGATTTTTGGAAGACCAGGATGGAAAGCTTTCTTGTCTCATTAGGGTTAGTTAAGAAAAAATATACTATACCTACTAATGTTCTAAAAGATGATGATGAGATTAAAGACTATGAGAACAATGGCAAGACAAGGAGTGTTCTTGTAAATAGTCTATCTTATTCAGAATTAGTGAAGGTAATGAGCTACAAAAACTACTAATAAGATATGGAAGAAGCTGGAAAGTGTCTATGAAGGAGATGACAAGGTCAAGCAAGCAAAGATAAAGAATTTCATAACCAAGTTTGAAACCTGAAGGATGTCAAAGGATGAAAATATTGCAAGATACATGCAGAGAGTGGATGAGGTTATCAATTCCATCAATGGTCTTGGTGGAAAGTTGGAGGAATGTGAAGTGGTAAAGAAGGTACTAAGAACTCTTCCAAAACCTTATAGTGCTAAAGTTTCTTCTATTGAAGAAGTTCAACATTTGGATAATTATTCTAGGGATCAAATGTTTGGTACTTGAACTACTTTTGAATTAAGAGAGTTTGATCAAGATGATTCAAGAAAACAGATTGCTTTGAAGGTTAGCAAGACAGAAAAGAATGATAAGTCAGATCCAAATGATTTTCATGAAGTAGAAGCAAATTTTGTAGTAGATTGAAAAAGGGCTCTGGAAAATACATTGACAAATTACCCTTCAAATGTTTTAGCTGTGGAAAGATAAGGACCATTATGCTTCAAAATGTCTAGCCAAAATTTCAAATAAAAAATAAAAGGATAATAAAGGTAAATCAATCAAG
Source organism: Cunninghamia lanceolata (assembly GCA_027924645.1). Lineage (NCBI taxonomy): Eukaryota > Viridiplantae > Streptophyta > Pinopsida > Cupressales > Cupressaceae > Cunninghamia > Cunninghamia lanceolata. The sequence continues at coordinate 16,477,867 of BSBN01000553.1, read as the reverse complement.
AGGAGTTATTATGTTAAAGAAGATGCTGCATATTTGATGATGAGTCTGACTATCCAGATGATGGAAGTGATGAATGCTTATTCATGGTTTTGAATGTTGGAACTAATTCTACTGACTCTGAAAGATGTATGAAGGAAATTGCTCCAAAAATAGGGCACAATATCAAAGGAGTATTGGTAACTTCTTTTCACACAAGAGAAGAGGGAAATTACTGGATAATTAACAATGGATGTTCAAATCATATGACAGGTGATAAGAATAAGTTTGTTAATCTTGAGAACTTTGATGGAGGTTTTATTAAGTTTGGAGATGATGCATCTGCTAAGAACTGTAGAAAAGTTCAATTAGTTTTGATGGTGAGCACAATACAGATGATGTTCTCTATGTCAAGGGTCTTCGGCATAATCTTCTAAGTGTAGGACAAATGTGTAGCAGAGGATATAACCTTGTTTTTCAGGATGGTGGATGTGAATTAGAAAAGAAGGCTCTGGAACTCTGGTTGCTATAAGAAAAAGGACAAAAGGAAATGTATATCAGCTTAAAGGTGCTAATGGTATGTGTTTTATGACTCAAGTTAATGAAAGTTGGCTATGGCATAGAAAAATGTATCACATCAATTTTGATAGCCTAGTGAGGATCAGCTCTATGCAAGCTATGAGGGATCTGCCAAGAATTACAAAGCCTATCAATGCAATTTCAAGAAATGTCAGATTGGGAAGTAAGCAAGGAAGAATTTTAAAATCAGGGAGTATTCTACCATAGGAACCCTAGAGTTGGTACATACAGATCTGTGTGGACCCACAAGAATAGGAATATTTCAAGGTGATAGGTGTTAGGACTGGAAAAAATTCACATAGCCACCACCCACTTATCCTCCACATACCATAGAAATTTGTCGCACTTTGATTTTATGATTAATACAAATTGTCAAAATTTATGTGACAAGATCCATTTTATAACCCATGATAACTAATGATTACATGAATATGGCCTTTGAGATAAGCATTTCCCTGATCACAGTTGAGCAAAGAACTTTAACATCAATTGATCTTTATCAGGAAGATCATGTGCATGTCTTACTGATCAAACAACCTATAGTTCTTTATTGAACATTTTATGCATATTGGGAAGACAAAAATAAAGTCCCAGCGATCAAAAGTTTCAAAAGGATAACAAGTGTGCATAATCAGAAAGACATTACATAATTTTTCACCAATAAAAAACTCATTGGCAAAAGAAAGAAAGTTGAAATGAAATTTTTAAATCATGCCGATCTCAAGAGTCATACCGATGGATACAGTTTTGACAAGAGGTATATATATAGTCCCACCGATAAATCAAAACCATAGTTCTGTCAAAATGACATATGTGATTAGAGTGGGTTTTCCATTTCTTGCTAACTATATAGGTCACTTCGAAAAGAAAGAATTGAAAGGCTTCGACAAGAGTCCCATCGATGCATCCAAATTAACAAAAGATATAGAAAAAACATATTGGGGAGACTAGGAACATCGGGATGGCATCCTATTTTCTTAGCGATGGTACATGTCAGCCCAATGAAGAAATAAATGAGGATCATTTGTTAATAAGACACTGGGCGACACCTAAAAGGGTTCCTAATGGTCCAGATCACCCCGATATCAGGCAGATTTGATGATGTTCTCTCCAAAACACTAAATTGAAAAGTAAGATGAAAGGTAGTCATAGAGAAAATTAAGATATCCTCTTGATTGAATAATAGATCTAAAGCGACACTTCTGTATCAAAAAGACAGCCGGCTAATCTTGGTGATCAGTTATGAAAGTACAAACAAAAGATGACGCCAAATGAAAAACATAGATCAGCCTAAGACTAGAAGAGTTTTACCGATACAACGGCCATTATATTGCTCTGACATTTTGAAATATGAGAAACCCATTGCATTCATTTCCCATGGCCAGCAGTAATTGCCGCATGAACAAAACCTTATATGAACCCTTCTGAATCAAATGGGATTAAACCAAAAAGGAATCTTCAAGAGTTGTAGTGGAGAAAACAAGGAATTGAGTAGAGGTTGAGGAACTATGCTTCACACATTTCCAGAGGAATTGATTCAGGATTAATGGCCATCAAAAATGGTTCTCCCACAATGTGCTTCAAACATTATTCTTCTCTTATGCATATGATATTAGGGATGTGGCCAGAGGAATTGAGAATTACACAATTGGTTAAAGAGGGTTAGCCACTACCAATACAATTGTAGACTTCCATATGGGATAGTAGATTTGTAAATTCTAATTATGTGCATTTTGAAGAGTTCTTTGTCAAAACATTGTACAGATTTTATGGTCATCCATGTGATTATTCATTATCTAATGAGATCAAAAGATTGTTAAGGTCAAAAGATTTCAATGGACCAGCAACTATGAATCATAATTGGGGTGATTGGTACTGCTTCCTTGATTCCACCATGATCAGAGTTTATGGTTTTGAAGATACACCTTTTTTATTGCCTAAAACTGTCCCGAATAGAATCGCATATCTAGAGATTGTAAGGAAGCTAGATTATTCTAATGTTATGAATCCAAGTGCTTATGACAAACAACCATTCATGCCCAACACATTGTGTTTTGGGGATTTTACTGTGGTTTCAAAAGAAGGATATGATCTTATTTTGGATAAATTGTAACACTACAATATGAAGAGAGCAACACCAGGAAAAGGATTTGATCCTGACGGTTTTATTCATTTTGCAAGAAAGAAACAAAATTGAAGTGGATATGTTCATATACCATATCCTCATGATGATATCATTAGGAACCTAGAGGAAACAGAGGTTGATTTGGCAATTGATGAGTACAATCGAGAGGTTGAATAGAAAATACAGGAAATACAAGAAATGGATGTGATATCCTCTAATAGTGAGGAGTCTCCTGATGAAAATAAAACCAAAATCCAACCCAGTAAGATCCCCAAGGTGAGAATTGAAGAATATCGGCCACCAATTAGAGAACAAGAAGTTGGGGAAACATCTGATACAGATGCTAGTCAATTGGCTTATAAATCTTTTGTCTCAGATGACCATTTCATTTAGTCTCCCGATTTTAAATCTTTCTTGTACAAACACAAAGGCAAAAAATAAGGGAATCAGTTACAGATATTACACCAAGCAAGGAAAGACAATTTTTGAATACATTGAAAATGGATGTAGAAAATGAAATGAAGAATATGACTCTAGAGAGGGGCAGAAAATTATTAGAGTCTAGTGTAATGATTTTTCCTAGTTTGGATTTAAATTTTGCTTTAGTTTTTGATATGTTTTACATAATGTTGATGCAAAACAAAAGCTCAGTCTAGAAGGGATGACATAAGTATATACTGGGTCAAGGTATGATCCCGATGAGAATTCTCTCATGATTTGGGCCTTATACCCCCCACATAATAAGCTTGTTGTTATTGATACAGAGAAAGCATTTGGTCATGTAATGACATTAAAAGTGGGTGAGACTGATCCTGTGGTCACAAGAAATATTGGAATTAATGTAGCCAAACTAAACAAGGCATAGATTTAGATGTTGATTAAAGAACGGGACATGTATAAATTGAACAGTGAAAGGATATGTAAGGAAAATGATTTTCTAAGAGATACTGTTAAGGATGCCTTCAAAGAACCTGCCAAAATGTTGACTCAAGGAGAAATCTCCAAAATAAAGGACAAGAGTGAGATATCACAGATGCACTCTCAAATAATCCAATTCAGATTTGATACACTATCTATAGTATTCAAAAAGAGATACATTAATATGATGGTCTAGATGAACAAGTTTTGGGTTACTCATTCTAAGAATCACACTGCTATCCAAAAGCATAAAAGGATAAATGACAAGCTCCATGAAAAGCATCAATAAATACAAAATAGGAACACTTCTGATACTGAGGTCATTACCACTACTAAAGATCCGATCAAGAAACATAAAGATTGTGATGAGGAACTTCAAACAGATGCCAAAGTGTTTATTGATGATTCAAAGGAGGGTGTGCCTGCACTGTTCCACGATAATAAAGATCTAAAAAGACAAAATGAATGCATAAAAGAATGTGAATTGATATTACAGGGAGCCTTGGAAGCAGCCAAAGTTGAAGATCCAGCACTGAGAGAGGCCTGTGAACGCTCAAAAAAAATGATCACTATGGAATTCATGGCAAGGAATGCAGTGGAGTATGCAGATACATACATGAGTCAAGGGTACTTAGATCATATCACCCAAGTTCATTTGTGGCTCATTAGAGCTTAATGTGGTTATTTGTTTATTGTTGTTAAAATCCCAAAATACACTTACAAAGAGGTGAATCCTCTTGAAGATATAAGTATATAAGTCAGAGGAGTAGGAGTGAGAAAATCATCATTATCATTTCATACTTTAGGTGAGGCATTAGTAAGAAGATAGATTGCACCCATTCCGCCAATCCATTCTAATATTTCAAAAACTCATGCAATTATTATATATATTTTGAAGCAATATAATGGAGCAAACTATTCTTGAATGGTGATCTATTTTCAATGTTCAACTGTTGTGATTGATTTTCATGATTATATGCTAATCTACTGTCTCCAAAGTGGTTCTTTTAAGTTATTCAAATTTACATAATTTGTCACAACACATTTGTTGTTTGTGTGTGGTTACCCTAATTGGTTTCTAGTTGGAGTGAATTACATATCCTTTCTGATAATTTATTTTAATTGGTTCCGTCCAAGGATTAAAATCCTTTTAAAATAATTTTTGCAATTGGTTTCCCTTAGGGTAAGAATTAAAAGTCCTTTCATAAGATCACAGTAATTTAGGAGAATATCACTGGGATTGTCAAAGAAGAGTACTGTAACTTACAGACCTACATGTTTGTACAAGGTGCAAACATTTCAAGTGCCTAACAAGTTAGAGTTAAGCTGCAAAATAGATCTACATATCCTACACTTCTGCCTCCATAATCATCATCCATCCACCCAATTGGTTAGGCACTGGTTGATTTTAGAACACTTCTATAGAAATCCATTTCCACATCCTTAATAATTCAAGTACTCTCATTAGGAACTCGTAAGTAAGCTCTGCATCTACCTCACACATGTTTCCCATAGTGAGTAGATTGCCCAAATTAGAATCCATTAGCCTTTCAAATCTACCTTATCATATAGGTACACCTGCCTAGGCCTGGTAGAGCCTAAAGAGTAGAGGGTTTCAATCACATAAACCCTGTTCAGTTGGCCAAAAATGTATCAAGAAACTGGCACTCTCTTGTGGTCTAAAAACCTACGTTTTTGAGACCCAACAGATTGGTGACTCTACTAGGACAAACACACAAAGAAACCTGGTAGGAGACCATATCCTAGAGTTAGAAAGTTAAGGGGCATAACTCTACTAGTCAAGAAGAACCCAAAAAGTAATCAATCCTCTTAAGTGAGGTGGTGACTCTATTTATAATACATATCATTTTGTGTCTTGAAATATAATAATCTCTCAACATGGATGGTAGGAGATCTAAATATGATGGTAGAAAACTACAATCATCCCCACCACTAAGATCTCCTTCAAAGAAAACTGGGTTATCAAACCAATCTCAACAGAGTAATAATCAAAATACCTAGGAGAATACTTCAGAACAACCTGTTATAACCCATAATAGTTTTACTCCTCTGCATGAGTCAAATGAGACTTTATCCCAAAACTATGGGTTATCTGATGATGTTTTAGCCCAATATAGGCCTGACCCCTAGAAACAACTTGAATATGATGAATAGATCATGAGGTAAATAGACCAAAGGTAGGTACAATATGACTACAAGATGTCATTACAGCAAGGTGAAGGAGTTCAACAGGAATTCATAAATCAAGAAACTTTTATACAGATGAATAACAACCCCCCAAAAGATATGAGGAATAAGGATGAGACGCAATAGAACCTGCTCAAATTGTAGGAGGAACTGGTACTTGTTAAGTTAAGGGAATCTGAGAGTCAGTTGAAATAAGAGATACAACAGATAAAAGATAGAACTAAAGCCACTAACCTAAAATATGTACCTCCACACAAATAAGGAGTGTATGTTCCAAGGAATGTACAATAAAATATGCACTAGAATATAGGTAGCTCATCCAATCCACAACCACCACCTGGAAGCCATGTCCAACTGAACATTCCTCCAAGAAATTCAAGACCACTCATCACCCATAACACTTCCCAACATATAGCTAATCCATACCCACCCCCTGGCCAACAATAAGTCATACCACAACATCAAAATGTGAACCCACATCTAAATGCACAACAACATCCTCCTCACAACCAATACCAACCAAGCTAATAGCCTCATAATTAGTACTAGCTAAATTAGTGACTACAAGGGCCCCTTAACATCAATAGATACAGATAACTGGACTTGTCTGGATATCAAGTATGTCCTGATCCTATTGATAACGATCTAAGGAGTGCTCTCCCAAAATTTGTTGGAAACAATACCATCTCTGCAGAAGAACACATTAGAAATTTTGAAATAGTCATGGATAACTTTGAAGTGTAGTATAAAGATGTTCTAATGAAGTTATTCATGTTGTCCCTTGTTGAAGATGCCAGACACTAGTGTAAAAATCTGCTTGATGCATCAATTTGTTCTTATGAAGATTTCAAGGATCAATTTGAAGAACAATATGGGAGCCAGTTTGATCCAAATTTTGTTGTTCATGAACTGACTAGTATTTAGAAGAATTATAATGAATCTGTGGTTGATTTCAACCAGAGGTTCTAAAAAATATATCATAAAATCCCATTAGAATTGAAGCCTCAAGATTGTATGGCATTGGTTTTATACTTAAATACTTTTGATCCTAAGAATAGATATGAGCTCAAAAACAAAGCTCCTATGACATTGGTAGAAGCTCAGAAGGAAGACATTACTATTGAAAACAATAGGAGAGCAGCTGGGAAGCTTGGGAAAAGAGAAAATCCAAAGATTGCATCAACTCCAAGCAATAATCAAGCAAAACAGAATAATTATTATAGAAACGATAGGCCAAGGTTACATGACATACCTTATAACACCAATTGGAAAGATGGAAGGCCTTTGGAAAATAATAGAAAACAAAATTATGGGAAAGATACTCCTGACCCCTTAAAAAGAAATGGAACACATGTAGTGAAAAATAATCCATGGTGCCTAGCATGTAATCTGCGTCATTCACCTGACTATTGTGTGGCGGCACTATCAGTACAGGAGGAAGAAACATCTTATGGTTAGGAAAGAGATAATCATACTATAAATATGCTAGCAATCAGACCTCACCAAATTAATAAAGAATATTCATCCACAGAAGAGGATGGATATGAATATGATGTGGGGAACCAAAGATATAACATTAATATGGGAAGACAGGAGGTATTTTCAGACCAGGAGGATAATTATGAGGAAACTGATTATGATCATAATATGCCACTACATGGTGCAGGAGCACCCGCACATGATCAGGATATAGGTCCGCATGATGACATACATGATCAGGATGTAGGATAATTATCAGCATGATGACAGGATAGTCCATTTTTAGTATGTTTGACTTTATCATGTAATAAGGTCCATTGGACCGATGCTATGTATTAGTTCAGCCTAGGAGTATGTGTAGGCAGTTAGAGATCGGGATAAGATAGTCTGAGTTGTCCTCTCTCCCAGCCGCTGGGAAGTGAAGTTAGTAGTACTCGAAGGATTTGTTATATATATACCTTCGATCTGTTAGGGTTTAGGGACATTGAGTTCATATTGATAGTTCAGATTGATTATTGAGATTGATATTGATGTTGCTAGATGTACTGGTGTTGTGTTGAGTTGAGATTCAGGAGAGCAGTTCAGACATTGTGAAGCTGTATTCAGGACATTGAATCTCAATTGAATAAGATCTCATCTTTTGCAGTATTTGAGTTGATCAGTTGTTTCTGTGTTGATTTCCTTTTCTGTTTGCAAGTTAATGGGCACTTTCAACCCTTCCACCGGTTGATCCTGCAAATCGGTGGAATGGTCCTGTATCATAGTTTAGTTTGCATTTGTGTTTTCTGTTTATGCATTGCATTGTTCAGGAGATCTGTTAGGAGCATGCTGTGAATCAGCCTAGCATCCTCATGTGCTAGGTCTAGAAGATAAGTTGTTAGATTTTGGTTTGAAGGTGATCCGGCCCGGTCGTCACATGATCTTTGTGAAATAGAGTGATTCGGAGTGCTTACATGCAGTGGAAGGATACACAGGAGTATGCATGTGCGTTTCCAGCCGGAACAAGCCGCATCGTCATCTGCGAATGCATCGCCATCAGGATCGGGTCGTGAAGTTGTTGAAGTTTGCATGTTGCAAGTGCATCATGATGTTTTGAGTTGGAGATATACTCAGTGTATATATCGCAGTCAGGATCATCTCTCGGGGAAGTTCATCATCCGCATATCGCTAACGGATGCGGGTGTGAAAGTTAAGTTTTTTGGCTAAGTGTTGAAGAGTTCATCAGGATGATGTGTGACGTCATCGTCATCAGGATATGACGTCATCGTCATCAGGATATTTAGAAATCCCTCAATGCGAGTTTATCCTGTTGTCACTAAGTGGTAAGGTATCGGCGTAGGCAGGAAGTTGTATTAGCATCATCAGGAGGTTTCGAGGAACCGGATGAACAATATCATGATGCTGTTGCTTGTATCGTCAGGCAGTGGAACATCGAAGGCAAGTTGTTGAAGTGCAACGTCATCAGGATATTTGGAACAACCGGATATTTGGATATCCTGCTGACGAAGGTGATATTGAATATCATGATGATGCCGCTTGTATTTGGCACCCGATGAACAGTGCAACCGGAGGATGTTTGCGCCCGTTGATTATCATGATGATGATGATAGGCGACAGGCGGAGGAGGTAAATAGTAGTCGACAGGAGGACATTTGCGATCATCCGAAATATGATGATGCTGTTGAAATGTGATGATGCTGTTGGTGTCTCTAAGAAATATGATGATGATGTTCAGTCGATAGAGAATTTTATCATGCTGTTTGTATTGTTGGCTACTCCTTCCTGTTAGTTAGCCTCCGTTGCGTCCCACTCTGCATCACTACATAACCAATGGAGAAGACCAAATGAGGAAGAAATGAGGGCTCTTACAATGGCTACATTGGCACAGGAAAAAAGTAACTATAATTTGAGAAATAGAATAGTTAATATAGACCAAGGAACACCTAGGAGTGTGTTTGTGAAAGATCAAAATCATAATAAAGATAATATGAAATATGCACCTAAAGAGCCAGTAAAGACTGATCAGGGTAAGACAAAGGATAAAATACCAGCTAAAGTAAAGGGGGATATCAGAATAGAAAAGACTGATCAAACAATAACCCCCTCATTAGATAGCCCAAGTAGTAACCCAAGTAAAAATATCAATACCACTCCTTGAAATGATGACGATAGATCAATACAGAAATACAGTAGTCAAGATGATTTCAGACATCAAAAAAGAAGCAAGAAAAACTTGAAATTAAAATAAATAATGTTCAACAAGAGACTACTAGAACTCCTGAAGTGTATCTGGGTGACACCTTAACAAAGAATCCCTCTCAGGTAGATCCTTTTTACACCACTCTGCTAATAAAAAACAAACTAGTGAGGAATTGTATGATTGATTCAGGGGCAGCTATGAACATCATGCCAATGGTGGTCATGAAGGAGTTAGGTATGTGGGTTGACACCACATATGGCAAATGTTATGTAATGGACAATAGATCCATCCCAGTTATAGGCATTATGTGGGATGTGGAGATAAGACTAGCCACTTATCCTAAGGCAGTATATAAGATTGACATCACTGTAGTGGACATCTCACCATATTATGGGATGCTATTGTCTAGACAATGGACTGCAACATTTGCAGAAAATGTCCAATTAGATCTATCTTATGCCACAATACCAGTAGGAGGAAAATAATTTAAGCTTTGCAGAGAGCCAAGGTATAAGAATATCATAGAACGCATTGATTGGAATCAAATAAATTTCTTCTATGATACAAACCTTGGTGCATTTAAAATTGAAAAAAGTCAACCAGAGCTACAGAACACTGACCCTATACATCAAGAATCCCAGGTTGATGAGTGTGGTGTGTGGAAGATGTATTTTGATGGTGCATGTAGTAAGGTTAGAAATGGAGCAGGGATATTATTTATTTCGCCAACTAGTAAGACTTTCAAATATGCATTTTTGCTAACATTTGAATGCACCAACAACATAGTAGGATATGAGGCATTGCTCATAGGTTAAACATTGCTATAAAACATTAAATAAAATCCCTCGCTGTGTATGGGGATTTAGAACTAATTGTCTCTCAAATCATGGGGAAGTATTCATCTATAAACAAGAGATTGAAACAATATAGAAATACTATTTGGCATGATATTGAGTTATTTGATGCATTTTCTATAAATTAGGTGGACAGATCTAATAATATAATGGTAGACTTCCTGGCAAACATAGCCCTAAAAAAGGATGATATCACATTAGCAGGCATTACTGAAGTTGAATTTAAATTCAGACTTGCCATCCCTGACAATATATATAATTAGCAAGTATTTGAAGATAACGGTGACTTGATAAAATTCCTACAATGTGTAGATCAGTATGAGGCTCAAGAAATTGATTTTAATGCATTTGTTGAGGAAGTAGATGGTAAGCAAACTTTATTTGGCAAGGAAGTTGTGTAGCTCAAGACTAAAAAGATTCCTAAGGGACTTGTGGCATTAGAGAGGGTGTTTGATGGAAATGATCGAGCCCTTATGAAACAAACACTAGTTAAAAGGGAAGATGTTGAGGAAATTAACTTGGGAACTGAAATGGCACCAAAAAAGGTATATATTGGGAAAAGGATAAGCCCAACAATCAGAAAGATGTTGATTGCACTATTAAGGAAGTATAAGCATGTCTTTGCTTGGTCATATGATGATCTCAAGGCATACAGAGAAGATTTGTTCCAACATGAAATCACACTCAAGCCTGATGCAAGACCTTAAGACAAAAATAGAGACCCATAAATCCTACCTTAGAACCTAAAATGCATGAGGAACTTCTAAAGCTTAGGGAAGGGGGTATCATCAAACCTATCACACATTCATCTTGGGTTTCTAATTTAGTACCTGTTAGAAAAAAAAATGGAGAAATAAGGCTCTGCATGAACTTCTAAAATTTGAATGTATCCTCTCTTAAGGATAACTACCCACTCCCAAATATGGAGGCTTTATTGCAAAGGGTCATAGGATGTGAACTACTATCTATGATGGATGGGTTTTCAGGTTATAACCAAGTGAAAGTTAAGGAATTAGAACAATACAAAACAACTTCCACTCCACCATGGGGAACATATGTATATGTCAGGATGCCGTTTGGACTTACAAATGCTGGTGCATCTTTTCAAAGAGCCATGGATGTTGCCTTTGCTAATTTGATTAATGTAATAATGGTGGTGTACCACGATGATCTCACTACATATTCCAAGAAAGCAGAAGATCATGTTGCACACCTTGACAAAATATTTGTCAAAGCATTGGAATATGTCATTTAATTGAATCCTAAAGTGTCATTTTGTAGTAACAGAGGGAAAGTTACTAGGACATATAGTGTCCAAGGATGGAGTTAGGATTGATCTAGAAAGGGTGGAAGCCATAGAAAAGATTCCTACTCCTAAGACAGATAAAGCCATTCAGTCCGTCTTTGGACAAATTAATTTTGTGAGGAGGTTTATATTGAACTTTACCAAAATAGTGAATCTAGTATTAAAGATGTTAAAGAAGGGTGCAAAGATTGACTGGACAGCTGAGGCTATAGATGCATTTATATCCATCAAAAGAGAAATTAAAGAAGGCTCGGCCTTAAAATCCCCTAATTTTAGTAAACCATTCCTAATCTTTTCATTTGCATCTTATCACACAAATGTAGTAGTGATGCTACAAAAAAATGGTGAGGGGTATGAACAGCCTATTTCATTCTTCATCAAATCTCTCTAAAATGCAGAATTAAAATATGACATTATAGAAAAATAGGCATATGCATTGGTAAAAGCTGTCAAAACATTTAGATCATATCTGGTGGGAGAAAAAGTAATGGCATATGTAACTAATGCTGTTGTAAAAGATGTGTTTGTACAAAATGAAGTAACTGGGAGGAGATGTAGATGGATCAATAGAATTCAAGAGTTTAACATAGAGATCCAAATCACTAAGTTAGTAAGAGGTCAAGGTCTTGCTAAATTAATGGCTGAAACTAATATTGAAGTTGCCCAGGTGTGAAATCTGAATAATGAAGATAACATGATTACTAGTATTGAGCACACATCATGGTACACTGATATCGTGTATTATCTTAAACATATGAAATGTCCTGAAGGATTTGATGATAAAAAAAAGAGGACTCTTAAACTACAGGCTTCAAAATATGTATTCATGAAAGGAGACCTCTATTGAAAAAACTGGGATGGTGTTATGTTGGTGTGCTTAGTTAAAAACCAAGCAAGGCATGTTTTGAAAGAAATGCATGGAGTGTGTGGAGGGCATTTATCGGTAAAGACTACCACACATAAGGTGTTAAGGGTAGGTTACTATTGGCCTAGAGTTTTTAATGATGCCTGTGATTACACTAGAAAATGTGAAGCATGTCAGAAGTTTTCTGGGAAATTGAAGTATCACGGGGCACTGCCTTTAAGACCTTTGCAAGTTGAGGCTCCATTCCACTAGTGGGGGATTGATTTCATAGGAGAGATTGTAGAAAAATTTAGTGGGGGACACAGGTGGATATTAGTAACCACAGACTACTTCACAAAATGGGTGGAAGCTACCCCTACCAAACAAGCAACTAGTAAGGTTGTGACAAACCTTTTATTGGAAAATATCATCACCAGATTCGGGGTGCCAACAAGAATTATAACTGATAATGGGATGTGCTTTAGGTCAAATGAATTTAAGGGATTTTGCCAATCCTATGGTATAGTAATCTCATATTCTTCACCATATCATCCACAGGCAAACAGGCAAGATGAATCCAGTAACAAGAGCATCCTGAAGATCATAAAAAGGATACTGAATAATAACAAAAAGGCTTCGGATTCCAAGTTTAAACTAGCCTTATGGGAAGATAGAATCACTGTGAAGAAAGCCATTGGAAAATCACCTTTTGAACATGTGTATGGGACTCAAGCTAGGCTCCCTTTGCATACTTTATTACCAGTATGTAAGTTCATCTTGTAAGAAGATTTGGACATTCCTGAACCTATGGAGGAAAGGATGGAAGAGTTAATGGAACTTGATGAGGTCAGGGACCAAGCTCAACAACACAATAAAAATAGGCAATTACAAATGAAGTACATATATGACAAAAGAGCTAAAAATAGAAAATTTGAAGTAAATGATATGGTCGTCATGTGGAATGCCAGGAGCCAAGACAAAGGGAAGCATGGGAAATTTGAAGCTCTATGGTTAGGACCATTTGTCATTGTTGGCAAGGCTGGTGAAGATTCATATTACCTCCAGAACATGACAGGAGAAGAACAAGAATTACTAGTACATGGACAATTCTTAAAAAACTTCTTTTCTTAAAGATCATAAAGAGGAACAAGAATTTCCAGTGCATGGACAATTCTTGACAAACCTCTTAAAACAAATTTTCCATGCATAGTAGTATAGGATTTCACTCCACTTTCATTCTCCACCCATCCTTGAATTCACTTCAACTTCCATACCACATAAATAAGACATTTGGTCTGCTTCCCAGAGACCTGGATTCTTTCTATACCCACAAGGGGTATACATCCCCAATCAAAGCCTTAGTTAGGACTGGAAAAAACTCACATAGCCACCACCCACTTATCCTCCACATACCATAGAAATTTGCTGCACTTTGATTTTACGATCAATACAAATTGTCAAAATTTATGTGACAAGATCCATTTTATAACCCATGATAACTGATGATTACATGAATATGGCCTTTGAGATAAGCATTTCCCTGATCATAGTTGAGCAAAGAACTTTAAGAGCAATTGATCTTTATCAAGAAGATCATGTGCATGTCTTGCCGATCAAACAAGCTATAGTCCTTTATTGAACATTTTATGCATATCGAGAAGACATAAATAAAGTCCCAGCAATCAAAAGTTTCAAAAGGATAACAAGTATGCGTAATCAAGAAGACATTACATAATGCTTCTCCAATAAAAAACTCATCGGCAAAAGAAAGAAAGTCGGAATGAAATTTTTAAATCATGCTGATCTTAGGAGTCATACTGATGGATACAATTTTGGCAAGAGATATATATATATTCCCACAGATAAGTCAAGACCATAGTTCTTTTGGAATGACACATGTGATCAGAATGGGTTTTCCATATCTTGCCGACTATATAGGTCACTCCAATAATAAAGAATTGAAAGGCTTCGAGGAGTGTCCCACCGATGCATCCCAATGAACAAAAGCTATAGAAAAAAATATCTGGGAGACTAGGAACATCGAGATGGCATCCTATTTTCTTAGTGATGGTACATGTCAGCCTGATGAAGATATAAATGAGGATCATTTGTCAATAAGACACTGGACGATGCCTAAAACGGTTCCTAACGGTCTAGATCACCCTGATATCGGGCAAACTTGATGGTGTTCTCCCTGAAACACTAAATTGAAAAGTAAGATGAAAGGCAGTCATATCAGCGAGAAAATTAAGGCATCCTCCTAATTGAATAAAAGATCTAAAGTGATACTTCTATATCAAAAAGACATTTGGCTGGTCTTGGTGATCAGTTATGAAAGTATAAACAAAAGATGGCACCAAATGAAACAGATAGATCAACCTGAGACTAGAAGAGTTTCACTGATACAATAGCCATTGTATCGCTCTAACATTTCAAAATCTGAGAAACCCGCTCCATTCATTTCTAGTGGCCAGCATTAATGGCCGCATGAATAAAACTTTATATGAAACCTTCTAAATCAAAAGTGATTAAACCAAAAAGGAATCTTCAAGAGTTGCAGCAGAGAAAATGGGGAATTGAGGAGAGGTCAAGGAATTCAAAATGCCAGGAATATACAAGTCCTCCCTGCTACTGATAAGCTATAATTCCATTCTATTTTTTGGTATAGAGATAGAATGGAAGGCCCCATGAAAGCAAAAAATAATAAATAATTAGGTGAAACTAGTCAGCCCAAAAGCAAGAAGCAAAAAATTGAAAGAGGGAGGGAAGTCAAAGCATAAGAATGAAAGCTAAATCAAGACCTCATCGATCAATTGCCAAGTTTAGGACCAAAAGCTAGGAGGTCTACACAGTTGAGGGTACATGTAGAGAGATTAGAAGAAAAATACAAAGATATAGGAAATGTGTGGACCCCCATTAGAGGCTATGAACTATTTATGTTTCATTACTATCGGAGAAATAGATTTGAACTAGTCTACAACCCTTGGAATTTTAACTTGGGAAAACTAGTTGTTATTGATGTATTCATAAATTTGGATCTTATAAAACTTTTAGCCAACCACTATAACCCGAATCTCAAAGCCATTTACAACCTGCAAGGATAACCTTTCATACATGTATCTAAAAATGCACTATGTGAAGTTTTTGGCCTGGATGACACATGTGATGAAACTATTGTCCATGAGGATTTAGAAAAAGAGTACTGGAGAATGGACACAACCTACAAAGGTTGGAGGTTGCCATTACATAGGCCTAGAGAAGATGGAAACTTAGTACCACTTGAGGATGGTGATGGACCTCTCTTTCATGTTGATTTGTTTGAGCCCTACTTGAAATATACCTACTATATAGTAGGTCAAGTATTGGGAATAGAGGTCCCTGAATTTATGTCTATAGGACCAATGGTGATTGTTGTAGACATCAAATGTCATAATGTAAGAGCTTTTTATTATGCTTCACACATTTCCAAAGGAATTGATTCAGGATTAATGGCCATAAAAAATGGTTCTCCCACAATGTGCTTCAAACATTATTCTTCTCTTATGCATATGATATTGTACTATGGATAGGAGTTAGGGATGTGGCCAGAGGAATTGAGAATTACACAATTGGATAAAGAGGGTCAGCCACTACCAATACAATTGTGGACTTCCATTTGGGATAATAGATTTGTAAATTCTAATTATGTGCATTTTGAAGAGTTCTTTGTCAAAACATTGTACAAATTTTATGGTCATCCATGTGATTATTTGTTATCTAATGAGATCAAAATATTTTCAAGGCCCAAAGATTTTGATGGACCAGCAACTATGAATTAGAATTGGGGTGATTGGTACTACTTCCTTGATTCCACCATGATCAAAGTTTATAGTTTTGAAGATACACCTTTTTTATTGCCCAAAATTGTGCTAGATAGAATTGCATACCTGGAGATTGTAAGGTAGATAGATTATTCTAATTTTATGAATCTGAGTGCTTATGAAAAAATAATCATTCATACCTAGCATATTGTGTTTTGGGGATTTTACTATGGTTTCAAAAGAAGGATATGATCTTATTTTGGATAAATTGTCACACTACAATATGAAGAGAGTAGCACCAAGAAAAGGATTTGATACTGAAGGTTTTATTGATTTTGCAAGAAAGAAACATAATTTAAGTGGATATGTTCATATACCATATCCTCATGATTATATCATCAAGAACCTGGAGGAAACAAAGGCTTATTTGGCAATTGATGAGTATAATCAAGAGGTTGAACAAAAAATACAGGAAATATAAGAAATGCAGGTGATATCCTTTGATAGTGAGGAGTCTCATGATGAAAATAAAACCCAAAGCCAACCCAGTAAGATCCCCAAGATGATAATTGAAGAATATTGACCACCAATCAGAAAATAAGAAGCTAGGGAAACATCTAATATAAATGCTAGGCAATTGGCTTATAAATCTTTTGTCTCAGATGACCATTTCATTTCATCTCCCAAATTTAAATCTTTGTTGTACAAACATAAAGGCAAAACAATAAGGGAATTAGTTGTAGATATTACACCAAGCAATGAAAGACAATTGTTGAATACATTGAAAATGGATGTAGAAAATGAAATGAAGAATATGACTCTAGAGAGGGGCAGGAAATTATTAGAGGAGTCTAGTGTAATGATCTTTCCTAGTTTGGATTTAAATTCTTCTTTAGTATTTGATAGTTTTTTACATACTACTGATGTTAAACACAAGCTCAGTCTGGAAGCGGTGACAAAAGTATATACTATGTCAAGGTATAATCCTGATGAGAATTCTCTCATGATCTGGACCTTATACCCCCCCACATAAGAATCTTGTTGTTATTTATATAGAGAAAGCATTTGGTCATGTAATGACATTAAAAGTGGGTGAGACTGATCCTGTGGTCATAGCAGATACTGGCATTAATGTAGCCAAACTAAACAAGGCACAAATTCAAATTTTGATTAAAGAATGAGACAAGTATAAATTGAACAGTGAAAGGATGTGTAAGGAAAATGATTTTTTGAGAGATACTATTAAGGACGCCTTCAAAAAACCTGCCAAAATGTTTACTTAGGGAGAAAGCTCCCAAATAAAGGACAAGAGTGAGATATCACAGATGAACTCTCAAATAATCCAAGTCAAGTTTGATACACTATCTACAGTATTCAAAAAGAGATACATTAATATGATGGTCTGGATGGACAAGTTTTGGGTTACTCATTTTAAGAATCATACTACTATCCAAGAGCATAAAAGGATAAATGACAGGCTCCATGAAAAGCATCAATAAATACAAAATAGGAACACTTCTGATGCTGAGGCCATTACCACTGCTAAAGATCTAATCAAGAAACATAAATATTATAATGAGGAACTTCAAATAGATGCCAAGGTGTTTATTGATGCTTCAAAGGAGGGTCTGCCTGCACTTTTCCACGATAATAAAGATCTGAAAAGACAAAATGAATGGATAAAAGAATGCAAATTGATATTACAAGGAGCCTTGGAAGCAGCCAAAGTTGAAGATCCAGCACAAGGAGAGGCCTGTGAACAGTCAAAAAATGATCACTATGGAATTCATGGCAAGGAATGCAGTGGAGTATGCAAATCCATACTTGAGTCAAGGGTACTTAGATCATATCACCCAAGTTCATTTGTGGCTCATTAGAGCTTAATGTGGTTATTTGTTTATTGTTGTTAAAATCCCAAAAGACACTTATGAAGAGGTCCATCCTCTTCAAGATATAGATATATAAGTCAGAGGAGTAGGAGTGAGAAAATCATCATTATCATTTCATACTTTAGGTGATCCATTAGTAAGAAGATAGATTACACCCATTCCGCCAATCCATTCCCATATTTCAAAAACTTATGCAATTATTATATATATTTTGAAGCAATATAATGGAGCAAACTGTTCTTGAATGGTGATCTATTTTCAATGTTCAACTATTGTGATTGATTTTCATGATTATATGCTAATCTACTATCTCCAAAGAGGTTCTTTTAAGTTATTCAAATTTACATAATTTGTCACAACACATTTGCTATTGGTGTGTGGTTACCCTAATTGGTTTCTGGTTGGAGTGAATTAAATATCCTTTCTGATAATTTTTTTTAATTGGTTCCTGCCAAGGATTAAAATCCTTTTAAAATAATTTTTGTGATTGGTTTCCCTTAGGCTGAGAATTAAAAATCCTTTCATAAGATCACAGTAGTTTAGGAGAATATCACTGGGATTGTTAAAGAAGATTATTGTAACTTATAGACCTGCACGTTTGTACAAGGTGCAAACATTTCAATTGCCCAAAAAGTTAGAGTTAAGCTGCAAAATAGATCTACATATCCTACGCTTCTGCCTCCATAATCATCATCCATCCATTGACTCCATGCACCCAATAGGTTAGGCACTGGTCAATTTTAGAACACTTTTATACAAATCCAATCCACATCCTTAATAATTTAAGCACCCTCATTAGGAACTAGTAAGTAAGCTCTGCATCTACCTCACACCTATGTGCCATAGTGAGTAGATTGCCCAAATTAGAATCCATTAGCCTTTCAAATCTGCCTTATCATTTAGGTACACCCACCTAGGCCTGATAGAGCCTAAAGAGTAGAGGGTTTTCAATCACATAAACCCTGTTCAGTTTGTTAGAAATGTATCAAGAAACTGGCACTCTCTTGTGGTCTAAAAACCTATGTTTTTGAGACCCAACAATAGGTATTTCATGTTATTAATTGATGATTATTCTAGAATAACTTGAGTAACCTTTCTCAAAAAAAAACCAGAATCTCTAGATAACTTTAAAGTTATGGTTGAAAATGAAATAGACTTGAAAATCAAGTGCTTGAGATCTGACAGAGGTGGTGAGTTCACCTCCAATGACTTTAACTATTTTTGTGAAGATCATGGAATAAAAAGGCATTTGTCAGCCCCTAGAACTCCTCAGCAGAATGGAGTTGTGGAAAGAAAGAATAGGATAATTCAGGAAGCAGCAAGACAATCCTGAAAGAAACAAATCTACTAGATATCTGTTGGAGAGAATCTATTCACACTACACTATCTACATACAAAGCAAAGTGCAAGTAAGGGTCAATAGTTTAAAGACTCCATATGAACTATGGTATATCTAAGAACTCCTACTGTAAAATATTATAGAGTGTTTGGAAGCAAGTGCTACATTAGGAGAGATGAAAAAAACTTGGGAAAGTTTGATATAAGATCAAATGAAGGGATCTTCCTTGAATATTCTACAAAGAGCAAGGCATACAAATGCTACAACAAGAGGCTAAAGAAGTTAGTTGAAAGTGCAAATGTTAAAGTGAATGAAAAACCACATCAAAGCTCAGTGTTGATAGAAGGATATGAATCTAATGAGCTCCCTTGTAGAGAAGAAGAAAGAGAAGAAGAAAAGGAAAAGGAGATGCAAGTTGATGAAAAAAATGCACCAGAAAGGGTTCCTAAGACTCCCAAGTATGTGTAGAAGAATCATTCTAAAGATCAAATCACTGGAGATAAGAACAAAGGTGTATTAACAAGAATAAAAATTGCTATGGCATATGAGCAAGTAAATTTGTGCTTATTGTGTAAAATAAAACCCAAAATAGTGACTGAAGAATGCAAAGATGAACACTAGATCAAAGCTATGGAAGAAGAATTGATGGAGATTGAGAAAAATTAGACTTGGGAAATTGTCCCAAAACTTGCAGACAAAAATGTAATAGGAACTAAATGGGTATCTCGGAACAAATTGAATGAGAATGGATAAGTAGTCAGAAATAAGGCTAGGCTTGTGTGTAAAGGCTACTCACAAGTGGAAGGAATAGATACGAGGAAACATATTCTCTAGTGGCAAGAATGGAGGCCATTAGAATGTTCTTGGCCTTTGCAACTCATAAGGACTTAAAAGTTTATTAGATGGATGTGAAATCTACATTCTTGAATTGAGAATTGGAAGAGGAGGTATACATTGAACAACCAAAAGGCTTTTAGTTATCAGATGATCCAACTATGGTCTGCAAATTGAAGAAGGCATTGTATGGACTCAAATAAGCTCCTAGAGATTGGTATGCAACATTGGATAGATAGTTTTAGCAACAAGGATTCAAAAAGGGCACTGCAGATAGCAATTTGTACTTCAAAGTTGAAGAAGATCAAATCCTGATTGTGGAGGTATATGTTGATGATATAATCTTTGGAGGAAATGAAGGTATACATTGCAAGAGACTTGCAGAAGAGATGCAGAAAGAATTTTAAATGTCAATGTATACAGAAATGAATTTCCTTCTTGGATTACAAATCAGTCAATCAGAAAAAAAGGTATTTTCATTTCACAGCCAAAGTATGTTAAGGAAATGTTGAAGAACTTTTGAATGCAGGATTCCAAACTGGTATGTACTCCTATAAATAATGACCTTGTAAGTTAAGAAAAAATGATGAATCTCCTAAGGTTGATCAGAGCAAGTACAGACCAATGATTGGTGGACTATTATACCTAACTGCTACTAGACTGAATATCATGCATACAATTTGCCTTATGTCTAGATTTTAAGCAAATCCTGGAGAATCACATGTTACACTAACAAAAAGGATATTTAGATACTTGAAAGGCACTCTATATTTTGGCTTATGGTATATGAAAGATATTGATTTCTCTTTGAGTGCACATACAAATGTAGATTGGGAAGGATATACAGATGACAGAAGAAGTACAAGTGGTGGTGCTTTCTTTCTTGGAAGCAGACTAATCTCATAGTTGAGTAAGAAGTAGGATTTAGTGTCATTATCTACTATAGAGACAGAGTACATTTCAACAACATCTTCCGGCACATAGGTTTTGTGGATGAAGCAAACATTGAAGGATATCAATGTATCATATGATAAACCTATTCCTATCTTATGTGATAATACAAGTGCTATCAACATTTCAAAGAATCCAGTAATGCATTCAAGAACAAAGCATGTTTCAATCTAGTATCACTTTCTAAGAGAGAAGGTTGCAGAGAATGAGGTGAAATTGGAATATGTGCCTACTAAGGATCAAGTTGTAGATATCTTTACCTAGGCTCTTCCTAAAAATACTTTTGAGTATCTCTAGTAGAAGTTAGGGGTTATTGACCCTCCTTCCTTTAATCAGATGCATAAGTGTGTGTGAACTTTTCAAGATACATTCTTAGTCCTGGACTGATGTTCAAATCTACCTCTCAGAGGGAGTAGATAGTGGTTCTACTAGTTGGTGCAGTTAGATGGAGCATATTTTATGCCCCTAAGGGGAAGAATGCAGAAAGGTGAGAGTAGTGGAGAGAAAGCAAGTGCTTTCTTGTGATGCAAATGTTACACTTTGCCACTGATGTTAAAGGGGGAGAGAGTTAGAGTGGCTAAAAAATCATAGTAGAGGAAAGAGTGTAAAGAGTAAGAGTTGCTCCAGTCAGGGAGAGTATTGTTGGTTGCAGAGTTGATGTTGGTTGCTATTGTTGATGGCTTTTCAAAGAGTTGGTGTTTCCATCAATGACAAAGGGAGGATTGTTGGAAGCTTTCTGGTGTTGTCATTGATGTCAACCTCTAGAAAATGGTTCTCTTGGTTTCCAAGTGCTTTTGATAAATTTTGAATTAAAAAGTGTACAGTGTGACATAGGTATGTTCAATGTTATGCTCCGTATTTCTTCATAGTTGAAGATATGCTTGTGTAGTTTGGAAGTAATGATCAGAGGTGTTTAGAGATTTTATATCCAGAGTTTCGGGTTTTAGATCATACGACAGTGGAAGATTTGTTTGACAGAGTGTCTACCTAAGAAGAAGGTTGTCTGGGAGAAATGAAATTGCTCTACATTTCTCTGTATTGAGGTTTCTTATCTTGTGGATCTAGGAACGAGATTATATTGTCTAAATCTACCTTCCCTTGAAGTTTCCAGTGTTGGGTTGCTCCACAAACTTAGTTCTTGTATTGGAGTTCTGTAGTAGTGTATCTTGATGTACATAATGAAGACATTCTTTGTTTCAAGTTGTTGCAGCAGTGTTGTAGAAAAGTCTGATGATGCTGGAATATTCTGGAAAGATGTGTGGAGGTTGTGAAATATCTCTCTATGGTTTGCATGATGTTTTTGGACTTGGAGAGGCGTGTATGTGGTCGTTTGCAGTGTTAGTTTAGGTTCGGACAAACTAGCTTGCTACAACTATTTGCATAGGTACCTCATGGATTGTAGATGTGATAAGCAACATGGTGATATAGATTTGGATCCTAGTTAACCCTTGGTGTGGTCCACCTTCACTTCTTTCCACCATGAAAGTGTTTGGTGCTAACCTATTTTGGTGTTGCATGCTTGAGGTGCACACGTTTCATTAAGACTAATCTAATTAAGATTGTTTAGTTCATGCATGGTATAAATGCAAGGTGAAGGTTGAGCGGAGTGGTGTAGAGAAGATGATGTGAATGTGAATCAAGGGTGATGGATTGAGTGTGAGCTTAAATGCTTATGACTCTCAAATGCAGTGAGTAGAATGTGTCTACATTTAAGTTTACTTAAAGTTGCCGGAGGCCATGAGCCAAAGGTTGTGGATGGAAATAAGTTGTAGTGGTGGGTTTCTCCTGTTCTTTCGAGATAGTGAATCTCTCTATAACATTTATCTTCTATTCTTCTCTATCCTAGACAATGAGTCCTTCTGGCAGTGAACCCTTCTTCTGGGTAGTGAGCTCTTGGCAATGAGCATACTTGTATTTGATATTGCTATTCATATATATGCAGGCTAATCCTCATCATGGTTTTTCCCTTCTTGGGTTTTCCAAATAAATCTGGTGTTCTTATGTGTTTGGATGTGTTTGCATTGATGCTTCATATGTTTACAATCTGCTAATGCATGTAATAAGAGTTTGAAGTTTAGAATAGCATTGAGAGTTTAATGTATTAATGTACAACTAATTCACCCCCCCCTCTTAGTTGTCCTATGCATACTAACAATTTTCCCTCTCATAACTCTTGGTATTCATGCCTAAACTTAATCCCTAATTATTTTGATTTGGCTCTTCTGTAGGTCTATCCCCTGTGATATCATCATTTCCTTAGGCTCCTCTTTGCTTTGCCTTAAGAATTATCTGTAATTTATGCACAAGAGACTCAATTCTCACATCATCATCATTTTTTAGACTTAAATCCTTCTCATTTGGAATTCAACTTGGAAGCCTACAATAGATCTTAGCCTTTTTATCTAATTCTCACATCATTATTGACTCAAATTGAATGTGAAATGTAAAACACAATTGTAGTTGTATTTATTTACTAACATTTGAATGTAGCCATTGTCCATCCCTTCACGCCCACTAACTGCAAACATCCTTACAAATATTTTATAATAATTTTGCCCACCTCAAACGTCCACTTCACATGTGGCACCCACATACAAAGGAAGTTGATCATTATTACAGTAGTTGTTGAACCCCAGAATAGCAAAATAGTTTACATTCATATGGTAATGTCCAAAAGTCCATGACCCCACCCTCTAGTGGATCATTTCCTCAACCTTGAGATTGACAATAAGAACTTGGCTCTGTTGCTCAGCTTGTAAATGCTTTGCAATAAATAGAGCCAATGGAATGACGTTCCCATAGAGAACATGGGAGATAACTCAGTGGATTTGGCCCCTCAAAACCTTGCTCATCTATTCTGTTATGGAGCCCACCAATACTATATCATGTAATGGAATTTTTGTACTCTTTTTAAGTTGCTTCACTGAAATAGAGCCTAAATCTCTATCTCTCTCTAAAACTAAATATAAACAATCAAATTAGAAATCAAAACCATTTATGCAGAAAGTGCCTAGAATGTGAATCAACTTAGGCATTACTAATAATACTCCAACAATAGATATAAGAGATAAAATCTCCATTGTTTATTCAATGAGGACAGATATGTAGAACTTAGTAGGAAACAAGAGATACAAAACAAGCACAACAAAGTTGCAAATAACATAGCAATGAAATGCATTTAAAGTCCACCATATAGTTTAGAGAAGACAAGTACATATATAGGTGAGCAAAGGTGGTTAGAGGTTGAGGGAAAGATTCCTATAAACTAACATGAGTGGCTAGTTTAGCGGAAGACTTGATGACCCCTCAACTAACCTCCTAACATCCTTACCCACCCAACAACCTTCACATGTGTCAAGATTGTGTATGGGCACACCTAAGTAGGCTTATGCCTAAGTGTATAATATATATGAAATATATATATATACTAACACCCCCCCTTAAGCATAGCTTAGGTGGGCACAAAAGAAATGGGTCCGGACTACAAAACCTGGTGAGGTACCCATGAACAATGCAAGTATGAAATTGGGTCATGGTAACTAGGCCTGATGAGGTACCTAAGAATAATGCAATCTCTCATAATTAGAGAAAGGTAGAAAACTCTGTGGGAAAAAACTACCCTCCAAAAGAGAAATTATACAGGTGAAGAAGTATTACTTCTTTCACTAAGTACAATATAAGATTCCCCCCATAGGAGAGAAAATGATAGAAGGTCTATGAGACCCCCCATAATACATGTCCTGCTACAGTGAGGTTGGATAGTCGACAAAGGATGCAGATGTAGATACAAGAATGCCAAACAATGTTCCTTCCCTTGGGAGGAAATGAAACCACCTGAAGATGTACGATATCTTCCCATGCGAGAAGATGTATCTATTATCTTGAATCATGCTAAAGCTAATCCAAGGATGATGATGCCCATGTTGATGCCTTTGAAGAATGCTCAGGTGTCGCCATGTAGATGCTGAAGGATGCCATAATCAAATCAAGTGCATGCCTAATAGATGAGGATGATGATGTTCTAGAACCATGTGTAGGATGTTGTAGAGCATGAGTATCTGAAGAGGACAATGTTGATGCAGCTTCATCGAAGACAACAATGATGTCCTCAATGTGTGCTTCCATGTCAACAATGCAGGACTGTACAAACAGACAAGTGATGTTAGGTAGAAATCTGTTCCAATCAGCAATGCAAGGAAGACTAGTATCCTATTGCAAAGAAGCACCGGAAGCTTTCAAAGAAGCAACTGGAATCTGATGAAGCAACAATATGAGTGATGACTTCTTCTATGTTAATGTAACATTCTATTTGTGTATCATGATAAGGGATGTGAGTTGTGATCAAAGCATGATCATGTCAGAATGGAGAAACATTGAAGTCTCCATATATCTCCCAAAATTTCATCCATAATGCATGTAGACAGTCAATATCCATGATGGCATACAAAGCATCATCTAGAATATGTAAACTGATCAATCCAACAATGTGATCACGATGATTAAACCACTTAGCCTTCTGAGATTGTTTACCAGGTTCAGGGATAAGTACATACAGATAGGGTATATGATTATGGAACCTGAGATGTTTCAGGATGCCTTCACACCAGAACTTATAGTTTCCCTTGTTTAGGTTGATTACAGAAGATGGAGTTTCATATCCCATGATTTTAGAACAAGTTAATTCCTTTAGATAATAGAAATCAACACATGATAAGACAACCCCCTTGATTATTTGTTTCCCCCTCCCTAATTCTGGCACAAAAAGTGCTTTTAAGGCTAGATTGATTTGACCATAAACTGGCACTTAATAATTTAGTGTGATATTATGTCAAAATAGATTCAAGGCCAAATGAAAACACATACTTAAAAGAACGCTTTTTGCAAAACAAGGTTTTTGCAAACAAAAGAGATATAAAGGGAAATAAAAAAAACAATAAGGGACCAGAGGTTGATATCAAACCTCATGAGAGTGGCTATCTTGCATACAGAGAGCCCAAAAAAAATGCAATCCACATCGAGCCTCTTCAGTCTCTCTTCACAGCAAGAACAGACATGTGGAAATCAATCCATATCAAGCCTCATTGCTTGCTCGTATGTAGTGGACAACACATGTGGATCTTCCAAACTTGGGCATACCGGTGAATACTGCAAGTGCGTAAGTTGAATTCTTGTTGTGTGTGAAACCTTGGAGTCTCACCTTCATTTGAAGAGGGTGAAGGTTGCAAAGATCTGTTGCTTCTAAGTTACCCTCACATAGAGGCTCGACCTCTATGAGAGCTTGGTGAAGGGAAAGTGAACTAGGCACTTAAAGACCTTTGACGTTGTCCTTCAATCTGTTACATCAGTAAAAAACTCTATGCAAAAACCAGACCGCACCACTCATAGTAGTTTTGGTGCAAATGAACCAATGTAGCAAGAGAAAAATAAGAGTGTTTCAGTGCATTCAAAGCACCTCTGTCAGCACCAAAAAGGTCACAGGCCTACAGGTGCATAAGGAAAATGATTTTCTGAGAGATACTATTAAGGATGCCTTCAAAAAACCTGCCAAAATGTTTACTCAGGGGGAAAGCTCCCAAATAAATGACAAGAGCGAGATATCACAGATGAACTCTGAAATAATCCAAGTCAAGTTTGATACACTATCTACAGTATTCAAAAAGAGATACATTAATATGATGGTCTAGATGGACAAGTTTTGGGTTACTCATTTTAAGAATCATACTACTATCCAAGAGCATAAAAGGATAAATGACAGGCTCCATGAAAAGAATCAATAAATACAAAATAGGAACACTTCTGATACTGAGGCCATTACCACTGCTAAAGATCTAATCAAGAAACATAAATATTATAATGAGGAACTTCAAACAAATGCCAAGGTGTTTATTGATGCTTCAAAGGAGGGTGTGCCTGCACTTTTCCATCATAATAAAGATCTAAAAAGACAAAATGAATGGATAAAAGAATGTGAATTGATATTACAAGGAGCCTTGGAAGCAGCCAAAGTTGAAGATCCAGCACTAGGAGAGGCCTGTGAACAATCAGAAAAAATGATCACTATGGAATTCATGGCAAGGAATGTAGTGGAGTATGCAGATACATACTTGAGTCAAGGGTACTTAGATCATATCACCCAAGTTCATTTGTGGCTCATTAGAGCTTAATGTGGTTATTTGTTTATTTTTGTTAAAATCCCAAAAGACACTTACGAAGAGGTGCATCCTCTTCAAGATATAGATATATAAGTCAAAGGAGTAGGAGTGAGAAAATCATCATTATCATTTCATACTTTACGTGAGCCATTAGTAAGAAGATAGATTGCACCCATTCCACCAATCCATTCCCATATTTCAAAAACTTATGCAAATATTATATATATTTTGAAGCAATATAATGGAGTAGACTGTTCTTGAATGGTGATCTATTTTCAATGTTCAACTGTTGTGATTGATTTTCATGATTATATGCTAATCTACTATCTCCAAAGATGTTCTTTTAAGTTATTCAAATTTACATAATTTGTCACAACACATTTGCTATTGGTGTGTGGTTACCTTGATTGGTTTGTAGTTGGAGTGAATTAAATATCCTTTCTGATAATTTATTTTAATTGGTTCCTGCCAAGGATTAAAATCCTTTTAAAATATTTTTTGCGATTGGTTTCCCTTAGGCTAGGAATTAAAA
This sequence comes from Cunninghamia lanceolata, assembly GCA_027924645.1. Lineage (NCBI taxonomy): Eukaryota > Viridiplantae > Streptophyta > Pinopsida > Cupressales > Cupressaceae > Cunninghamia > Cunninghamia lanceolata. The sequence continues at coordinate 16,449,881 of BSBN01000553.1, read as the reverse complement.
CTCCTTTCATAAGATCACAGTTTTTTGGGAGAATATCACTGGGATTGTTAAATAAGATTACTGTAACTTACAGACCTGCACGTTTGTACAAGGTGCAAACATTTCAAGTGCCCAACAAGTTAGAGTTAAGCTGCAAAATAGATCTACATATCCTACACTTCTGCCTCCATAATCATCATCCATCCATTGAGTCCATCCACCCAATAGGTTACGCACTGGTCAATTTTAGAACACTTTTATACAAATCCAATCCACATCCTTAATAATTCAAGCACTCTCATTAGGAACTAGTAAGTAAGCTCTGCATCTACCTCACACTTATGTGCCATAGTGAGTAGATTGCCCAAATTAGAATCCATTAGCCTTTCAAATCTGCCTTATCATTTAGGTACACCCACCTAGGCCTGACAGAGCCTAAAGAGTAGAGGGTTTTCAATCACATAAACCCTGTTCAGTTTGTCAGAAACATATCAAGAAACTGGCACTCTCTTGTGGTCTAAAAACCTACATTTTTGAGACCCAACAATAGGTATTTCATGTTGTTAATTGATGATTGCTCAAGAATAACTTGGGTAACCTTTCTAAAAAAAAATTAGAATATCTAGATAAGTTTAAAGCATTTAAAGTTATGGTTGAAAATGAAATAGATTTGAAAATCAAGTGCTTGAGACCTAACAGAGGTGGTGAGTTCACCTCCAATGAGTTTAACTATTTTTGTGAAGATCATGGAGTAAAAAGGCATTTGTTAGCCCCTAGAACTCCTCAGTAGAATGGAGTTATGGAAAGAAAGAATAGGATAGTTCAGGGAGCAGCAAGACAATGCTGAAAGAAACAAATCTACTAGATATCTATTGGAGAGAAGCTATTGACACTGCATTGTCCACATACAAAACAGAGTGCAAGTAAGGGTCAATAGTTTAAAGACTCCATATGAACTATGGTATAGAAGAACTCCTACTGTAAAATATTATAGAGTGTTTGGAAGCAAGTGCTACATTAGGAGAGATGAAGAAAACTTGGGAAAGTTTGAAACAAGATCAAATGAATGGATCTTCCTTGAATATTCTACAAAGAGCAAAGCATACAAATGATACAACAAGAGGCTAAAGAAGTTAGTTGAAAGTGCAAATGTTAAAGTGAATGAAAAACCACCTCAAAGATCAATGTTGATAGAAGGATATGAATCTAATGAGCTCCCTTGTAGAGAAGAAGAAAGAGAAGAAAAAAAGGAAAAGGAGATGCAAGTTGATGAAGAAAATGCACCAGAAAGGGTTCCTAAGACTCCCAAGTATGTGCAGAAGAATCAATCTAAAGATCAAATCACTGGAGATAAGAACAAAGGTGTATTAACAAGAAGAAAAATTGCTATGGCATATGAGCAGGTAAATTTGTGCTTATTGTGTAAAATAGAACCCAAAATAGTGACTAAAGCATGCAAAGATGAACACTAGATCAAAGCTATGGAAGAAGAATTAATGGAGATTGAGAAAAATTAGACTTGGGAAATTGTCCCAAGACTTGTAGACAAAAATGTAATAGGAACTAAATGGGTATCTCGGAAGAAATTGAATGAGAATGGATAAGTAGTCAAAAATAAGGCTAGGCTTGTGTGTAAAGGCTACTCACAAGTGGAAGGAATAGATTATGAGGAAACATATTCTCCAGTGGCAAGAATGGAGGCCATTAGAAAGTTCTTGGCCTTTGCAGCTCATAAGGACTTCAAAGTTTATTAGATGGATGTGAAATCTACATTCTTGAATTGAGAATTGGAAGAGGAGGTATACATTGAATAACCGAAAGGCTTTCAGTTATCAGATGATCCAACTATGGTCTGCAAATTGAAGAAGGCATTGTATGGACTCAATCAGGCTCCTAGAGCTGGGTATGCAAGATTAGATAGATACTTGTTGCAACAAGGATTCAAAAAGGGCACTGCGGATACCAATTTGTACTTCAAAGTTGAAGAAGATCAAATCCTGATTGTGGAGGTATATGTTGATGATATAATCTTTGGAGGAAATGAAGGTATACATTGCAAGAGACTTGCAGAAGAGATGCAGAAAGAATTCTAAATGTCAATGTATACAAAAATGAATTTCTTTCTTGGATTACAAATCAGTCAATTAGAAAAAAGGTATTTTTATTTCACATCCAAAGTATGTTAAGTAAATGTTGAAGAACTTTCGAATGGAGGATTCCAAACTGGTATGTACTCCTATAAATACTGACCTTGTAAGTTAAGAAAAAATGATGAATCTCCTAAGGTTGATTAGAGCAAGTACATATCAATGATTGGTGGACTATTATACCTAAATGCTACTAGACTGAATATCATGCATGCAATTTGTCTTGTGTCTAGATTTTAAGCAAATCCTAGAGAATCACATGTTACAGTAATAAAAAGGATATTTAGATACTTGAAAGGAACTCTAAATTTTAGCTTATGGTATACCAAGGATATTGATTTCTCTTTGAGTGCACATACAAATGTAGATTGGGAAGGATCTACAGATGATAGAAGAAGTACAAGTGGTGGTGCTTTCTTTCATGGAAGCAGACTAGTCTCATGGTTGAGTAAGAAGTAGGATTTAGTGTCATAATCTACTATAGAGGCAGAGTACATTGCAACAACATCTTCCTGCACATAGGTTTTGTGGATGAAGCGGACATTGAAGGATATGAATGTATCATATGATGAACCTATTCCTTTCTTATGTGATAATACAAGTGCTATCAACATTTCAAAGAATCCAGTAATGCATTTAAGAACAAAGCATGTTCAATCCGATATCACTTTCTAAGAGAGAAGGTTGCAGAGAATGAGGTGAAATTGGAATATGTGCCTACCAAGGATCAAGTTGTAGATATCTTTACAAAGGCTCTTCCTAAAAATACTTTTGAGTATCTCCAGTAGAAGTTAGGGGTTATTGCCCCTCCTTCCTTTAATTAGATGCATAAGTGTGTGCATCTGTCCAAGAAACTTTTCAACATACATTCTTAGTCCTGGACCGATGTTCAAATCTACCTCTTAGAGGGAGTAGATAGTGGTTCTACTGGTTGGTGCAGTTAGATGGAGCATATTTGATGCCCCTAAGGGGGAGAATGCAGAAAGGTGAGAGTAGTGGAGGGAAAGCAAGTGCTTGCTTGTGATGTAAATGTTACACTTTGCCACTGATGTCAAAGGGGAAGAGAGTTAGAGTGGCTAAAAAACCATAGTAGAGGAAAGAGTGTAAAGAGTAAGAGTTCCTCCAGTCAGGGAGAGTATTGTTGGTTACAGAGTTGTTGTTGGTTGCTATTGTTGATGGCTTTCCAAAGAGTTTGTGTTTCCATCAATGACAAAGGGGGGATTGTTGGAAACTTTCTGGTGTTGTCATTGATGTCAACCTCTAGAAAATGGTTCTCTTGGTTTCCAAGTGCTTTTGATAAAATTTGAATTAAAAAGTGTACAGTGTGACAAAGTTATGTTCAATGTTATGCTCCACATTTCTTCATAGTTGAAGATATGCTTGTGTAGTTTGGAAGTAATGATCAGAGGCATTTAAAGATTTTATATCCAAAGTTTTGGGTTTTAGATCATACAACAGTGGAAGATTTGTTTGACAGAGTGTCTACCTAAGAAGAAGGTTGTCTGGGAGAAATGAAATTGCTACGCATTTCTCCATATTGAGGTTTCTTATCTTGTGGATCTAGGAACAAGATTATATTGTCTAAATCTACCTTCCCTTGAAGTTTCCAGTGTTGGGTTGCTCCACAAACTCAGTTCTTGTATTGGAGTTTTGTAGAAGTGTATCTTGATGTGCATAATGAAGACATTCTTTGTTTCAAGTTGTTGCAACAGCATTGTAGAAAAGTCTGATGATACTGGAATATTCTATAAAGATGTGTGGAGGTTGTGGAATATCTCTCTATGGTCTACATGATGTTTTTGGACTTGGAGAGGCATGTATGTGGTCATTTGCAGCGTTAGTTTAGGTTTGGCCAACCTAGCTTGCTAGCACTATTTGCGGAGGTACCTCGTGGATTGTAGATGTGATAAGCAACATGGTGATACAGATTTGGATCCTAGTTAACCCTTGGTGTGGTCCACCTTCACTTCTTTCCACCATGAAAGTGTTTGGTGCTAATCTATTTTGGTGTTTCATGCTTGAGGTGGACACGTTTCATTAAGATTGATCTAATTGAGATTGTTTAGTTCATGGATGGTATAAATGCAAGGTGAAGGTTGAGTGGAGTGGTGTAGAGAAGATGATGTGAATGTGAATCAAGGGTGATGGATTGAGTACGAGCTTAAATGATTATGATTCTCAAATGCAGTGAGCAAAAGGTGTCTACATTTAAGTTTACTTGACGTAGCCAGAGGCCGTGAGCCAAAGGTTGTGGATGGAAATAAGTTGCAGTGGTGGGTTTCTCCTATTGCTTCGAGATAGTGAATCTTCTCCTCTTCTATTCTTCTCTATTCTAGACAATGAGTCCTTCTGATAGTGAACCCTTCTTCTAGGTAGTGAGCTCTTGGCAATGAGCCTACTTGTATTCGGTATTGCTATTCATATATATGTGAGCTAATCCTCATCGTGGTTTTTCCCTTCTTAGGTTTTCCACGTAAATATGGTGTTCTTATGTGTTTGCATTGATGCTTCATATGTTTACAATCTGCTAATGCATGTAATAAGGGTTTGATGTTTAGAATAGCATTGAGAGTTTAATGTATTAATGTACAACTAATTCACCCCCCCCCCCCCCCCGCCCTCTCAGTTGTCCTATGCATACTAACAATTTTCCCTCTCATAACTCTTGGTATTCATGCCTAAACTTAATCCCTGATAATTTTGATTTGGGTCTTTTGTAGGTCTATCCCCTGTGATATCATCATTTCCTTGGGCTCCTCTTTGCTTTGCCTTAAGAATTATCTCTAATTTATGCACAAGAGACTCAATTCTCACATCATCATCACTTTTTAGACTTAAATCCTTCTCATTTGGAATTCCACTTGAAAGCCTACAACAAATCTTAGCCTTTTTATCTAATTCTCACATCATTATTGACTCAAATTAAATGTGAGATGTAAAACATAATTGTAGTTCTATTTATTTACTAACATTTGAATCTAGCCATTGTCCATCCCTTCACACCCACTAACTGCAAACATCCTTACAAATATTTATAATAATTCTACCCTCCTCAAACATCCACTTCACACGTGGCACCCACATGCAAAGGAAGTTGATCATTATTACAGTAGTTGTTGAACCCTAGAATTTAGCAAAATAGTTTACATTCATATGGTAATGTCCAAAAGTCCATGACCTCACCCTCTAGTGGATCATTTCCTCAACCTTGAGATTGACAGTAAGAACTTGGCTCTGTTGCTCAGCTTGCAAATGCTTTGCAATAAATAGAGCCAATGGAACGACGTTCCCATAGAGAACATGGGAGATAACTCAGTGGATTTGGACCCTCAAAACCTTGCTCATCTATTATGTTATGGAGCCCACTGACACTATATATCATGTAATGGGATTTTCGTACTCTTTTTAAGTTGCTTCACTGAAATAGAGCCTGAATCGCTATCTCTCTCTACAACTAAATATAAACAATGGAATTAGAAATCAAAACCATTTATGTGGAAAGTGCCCAGAACGTGAATCTACTCAGGCATTGCTAATAATACTCCAACAATACATACAAGAGATAAAATCTCCATTGTTTATTCAATGTGGACAGATATGTAGAACTTAGTAGGAAACAAGAGATACAAAACAAACACAACAAAGTTGCAAATAACATAGCAATGAAATGCATTTAAAGTCCACCATATAGTTTAGAGAAGACAAGTACATATATAGGTGAGCAAAGGTGGTTAGTGGTTGAGGGAAAGATTCCTATAAACTACCATGAGTGACTAGTTTAGCGGAAGACTTGATGACCCCTCAACTAACCTCCTAACATCCTTAACCACCCAATAACCTTGACATGTGTCAAGATTGTGTAAGGGCACACCTAAGTAGGCTTATGCCTAAGTGTATAATATATATGAAATATATATATATACTAACACCCCCACTTAAGCATAGCTTAGGTGGGCACAAAAGAAATGGGTCCTGACTACAAAACCTGGAGAGGTACCCATGAACAATGCAAGTATGAAATTGGGTCATGGTAACTAGGCCTGATGAGGTACCTAAGAATAATGCAATCTCTCATAATTAGAGAAAGGTAGAAAACTCTGTGGGAAAAAACTACCCTCCAAAAGAGAAATTATACAGGTGAAGAAGTATTACTTCTTTCACTAAGTACAATATAAGATTCCCCCCATAGGAGAGAAAATGATAGAAGGTCTATGAGACCCCCCATAATACATGTCCTACTGCAGTGAGGTTGGATAGTCGACAAAGGATGCAGATGTAGATCCAAGAATGCCAAACAATGTTCCTTCCCTTGGGAAGAAATGAAACCACCTAAAGATGTATGATATCTTCCCATGCGAGAAGATGTATGTATGATCTTGAATCATGCTAAAGCTGATCCAAGGATGATGATGCCCATGTTGATGCCTTTGAAGAGTGCTCAGATGTCCCCATGTCAATGCTGAAGGATGCCATAATCAAATCAGGTGCATGCCTAATAGATGAGGATGATGATGTTCTAGAACCATGTCTAGGATGTTGTAGAGCATGAGTATTTGAAGAGGACAATGTTGATGTAGCTTCATCGAAGACAACAATGATGTCCCCAATGTGTGCTTCCATGTCAACAATGTAGGACTCTACAAACAGACAAGTGATGTTAGGTAGAAATTTGTCCCAATCAGCAATGCTAGGAAGACTAGTACCCTGTTGCAAAGAACCACCAGAAGCTTTCAAAGAAGCAATTGGAATATGATGAAGCAACAATATGAGTGATGACTTCTTCTATGTTAATGGAACATTCTATTTTTGTATCATGATAAGGGATGTGAGTTGTGATCAAAGCATGATCATGTCAGAATGGCGAAACATTGAAGTCTCCATATATCTCCCAAAATTTGATCCATAATGCATGTGGACAGTCAATATCCATGATGGCATACAAAGCATCATCTGGAATATGTAAACTGATCAATCCAACAATGTGATCACGATGATTAAACCACTTAGCCTTCTGAGATTGTTCACCAGGTTCAGGGATAAGTACATACAGATAGAGTATATGATTATGGAACCTAAGATGTTTCAGGATGCCTTCACACCAGAACTTATAGTTTCCCTTGTTTAGGTTGATTACAGAAGATGAAGTTTCATATCCCATGATTTTAGAACAAGTTAATTCTTTTAGATAATAGAAATCAACACATAAGACAACCCCCTTGATTATTTGTTTCCCCCTCCCTAATTCTAGCACATTATAAAGATAGTGCTTTTAAAGCTAGATTGATTTGACCATAAACTGGCACTTTATAATTTAGTGTGATATTATGTCAAAATGGATTCAAGGCCAAATGAAAACACATACTTAAAAGAACACTTTTTGCAAAACAAGGTTTTTGCAAACAAAAGAGATATAAAGGGAAATAAAAAAAAAACAATAAGGACTAGAGGCTGATGTCAAACCTCATGAGAGTGGCTATCTTGCATACCAGAGAGCCCACAAAACAATGCAATCCACATCGAGCCTCTTCAGACTCTCTTCACAGCAAGAACAGACATGTGGAAATCAATCCATATCAAGCCTCATTGCTTGCTCGTATATAGTGGACAACACATGTGGATCTTCCAAACTTGGGCAAACCCGTGCATAGTGCAGGTGCGTAAGTTGAATTCTTGTTGTGTGTGAAACCTTGGAGTCTCACCTTCATTCGAAGAGGGTGAAGGTTGCAAAGATCTGTTGCTTCTAAGTTACCCTCACATAGAGGCTCGGCCTCTACGAGAGCTTGGTGAAGGGAAAGTGAACTGGGCACTTAAAGACCTTTGACGTTGTCCTTCAATCTGTTGCATCAGTAAAAAACTCTATGCAAAAACCAGACCGCACCACTCATAGTAGTTTCGGTGCAAATGAACCAACGTAGCAAGAGAAAAATAAGAGTGTTTCAGTGCATTCCAAGCACCTCCGTCAGCACCAAAAAGGTCACAGGCCTGCGGGTGCAAGTCGTGGGCCTGTGTGAGCAGGTTGCGGCTTGTTAGACGTTCCCCTTGAAGGTGGCGTGTTCGATCCACCCTCACCACACCAAAAGAGTGTTGCTTAGAATCTGTATTCGCAGACACCTTCCCTGACCCCGCTTATTCAACGAAGAGTCCAACGCAAATCATTGACAGAATATAACAAAAGAGTACTGAGGGAAACTGCCAGAAACCACTCCTACCTTACAAGGCTTGACAGGACCCACAAAACCAGTCGCAGCTCCAAATGGATCCTTCTGCACAAGACTTGTTCTTATCTCGAACCACTCTGATACCATGTAGAACTTAGTAGGAAACAAGGGATACAAAACAAGCATAGCAAAGTTGCAAATAACATAGCAATGAAATGCATGAAGTCTACCATATAGTTTTGAGAAGACAAGTACATATATAGGTGAGCAAAGGTAGTTAGTGGTTGAGGGAAGACTCTTATAAATTAGCATGAGTGGCTAGTTTAGTGGAAGACTTGATGACCCCTCAACTAACCTCCTAACAACCTTGACATGTGTCAAGATTGTGTAAGGGCACACCTAAGTAGGCTTATGCCTAATACACTAACAGGTTATGTATACAAACGCTGACAGAAAATGATGGCAATAACTTGCCTTGCCACCAAACATAACATTAATGTTGAAGGACTGTAAAACAAAAGCCATAAGTACAAGGATAATCCAAAAATTTGGCAAAAATAGGTCTAAAATGTTAATTTACAAGAGATTATAGAGAGGCAAGATAAAGCATACATAATATTACACAGATTGAAGAAACCCCCTTTCAATAGCTTGTAGTGGTAGCAGCAAGCTTGTTAACCAAAGAGAGAGCTTTGCTAATGAGATTGCAGGGATGAGAAGATATTAAAATTGTCACTCATAGCTATTGCACATCATATTAAGAAAGATAGAAGACAAAATCTTATTATTATAGATAAGATTTCATAAGATTTTTTATACAAATGTCTTCTCTCATTTATTTCATTATTGACTTTTACCACAACAAAGTCCAATTGATTTGATTTTGAGTATGGGCTATAATAACTTTAGCCAATCACAATTTTTTGCAAAGACTACAAACTATAGTCATAACAAAAATAAATAAATATGATTTGTCAACATTTGAGAGGACTAATGCAAAAGGTTTGCTTGATTGATTTGATTTGAAGTTTGGAGTGTATTGACATCTAAAACAATAATTTGATTTTAAGTATGGAATATATTAATTGAAAGTGACGAACATGACAAAATTAGTGAAAGAATTTAGTATGGAACACTTTAGTATCTACTATTACATATAATAAAGGAAATAAGAAAGGTCCATGGTTAGATAACATCCTTCCTGTCCGCAGAAGACAAGTTACCTCTCCACAACAGACAACTTCTCGTTTAGGTTTCAATCTGTGGTTCTCATTCTAGTTCTAAAAGTAAGGGTAGTACTAGTCATACTATTAGTATTAGTTGTAAGGTTAATCCTAGTCCTAAGTATGTGGCCCACCCAGTATTAAAGGCAGGGGCCCCTACTACATAAAGTGGGGGTAGTACTAGTCGTACTATTAGTATTAGTAGTAAAGCTAGTCCTAGTCCTAGGTATGTGGCCCACCCACTATTAAAGGCAGGGGGCCCCTACTACATAAAGATGTAGTCCTTTAGAATGGGTCCCTTCGCCGGCTAGAAGCTTCACCGCTCGAGGGTATGACCATCAGCGTTTTCCCAAGTGTAGACTGGTGCGGACACACGCAGCATCGGCGCGCGGCATACCAAAAGTGGAAAAGCTTGAGAAAGGTAACGCAATATCTTATAACCACAGGTTACAACGTCAACTTTCTTCTGTATTTGTAATAAGCGGAGAGTCACCTGGAACTGAATAACTATGACTTCAACTTAACGCGAAATTGAGATTAATCTTGGGATTATGCAAGAAGAGGGTCAAGAATATTGAATTTTTAGTCTTGTGCGCTTTGATGGCGAGAGGGTGGCATATTTATGGATTACGTCTTTTTCTCTCGAACAAATTGTGAGGGCATCTCCCTATACATTATACATATCCTTCCTAGACATGCATATTTACAAGCTTTGTGGTTTCATGGCCTGAAAAAAAGTAAAGGGAAGAAGAGATTCTAAGGCTTCAGTGATGGCAAATTATTGTGCTTATGGAAGGCATTGTGTGAGGTGGTTTGAGAAGTATTTGAGGGACTGTGTATGTGGAATAAGAGATTATGTGTCTCTTGGTTTTTGGCTCATTAGTGTACTCAGTGGGGCTGCTGCAGAAGTGCCTCAGATTATCACCAACTTCAAGAATGGATCCACAGAGGGTCTTTCCCTTGGTTTTCTCAGGACATGGGTTTTGGGGTAAGCAAGCAATCAACCATTCCCACTAAATCAATTGTGGTTTTAAATTTTATTACTCTATTTGATTTTGAGCTTTGTATTGTTAGAGTTTTCTTTTTAATATTAAGCGAGTTGCAGCCAGAAAAGCCTGCTCAATTTCCATAAAGGAACATAACATTGTATTATTAGAGTTGTTAAGAAATATTGGTGTTTCTCCTAGAAGAAATTGTTGGTAGTTTTGTTGAGTAGAAATTATTGTGAATCTGCCCTGCATTTGATGGTGTTTGCAGGGACATGTTTAATCTTGTTGGCTGTTTCCTGGAGCCAGCAACTGTAAGTCTTTAAAGCCTCAATATAGGATAGTGTTATTGTACCATTTTACAGTTTCAGCTGCTTTTAAATATTGCCATATCATTAACTTGACTGTTTTTCTAAACAATGGGCCGGATTGTGTTCAATAATTTAATTTTGTGTTGACATATTCGGGCCGCCGTACTATTGACTGTAGTGCTGCAATCATTGGTAGTCCAACAAAGTACCTATTGAAAGAATCTGCAGTAGAAAATGAATCATTTTTTTTTTTTAGTTTTATAGCCTTTAATCCAACTAAAGAGTTTAGGACTACTCTTATCATGCCACATGGCACACTAGATTGCCTTTTTACGCCAAAGGCATTACCTCAGTGAGGCAAACTGGCCTGGCTTGGAAATCGATGGCAGGAGGCTTCTGATACGTGTGCAAGATGATTGAAACAATCTCAACCGTCCATCGTCATTTTCTCTTTTTTGTTCATTCTATTTTTCTCCTCCCCATTTCCATTGATGGCCTTTGCTCGCCATTTTTAACCCACATTAACTTCGTCCACCCAATACCCAGATTTTAATACATTTGTTTTGCCTTGGGGCCAAATTCCACTGAGTACAGTTTCTTCTGAAATAACTATTTGTTTTTTTATGGAGATCCACAAGATCATTTTTGGTACTTGATATGGGAGCACCAAATCCCAAACTTGTCTCCAAAACAAAATCTTCACAAAACATACATTCTTTAAATCTGTCAGCTCCGTCAACATCAACAAAGAAAAATAAATAAAACAACCAAAACCAAAAATGCTTCTCATGCAAAGCATCATCTCAAAGCGAGAAGCTAACTTGAGATGATGGAAAATCCTCCATCCTCCGATGCCGCCTACCTCCAATATGATGTGGTTACACTCTATCCATTTGCATTAGACTCTTCAATAGCACAAGCATGCAAGTCTCTCAATTTTCTATCATGGATGGCATCGGAACCACAAACATAATGTGTGACCATTTTCAAATGTTAAAAAATAATGATGTTGATTTTGACCAATAATGGACCCATTAACTACTCAACCTTATATCTCCAAAATCAAAACAGAATAACCTTATTCCTCCAATTTTCGAACTCTTTTTTTTCTTTTTTAATATCAAATAAGAAAAAATAAATTCAAACTCCACTACTTATATCTCCCTTTCCTAGTTTGATTTTATGAAATATCCTAAGACTCATTCTTTCTTCACATCTCCTCTATGATTTCTTCACATCTCCTCTACTATGCACAAGGACATGAAATCTTAACTACATAAAATATATTTATCCTTCACCTTTTGAAAACTTAATTACTTATGCCTCCAGTACATAACAAAATGTAGAAAGATTCCTTTATTTCTTCATATCATTTGAGTGTTGGAATCATTAACATCTCACAACCAACTTGCATGTATAGTGTTAAGCTCCCTAGCCTATTCAAGAATTTTATTTTTACTGCCTCAAAAATAATTCTTTAAAACTTGACAATAATTTGATAGAGAATGCCTATGTGCCAGGTTTAGATTCCCACCAACCAAATTGCCCACTAAACAAGCTCAACCAATAATCGCCTGTAGAGAAATCGGGATCCTAGGAATGTAGTCTCTTAGGAAAGGAGGAAGGCTCGTAGCAATGCATTTGGTAGCAACACAGATCATTATTTGTTGCTTCTCTTCCTAAATGTTTTAGACTTTAATTTTTCATGGCTTAAGAAATTTTGATCATCTTCAACTTCTTTTGGAATTTTACTGGAACGACTTGTTATTGGCTCGAGCATCCCACAAAATAATGGATGAATCATCACCTACACTGCAAAATCCCTGCGCATTGGAGGGGGCAAAACTGCATGCCCTCAAAATAGCTTCTAAAATTGCATTTAAATGTCTCTCTTCTACACTTGACTCTTTGCCCTTCACACGCAGTAATATCAACATCCACACACTTTAATCTCAGCAATGTCAAGATCTACACTAGTGTTGGTAGAACTAGACATTTTTTAGATATTCCAACACCCTCAAAATATCTTCACACAACTTTGATACCAAATAATGGAGAGTAAAATGTTTTTATTGATATATTTTGAAATGATACAATGCATATTTATACAAGGATGATGTAGTTGTAGTTTACATAACTGTCGATATAGTTTGTATAACTACTTTATAACTGCAACATGGACGATGTAATCAATGTTATACCAACAATATCTCCAAGTCCTGCGAATTCTAGTACCATACTTCACTCTGTAAGTTTCCATGCAGTGCAGTACATTTAATTGACTCAAGTAAGATGAGTGCCTACCTAGATAGCAACAATTATAATAACTAATTTTTGCTTCCATGTTTCTTACCCAAGTAGCTTCAGTTATATTCTTTGTTGGTGGGCTCAACTACTTGAGATTCCTTACTTACAATAACATTACTTCAAGAAGCTCTTACTCTGCTCAAATGGAAGGGAATTTTGTTCTTCTAATAATAGGAAGGAAACTTTTGCAGGTAACTGTAAAACATCTTTTTTTTTTTGGTATTTATTAATATGAAGGGATTCAAATTGTCTCGAGGTTGTGTAATTATTGTTGTGCAAATCTAGGGAATGGTTGGCAGTGCAATGAGAGAGTCGTCGTCTAGCCAGTTAGGAACTTGGTTGGGGTGGCTTATGACTGCTATCTATATGGGTGGAGGACTTTCACAAATCCACTTAAATGTGAGCTCTTATAAATTGACTTTTACGAATTGTATATACTGCTTGAACATTATTACATTTATGCCTACAAATAAAACATCACAAGTATTTTCCTACTAGACAAATTCATTAAATTATTGTGTTGCACTTGTTTCAAGACAAGTCTCTTATGGTCAAGTTAAAACTATGATTAATGGGGAATTTGTTGCAGATTAAGCGAGGAACTATTGAGGTGAGTAATATCCTTTTCAGCCATAATTGTTTGATTGACATTTATTTGAAATTGTTTTGCACTGCACTGGAATAACTTATTGCCTAATCTTACCATGTTATTAGGGATTAAATCCTTTCATGTTCATGTTCTCTGTACTTAGGAATGTAACTTATGTGGGAAGGTAAGTACCAGATCCATTTATGCATTGGTCTCCTCCATTGGAGTATTTGTATTGCTGGCTTAGTAATGCATTGGTCTCCTACAGAACTAATATTTTGTTATGTATTATGTCATATGCAGTATTATAGTAAGGACTCTAGGGAGGAAAAACTTAAAGACAAATATGCCATGGCTCGTTGATGCAGCAACAGGCATTCTTTTAGATCTATTTGTATCCTTCGACAAAGATAATGGTAATACAAACAATTTTTTTTACCATAAAAACAACACCAAGAAGGCTGACAAACATTTTCTTGCTTTTGTTCAACTCAATGCATATATACATATCAACTAACTGTTTAAAACTTTGCTAGTGTGATTTTGCATAAGGAATCATTTCTTCCTTAACAACAAACTTGGAAAGGTTCTTGCCCCGTTCATCTACTACAAGATTAAAAGAACTGATGATCATGGGGAGGATGATGGAGCTTATGAAGCAGTAAGATGTAGCACTTGAGTGCGTACCACTTTGATCTAGCATTCAGATGACAATGACGATTGGATGCAACATTTTGTAAAAAGGCCTGAAAAAGAACAAGAGGGAAAAAAATAGAACAGTAGGCTGTAAACAATAAAACAAGCATAAAAATAGGGTATACGGTTGAAAGAATACTGTAATTTGTATTGAGTAATATATATCAGTTCTTTGTGCAAGGAACAGTCATTTATTTATATAGTTTTCTCTTACAACATTAAAAAATCTAAAATTTAGAATGTTTCTATTTTTTCGATAGCTTTGTAGAAGATTCTAGACATTTACTTTTACCGTAACTTCCAATTTTTAAACAAATTTAGACACTTATTTTTTCCTAACTTCCAATCTTTAAAATTTTTTAGTTAATCTTATTTTTTTTCGTTAACACACTTGATTATATATCTATACTTTGATCTAGAATAATATCTACTAACCATTTCATTTTCTTAAAGAAATTCATTCTTAGAATGTTCAACAAGTTAGCTCATAAAATTAATGGTCTTAGTAATTCCTTTAGAGGCCTACTCAAATTGACCACAATTTTCCTATCGACTATTGTTCACAACTGAATTGCAATGTGATGTTCTATCTGTTCCTACATTATCGTAGACTAATTCCATTATGTTCCATTTTTAACCCCATATAAAATGGTTTGTGTGGTTGTCTATCTTACGTTTGAAATGGTTTTAAATGTTTGAAGATGTCCAAATGAATATGGAAGAGTTTATTGAGTTGGTATGTTGTATTTTTTATGTTATATATATGAATTGGTAGGTCATTTCAAATTAAACTCGCAGATTACAGAATCAAGTTTTTTGAGCTCACACAAAAACATATTAAAACTATTTACATGAAGACTACAAATATAGCCTTTTAAGACAACAGCTCACGTAAACAGCTGACACATTGTGTGCCAACTGTTTTCGTGAGTTTTTGACCTAAGGCGTTCTCGACTATTTCAACTGATGTCATTAATAGACTGTGCTTCATCCTTTCGACAACATTAGTCGGCAGAATTTCAACAAAAAATTGGTTAGTCGACAAGATTTCAACAAATTTTTGTTGCCGGTACATTGACAACATACCGACTGTTTAAATGCTTCCTTAAGACAGATCAGAACCTAATAGAGTATCTTTATTGTTACATGTTCAACACAATTTCATGATTTTGTTTCTTACATTTCTAAAAATAAGAACCAAAACTTTGAGAAATTTTCATAATAAGATTTTGACATATCTATTGTGGTGGTTGCAAGGGCTGTGTTTATCATCAACACATTTAGTGATGGTTGTCTGTAAATAAATTTTTTAACACAAATGCAATGTTTCAATTCCACCAAGCACACATAAGAGCCACTCTAGATTTCTGTTAGAACTTTTATAGGACCTATGAAATAAACCTTCGTGATGATTTTTTTTTCTTTATCACAAGATAATGAGGCATATAGAGAAAGTGAGAGTTATGGAGCCTATTGGAACTGGGAATTTCCAGTCAATTTTTGCAAAAAAATTTATGATCCCGTGATGAAAAAATCAATTTCACTACTCAAAATTTTATAATTGGCCAGAGCCATGCACTAGAACAAATCATATCAAAGGATTAATGCCGACATACCTACTTTGTTGTGCTATTTTTTTCAAATTCCTAGTGCTTAATTCAAATCCCTAGTGATATCACTTCAAACAACTTTGTAGTTTGGATTGCATCTTTTTGAAGCACACAGAACATACATCGACTAACTCTATACTCTAGATGAGATCAAACATGTCACACCAAAGTCATGCAACAATCACAAATCCTTTGATATGATAATTTCATTAACAAAGAGTTATTCCAATCTAGTGAGTGTGCCCTTCTCTATGACTACCACTTCAAGGATTTCAAAGGTAAGTTCCACACTCGTTGGTTGGGACCTTACAAAAATGAGCATGTCTTTGAGAATGATGTTGTCAAACTACACGCTATGGATTTAACCCGAATGGCTTTGGTGGTTAGTGGACATTATTTATGCTTGTCCAAGGATGAGTTCATTAAACAAATTAAGATGAAAATTGATGTCAAGGCTGTGAGATGCACGTCAAATGTCCAACTTGCAATATTGGTCCCCACCCTTCCCTTTTCTCATTCTCCTCTATGTGATAATTTCTTGACTGAGGACGATTTCCCATTTTTAGTTGGGGAGTCTATGCTTGCCTTGTAGCATCTGTGTTTGCATCACTGGCTGATACAACATTTGCCAACTTCCCTCTATTGAGCTGCATCACGTTGGTATGTAGCAAAGATAATAATGACATAGGTTGTCATGTTACCTAGGTCATCATGTGAAGATAAGTAATTGAGAGGCAAAGAATAGTAAATATATTTGTGGCATATGCAGAGCTTCCAGGCATAAAAGGAATTTGGTCATTGTGATCTTCAACTGCTGATATATATGACATTTTTTTTTTGGGTTGTGAGCTTTGTTCATGAGACTCGTATACTTGCAATGAGCTCAGAAGATGAGCTAGAAGAAACAAAAATTGAAGGGTTTTGCCTCTGATGCTCAGT
Organism: Cunninghamia lanceolata; assembly: GCA_027924645.1. Lineage (NCBI taxonomy): Eukaryota > Viridiplantae > Streptophyta > Pinopsida > Cupressales > Cupressaceae > Cunninghamia > Cunninghamia lanceolata. The sequence goes on along the minus strand of BSBN01000553.1, from coordinate 16,432,936 downwards.
CATTATTTTGTCATGATGCTATACATGACCAGTTTGTTTAGGTAACAGCCATTTTCGTGAGGATAGTAAGTGCAACATCGAGAAAATTATTAACTGAATGGAGAGTGCCATCCGGATATTCTATCATTGTAGCCACAGCTAATGCTACCCAGGTTTTTCTTTCCACTGGAGGGGAAAATCTTGTTTACTTGGAAATTGGAAAAAGGTCCTAATTCAAAACCTGTTCATTTTCATACCTGCAGGAAGTTAAGGAAAAATACATGAAAAGGAAATGTAAATTTGATCTTTGAAGCTACTAGAGATTTGAACGAGGGGTTTTGTATAAACTTTAAGGTATATAGAGGGAAATTTTTGGTAGAGATTTTGAGGGGTACCAGACTAATAATATACCGAATTGCACAAATCTCTTTTAAATTAAAGGAGACATTCTGCAAGCCCATCGCTCAAATTTTCTCAACCGCTTCCGCACCATGGTTCCTCACGTAAAATAAATATGGTCTTTTTTGACAAGAAGCTCCCCATATTTCTCGTTAAATTGGAATGATTTAATGCAACTTAAAATTTCTGAACCAGAAGCTTTAATGACTACAAATTTTGAAGCCAAATATGTCATAATGTATTGAATCCCTAACCTCAGGGTTTGCTGTAAAACGCTGAAAACTTTGGCAAATCTATAAGAGTGAAATGTAGGTGCAAATATAGTAGTGCTTTCAGATTACAGTAATGACGGCGTTTTATTTTCTTGTGCAGGCTCTGCCAGTGGCTGCATTATGTGTAATTTTTGTTGCACTGAGTGCCAAATATGCGGCTTCTTTGGCTGGTTTTCCAAGTTTAAATGATCTCAATGTTTTGTTGCTTCCTCATATTTCGAATCTAGTTGGCTTCAGACTTCGCGGAAAGGAAGGCTACTTTACCTGGCAATGGGACCACCGTGAAATATTGTCTGTTGTATCAGAGTATAATGAGACAAGTCAGTGCTCGACAAGTGCATAGTTAGTATCAATTGCTCCATATTGTGGCCAAAGAGTGACAACAGTTCTCGCCTCAGACATGATGAGTGGGCAGGTTATTCGTTGTGTAGTATTTATTGATAAAGTTTCTCGTATTCAGATCTTCCATTATCCTGTCAAACTCGATCTTGATGGGCTTGCTACTCTTCGCATTCAAGCTTTCGATAATGAAGATAATGTTTTTTCTTCCTTGGTGGGATTGAGGTTCTCTTGGCAGCTTATGCCAGTAACAGATTCATCAAAAGATACACTACCACATCGGTTGGTTCATGTGCCATTGAGGAATGCAGTTATGAGTAAGATGCAAGCAGATCTTAGTAAGAGGAATGTGATGCTGTCAAAAGAACACATTGAAAAATTGCAAACAACCATTGCTACACTGGAAAAGTAGAATACCGAGCTTAAGACAGAGAAGGATGGACTAATTAATGTCTTGAAAGGCAAGCAACAACAATTTGTCCCTAACGAACAAGGCGATTCTTCACATGTTACATCAGATAAACAACTCAGAGATGGAAAACAGGGTCAACGATCTTTTAAAAATCTGGGAGATCTGGGAGAAGCTCATAGGTTGCAGAAGTTAGAGCTTGAAGCACCAACTTGTTCTACTGACGAGAGTGGTTTGCAATGGTTTTCTGAAGTTTTGGAGAAAGATGCTTTATCTATTGATTCATTACAGAATTTGCTCACTAAAAAGATCACTAAAATCTGTCCAGTATCTATGTCACAAACAGCTTGGAGGTCTTTCCAACTATTGTTTGTTCAAGTAAATTAAAGCAAGAAGAAGCTGAAAACAAGTTTGACATGAAGATGTTGCTATAAATGATCTAGATCTTGTAGGATTACCTTATCTTTGGCAGATTGCTCTTCAGTCAAGAAATGAAAATATTGTAGAAGAAAGCATAAATATGTTGAGAGATATACATACATCCTTGGCAGAAAGTCTACAGCAGGAGTTAACTACCATCCGTCAAAAACTTTATTGATGAGTGTATGGAGCATCTTATGCATGCTTTGGGTACTGGGTCAACCTAGACATACGTCAAGGATGTGAAAGACAATTGTACAGTGGGTGGCCAAAAACCTGCTTCAGATGTTTCTACAACATTAGATATGGCTAAAGAGGAAAAGGCATTAGAAAGTTATGTAGATCTTAAGGCTTCAGGAAGTATAAATGAAGAGGAAATGTATTCAACAGTACCAACAGCTGGTTCTACAGAAGATGCATTGAAATGCACACCAAAAATGGATCAAGTTAAACGTTGTCTACGGATTTTGAAGATTTTTATAGTTAAATGTGAAAATAGTTTTGCAAGGATGGTTCCAGCCCACGGTGCCTCTTTTAAAGGAAGGCCCTATGTTGTGGTGGTATATGTTAGTACTGCATCAAGCCAAATAGTCAACACATTTTGAGATCATGGTTCATTCTAATGAATGTCTTGGTTCACTTCGAGCAAAGGTTGCAAAACTACTCAAATGCAAGCCTTCATGCATTCGTCTCATTTACCATGACAGAGAGCTGACACGAGATTCTATGGTCCTCTGGCATTGTGAAGTAACTGGTGAAAATCCCATATGTGCTTCAGTCAATGTAGTAGATCACAATATAAAGGTGATGGATGAACAACACATGAAGATAGAAATACCTAACCTAGCATTGTCAAATACTTGCTTTACATCATGCAGGAGAACCTTTTTGAGGACCCATTGAGCCTCTTTGTCAAGCAAAGAATGATATCCAGAGACTTATTGAGAAAGCTCGGGCCAAAACATTGGAAGCTGAACCTGGACGTAGAATGATGGAATCATTTAAAAAACAAAGTGAATCAGGTGTTGAACAAGGCTCGTGATGATGTGGGAACTTTTGCTCAGAAAAGCTTAGTAAAATAGAATGGGAAATTATTTTACCTGAGTAAATATAACAAGATCAAAATGGGAAATTGTTTTCAAATCGGAGGTGAATTGTTTTCAGAAGATTAAACCCAATCCAACAAAAGATTTTGACATTTTTTAAGATCTTCGAGGAAGTCACTGCATAGGTGATTATTTTACCTAAAAAAATATTTTTGAGGAAGTAACATGCAAATGGTCTGGGACATTTTCACCGAGTGAATAAAGAAGGGGTAATTATTTCTACCTAAATGAATATTTTTGTCCAACGTAAGTGAAAAAATATGTGGGTAAATATAAAGAAATAAAGTGAAGATTAATAAAGTATGAGAGTAAATATTTTGTTATCGAAAACTATGAAGATTGATTTAAATATTTAATTCAGCAAAGGCAAGTATTTTATTTTACCGGGAAATTAATTAAATAAAGAGTTGTACTAAAGAACATACCGAGCAGCAAGGAGAATATTTCGTGATGGCAAAAGATCAATATTAAAAACAATTAATTAAACCTAAGGTCATACCAAAGAATTTGCGAAATTATTGCAGCCCTAAAAAGGATATCAAAGAGATTTATTATTAATTATTTGGTTATGATAAAGTGACATTTGACAAATGAAATATATTGTTACGGTGATAAAACCCTAAATACATGGCAGTAAGCAAATATACAATTGAAATAAGGAAACGATGCCGCACGCCATAGTAAGGTTCACCTCAATATAAGTTATATGTTTATATATGATTTATCTAATAAATAATTTGATTTGTTTTTGTAGGATTATGATTAATATAGTAAAGTGATTTCAAGAAGAGGATCAAATTAATGGAAGACAAAATGTTTCAAGCCGGAGATGAAAGAATGCAGCCGGATGATTAATTATTTTCTTATCAAGTGAAACTATATATCCATTATATCAATTATTTAAACTGCAAAATGAATGTAACGGGTCTGAGGCTTGTTGCATCTCTTTAAATAGAGATCCCAAGCCCCGGAGAATAGAGTTAGAATTAGGTTAGAAATAGATATTTTTACAAAAGACAATTCAAACATTTTAGGATTAGATTAGGTTGTATTTGATGCAATCTGAGGCCAATTTGATCCTTCTATGCAAATTTTATTCTGAGAAAGGCTATGGTGCATGATACATTTTGAGGCAGCAATCGAGGATTCAAATTTGAGATATATTGTGAGGGTATCATCTGTTTGTTGTTTTTAATTCAATCAATTTAATTATTTCAATGTCATTCATTTTTTGGTTATTCAATTTGAATGTGTTAAAGGATATGTTCAAATTGTTTGGTTACATTTGCTAATTCAGTATATTTGATTTGATTGGTTTCTCAAGTAGAATTAAATCCTTTCTCATTAATTATAGTAATCTTACAATGTTGAATGGATTACTAAGTATGATTAATTGATTAGGGTTATTAATTTGTCTCCAGAGTTGATCTAATTTATTATTTTGCAAAGTTAAATTGGTTCTTTCTAGAAAGATTAAAATCCTTTTAAATTTTTGCATTTAATACAATTATGTCCTTTGGATTATTAAGAATGAATTAATAATTTCTTCCTTGCACGTTTGTACAAGTTACAAACAGCTATATATGCCAATCAGACTGAGTTATTACCTGATATAAGTTATTTGTTTCTGACATCCTGACTCCATTGCCCAAATGGACAAAGCACCAGTCTAATTATTGATTCATTTTATGTTTAAAATCTTTACTCTATTTTATCACTATAGTTTAGATTCATTTCATGTTAGTTGTTATTTATTTCTATTAGAATTTAGATTAAATCATTTTCTTTCTTTAGAAATAGTTTACAATATTTCATCTAATTTACAAGTATGCCATTGTAATTGGATAAACTAGCAGCAAACCAACATTGATTTAATCATACAACCTGCTTTGATAGTCAAAAGTTCACCTTCCTAGGTTGTAGCAGGACCTAAAGCGTAGGGAGAAGTTGATCGATAAGGTCAAACTCCAGTCATTGGTTCAAAAACGTTATGGAGTTGACCATAGGGTTTGGCATCCCCTTAGAATCCACAACTTGCATTTTTGAGACCCAACAGAGCCAAGACATTAAAAGGAATTTCGGGTCTTAAAAGGCTCCAACTCTCATTAATGATGACTGCATAAAAGAATATTTGGAGACACATTGTTCAAAAATAACATCTATTTTTTTAATGAATAATGATTTTATTATTTTTTAAATTTTAAAAGGAGAATATTACATTATTTAAAAAAAAGTGGTTGGAACCACATCTTTAAATTTTATGCAAGACTTAAGTCTTTACACTATTTACAAAACAAAAGATGAGATGGGATTACACTCAAACATTAAGAAAAACAACAAAGTTTGTAAGTGGGGAGAGCAACACCATTTGGAGGGGGATTACAATCATTTGGTTTTCCCCATATATCAACAAGGATATAACCATCATTTTTTAATCAATGAGAGCACCTTCTTCCTCTTGGTCTTCATCTGTAGATTGCTAAGCACAAACAGGAGAGATAGCTAGCTCCAAACAAGGAAACAAGGAAATTTGCTAGAGTCTAGCTAATTAGGAGCACCATGCCCACGAGAGGAGGTGAAAGGTAGTTGAGAGGGCTAAGACCAACTGCATGCATCATGATCCTTGGAAATTTTATGATAAGAGCCTTCTAACTAGGATCCTTGATCTCTTCTAGTAGGCTAGTTGCAACCATGTTTGTGCCCACAAGGTGGGGATGGACCCTAGTGGGAGGTAGCAGGAACTAAAAGTCTAGCAGTTGTGCAAGGGGCATTACCCTAGTGATCTAAAAGCTCCTATAGATAAACATCTTCAAGTACAAACGTGCTCACTTGCACCTAAATTTTCATAAGCATATTAGATTAGATCATAGCTTTAGTGCACATAGAAAAATAAATATCAACAGTACAACCTATAAAGAGAGTTGATTTTTTCTTTCTAAATTCTAAAGAGAATCTCCACCCTAACAGCATGCCAAATCTAAGTAAATTTAAATAGGAGATAGGGCTTGTCTCCTAGAAAAACAATATGCCATGAGAAGGGGTCCGGCCAAAATGGCTTGAAGAAATCATGAATCCAAGCCCAAGATTCCTAAGCTCTGATGTAGAACTAAAAAAGCACTTGAGAGTCTCAACCTATCCACAAAAAGGATAATAGGGGTTGAGAACTCTAAATCAAACAAGCAAGAGCCAAGTAGAAGACCTTGGTAAATAACACACCAAGTGAAACAACCCAACTTAGGTTCAGGAATGGTTCCCCAAATAGTCTGAAACTAATAATGCCATGTGTCGATAGAGGAATGGAGGTGCCAATGGTGGTTTAGTTGGGCTACCATTGGGAGGAGAGACATAAGCCACAAATGTTAGAAATGAAGGTGTAAACCACACAACAGAATTTTGATTCAAATATTATTTATGTCCTCTAAACAATGTAGACTCAATGCAAATTGCAATAGAAATAAAACCCACTACACAGAAATAACATACATTAAGAAGTAAACACATAACACAGTATGTAACGTGGAGAAAAGCTTTTTAGGTAAAAAATTCCACCAAGAAAAGAGGCTCCAAGTTGTATTATATTCAAATATGAGATTACAATACATGCACTACCTCTTCTTCTTCAGTCTTCAATCTAGTGGTGCCTATTACTCTCAACTATGATAAAAGATGTAGTACAATTATCCTTATAAAAGGAGGTTCTCTTCTAGGGTAATAAAACTGACATAATATCAACCATCATATTTGTGACCTAATGACAAACGGTCTAGATTTACAATGATAAAAATGTCATCTAGAGGCACTACCCCCAAGCCCTCGTCAGGGCGCAGCCCCCAGAACCCCCACTAGGGGTATGATCCCCCAGGACCCCTCACAGGGGGAAACCCCCTATGACCCCTATCGCAGATGAATTAGAAATATCATGCCATGATAAAATCATGATCATGTCTACAAGATCTCTAAGAAGTAGTCACACTCCTAATTCTAGTTCAGATATGTTAGAAGCTTGTAGAAACATTACAAGCTACCCCTTAAACCATTCATCACTAGACGAGGAAGAATTGCTTATCAATCTTATATCTCTAAGTCCTAGGAATTCCAATACCATACTTCACTCTGTAAGTTTCCATGCATTGCAGTACATTTAATTTTCTCAAGTAAGATGAGGGCCTACCTAGATAGTAACCATTATAGAAACTAATTTCTGCTTCCATGTTTCTAACCCAAGTAGCTTCAATTATATTCTTTGTTGGCAAGATCAACTACTTGGGCTTCCCTACTTTCAATAACATTACTTCAAGAAGCTCTTACTCTGCTCAAATGGAAGGGAAATTTGTTCGTATAATACAGGAAGGAAACTTTTGCATGTAACTATAAAACACCCTTTTTTTATATTTCTTAATATGAAGGGATTCAAATTGTCTCGAGGTTGTGTAATTATTGTTGTTTTGCAAATCTATGGAATGGTTGGTGTTTCCCATTCACAGTTGGTAGTAGAATGCAAGAGGAGTCGTCTAGCCAGTTAGGAACTTGGTTGGGGTGGCTTATGACTGCTATCTATATGGGTGGAAGACTTCCACAAATCCAATTAAATGTGAGTTATTATAAATTGACTTTTATGGATTGTATATACTATTGAAAATTATTACATTTATACCACTACTAGAATTTGAGCAAATAAATGATTACATGACTAAAACTTTCAGTCACAACAACTAAAAATGACTAAATTCTAGTAATTTTTTGCAACACATCTATAAATGACTAAATAATTAGTCACACAAATAAACAAATAAAAATTAGACTTAAAAAAATGAGCACCAAAAGTGAAAAGTATGGGCACCAAAAGTTAAATCCATTTCACTAAAATACGAGGAATATGAAGAGGGCTTGTCTGAACATTCAATACCACTTTTCAATCTCTTGCTCGTGTTCATGAATCGTTTGCTCCAAGCTCAACTAGGGTCAATTAGCAAATCTCTATTGCTGGGAATGGCAGACCACAACACTGCACTGGTCTTAGGGTTTATTTACAGGCATGCGGGTGAGTTACCATGTTTGGGGATGTTATTGATTATCTTGAGGGGAGGCTATGAGCAATGGGATTTTGTAGAGTAGAGCGGTAAAACTTGTTTTAATTAGTAAACCAAAATAGATAGGTTGTCATGGTATTTTTATTCTCTTCATTCCTTCTTTCATTGCATTTCTACAAAATTTATCTCATATTTTCGCATAATAGATTTGCATTATGGTTTAGGACTTAGGGTTTATATATTTTCTTGCCTTATACTTCTTTTGAATACTCCTGAAATTAAATATTTTCCCAAAATTTTTATTTTTTTAAGTTTCATTTTGATCTAGAATAGACGAGTTTTAAATCTGTATGGCTATCTTCTGGTTCTGGAGTTTATTTAACATTGTTATTTTTCTTCTGGTCAAGATCTAATGGTTCAAGAATTAGTATTTCTTTTTCTAAACAATAATCAAAGTGCAATGAAATAGGCTACAAATGAATGCACTAACAAGAAACCTGTAAAGCAACATATTATAATTGTAATGATAGAATATATTAATTCATAAACCTACAAGTTCTGTATAGAATCTAGAAGGTTGGATATATGCCTCAAGAATTGAAAAAACTTGAACTACAAAACTAGAGATCTATTTTATGAGTAGCCATATAACATATTTATAGCTAATCTAGGTTTAGAGGATACAAATAGAATGGACGTCTATAGAAAGAGCTATATTTGTCCTTTGTCAGTTTAAATTCGTAGTTTGTCATTTTCCACCATTATTTTGCTATTAGTGTCAAAGGTTGTGTTGTCATTGTTAGTGTTTTCTAGTGCTATGTAATGGGAGTTAGGCTCTATAGTTTTGACCATGAGTTCTAGGAACCATGATGAAGCCAACACTGTCTATCACATGATGTTTTGTGAACCCGTAGGATGGCACATGTTGATCAAACATAGATTCTCCTGGATCAAAAAATCTTTTCAAATGTAAAATACATAATTGTAAAACCAGCCTTTTCCCCTCTACATACACCAAACTTGTCTACAAACCAATATATGGGACAACCATGTTTCACTCGACATAGTCATGTACTAGGCTCTAGATCATGGTAAGATGCTAACAAAGGATTTGATCATAAGCATAGCTTGATGTGTGTTTTTTAAGATAATGAATTCAAGGTTTAAAAGTGTGCTATTAGTATTAGATGAAATATGTAGTGATAAATTGGTTGTCTTTCACATCCCCAATATTTGATGAGAAAATGTTTTTGATCTTGGCATAGTAGTGTCTGACCCATGACAGTAGAAAGCTCATCCACTGCTGAATATATATTCTTCTCCATTTAATGAGATGCTGATACTTATGTTCATTTATATTTAGTATTTGATCTTGTTGAAATGCATGAGACAGGTTATAAGCAATTTATTTTACATTCTTCAATTTTCATGTTTTTAGGCTAGGAGTTATGTGACAGATGAAGTTTGCCATACTCTTATTGTTGCAATAAGTAATGTTATGGACCTTCAGGGATGTATTGTGAGGTCCCTTTATCAAGCATCTCAGTGTTAGAATGAACATGTGAGAGATTCCATTCATTCTTCCCTCTAAAGTAAAATGAATGATTGACCTTGTATTTCATCAAAATTGCCTCTTTATGGCATAGATGGAAAAAAGTGATTGTGTACATAAGTTCTAAAGTTATCTAATTGTGAATTTTTTTAGATATTTTGTTAAAACTTATATTTACAATTGTCTGATCTGTATGTATGATGCAAATTAATACTTTCACATATCATTAGATTTGATTATAACACTATAGTTGAGATGTTTTTTTAACTGAATTTGTTCTGAAATCAAGTCTTATAGGTAGTAAGTTCTAGCTTTCTAAATGTTTTCACATAAAGTTAGATTGACCTTCTTTGTAGTTGAGGTATCTTATTAGCTATCTGCCTTGGATGGGAACAAGGTATGTATTTTTTCTTATGGGCAGACAAGAAGTTTTCCAAGATCACCATTACATAAACATAAATATATAATGCATCATGGATTAGATCAATCAGAGGTTGGAGCTAGTTTGGACTCAACATTTAGTGAACTACTCATTGAAGATGAATTGAATTCTTGTAACTCTTTGTTACTTTGACCTAGAGTTTGAACAAGTGTAAATTTACAAAAAGATGAAAGATTTTGAAGATCAGTGGGAATTGATTGAGCATAACACCATTAGAGACCACATAGGGCAACTTGGATAGTGACAATATTTCACTATTAATCCTCGATTCCAGCTGGAATTTTATTTCTATTTCAATAATTGCAATGGACAACACTGTGAAAGATGGTTCCAACACTTTTTTTTCCTAGATTTGGCATGTATTCAAGAAACTACTTTGTTTTAAATCTCACTACAGTTTTGGGGACACAACCCTCAAAATGTTGCAAGGACCGGTGGTCCCTCGAAATTGGAAACACAAGTTATGCATTTTGTGCTTTATTTTTATGTGCAAAGAAGATTCCCTTATATCATTCTTATTTTACAAACTAGAAGTTGGTAGGGTTTTAATGATTTCAACAAAAAGTGTTTTGTAATGGGAAGAAAGTGCAGTTGAGCTCATACTCCACAACGAAATGATTCATGTTAAGAAAAGTTTTACATTGTTGAGTCTAGGACCTCTAGGTAGATTAGTGATTAAGTTTCCTAAATTAATTGGATCTTTCTGAATAAGTTCACTAATGTAGGAAACATGAAAGCATATTTGTCATGTCAAGGCAATGTCTGAGTAACACCATTGAGTTGCTAGAAACTTTTAGGCAACACTTTAACTCTAAAAACCTGATTGCCAAACTTCAGAAATTAAGATCAATTTTGTTAAGCTATGTTACAATCTCTTGTAGCGTCTTTTCTCATGCTTGGTAAATGATATCATATTTCATCCCTTTCATTCTAATAATATTTAAGGTTTCATGTCATTGAGTCCGTAGAAGTTTGCTTCAAAAGGATGGGAAGTATATACACGACTTAGTTCATTCATGTATCATAGAACTACGTTAATATGTTGGACCTCACTGAGTTCATCCTGCGGTTGAGTTCCATATGAGTGTGTTATAGGAGATTAATACCATAATAGTTTTGCATGGTTCTTCCCCTAGTGATTATTCTCTTCAAATAATAGTTGCAGTGGATATTCAAAGAATGCATTATAAAATACTTTTTCATGTTGTAACATAGGGCACACAATTGTGCTTTCCTAAGTACATCACTAATGAAGGTTAGGCATTGTTAGTGGTGCTACTCAGAGGAAAATCCATCTTTCAAGTCTATATTTGGCATTTATAGGACCTTGATGGGTACATGTTTTGTGAAGCCTTTTCAACAAATCCATTTTGTGCATATGTTGCGATCATTACTATCCATGAGACCACATTTCTCTAAGGCATTATGTCAAATAGTTCACGTGCCTTGTCTATGCTTCCACATTTTTCATAAATGTCTAATAGGCCAATTGCAACTACAACATCTGACAAAATTCCTCTATCCTTTATGTTTTGATGGATGTCCATACCCTATTACAAAGGTCCCATTTTGACACAGGCAAGGAGGATGCTGGCAAAGGTTGTGGAATTTGGCTTTACGCTAGCCAATTGCATTTTCTTTAAAATTTCTAAAGCCTTTTCAACAAATCCATTTTGTGCATATCCTGCAATCATTGCAATCCATGAGACGACATTTCTTTGAGGCATTCTATCAAACAGTTCACGTGCCTTATCTATGCTTCCACATTTTGCATACATGTCTAGCAGGGCAGTTGCAACTACATCATCTAACAAAATTCCTCTATCCTTTATGTTTTGATGGATGTCCATACCCTATTCCAAAGAAAGGAGGATGTTGGCAAAGGTTGTGGAATTTGCCTTTACACCAGCCAATTGCATTTGCTTTAAAATTTCTAAAGCCTTTTCAACAAATCCATTTTGTGCATACCCTGCAATCATTGCAGTCCATGAGACCACATTTCTTTGAGGCATTCTATCAAACAGTTCACATACCTTGTCTATGCTTCCACATTTTATATATACGTCTAACAGGGCAGTTGTAACTACAACATCTGACAAAATTCCTCTATCCTTTATGTTTTGATGGATGTCCATACCCTATTCCAAGGAAGGGAGGATGATGGCAAAGGTTGTGGAATTTGGCTTTACACCAACCAATTGCATTTGCTTTAAAATTTCTAAATCCTTTTCAACAAATCCATTTTGTGCATATCCTGCAATCATTGCAGTCCATGAGACCACATTTCTTTGAGGCATTCTATCAAACAGTTCATGTGCCTTGTCTATGCTTCCACATTTTGCATACATGTCTAACAGGGCAGTTGCAACTACAACATCTGACAAAATTCCTCTATCATTTATGTTTTGATGGATGTCCATACCCTATTCCAAAGTTGGGAGGATGCTGGCAAAGGTTGCGGAATTTGGCTTTACACCAGCCAATTACATTTGCTTTAAAATTTCTAAAGCCTTTTCAACAAATCTATTTTGTGCATATCCTGCAATCATTGCATTCCAAGAGATGACATCTCTTTGAGCCATTCTATCAAATAATTCACGTGCCTTATCTATACTTCCACATTTTGCATACATGTCTACTAGAGCATTTCCAACTACAATATCTAAAAAAAACCCCCCTTCCATTATGTTATGATGGATGTCCATACCCTGTTCCAAAACTCCCATTTCAGTACAGGAAGGGAGGATGCTAGTAAAGGTTGTTGAATTTGGATTTACACCTACTAGTTGCATTTGCTTGAAAATTTCTAAAGCCTTTTCAAAAAATCTATTTTGTGCATATCCCGCAATCATTGCATTCCATGAGATGACATCTCTTTGGGGCATTCTGCCAAATAGTTCACATGCCTTGTCAATTCTTCCATATTTTGTATACATGTCAACAACCACATTTTTGCTTAGAAATTTAGGGAATACATCTCTTCAGTATTTCATTTGGCATGATTTCTACCTCACCTACTCCCTCACAGCCTTGCAAGGACCAGGGCATGAGAGTGCAAGATGACGGGCTCTCCCCACATCCCCATGCACACACAAAAGTTCCTTCGTAGGGATGCGGGGAGAGCCCTCCATTCCGCGCTCTCATGGCCTAGTCCTTGTGGGGCTGCAGGGGAGTAGGTGAGGTAGCAATCATGCCAAATGAAATACTCAATAGATGTCTTCCCTGAATTTCTAAGAAAAAATGTGGAACAATTGACAAGGTACAACTTACTTCAGACTGATGTTGCACCACATTTCTACCAATATAAGCCTGCCATTTTCAAGCAAAGCCTTGTAACAATTTTCAAATATCTTGGCGCAACTCTTGTCATCTTAGTCGATCAAGACTCTTTGTTTCATCAAACTATCAAAATTAGTTTCTAAATTATTCAATGTTTAATATCCCTCCTCTACCAAGTGCCAAAAGGTAGAAGCCATTGTGGTTAATTTATCAATTACCTTGATAAAAATGGCATCCACAGAGGGTATGCTCTTGAACATATTGCCTCCCACATGTTTAACTCCTTAATAGAGAAATAATTATATAGGTGGTATAAAATAATAGATAAACTTAAAATTTTTGAAAATGGAAAAATAGGCACGCTAGGAAGAGTTGAATTAGCTATATGATCTAATTTCATCTTTGATGGAAATATATATGTCAACTGTTGTTGTTCAAGCACATACTTGTGTGAGTGGGTTTAAGAGAAAATAGTCCTTGTTATTTGGGGTTTGGATATCTCAAATAATTTGGGATGTATTAAGTTTTAGCTATGAATAGATAGTAAACATGTTTATTTTTAAAATATGGGTTGTGGGTTGTAGTTAAATGGTCCAATAATTATTATTGTTTATATTGTGGGTAGAAATTTTCCTTATTGTGTTTCTTATTTTGGTCCAATAACATTCAGATACCTCATGGTGCAACTTACATCAAAGTGGACTAGATTTACAACCCTCATGACTGCAGTCATGCTTTACTTTTTCACGGTACGAACATTATTCCTAGCTTGCTATCACTATTTGTGCAAATTGGTATTGTATTTACTTTTATGAGCCCAAACTAGTTGAAATTATCACCTTGTATTTTCTTTTACAAATGATGGAGGGGGCATAGATCCTGATTGTATTCGACAATGCATGAGCTTGGGATATTCTATGAAGAACACACACTACCATAGTGACAACAATTTAAATTGACTATGCTAAGAGAATGTAACGGTTGGCTATGAATATACACTTCAAAGAATTGAGAGCGAGATGTAGAAGTTAATTATCAGTGACAATAAAGAGAACATAAGAAATAAGGTTGTAAAGATAGTGATCAAGGAGGATAGTCTCAAGTGCAATTTTTGCATAGGTGGTAGTCAAGTCTCAAATGCACAATATATTCTTCGTAATTGTGTTTTGTTTCTTTTCTTTTCATCTATTTTGTTGGACCTTGGGAGGAATGTTGGATGTGCCCAGTGTGTTCCTTGTTTCACTTGATAGTTTTCAATCTTAAAGGTTTTGAGACAGTGACTTCTTGTTGTGTATTAGTCTCATTATGGGATTTCTGAACTAAGGTACACATTGGAGGTTTAAAATGCTAAAGTTTACAATGTATAAAGATGGCAACAAATAGCACTGTAGTGAAATCCAAACCCTGCATAGTCAAGATTGCAATTAAGGCTTCATTGAGGTTTAAACCATGGTGACATAGGGTTTTGAGGGAAGTAGTTCTGATTGTGAATTGTAGAAGGCAGAATATGGACTTGTTATGATATGTTGTCAAAGATTACAAGGAATTGCAGCCATCTCTTCATGGAAAGTTTTCCATTTGAAGGCTTCTCTATTTAAGGCCTTCTCAAAGGACTTTTATTCTTTAGTTCTTGCTTCTTTTGCAACAACAATAGTTTCCTCGTAACTCTTTTTCAAGAGATTTTATGTAACAACAACTCTATTCAAATTAATAAACACAAAAATATTCATTTTCCAAGACGTGTGTTTCTCTTTGCAACTCGTGATATGATGTTTAATAAACAATGTATCAATATACTACAGTTGATAGAAATTAGTGAACAAAAACAATTAAATAAACTACCAAATTGATCAAAATGATGATTAAAATTAATGACTAAATAAACTACCAATGGAAGGAAATTAGTGAATAAAAATGACTAAATAAGCGACCAGTTAACAATAATCAATGACTAAATTAACGACTAAATATATAAGTGAATAAAAAATGACTAAATAAACTACCAATGGAAGGAAATCAGTGAATAAAAATGACTAAATAAGTGACCAGTTAACAACAATCAATGACTAAATTAACAACTAAATATATTAGTGAATAAAAAATGACTAAATAAGTGACCAGATTACAACAATCAATGACTAAATCAACAACTAAATATACTACCAAACTGATCAATCAAAACAACCAATAAAATAGTAAAACTAGTTTAGTCATCAATTTGGTCATGTTATAAATGACTGGCAATAAACTACTAATGGTCACGTGATAATGTGTGGTCATTTATAAGTAGTTTTTAGTAGTTTTTTTGGTAATATATTGCTCTTTTTGTACTAGTGTACTTACAAATAAAACATCACCAGTATTTTCCTAGTAGACAAATTTGTTAAAATATTTTGTTGCACTTGTTTCAAGACAAATCTCTTATGGTAAGTTAAAACTATGATTAATAGGAAATTTGGTTGTAGATTAAGCAAGGAGCCATTGAGGTGAGTGATATCCTTTTCAACCATTATTATTTGATTGACGTTTATTTGAAATTGTTTTGCACTACACTAGAATAACTTATTGTCTAATCTTACCATGTTATTAGGGACTAAATCCTTTCATGTTCATGTTCTCTGTACTTGGGAATGTAATTTATGTGCGGAGGTAAAGTCTCATATCCATTTATGCATTGATCTCCTTCATTGGAGAACTTGTATTGATGGCTTAGTAATGGATACATTACATCTAACTAATATTTTTTTACGTATTATGTCATATGCAATATTATAGTAAGGACTCTAGAGTGTAAAAACTTAAAGCCAAATATGCCATGGCTCATTGATGCAGCAACATGCATTCTTTTAGATCTATTTATATCCTTGGACAAAGATAATGGTACATACAAACAAATTTTTTTGACCATAAAAACAACACCAAGAAAGCTGACAAACATTTTGTTTCTTTTGTTCAACTCAATTTATTTATAAGGAATCATTGTTTAAAACTTTTCTAGCATGATTTTACATAAGGAATCATTTCTTCCTTAACAACAAACTTGGAAAGGTTCTTGCCTAGTTCATCTACTACAAGATTAGAAGAAGAGATGATCATGGGGAGGATGATGGAGCTTATGAAGTAGTAAGATGTAGCACTTGAGAGCGCACCTCTTTGATCTATCATGTAGATGACAATCAAGATTGGATGCAACATTTTGTAAAAAGGTCCAAAATAGAATAACATGAAAACAAAAAATAGAACAGTAGGCTATAAATAGTAAAATAGATCATAAAAATAGGGTATATGGTTGAAAGAATACTCTAATTTATATTGAGTAATATATATCAGTTCTTTGTGAAAGGAATAGTCATTTATTTACATATTTTTTCTTTACAACATTAAAAAAATCTAAAATTTAGAATGTTCTATTTTTCCATAGCTTTGTAGAAGATTCTAGACATTTACGTTTACTCTAACTTCCAATTTTTAAAAAATTCTAGACAATCTTATTTTTTCCTAACTTTCAATTTTTAAAAAAAATTAGACAATCTTGACTATGTATCTAAAGTTTGATCTACATTAATATATGCCAACCATTTCATTTTCTTAAAGAAATTGCTTCATCAAGGACAAAATCCATTTATAAGAAGACATCCTAAAACTGCAACATTTCCAAGTGTGCAAATTGATTGGTGTCATAGAGAAGATCAACTGATAGAGGAAACATGTCCAAGTGAAGTTTTCAATAATGATATCTAGATTTGAATTAAGATGAAATCATGGAAGGCCAATTCTTCACCTTGGAGGAGGACTGCAATAGTGAAGATACTATTGAGGACACATTGCATGAGGAGTGTGTCAATAATGACGTAAATGAAGGAGCAAGTCTACCTAATAGTGAACAGGAAGCACATCCATTGATAGACACAATTGGTGAAGAAGAGGTATGTACATATGAGAATGCTTTCCAAAGTTTTTCATACCCATTATATAGTGAAATGATAGAAGAAAATCAAATGATATTTTTCCAAGGTGTGTCAAAACATGGTTTTCATGTGTATTCAAATCCATTCTATAATGAGGATGAAGCACTTTTAGATGATCAAGATGTTTCTTGTGAAGAGAATAATTATGTTGATGAAAAGAATGCATCTCATTTGTTGTTCCCTAATGTAGTGCCCCCTCATCATTGGCTTGTGATAGTGGTAATTCTGCATTGCTCTCTATCAATTGGCGATAGTTGTTAGTCATTCATTGCATTGATTCAGTTCTGAGACAGTTGAATAGTAGGTTATGACTTATGTTTGACTGGTATAATTAGACAGGTGTTATGAGTTCATGATGGCATTACTATTATTTCAGTTATGATGCAAATTAATGTCATCATGTGTCATGTGACTTGTGGTATTTGAATTCAGATAGAAGATGTTATGATATTGTGTCAAGAGCAGAGACGGTGTAGTATTACTCGCTTCGAGTACCCTACTACGCCGCAATTCTCTGACTCTGTGTGTATGTTGACATATATGTGTTTGATTTTATTCAACCAATTGTTCGGATGTAGGCTGCAGGTACCGAACCTCGACTCCACCTGATATAGCAGGTTCGAGTGGGTTCTTACACCAATGGGTATCAGTGATGGGGGATAATGTGAGGTCTATTCCACTAGGTTGGTCCTTGTCTTATGTTGTGGTCT
This sequence comes from Cunninghamia lanceolata, assembly GCA_027924645.1. NCBI lineage: Eukaryota > Viridiplantae > Streptophyta > Pinopsida > Cupressales > Cupressaceae > Cunninghamia > Cunninghamia lanceolata. The sequence continues at coordinate 16,415,031 of BSBN01000553.1, read as the reverse complement.
CGAGTTGTGTTGTGTCACTTGGTCCTTGCTTGGTTATTATTGGTTGTCTTGTGTCGCTTGGTCCTTGCCTAGTTATTATTAGTTGTCTTGTGTCATGGTGTAGAGTTGAGTTGTGTTTTATAATGTTTAATTTGTTCATGTGTGGTTGGATGATGCTTTATTGAATTAGTGTTATTAATAATGCTCCTATTATGTTTATTGGATAATATTCGTTTGGCTTAGAACTTGGATTGATACCTTGGTTAAATTTTATAATAGATTAGAATTATTATTGCTGTCCAAAAGTATTTATGTCATAATTGGAGTCATAGGTAATTAGTATTTATTTGGTGCAGTATGCGAAATTAATGCCTTGAGTTGTCAATTTTGAATTTGGAAGATTGGGATCTCTTTTTATAGAAAATTTTTGAATTTCTCAGAGGAGTGGGTTGTTGGATAACGGATGCATGTTTGCATTAATTTTATGAGTTGAACCATTTTTATATGGGAAAAAAATTTTGGTTGGGGAGGGAGTTGAAAAGAGCACAGAGATATTGGGGAGAAGAATAGAGAAATTGGTTGCAGGAGTTGGAGAAAGTTTGAGGTGGGACTGAATTTTGGGTATGTGATTTGTCTCTCTCTGTGAATTTACAATTGTTGTAGCTGGTAAGTTATATTTTATTGCAGCATGTTCTGTGTGTGATACTAGTATGTCTTGTGTGTGAAACTTGCATGTAACTTGGAATTAATTGGAATTTAAATTATCCTTGTGTGCCCTGTGAGATCGAGTGTTGCTCCAATCTATGTAGATTCCTCCAAGATGGATTCTTCTAGTTTAGCCTTTGTCTCAATCCTTTTGAAATCATTAGCTAAATCATCTGTAACCTTGCATTTCTCAATCCTGTAAAATAGATGACTCAGTGTTAAGCTTTAATCAAACTCTTGTCCCTGTCATTTTTGCATTTTTATCTCACATTTCTATCTATTTGATAGAGGTGAAATGCCTTGTAAGAAGTGGTTTGGTCTTCACATATATTTTCCTTGGCAACCTGTTAGTGCCTGCAACCATTGATTTGGTTCTCATATTAATCATGTTTCCTTTTTACCTTGAATGCCTTGCTTTTATCTATGTATCCCTGGCGAAGATTTTGTGACTCCAACACTACTTTCCCTAGAAAACTACCCTGCAAGCATGTCTAGGAATTTGACCAAATCTTGTGAAATTTTCTTCACAATTCCCTTCAAATCTGCTTTAAAAATTTCTTGTTGGCTGAAAGATACAATTTAAATCATCTTTTGCAATAGATTTAAAACTCAGGGAAGCTCTGGCTTTATTCCTTAGGAAATAATTTAACTATATGGTATTTCACACAATTTGTGTTACCTTAGCAATAGAAGTCTCTATATGTATTTATGCTATTGTAGATTGAGAAAAACTTCAGTTTTTTTCCATTGACCGTATGGCATAGGAGACCCCATCTCTATTTTCTCCTTGTGATTGAAAATTTCTGCTTACTTCCCTAGACCGTACGGCTGTTAGAAATCTTATGCAATCTAAATTTTGAAGTTTTGCTGCTCTCTCTTAGGGATGTTGTACAACTACCATACAACCCTCTCCTTGCCTTCTTTTGGATGAAATTTTCTGTTCTTAATTCACCTGTAAATCTGCAATTTATGTGAATGATTGGCCTCCTCCTTGGTTTCTCTGGATCTTATTTTGTGCCTGAAATTTCTGGTTCTTACCTTTCCTTTAAGCTTGCAACTTTTGTGAATTATTTGAATTCCTCTTTGACTTCTCTGTATCTTGTTTGAGCCTGAAAATTATTTTAAAAAAAATATTTGATTTCATCTTGCTTGAGCCTGAAATATATTGAATAAAAATGATGTGATTATACCTTGTTTGAGGCTGAAATTTATTGAATAAAAATGATGTGATTATACCTTGCTTGAGCCTGAAATTTATTGAATAAAAATGATGTGATTGTATCTTGCATGAATCTGAAATTTATTTAATGAATACCATAGGATAGAAATCTTGAAATTTATTTCAATTTGAGCTCATAGAAAAAATAAAATAAAATAAAATAATTGTTGTGTTTGTTTTTAAATAGGATGCTTGGAGGAGATCTTGTTTGTAGGGAAACTTCTAAATTGTGATTGTAGTTTGGATTTATTAAGTCAATATTAGGGAGAAGTTGATTTTAGAAAGTTCATTTGTTAGTAACGTATCATTTTAGAATTTAATTTATTTAATTAATTTTGTCTTTTTATTTTTATGCAAGAAGTTTAATAAATTAAGTTTTGCTTATTTTATTTTATATAATTTTGCTATTGTTATTCTCTAATTCAGTTATTTAGAAAATTGTAATTTTAGAATATATTTAATGGAAAGAAGTTTTTTTTTAGAAATAGATATCATGGTAGTTTCTTTTATTAGAAATCTTAAGTGGTAAAATAATAGATGGCAATCCATGATCATAGGAAAATACATAAGTTTGGTTTGATATTATAAGTGGTTAATTGTTAGGAAATCTTATAGGTTATAGGAGTTGTTTGAAATTGTAGATGCTTATTAATAATTTATGCTTATAGTTATTGTTTTAGAAATTCGAAACTATTGGAAAATTGGAATAGAAATATATATATATATATATATATATATATATATATATATATATATATATATATATATATATATATATATATATATATATATATATATATATATATATATATATATATATATTTATTTATTTATGCATAGTTAAAATATTAATTTTAAAAAAATATATTATTTCTTGTATTCAAGTGATTGTTAGGTTTTTGAAATATATTGTTCTTGGGTTATAACATAATGGTGTGTAATGTTAGATATTGTTTTAAATTAGTTGTAAATCAAATTATTATTCTTTCTTCTAGTCTCTTTTAGGTATAAAGGACTAGACTTATACAAAATAAATGATGATTGGAAGTTTATTATTTTTGAAAGAATTTATATAGTTATAGTTGTTTCTTGTTACTAAATTTGGTGGTTTTAGATTATGGAATTAGGTGTTTGTATAGAATCTTTGTTAGTGAGTTCGGTGGTGCCTCATTTGAATATAAATAGATGTATACACTTTCCTTTTATATATGCTTATTGGTAATTCTCTACGGTATCAAGTTAGTTAGAAATTCAATGTTTTGATTTGAATTAGAAAGTGGTTATATGTATGTAATTTTAAGAAAATCTATTTATGAATGATGTTGTAGAGCTTGTAGTTTAAGCTTGTAAGGGTTTAGATTAGCAGTTGGGGGTAAATAGTCTATTTCAATAGTAACATTATGTAATTAAGGATATTTATCCTATTCTCATGGATGTGTTCACTAGAAATTGTAGATTGGAAGATTCTTGATGGAAAAGTTGTGATATTGGAAAAATATATATTACAGTTGTTGATTATGATTGTAATTGGTTTAATGTTAAAAAAAAAAAGATTTTTGCTTATTGTAAATGAGTACTTATAGATGTTTTAATTAAAAATGGTAGGTGGCAAATCCTAAATGGTAAGTTACCCTATTTAGGTTTATAATGATTTGATTTATGGGATTATTATATGAGCTTGTCTTGGCTTTTGTTTATATAAGGATGTTCAGTTTCTGGTTCCCCTTCCTTGCCTTATTAATTCCTAGAATGGTGAAGTTTTGCTATTCGTGTTAACTTGATGTAGGTTGATTTCTTGATTGAATCTAGAGTCCTTTGAACCTCTTTGCTTTATATCCTCCTTGGTCCTATCTTATGTTGTATTGGAGTATTGTGTTACCTTGGGGTGGAGTTTGATCTATGTTGGTTTGTTGTGAAATAGGAATCTTGTGTGATGTCATGGCCACTTGTTGTCAATGTGGAAGTGTTGACCTTGTCTGATTATGGTTTCTTTATCTTTGGTTGGATCTAACTCCAGAGGTGAGGTGTCTTGATCATTGGCCCAGATAGTGGCATGTCAATGTAATGGGATATCTGAATTTTCATATCTTGTAATGAATGAGAATGGTCTCTTGAATATAGTTCTTGGTTTCTTGATGGTATTGCTCTAAATTTTGATGGGTTTCTATGGACTTATTGTTGTGGCCTAGTGAATGGTGTAAGTTATGGCTCAGATCTGATTGGTGATTATTACCTGTATGTGTGGTATGTATGTTTGATCAGAGAACACTAAGGGAGTGGATTTCATGGTGGGGCCGGTGCCTAGTGAGAGGTCGCCTGGGTAACCCCATGGAAGTTGTAAGCATGTGGAAAACTTAATAATTTAATCAAGAGGGTTAGGGTATTAAAACACTTAACAAGATAAGTAAGAGACCTCACCCATGCCTTGAGTGCTCTCATAGGCTAAGGATGGGATGAGAAGGCTTGGTTGGCAAGGTCGACCTCCTTGTCTCCATGAGAGGACCTGTCGGCTCCGCATGTGTCACCCTATGGGGTCGGCACCTAGAGAGAGACTGCCAGGGTAACCATAGATGGGGGCCAGCTTCTGGGGATAGATAGCCTGGGTAACCCATGTTAGGACCATGCGATGACACTCTCCTTACGCAGTTCTGTTGCTTCTTGGTAGTACCTTTGGAGTGATGTCTTGTCTTGTGCAGCTTTGATGATATGGTCAGTTGTGTCAAGTCAGTTATCGTTCTTTTATTTTTGGATGTTGTTTCTTGGCTTATTGGAATCCTCATCTTTATCTCCTAGCTTGGAGGGGTGGACCTCAGGGTTCCACATGGTTGGGTGGTAAGAGCTATCCATTGGTATTTTTTTTGGAGATGCGGTTGGAGTTCTGCACAGAGGTGTTCCAGTTCTAGTTTGCTTCCTACCTTCGGTGGTGTTGTATACTTTCTTATGCATTCTTTTGTAAACTGACAAGATCGGTCTTGTAATCTTGTAATCTTGTACTAAGACCTTGTTAAATTAACTATCTTGCTAATGTAAAAGTTGATTTGATTTATAGCAGTAGTAAAATGGTTATCACTTGTGTGGTTTTTACTTTATATTCTGTAATGCAGTTATGTTTCCCTAGAGGAGTTAGAAGTGCACTTTTCTTCATGTCGTGTATTATGACATCTTTGGTTACTCTTATTGCATTTACTTGCTTCAAAAAAAATTAGTTCTGTAATTTTGTACTTTTAGCCTTGCACTCTAGGGTTGCATGATGGGGCATTACACCTAAGTGCTATTGTGATGATGAAAAAAATAAAAAATACATCAGCAATGAAGCAAATGACGAGGCATGTTCACTCAGTAGTGAACAAATTTAAGATTTGTTGACCATTGAATATCAAAGATATCCACATGAGAATGATTCTAAAATTTCATCCCCAACATATATTTTCTTTGACAGTGAAGGGACATCAAGTGGCTATGAATTTCATTGCAGTGCATGCTCCAGAAATGCATACTTCTTTTGAATCTTGGGATGTTGACAATTCAAGTTTGTTAAATCTGCAAATTGTTTAGGCAACTAATGATGGAGTTTTAGGTTTACAATTGTTGCGGAATGATTTGTTCTTCCTTCCAATTCTATTAGAGAGGCATCATTTGGTGAATAACAACAAGTGTGATAAAACAATGTACCACATAGAGTCTTGGTCTAACTTGTTTGATGGTTGTGATTTCTCCTTGTCATATGATAATACAAATTTTTAGAATATACTTGATTTTTAGATGCAAAATGAGGGAGAATGCATTGGCATGAAAGATATCAACATCCTCCATCAAGTAGATTTCAATATATTGCTGATACTATGGTCCTTGTTGATGCACACCTTGATGCATGTTTTGGTAAACACCTCTAGGATAATATGTGTTACCTTGCACATTTTGATTTGGATATTAGTGTTGTTACTAATAATGCCCCATATGCTAATAATATCCTTGATTTTGAATTTTCACTCCTTGACCAGGGGGAAAAGGATAAGCACCTCCAATAGGCTGATTATAGTCAGATCTGTATTGTGGTACATTTGAATTAATCTAAGCACACAACTGATCCAATTCATTCATTTGTCTTATCAATTTTTTCCTTTTAACTTGCTCTTGCAATTGTTCCACTTCTTGTTTTAACTCTTGATTAGTTAGTTCTCTTGTTTAAGCAAAGACAATATGGGCATCAGTGAATCTTACCATTTTAGGTGTTTGCTCCCTAGGCCTATGTTGTGAATATTGTTGGGTAATTTTATCATCAAGTTATTATAAATAGAGTCACCACCTCTTTCAAAGAGGAATGAGTTTTATTTTCTAGGTCTTCCCAATAGCAGAATCATTCACACATCTCTTGCAACAAAATTGTAACAAAACTTGAACCAAATTTCAGATTTACACCCTTTAATTCTTGACTCTTCCTAATGATAATAACTTATCTCTTAGTAGAGTCACCAATCTTTTGGTGACTCATATGGTAAAACCTTCACTAGAGACTCTAGGGTAGGATTTGACAATACTTTCACTTCAACTCCCTAGTAGAGTCACCAATTTGTTGGTTCTCAAATCTACAAATTGCAAAAGCCTAAAAGGATGCCAAGCTTTATGATAAGGTTCTACAACTGAATTGGCTCTAACTTTGGATCTCACTCAAATGGCTCTATCTCTCACTTTATCTTTGACTCTTGGACCTATCTCTTCAAACCCTAAGTATGCTTTACTTTTTTTCTATTCATACACTTTTCAATTGATCAACAAACCACTACACACCATGAGATGTTTGCAAAACATAGGCACAATGGAAAGACCTTATTTATACCTATAGTGTGTTTTTAACACACTCCCTTGTTTATTTAAAATAACCTTGTTCCAGGTCCTTTTATTTGATTTATCCATGCTTTCATAGTTGTATCTCTCTCTACCTCTCCCTATTTTCCCTATCTCTCTTTGTCGCATCTCTCTCTATACATACATACATACATATATCTTTATTTCATTCTCTATTTTCCCTAATCTATCCTAATAATCAGCCTACACCTAGCCTAGTTGATTAAATCTAGCCAATATTTAATTAGCTACCCTAGCCTACCTAGTCCCTAGACCTAGGTTAATTAAATAAATCACTATTTACTTAACCCTAAACCCTGATTACCCCATCCACTAAATTTCTCCATCCATATTAATTAAGTTAATCACCTTGATTAACTTAGTGAATACATCATTAACACCTTCTCCCACACCCACAAATAAAAAATTCCAAAAAATACATAACCCTTCCAACTCATCCTTTCTATTTTCATGTTAAAACATCTTCCATGAAATTATCTTAAAAATGTAAGGCCTCAAAAATGTGCATGTGTCACATGACCTTCACATTCCCACATGAAATGGAATTTTTAATTCCATATCCTCCCAAGGAAATAATTTTTTATTTCCTCACACATCTAAATGACATTAAATGCAAAGCCTTCCCCAAAATGAATTAAAATTTTATTTTTATTCTCCACCCTCCAAATTTGTTGATTGAATCTCAACCCTCCATCTCTCATCCAATCTCATCCATTGATCTCAACTTTGAATCTCCACTGTTGGATCAAAATCCCTCCAAAATTGCCTATAAATAAGACCTCATCCAAGCCATTTTCATATCCCATTTTCAAGAAAAGTTATCATGCCAAAATAGCTTCTAATCATCAATCCATTTTGTGTTGTGTTGTGAACATTCCACATATAGTTGAGCATCATTTGGGTAAAGATAGGAGATTTAAGGGTACACTTCTCTTCAACCTTATCAAGGAGTGAGGGAGATCTTAAAGGTATAACTATTTGTTTTTATGCATATGGTTTTGTCATTTTCCCTTGTTGTTTTCCTTCATCTTCAATAGGTACTCATTGATTCAATTAAATGTGTAGAAATATATGTCTGGAAACTTACATAGTGAATTATGGTATTGGAATTCTTAGGACTTAGAGACATAAGATTAGTGAGCAGTCCTCCCTCCTCTTTTGATGACTCATCTAACATATAGTTTGGACGACTTATACCAAACCCACAAGAGTGTAGTGGATACAAACTAGGAGTAGGAGTGTAACTGGTAGCTAGAGATCTTGTAGACCTAACAAACATAACACCTTCTATTAAGAAAAAGGCATGTGGTATCAAGTCTTATGAAACTATTAACTAAAAGGAAAATATAAAATGTTAGGATAAGGTGACATTAACCTTGCAATCCAAATAAAGTTCATATGTCTCCAAGATCCTTGGAATGTGTTCTTGGACAACTAGAGACATGTGAATTTAAATATTTATTATTTATTTCACTATGGGTGATCCCACACAATTGGGTTACAATTGCATTGAGGAAGGAAAAATTTCCCATGCATGGAAATTGTTTTTTGGAGGGGTTTGCTCGAATGGGGGTGTTCATTAGAACAAAAAAATGGGTTCTAATGAACACCCCTATGAATGACTAATTGTAGTTTATTTCATAGAGGTGGAACCCATTTGGATTTGTATTAATTGCATGAGATTGCAAAAGATTTGCATGTTATCCTAATTGGGGCACAAAGACTTGCATGTGCTTTGAGCACCCATCGTTGTCATCATCTAATTTGCTATGGGTTGTGCACCCATGGAAAGATATGAGAAGACTTATGGAAAATTATTGATTTTATTGGTTGTCCAAAAAGGAAGGATTTTGGTCTTTTTTATGTGGATTTGACACTTGTTTTGAGAAACCATAATGGTATTCTCACAACAAGATCTTCTATATATTGGTGCCTTTGATTGGTAGTATTATGAGAGTTTTATGGAGATTGAAGGAGTAATGAAGTGTTGCCAGAATTCAAAGATAAATATTGTGTTAATGTAAACTTCATTCAAAGATTAATAAAATCATTGAATGTCTTTGGGTGTGGAGTTTTCTCTCATAAGGATTTCTCCACATAAATACTACATCAACTATTTTAATTTATTCCTTCATTCTTTTATTTTTGAATGTGCTAATCATATAAACATTACATTGGATAATATTTAATTTAATTTCACATTTGCACATAATATGGAAGTCAATATTGTAGTAGTTTCACCTTGATTTTTTCAACATTTGGTATTAGAGCTAATGGTTCTACTAAGAGAGGGACACATTTCTTTTAAGTGTTGAAGGTTTTTTTTGTTGCGGTGGGAGCTTTTGCATTGTGGGTATTTCAGATTTGTGAAGAAGGTTGTATACTATGGCTTCTACTTCCCATCGAGACACAATGAGAAATTCAATGGATCTAGGTATGAGATGTGGAAGTTGAAGATGAAAGATCTCCTAGAAGAAAGATATCAATGGTTAGCAATTTCAAATGAAAATAAGCCATCTAGAGTAATTGATGAAGAGCGGTGAAAACTTGACAAGAAGGCATGAGGAACCATATGGTTGTCTGTCAGATTACATCCTCTTGAATGTTTCAAAGGAACCTATCGCATACAAGTTGTAGAAGAAGATAGGTGATATTTATCAAACCAAAAGTCTTACTAATAAACTTTATATCTCAAAAGATGGTTATATTCATTAAAAATGAATGATGGTGATTCTCTTCCAAAACACTTAAATGCTTTTAATTTGGTTTTAAGTCAAATTTCATCTATAGATGTTAAGTTAGAAGATGAAGATAAATGCATCTTGTTACTTTGTTCTTTATCCAAATCTTGGGAAAATATAATTGTTGCTATCAGTGATAGTGGTGGAAATCTAAAGACGGATAATATCATTACTATACTTCTTTTAGAACAAATGAGAAGAATGTCCATGAATGGTGGCTCTCAAAATGTCTTGCATGTACGAGGAAGGTTCAAAGAAAAGGGGCCTAAATGGGATAAGAAGAAGGATAATTCAAAAGGATGTTCTAAAACCCCTAAGAAGAGTAGAGTAAAGTGTTGAAACTGTGGGAAATGGGGACATGTGAAGAAGGAATGTAGAAACAAGAAAAAGAGTGCAAATTCCTCCATAGAAGAATCCTCAGATGATGGTGATCATGATGCTTTGTTTATTTCAGCTAACACTATAAGTATTTATGTTTGGCTTATTGATTCAAATTGATCCTACCATATGACTCCTCACAAGGAGTGGTTTTCTAAATATTGAGCATATGATGGAGGAGATGTTTTCCTTGGTGATAATAGTACTAAGTAGATAGTTGGAAAGGGAAAGGTAAACTTGTGTTTCAGTGATAGAAGAGTTAAAACCCTTAATTATGTTTTACATATTCTAGGACTTGCAAGAAACTTACTTTATGTATCAAAGTCGAATGATTCTAGAATGCATGTGACATTTGAGAAGTCTAGTTGCAAGTTGGTAAGAGGGAATTGGGTGGTTGCTAAAGGATCCTCGGATTGGAAGTTTGTTTATGCTTAATGCCTTCACTTTTTCTAATTCTACCAATGTAACTAGCACTAAAAATGCATGTCTATTGTGATACCATAGATTGGGTCACATAAGTGAAAAAGGTCTTAGGACCATGTTATTAATAATAAGTTAGTTGATAGTCTTTCAAATTATTATGTTGGTAAAAAATATTTTTGTGAACATTGTGTGTTTGGAAATAGAATAGATCATCATTTCCTGTTGGAACTAATAAAGAAAAGAGTTTATTAGAAAGCATTCATTCGGATGTGTTTGGACTAGTGGATGTTGACTCTTTTGGAAAATCTTGATATTAGGTTACATTCATTGATGATTTCTCAAGGTACACTTGGATTTATTTTATGTATCCTAAATCTAAAGTTTTCACTAAGTTCCATAAATTCAAAGCTTTAGTTGAGAAACAAAGAAATTATAAGATAAGGGTGTTGAGATCAAATAATGGTGGTGAATATTGTTCTAAGGAAATTAATGAATTCTAAAAGCATGAAGGTATTGTTTGACACAAGACTAATCCTTATACTCCCAACAAAATGGGGTAGAAGAAGGAATGAATCAAACCTTAATGGAAAGAGCTAGGAGCATGTTGAGTAGTGTGAAGATAGATCGATGTTTTTGGCCTAAAGTTGTAAGTACTACTTGTTATTTAATTAATAGATCTCCTTGTTCAGATCTTATGGATAAAACTCCTTATGATGTGTGGATAGGTAGAACCCCTTTAGTTTCACATTTAAGGGTCTTTGGTTGTGAGGCTTTTGTTCATGTGCCTCAAGAAAAGATATCTAAATTGGATCAAAAGCCTCAAAGAGACTAGCCCAATAGATCAAACTAGGTCAAACCTTCTACCCAAGAAGGAGAGACAAACTACAGGGGATTTGTACCTTTATTGTATAGAGAAGAATCAACCCAAATCTAACCAATCAAGTTAGGACAAGACAAGAGACCTTAATTGAGAAAGATTGGAGCATAAAAGATTGTCAAAAGTAGAAACCCATAAACTAAATGAACAATAAAGATTAAGGATCAAATCAAAACCTAGATCTAGGAGTATAAACACTAAGGACCAGGGTTCTTGGGCACCATAGGCCCTTTTTAGGGTTGATAGAAACTAATGTCTTTGTCAGGTCTTCACCTATAAGCTTTGTCTTCTTCCCAAACATCACCTTCAGAAACTTGTTTCTCTGACCTACACACAAGGAAAGAGGATAAGGTTGGGTGCTATTATGAGCTTGCCTAAGTCAAGCTCCATGAATGGTGTTTCCACCTCCACAATAGAAAAGATGATAGATAAAGAGCATCCCCCCTAGGAGGGCAGAGGTAAATCTTAAGTAGAATGGAATGTTACAACAAAGCATGAAGGAAAGAAGTCACCATGAGCATGGAAACCCTAGCATGCTTAATGTGACATCACAAATTGACTCAAGAAGTTGGTGTAGCCCAAATAAGTAGAAAGATTTTCACAAGACCAGCAATAAGTTAGTGTCACAGCAATGATCTACAATAGAGAGCTTTAGAGAATAGTAAAGAGCATGAGAGAGAAGAAGAGAGAATGCAAGAGTGCCTAGATTGCTTAGATAACTTAGAGATGTTCAAATGAATAAACTTTCTTTTATATGCATTACCTCTCACAAATGATGAATAAAACCAAATAAAGATGACAAGAGGAACCACTTGGGATGTCTTAAGCTGAAATTCCTATAAAATAGGTTAGGGCTAAATGAGGGACCAAGGTGCTTGGGCACCCTTGTCCTTTAGCCCAAAAATTCTAGCACATGCCACTTAAGGTGTTCTTAGGTTGGTCTCATAGTTATTTTATTAGATTTTATCATTGGGATCAAGAATTACTCATTTAATGTTCAAAAAGGTGTTAAATAGGTCCTAATTAACAGGTGTGAACATTTTAGGACCACCCAGGTGCTAAACTAAGTGTAAAATTCTATTGTACACATTTTATGATGTAACATTTATCCCCTACTTTAGCGTTGGTATGAACTTATGTTCAAACTCGCACTAAAGGATAGAGAAGACAAATTTCAAATAGAACATGCATAGAAACCATAGAATGCCACCAAAATCAAGGGATGATCAAGCCCCCATGTTTAGGATTCTAGGAGTCTATTATGATTGGCATACACATAAAACACATGACACAATTCACTCATATGTGAAGTAGTTAGAAAATGTGAGATAAGAAAAGACATACACAAAGCATACACTTGAGCAATCACAATGTATACACATAATACAAAAAGCATAGATGTCATACACAAAGTATACACACTTGACGTGAAGTATACACATAAGGCATAAAGTATACATAGAATACACATGAAACACATACATGGAATACACGTAAAATAATCAAGGAGAATGCATAAGGGACATATAACAAGTTGAAGATAAAGAAGTTTGGACCATGTCAGGTACTTAGGAAATTTAATTCAGGAAATGCATATGAAGTGGAGTTATCGGAGAGATTGGGTATATCACCTATTTTCAACATTGCAGACCTATATCAATATCATGAAGCAGAGTTTAGTGATAGCATGGAAGAAGGTTTAAAGAAGTGGTTACTGATGCAAGAGCATCCCTAGTTCAAGAGCAATCTTGCATCAACCAAAAAACATTTGCATTTTAGTTTGTTTTCTTTCATTTTCCAATTCAGTTCAGTTAGTTTAGTCAGTAGTAATTTCTATATTTTGGCGTACATTCTGCCATAGTTTCATTTTAGACCTTACAGAGATGGATTTAGCATCTAGACACATTCATGCTCATCATATCCAAAATTTAGATCATTTGGATCAAGTATAGGAAAGATATCGCTATCAGAAGATCGATTATTTTCTCAAGACAAAGCATCTTGACAGTCTCAATCAATCAACTAAAGGAGAAGACCTGCAAAGCATTTTCACAACTTGTGGAGCTAAATGATACATCATTCAATGTTGTTTGGATCATGGCCAACCTTTCTGTGTATTCCATTCATTTGTGAAGGAGTTCTATATGATTAGGTCCAACCTATCTGTGTACACATGTTACATCTCTTTCATCAGAGTTTGTAGCCATCCTTGGATGATGCAGAGGAATCTTATGATCCAAAGATGATATATAATCATGTAATAGATGCCTATGAAATTAGTTAGCATAATTTACAAGCTAGATAGTTTGAATTTATTTTGTAAGGTGCTTCAAAGCTATATCTTGCACATATTCTGTAACTGAGCAATTAGGCTTGTAAGCCCTAATTGTAAGCCTACATGTTGCCAACCAGTTTGTATTTTGAATCTATAATATACTAAATGACTCAATCTACATTTACATTTTATCTTTGAGTTGTTTCCATTGTGTTTACTCTTGCTGCATAGTCTGGACTGTTCACTTTGTGTACCCTCCTATCCGTGACTACACCAAGTGGTATCAGAGTGAAGTTTGAATCCTTTGGAGTGAAGTACATGAAATTGGCAAAGGAATTTTGTAAGATCTTGTTGTGAACTGATTTCCAAATCTGAGGCAAACTACTTGTGTTATCAACCAATCACAGATTGTGAGGTAGTTGTCACCTTGCAGCCTGATTGCCGAACTTGAGGTAGTTACACTTGATCCTAGGAAGAGATGCCGCTGAGGAGAATACTTGTTGTTGGTACTATGGCTAGATGAATGGATGAGATGATGGAAATGATGAAAAAAATGCAATTTTGATTGGATGCTATTGAAGAAGTTCGAAGAAGAGGACTTACACCTTGACCTAATGTTGAAAGTAATGATGATGAAGAATTTTAATCCCCTGATCAAAATGGAGAAACCCTAGGAGAAGAAGAAGAAGAGTCAAATCAAATCAAGATGTTGTGAGCTATTGCAAAGATTGGGAAAAGACCTAGAGTTGATGTACCGAACTACATTGGCAATTTAAATCCTGAGGATCTAATTGATTGGATAAATGACCTAGAAGAATACTTTAAGTATGAAGAAATAGAAGATCTGCAAAAGGTGAAATTTGCAAAGACAAAGTTGAAAGGACATGCTACTATATGGTTGAAAGAAGTTTAGTTAGATAGAAATAGAAGAGGAAAATAGAAGATTACAAAGTGGGACAGAATGGTGACAAAATTGAACAATCAGTTTATACATACTGACTATGAGTTGAAACTATTGAAGAGATTGCAAAACCTGAGACAAAAGGAGAAATCTGTAAAGGAGTACATTCAAGAATTTCATAAGATAATCATAAGGAAAGGACATAGTGAAGCAATCAAGGAGAAAGTGGCTAGATACATCAATGGACTAAGATTGAACATTCAAGAAGAACTAAGTTTGGTGAGGATGACAACATTGGAAGAAGCATATTAGTTTTCCATGAAAGTTGAACAAGAAGCATGATCAGAGACAGAGAGGTAGAAAATTTTCTAGAGGAGAAAGATCATATGCAGAGTAGAACAGACATGAAGATATCACATTCAAGAGGGAGGACAAAGATAATAATGCATACTGGAGAGATGATAGAACTTTCTACTGCAGAGGAAACCCTAGTCTATACCAGAGTGAAGGATGCATAAGAGAAGGAAGAGGACCTGAGAAGGAGAATATTCAAAGGAACTTGTTTTAAGTGTGAAGTTGAAGGACATAGAACATTTAAATGTAATCAAGGGAGTACATGAAAGAAGACAAAGAATAGTGGAAGAGTAGACTATGTGGAAGAACCTGTTGGATCACTTAGTTCTATTGGAAAACCTAAGAAAGGAGAATTACTTGTCATGAGGAGAGCACTATTTCAAGAAGAGACAAATGAGGAGCCACTGCAGAGGAAAAGTGTGTTAAGAACTAGATGAAAATCAAGAGATAAATGTTATAAAGTTGTGATTCATAGTGGTAGTTTTGATAATTTGGTTTCAGAGGAGATGGTGACTAAGCTAAATTTGGAAAGATTGAAACACCTTAAGCCATATCAGATAGCATGGATTTAGGATGATCATAAGGTACTAGTGACTGAACAATGTTTGGTGAAAATTCATATTGGATCTTATCATGATGAAGTATTGTGTACTATTATGCCTATGGATGTATGTCATATATTGTTGGGTAGACCATGGCAGTATGATAGGAAAGCTATACATGATGGAAGGAAGAATACATATACTATAACATCAAATGGAAAGAGAATTACTTTGATTCCTTTAGAAGATTATCGTAAGAGTGAAGTATGTGGGAATGCTAGAATTTGTTTGGTAGATGGAAGAAAATTTCTAGATGGTTTGAGACATAAGAATATGTGTTATGCCTTGTTCCCTAAGAAACCTGAAAATATAAAGAATGAATAATCATAACCAAAGGAGGTAACTGAGTTGCTGATAGAATATAAAAACATCATATCAGATAATGTACCTAAAGGATTACCACCAATCAGGAGTATTAGTCATCACATGGATCTTATACCTATATCTAGTTTGCCTAACAAAGCAACACACAGAATGACACCAACAAAGAATGAAGAATTTAATAGACAAATAAATGAATTGTTGAGGAAAGGTTTGATCAAGGAAAGCTTGAGTCCTTATGCAGTACCTATAGTGTTAGCACCGAAGAAGGATGGAGAATGGAGAATGTGTGCTGACTCTAGAGAAATAAACAAGAGATCACAGTTAAGTATAGATTCTCTTTACCTAGGATGGATGATACTATCAATTGTTTGAGTGAAGCAAAATATTTTACAAAGATAGATTTGAAGAGTGGATGCCATTAGATCAAAATCAGAGAAGGAGATGAATGGAAGACTTCTTTTAAGACAAATGAAGGATTGTATGAGTGGTTAGTGATGCCTTTTGGATTGACATATGCACCGAATATTTTCATGAGATTGATGAATGAAGTCTAGAAGAAATTCTCGGTTTGTTATTGTATATTTGGATGATATTCTAATTTTCAGTAAGACAAAAGAAAAGCATTTGTGACACTTGAGACAAGTATTGTAGAGACTGACAAAAGAGAAATTGTTGATAAACATCAAGAAGTGTAGTTTCATGAAGGAAGAATTGGTATATTTGGGATTTGTAATTTCTGTGGAAGGATTGAAGATGAACCTAAGAAAGTAAGAGAAATTATTGAGTGGCCTACACCTAAAAGCATTGGAGAAGTCAAAACATTCCATGGATTAGCTAGTTTCTATAGGAAGTTCATCAAAAAATTTAGTTCAGTATGTATCCCTATGACAAAGACAATTAGAGATGACATAAAAGACTTTAAATGGACATCAGGAGAAGATAAAAGTTTTGAACTGTTGAAGTAGAAAGTCACAGAACAACCTATGTTGGCATTACCAAATTTCAATAAGGTAGTTCAAGTAGATGTTGATGCAAGTGGAAATGCAATAGGAGCAATGTTAAGTTAAGAAGGTAGCCCTATAGCATATTCCAATGAGAAGTTGAATGATGTAAGAAAAATATATTCAGTTTATGATTAGAAGTTCTATGCCATAATTCAAGCCTTGAAGAAGTGGAGATATTATTTGTTGCCTAAGGAGTTTGTGGTGTATACACATCATCAAGCTTTGCAGTATTTGAATAATCAAGGAAAGCTAAATCAAAGACATATGAGATGGGTAGAATTCATGTAGAGTTATACTTTTGTGTTGAAGCATAGGAGTGGAAAATCAAACAAAGTTGTAGATGCATTGAGTAGGAGAAGGAACTTGCTAAGAGAGATGAGATGTGAAGTGTTAGGATTTGAGAAGTTGAAGAACTTGTATGAGGGTAAAAGCAAGAAGTTGGGTCCATGAAGAGGGGAAGTTTTGGCCAAAAAAAATTGCAAGAAACATGTACGTGTTATTAAAAAAACATGTACACGCTTAGCTATAGGTACCTAAGCCTAAATCAAAATGCGTATGCATTATAATTCAGGTATGCAATAAGAAATACATGCACATTATAAAACACATACACGTTATAATGTGTACGCGTTTAATAACATGTACGCGTTTCTAAAAAAGTATTTAATTTTTAAAATAAATGACTGTCATTTTCATTTCTTCCTACGAATTTGGTGGAGAGGAACAACAATAGGGCCTTATGCGTATGCATTCTTGAGGACTGATACCAGCCCAATTTTAGTTGCCACCTCCTCCTGTCGATGTAACCAACCTCCGCGACCTCCAAATTGGTTAAATTCTGTGTTTTTTTGGTTTTATATCTTGCATTTTTTACTTGTAATTATAGTTTACTATTTGTTTATTTTGTTTGTAATTAGCTTGTTTAATTTATAGTTTTTAAATTGTATTTAGAAACAAAATCATCATGCAAATGAGAAACCGTAAATTCTAAATTGAAATCCACAAAATTTATACCTAATTTAACTAATTTAACCCTAAACCATAGGTTCCAAAAAACTTAGACCTAAAAACTAAAACCCTTAACCCTAGGACCTAAACCCTAAAACCTAAACCTAAAACCCTTAACCATAGGACCTAAACCCTAAAAACTAAACCTAAAACCCTAAATCGTAAACCCTGAACAATAAACCCTAAAACCTAAACCTTAAACCACAAAACCTAAACCTAAAACCGTAAACCCTAAACCACAAAACCCCTCTTAGGGCCTATAATTAAGTAGGTATATAAGTAATAATTATCACAATTCTTAAATACATGTCACATAACTCGTATCAAATCTCTCTAAATAAGCATAAATCAAATTTAAAAGTAGGTGCAAATGCAAATCGTATAGCCAAATAAGGGTGGGTAGGGTGATCAAAAGATATGAAAGGTAAGAAATCACCAAATCTTGAAATAATAATAAAGTAATAAGTTACAAGGATAAAAAGGATAAGTTAGCTATGATAGTATGATGTATTCAGAGATAAATATAGATTTGAATTTCCTAATGTCAATAATAAACATTAGGAAGAAAACTATGTCATGTAAGCTCAATTAGGTTTACCAAAATGAAAATGAAAATAGAGATTCCATATGGTTAGTCTAGGAGAATTTAATAGAATGGATACAATTATGAAATAATTATCCTAAACGAACATAAATAACTAACATTGTATAGAATTGAGAATTGGTCAATGTTATAATTACAAAATAAATGAGGACAAGAAGGGTTAGTTGTATCACTAAATGATGAATATAATTGACAAGGGTCTATTATGTGTTGATGTTTAGCTTTGAGAAATGTGATCTCATAGTCTAATAAAGGCTATTTGTTAAATGTCTACTTTATACTCTAATAGAGAACAAATTCATAGGTAGGTATAGAATCAAAACTATGAACTAACTTCCTACTTTCACAAACTTATTCCTATGCTCAAACAAACTTCTACCCTTCTACTTGCCTGATCCAAACTACTCTGCTATGCTCCTTCTATTATCTAGGGGACAATTGATATTTATAAATATATTTACTAGGTTGTTATGATTAAATCCATAAGGACACTTTTCCTTAACTAACCCTCTAATAGAAAACAAGATCAAAAGTCCAATGAATAAGTCCTAGGATGCATATTATTTACTTCTTTTTAAGCACCAAATTCAACTATTTTGTTAATGACTTTTCTTTCAATGCTCTAGAATGATGAGAGATATTTGAATGTGTGGATTCATCCTATATGAATGGAAATGAATGTCTTTAAAAACTAGCACATGACATCAAATTACAAAGAACATGTGTTTAGTTGGCTATCGGTGGGAAATGTAAAGGGGGGAACTTGGCTGAATTTGAATTTCTAAATTTCATGTTGGGAGGAACAATGTTACACTTGTGAGGTCAACCTTTTGATCATGGACCCAAACTAGGATAAAAGACAAGATAGATCATAATAGACAATGACAACCTGGGAATTAGTGTATGGATGGACATGATAATTATACAAATGGGTTGAATGTATTGTGATATGCACACATAGAGAAAAGGATATACAAATTCTAGAAATGAAGTTGTAGATACATCAATTATATAAATAGGTATAAATATATTATCTAAATACATGGGAAGGATGTTATAGCTACCCCCTAGTTTCTTGGCACTATATATCTAAGCATAATTCCACACTAGGAGGTTATGCTAGTGCATTAAATTCCCTGATTGGAAGAAAGAAGAATTATATAACCCTAATGGCTTTCTAGAATAGAACACATAAATGTAACAAGAATTGGTTATGGAGACAATGCTTAGCTATAATTTGGACATGCCTTTAAATTCATTTATAACCTATTTTTTTTATAAACTTGATAAAATGTTTACTTGACATTCAATATCTAGGTTCTAGTTCTAACTCTTTGGATTGATATAAATGCTCAATATAGAAAAATGTGTGTTTTAATTTTCATCCAAGACCTTTTGAAAGTGATTAGCAAAAAATATGGGATGAAGGGGAGGCTCGAGTTGTTTGTATTTTCTACGACATAAATTAGTCTAAATATTCATGTTGTGCATTATTTAATGTTTTAAATTGAATGTGTCTTCAAATGATGTGTATTTTGAATTTGTCCACGTTCAATGTGATTTTTAGTTCAAATTGTGTACATTATTTAATTAGTTTGTTGATATATATTTTTTTATTGTTTAACATGTAGTTGCCCTTTCATCACATGGAGCCAAATATAGTTGTAGTTGATGAGTTTTCTATAGAGGATATCATACATATTGAGCAGCCTGAAACCCCCTTACATAGACCATCACCTCCATATAATGGATCACCACCACAAAACCCCATGCCTCCACCCTCTCCACCTCCTAATCCCCACATCCTCCAATTGATCAAAATCAATTATGAGAGAGCATAAATGCAAACCTAAATGTCATTCAAGAAAATATAAATTTGATCAAAAATGAGCCCAACCTCTCCCCCCATGTAGCATGATTTTCATCTTCGATGCAAACTATTGTTGACTCTGTTCAATCCATTGATGTAGACCTAGTTATTTTCCATCAATGGAGAGAAGAGAGAAGACAATTTTATGTAGAG
Organism: Cunninghamia lanceolata; assembly: GCA_027924645.1. NCBI lineage: Eukaryota > Viridiplantae > Streptophyta > Pinopsida > Cupressales > Cupressaceae > Cunninghamia > Cunninghamia lanceolata. Next base: position 16,394,748 of record BSBN01000553.1, on the reverse strand, counting down.
GGTTGTCTTATAAAGAAATCCATCACCTTCATATTACAAAAGAAGCCATTTGCCAACATTTCTTTAACCCCAATACAAATGAAGCAATTCCATCTAATAAAAAATGAATTTCAATTAAATGGTGTAGGCTCATAGATAGCTGCACATTTTTGGGATAAAAGGTGGATGGTCTTTGATACTCCACCACATGTCAATTGTGAGGTGCCCCTTTATTTTTTGCAAAAGTTATGGGCTGAGTTTGAGTTGGATAAAAAACCCAACTATTTTGATATGAAGTGATTTCAGGGAGTTGGGCATGGCATGCCCCAAAAAAGATTAGGAGCATGTGCCGATCCTCAATCACGTGCTTCAATTCCACTAATTGTTGCTCCTCTAGCTCTTAGTATTCTTGCTACATATCAGCAGTAGACAATATTGTCAACATTAGGAGCATTGAGTTCTCTCTTAGGAGATCTCATTCATCAGACTACCCACATAACAACTGAAATGGATGATAGAGAGCATGGAGGCTCATCCTATGGGCATACTCAGGCATCCACTCCAGGTCCACATGTATCTACTATAGCATCCCTCTTTTTAATACTTGAATAAACTCAAGAATTTACAAGAAATTAAATAAACTTGGTAAACATCATAGAGAATTTTTTTAATTAAATATCATTTGCATTAACACAAGAAATAAAGTATAGCTTTCGAAATAATTTCAACTTGAAATCACAACATAATTGAAGCTAGAATCATAGTGAACTCCTTTCACCTTACATTCACATTACATAAACTGTGCCTGACATAAATAATAGCTTTACCTCATAATTTGATTGTCATAAGCATCTGGAAAGTTGATATATGTCTTCATGAGCCTTGGTGCATTATCTGCTTCAGAGGGAGAGCATCATCTGAGTGTTTTACCTCCAACCATAGACTGGTGGTCCCCCACGCACCTTCCTTCCTAGATGTGGCCATACCCTTCACAAAGGGTATAGATATAAGGAGCCAAAAAAAATTTCCATTTAAGTCCTAGTGACATGACCTAATAACTTCAATCAACCATACAACTCTAGATCCCTTCTAGCTAAGTATGATCATACTGATTGGTCATGTCATCTAGATGCACATCTCTGACTCAACTTATAGACTATCTCACCCTATAGTTGAATTTCATCTTTTAGTAATTCTAGACACAATCTTGTCTGAACTGAAAATTCATTCTAGTCAATCTAACTTAGATGTAATCCTCAATCTAGGATATACATGCAATATATATATATATATATAATTCTAACCTTTCAGAGATTTCCTCTTTGCATACTTACAACTTTTAGGGTCTATGACCTTCTATCATTCTTCTCTCTTACTCAAATATCAAACATCATTGGTGTATTAATTTTTTTTTTTTGGCTCTATCATACAAACACTTAAGTTTGATAAAGTGCAACAAAGACTCTTCTTGTCTTGCTTTATGGTTATCTTGACCTTTCACTGTCGACCAATACGGTTTTCTTGACCTCTTATTGTTGACCGATATAGTTTTGTAAATCCTTCTGATCTTAATACTAGGGTTTACCTTCTCTAACCCAATACATGGAAATATCATACATCCTTGTTTTCCAAAGGTAATAATCATAAATATACCAAAACATGAGAACATGTACCTCTAGTCTTTTCTAGATTACTTGACATTACTTGAATTCACATTTCACGTAATATGAATAAGCATAGTAATCAAGGAATATCTAAAAGAATTATATCAATTCACATCAATTCTCTTGATCTAAGTCCATCTCCAACCCTAATAAGGTTGATACATAAAAGGTAACAATCTACTTTCAACCTATCAGTCTATTTAAGTCTATCGGCTTTCAGCGTAAGTTAGGTCATGAACTCACATAAAACCTCTTTTGAATAAATGTCTCATAATCCTTTATCAACAATCATGTGGGGTTGAGTTTTCTAATCTCCCAACATACACAACTTGGTATAAATCATGTCAGGAATATCCAACACTGGGATAACTTTGTCTTCTGTCCAAACAACAATAACATAAATTCTATTAAACATAAAAAATAAGGAATTATAACCTCCCATCTCCTAGTATGACTATACCCTTGAGTTGGATAACTAATTTCAATCTTGAATCAAAGGGGAAGGACATTATATCTCCTATCATTCCCATTCATGAGATAGTTTTATTTAAGTTGTAATTGCTAATTCAAAGGGGGTATCTAGGCTTCCACTTCTTGATTCACCCATTCCTCTAAATCAAATTCTAGTATAAAAAGAAGAACTCTATTTCACATAAAGAAATCTACTTCCATAATGCATCATTTCCATTCAAAATCATAATGATATTATCTCTCGCAATCTCTGTTGGAATTGTTCCAAGGGTAAGAATATATATCCATGGATTTATCTTGGAAATTTACTTTTAGATTTAATCAATCCTTGATAAGCTAAGCCTATAAAATCATTCTCTCATTTCAGATATAATCCATGCCATGTTTATTCTCTTTCAAATCTGAAAGGATTTTGATTCATAAATTATAAAATAATGAACTAGACCTAATGGTCTCTTTTTTAATACCAATTGTAGATATGAAAAGATATAACTCATGCTCAATACCCTTGTATATAACAAATAAACTTGTCAAGAACAAGAATTCATATATCTTATTATATAAATCATCTTTAATATGAATCTCCCTTAAAGTATAAACTACACTTGTATCATAAAATTTAATGCTATAGCTCAATGATGTATAAGTGAAACACTATTGCTCATAAGTATATTCCAGAACCCACGCCTAGGTAAGATCTCTATAAGTTCATTGATTCCATTTCATGAGCTTCAAGAAAGATTAAATGGAAATGTTATTTTAATGACACCATGCTCAATGTTTGACACTAGTCTCATTGCTTTATGACATTGCCTCCAAAACATGAACTTTACTGGTAAAGTAGATTGCAAATTTCTTGTTGCATCATTATTTCTAACCAGCCTCATTCATATAGTTATCCATGTTCCAAATGTAGTATATTTACGTAGTTAAATTTTCACAAGTGCTTTGTTTCTATAAATTATTAAATAATCATATACATGTAATCAAGGTTATGAGGAGTAACTATACCTCTATTCCATGCTATTATAACCTTCACAGATTGAACTATGTTCTTGTCAAGATTGGTGTGTCGATGGTGCTTCTTTAGAGCTCACAAAGATCGATACCATAACTTACATTTGCACCCACTTATGAAGGTCTCCCTTTTTTATTAGCAAACCTGTATATTGAACGGTACCATAAGATGGTCAAGTAATACTCTTCTGAGAACAACTAATGAGTTGGGACTTTCCTGCGAAAAGAAAAACCCTCCCTAAGAATTGTATTATTTACATATAATAGCTTATATTTTCTTCCTAATTGGTTTCTTTTTTTATATGGCTGCCTTCTTCTTCTGGTAAAAAGTCTTGGGGAATAATACCACTCAATTGATTAGAATAAAAGGGTAAGCTTTTGCAATTTGTATAAGAAACTCAGCTCTAGTGGAATACTTCCATTCAAGAAATTATGGTCTAATTGGAGTGGTATAAGATTTGTGCATGCACACAGAGTAACTGGAATTGAACCTCACAAACTGTTATGATACAACTTAATGTAGTGCAACTTGTGTAATTTACCAATGTGGTGGGGAATTTGGCCAAAGAAATGATTGTGAGAGAGGTCAAGAATTGTAAGGAAGGAGAGATTGGTGATGTGAGGGGTGGTATCTAGCCAGATTTTTATATTTGAGAACCACGCTTATGACCAATTGATTGTGATCACAAGTTATTCCAGTCCAATTGCAAATGTTATCTCCATTTACCCAATTGGACAAGGAAAGAAATGAATCACTCTTTAAAGACATTTTTAATTGAAGAAAAGCTTGTGCATCAATCTACTTTTGTTGTTGTTGTAAAACAAGTCTTTTCTAGTAGATGCATAGATAAATCCCAGATATATGGCGGACAACTGATTTATTGCTTTGCTATTCAAGTTTTTGTGTCAAGAGAATCATGAACGCATTGAGGATACCCTCCCTTAACTACCCCTGATGCATGCATAAAAACAAAGATGACAGGCATGAAAAACTAATCCACCTTACTACTGAATTATAGGTAGAGTCTTGCCTATCAAAGCTCTTGATTAGAAACCAAACACAATGGAGTTACCAGTTATTTTTGGCCACTCACATCAATTAACATCTTTACACTTAACCATTGTAGCGGTTATAAAACAAAAGGGGCCACGAGGGCTAAAAGAGATTCCTAAAATTAATACCACATTCTTTTTCATATTCTTCATCCTAAAAAGGTTTAACTCTAGATCAAAACAATGAACAATATATCATTTCCTACATAAGTTGTTTCTAAAACATCGTAAAACATGAGGATGGGCTCAAGGATCTCCCCCCCTCATATTACTTGATGATAAAATAAATAAATTGACATAAAGAAATACCTACCAAAACTTACTAAAGAAGAGGAGGTTTTAGCTACTAATATAAACTAAATTTATATCATAAGAAAAGGATGCAGCTAATGACCATAACTTGTTGCTAGTTACAGACTAACCAAAATTGGTTTTTCGACAAATCCTAAGTCTAAAGGAACCTGTTGACTAATCGACGTCTGTTGAGTTGAAACCAAACTTAAACTAGTTAGGTCAATGCAACTTACTAATCTCACTGATGGTTCACAACTATAAAGGCACAAGACATAATGACAACTGATCTGTTCTTTCCAAATGTCTATACTCTTCTCTTAGATGATGCTCTCCCTCTTTTGTTGGAGAAGTGGAACCTGTTCCCTGAATGCAACTTGCAATCACCAACTCAAGATTAATGTATCAATAATTATTTCATAATCCTTATGAAATCATAACATCTTGACAACTTATAAACACATGTCAGATATAGTTAAATAAACATATTCATGAAAACATTAATTTTTCAAGGCATTTTTACTAAACGTCAAATCATTGAATTATGTGAAATCAATGACTAATTACTTCAAAAGTAAAAAGTAAAATAGAGTCAAAGTTAGGGATGTAACATATCTTCCCCCGTAAGAGTCATTGTCCTCGATGATCCAATGTATCCAAAACTCTTTGTACGCTATCCCTTTGAACCTTGCCATGAGTAACCCCTTGTGTTTCGCAAGGAGGGCTTATGGTCTTTGAACATTTTTAAGAAGCTCAATTCATGACCGCTCCTAGGTCTCTAAGCTTAAAACATTCTAAACAATATATAATTATCATCTGTTATATACTTTTCAAATATAACTCATAAAAAGCATTATACCTCGTGGTAATAGAATGATTCTATAATCAATCATATTGATAACTTTGAAAGCTTCAAAGACTCCTTCATATCTAGGAACTAATTGGAATACGTTCCATACTTTATGAAACTTTTCTATTTATTATTAGCTTACACTAATCCATGTGTAGCAATGTACCACTTCTAACACTAGTTTACCAAGAGAATTTTACCAAAGGTTTGTAATATTAAAAAAGTATAGTGCCACTATTCATCATGTAAGATACAAAGAGTAACATTAACTTTCACTTCTCTAGATAAAAAGGTTATTCATTGAGTACAAATTTCATTCCTTTCATGCATCATTTAAATAAGTTGTTAAGTAGATACAAGAGAAAGGAACAAAATTCCTTATCTGATTAAACTTTTCTCTAAGACTCAGCATGGCACTAATTAGTGGAAAAGTATCATCAACCACAGACTTAAGCAGTTCTTCATACACTTCCTGACTGGAAGTGGTCCTACCCTCTAAATTGCCATCTGAATCTAGTGCTTGACCCTACACAATCCCTAGTCGGTCATACACTATAGGCAACTCCTAACCAATATGACCCCTAATTGGGTGTGTATCTGGGATAAGAGAATGGACTGACACTATCAAGTAGTAGCATCACCTTGGCTAAGGTTTTTAATTAAGCGCAACATGACACAGTGAAGTCATGTAGTCTAGTTTATCACCCTTCTCAGCAAGAATTCATTCAAAAGATTTAACTTTTATGTATGTCTCTTGTGCTACTACACACTAACTGATGAGGATATCATTTGGTTCCTACCACACAAGGTTTCTTTTTTGTAAAGTTAGGGATGTAGCAAGTGCATTTTCTACAATTTACTCCCTTACACAATCCATCAAAGGCCCATCCAGGACATGATAGAGGTGGACATTGTATAAAACATAGTGAGTCAACCAAAAAGTTCTGGTATGGCCACCACAAAATTTAAATCAATAACAAAGTGTAAGAATTTTAATTTCAACAATAAATCAAATTTTTGACCAATTGATCATAAAATCAATAATCTTCAAAATTTGGTGGCTAGACCATTCCAAACTAAAGGAATAAAATAATGACAATCCTTGCAAGTATTAAAATGTATTTTTTTAAATCCAAGGAAGTATCAAAATACAAAGGAACACTTACTATGCACTATGTGACTATCTGAGTCACTAACAAGGGATTAGATTGTTACATTGCACTTGGGTTTTTCCAAAAAATTATAGTGGATAAGAGATTGTGCAACAACCACAACAAATAAATAAGCAAGCCTCTTAAAACTTTCATCACACTCAAAATTTTTACAACTCAAAATGTTATATCACATCCACTCCCACTTCCTGGAGCAACTAACATTCCTCATTTAGATGATATTATAAGATGGTGTTACAACAACACCAAGAATTGCAGTTGGAACACAAGATTCTTAGTTTTTCTCTATGCCATTCTACATCAATCTAGTTTCAAAGCTTAGCCAATCTACTAAATCTGAATGAATTCTCTCATAATGGGCTCATAGGTCCCAGTGTTGAACCCAGTAAATAAACTTGGTAAACATGAGAGAATTTGTTTTAATTAAATATCATTTGCATAAACATAAGAAATAAACTACAGCTTTCCAAATAATTTCAACTTGAAATCACAACATAATCGAAGATAGAATCATAGTGAAATCCTTTCACCTTACATTTACATTACATAAACTACACCTGGCATAAATAATAGTTTACCTCATAATTTGACTATCGTAAGCATTTGGAAAGTTGATATTTTTCTTCATGAGCCTTGGTGAGTCTTCTACTTCAGAGGGAGAGCATCATCCAAGTGCTTTACCTCCAACCATAGACCGGCTGTCCCTAGCACACCTTCCTTCATGGAACTGGCTCTACCCTTCATGAAGGGTATGGATATAAGGAGCCAACAAGTTTTGCCATCTGAGTCCAAGCGATGTGTCCTACATAACTTCAATCAACCATACAACTCTAGATCCATTCTAGCTAAGTATGATCATATTAATTGGTCATGCCATCTAGACGTACATCTCTAACTCAACTTAAAGACTATCTGACCCTATAGTTGAATTTAATCTTTTAGTAATTCTAGACACAATCTTGTCTGAAATAAAAATTCATTCTAGTCAATCTGACTTAGAAGTAATCCTCAATCTAGGATATACATGCAATATATATATATATATGTTTAGGTAATTCTAACCTTTTAGAGATTTCCTCTTTGCATACTTACAACTTTTAGGGTCTATAACCTTCTGTCATTCTTCTCTCTTACTCAAATATCAAACATTTTTGTGTATTAAAACAAGTTTTTGGCTCTATCATACAAACACTTAAGTTTGATAAAGTGCTACAAAGACTCTTTTTGTCTTGCTTTATGGTTATCTTGACCTTTCACTGTTGACCAATATGGTTTTCTCGACCTCTTACTATCGACCGATATAGTTTTCTAAATCCTTCTGATCTTAATACTAGGGTTTACCTTCTCTAACCCAATACATGGAAATATCAAACATCCTTGTTTTCCAAAGGTAATAATCATAAATATATCAAAACATGAGAACAAGTACCTCTAGTCTTTTCTAGATTGCTTGACATTGCTCGAATTCACATTTCACGTAACATGAATAAGCATAATAATAGAGGAATATTCTCACATATATAATATCTAAAAGAATTATATCAATTCTCTTGATCTAAGTCAATCTCCAACCCTAATAAGATTTATACATAAAAGGTAATAATCTACTTTCAACTTATCGGTCTATTTAAGTCTATCAACTTTCAGCATAAGTTAGGTCATGAACTCACATAAAACCTCTTTTGAATAAATGTCTCATAATCCTTTATCAACAATCATGTGGGGTTGAGTTTTCTAATCTCCCAACATACACAACTTGGTATAAATCATGTTAGGAATATCCAACACTGGGATAACTTTGTCTTCAGTACAAACAACACTAACATAAATTCCATTAAACATAAAAAATAAGGGATTATAACCTCCCATCTCCTAGTATGACTATACCCTTGAGTTGGTTAACTAATTTCAATCTTGAATCAAAGGGGAAGTACATTATGTCTCCTATCATTCCCATTCTTGAGATAGTTTTATTTAAGTTGTAATTGCTAATTCAAAGGGGGTATCTAGGCTTCCACTTCTTGATTCACCCATCCCTCTAAATCAAATTCTAGTATAACAAGAAGAACTCTATTTCACATAAATAAATCTACTTCCACAATGTATCATTGCCATTCAAAATCATAATGATATTATCTCTCGCAATCTCTGTTGGAAGTGCTCCAAGGCTAAGAATATATATCTATGGATTTATCTTGGAAATTTACTTTTAGATTTAGACAATCCTTGATAAGCTAAGTCTATAAAACCATTCTCTAATTTCAGATATAATCCACTCCATGTTTATTCTCTTTCAAATCTAAGAGGATTTTGAGTCATGAAATATAATTTATAATGAACTAGACCTAATGGTCTCTTTTTTAACACCAATTGTAGATATGAAAAGATATAACTCATGCTCAATACCCTTGTATATAACAAATAGACTTGTCAAGAACAAGAATTCATATATCTTATTATATAAATCATCTTTAATATGAAACTCCCTTAAAGTAGAAACTACGCTTGTATCATAAAATTTAATGCTATAGCTCAATGATGTATAAGTGACACACTATTGCTCATAAGTATATTCCAGAACCCACGCCTAGGTAAGCTCTCTATAGGTTCGTTGATTCCATTTCATGAGCTTCAAGAAAGATTAAATGGAAATGCTATTTTAATGACGCCATGCTCAATGTTTGACACTAGGGTCATTGCTTTATGACATTGCCTCCAAAACATGAACTTTACTAGTAAAGTAGATTGCGAATTTCTCATTGCATCATTATTTCTAACCAACCTCATTCATTTAGTTATCCATGTTCCAAACGTAGTATATTTACTTAGTTAAATTTTCACAAGTGCTCTGTGTCTATAAATTATTAAATAATCATATACATGTAATTAAGGCTACGAGGAGTAACCATACCTCTATTCCAGGGGATGCTATTATAACCTTTGCAGATCGAACTATATTCTTCTCAAGATTGGTGTGTCGATGGTAGTTCTGTGGAGCTCACAAAGCTTGATACCGTAACTTACATTCACACCCACTTATGAAGGTCTCCCTTTTTTATTAGCAAACCCGTATAGTGAATGGTACCATAAGATGGTCAAGTAATACGCTTTTGAGAACAATCGATGATTTGGGACTTGCCCATGAAAAGAAAAACCCTCCTTGAGAATTGTATTATTTACACATAACAGCTTGCATTTTCTTCCTAATCAACCTTCTTTTTTTATATGGCTTCCTTCTTCTTCTAGTAAAAAGTTCTGCAAAAGAGGTTCATGGTTAAAAAGTTATGCTCAAGATCTATGGTTTTAAGCACCGTGCAATTTCCCAAGTCTTGGGGAATAATACCACTTAATTTATTGGAAGAAAAAGGGAAGCTTTTGCAATTTTTATAAGAAACTCAACTCTGGCAGAATATTTCCATTCAGGAAATTATGCTCTAACCAGAGTTGTATAAGATTTGTACATGCACATAGAGTAACTAGAATTGAACCTCACAAACTATTATGATACAACTTAATGTAGTGCAACTTGTGTAATTTACCAAGGTGGTGGGGAATTTGTCCAAAGAAATGATTGTGAGAGAGGTCAAGAATTGTAAGGAAGGGAGATTGGTGATGTGAGGGGTGGTATTGTCCCAGCCAGATTCTTATATTTGAGAACCATGCTCATGACCAATTGATTGTGATCACAAGTTATTCCAGTCCAGTTACAAATGTCATCTCCATTTACCTAGTTGGACAAGGAAAGAACTCAATCACTCTTTATAGACATTTTTAACTAAAGAAAAGCTTGTGCATCAATCTACTTATGTTATCTTTGCGAAAAGTCTTTTCTAGTAGATGCATAGATAACTCCTAGACATATGGCATGGCCAACTAATTTATTGCTCTGCTATGCAAAGTTTTTGTGTCAAGAGAATCATGAATGCATTGAGGATACCCTCCCTTAACTACCCCTGATGCATGCGTAAAAATAGAGATGACAGGCATGAAAAACTACTCCACCTTACTACCGAATTATAGGCAGAGTCTTGCCTATCAAACCTCTTGATTAGAAACCAAACACGATGGAGTTACCAGTCATTTTTAACCACTCACATCAGTTAACAACTTTACACTTAACCATCATGGCGGTTATAAAACAAAAGGGGCCAAGAGGGCTACAAGAGATTCTTAAAATTAATACCACATTCTCCTCCATATTCTTTGTCCTACAAAGGTTTAACTCTAGATCAAAACAATGAACAATATATCATTGCCTACATAAGTTGTTTCTTAAACATCGTAAAACATGAGGATGGGCTCAAGGATATTACCCCTGATATTACTTGATGACAAAATAAATTAATTGACATAAAGAAATCCCTACCAAAATTTACTGAAGAAGAGGTGGTTTTAGCTACTAATATAAACTAAATTTATATCATAAGAAAAGGATGGAACTAATGACCATAACTTCTTGCTAGTTACAAACTAATGAAACTTGGTTTTTTGACAAAACCTAAGTCTAAAGGAACCTGTCAACTAATCAACGTCTGTCGAGTTGAAACCAAACTTAAACTAGTTAGGTCAATGCAACTTACTAATCTCACTGATGGTTCATAATTATAAAGGCACAAGACTCAATGGAAACCAATTTTTTCTTTCCAAATATCTATACTCCTTTCTCAGATGATGCTCTCCATCTTTTATCGAAGAGGCAGACCCTATTCCTTGAATGCAACTTGCAATCACCAACTCAAGATTAATGTATCAATAATTATTTCATAATCCTTATGAAACCATAACATCTTGACAACTTATAAACACATGTTAGATATAGTTAAATAAACATATTGATGAAAACATTGATTTTTCAAGACCTTTTACTAAACGTCAAATCATTGAATTATGTGAAATCAACTACTAATTACTTCAAAAGTAAAAAGTAAAATAGAGTCAAAGTTAGGGATGTAACATCTATGATAAAATCATTTATGGATTTACTATATGTTGACGATCATCCTACACAAGTATGTACATCTTTTGAAAGGGATGTATTTTAATATGTTTGAAATGTGTAAAATTCATGTAAATAATAAAATTAAATTATATATAATATAATATTAATTATGAAGAAGTGTTCGGTGTAGATGCATGATTAGAGGAGGCCATTTTCTCAATATGATCATGTTTTTTTTTAGATTTGTAGAAATGGGCACACCTTATGGTCAGGTAAACCAATATATATTTTAATTTATGTCCATATCTAATTTAATTTGAATTTATACACATGTATGAAATTATGATATATTGTATCTAGATGCAGGGAGGTCATGTGATACTCATGATTGACCAACCACAAGGTGTGGCAAGTGCTCCTGAGTCATCATCAACTTTTATGCATGGGCCATCTCAGGTGTGTGCTTTCAAAATTTATTTAAGTTTGAAATTTACATGTGCTTTAAAAACTCACTACATGTACTATGATTATTTTATGCAGGATGATAGCAGTATCCTTATAGGTAGTAGGCAGGCTCTTGATCATAGTCATGACCATGAGAGCATGTCATTCGAGGTCCTAAACTATACTAAATCTCCTATACAATTTTTAGGTCTTTTAAATATATATTTAAATTCAATTAAAATCATTTTTTTATCACTAATATTTTCTAACCTATTGTTTGCTTTATTTGAATATCCATGAAATAGCAGCTCAATCATTTGGTCCTCAATTGATAATTATACCACTTGTTGAACAAAATGTGCTAGTATATTTACACGATCAGATGGTAATTTATGCATACTTAAAATCATTTTTACTATATTTACTATATTTAATTAAAATCAAATTTTTATCGAGTTAATATTTTCTATCCTATATTGTTTGCTTTATTTGAATATCTTCAATTAAAATCATTTTTTATCACTAATATTTTCTAACCTATTGTTTGCTTTATTTGAATATCCATGATTTAGCCGCTCAATCAGTTGGTCCTCAATCGACAGTTAAACCACCTGTTAAGCAAAATGTGCCTATATATTCACATGATCAGATGGTAATTTATGCATACTTAAAATCATTTTTACTATATTTACTATATTTAATTAAAATCAAATTTTTATCGAGATAATATTTTCTAACCTATATTGCTTGCTTTATTTGAATATCTTCAATAAAAATCATTTTTTATCACTAATATTTTCTAACCTAGTGTTTTCTTTATTTGAATATCTAGGAATCAACAACTCAATCAGTTGGTCCTGATAGACTTTAGATAGTTTTATTTTATGGACTATAAATAGTTTTATTTATATGTGTGCCACTTGACATATACATTTTGAACATGTTATTTCATGGACCATTTCACATACATTATATACATTATGATCATGTTTGTGTTTATGAATGTGTTCGCATACATGTTATGTTCATTATGATGATTATATTCACTCACATATATATATTTTATCTAATTTTCAAGGAATATGCACTATATAAATTCTTATCTAGAATTAAATTGTATATATATATTAAACATGCCATTGTTTAATGAAGTTTAGATGTCTTAAAATACTTTGGATAGTTTTATTTATATGTGTGCCACTTGACATATATATTTTGAATGTGTTATTTCATGGACCATTTCACATACATTATATACATTATGATCATGTAACTTGTGTTTATGAATGTGATCACGTACATGCTATGTTCATTATGATGATTATGTGCACTCACATATATATATTTTATCTAATTTTCAAGTAATATGCGCTATAAATTCTTATCTAGAATCAAATTGCATATATATTTTAAACATGTCATTGTTGAATGAAGTTTAGTTGTCTTAAAATGATTAACTTTCAAATTTCAATAAATTCACATGGTTAGGTGACAAATTAATGCATTCCTTATAGTTTAGATCATATTCATAATAAAGTAAGGGCATGTAATTTTAACTATTTTCCAATTCTAGCAAATATTAATCACTAAACAAAAATCTATACTTGACATGTATAAAATGTATAAGATACAATTGAACAATTATATAAAATATGGTTTATAAGACACAATTTGTATAAGATAAAATTGGAACAAGATATAAAAGGTGATTTATAAGTTCATTGAAGTTCATACATCAAATAAACATATATAATGTATATTGATATTTAATACAACTATATAACATGATAAAACATATGTGCATATAAATACAATTAAAGCTTATCCACTTTTGGCTCAAGACCACAAATTGATATTTACATAATTTATATTATGATTTTTTTTTACAGTGACAATCATGGTAGATCGACTTGATGAGAACCTGCAAAAATAATTTTTTTTTAACAAAAAGTGGCAGAACCACTAAAATTGATTAATAAAAAGAAAGTTACAAAATGCTAGATTCAGAAGAGGCATACTAGCAGGAAAGAATCGGCAAAGAAAACCTCCGGTTATAGCCTGAATTTATCGAGAATATACATAATCAACTCAAAAACATGAGTCGGTCCAATCAAAAAATATGACTAAAATCTTGCCAAAGAGTTTCTAGTATTTTTAAAATGAAATTATAGAGCAACTGGCATATACAAAAACCAAAAAAGAAACCGTTGGAGGCAAAAACATGAAGAAGATCCCCATTAATCTGCTATCTCTATAACCTGCAAGGCATGATCCTCAACACAATCATCATCTTCTACAAGCTAAGGAGGAGGGGGCGGTGGAGGAGGCACATAATTCAACAGAAACAGCAGAGCATGAAACACTTCAAAAGCCTTATCTGCCAGCTGATTACCCAATTCAAGCCTGTGATAATGAACTAAATTTTGAAAAGAAATGACACAGTTGTTGCGGAGGCCATGAGAGAACGCACTAAAAAGGCAATGTAGACCAGGCATACAAAATAATCACCTGCAATCAAATAATCCTCCCACAGGAGCAATACCTTCGTGCAGATTATAATCAATTAAGGAAGAATTAAACAAGTCGACAGAAAAATGATCATTCTGAATAAACATTAACCCCAAATCCCTTACCCTATCACCAGATTGCAAGAGATCTATTGCATTGGATAGAAAATGTGAAGCAACCTGAGAAGGATAAATAGCAACTGGAGATTGAAGAGCTGGTAAGTTACAGACCTGGATAATTGTTGTGCCCACAGACGCCTCATAGACTTTAAAAATTTCCTACAAAGAGTTAGGATTTAAACAGCCAAGAAGGGGGCGTTCCCAATTCTGAATAGACCAGGATATTCGAGTATTCCAGTGAATAGAACCCATCCTAACTACTCAACTCTATCATGAAACAGAAAATAGAAAATACTAACAGCTGCTGAAAAAAGACTCTAAGCGTATTACCACATAAAATAAGAAGCGAGATACAGTAACAGTTGCTATAGCAGATAATAAGCAAAATACCAAGTTAAATGAATGGAATGAAAGCTTTGTATTACTCATAAATGATAAAAAGTAATGAAATGCCAATCCTTGTGTGAGTTCTGCCAGGTGTCATGAGAAGTAAGCCTCAAGGTACAATCCGCCCACCGAAAACAAAGTACACAACACTTTGAACTGTGTCAGCTTAACATCAGAAAATAATATGAAAAGACAGATTAAAATCTAAATAGTAGTACCAAAATAACATCACTTAAACATTGGAGTCCTTAGCCAAAATATAACTAATGCCAGGAATTTGAAGGAAAGATTCGGAGTTCCGTTCGATTGCCAACTCATTAGAACAAAACGCAAAATTTGCTAGAAAATTGGCTAAGAGGTTACCTTCACGATAAGTATGCCTTATCGGAAATGAATGAAAATGTTTTAAAAGATCCCTGCCAGATTTTAAGATATATTCTATTTTCCAATTCAGAGAGGAGTTATTGGAGAAGGCTCTAACAATATTCAGTGAATCCCCTTCCACAATGAGATTAGTAAAACCAAATCTTAATGCTAGTTTCAAACCTGCTATTAAAGCCAAAGCCTCGGCCTCATTATTTGTTTTTATACCGAGATTAATTGACAAAGCTCTTAGAATAGTTCCCTGATGATTTCTAATAACACAACCTGCACTAGAGATTCCTGGATTGCCTTTGCTCACACCATCAAAATTAAGCTTGACAAAGGATTCAGGTGGAGGGATCCATTTGATGGAGGATTGATCAATTACAATTTCAGACTTGAAGCAACTATTATCAGGCACCCTTAACTGCTTCCAAGTCTTTAAAATCATATCATCCCAACTTGTAAAAATTAGAGAACCTGCCTTCTTAGTTAACAAAGATGCTAAAACCACTTCTGAAATTGTAGATTCAATTTTGCTCAGCACAATATGAAGAGGATTGCTTACTTTTTAAAATATTCTACTATTTCTTTCTAGCCAAAGAGACCAGATGACAATGCTTGGAGAAACAATCCACAAAGTAGAAAAAGTAGACTTGGAGAATACTATAGGCCAGATTTGAAAGACTTGAAGCAAAGAACAAGAAAGAGGACCCAACCAGTTCAATCTAGAAAGAAGCCAAGACCAAACTTGTAAAGAGAAAACACAATTCAACAAAAGATGATCCACTGTCTCCTCCACTTCCTGGCAGAGGGGGCATAAAAAGGAATTTACAACCCCAAGTTTAACTAATCGACCACTAGTAAGGATTCGGGAATGTAAAGCTAACCATGTAAAAGCTCCTGCTTTGGGTAGGCATGGATCACTCCAACATAGCTTATAAGGCCAAGAAGGATTTGAATTGGAATCCTTACTAGTGATACTTAGATAACCGTGTTTAACTGTGTAACGACCTGATTTTGAAGGAGCCCAAACTAATTTATCCTTTTCTCCTAAGATAAATAGTCTACGATCCTTCAAAATATTCTTAAGAAGGGTCTTTTGCTCTTGAGGGACCAAGAACTCATCAAAATTTTTCCATTTGACTGAATTAATTTCTGAAGTAGGATCAATTTCATAATAATCTTTAACTTTTATTCCCCAAACCTGACATAGCAAAGACTTTATCTCGTGAAGACCTTCAGTTTCAGCTAGAGGGGGATGATTGTTCCAAGAGTCATCCCAGAAAAGGGCAGAGTTTCCATCCTGGATGACCCAAGTTAAATAAGAAGAAATAACTTCTCGACAATGGATCAAAAAATTCCACATGTGAGAACCTTCCTTTGGATTTAAAGTAGTAAATAATCTTTCAGGATTAAAAGAATCTAGATACTTGGCATACATTATCTTTCCCCATTTAGAATTTGCTTTTTCATATAAGTTCCAAACAAGTTTAGCTCCTAGAGCTTTATTTTGAGCTGCAATATCATGAATTCCAGCTCCACCTAATTGTTTAGGAATACAGATATTGTCCCAAGAGAGGAGGGAAATCTTTCGCCCATGTAAATTAGTACCATTCCAAAGAAATTTTCATAACATGTTCACAATATAGGTAAGAATAGTTTTCGGGACCTTTAATACTGATAGCAAATAAACTGGGATCGCTGATAAGATAGTTTTAATCATCAAAAGTTTACCTACCAAAGTAAGCCATTTTCCTTTCTAGGAAGATATTTTAGATTTGATGCTTGTGATAAGCTTGTCCCAGGACATGTTTTTAATTGACCCCGAGAAAATAGGGATTCCCAAATACCTTGATGGCAGAATGGCAATTTGAAAACCAAGATACTTGGCTATCCTATTTTGCACCAATACAGAAGAAAAGAAAAAGAAAATTTTAGACTTGCTATGATTCACTTTTTGACCAGATACTAAACAATATTTAGAAATGACTTCCTTCAAAACTCTAGCTTCCTTCATCACAGGTTACCCAAACAACAAAGTATCATCTGCAAACAAAGCATGAGTAATAGAAAAAGGAATTCTAGGTATATTAATCCCTTTCCAATAGCCCAAAGAATTCTAACTCAGAATTAGCCTACTCAAGCCCTCAGCCATTAAAATAAAAAGAAAAGGGGAGAGAGGGTCTTTCTGTCTTATGCCTTGAGAAGACTTAAAAAATTCATATTGAGTACCATTAATCAGTATTGAAAAACTTACACCAGTAATACAAGACTAGATCCATTTACACCATTTTGGAGAGAAACCAAACTTAAGAAGAACATGGAACAAAAAATCCCAGGACACTCTATCATATGCTTTTAGCATATCTAGTTTAATCAACATTGCAGGGAGTTTGTGTTGATGGATTGAATGAATTACCTCATGAGCTATCAAAGCACCTTATGAAGTTTCCTTGCCTAGGACAAAACCTCCTTGTTCATCAGTGACAATTTTGGGGATTAATGTAGCTAATCTTAACGTTATTGCTTTGGATATGATCTTATAAAAAGTATTGCATAAAGAAATGGGTCTGAAATCAGCAAAAGATGAAGGAGAAGTGACTTTAGGAATTAGAGCAATAAATGTTGAATTAATCTCTTTTAAAACAGTTCTATTTCTCTGAGCTTCTTCTACAGCTAGCCAAATATCCTTACCCACAAACTCCAAACATTTTTGAAAAAAAATTGGAGTAAAACCATCTAGGCCAGGAGATTTATCTGGCTCTAGAGAGAAGACTACTACCTTGATTTCTTCTATGGTAAACTTTTTCATCAATTCTAGGTTATCATCATGGGAAATCAGATTAGGAATATGATTCAGAACTTCGGTGACAGTTGTGCTAGGAATCTGAGTTGAATCTTTAGAGAGTAATTTCTGAAAAAAATTAATACCTTCCTTTTGAATAAGAGAGTCATCTTGTATAATATTTCCCATAGAATCTTTTATGGAGAAAATAGAATTTCTATGTCTTCTTAACATGGTTGATATATGAAAAAACTTTGTATTACGATCCCCTTCCTTTAGCCATACTTCCCTTGATTTCTATTTCTAGAAGATCTCTTCCCTAGACAAAATTTCCTCTAATTGAGATTGAAGTGATTTTACAAGTTCAAAAGATACATTATCCATGCCATTAGAAATTATGGCTTCATTTAACTGTTGTAATTGTAGTTGGAGGGCAGCTTTTTGTGAAAAAATGTTACCAAAAGAGGATTTATTCCATTCCATGAGTTGTTTCTTTATATAATTTAATCTTTCGTTAACCCAATACATACGAGAACCTTTTACAAAAGGAGCATTCTTCCACTAGGATTCCAATAGGGATAAAAAAAATTTATCTCTAAACCACATAGCTTGAAATTTAAATGAGGTCCTAATGGTTTTTTTTTCAAAAGAGGCACCAAGTTGAATTGAAATAGGAAAATGATCTGAAGCTGTAAAAGCGATAATAGAAGTACCAACAATATTTGCCTCAAGACACCATTCAGACGAAGAAAGAAACCTATCCAATCTTTCTGCTATGTTTAAAAAATCTTTCCTCTGGTTTGACCAGGTGAAGGTCCCATTGAGTAGCGGGCTATCAATCAAAGCATTATCTGTTATGAACCCTTTAAAATCCTCTATTACCCTCTAAGGAGGAGAGATTCCACCTGACTTTTCTGTTAGATAGGTAATAGCATTAAAATCCCCTCCTAAAATAACTTTCTCTCCAGATAATTGCTCTAGAAGTGCTGCTAAAGTGTCCCAACAATGTTTTTTTTCCCTGGTTGAAGTAGGGCCATAAATATTAAATAACCAAAAGTTTAAAGATGGAGAAGTGATCCTAACCAGAATAAAATTAGAAATAAAGCAAATTAATTCTACTGCACACACTTTACTGTCCCATACAACAGCTAGTCCTCCTAAGGCCCCTTGGGAGGGAGAATGAAGATACTTCCATTTCAACCAACTTGAAAAAATAAGATCAGCTTGGGAAGTTGATAATTTTGATTCCTGAAGTAAGACAATATCCATTCCAAAGGAATCTAACTAACACTTTATCAAGCATCTTTTGTTAGGGGCATTGATGCCCCTAACATTCCAAGAAAGGAGCTTCATTGCTCGCAGGGAGAGCTTCTCACTCTCCCTGATCTCAGACAAGTATCTAGATAATTCATGTAAAGTAAAGTAACTATATTTTATATGAGTCATGTAACTAGATAATTCATGCAAAAATAATTAATGTAAGTAAAGTAACTATATTTTATATGAGTCATGTAACTAGATAATTCATGTGAGAAAAGAACAATAAATACTAAAAGTTAGAAAATTGGATCTTATAAATTCCTTACAAATTCAAGTGATGTCTGCCATAGGATGGATTAAGGGGATCAAAGAGGATATGGCTTAAGGGGTAGTAAGAGAATGGCTTAAGGGGAGTTAATAGAATGACTTAAAGGGATGCAAGAGGGTGGACTAAAGGGATGTAAGAGGATATGACTAAAGGGGTCCTAAGAGGATGGCTTAAGGGGAGTTAAGAGATGAACCCTAAACCCATAATAGATTTGCTATTCTAACCATCTTGTGAACCCTATAAACCCTTAACCCTTAACCCTAGTACCTAAAGCCTAGGATATGAACCCTTAACCCATAATAGATTCAAGTTATTCTAAGCATCTTATGACCCCTAGAAATCCTAAACCCTTAACCATAGGACCTAAAGCCTAGGATATGAATCCTAAACCCTTAACCCATATTGATTTGTCATTCTAAGCATCTCGTGAACCCTACAAATCCTAGAAATCCTAGATATAGGTTTGATATTCTAAGAAGATGGCTTAAGGGGAGTTAAGAGATGAACCCTAAACCCTTAACCCATAATAGATTTTCTATTCTAACTGTCTTGTGAACACTATAAACCCTTAACCCTAGGACTTAAAGCCTAGGATATGAACCCTTAACCCATAATAGATTCAAGTTATTCTAAGCATTTCATGAACCCTAGAAATCCTAAACTATTAACCATAGGACCTAAAGCCTAGGATATGAGGAGGGATTAAGGGTAGATAGAAGGATATGGCTTAAGGGGTCCTAAGAGGATGGCTTAAGGGGAATTAAGAGAGTGACTTAAGGGGATGCAAGAAGATAGAATAAGGGTAGATAGGAGGATATGGCTTAAGAGGTCCTAAGAGGATGGATTAAGGGTTCCTAAGAGAATGGATTAAGGGGAAATGAAATCAATTATAAACTTTTTATAAAATGACAATGAATTATTTAGTTTTATATTTTGACTATCAATTAAATGTATCTAGAACTATATATAGTTACCTGTATCTAGATTCAAATTCCATTGTAATATATATGCATGGGCCCTCTTTTTGTAATGCATCTAGTTTTGGGAGACCTAAAACAAAAAATTATTTAAAACTATAATTCAGAAATGACTAAAGACTAACATATATATATATAGACATGTATATGTGATAAATTTTTAACTATATATAGACTATAAATTAAATATATATACAACTATATACTTACCTATATTTATTTGCTCTGTTGTACCATCTGCATCCTCTCTTTTTTCTAATACATCTATGATTGTCTCATGA
Organism: Cunninghamia lanceolata; assembly: GCA_027924645.1. NCBI lineage: Eukaryota > Viridiplantae > Streptophyta > Pinopsida > Cupressales > Cupressaceae > Cunninghamia > Cunninghamia lanceolata. Next base: position 16,373,857 of record BSBN01000553.1, on the reverse strand, counting down.
TCATCCATTGAAAGTGTCCATAACACTTTATTAGTAGGCCTCCCTTTATATCTAACTAGTAAATTATATCATTTGCTAAAATCAAATGTGAGTAATGTATAATCTTCTTGTATCTTTCATAGTCATCAAATGCAAGCATGTCATTCTTTCTTATTAGATATTTTCAAAGCCAGGTGCCAATGACAACCACAGAACTAGTTGGACACTCAAACTTGTCATCATCCACTCTAGGATGTACCAACTTATGTTTTATCTCAACATATCTAGCCAACCAAGACTCTATCTCTTGTTCATTCCCCTGAAGTGCAACAACAACACACACATGTCCTGCAAAAAAAATTTAATTCAATAAAGAGTAAAATATGTTTAATTCACATATAAACATGCATACATATATAATTGAATTCAATTTTTAATGTACATTCTTGTACAAGGTCTGAAACACGGTCATAACCATCTGATGCAAACAGTTGATTATCTTCAATTATCGTTCCATGTTGATCATGTGTCGATGTAGGTGTAAAAGATCTTTTTTGCCATTCTTCGACCCATTCTGTATTTTCACACGCCTCCCAATCACCTGCAATACAAAATTGACAAAAAACATGCAAGTTCCTTTGTCCATATTGTCCATGTGTTTGCATTGGAACTCTTAAATGAATGCCATTTTGCAAATCCACTGATTGTTTCACAATCTTGTCGAGTAAGAATATCATTTTCTTCCACTAACCAAAAAAAACATTGAATTATTGAGCTCTCACTTGCTCTTGTAGATAATTTTGTATTGCACCAATCTACAATTGCCCGTGCATCCTCAAATTTTAGTTGCTCTCTAGCAAGAGCTCTTTTCACACATGCACCTGCTCCATCATGTTCTCCTTCACCATGTCCATCTTCAAAAAAACTCCATATGTGTTGGATATTATTTTCCTTATGAACTCTACATAACCAATAAAATATTCTAGCATTCTTGAATTAACTCATGCAATTATCTGACCATATGAGATGTTCTCTCATTTGAATTCATCTATCTTTTAAATTTTTATAAAATATATCAAAACAATATTGAACAAACTCAAATGAATGTAATCGATTATCACTCACATAAAAATGGTACTCTCTCAAAAAAATTTCTATTATCTTCTCTACTATCATCTGCATGTCTATATACAATATGAACAAATATAGCTACTTGCACTGAATTATAATATTGTGATTGAATTTCTCTTGTGGAGTAAGAGTAAAGTTTTTAGAAAAATTAACAACTCACAATATAGTTCCAATTGGGAATGTGTTTTTACATGTACAAAATTGACCATCAAGCCAATGAGCATTTTGAGAGTGTTTTACATATTAGGTACAATCTTATCCTTAAATTCTTTAATAAATGCATGCACACTAAATTTTTCCACAGTTAGCTCACAACATTTTCCAATTTTTCCATCTTTTAAAGAATATTCAACATTTTTAAAAATTTAACATTCACTAATTGTTGTCCAATTTCATGTAAACTACTTTCATGCATACCTTCTCCTAACAATGAAAAATTACCACATCTATCGCATTGTCCAGAAATACATGCATTTAAATAAAATAAGTTTCCATTAAGGGGTTAACAAAACAAACCTACTATAAAATCTTTGATTATTTCAGGTGGGATATTAATTCCACAAATGTCTTGCATAATTTGGTTAGCATGCAAAGTACAATGTATATATAAAAAAATATCATAATAATAACGAAATTGTACATGAGTTTTACAACAACAAGAGATTCGTTGTTTATTAATTATAACATACAAAGGTTTACATTTTTTGAATGATCTTTGACTTATGCTAATATTTGGTAAGATTGAATCATCTAAAAAAAATTATATAATTCAGTTTGAGTCATATCTAATAGATACTTTGGATGAGGGTCACGTATTTTTTATCCCACCCTTAATTTTCAAACATCTCTAATATTAGGTGATACTCTTGTATTATCATGCCAATATTTTTTTGACTAAAGATTTCATTTCATTAGTTAATTTCATATCTGACCTTGGGAGTCTACCACTAAAACTCTAACATTGATTAATTGGATCTTTTGCAATATTTTCTCTTCTTTTAATTGCTCTTATCAAAGTTTTAGGATTTGTTTTTATATATTTCCTAATCATACTTAACATTCTTTTAGTTGAAGTTGATTTATTAACTACAACAGTTGTTATTGCACGACGAGCTGCATTCCTATCTTTAGATCGACTTTTCTTTCCTATAGAATCAATAGAATTGGCAACACTAGATATGACTTGTTCTGTTGAATCATCTTTCTTTTTTGGTTTTACAAAAATGCCTAATTTTTTTTATCACTTTTCAAATTTTCATCAATTGCATCATGAGTTGACATTGAAAGCCTAATTTCTTTCTATAAAAAAAACATTTTATATAATTTATTTCCATGTGTTCTCATTTGTCTCCAAGAAACTTTCTGAGGAAGGTTATCTAACACATCTCTTTCAATTGTAAAAAAACATTTTCATTTTCAAACATACAAGGGATTTAATTATCATTTTCATCAATATGAGGGATTTCATCATTATTTTGTTTTTGCATTGTTTCAAAACTAGAATTATTGATACCATTAATGGTGTATCTAGCTTCAACTAAATAACTAAGATCAATATTATCAAGACTTGTGTTTGAAGACATACCTGCATAAATTGTTTGAATACGTACATTTTCCATATCATTGGGAGGTGGATTTGAAGACATACATGAAGTTGTTTGCATAGGTGTTATTTCCATATCATTCAAAGTTGAATTTGAAGGCATAGTTGGGTTTGTCTCCATAATTACATTTTCTTCCATATTCACCATCTCCACATTTGCATCATCTACATTTATCTCACCCTTCATGGTTTCCTCTTCAACATTTATGGAACTAGATGCTTCCAAATTTTTCATTTGGTGAATTCTTTCTCTTCTATCCCTTTGTCTTTTTGCCTCCATTTCTCTATTTGCTTCAATTTCTTCAGGTGTCATTAAATTTCAACATCTTTTTCTTTGTCTTTGCTTTGATCCCATAATTAGCAAACCCTCTTGATAAAAAAATGATTCTTAACCTATTTTCCAATTGCCACCTCCTTAAAATATTGAAATAAAACTATATAATATGGAGATCCTTTCTTCTATAAACTTTGAAGTACAAAAACAATCATGAATACATCCAAAATTTCTCTTTTTCTAAATCTTCTTGTAAAAAGTCATTGTACTTGATTCCACTTCCAAAAATTTGAATATAGAATATGACCTATTAAGAGATTGTACAAGACAATAATGAAATAAAATATGTAGAAACTAACACTTTCAGTCTGTACTATAGAAAAGGGAATATTGTAGGGAAAAAGTGCTCTGTTGGTTTTTTCCAAATCAGGGGAAAACATATATATTAGAAATGTGTATGCATTATAAAATGCGTAAGCATTCTATTTTATAAACGCATACAAGTTATATAATGTGTACGTGTTTCTCTTTTTTAAAATGGCCAAAGAGATAACACGTATGTGTTATAAAACACATACACATTTTTTAAATTTTGAATTCCCAATCTACATGCTGCCTCAATTTTAGGCTTGGAAACCCGACCCTTAGCCTTTGAACTGCAACTAAAAAACTAAGGCAGGTTCAAGATAAATGTTGAACTTTGGTAATATAGTTGATGGAGTTTTTTTCTAAATTAATCTATGAAATTAAAAACCATTATAGAACACGATGTCTAGTTTCCAAATATATATTTTTTGTTAATATTTGATTATGTTTTTTATTTTTTAATTAATTTCTAAGAAAATTGGTCCTTAAACTTGAAATATCAAGCTCTTTTGTTTTTTAATAACTTTTTTTTGTTAATTTTTTTGTAAAAAAAACTTATACGACATCAATATTTAGACAATTCTCTACACAATGAAAAAAAAATTCAAAAAATGTTTAGTTTAGGTCCAATTATGTTGTTCATACACGTTGATTTTTGAAAATAGCAATTAGGGCCAACAAAAATTCAAGAAAAAAAATATTCAAAAAAAATTACAAAAAAATATCCTCATCAATCTTCATGTTGTTAGATATCTTTTCCCAAAAGGAATTAGAAAAATACTTTCATTTAGGTCAAAAATTGGTGGTCTACACGTGCATGGTATGGTAAAAAAATAACTTTTAAAAAGTGGTTTTTATAAATACCTATCAAAATTTAATTTCTGTCATCTAGGTTTTTGAATAAATTACATATTTGGCCGATAAGGGCGTGATTCAATGGTTAAGTCACTTTATTGTAGTGGCAGCCACCAGAGTTCAAACCCCCACTGGGCCAATGAGCTCACAGGTTTGAAGTGTTCTTGCTAGGGGATGAGGTCCCCCGTGTTGTGGCCTCACTGGTTCATTGCTCTGGGTAAAAGCATTCGCGTGGAGTTGGAGGGCATGTCACACCAGTGTTGTCGGTCACATTAAAAAGTTTACCAGGTGCATTATCTTAAAAATAATAATAATAAATTACATATTTGGAAACTAGATTCAAAATACTAAATTTGATATTACTGACTTTTTCAAGATTCATTGTGTAAGTGCTTCAAATTTTTAGTCAAAGTGAGACAAATTCTGAAAAATAGAAAAAACATTTCCACTTTTTGAGCTTTTTGTGGACCCAACTTCTTGCATCAGCCCATAAGGAAGATCTTGATTTTGTAGAACCTTGGAAAGCATGTAAGGAGCCTATTGTGAGAGATAGGAGTAAGTGGTTGGATTATTTCATTTAGGAGGATATGTTGTTCAAGGGAAACTAGTTATGTATGTACCTAGGAGTTTAATGAGAAATCATCTGATAAAAGAGAAACATAGTGGTGGATTGGTAGGACATTTTGGAATTGATAAGACAGTGGCTTTGGTAAGTAAAAATTACTTTTGGCCTCAAATACATAAGGATGTTAGGAAGTTTGTGCAAAGTTGTATAATTTGTCAAGTTGCAGAAGGAAGTAGTCAGGATACTAGATTGTACAGATCTTTGACAGTACTAGAGAAACCTTGGGAAGACATAAGTATGGATTTCATACTGGAATTGACGAAGACACAGAGAGGACATGGTTCTATATTTGTAGTAGTGGAAAGATTTTCAAAGATGACACATTTCATACCTTGTAAGAAGACAACTGATGCAGTTCATGTGGCTGACCTATTTTTAAAGGAGATTGTGAGATTGCATGGATTACCTAAGAGTATAATTTTAGACAGAGACACAAGATTTCTTCAATACTTTTGGAAGACACTTTGGAAGAAGATGAAGATAGACTTGAAGTTTAGTTTAGCATTTCATCAATAGACTAATGGACAAATAGAGGTGGTGAAAAGGAGTTTGAGAAACTTATTGAGATGTTTGGTTGGAGAGAAGGCAGGAAATTGGGATTTGATTATATCACAAGAAGAGTTTGCATATAATAATTCAGTGAATAGGAGTACCAAAAGAACACCATTTGAGATTGTGATAGGAAATAACCCTAGAGGAGTAGTAGAGTTGAGAGATATAAGTATGAAAGATAAAAGGAGTGCAAAAGCAGAAGAATTTGCAGGACACATGGAGACAGTGCATAATCAGGTTAAGAAGCATTTGGAGGAGATGAAAAGTAAGTATAAAGAGCAAGCAGATGATAAGAGGAGACACAAAGAATTTGTAGTTGCAAATGAAGTGATGGTGTACTTTAGAAAAGAAAGATTTCCAGTGGGTACATATAACAAGTTGAAGATGAAGAAGTTTGGACTATGTCAGATACTCAAAAAATTTGATTTAGGAAATGCATATGAAGTGGAGTTATCAAAGAAATTGGGTATTTCATCTATTTTCAACATTGCAGACCTATATCAATATCATGAAGTAGAGTTAAGTGATAGCATGGAAGAAGTTTTGAAGAAGCAGTTACTGATGCAAGAGCATCCATGGTTCAAGAGCAATCTTGCATCAACCAAAAAAATTGCATTTTAGTTTGTTTTCTTTCATTTTCTAGTTTTGTTCAGTCAGTAGCAATTTGTGTATTTTGGTCCACTTTCTACCATAGTTTCATTTCAGACCTTGTGGAGCTCGACTTAGCATCTAGACACATTCATGCTCATCATATCCAAAATTTAGATCATTTGGATCAAGTACTAGAAAGATATCGCTATCAAAAGATCGACTATTTTCTCAGAACATAGCATCCTGATAGCCTTAGTCAATCAACTAAAGGAGAAGACCTACAAAATATTTTCATGACTTGCAGAGCTAAATGACACATCATTCAATGTTTTTTGGATGGTGGCCGACCTTCCATGAGAACTGTATGTTAGTCCATTCATTTGCAGAAGAGTTCTATATGATTAGGTTTGACCTATCTATGTAGACACATTACATCTCTTTCATGTATCCATCGTTGGCTGATGTAGAGGAATATTATGTTCCAGAGATGACATATAATCATGTAATAGATGCCTAGGAAAGTAGTTAGTATAATCTACAAGTTGGATAGTTTGAACTTCTTCTGTAAGGCACTTCAAAGCTATATCTTGTGTATATTCTGTAGCCGAGGAATAAGGCCTGTGAGCCCTAATTGTAAGCCCACATGTTGTTAGCCAGTTTGTATTTTGAATCTCTAATATACTGAATGATTGAATCTACATTTGCATTTTATCTTTGAGATGTTTTTGTTGTGTTTACTCTTGCTGCACAGTCTAGACTATTCACTTTGTGGACCCTCCTATCCATGATTTCACCAACATGACACAATTCACTCATATGTGAAGTAGTTAGAAAACAGTAGATAAGACAAGACATACACAAGGCGTACACTTGAGAAATCACAATGTATACACATAATACACAAAGCATACATGTATACACAAATTATACATGCTTGACATGAAGTATACACATAGGGCATAAAGTATTCATAGAATACACATGAAACAGAAACATGGAATACATGTAAAACACTCAAAGAGAATAAATGATAAGGGATACATAGAGAGAAGACATGCGAGGAACACATGAGGCATGAAAGAATAAGAATATATATGAGGAGAATACACTCATCATACATCAATCACAAAAGGCACATTATGGAAGACCTTAATCTAAATGTTGTCTCAATCACCATGCATCGTTCCCCAAGATGCAATAAAGAACAATACTAAGGGGTTAGTTAGAAATGAGAAGCACAAGAGAAGTACAAGCATATAATACACATAATCTATCTAAAGATAAGTGTTTCCATTGAAGGGAATACACAACCCACCTCCCACAAGAGGAATTACACAAGGCCTTGTAGAATAAGAAGGCGAAGCAACCTTAGTACCAAACTCTAGGTGGTGGTGCAACCCTTCTCCAAAACATGCAAGGAGATTCAACCTGGGAGAACAAGATAGACTCAAGTTCTTGTTTCCAAGATTTCTATAGTCCTTTCCAAGAGAGTGGAGTAACAAATATAATCAACAAGTGTTTTAGATAGAATTATTAGAGAAAGGCTCATATCACGATATATGCCCCCACCTTAAATTGATTGCTAACTCCATTAGGGAGCAATTTATTTTAATGTAGAGTGAGGAAGAAATATAAAGTAGGCATGAGACATTTACAAAAGCACATGCCCAAATGATATGTGTTTCCAAAATCTATATCACGACATGGGGTTACCCCCAAATGACAAAACCAAGGCAATGTTTACAGGCATGATACACAATGACTTGTGTAGTCATGGTATGACGTTTGGCATTGCAATAAGGTGCCACATACATAAAACATCATAACTATGAAGATGATGGTTTAAAGATCACATGAAAGTGGAGTACACATAAATTGAATCAACATGAAAGGATGCTGGATCATCCAAGAAAAATAATGAAATTTCACATCATGACATATAGAAGAAAGACAATACACATCTAGAGGAATGAGACAACACATTCTTCTGCCTTGTACCCTTGTGCTAACAAGGGTGCCAAGGGAGAACTAAAAATCAACAAAACATCACAATACTGAGATAACAACATTTACAAGAATAAAAAAAATGAGAGAGAGGGACAACACTTGCGAGTCAGCCTATAACAAATTATCCTCCCCCAACTTGATTAAAAAATGAATGGAGAACAAGGTGCTCTAGGGACTACATCAAGTGTGGTGAGAAATTCTAGATCCAAACCTTGTTCTAATTTGTTGAGTTTTGTCACCCAAGACTAAACATTCCTTAGTGGAATGGCCAAGTGCTCGATGATATGCACAATAATGAGATGTTAAATGATTACTTTTTTGAATCTTTTTATGCTTTTGAGTAGGAAGAGTGATTAAGCGGTCTTTGAGTAGACTTGGAAAAATACACTCTTGTTGAGATAGAAGAGAAGATTTATGTGGAGTAGGAAGCAATCCTTTTTCTTGTTAACATGGTGGAGAGAACATAGGAGAAGGCCTAAAACCTAAACCTACTTTAGACAAGGGTGGTGTTGGTTCCACGGGTTCCTTAATTCCTTGTTCTTTACATCCTAACCCATTTCCATTATATCCTTTTTCAGAAATAATTTTAAATCCATGCCCATAATGCTTCTCCAAGTCCACAAGAAGAGGAGAGGTCATATGACTGTCTTTGTTGAAATGTGTTGAAGAAGAAGGATCATTCTTTTCATCATGGTAAGGATGATCCATTTTTGTTTCAACAATCCCATGGGGGTTGAAATCTAAAGAGACCTCTTCATTACCAAGACATGTACTAGAATTATATGATACTTTATCATAGATGGACACCATTTGTGTAGAAGGAGGATCTTAATCTATCTTAAAGGTTCCATCATCATTAATCTTGAGTTTGAACTTTGTAGGAGTATTAAATTGTGTTGAAGAAATTTCATTTACTTTTGAGGTCTTTGGGTGTGAGGGTGAGAGTTTAGATTCACCCACAAAGGAGGGTGTAAAGTCTAACGAACCTAATCATTATTGAAAAACACATGTGAAGGACCAACACTATCTTAACCAATACTGTTGTTAGCAGCGAAGAATAGTGGTTTGGTTTTTGTTGAAGAAGGGATCAAATTACTTAGAGGAATTTGATATCTCACATCCATTTGTAGGCAACTTTTTTAAATTAGATCGGCTTCAACTATATGTAATTTGTTTTCAAAGATGAACCTTATTGAACGATGAAGGGTAGACAGAACTACCTCCATGGCATGAATCAATGGTCTACAAAGAAGAAGATTGTATGAAAGATAATTAGGCATGACATGGATAAGGGTAGGCAATGTAATAGGACCAACCATAGGAGGTAATATAATAGTACCCAATGATTGCCTACCGACATTATCAAATCCACGAATGTTGAATTTATCTAGTTTAATGAGAGAGGTATCAGCATTAATTTTATGTAACAAGTCTTTGCCATAAACATTAAGACCTGATCCACCATCAATAATGGTATGTCTAACTCTCATATTATTGATGAAGATGAATACCATAAGAGTCTCATTTTCATTTTAAACTTCTATGGGAGGTAATTCATGTTGTTGAAAAATAATATCTGATTTTGTCACATGCATACAATCTAATAGAGTTGCTACATCATTTGGATGAATAGTAGGTTGGAGCATTCCATGGTATGTAGGTGATGTTTGTATCAATTGCCATAGAGAGATCTTTTCTGGAGTATCATGAAGTTACTCAACAAGATCACAATATCTACCATTATGAGTAGGAAGACAAGGAGCTTGTGGTAGGATAGGTTAAGAAGGTGGAAGAGAAATGGGCACACTCAGCGGATGCTTAATTTGCTTGTTATTATAGGTGTTGCATGTGTGAGAAACCACATCATAATGAGATTGTTGAGACACACTTTGAACACTTTGATTCCTTTGAGTAATTTGGTTTTCATAATTGAGATAGTAACCTAGAGGTCGAGGTGGTGTTGGATCACCTTGAGCCGTAGTCACCGGTTTGAAGTGAGGAGGCATATTAGGTGTCTCTTGTACAATGATTTTAGGAACATTAGTATACTTATTCACTATCCCCTTAGTAGGCAGAATGAGTCTATTAATGATGATTGAATTGACCTCTCTTCATCCACTAATGCTTCATCTTTTGAAGGGAGAGTATCGGAATGAAGGGAGGTTAAAGTGTTGTTAAGAAAATTGTTGATGATTGTATCTTTAGTGATGTCCAAGGGGTTTGGACATGCAACCAAAGGAGAAATATGGAAGGTCTTCGCATCCTTAGTGATATCCAAGGTACTTAAAAATTCAACCAAAGGAGAAAGATCAAGTGTCTTCACTTCCTTAGTGATATCCAAGGTACTTGAACATTCAAACAAAGGAGGAATATCAAGGGTCTTTTCTTCCTTAATGATATCCAAGGTATTTGAACATTCAACCAAAGGAGGAAGATCAATAGGATGATTCATAAAAACCCCATGTACTATGGTAGAAATAGAAGTAGTATGCTCAACATCATCTAATGTCACATCTCTAGAAGAGAGACTAAGGAGTGCATCAATAATCTTATCCTCATGCACCAAAATATCCTCACAAGTGGGAATGATTTTGGGAGAGGCATCCTAATCATTGGGTGAAATAGAAAATGCTAGGTCACCATCACATGCCTTAGATATGATGTCAATGATACATCATCATGAATTGTAGAAGTAGAAGAAGGTCTATCATCATCATGAGATATATCATACATGGGTGCTATGTTATCTAAAATTTGAGGATGCATATTAATGAATTTAGAAAAGTTTCAAAATCCATGATATGTGCATGCAAAGATTCCAAATAGAAATAAAAAGGAGAAGCCATAATGAAATGCTTTGTCTATTATATGTAAATATGATATGGAGTAGCTATGCATAATTCATTAATCAAGTACAACCAATATGAAAGTAAGATTGCAATCAAAGACCTACAAGTGCAAGAGAAGTGGGCTCTTCCAAAAATGTAATATTATTGGTGACCACAACAACTAAGTTTTGCAAATATAAGACATGTAGTATGAGGAAAAGAAGTGACTAAATGATTTATCCACTTAAATGCAACAAATTTTTAGAGAATTTTTCTTTGATAAAGATGCACTAAATGCAAGACTACCTAGGGTTTACCAACAAAACCCTAGATCTTAAATGCTTACTTCCTAAACCACAATTGTTTGGTGTAAGAATTATTTTTGAACACAAATGATATTTATAGCATGTTACAGTAATGCAAGATTAGATTTGAAATGTTTATGACAACAACAAAATGTGAAACAAGATCTTAATCACAAACCCCAAGTTTTGAATTTGACTATGTTTTCCAAAAAATGCAACTTTGTTTTGACAAAACCCTAGTAAATAAGAGTTTTAAATGTGAGTTGTAACACCATGAAAATATTAACTACTATAATATCAATCAGATCTGATGCAAAATCATAAATTTAATTTATTCTATGATGATCCACAACATATGCAATGAAAACAACACAATAAATATGCCTATTTGTAAGCCTAAAATGCTTGATTTTTCACCTTTTTCAATACAAATATGCAAGAATGTCCTAAGACAACAAGGATGATAAGGTACAATGAATTAAAATACTTTTAATCAACCCATCAATGCAACAAGATCTCAAACAACACACTAATCTACAAACCCTAGGTTGAAGATTAACTAGACTTCCTAGAAATGCAAGGTTTTTTCAAACCCTAACAATGAAATAATGCAAAACTAAGCTATATAACTATGAAAAATGATGAATGGATGTAATCCAATCAAATCTAGGGTAGAAAATAACTTAGATCTACATCAATGCAAGCAGGATGCCAAAGTGCAAGAAACAAGAGGTTCACCAAAATGTTAGAAAAGAGAGACTAACCCAATAAGAGAAACTAGGTCAAACCCTCTTCTATCAATCATTAAAACACAAGCCAAGCTTGGCTTCTGCCCAAGAAGGACAAACAAACTTGAGGGTCTTTGTCCCTTTGTTGTATAGACAATAATCAACCCAAATCCAACCAATCAAATTAGGACAACACAAGAGACCTTAATTGAGCAAGATCAAAGCATAAGAAATTGTTGGAAGTAGAAACCTAAAAACTAAATGAACAAAAAATATCATGGATCATATCAGAACTTGGATCTGGGAGTAGAAACACTAAGGACTAGGGTGCTTGGGTGCTCTAGGCACTTTTTAGAGTTTGTAGAAACTAATGTCTTTATTGGGTTTGTACTTGCAAGCTTTGTCTTCTTCTTGGAGGTCACCTTCAAAAACCTATTTCTCCAACCTACACACAAGGAAAGAGGAGAATGTTGGTTTCTACTCAGGAGCATGCATAAGTCAAGCTTGAAGAATTATGTTTCCACCTCTGCAATAACAAATATGATAGATAAAGAGCATGTGCCCTAGGAGGGTAGAGGAAAATCTGAAGTAGAATGGAATGCTAGAAAAAAGTATGAAGGAAAGAAGTTACCATGATCATAAAAACCCTAGCATGCTTGATGCGACATCACAACTTGACTCAAGAAGTTGGTGTAGTCCAAAGAAGTAGAAAGATCTTCACAACACCTACAATAAGTTAGTGTCACAAAAATAATCCATAATACAGAGCTTTAGAGAAGAGTAGAGAGCACAAGAGAGAGTGAAAGAGTGCCTAGACTTCTTAGATAACTTGGAGATGTTCAAATGAACAAACTAACTTAATTTTTTATGCATTCTCACTCACAAACAATAAATAAAACCAAATAAGTTTGACAAGAGGAACCACTTAAGATGGCTTAAGCTGACATTCCTATAAAATAGGCTAGGGCTAAATGAGGGACCAAGGTGCTTGGGTGTTGAAATGTCCCCTTTTAGGATATCCTTTATCTCTCAATCTGCACACAAGAATAACTACTAGAAAGGGACATTAACAATATTAAAGATCAATTTAGTGATGAAATCAATACATCATAATTATAATCAATGATAATGAACAAGAATGTAATGTTACCTATGCGTATATATATTCAAATCCTACAATCAAAGACATTAACACATATACAAGTATATATATTCTTTCATGATCATTCGAGTTAGCAACATCATGATTATAATCAATAATAATGAATAAGTACATAGATCTAAATGTATTTCCTCATACTTATACTTTAACCAAGTTTAGGCCTCATGATATGCTTTGGGAGTGGTGATCATTGTGCCTGGTCACTAATCTAACCTAATCGTTAACCCTAGTGGAGATAGGAAATATATTTGTTAGGGTACTGGATAACAAGGCACCACTATCGTAGGCCCAAGGGTTTCATTCTACACCCAACAATATTTCACCACTTGGCTCAAGGGCTTCATGCTACACCTGGAAATACTTCATCACTTGAGAGTCACCTACCATGTAAGTCATTAATAACAAACTAATCTCCACTACCATAGGCCCAAGGGTTTCATGATACACCTGGCAATACTTCACCACTTGGCTCAAGGGCTTTATGCTACACCCAGAAATACTTCACCACTTGAGAGTCACCTATCATGTGAGATTTATTAATAATGCTAATCTTCCCTTCCCTACCCATCCACTCGCTCTCGTAGGATGATAGACAAGATTAACTATGCAGCAATGTTACACTCATCCCTAGTATAGGTTGGCAAGATACACTGCTTCGCATGACAAGTGGTGTCATTGATGGAAACTAAGACTATTCCACTCATCCACATAACATAATTTGTTCATACCGAAAGTCAAGATTAGAATTTATTTAAGTCTGGGTAGCCAGAAACATATCATATGATAGGGTCCAGTATCTTGGTCTAGATCTCTCTGGTGGAAAATATGAGTATCCTGAAAATCTGATGGAGTCATAAGGATTGTTAGGGCAATCTAAATCCAAAATTTTAACCTCCAGTTATGAAGGATTCAAAAGTTATTTGCATCTAAGTATGAGGTTATAGTTTGATAGTGCAGACAGCAGAAGAACAGGCTGACCTTGTAATTGATCTTGGTTCTAGATAAATGGAAGTTATTAGTTGGATGATTTGTGATGATTAGTGATAGTGGCCAACATGATTGATGATTTGTGAATGCAAGTTTTGGTTCGTATTACAAGTTATGCATGGATTTAGCTGACAGAGCAGAGTCTTCAACAAAGTTTTAAGTGTTCTTGAAGCTGACTAAAAAGTGATTGATGATGCGGATAAATATAGCCAATGTATTTAAGTGATTTGCGTGTGTGTGTGATGCAAATATGGAATAAGTGCGAAAAGGGTAGAGATCTAAGGTGCAGATGTTAGCAGAATAGTAAACAAGGTAGAGTGAGGATGAAGTGTCTCATGTCAGTATTCTGTGCTTAATCAAAACTGAATCCTTGCATTAGTAGATGCTAATTATCAATTCAAACTTATTGTAATCTTCTTTCTATAGGCAGTGAGCCTTCTATAGGTAGTGAGCCTTCTATAGGTAGTGAGCCTGAATGCATGTGCATTCCCATTTGTAAAATACTTTTAATAGAATATTAATCTTTGTGGGTTAACCCCCAACATGGTTTTCCCTTAACCGGGTTTCCATGTTAAAAATCTTGGTGTCAAGTGTGTTACTGTGTTGCTGCTCATATGTTTATGATTCTTGTTTTTCATGGTTAAATTATTAATCTATTGTTGAAAGGTAAAAGAAAGAATTAACTACAGAAAATATTAAAATTTTGGTGACAAGTGATTCACGCCCCTCTCTCAATTATCTGCCCTAATTCTAACAATTGGTATCAAAGAAAGATTCCTTTGAAAAATTTTAATAGCTTGAGGAAGATTAGGAAGGCAGTAAAATTGATGAATATAACCTCCAAGGGCAACTTAATCTCACTCTAGAAGATCTTGAGCAATCCAAAGCAAAAGTCTAAGAGCTGCAAGAGAACATTAAAAATGCTGAAGACTTCATTGAGACTCTAAAAGAGAAATTGAGCAAATCCAATGAGAAGAGGAAGGAACAACTTCTTCAACTAGGATATCATTATGAAAACAACAAGGATGAGGCTCTGAAAGAGAAGACAAAGGAATGTGAGAAGTTAGCTAAAGAAGTTGTCTTAAAACATGAGATGAAATCTAGGGTGATGAGGCTAACCAAAGAAATTGAAGATAGAAAGAAAACTGAAAAAGACCTGAATCAAAATCTAAAAGATAGAAATGAAGAATGCTGCAAATTGGACAGAATAGCTAGCCTCCTAGAGTTGAATCTACAAGAAAGCAAAGACAATGAGAGAGAACTTGAAAGGTAAATTGTCATTCTCAGACATGACCTAGAAGTTACAAATGAATACAAGGAGAAGTTCAAGATAAGCTCAGCTAAACTTGAAGTATTGCTTGAAGCACAAAAAAAGGCTAATGACAAGCATGGTCTTGGATATGAGAAAGGTTAAAGTTTTGGATCCGAACAAAGAAATTTTCCACCAAGGAATGGGAGAAATAGACCTAGAAGACCTCTAGTAAGATAGCCTAATGTTCAAAGATATCCATCATTCAATGGAAATTATTTTAATTGCAATAAATTTGGTCATAGAGCTACTCAATGCAGAAGGAGAGTAAATCAAAATGGTCCATCCTTCTTTGGTCAATGCTTCAAGTGTAAGAGGTATAGTCATAGATCAAATGAATGCAGAAGTATGATAATGAATAACTCTAGAGAAAATGGCAACTCTTTCAATGGTTACTGAGCTTTACTTTCAATGGATATGGACACATGGCTAATCAGTGGACTCTAAAGAAATGTTGTTTTCTTTAATTGCAATAGATCTGCTCATATTGCAAGATTCTATAGAAGTAGGAATAATGAAAGAAGAGGTCTGGTAAACAAAAAAACAAATGAGCAGAGACAAGACAAAGGCAAAAGAAAAATTGATGTGAGCGAGATCTAGAATGAAATAAGAAAGACTTGGGTCAAGAAAATAATTGAGAATAATAGTAATGAGTCCACACCAGAATCCGGTGCTGATAATTCCTCTGGGAATTAAATTTGTAGCTTGTGCTTAGGGGGAGCTGCATTGAAAATCAAATTCCCCCAGCTAGTAAGTGGGTTCCTAGATCTAGCACAATGAGAGAAGATATTTTGAATTGATTCAAAACTTTTGGAAGGATTTATGGAAGAAAAGATGTTGATATGGAAATTTGCAGAGAGATTCATTAAGAATTGTTCAAGAAACTTAATAAGTAACTAGATGAAGTTAGGGTAGAGCATTTATTACAAAGGCAACTTAGGTTTTGTAGAGCATAAAAAGGTGTTCACTCCTCATTTGAATCACTTTGCACTCAAAGAAAGCAAGAAGAATAGTATCTGAACTAAGATTACAAGGAATTGAAGTGCAACCAATGAATTTATCCGTCAACCCTAATCTCGTGAAAAGGGTATTTATTTGTGAAACTTTGAAATTATAATCTTTTTGCAATGGCTACACCTTTGGTCATTGACATTACTAAAAGGCCTCGACCCAAATTTAAGAAACATCCACACAAATCTATAGAAGTTGACCCATTAGGTGCATTTTCAAATGTTCCGTATGGTGTGCTACATATTGAAGATATTAGGGTTTATATTCATGTGAGCATAGATGAATTTGGAGACTCAAGGTTTGTAGATTTGTTTGAGTCAACTAATGGATGAAAATCATAATCTTAAACCTGAGTATAAGGCACTGCATGATAAACATTTTATTTAGATTATGGGGTTTCTAACATTTGATGAAGATGAATGGGTCCAATATGTTTTGAGTCAGATGCATGATAAATTCATATGGCTGTTAAAATCATTCAGGATTACCAAGGATGTTATCAAAATTGTGACTGGGTTAAACTCAATCGGTAGATCACCCATGTCAAAATCTATGAAAAACCAAATTGTTACTGATGCAACTGATGTAAAATTCAGTAAGAGGGCTATGACCATAAATCACATTATAGAACCAGATGTGAAGTTTTCTTCCATGGTGATTGGCTACAAGATCTATCACTCTAGAAGAGAAAATTCAGTCTTTGGAACTGCTATATACGCAGCATATCTGAAAGGAAGCTAGGTGTGCAGAAAATGCTTCCTACACTAATCTAATAAGGAGAGGGCTATGCAAATTCAAATTTATCCTAACTATTACAGCAACATTAAACCATTAACATGAGATATTGCAACAAAACACAAGAACTAGAATGTAGACAGAAGAAGAGAGACAAAGATTTATAATGAGGAAAACCCTTATCAGGTGAAAAACCCCACACTCAGAAACCTGCACAATGTATTAACAAATCTGAAAGAATGTTTACAATACACTTGTAATGCAAGCTTCAATGGTCTTCAACACTCATGTCTAGAGTCAATCTAGTAGCATAACAGTACCTATGAACTTGTGATACAAACTCCATCTTCAAGCACCTGTATAAATAAGAAATGCAAGGCAATATTAGACCTATCTTGGAATGGGCATCCAACATGGCATCTTGGACCAAAAACCATGCCTAGGGACACTTGGTCAACATTGTAGAATGTGTCTTAACACTTGTCCACAATTCCCATCCCAAAATAGTCACCTATTTCCAAAATGGGCTATGACAGATGCTCTTACAACACTTACGACCGTCATAGAATCTGTCATAGCGGTTACAACTTACAGCTGTAAGAGAATCTATCATAAACATGCTATAAATAGCATATTCTCTTACAACATGTCATATTCCACCTTGGGGCGCCCAAATATGCCTTATTCAAAGATGCTTCATAACACATGTCATCACCTGTCTTACAACCTTCTATTTCTGACTCTTACATGTCATAGATTCGTCATAGGAATCTTTCATAACCGTTTCGATCAAACATTCCTTACACAACATGGAAGGTGCCGACACATGGCAAAATATTCCTACCACTAAGTGGGATGCCTATCTCCTCTTGTGAGGACAAAATAACAAGTTGTCATAATCTATGTAGGATTGACACGTCACCGTGCCACATCCCACAACATGACAATATGGAATTTCCAATTATTTATAACGTAGGCAATTAAATAATAAATACAAACATTGCAAATGTAGAGAATTACCAAGGTTTAGACACCTTAATTCCCAACATTCTCCCACTTGTCAAACACCATGTAAGAGCCAATAGAAAAATAGGATTTAACTGTTATAGGTTGAGAGGCCCATAGACTCCGAGTACCATCTGAACTTCTCTATGCTCATTGGTTTCATCAATGCATCTACAACATTCTTCAAAGTATCTAGCTTCTCCAAATTTACCTTTGCATCCTTAACCATGTCTCTCACGAAGTGAAACTGAACATCAATATGCTTGGTTCTAGCATGGAAAGTTGGATTCTTTGCAAGGCAAATTGCACTCTGACTATCACAACTAATCATGATCTGACTTACATCAACACCAATATCAGAACACAATCTCTTAAGCCAAATGGCTTCCTTACAAGCATGAGTTGCTGCCATGTACTCAACTTTTGTCATGGACAAAGAAACAATAGGTTGTCACTTACTCATCCAACTAATTGCACCACCAAATAGTGTAAACACATAAGCACTGGTGGATCTCCTGCTGTCAATGTCACCTGCCCAATCTGAATCCACAAATCCATGAATATCAACAGAATGCGGAGGTCCTGAAACATTGCCATGATAGCAATTGGAATACTTGGAAGTACCCCTCAAATATCTTAACACTTGCTTAACTGCATCCCAATGAACCCATCCAAGATTAGCCATAAATTGACTAAGGACTCCCACTGCTTGGGCAATGTCTGGTCTTGAGCAGACCATAGCATACATCAAACTACAAACAACACTAGCATAAGGTACTCTGCTCATGTCCTCCACCTCACTAGGAATTTTGGACAATCCTCAACAAACAACTTTGTCCCCATAGAAATGGGAACACACAATGGTCTATAATCTGCCATGCTGAATTTGTCCAACACGGTCTTCACATACTTACTCTGGCTTAACCAAAGTTTTATGTTGGTTCTGTCTCTTCTAATTTCCATTCCTAGAATGTACCTAGCTAACCCTAAATCTTTCATTTCAAACTGTGCTGACAAATGAGATTTAAAATCAAAAATCATATTCTTACCCTTCCAAATGAGCAACATATCATCAACATATAGTGCAACAATGAGAATACGATCACCATCAAATTTATAATACACAAATCTAATTGACAACACAAAGGCATCAAACTTCAAGTACCATCTCCTAGGGGATTGCTTCAAACCATATAAAGACTTCTTAAGTTTGCAAACCAAATTTTCTTTACCTTTCACCATGTAATGCTCTGGCTGTGACATGTAGATTTCTTCCTCCAAGTCACCATGAAGGAAAGTTGTCTTCACATCCATCTATTCTACCTCCAAGTCATAAGCTACTGCGAGCGACAATAGGAATCGAATGGATATCAGCTTTGCAATGGGAGAGAAGATCTCACCATAATCTATACCCTCTACTTGTGAATACCCCTTCACAACCAATTTGGCCTTATACTTCTAAACATTCCCATCTGCACCAATTTTATTCTTAAACACCCATTTGCATCCAATGGGTTTCTGTCTAGGAGGCAAAGGCACCAAGTCCCAAGTTTGATTCTTTTCCAAAGAAGCCATTTCTTCCTCCATGGCCTCCTTCCAAGAACTTGCATCCTTCATATCCAAAGCCTCTGATATAGTTCTAGGTTCATCATTATTAGTAAGCAAAGCATAAGCACAACTAGAATCAAGCAATGTAAAACCAAACCTTTCAGGTTT
Organism: Cunninghamia lanceolata; assembly: GCA_027924645.1. NCBI lineage: Eukaryota > Viridiplantae > Streptophyta > Pinopsida > Cupressales > Cupressaceae > Cunninghamia > Cunninghamia lanceolata. Next base: position 16,354,088 of record BSBN01000553.1, on the reverse strand, counting down.
CTTTCTTATCCGTGTAGACCTCCTCAAGAGTTGAGGTTGAGGTTTAGCTTCTTCCTCTAAGATTTCAGAGCTGCTAGAGCTCTCCTCATCATCAGGTCCAACATTGTCTTTCTGTTCAGTCTTCTCAGGGGTGAGAGGAAACTGAACAACATCCTCTTTCTTTTCTTTTTCTTCTAGCTACAAAATAATGGAAGATGGTGTAAGCTCTCTAAAGATGACACTTCTGTTATACAACATTTTTTTAGCCACAGGGTCCCAAAGCTTGTATCCTTTCACACCAACACCATAGCCAATGAAGATACACTTAACAACTTTGTTCTCCAACTTTGACCACTTCTCCCTAGGCACATGTGCATATGCCTCACAACCAAAAACATGAAGATGCCTTACTAAAGGCTTTCTACCAGACCACACTGACATGGGTGTCTCTCCAACAAGAGCTAATGTAGGAGATCTATTTACCAGATAGCAAGTAGTGGCAATAGCTTCAGTCCAAAACTTTTGTTTTAGACTAGCTCCACTAAGCATACTCCTAGCCTTCTCCATCAGTGTCTTGTTCATCCTCTCTAAAACTCCATTTTATTGTGGGGTGTATGGAGTTGTCTTGTGCCTTTCAATCCCAAGTTCCTTGCAATACTTATCAAATTTTGTAGAATAGAACCCACCACCATTGTCAGTGCTCAAACATTTAATCTTTTTACTAGTCTAATTTTGAGCAAAGGATTTAAACTCCTTAAACTTTCTATAAACTTCATATTTTCTTCTCAGAAAATAAATCCATGTCCTACTATAATCATCTATAAAAGATACAAAGTATACAGATTTTGATAATGAAGGAACATTAACAGGACCAAACATATCAAAATGAATAAGGTCCAACACACCAGAAGACTTCTGAGAACTCGAGTAAAACTAAACATGGTTTTGTTTTCCATAAATGCAATGTTCACAAAAGTTGAACTCAAGATTACAATCATCTAACCCCTCAACGAAGTTCTTATTTTTTAGGGTATGCAGGCCCTTCTCACCAATGTGGCAAAATCTCTTATGCCATAACATTGTCTTTTCTATAGGAAGTTTAACTTCCAATGCACGATTACAACCATCAAGACTAAAAATAACAGATTTCTTCACTTCTCGTTCAGATTGTGGGGATGAAGTGACTGCTACCCTCTTCCTTGAGTCAGAAGATCTACTGCATTGTGAAATGCATGCTTCTAACTAAAACAGAGTAGCTCTTCGAGTACTCTTAGCAAGCACCATAGATCCTCTAGTCATCTTGCATCCTTCTTTCGAAAAGACAACCTACGCACCTGCATCATTCAAACTACTTACAAAAAGTAGGTTCCATGCTAATCCTGGGATGTACATAACCCCAGAGATCCCCTTCACTTGACCATCAGGGAATCAGATAGAGACTCTTCCATGGCCAACAATCTTTAGATGAGAGTCGTCACCCAGATACACCTTTCCACCATCGAACTCCTCATACTTAGTGAACCAGTCTCAATGTGAGGTCATATGGAATGATGCACCAGAGTCGATTAGCCACATATCATCAGATGCATGGGTTGCCAAGGCTGCGATGAAATCATCACCATCATCTTGTGACTTGTCAAAATCTGAATCAGGAGCTTTCTTCTTTTTCTTCTTCTCCTCTTTACATTCCTTTTGGAAATGTCCAGTCTTGGCATAGTTCCAACAAAGAGCCTTGGACTTTCTAGGAGATTTGGATCTCCCACGGGATTTGGATCTACCCTTCTCATCTTTCTTGTCCTCTTCCCTTTCTCCTTGTGTCTTCCACAAACTACAAGGGCCTCTTCAGCTGCCTCAAAAGACTTTCTCTACATTTCTTCAGACAATAGTGAAGAAACCACCTCTTCCATTTTGAATGTGGATATGGTGAGCTTCCGATTGCCATGACAAGATGATCCCATGAGTCCGGTAGAGAACAAAGAAGGGTCATACACTGATCCTCCTCCTCCATCTTTACACCAATAGATGTCAATTATGCAACCAACATGTTGAAAGCATTCATATTTTCAGCAACAGATCCTCCATCCTCCATTCAAAGAGAATACAACTTCTTTCTCAAAAAAAAATTATTGACTAGGGATTTGGCTTGATACACATCCCCCAACTTCTTCCAAAGGAGTTTTGCAGTAGTCTCCTCATGGACATTTAACAAGATAGAATCAGAAAGACTAAGTCTTATGAGACCCTTAGCCTTCTGATCCTTTAGATCCCAGTCATCTTGTGACATTGCAGTTGGTTTAGTTCCACTCACACTATCCCAAAGGTCTCGATCAACTAACATGTCTTCCATCTTGATCTTCCACAGCTTGAAATTATTGCCATTAAACTTCTCTACTTCAAACCTTCCTGATGTACCTATCATCTCCTTACTGCAATAAGATACATAATGCTCTGTATAGACTCCCACTCAACCTAAGATTAGCTCAAAAAACCCCTACCCAACAACTAGAACCAAAGGTGATCAAGCTCTGATACCAACTGAAAGGAAGCTAGGTCTGCGGAAAACACATCCTACACTAATCTAATAGGGAGAGGGCTACGCAAATTCAAATTTATCCTAACTATTAAAGCAATGTTAAACCATTAACATGAGATATTGCAATAAAACACAAGAACTAGAATGTGGACAGAAGAAGAGAGACAAAGATTTACAGTGAGGAAAACCCTTATCGAGTGAAAAACCCCACACTCAGAAACCTACACAATGTATTAACAAATCTGAAAGAATGTTTAAAATACACTTTCAATGCAAGCTTCAATGGTCTTTGACACTCATGTCTGGAGTCAATCCAGCAGCATAACAGTACCTATGAACCTGTGATACAAACTCCATCTCCAAGCACCTGTATAAATAAGAAATGCAAGGCAATATTGGACCTATCTTGGAATGGGCATCCAACATGGCATCTTGGATGAAAAGCCACACCTAGGGACACTTGGTCAACATTGTAGAATGTGTCTAACACTTGTCCACAACTCCCATCCCAAAGAGGTTGCCTATTTCTAAAATGGGCTATGATAAATGCTCTTACGACACTTACGACCATCATAGAATTTGTCATAGTGATTACAACTTACAGCTGTAAGAGAATCTGCCATACACATGCTATAAAGAGCATATTCTCTTACAACATGTCATATTCCACCTTGAGGCACCCAAATGTGCCTTATTCAAAGATGCTTCATGACACATGTCATCACTTGTCTTACAACCTTCTATTTCCAACTCTTACATGTCATAGATTCATCATAGCAATCCATCATAACCATTTCGGTCAAACATTCCTTACACAACATGGAAGGTGCTGACACATGGCAAAATATTCATACCACTAAGTGGGATGCCTATCTCCTCATGTGTGGACAAAATAACAAGTTGTCATAATCCATGTAGGATTGACACATCATAGTGCCACATCCCACAACATGACAATATGGAATTTCCAATTATTTACAACATAGCCAATTAAATAATAACTACAAACCTTACAAATGCAGAGAATTGCCAAGGTTGAGACACCTTAATTCCCAACAATATCAAATGTTGAAGGAGAATGCAGATTATGACCTATGTGAGTTGTTACAGTACTAGCTGATTGAGAAGATGAAGATGAAGATAGAACAAAATTAAGAAAGATAAGAAAAACACTTTCAAATATGGTTCATTGGTTCTATGCTTGTTCTTCTACTATATGAATGAAGTACCTAGAGTAAAGGATGTGCACTAGACTAATGATAAACCAGTTGCTATTCATATCAGAGATCACCTACGCAGCATTGGTGACTCTAAAGCACAAAAAACTACAATCTGAGGATACTTCAAGAACTTTCAGAGTATGATGCATTCAAGGGAAAGAATCCCTACAACAATTGTTGAGAAGTACAAGAATGAAATATGTTTTATGGTTGACACTGATCAGTGCTTAATGGAAGTAGTGGAGCCTAGAACTGTTTGTATCATGCCTATGGGGTATGAAGTAGATGGAAAAATCTTGAATATGTATGCTCAACATCTTCTAAGCAAGCTAAAAGACACAACATTTGAAAGATTTGGGACATATGAGTAGCTAAGTTTAAAACTACATACTGAGCTTAAACAACCTAAAACAAATAGAAAAGTAAGAAAAGAAATTGAGCAGTTGGCCAAGAATCTATGTCTCACAAAGGAAGCCGTGAAACAATTTAGGGAAAGAACTGAAAAGGCTGAGAAGGAGAAGCAAGATAAGAAATGAGGAAGTACTCCGGTAGGATCCTCCTCCACATCAAGGACTACTGTAATCTCTATTGCTATCCCTGTTCCTCCAAAACCTATCTATCCTGAGATACCAGAAGACAAATCATCCAAACAAGAAAGAAAAAGAGTGAAAACAAAGGCCACAAGAACCTATAAGAGCACAAAAGTTGATGAAGAAAGAAAATATTCTAATGCTGAGGTAAAGGAGTTGAAAGCCTCTGGAACAAAAGCTACCAAAGTGACTAAGGAGAAGCCCTTCGAAAGCAAAAAGACAAACAAAAGTAGAAGATAGATACATATGTTGAGAAGCCTACAATCTCCAAGGAAGGTGTAATAAAATCAATCACTGTGGATGGAAATTTAAAACCCATGATTGAATTTTGTGATGAATACAGTGACACAGATAAGAGGGTGTTAGAGGAAGCAACTGTTAGATATCTAAATATCTATAATAAGGCCCTGATTGATAACTTCTAAGATCTCTCCAAGTCTTGTAAACATTTTCAAGTTGAGGAAATAAAACTATGGAGATTAGAGAGAATGTATTGATAAAACCATGCCCTCAAATCACTCAAGTTCAAATGAGTATGATATTCAAAGAAGTGAAGGATGAAATCAGGGGCAAGAAGACAATGAACAAACTAATGCTTGGAGAATTGGACCAAATAGTTAAAGAAACACATGAAATACTTCTAAGTGCATTGATAAACAATCTTCCATTTGTTGAGGAGGAGACTGATGATGAGATTGATTCATCAATCCTAGATATTGAAAAGATAAAAACTGATGAGTAGCAAACCAAGGTTGATGACTCCTATGTTCTAGAAGAGGAAAAAATAAACAAAGAAGATACAGTGGTGGTGGACCAAACTGATGATGTAGGAGATACTCTAACTTCTCCTCATCAATCCAAAAAAGAAGATAATGTTGAGAATATTGTTACTACACAAGATCCTCAAGAACAAATTGCAAATAGTGTGGTCAAAAGAAAGAATTTGGCTACAAATAACATAGAGAAAGGTGAAGCAGAAAAAGTCAAAGATAAGGAAGATAAAGCAAAAGAAGATGGTGCAAATGTTGATAGACCTGATACTATGAAAACTCAAGGAAAGGAAAGTGGTCTAAAAAAGGTGGCAAGAGACACTGCAGATGTAGTGAAAAGTTTTCTAAGTAAAGAGATGCTAGAGTTTGATGAACCAGAACTGATTCAAGGACCAATCAACTTGGATACTCTCTCTGGTCCAAATGATGAAGATAGCATCCTTCACACAGGCCAAAGCAAGTGAAAAGATATTGAAATATCACATACAGGATAATGAGTTGTTAAGTCTTGCATCCGGTGTATTGGAAAAGATAATGCCAACCTTCTAGAAGAATCTATATGACTCTCCCTTTGGACATATGAAGAATCTTGTAAACTCTGTAAATACACATTTTGAGTCTTTTGAGAAGTCTGCAGAGACTAAAGTCATAAATGAATTTTTGGATAAGAAATTTATTGAAATAAAGAGCCTAATAAGGAATGATAGGATGATACTTGGTATCAGTATAAAGAGTATTCAAAATTTTCTAAGTGATGGAGGTGATATATACAAATTTTGTCTATCCTAGCCAAAATTCAGTAAGGATATTGAGAAGAAGATAAAGGAGTAAGAACAAAAATTGTCAACTCTATCTCAAAATTTTGATCCTCTAACAGTTTCTCCTATAAGTTAGGAATGTCAAGTAATCAACTTGACTGATGAAATAAAGAAGCTTGTTAAAGAAAAAGGCAATATTATGAAGAGAATGTCTGAGCTCTGGGGATTGATAGCCCCCAAGTTAGAAACAACATTTAATGCATTATCAGAAGCTCACACTCCATTTTAGACAAGTGATCCTTCAGATCTGACAAAGGCATAAGCATACGCATTTCTTCTAAGTGGACACATCTCAATTTTGGATAGCATGAAAATAAGTTGGGCCTCTAAACTTGAGCAATTGAAAAGTAGTTTTATAGATATTCTCAAGTTCATGTAAATATAACTTAATGATTGGGTGTACATATACGACACTGTATACAAATTTTTTGACAATTTTGGCTTGCGGATCCCATCCTTTGCCATTGATGTCAAAGGGGGAGTGAAGAACAATGAAAAATGAGGAATCCAACAAAGGGGGAGCTCCAAAATCAGTGGAGAGCATAAGAGTATAGAGTAAGGGAGAGTAACACTTAGTCATTTTTCACTAAGTGTTGCCATCAATGCCAAAGGGGGAGATTGTTGGCAAGAGACACTACTTCACATGATAGGTGTTGTCATTTATGGCAACTAAGACTATTCCACTCATCTACATAACATAATTTGTTCATACTAGAAGTCAGAATCAGAATTTATCTAAGTCTGGGTAGCCAGAAATAGAGCATGTGATAGGGTCCGGTATCTTGGTTTGGATCTCTCCGATGGCAAATTTGAGTATGTTGCAGATCTGAAGGAGTCATAAGGAATGTTAGGGTAATCTAAATCCAAAATTTAACCTCTGGTGATGAAGGATTCAAAAGTTATTTGCATCTGAGTATGGGGTTACAGTTTGACAGTGCAGACAGTAGAAGAATAGGTAGACCTTGTAATTGATCTTGGTTTTGGATAAATGGAAGTTGTCAGTTGGACAATTTGTGATGATCAGTGATAGTGGCTGACATGATTGATGATTTGTGAATGCAAGTTTTGGTCCGCATTACAAGTTATGCATGGATTTAGCTGACAGAGCAGAGTCTTCAACAAAGTTCTAAGTGTTCTTGAAGACAACTGAAAAGTGATTGAATATCATGATGCGGATATCTATAGCTAATGGATTTAAGTGATTTGCATGTGCGTGTGATGTAACTATAAAATAAGTGTGAAAAGGGTCGAGATCTAAGGTACAGATGTCAGCAGAACAGTAAACAAAGCAGAGTGAGGATGAAGTGTATCAAGTCAGTATTTTGTGCTTAACCAGAACTAAATCTTTGCATTAGTAGATGCTAATTATCAGTTCAAACTTATTGTAATCTTCTTTCTGTAGGTAGTGAGCCTTCTTTTGAGCAATGAGCTCTAGAAAGTGAGCCTAAATGCATGTGCATTCCCATTTGTAAAATACTTTTAACAGAGTATTAATCTTTGTGGGTTAACCTCCACCGTAGCTTTTCCCTTAATTGGGTTTCCACGTTAAAAATCTTGGTGTCAAATGTGTTATTATGTTGCTGCTCATATGTTTATGATTCTTGTTTTCCATGGTTAAATTATTAATCTATTGTTGAAAGGTAAAAGAAAGAATTAACTACAGAAAATATTAAAATTTTGGTGATAACTGATTCACCCCCCCTCTCAGTTGTCTGCCCTAATTCTAATAGCATATCATGAGTAAGGTTGGAGAGATCATACCTATTGAATATAAGGAATACTAAGAGGTGGGTGAATCAATATTCCGCAAAACCACTTCTTAATAAGTTTACTTATCCAATTTCAAAAAAAAATAACATGAAAGAAAAATAAGCATGAGAACAGTAACCATAAAGACATAACACATGGACACCAAGATTTTTATGTGGAAAACCCAAAAAGGAAAAAACCACGGTGAGTGTTAGCTCACAATATATTATGATAGCACAATACCAAATTACAAGAAGACTCACTACCTTAGGGCTCACTACCCAGGGCTTACTTCCCAATGAAGAAGTGCTCCCTACACAAAGGCTCACTGTTAAGAGAAAAGAAAGATAGAAGGAAGGAGATGGCTCACTGCTAGAAGATGAACTGTGTAAATTCATCTACCACATGCTGGATCATAGTTCCATTGAAGGTTCAATACACAGAATCAAAGGTCTTCATTTATTCTACCCTGCTTCTCAACTTAACTACATATACTCTATTTTTTGTCCTTGTTTAACCTTTTCTTCTCTGTACTCTACTCATAATCCTTCACACTTCATATTCAGACTACACACCCTTCTACATTGCAATCCATCGAGTATTTATATCCACAACAAGATTCATTTCATAATCAGGTCAGCAAGCTAGACATGAAGCATGTATGCAATGTATTCTACCTTGTTGGCTTTATCATGTGTACACATAGTAATGCAGATCCAAACAATCATTGTATAATCTTCATACAATTCAGAACCACACATATAGCTGCTTATATTTATTATTCAAGAAATATACCTTCTCCGCATAGGAATCTAACTGCTTATTGGCTTGTCTCTTCAGAACATGATTTGACCTAATAAATTGTTACACCAAAATTCTTACTACAAACCAAATGAGACTCAAAGAATCACATCAACCATTCATCATACCTCACAGATCATAGCTTACCAACTGCAGGTCATGATGTATTTATGTGGTGAAATGCAGAACTTAGAATTGACTCTTCTGCCTTGGTGAAGTACTGGCAAACCAACTACTAGAACTTGGAGTTTTGTAGAAAATCTTCCAAATCACTTTAGAATCTGTAACTCATCAATTGTATGCTTCTGACACCTATCCATACTACCTCAAAACCACATGATAATACAATCACTTAAGGAGAAATGTGGACCAAAATACTCATGTACTCTGCACTATTCCTGACTTAATTGTGTTTGCCCGGACTTAAGCCAATCACAACTTGTCTTCTGAAAGTCATCAAGAATTGTAATCTTGAACATAGTATCTCCCAACAATCCTAAATAACATACTTGAACTGCATACCTTGACGATCAACTGCAGAGGAATACCACTTGAGTTTCTACTACTAACTTTGTGTTGTCAATACTTAGCCATTCTACCTTAGTCTTCTGTGTCCAGACTAGAACCTTGTATGCAGACTATTCCAAGTTGAGTTCCCAATCATCCTTAGCTCCATCATGCTCTATTTTCCTTGTTTCCATCAATGAGAACATTACCTAATCAGCAATATCTCTTGACTATGTTTCCGACAATCTCCCCCTTTGGCATTGATGGCAACACTTAGTAAAAAATGTGTATCCACTCCCCCTTACTCTTTAATTCCTCTCCCCTAAGGTGTTTTCCCATTTTTCACTGGTCTTCTTCCCCCTTTGACATCAATGGCAAAGTTGTATGTACAAGAGTCAAAATTGGACCAAAACTACAAAAATCTCCATACTCTGTCATATATGTACACATACAAACTTCAACTCAATTAGTTGATGATGAAAGAATATCCTTATACACAATCTTTAATTGTGTAATCTCTTTATCCCATCTATTTTTTTCTCTTTCCAAAATTTGGATGTGACCATTTATCAAAAAGACTGATTTTTCTGCCTTTTACACATTTGAGGGTGTGTCAATTTGTGAAGTTGCCTATGCTTCAGCTGCAAGATTTGTCATGATCTCAATTTTTAAACTTAATACCCTTCTCAGAAAACACATTTTGTTTTTAATTTCTCCTTGTCTGCTAAAAAAACTACTTATGTTGTTCTGAATATTTTCAACTTGAGTTTCTATGCAGCTGATTGAGTCAAATGCAGGATCAAAGGTCTCAAAAATATTTGTGAGTTGAAGCTCCATGCTTTTGACTTCCTCATCCATTTCCTTAGTAGTTTCAGGCTAAGACTAACAAAATTTATATATTTCACAAGCTTCCTTGATTGCATTTATCATATTCTTGATGCTCCTCTCTAACAGAATTTTGTTACTGTCTAACTTGGTTTTTGATACTACTAGTCTTTAGTCTTCATCTTCCTGTTGATGACTGTTTTGATGCAATCATAACAATAAGTTAAAATTCACATAAAATGAACTGAAACTATACTTGAAAGACAAGAAGGAATCATCTGGTGATTCAACTAATCCCAAGTCTACAATGGTTCGGTTGGTCAAGTTCAGTTGGTCAATGTGAAGTTGTAATGTTCAAGGGGCCTTACGTAGTTTAGGTTTGTTCTGTGGTTTACTGGCCTAAGAATATGCAAAGAGGTCATGAGATATGTCAATACTCTTCATTACTTTGCATAAAGGTGCTACTGTGCTGCAAGTTTCAGATGGTTTTTTTTTTTGATTTATGCAGCTTTCTTCTTCATGTACTTATGAAAACTGTCTACCTAGACTCTGTTATGCATGCTTCTTCAGATTTGAGACAATTTCCTTTAGATTTCTGCGTTTTCAGCTAAATATTTTAGATGGGTTGGGAAAAGTTAGAGAGATCTAATCTACACTTCATCTAATCTACAGAAGGATCTAATTGTTTCTGTTATCCACTATGTAAATACCACAGTAATCTGATCAAATCCACAGTAAAAACCCTAAATGTAAGTTCTGAGCATTTTCACAAACATACATTTAAAATTGCAAGCTCTCAAAGAAGATATTTCAAAACACAAAGAAGAGCAGGAGAACGCTCAGAAGATAGATGCAGAACTCCAGATTCTATTGCATTAGAAACGAATAGCCATACATGATTTACAATGTAAGAATGACTCTTAGTTTCATTGATCATACTACAGAGAACTTACAAGCTTTACAGATACAGTAAGGCAGCCAGACATTCCACGCGCACCTTACTGCAGACAAACAGGCGACCTCCTTCTTCTACTTCTAAACTATGCTAAGCTATCATGCTGTGTTTTCCTAGAATCTCTGTTGTAGGCCCTAAAAATCCCTGTTGTAAAGTATTACAGTGCAGAGAGGCACAATATATAACATCATGATTGTCCTCACTACAGCAAAAACCTAACTGAACCCCTGGTTCAAACCTCTAGTTACAGCAATAAATGCAGGTGAACCAGTTCTCAAAAATATCTCTGAGCTGTGGTCAAATCTGGGCAAAATACTGCCCCTTCTGAGAAGTTCCAGCAGCTGGGCAATAACTTCTGTCTGTCTTTTGCAATAATATCTTTAGCTGCGACCTTCCTCTTCACTTGAATGGCTTTGACTTTTTGCATTTCATCTCCATCTTCTTGCTCCTGAGATCAGATCTTCTGCCTCCATGAGGTCACTGTATTGACTTTCCAGCTGCTTCCTCAACTGCAAGCCTGCAAGACAAGACAAGCAATAAGTATTCCATTTATCACAAAGAATAGCATGAAAATAGAATAAGCGTTTAAATACAGGTGATAGCGCAAGATCGCGGAAATCAGATCCAAAATCTGCTCAAAACGCGTGAAAAATGCGCCCAAGCTGCTCAAAATTGATGGGTCAATCATCGCTGACCGGGAAAATGCCAGAGGCGCCAAAAATAACACTTTAAAACTCCACCGCTTCATTTCCCGCCCATCGGCATGATCATCCCTGTCGGCGCGTCAAAAAACAAGTTGGTCGATATACCTCATCATCATGATATTCTAGAAATAGCATTCCCTCCTGAAGGTTCAGATGAATGTCATCATGATGTTTGACTTCTGCATATGGAGAAACGAACAACAACGTTATCATCATCATGTTGAAGAAGAAAAGGAGGATGCGAATATAATCATGCTGCCGAGGAAAGGAAGATGATGGTGACATCATCATGATATTTGGGATTCATGAAAATGCTAAGGATGACGCCATCGTCATATCCCGTTAAGATCAGGGGGATAATTGTGATATCGGGTCACCCAAGGAGCATGATCAGGATGATGAGCATAATATGACCCTTTTGCGGCCAAGGCAACCCTCTCGAGAAAAATCAGCATGATGAAGATCATCATCATATTTGGGGCGTATGTCGAACTTGGAATAGAACGTCATCATGATAATCGGGAACCGGATCGTGTTTGGAAAATATCCTGCCGAAGGGAAAATGTGATGATGATGATCATCAGGATACTTGCAAAAGGTTGCATTTCATCGGCAGGAGGACTTGGTGAAATATCGGGCGAACAAACAAGATCATGATGATCTTGACAATCAGAACAGGATAAAGAATGATGATGACGTCATCATCATATTCGCGCTAGGGTGATATTGTAAAATATGATGATGCTGATCATCAGGATATTTACTTCTCATCGATTTATCATGATGACGTCATCATGATATTTTGTCTTCGAAGCACAAGGATAAGTTGGTCATCATGATATTTCGGCTAGGGTGATATTGTAAAATATGATGATGCTGTTTAAGAAATGCAATATTGAACCCTTCTTAATAGATAGGCTAATCATCATGATGTTTCGGCAAACGGATATCAGGAGGATATGAAGATGATGATCCTCCTTCGAAATTATCATGATGATGCCTATATTACTTAGCGAATTTCAGCGAATGTTCTGTGAAAGATCAGGATGATGATCATGATGTTGCGAAAGGAGACCAGGAGGATATGAAGTCGTCGTCATCATCCTTCGAATGTCAGCAAATATCATGATGATGACCCTCCAATAGGTTTTGAACGTGCGCATGTAAATATGCCGAAGGTGGATTTTGTTAAGTCAGGGTGATCTTATACCATCAGCATGATATTTTAAGATCAGGCGATGCAAGGATATCATGATGATGCTCGTGATACAAAGACCGCTTCGACGGGGGGAACTTACCTTGACCCAAAGCCGATGTCATCATGATATTTGAACCTCAGGATATTATCGGGGGGGGTTCAAATATGATGATGATGATGTTTATACAGCAAAACCGAGTTTGTAAAATATGACGCTCCTAAGGAAATCATGATGCTGATGATGCGCACAAGGCCTTTTGACGGGTAAAAAGCACTACCACCTAAGATTGACATCCGGATGTTGCGACTGCATGATTTTTAGCAGGTGATAGACCAAGATCATGATGATCCTATCAACATGACTTAGGATATAAAAATGATGATCTTCCTGCGAATATCAGGTTTGACCAAGACTTTGACCGTGCATAACTTTCACATATGGACGAATTTTCAAGTAAAGTAAAAGGCAAACCTTCATGAAATTTCAAGCTCTTTCAAAATATGAGGTCACAGAAACAAAAATATGAACTTTGACAAACAGACCTCATGATGATGACCTACCTTATGCAATATCATGATGATGATGCACCTGACCTTCATTTTTACCAGACCGCCAGAAAGCAGAAAAAAAACACAAGCAGAAGCAAAAAAAAGCAAGACATCAGCAGGGGTCCTCGTTTTGCTAAGGAGCAAAATGGGGCGTCTTGTGAACATCACAACAACTAGCAACCAAAACAAAACAATTAAATTCAGAGTGTTCAAGGAAACTAGATGTAATGAACTCATAACTTCCAACTATCTTTTCCTGCAAATTACTATTCAGCTTTAGACTCAAAGTGTTCAATAAAGATGCATGAATTTCCATTTTCAGTTTAGTTGTGTGCATGTGATTAATTATCCTCATCTTGAAGATCGGTTGAACAAACCAGTGACTGACATTAGCCTACGTAGGTGAGGATATTCCCTCATAGCCGACTAGATAGAGCCTTGCTGCCAGCGAGCGTCTATAGCCCTGGCAAGGTTATCGTTACAATTCTCCTAAGTAGAGCCCCACTGCCAGCGAGCGTCCATAGCCCCGGTAGAGTTACTTAGATGGCTTAATCTGGATTTTCAGTATAATCCACTTTATTTATTTATTTATTTATTTATTTTGTTTTCTAATTTTGAAAGATTTCACAAGATGTAGCAATTTGTAACTTCATGATGATGCAAGGAGTGGACACTTATTGAAATTAAGCTGAGAATTGTAATGGTAGCAAGGGTGACCTCTGATTTTTCACCTAATATCTACACTGGTAGGTTCAACAAACCCAAGGATTTTAGGTGTGTCATCGTGAGAAACCTGCTTCGAATTCTCAATCACATTTATTGAATACGAAACTTCAGAAGATGAACAACTCTCTACATTCATGACAGTGACAGGTTATGTGTAAATTGCAAATGGTTAACCTGAATATCCTAAATTATATACTATTTTGAATGGTTGCTAGTTCTACTCCCTAATAATCTACAGTAAAATAAAGATCCCTGCTGAGGAGACAACAAACAGACCAAGCAAACAGGCTGTACAAACAACACAGCAACAGAAAAAAAACTGTACAAACAGACAGAAACAAAAAGCAAAAACAAGCAGAGGACAGGCTATACAAACAGCCAACCCAAAAGGAAAACAGCAAAAGAAGGACTGTACATTATCTACAGCATTTTACATTAAGAAAGAAAGGACTGCCTCATCCTGACCTTCAAGCCTGGAAGTAGTGTTTCAAATGCTGGCCATTAACTGGTAATGGCACATCTTCTCCAGTCAAGGTCTTAAGTCTAAAGGTGTTATCTCCTATTATTTCTGAGACTTGTAATGGACCCAGCCATAATTTATCGAATTTTCCATGGCTTCCTTTCTTTTCATGTGCTTTGTCCCAGCACAACACTAAGTCTGATATCCTAAATGTTTTGACTCTTGCCCTTTTGTCAAACCACCTCTTAACAACTGCTTGGTGTTTGGCAAACTTCTCGAGGGCTTGACCTCTTTTCTCCTCTAGTTGCAACATTTGCACTATTCTGGCTTCCCTATGGTTATCAAAGCCCAGATATTCATTAGCAAACTTCCAGGTTGGTATCCTCAGATTGACCGGAAGTATGGGATCAGTCCCATAAACTAGGTGGTAAGGTGTGCTACCTAGAGCTGTTTTGAACTTGGTCCTGTCTACCCATAATGCATATCTTAATAGGGTATTCCACTCTCTAGGACTTTTGGCAATTAACCTCTTGATGATGTCTAATAAGATTTTGTTTGTTGATTCAGCCAGTCCATTACCTTGAGGGTAATAATTTGAAGAAAACCTTAGAATGATCCCATATTCAAATGCCCATTTAGAAAATTTTAAAGAAGAAAAAGCAGGGCCGTTATCACATACCAATGAATAGGGCGTTCCAAACCTGGTGATGATGTTTTCTTCAAGGAACTTGATAACTACCTCAGTTGTGGAAAACTTGCAGCAGGTGGCCTCAGTCCACCTTGTACAATAGTCCGTCACCGTCAATATAAACTTGTGTCCTGCAGAAGATGGGGGATTGATGACTCTGATAAAATCCAAGCCCCATTGTGCAAATGGTTTGGACTCGATCACAGGCTGCAGTGGATTGGCCAGATTTCTCCCTTTGTCTGCTGCAGTCTGACAGGTGTGGCAGCTTCTGATGTGACCCTTAGTATCTTTGAATATAGTGGGCCAGTAATAGCCCGCTCTCAGTATTTTGTGTGCTGTAGCTAAATGAGAACCATGGCCGGTTCCGTATTTGTCATGTAGTTCTGTCAACACTTTATCAGCTTCAGTTCTGTTTATGCATCTCAAATAAATTCCATCATGGTTCTTCCTGAATAGAAGACCTCCTTGCACCATATAATGCTGTGCCTTAATCTTCAAGGCTCTCCTCTGAGAAGCCTTCATCTTGCCTGGGTACTTTCCAGCTATCAGGAAGGTGCTTAAATCATCGTACCAGCCTGATGCGTCTTGGGAATTCAATACATACTGCTGTTTTATCAGATTTGGATCCGTGTTTGCTATTGTCTGCACCAGCGCCTGCCCTCTGACCAGCTTTGCGGGAATGATCTCCATGTCGAATTCTTGCAGCGTGGTGATCCATTTGGCTCTTTTTTCTCCAAGCTCGTTCTGCATCAGCAGCATCTTTACTGCTGCGTCTAGTACTATGGCTTTAATCTGGCTGCGCAGGATGTAGTGTCTGAATTTTTTCACAGCCTTCACCAATGCAAATTCCTGTCTTTCGATATCCAGATATCTCAATTGTGCATCCTTCAGAGGCGCACTCATAAATGCTATGGGCCTCTCGTCATCATTTTCACCTTTCTGTGTCAGGGCAGCAGCGACAGAATGAGAAGATGCAAAGGAGTAGATGTAAAACGGGCATGTGTAGTCTGGACTTGCCAATACAGGGGCATTAGAAATTGCCTCCTTGATATCTTCAAATGCGGCTTTGGCTACTGGCGTCCATTCCATCTGTGCATCTTTCTTTAACATGGCATTCAACGGCTGCACAATCTCTGCAAAACCTGTTATAAACTTCCGAACAAAGTTAATTTTGCCAAAAAATGATTTCAATTCTTTCCTACTGTTTGGTATTTGCAAATTTTTTATGGATTCTATTCTATCCGGATCAATTGAAATTCCATTTTCAGAAATGACATGGCCTAATAATTTACCTTCAGTTACGCCAAATATACATTTCCTAGGATTAAGGGAAATCCCATACCTTTCACATCGCTGGAGTACTTTTCTGAGGTCCTCAGCGTGGGTGGATGCATCCCTGGAATACACAGTTAAATCATCCATATACACAACAATGCATTTACCTGATAATCCACGAAAAGCAACGTCCATGGCCCTCTGAAAAGTGGCACCTGCATTAATCAGACCAAAAGGCATTCTTCTATATGCATAATTTCCCCATTTGCAAGTGAAGGTGGTTTTTAGTCTATCCTCTCTGTCAATTAAAACCTGGTTATAACCTGAAAAACCATCTAAAAAAGACATCATCCTTGCGCCATTTACTGCTTGCAGTACTTCATCTATTGGGGGCAAAGGATAATTATCCTTTTCAGATGCCTTGTTTAAATTTCTAAAGTCTACGCACAACCTGATGTCTCCGTTTTTCTTCCTTACTGGCACTAAGTTAGCTACCCAGACAGAATGTCGGACTGGAAAAATTATTCCAGCGGACAGTAGTTTTTTCACTTCCTCAAAGATTAAAGGCTCTAGAATGGCGTTTACAGGCCTCTGTTTCTGCCTAAATGGTTTGACTTCTTTTCTTAAAGGTATGACGTGAGTTATGATGGACTCATCAAATGTTTTCAAGTCTTCATAAGCCCATGCTATGACATGTTTATATTTTTGCAGAACATCCAGAACCTCTTTTCTGATTTTCTCAGAGCAAGCTTTCCCAATTAGTACATTTTGTGGATTTAGCTCAGTCCCTAAGTTATGTAAATCACACTTACCCCCTTCTGTTTTGGGTAAGTCTTTCTGTCTTATTATTCCGTCGAAGTCAAAGATGTGTTCTAATTCAATTACTCCTTTTGGCAAGAAGTTGCTCTTTAAGTTGATCATATCTTCTTCGTCCCATGTTACTTCAGGCCTTTCTTGTTCATCAATAATTTGGGCCTCAAATGCCTCATTACAAGTCAGAAAATCAATAATTTGCTGATCCTCTCCAAATACCTGAAAGTGTGTAACGTTGTCTGGTATACTGGGCACGTTAACTAGCTCAATAGCAAATCGTCTTAATCCTGACAGTGTCAATGGTTATAATGTACTAGCAGCAACTGCTAATGCATCTGGCCTGTGGTTTAGCTCTCTAGGAATGTGCTCTATGTTAAAAGCATCAAATGAATCCATTAAACCCCAAACTCTATGTCTGTAACTGATCATCTTCTTATAATTGCAGGCATATAGTTTCCTCACTTGTCTGACTACTAATTCAGAGTCTGAAAATACTCTGATGGTTTTTACCCCTTTCCTGATGGCCACGACAAGTCCTAAAATGAGGGCCTCATATTCAGCAATATTGTTAGTGCAGGAAAATTGTAATCTATATGCTGCCAAATGAGATTTACCTTGAGGATTTATGAGTTCAATACCTGCACCTGCACCCTGTTTTGATTTGGACCCATCACATTTTAACGTCCACATGCCATCCTTACTTTTTTGATCTTTTACCTTGGCACACTTTGTCTCTTTTATTGCCTGTGGGGTGTTGTCTTGTTGATTCATGGGTTTTTCCGTTTGGTTATCTTGCATATGTGTGTTTGCAGTTTGCGACTCAGAAAGATAACTACCCTCATCTTCTATTTCTTTTCCTAGATCTGGAATCAAGGCACCTATATTATCCTGAACATATCTCTGTGTTAGATCAGGATTCTCATTTTTCTCTTGTGACTCTACCTTCCCTATGCACTTCTTGTATTCATATTCAATGATGTCTTTGCATATTTCACAATTCTCCTCAGAATGCTGCCTATCATGGACTCTACACCTATTTTTATATAACTTACATTGGACTGGGAGATTGTGTGTAACGCACTCTTCCACCTCTTGTCTAATGGCATGACCAAATTTGCCTATTGCATTGTTTTCCTCATCTGAAGAATTTCCGTCAGACTCAATGAATAGTGTTGTTCTATTGCTGACATACTTCTTCCTAATGTTTAACATCATGATCTCTTCAATCTGCATCCCATTGTTGGTAACTCTATAGACACCTGGTTCAACAGCAGCATATAATATTTCATTAGTTCGATTATACTCTATTATCATATGTTTCATTCTGGGCTCTGCCCCTATTCTGATCTGGTTTGGGATGCCTCTCCATGGTAACCACATGTGTGAAAAGTCAGTAGCCATATACCCGTTTAATGTCTTGGACCAATCCCTACTCAGCAACATTCCATAATTTACGGGTATATCCACTACTTGGATGTCAATGATTTGGCTCACCCTAGGGTCTGAAGCTAACTGCACCTGTATGTTCATGAGTTCTCCGATCACACTAACCTCGGTCTTATCTAATTGTGTGACAACCTTGGCAGATTTGGTGGGAGTTAGCCCGAGAGTTTTACATATTCCTAAGGGCATTACATTGGCTGAAGCACCAGAATCTACCATGCAATTGTGTATATTCTTCCCACACAACCTAACAGTTAACAAGAAAGGTTGAGTATCCCTCTTATCCGCATGTATTACTACATTTGTGTTGGAAGGCTGCTCAACTTTCTTACCTTTCTCCTTAGGTGGTGAATCACTACTAGGAACAGTTATATCAGCAGACACCATGTTTGTTATGGATGTATCCAGGGATTTTAAAAAAGCATTTCTGATCCCTGGGGTCTTCAATAATTCATTTAGAGGTATGCTGACCTTCATTTTCTTTATTTCCTCTGATAAGTAATTCACTAGTCTTGTTGTCTCTACTGCTTCTGTCTTACTTGTTTGATCCTTTTGCACTGTTGTTCCGTTATTTGTGTGCTGACTAGCTTTAAGCATGGCAGGATTGTTGCTAGCATTCTGATCTGGGGGTGTATTGATGTTATTCGGGGGAGTGGAAGTGGTGAAAGGTCCTCCCGGCCTAGGGTTGTTCCTCAAGTTGTAGGTGTGGCTTTTATTTGTCTGTTGAAAGGCCTGCACCTCCTCTGTTTCATTTAATATCTCGTTTTCAGATTCAAAAGGAAACTGAAAAGCATTTAACACAAAGGCTGATTCAGGATAAAGACTTTCACAATAGTATGGTTCACCCTCTAGCAATTCATCCTCCCTCTCTTCTGCAGTTGCAAAGGTAAACGTTTCTAAGACTAATGCTGTGTCATATTCTGAGGGTACTACCTCATTACCCTTAGGAATGAGAAATTCTGAGGTAGGAGGCTGTACATCTACGTTGAAGATACTAGCTGCCAAGTGGAACTGTGGATAGTCATGCTCAGCATGGGCATTAGTATTGTGAAATCTGCACCAATTTTTGGGTGCTGTATTGGCCATTTGTATGTTAGTTATTTGTTTTGCACCATGATTATCCGTATTCTCGAAAGGAGAAGCCAGAGTACCGTTGTTGGGCCCAGTGCTCCATGTCTTGGGTGGCCTAGGTTGATTCTGGTTCTTGTTATTATTGCCCCAGGTCCTATTATCTATCACTGGCCCCCTATTTTGCATTGGTTGCCCCTGACTGGGGCCTTGATGCTGATTGTAGTTCTGGTTCTGATTGTACTGCTGGTTCTGGTTGAGACTATAATTCTGATTTTGGCCTTGGTTGTGACCTTGAGGTGGATTGTAGTTTTGGTTGCTTCTTCCATAGAGATTCTCATTTCTTAGCTGTGTCACTTCGGTTGTTAATCTCTTCAGATGTGCAGTAATCTCTTTGATGTCTTCCCTATCATCTTGTGCTTTTGCCACAGTTACATCCCTAGGAAGTTGGAAGAAAGGCTGACCATTATTTTGACTGTTATTGGAAGTACTAGCCGTGTAAGGAGTTATAGCCTGGATTGGAGTAGGGTTATACACAGGTGTGTAAGAAGGAACCGGATTTATTAGTGGAGCATGCTGTACAGGGACTCCATTCCATGGGTGTGCCTGATTCTGCACCCCAAAATTTCCTCCAAATGGACTGTAAGTTGTATGTCTCATTTCTTGGTTCACTGAGGCTGCCTCTTTATAGGCTTTGGATATTGAATCTATGTCAAGTTTCCTTTTGACAAACATGGCAGTTAAAGGATCCAAAGCAGCATAGTACATAGCCAACAAGGGAGCATCATCTATGGTATAAGGGGTTGCTAGCCTAGAATAGGCCTTTTGAAATCTGTCATTGAAATTATCAATTAGCTCTCCCTCACCTCGTTTTATAGCAGCCAGCTTATGATACAAAGCACAAGGGTCAATGGGTCCTCTAAATCTTGACAGAAATACTTCTTCCATAAGTGCCCAGGAAGAAATGTAACTATTGGGTAAGTTTACGTACCAGCTAGAGGCCTGCTCATTAAAGGTGTAAGGAAACAACCTACACACAACATCCTCATGCTCTAACATAGCCCTAAAACATGCTTACTTAAATATTCTAATATGATCTTCTGGGTCTTGATGCAACTGGTATTTGGGACATATCTTTTCCGGATTTTTTGGCATGTCATGATAATCATTGAAGAATATGGGAGAATTGACATCGAAATAAGCCATTGCAGGTGTTTGAGCTTGACTTGAACTTGCAGAAATACCTGGATTGATTGGTGGATTAGGATTTAGAGGAGGATTGAGACCTCCAGAAGTGCCTGAACCAAGATTTAAAGATCTGAACAGTGATCTATCAGGACTTACAATGCTACGGATGTTAAAAGGTGACCCAGGGGGTGTTCCAGATGAACTTCCTGCTTGCGATATTTTTGGATTCCAAATTAAAGGGCTTTTACTTCGCCTTGTATCAGGTAGTTGCACAAATATATCTTCTGAACTGGACCTAGACCTAGTCACTCTGTTACTGTCGTTAGCCAGTTTGAAATGAAACCTAACTCAGGCAGGCCCTCCTTCTAGTGCCAGAAAATTGTTGATGACTGTTTTGATGCAATCATAACAATAAGTTAAAATTCACATAAAATGAACTGAAACTATACTTGAAAGACAAGAAGGAATCATCTGGTGATTCAACTAATCCCAAGTCTACAATGGTTCGGTTGGTCAAGTTCAGTTGGTCAATGTGAAGCTGTAATGTTCAAGGGGCCTTACGTAGTTTAGGTTTGTTCTGTGGTTTACTGGCCTAAGAATATGCAAAGAGGTCATGAGATATGTCAATACTCTTCATTCCTTTGCATAAAGGTGCTACTGTGCTGCAAGTTTCAGATGGTTTTTTTTTCTGATTTATGCAGCTTCCTTCTTCATGTACTTATGAAAACTATCTACCTAGACTCTGTTATGCATGCTTCTTCAGATTTGAGACAATTTCCTTTAGATTTCTGCGTTTTCAGCTAAATATTTCAGATGGGTTGGGAAAAGTTAGAGAGATCTAATCTACACTTCATCTAATCTACAGAAGGATCTAATTGTTTCTATTATCCACTATGTAAATACCACAGTAATCTGATCAAATCCACAGTAAAAACCCTAAATGTAAGTTCTGAGCATTTTCACAAACATACATTTAAAATTGCAAGCTCTCAAAGAAGATATTTCAAAACACAAAGAAGAGCAGGAGAACACTCAGAAGATAGAAGCAGAACTCCAGATTCTATTGCATTAGAAACGAATAGCCATACATGATTTACAATGTAAGAATGACTCTTAGTTTCATTGATCATACTACAGAGAACTTACAAGCTTTACAGATACAGTAAGGCAGCCAGACATTCCACGCGCACCTTACTGCAGACAAACAGGCGACCTCCTTCTTCTACTTCTAAACTATGCTAAGCTATCATGCTGTGTTTTCCTAGAATCTCTGTTGTAGGCCCTAAAAATCCCTGTTGTAAAGTATTACAGTGCAGAGAGGCACAATATATAACATCATGATTGTCCTCACTACAGCAAAAACCTAACTGAACCCCTGGTTCAAACCTCTAGTTACAGCAATAAATGCAGGTGAACCAGTTCTCAAAAATATCTATGAGCTGTGGTCAAATCTGGGCGAAATACTGCCCCTTCTGAGAAGTTCCAGCAGCTGGGCAATAACTTCTGTCTGTCTTTTGCAATAATATCTTTAGCTGCGACCTTCCTCTTCACTTGAATGGCTTTGACTTTTTGCATTTCATCTCCATCTTCTTGCTCCTGAGATCAGATCTTCTGCCTCCATGAGGTCACTGTATTGACTTTCCAGCTGCTTCCTCAACTGCAAGCCTGCAAGACAAGACAAGCAATAAGTATTCCATTTATCACAAAGAACAGCATGAAAATAGAATAAGCGTTTAAATACAGGTGACAGCGCAAGATCGCAGAAATCAGATCCAAAATCCGCTCAAAACGCGTGAAAAATGCGCCCAAGCTGCTCAAAATTGATGGGTCAATCATCGCTGACCGGGAAAATGCCAGAGGCGCCAAAAAAAACACTTTAAAACTCCACCGCTTCATTTCCCGCCCATCGGCATGATCATCCCTGTCGGCGCGTCAAAAAATAAGTTGGTCGATATACCTCATCATCATGATATTCTGGAAATAGCATTCCCTCCTGAAGGTTCAGATGAATGTCATCATGATGTTTGACTTCTGCATATGGAGAAACGAACAACAACGTCATCATCATCATGTTGAAGAAGAAAAGGAGGATGCGAATATAATCATGCTGCCGAGGAAAGGAAGATGATGGTGACGTCATCATGATATTTGGGATTCATGAAAATGCTAAGGATGACGTCATCGTCATATCCGGTTAAGATCAGGGGGATAATTGTGATATTGGGTCACCCAAGGAGCATGATCAGGATGATGAGCATAATATGACCCTTTTGCGGCCAAGGCAACCCTCTCGAGAAAAATCAGCATGATGAAGATCATCATCATATTTGGGGCGTATGTCGAACTTGGAATAGAACGTCATCATGATAATCGGGAACCGGATCGTGTTTGGAAAATATCCTACCGAAGGGAAAATGTGATGATGATGATCATCAGGATACTTGCAAAAGGTTACATTTCATCGGCAGGAGGACTTGGCGAAATATCAGGCGAACAAACAAGATCATGATGATCTTGACAATCAGGACAGGATAAAGAATGATGATGACGTCATCATCATATTCGCGCTAGGGTGATATTGTAAAATATGATGATGCTGATCATCAGGATATTTACTTCTCATCGATTTATCATGATGACGTCATCATGATATTTTGTCTTCGAAGCACAAGGATAAGTTGGTTATCATGATATTTCGGCTAGGGTGATATTGTAAAATATGATGATGCTGTTTAAGAAATGCAATATCGAACCCTTCTTAATAGATAGGCTGATCATCATGATGTTTCGGCAAACGGATATCAGGAGGATATGAAGATGATGATCCTCCTTCGAAATTATCATGATGATGCCTATATTACTTAGCGAATTTCAGCGAATGTTCTGTGAAAGATCAGGATGATGATCATGATGTTGCGAAAGGAGACCAGGAGGATATGAAGTCGTCGTCATCATCCTTCGAATGTCAGCAAATATCATGATGATGACCCTCCAATAGGTTTTGAACGTGCGCATGTAAATATGCCGAAGGTGGATTTTGTTAAGTCAGGGTGATCTTATACCATCAACATGATATTTTAAGATCAGGCGATGCAAGGATATCATGATGATGCTCGCGATACAAAGACCGCTTCGACGGGGGGAACTTACCTTGACCCAAAGCCGATGTCATCATGATATTTGAACCTCAGGATATTATCGGGGGGGGTTCAAATATGATGATGATGATGTTTATACAGCAAAACCGAGTTTGTAAAATATGACGCTCCTAAGGAAATCATGATGCTGATGATGCGCACAAGGCCTTTTGACGGGTAAAAAGCACTACCACCTAAGATTGACGTCCGGATGTTGCGACTGCATGATTTTTAGCGGGTGATAGACCAAGATCATGATGATCCTGTCAACATGACTTAGGATATAAAAATGATGATCCTCCTGCGAATATCAGGTTTGACCAAGACTTTGACCGTGCATAACTTTCACATATGGACGAATTTTCAAGTAAAGTAAAAGGCAAACCTTCATGAAATTTCAAGCTCTTTCAAAATATGAGGTCACAGAAACAAAAATATGAACTTTGACAAACAGACCTCATGATGATGACCTACCTTATGCAATATCATGATGATGATGCACCTGACCTTCATTTTTACCAGACCGCCAGAAAGTAGAAAAAAAACACAAGCAGAAGCAAAAAAAAGCAAGACATCAGCAGGGGTCCTCATTTTGCTAAGGAGCAAAATGGGGCGTGTTGTGAACATCACAACACTTCCTTTTTAACCTTAATATTAGTAGACTTTTCAAAGGATTCAAAATGAGTACTTACATAACTTATAATACCTTTGAGATGAGCAATTGATGATGTTGATATATCCTTCTGTTATGTGGGGATTAACTTCTCCAGAATGCTTGATGTCTCATTAATGAGTTCATTGTCCTATAAATATGTTCTCAACATTTCTTCCTGAGCCTTTGCTTGCACTATTGATACTAGTTTAAAGTTTTCCATAGGAGACATAGGAGCCAAATGTATTGGCCCTTGTAGAGTCTTAGGTAATTCTAGAATTTGTGCACTTTGTTATTTTTCCAAAAACTTTCAAGCATATTCAATTTAAATTTGGTCTACAGCAGTGTCTCTTTTTGCATATTCATCACTAAGTGTAACTTTCCTTCTTTTCTTTCCTTCTATTGGATTGTCTTCCTCTACTTCTGTATTGGATGAGATGTTTGTTCTTTTCTTGGAGCTAGATGCATGTTCTTCCTTTTCAACTTTCTTATCTTTTCTTTCCAAAGTGTTTGACTTCCATTTCACCGAAGCATTTAAGGGTCTTGACTCTTCATCATTGGTTTTTGCCTTGCTTGTTTGTTCATCAGAAATTTTCTCTGAGTACTCATATTCCATAAACAATTCTTTGAATGTTCTAAACCTATCTTGTTTGAGATCTTTCAATTTCTTCAGTAGTTCATTAGCTAATTTAGTCATGATATCTTCTGCAACTTCATATCCTAATGGAGGGACCCATGCAATTCTTTGTTCCATGGCTTCCATGAAGTATTTGTCTTTATTCACCATAAATACAATGTCATTTTCATATTTCATCACTACCTTTTCAAGTATTCGGACCCTACATAACATTCTCTTTTGAAAGTTCATGAAGTATTCCCATAAAATTTCATTTTATTTGTCTACATTTCACAATCTTTGTAGATGATTTCTTATTTGAGTTGCTACTGGTGTATAATCAAGCTAGATAATGCTTCCCAAGCTAGGTAGCTCTCTTAGGAAGTAGAAGAGTAAACAAGTAATCAAATTTCCATATTTGAAGGGATAATTTATCTCTTTTGTTCTTTTTAGGTTCTCCATTAATTCACTCTAGAGAAATTCACATAGATTATAATCTGTATTACTTTTGACCATATCATAAGTTGAGTATATAGCTAATGCAAACACAGAATTTTCTAGGTGGGAAAAGTACATTTTGTATCCAATAATCATTGCTGCAAATTTGATGGTTGAAGCCTTGATATCATTTACTGTGAGAGCTTTCTTATCAAATTTGGCCCCTATTAGTTGCATTACTAAATTGTTCTTTATTTTCTTTTCACCTGGAATCCTTCTGGAGGAACTCATACTAGTTACAACTTTGGTAGCTTCTTTGGTTATCATACATGGTTCATCGAGCCACAAAAACTCATCATGAACCCTACTGAGAATGAACCTAACCCATGTAGCATTTGGGATCATAGGAAAATCCAACAAGGTGTCCAATTTCTTTTCTCCCAGAACTTTATATTCATTCTTCAACTCAACATTAATAGTAGTCAGTTCATCCAAGTATAATTTGTCAAGATTCAAGTGATTTTATTCCTCTGGGTTGTTATGAATGTATGCTCTAATATCTTCCATATGCATAATTCCAAGAGGAGTAATTAAGAATGCTCCTACAGAATCATTTTCCAGTGGTTTGAAGAAATGTTTCTTGAACTTGGGGCGAGGCTTTTTTGAAATCTTGATTAATTGGGGAGTAAACATTTTTTGAAATATTTTAGACTACATAGAAGGGTTTTCAAGTTGTAAATACCATTTCCACTGAATTAGGGTTTCCTTCACCTGAGGTCGATTTGACTTGAATCATTTTGGAAAACTTAGAGTTACTTGGAGTTTTGCTTTAATTTGTCTTAGACACTTGATAGTTTGAATGCAAAGTGATTAATCTGATCCAAGCCTTTTAAAACTTAACTTAATCGTCATAAATGCGGTCTTTCAAAAAGTTGCCAAACACTTCTCTGACAACCATAGTCAATTCATATTGCTCTGCAATGCTCCACATTAGATCTCTCTCTACCAGAATTTCTTTCAGAGGCTTTGTCATAGTGTTCTTCACAACATACCTTAGTGCTAGATTCCACCACTAACTTTCTAGCTAGGGGCTTTGGATTTTCAACACAGCTTCCCCTTAGCCAGAACTCCCAATTTACTTCTTGGAGGAAGTATCTATACTAGAAGCTAGTGCGGATACATCCTTGACTTCAATCACATCTTTCTTAATCCATAACTTGTCCATTTATTTCTTAGTTTCAACCAGATCAACTTTTTCCTTTCCCTTATCATTCCTCTGCTCTATTTTTCTTTCTTCAGCATAGTAGGTTTTTTTCACATTCTTGCTTCTACAAAATCTTGCAACATGTCCAAACTTGTTCCAATTGTAGCATACCACATTCCTTTGTCCTTAATTCCTTCTATTGATTGGATTTGATCTGCATTGATTAGCCATATGTCCAAATCTATTGCATGCAAAACATCTCCCATTGAATGATTCAGTATTCCTTAAACTGTGAAAGCCATGTTTCTTACCAAACTTCTGCATTCATTTGATCTATGACCAGTTTTCTTGTAGTTGAAACATGGAACATTATGATTTATTCTACTCCTACACTGAGTAGCTTTATGACCAAACTTATTGTAATTAAAACAATGGCCATTGAAAGATGGGTACCTTTGAGCATTTGGTTGTCTAACCAGAGGCCTTCTAGGTCTTCTTCTTTGATTCTTGAACTGGTTGCCTTTGTTTTGCTTCAACTGAAAGTTTCCTTGACCTGATTTTGAACTTTCTCCTTTCTCAGATCATAAGCCTTGCTTGTCGTATAAATTCTTTTGACTAGAAATCATCTCATCAAGTTTTACAGAACTTATCTTGAACTTTTCTTCATAGCTCTTAGCTTTTACCAAGTCTATTTTTAGGCTCACAACTTCTTTTTCCAGTTTGACACATTCTTCTTTCAGATTTTTACCATCAGATTTACATCTTCTTCTACTTTAGCTCTTTATATAACTTCCATTTTTAAATCATCCAAGTTCTCATTTGCCGATATCAATTGTTCACTAACATCTCTATATATTTCTTTGAATTTGTTGACTTGTTCTTTTAGCTTTAGAATGCATTCATCAACTTCTTGAATGTTATCCTTCATATTTTTCAAGATCAATAAGAGTTGCTTCTAGTTCAACATTGTTTGAGAGATTTCCAAATCTTCTAGCTGCCATGAGTAATCTTTCCCAGATCTTCCTCAAGTTGTTAGGCTTCTTCCAAGGAACCTTTCTCTGATACCAATTGTTGAATATAAGGAATACTAAGAGAGGGGGTGAATCAATATTCCACAAAACTACTTCTTAACAAGTTTACTTATCCAATTTCCCAAATCAATAACATGAAAGCAGAATAAGCATGAGAATAGCAACCATAAAGACATAACACATGGACACTAGGATTTTTATGTGGAAAACTCAAAAAGGGAAAAATTATGGTGACTATTAGCTCACAATATATTATGATAACACAATACCGAATTACAAGAATGCTCACTACTTTAGGGCTCACTACATAAAGGTTCACTACCAAGACAAAATAAAGATAGAAGGAAGGACATGGCTCACTATCAAAAGATGAACTACTATAAATGCATCTACCACATGTTGGATCATAGTTCCATTGAAGGTTCAATACACAGATTCAAAGGTCTTAATTTATTCTACCCTGCTTCTCAACTTAACTACATATACTCTGTTTTATGTCCTTGTTCAACCTTTTCTTCTCTACACACTACTCATAATCCTTCACACTTCAAATTCACACTACACACCCTTCTACATCACAATCCATCAAGTATTTATATCTGCAACAAGATTCATTTCATAATCTGGTCGGCACGCTAGACATGAAGTGTGTATGCAATGTATTCTACCTTGTCAGTTTGATCATGTGTACAAACAATAATGTGGATCCAAAGAATCATTGTATAATCTTCATACAAGTTGGCACCACACATACAACTACTTAGATTTATTATTCAAGCAATATACCTTCTCTGCATAAGAATCTAACTACCTGTTCGCTTATCTCTTCAGAACATGCTTTGACCTAATCAACTGTTACACCAAAATTCTTACTGCGGGCCAAATGAGACTCAAAAAATCACATCAACGATTCCTCATACCTCATAGATCATATCTTACCAACTGCATGTCATGATGTCCTTATGTGATGAAATGCGGAACTCAGAATTGACTCTTCTACCTTGGTGAAGTAGTGGCAAACCAACTGCTGGAACTTGGAGTTTTGTAGACAATCTCCCATGTGACTTTAGACTCTGTAACTCATCAATTGTATGCTTCTAACACCTATCCATACTACCTCAAAACTACATACTAATACAATCACTTGCAGAGAAATGCAGACCAAAATACTCATGCACTCTGCATTGTTCCTAACTTAACTGTGTTCACCCGGACTTAAGCCAATCACAACTTGTCTTCCAAAAGTCATCAAGGCTTGTAATCTTGAACATAGTATCTCCCAACAATCCTAAAAAACATACCTGAACCGCATACCTTGAGCATCAACTGCGGAGGAATATTGCTTGAGTTTCTGCTACTAACTTTGTGTTGTCAGTAATTAGCCATTGTGCCTTACTATTTTGTGTTTGGACCAGAACCTTGTATGCAGGCTATTCCAAGTTGAGTTCCCAATCATCCTTAGCTCCATCATTCTTTGTTTGCCTTGTTTCCATCAATGACAACATTACCCAATCACCAGTGTCTCTTGACTATGTTGCCAACAATACCGATATTGAATTCATCTTCTTCAACGATTTGTGATATTCTAGTGATCCTTTAGATCACAAAAGTAAGATTTCTTATGCATATTGTCCCTACAATGGGAACTAGATAGCATACCATCACTATCAGATGGATATATATATATATATATATATATATATATATATATATATATATATGACAATATTAAGCCTTGGTAGTTTTATCTCAATATGTGTATATTCATTCCTTTCTTGGATTGCTGATAATATTGATCTTATAATAAAATAAAGTGTTGATATGTATAGCTTGTAATGAAGTTGCAATGACTGCTCTTGAAGAATAAGAATATAATCTGCTGAAGCTATGAGATGATAAGAACAACTATAGTAAGATTGCTGATATGATTTGATGGTGAATGAATGTTCTTAGATATATTGTTGAATGATGAGATTGGATGATATTTCAATTGAGTTGACATTATTGTTGGTTCAGTAATATCCTTGAGTGACATCCCTAATTTCTTTAATACCTTGGATCAGGTGTCTCTTACCCAAGAGTCATCTTTTTTCAAAGGATCGCTCTTCTTAATGTCTTAATTGTATTACATTATTTGCTCTTATTAAATACGTCAAATGAGATAATCATTGTTGTATTTGGATCGCACCTTGCCACATCGTGGACTATATCCTTATTGTTGATGGCATCTCAAGAATGGGATCAGCAGTAGGAGATAGGATATTGTTTAGCACCAGAATATATTCATTTGCTATTTCTTAATGACCATTGTCTTAGACTTTAGCTGTATTTATATTATAATCTAATTTTACAATATATTAGTTTGAGTTCATTTGGAAATAAATTTGTTTTCTTTAATATCCTAAATGCAATACTTTCATTATTTTGTCTTAATCATAAATCTTAGCCTTTACTTGATTCATCAGCACTACCTTAAGATAATGAAACATTGTATTTGCAGCCTTAGTATAAGTTCCTCTTATAATAGTATTTGATTTAGTATTTATTGATATTATTATATAATAATAATATTTATATTTATTTATATATATTTATAATTATAATAATATTTATAATATGGCTTTTAAGGATTTATATAATATTTAATAAATTAAATCATTCATATCTTTAATTTGAATTAATAGTATGTAATCAATTAGTATTGGGACATGATAGGCCTTCCCACTCAAGATTGCTTGTCCTCAAGCAATTTTGTGTTTGGATGACCAATTATTGACCCTGGAGTTTGAGAAGAGTCATGTTTAGGTCAGTGCCTTGAGGAGCACTTGATTATATGATGTAATGGAGAGAAAATCTATGATCAAGAAGATTTGGTAAACCCTTTTTGGTTTTTAAATGGCAATGTGATTGAGGTAAAGGGAAACCTTTTCAATGTTAAACAAGAATCTGGGAGTATTGAAAATCTAAGATTAGAGATTCTAAGAATGAAACAATATTGATGTGGAAAATGATCCTAGGATTTGTGGGTTATGGGCCCACAATATAACTTAACTTATGTAACAACCTTTGATTACGTTATTTTCTTGTACTATAATGCTCATCTTTGAGGCTATGATGACCATTTGGATGTTATAATGCTTAATGAGGATTAGTTGGGAATGGAATAATGTTATTCAAGGTCATTACTATTAATCAGTGATGGTGTTGTTGATCCTTGAGATATTTTAATTCTCCTATAGATTTGTACCTATCAAGAGCACATTATGAGGACCATTTATCTCTGCTAATTATCAGGTTACATAATATTATGTTATTAAGAAACATTGATATGATCATTGAGTAGATTCATTTCTACTATTTCTTTGAAGCATTTACCATATACTCTCTACTTAACATCATGACTATATGTGAATGTGATAATGACTCGGTAACCTTTGTCATGATCTATTTTGTTGCTATTTTGACTGTGTTGATCATTTGGGTATAGATCGTATTATCCATAATTTGATTTTCTGATACCTAAAGGAGATCATTCCTTTGTGTTGCTTTCTCACTTGGGGTGTAACGTGAAGCTTAGTTATTTGGTGGGAAAATTTTCCTCATTGAAATCTATGATGTTTTGCAGTTTTCCTCCACCTTTTGAGATGGATATTGCAAATAAAGAATATTTATTTAAACTGATTTGATATTTGAAGATTTGTAAAATTAATGAGAATGTTTTGTATGGTTTGTACATTTCTTATGATCTTATTGTATAGGAACAATATTGATCATAATTTAATGGGTAATCTTGTGGAAAAGGGAAGTGAACCCAATAAACAATGATGATACTACAGTATGTATTATAAATGAAAGTTTGATTTACCACATGAGATCCAGGGATTTCCTTATATACACTATGGTGTGCACTAATAAACTCTTAACCAGACTTTGTGAAAATCTAATCTAGGATTTTGAGGAAAGCATCAATCGGTAGTGTGATATCATTATTTGCTTTTATCGACCCTCAAGTTTATGAATGAGTGGTGTTTGATGTGTTGATAAGTTCTTTAAACCTGTAGCATAGGACATTCCAAGTGCATTTAGAATACTAACACCTTTTGATGACTAAATAATTCATATATTTTATTTCAAATGGCTTTCCTGTAGTTGCCCATATTTTGTCCCTTTTCGAACCATACCATCACACAGATGAGAAAAACCACAAAAGTTTTATGCTTCAATCTACCTCAATGATTTTGGAGACTTGAGAAGACTCTGCTAAAACTAGTTATGTTGTTGTAAAGTGTCACAGAAGGTCATGGAGTTCAAGTTTGAAATAAAGTGTGCAAGATATTGTTTTTTCAAGGTTGTGAACATATAAGCTCTGTTAAAGAATATGATTGGTTGAATCTCATTCTATTAATGAGTTTGTATTATAAGGTTCATTATAGAAGGGACTTAACAGTGATATGTTGATTGTATCTACTTTGATTAATGTTTCCCTTTAAGATATATTTTATTGATCATGCATACTATAGTAGTAAGACAAAATTTGCATGGGAAAATTGGTGGTGATTTTGTATACCTATATAGTGAATTTTGAATATGAATGTCAAATAGAAACATAGTGACATGATGAATCATGACATAGTAGAATAACTTGATATCAAAGGTTAATTTGTATTTTACCTTAGATACATTACCATGAACTGATTGATCTATTATAAGGCATAGCAAAGTGCTAGATCTCTACATAATAGTTTGGTTCAGGACACTATATTGTATCAATTGAAATGAAAAGATGGAAGTAATAGTAGTAAGATAAACCTTAACAAAAAGTGAACCTAACACTTACATTTTAGAGTCAAAGCATAATGTTTTGATCATTATATCGAGACTAGGATTTGTAAGAACTAAATTTGTGGGTGATAATGGTTAAGCTATCTTAGCTATTATAGTGTAACTATATATAGTGTTGTAAACTCTTAACATTGATAATAGTCTTGAGAATGTGAACCATTATTGTGTTAATCAAAGAAGAATGATGAGAGAGAAAAATTACATTTGTCTATATCATGAAGAGTGAGGCTCTAAGTTATAGTTGATGAAAGACATGAATGATGAAATCATCTCAAAAATTTAGAGAGATGAATTTGTAGAGAAGGTGAATTCAATTGTAGAGTGTATAATAGATGATGTTATGATAGCGTAGAGATAATCAATGATGAATAAGATTATCACCAAAGAGAATATCCAAGTTGAGGTATATGTATGGCACGAAGTATATGTGCAAGATATAAATACGGAGTACACATGAGTCATGTAAGTCAACTATTATTTATAGGATGGTAGGATGACTGCTCTGATACCAGTTGTAATATCCTCTTTTAGGATATCCTTTATTTCTCAATCTGCACACAAGAATAACTACTAGAAAGGGATGTTAGCAATATTAAAGATCAATTTAGTGATGAAATCAATACATCATAATCATAATCAATGGCAATGAACAAGAATGTAATGTTACTTGTGCATACATATATTCAAATCCTGCAATCAAATATATTAACACATATACAAGTATATATATTCTTTCATGATCATTAGGGTTAGCAACATCATGATTATAATCAATAATAATGAATAAGTACATAGATATAAATGTATTTCCTCGTACTTATACTTAAACCAAGTTTAGGCCTCATGATATACTTTGGGAGTGGTGATCGTCATGCTCGGTTGTCAATCTAACTTAATCATTAACCCTAGTGGAGATAGGAAATATATTCCTTAGGGCATTGGATAACAAGACTCCATTGTCATAGGCCCAAGGGTTTCGTGCTACACCCAGCAATACTTCACGACTTGGCTCAAGGGATTCATGCTACACTTGGCAATACTTCACCACTTGAGAGTCACCTACCGTGTAAGTCATTGATAACAAATTAATCTCCATTTCCATAGGCCCAAGGGTTTCATGCTACACCTGACAATACTTCACCACTTGTCTCAAGGGCTTCATTCTACACCCGGCATTACTTCACCACTTGAGAGTCACCTATCATGTGAGATTTATTAATAATACTAATCCACCCTTCCTTAACTATCCACTCACTCTGGTAGGATGATATACAAGATTAACGACACAGTAATGTCACACTCATCCCTAGTATATCATGAGTAAGGTTAGAGAGATCATATCGATATTGAATTCATCTTCTTGAGTGATTTGCAATATTCTAGTGATCCTTTAGATCATGAAAGTAATATTTAGTATCCATATTGTCCCTTCAATGGGAACTAGATAGCATACCATCACTATCGGATATATATATATGGCAATATTAAGGCTTAGCAGTTTTATCTCAATATGTGTATATTCATTCCTTGCTTAGATTTCTGATAATATTAATCTTATAATAAGATAAAGTGATGATATGTATAGCTTGTAATGCAGTTGCAATGACTGTTCTTGAAGAATAAGAATATAATCTACTAAAGTTGTGAGATAATAAGAACAATATTAGTAAGACTGCTGATATGATTTGATGGTGAATAAATGTTTTTGGATATATTGTTGGATGATGAGATTGGATGATATTTCAATTGAGTTGACATTATTGTTGGTTTGGTGATATCTTTGAGTGACACCCTTGATTTCTTTAATACCTTAGATCAAGTGTTTCTTACCCAAGAGTCATCTTTTTTCAAAGGATCGCTCTTCTTAATGTATTAATCATATTACAATGTTTTCTCTTATTAATAAAGCTTATTCTTTAGTTAAATACATCAGATGAGATAATCGCTGTTGTATTTGGATCACACCTTGCCATATTGTGGACTATTTCCTTATTGTTGACAGTGTCTCAAGGATGGGATCAGCGGTAGGAGATAGGATATTGTTTAGCGCCAAAATATATTTGTTTTCTATTTTTTAATGACCACTATCTTAGACTTTAGCTATATTTATATTATAATCTAGTGTTACGATATATTAGTTTGATTTCGTTTGGAAATAAAATCATTGTCTTTAATATCCTAAATGCAATACTTTAATTTTTTTTGTCTTATTCATAAAGCTTAGCCTTTATTTGATTCATCAGCATTGCCTTAAAATAATGAATTGTTGTATTTGCATCTTTAGTATAAGTTCTTATTATAATAGTATTTGATCTAGTATTTATTGATATTATTATGTAATAATAATATTTATATTTATTTATATATATTTATAATTATAATAATATTTATAATATGGCTTATAAGGATTTATATAATATATAATATATTAAATCATTCATATCTTTAATTTGAATGAATAGCAAGTAATCGATTAGTATGGGGACATGATAGGCGCCCTTGTCCTTTAGCCCAAAAATCCCAACACAAGCCACTTATGGTGTTCTTAGGTCGGTCTCATAGTTATTTTGTCAGGTTTTATCATTAGGATCAAGAATTAATCATTTAATGTTCAAAAAGGTGTTACAATAGGTCCTAATTAACAAGTGTAAACATTTTAGGTCCACCTGAGTGCCAAACTAAGTGTAAAATGCTAGTGTACACATTTTACAATGTAACACTCTATTTTCCCTAGCTCTCTTTGTTGCACCTCTCTCTCTCCCTCTCATTGATCCCTTTTGTCTCTCCACTTTTCTTCCTCTATCACTATCTATTTCTCCCTCCTCATTATCTTCCTCTCTTTCTCTCCCATTGTCTTGCTGGTGGTGTTTTTATACTCGAGGGATTGCACCTCGCACTTGTAACACTACTCGGGACTATCAGCAATGAATTTAAGAAGAGTTAGAGTGGTACAACCAACCTAGTTGGTCAATTTTTGGATGAGGGCATGCTCCCTAAATTTAAGGATTATGATGATTTCTCTGGGGAAAAGGAAAATAGAAAGAACAAATTAAAACATTGAATTGTAAAGGGCCACAAGCCAGAGAGAAGTTCTTGCATACACAAGCGTATGGGATTGACTCATGGTAACATAGTCAATAAAAACCATCACTATTAGACTAATGACAGACAATAATTCACAGGCAAACAACAATGATTCAAAATTACAAGAATAACAGCTTCATTGTCAAAGATTGTGATATTACTTATGAATGAAAAACTAAAAGAATTGTGATCCAAAGAGACTAGACCATAAAGCTCTCTTATCTTTGAGTACATAAGGGGAGAAAATTTTATTTGACATCAAACTGGGGTTTGGCTTAGCTATAAGAAACAAGATCTATGTTTTAATTATCAGGCCATTCCTTTATATTGAAAATATAGAGGGAAAATATCATCTTTAAGACAATGGTTTCTGCCATTAAGAGAGAATAATGAAGGTGAACATAATCTTTGGAGATATTCTATTTCCATTAATTCCCTTGTACAATAAATCTTTTAAAGATCTCATTGATTATAATGTTTACTCATCAATGATAGTCATAACCTAAGTAGGCAAGATGGTTAAATTTCTTTATTTGATTTAAAATCAGCATCAATCGATATTGAAATATCTTTCCTCTCCCTACCTTTAGCTTAGGAGTGGGACCTTTCATTTCATTAGTTCTTATGGGTTGTTTGATGAGGGAGGTGATTTGGCAAATCATAGGGCTGATGAGAGTTTGAAAACTAATTTAAAAAACTACCAACAAAAACTCTCATGGTGATGCCACATAGTTACTTCCTTTTGCTATTGTCGTCACTCAGGTCCCACTTCAGAAATATTTTCCTTTGTTGATGATGTCAACTATCCTAGCACCAAGTTAGATGAATAACATTATCCTACGAGCTTCTTCTTATATTTTATGAGTTACTAGTTCCATGAGCCATTAGATGAGCTTTCAAAAGGTTAATAAAATGGCATTGTATATGATGAGATTGTGACCAATCACATGGATGTCACTCGATAATAAAGATCCTTCCATAAAAGAAAGGGACCAAAATATACAAGGAAAAAACACAGGGATAGAAGATATAATAGTCTAGAAACCTGTAGCATTTTTTGAAGAAAATAAAGAAAGGATGAAAAACATTTTCAAAAGCCTATAGTGGAAAATGCACTATAGCTTTGGTGACTCACCAGGGCTCTTTCCTAAGTGAGCATCGATCCCAAAATTTTAAACAATATCTTCATTGGGCATTAGAGTCACATTCAAAATTTTAATAACAAAATATCAAAAATCCCTAAGGCCAACTAAAACAAGAGTTCTTTATATATAAAACTACAATTTTTAAAACAAGAAAATAAAATTTGAAGCTCCTCCATGGCTAGAAGCTCAATTCACCTTAGTAATAAAAAATGCCTCTTCATCTCTAAAGTTGGTTGGTATGAGATATTTTGTAACTACTCCATATCGAGTCTCTTCTAAGTCTCCAGACTTGCCCAATTTCTAACCAATTTCAACCCTTCTTGCATTGATACTACTTCAAGAATTTCAAAGTGATTTTGTGCCATTTTATATAGTTTCTCCCTATAACTACCTATGTTAGTGACTCCTTGATCCTCCTTCCAAGTAGAAGGAATTCCCTTTTATATTAGCACAATTACCTTTTTCTTGATTTCCTGCACTCTTTTAGTCACAACCTTGAATTACTCCTTGCATAAATTACTAACTTGCTTCATTTCTAGAATATTGTTTAGCTTCTAAGCAACCTCATTCCTATCTTGAATTCCTATTGTCATCAATATGGAGGAGGAGGCCTAATATAGGATATTGAGCTATATTTTTTCTCTTTCCTCAATGGAGGCAACGATTGCTTTAGTGGCTTCTATCCTTCTATTTACTTCATTAGTTATTTTTACAGTTGCTTCTATGTGTTGGAAGATGGGAAACAATGACTCCATATACAATTGAATAGATTGACAAAATATCTACATCAAAGCTCTTATTGCTTCCTAGCCTTGTTGTAGCTTTTCCAGTACTTTTATATGATCACCATGAGCCAAAATTTCCTAATTTTCCCCTTGTAGCTATATTTCTAGATTGGCCTCCACATATGTCAAACCATTAATCCCTTGTTCATTGGTATCCAATAGGGTTTGGCACCTTTATAAGTTATATTCCTACTTTGTCACTCTTTCTTTTCATGTAGCTATCTCTACTGTATGTGCACCATTTTGTATACCTCTTCAAGGAATTCAACTTCTTTCTTTTTTGAACTCAGTTAATTGTCTACCTTTTAATTTCTCTAGATGTAATCTTATTCCTAAATTATCTACCTCATCTTCAACTTTTGTCAGGTCACCCTCCTTCTATGCAAGCTTTTCCTTAATTTTTTTAAAATTATAGTGCATTGGATCTACCGACCTCCTCTACAACAGATATTATTTTGCCCTCTAGGACCTTTACCTTTATTTCAAAATCCTTTAAATTTTGTTTTACCTATTCCAACTCACTGGTTCTTTTCTTGAATTTTTCTCAGTGGCAATTAATGTAATGTTAATTGCCCTCATACTTTCCTGTATTATTTGCACCATATCCTCATCTTGAGCATCCTTAATATCAATGACTGTCATTACTACTTAATAATTTGTAAAGGACATTTATCCTTGTGGCTTGTTAACAAGGGGGTCAAATGAGAAAAATGAATTAATTCCTTAGCTTGATTATACCTTGTCCTCAATCCTTTCAAAGTTGGGGCTACATCTTGCTTAGATTTTCTTCTTCATTCCTTTCTTTGCATTTTCATTTGTGTTATTTTTATTTGTTTCTCATAGGTTGTAGGATTAGTTACCATAACAACTCCTGATTAGGGATTAGGCCTCTTTGAAGAAAATAAAGGATAAGTGGCCAAGGTTAATGGTCTAGTTGATAAAACAAATTTTATCAAGGTCTAAGCCCCTTCATTAGGACTTTATGTTACTACAAATGTGGATTGGGTCATTTCCTACTAGGTTGATGTTACATATGGAAGTTATTGGGAAAGACATAGGTTGATAACTTCCCACATTTTAAAAAAACTAAGGCTATTGCACTGCAGATGAGGCGTGTTGCAAAGGGTATCATGGGGGTTGATACATATAAGGTTGCAAAGGGGATAACTATCTTATCTAGGTGGGCGCTTGGACTGTGGAAGGGCCTTGACCTATTAGATAATGTGGGATATGATTGAAAGGGGGTGGGGTTTGCTCAAGTGGTTCAATTTAAGGTAGATTAAAACTAGGAGGAGAAGAGAACATACTTACAATGGGATCCAGCTCCGTTGCACCAGGATGTACTATATGCAACTCCTATAATGACTACTCTTGCCCTTAGTCCTTCTTTCTTATTCTTTTCTTGGGCTCCTCATACACTTTTTGTAGCCCTTTTCCTGTGTCTCCCTTAGGGGGTTCTCCACCTCTTGGAGTAGTTTCTGATGTTCTTTCTCTTCCTTGTATTTCTTCTTGGTGAATGGGAGTATCCACTTGTTGATCATTATGAGTAGATTTTGACTGGGATGCAGAGTAACTAGGTGATTTAGATTAGTAAGTTTTTTCTTTTATGCCTTTGTTGACATGAGTGTGTGGTATGTGATCTTGAGCTTATCCAAGGTACTTAGAAACTAGGGATTGTTCCTCTATTTGAATTTGAACCATCCAAAACTTATCCAACTAAACCTCTTCTTGTTCTTATTCCTAACTCAAAGATTCCTCTATGGAAAACAATGACGAAGGGCTCTTCAAATAATATTTATCATATAAAATATTTGATTGCTCATCTAAAGGATAATCTCTAGGCTCATTGTTCTTATTTCTAGCTTCTTTTTAGAATTTCCACCATGCTTGCATTTTCTCCTCTTTCCATCCCAACTTTTCTAGCCTTTTGTTGAATCCAATACTCGAACTAGGGTTTCTCTCATACTTTTTCTGATAAAAAGTTTCATACAAATGAAGCTGTTGACACTGAAGTGTTCATTCAGGGGAAGGTTGCAAGAAATACCAATCATGTGGGTACATTGCATGTTCTTTTCTTTTCTACAAGGGACATGGAACATGCACAAGTTTCCTTTTGTCCATACTCTTTATCCTTTGCAAGAAACTTGTGAAAGCATAGTCTGGGTCAAAATCCATTGGTCCTCGAGCATATCTAGCTACATTTATTTAAGCTTATGGTCAAGCATCCTTATTTCTCTTCTCTTTTTAAGAACTATACATTCATCAGGTTGAGTAAATGAAAAATAAACTATTTTTACCTTTCCATTTCTATAGGCAGTATCAACTTCATCAAGCTACCTCAAACATTCAAGTGCAAAAACTCTAGGGGTGACATACTTTAGGAGTTTGTATTCTTTACTTGTAAATCTATATAGCCTAGTAATTGTGCTACCATGAGTAAAAAACAATCCCCTTTCAAAGTTTTCTTTAAAATTATTTGAGAAGCTATAAGTCTTGAGACATGAACCCTAGTGATTAAATTGATTGTATGCTATAGGAATTTTACTTTAAACAAATGGAAACAAGAGGTCCTATGGAGGTAGGGAATCCAAACAGTTACTAGGTCATAGCCTTCTGGTGTATGACACATTTTGGGTTTCAAAGGTGGATACAAATGGTAACACTAATTCAAGATCATGTATATTAGAAGAGAAATGTATGATCTAAAATTTTTCATTATTGAAAATTTTTCTAATTGTGAATGGATTTGTTTCTCCAAGTACAAAGTAAAATCAAGTCTCAAGGGGACTCCCTTTGGCATATTCTTCAAAATTCTAGTACCGCCAAGTGTTCAATACCTACAATTTTTTCATCCTTCTAACCCAATAAACATGACACCATATTGCACACTTGCTTCTCAGATTCCTTGTTGAACTTCAACAATTACATTTTTCCCTTTTATTGATTTTGAAGATGACTCATATTTTTCAGGATATGTAGTAATAACCTCATAACAAGGGTGTACAATCAGAACTAGGTGTCTAGGGAGAGAAGAAGTCTAGACTCTATCTATGAATTTATCTATCACTTGTGCACTCAACTCTTCAATCCTCTTTCTTCTTTGGAACGTTGCTTCTTTTAACTGGGTAGGGTTTTTATATAATTGAGGACCACAAACTAAATCTACCTCATCTTGAAAATTCCTAATGGTCTTTCTACTAGAATTAGAAAAATAAATAATAAACTCTGAACTGACTTGTGATTCATAGCTAATAAAAATTTGGGAGCAATGACAAAAGGACAATCATCCAACCAAAAATTGTTAACAAAATTGGGTTAAAAAAATTATGATTCTGAAGCATCCACTCTACCTATGCCAAAATGGGCTTTGGAAAAGGGTATGGACACCAATCAAAGCATATAGGTAGGTAGGGGATTTTTGTTAGATGTTAGATAAAAAATTGAACACCTAAACAACCCAACACATGCCTTAACAAACAAGGGTTGCACCCCAATGTCACACATGCTTTACAAAAAGTGAGCCAATAATTGAAAATAGAATCTTTTCAATCAAAATATGATCAAACTAGCAAAAATCACCTACTATGTGGTAGGACTAGATTGTAGGATCATAGACACCCAAATACAACATCAACCCACAACGTAAAGAACTTGTAACTGTGCTTGTCCAACTATTGACAAGTAATTAGGTAACAAATAAATGGTATCTAGTTTGTACAATTGTCTAGGTATGAATACATTATCCAATAGAACAAAGATAGTTAGTTTGTGAGCTTGCCAAACTAGCATTTTATGTCCAAAATTTCACACTTTCTGCTAGTATATCAAGTCATGATAGAAATTGATAATTTGTTGAAACACATATTTTGGTCAAATTGTATGAGTTGTTTTAGATATTTTTTTAAATCACTAATTTTGAGCACTAAAATGATTTGTACATTAATTAATTTTGTGAAACTTATTATGAAGTTATGGAGTTTAAAGGGGAAAAAAAAAAAGTTGTGATGCACAAATTATAGAGCCCATACTTTTCTTAGATATCAAGATCACTAACCAGAATAAATCTGCACCTTAACATTTGTTAAATGTCATACTTCGTCACAAGCTAGAAAAAAATTGTTTGAGTTTTAACACATTGAATTGATTAGATTTAATTTTTAATATGGGGCATTACTAACTGTAGTTTGTAATGTGCACATATGTGAATGCTACGTCAACAAACAATCACACTTTTTTTTTACCAACATTGGAAATTATATTGACATACACCTCAAAATCAGTGAGTAGAAGCATATTGATTTATGAAAAATCTGCACCTTAAGGTCTTTTCAATGCCATACCTTACTATAAATTACAATAAATATGATTTAACTTTTAAGATTGATTTGATTTTAAGTATGGAGTATATTGACATTTAGAACAATAATTTAATTTTAGGTATGGAGTATATTAATTGAAAGATAAGAATGCACTTTTTTTTTATCAATATTGGAAACTATATTTACATACACCTCAAAATCAGTGAGCAGATACATATTGATTTATGAAAAATCTGTATCTTAAGATCCTCTAATTGCCATACCTTACTATAAATTGCAATAAATATTATTTAACTTCTAAAATTGATTTGATTTGAGTATGGAATATATTGACATCTAAACTTCTAAGATTAATTTGATTTGAGTATGAAATATATTGACATCTAAAACAATAATTTAGTTTTACCTATGGAATATATTAATTGAAAGTGGCAAACACCACAAAAATATTGAAATAATTGAAGTATGGAACACTCTCATATCTGCCA
Source organism: Cunninghamia lanceolata (assembly GCA_027924645.1). NCBI lineage: Eukaryota > Viridiplantae > Streptophyta > Pinopsida > Cupressales > Cupressaceae > Cunninghamia > Cunninghamia lanceolata. The sequence goes on along the minus strand of BSBN01000553.1, from coordinate 16,311,488 downwards.
TAAGAGGTAATAAACGAAATAAGAAAGGTCCACAGTTAGATAATACCTTTTGCTCTCGGTGGAGGACAAGTTACCTTCAATAATTTTTGTGGTGTTCCATACTAACAGTGGATTAGCTAGAGCAAGGTAACGCAATATCTTATAACCACGTTAACTTTCTTATGTATTTGTAATAAGCGGACAGTCACCTGGAACTGAATGACTATGACTTCAAATTTCTAATAAGCTTTGTAGTTTCATGGCCTGAGAAAAAAGTAAAGGGAAGAAGAGATTATAAGGCTTCAGTGATGGCAAATTATTGTGCTTCTGGAAGGCAGTGTGTGGTGTGGGTTGAGAAGTATTTGAGGAACTGCGTATGTGGAATCAGAGATTATGTGTCTCTTGGTTTTGGGTTCATCGGTGTGTTCAGTTGCGCTGTTGCACAAGTGCCTCAGATTATTGCCAACTTCAAGAATGGATCCGCAGAGGGTATTTCTTTTGGTTTTATCATGACATGGCTTGTGGGGTAAGCAAGTAATCAACCAATCCCACTAAATCAATTGTGGTTTTAAATTTTATTACTCTATTTGATTTTGAGCTTTGTATTATTAGAGTTTTTTTTAGTTTTTAATAATATTAAGCGAGTTGTAGCCACAAATGGGTGCTCAATTTCATAAAGGAACATAACATTGTATAATTAGAGTTGTTAAGGAATATTGGTGTTTTTCCCTGACGAAATTGTTGGTAGTTCTGTTGAGTAGAACTTATTGTGAATCTGCCCTGCATTTGATGGTGTTTGTAGGGACATGTTTAATCTTGTTGGGTGTTTCCTGGACCCGGCAACTGTAAGTCTTTAAAGCCTCAATATAATATAGTGTTGTTATCGTACCATTTTACAGTTTCCGCTGCTTTCAAATATTATCATTAACTTGACTGTTTTTCTAAATAATGGGCCGGATAGTGTTCAATAATTTAATTTGGTGTAGACATATTCGGGCCGCCGTACTATTGACTGTAGTGCTGCAGTCATTGGTAATCCAACAAGGTACCTAGTAAAAGAATTTGCAGTAGAAAATGAATATTTTTTTGGTTTTAAAGCTTTTCATCTAACTAGAAAAATTTAGGACTATTCTTATCACACTTTATTTAAATATCATCTATTTCAATAGTTAAACAATCAATAGCAATTTTACATCTCATTGACAATAAAAAAATGTTAAATATTTGCCCTGATTTTATTGGCCAAAATTAACCTTTGACTGTTGTAATGGATGATATTTAAGAACAGCCCTCTTATCATGCCCTCTTATAGGGAAGGCATTCCAACCGAAAGGCTTGATACATATGCAAGACGATTGAAACAATCTCAACCATTGTCACTAAAGATTCTTTAAACAAACAAATATGACAGCAGATTCAAAATGACAAACAAAATAATCATACAAGATATATGTAGACACAGAGAATAAACTTTTTATTGTAGTTGAAAAAATCAGAGAGCTACAGCTCTTTATTACAATGTATATAAATATGCAACAATGGAAACTAAATAGAAAAAATAGAAAATAACAAACCAAAGATAGCATGATTTACATGCATCATAATGCAACACAAAAGTTGGCAAATTCCTAAAATCATCTAACTAAAACTAACTAAGAAAATAGAAATTCTAAAATGGAAACTGCACATCTGGCACAGTGCCAGCAATTATCCAACATACTCCCCTTTGATGTGGAGAGGAATCACAATACGATCTCGAAGCATCAAAAACTGAACCTTTGCAATCGCCTTGGTGAAAACTGCTTCTTTCTTTTGCACCAAATCTCTAATAAAATGATATTTCAGATCAAAGTGTTTAGTTCTACTATGATGCTCTTTGAACTCCAAAAAACCAAACCAGAACCAAAAGTAAAACAAATACCAGAGGTAGACTTTCGGTCATCCACAATACCTCCCCAATCAGAATCACTGAAACCAACTAGATTAAATCCTTTAGAACTGTAGTAATGAATGCCAAAAGCAAGAGTTCCTTTCACATACCTCAAAATTTTTTTAGCCGCCTTCTGTCATGTACCTTGAAACAAGAGAAACTGCATAAGCAATATCAGGCCTTGTGTGGGTTAGAAACATTAGACTGCCAACAACACTTCTATAAGCTGTCCCATCAACTCTTTTAGCACCATCCTCTTTACACAACACAACTCCATGAGAAATTGGAGTGGAGGCTGGTTTACAATCAACCATATCAAACTTCTTCAACATATCCTTGGCATATTTTGTTTGACAAAGGAAAATTTCATCCTTACTTTGATAAACCTCCATGCCTAGAAAATATTGCATACGGCCTAAATCTTTCATTTCAAACTCATTCATGAGTCACCCAACTGGAACATTCAATCTTTGTAGGATTCTTTTCATGTTCAACATGTGAATACTTATGCCGGTACAACTTCTTAAACACATTCCTGACCTTTCTCCAATTTGATCCATCTATCCATCCATAATTCATCAACATACAATCTATCATAGATTCCCTCTTCCACTCTTTATTCCAACACATCTTTTGAGAATGATTCCTCAATCCACAAATACTACAAGGATGAAGATCCCAACAAGTTTCCATCTTATGTCCTTGCCTCTTACAATATAAACACTCCAAATTTTGGTTTTCTTGAACTGATTTATTTGTACCTGTATCTATAATATCATCTTCTTTTCCTTTACCTCTAACATATCCAAAACCAATTTTCTTCATGATTTTCAAACCAACATTATCATCAAAACAACTAGAGATGTTAGCAAATTCATTATCATTTTCTTCCTTACATTCTTCATTTTCCTCCTTACATTCTTCAGTAAAAGCAACTCCAACAAACCTACCAAATGATTCATCAAAAGAACACAAATCATCTATGTCACATGAGACTTCACAAACTGAAGGCTTTGATTTCAAACATTCATTTTCTTTTTTCAATTTTGATATTTCTTCTTTCTGTAAACTATTTTCCTCTTCTAATTTCTTCATCTTTTCTTCTAAATCTTCATTCATTTTTTTAACCTTATCAAACAACTGCAACTCTTCTTCTAATTTTTTATTTTTCTTTTGGACTTTCACCAATTCTTTTTCCAGAATATCATTTTCACATAAATTTGCATACCTTTCCTTTCCTAACTCCTTTATCCTTTCCATATATTCTACATTAATCTTCTTAACTTTTATCAATTCTTTCTCCAAAAGATCTTTTGTACACATTAAATTTTTATTTTCTTTCTTTCCCTTTTTACCAATCTTTCCCATTGATTTTAACCACACAAAAGAACCACTTAAATTACACCTTTTTTTTTTTTTTTGAGAAACCTTAGCTCTACTAATTTCTTCCAATGGATTCACACTTTCCAAGCATTAGATGCTGCAAAATCTTTTACCACAACATATTAATGAACCCATTCAAGATTACACTACTACTGCTATAACATGCTCCTCAAAGAATCTACTCAAAACTTATTTTCCCATAGCTCAAAAATATTTTACACACTTCTCATATGATCAAAGGAAAAACAACCCAGACAACAATCTTTTATAACCCTCTCCCTGGATCAAAATGCTCTAATACCAAATGAAGATTCTTTAAACAAACAAATATGACAGCAGATTCAAAATGACAAACAAAATAACCATACAAGATATATGCAGACACAGAGAATAAGCTTTTTATTGCAGTTGAAAAAACCAGAGAGCTACAGCTCTTTATTACAATGTATATGAATATGCAACAATGGAAACTAAATAGAAAAAACAAAAAATAACAAACCAAAGATAGCATGATAATACGTGCATCATCATGCAACACAAAAGTTGGCAAATTCCTAAAAGCATCTAACTGAAACTAATTAAGAAAATAGAAATTCTAAAATGAAAACTGCACATCTGGCACAGTGCCAGCAATTATCCAACAGTCACGTTTTCTCGTTTTTGTTCATTGTATTCTTCTCCACCCGTCACCCTTGATGGCCTTTGCTGGCCGTTTTTCGCCTGCAATACCTAGATTTTTAGCCGATAGACTATTTAAATGAGAAACAAGCTACCTGAAAACCTTTCCCAGCAGTTCGATCAATCGGTTTTGTCCAATATTCCGGCAGTCAGATAACTGCTTTTCTGTTCCGTCCGTAGTCATTCTCGGGTTGTCCAATAAGACGGTTTCGTCTGTATTCTGTTTACCCTATTTTTTCAGTTTTGGCCAACATAACAACTATGATTACTCTTGTCACCTAAACATAACAACTATGCCGATAGAAGTTTTGGCCAACTATACCCCCACCCAAGGTTGGGTGGGAAGCTATAGTTCAGCAGCTTCAAAATTTGAACCAGCTAAACCGGTTAGTCGAGCAAGGTAAGAGCCCCCCACTCCCCGACCCTCATTGATACGAAAAATTCTCCCAACAATTCAATAATTTTGGATATGCCAGCCTTTCGACCCCTTTTCCATTTTTGTCCCAACGGCTCTTCTGAAATGACCTTAAAACTTTTTACCTATCAAAATTATGTGGATATATTTGTTATTAAAATATTATAAATTTTAACTATGTCTATATATTTGTTAATTAAAATATTATAATAATAATTATGTAGATATAATTGTTAACTATGCAGATACATTTGTTATTAAAATATTATAACTATGCCCATTATATGTGTTAATTAAAATATTATAATAAAAATTATGTGGATATATTGGTTAAATATTTAAAAAGTGTTAAATGCTCATATCCCAATTCAATTTGATCTATCAAAAATTATTTCCCAGTATTTGTTGTCACCATTCATGCAGTTCCGTATTCATGGAATTTGGATAAATTTTCTTCAATTGTCAATTAATTATCATGGCAATAACAATTATAGCAGAGTCCAGTAAAGGTATGGTTTACTTATTTTTTTTAAAGAGCTGTAATAGTTAGGAACCAGCTGCCCTATAATTTCATTTATGTTTTCTTAAGCTAGCACTTTTACTTTCAATAAATTCACCAAGCCTGATTTGATTTAAAATTTTATACATTTGTTGGTGAATGTAATTTTCATTTATTTTTTCTTTAGCTAGCATCTTTGCTGTCAATAAATTCACCAAGCCTAATTTGATGGTCTTGTTTTGATATGTTATTAATTTGATGGTCTTGATTTAAAATTTTATAAACTTGTTGGTGAATGTAATATTGATATCATTAAAAAGTTAAAACAGGTTGTTTCTACCTATATCTTTTTAATGTAATTTAATATGTTGTCATAAACCTATCGCAAATCTGTTGCACACAAAAAACCATGCAACTGCTAGTAATAGGTTTGTTTTGCCTTTGGGGCCAAATTCCACCAAGTACGGTTTCTTCTGAAACAACAATTTTGTTTTCCCTGCATTAAAATATTACAATACTTAAACACCGTTTTAAATTATTCACTCGGCCTTGATATGTCAATTGCCTTCTACACTAGTGCTTGGTAATCGCAATCTTGGAAATAACACAAAGCCTTTATTAAAGTCTACCATATTATATAATGATATTTTAAAATATTTTCCATCAAAAGCTCATGAAGATTTAGTAACAATACAGCTCCCACCCATAAATGATTGTCTCGAGTCAAATATTAACAGGTTCAATAAAGAGTGGAAAAACTAAAGAGTGTGGTGGTTGTGAGAGTAGAATGTGGTGAGATTATTAGCATGAAGAGAAATGGAAAATGTAGGGAAATAAAGACAAAGACCAACAATTTACTGGTAGAGATCATTTCAGTTTTTAGCATGCAATAATAACGAGTGAGTGAGTGTATATTTTATAGTTCTGACATTATTAGATAGATAGGTGTTCATTATATAAGAGTTTGAAGATTTAATTCTTTCAGTTCTCTCCTTTTCACTAGCTTTGACTACTTTTCTTCTCTTCTTTTTGGGGTTTATATATATTTGCAATTTGTTATATAGAAATAATTATTAGTGAAAAACATTTCAAATCATATTAGCCTTCAACTTATTTATCTTTTGAGGTTTGGACGCATGTCAAGTTGACTTTCCTTTATCTTGGATTAGATTGCAAGTACACTTATGTCTTAATTAAGTTTATTTTGCATATAAAGCTAACAAAACTCTAAAATATATTAGCCTTGAGCCTACTTATTCTTAGTGATAACGTACAAAATATTAAGTGTTAACCTATTTACTCTTTTTACTTTTTCAAACTTGAGTTTTTTTTTTTTAATTGTATCGGAGATGTAATTTTGTCAAAGGGATATAATTGTGCCCATATAATTGCACCCACGATCATGTTCTTTAAATTCAAACATGTTTCCTTTGTATCTCAAGCCAGCCTTTTTGCTAAATTGAATTGTTGTCAATTGGCTTAATCACCAAATATTTGAATTAAATGTATCAAATGTCATATTTAAGAACAAGCCCTAGGACAGTAGCTCAATACAAAATCACATCAGAAGATCATCAAAGTGATTGGAAATAATATCACAAGAATAATTATGGCATTTACATTATGCACCTCAAATACTACACTGAAAACATTTAGGCATTCCACATTTTTGTGTCCTTTATTTCTTCAAACATTATGAAATCAACAACAGAATTTGACTAGGAGCTAAGGAAGTTGCATACTTCACTCCTCTTATAGAAAATCCCCAAAGGCACTTTTAAGTGTCACATCATGATATATATAAAACAAAGAAGAACAAAATTACATAAGAGAAAGTAGCTAAAAGGGTTGTACATCTAAGAGCCATTACAAATCAAACATTACAACAAGATCTCATCAGAAATACCACAACAACATTTTTATAATAAATAAAAAACATGAAGCTATAGAAACAATCCCAACAACCATGACAAACTGATTACACTAGCATAACAACAACAACAACTAGAAACATAGCACCAATGAGAAATGAAATAGCAACGTTGCAACAAGTTAAGGCTTTATAAAACTATATAAAGTCATAGTTTTTTATTGAAGATGTTTCATATCTCTATGATTGACATCACATTGATTGACTTAGACTTTGTTGATTTGAAGATGAATTTGTTCTAGCTAATTGGCACTTCCTTTATTGATCTTTGACAAAATCTATAGCTAAGATGATAACAAATCAATTTGAAGGACAATGTTAGATTAAATCCTTAGAGATATAGACAGAGAGGGACACAAAAAGAGGTAGAGATATAGAGAGATAAAGAGGGAGAGAGAGAGAGAAACATAGAGAAAGGGATATATATATATATAAAGAGAAATAGAGATAGAGAGAGAGAGAGAGATGGATAAATACAAAGGAAGACAAAGAGATAGAGAGACAAATATGGAGAGAAAGAGAGATAGAGACATAGACAAATAAAGAGGGAGAGAGAAAGAAAGGGAAAAAGAGAAAGATGGTAAGAGAGAGATAGAGAAAAATAGAGACAGAGAGAGGAGACATAGAAAGGAAGGGAAAAAGAGAGGTAGAGAGGTAGAGAAAGATAGATAAAGATAGAGTGGTAGAAAAAGATAGATAGAAAGATGATGAAAAAAAATAGAGATAGAGATATAAAGAGATAAAGTGGGAGAGAAAATGAAAGAGAGATGCTAAGAGAAAGAGATATACAGAAATAAGAGAGAAAGAGAGAAGGGGAGATAGAGAGTCATTTATAAAGATTGAGAGGTAAAGAGAAGAGACAAAGAGACATACACAAAGATAGAAAGAAAGAGAGAGGAGATAGAGAATTAGACAGAGAGGGACACAAAGAGAGGTATAGACGTGATAGAGAAAGGAAGAAAGAAAGAGAGAAGGGGAGATAGACATATATAAATATAAAGAGAGAGGGGTAAAGGGAATAAGATATATATATATAGAGAGAGAGAGATAGAGAGATCGGATTAGATAGAGATGGACATAGAAAGAGGTAGACATATAGAGAGATAAAGAGGGAGAGATATGGTAAGAGAGAGAGAGAGATAGACAAAGATAGATGAAGAAAGGAGACAAAGAATGGAAGAGAGAAATAGAAAAGGGGACATATATATATATATATATATATATATATATATATATATATATATATATATATATAGAGAGAGAGAGAGAGAGAGAGAGAGAGAGAGATGGTAAGAAATAATAAAGAAGAGAGATCAAGATAGAGAATGAGAGATAGAGGAAGAAAGAAGGGGAGAAATTATAGAGACATGGACAAATAGAGAGGAAGATAAACAGATAAAGAGAGATAGAGAAATAATGATGGTGAGAAAGAGAGATAGAGCTATAGAGAGGTAAATAGGGAGAAGGATAAAGAAAGATAGAGAGATAGAGAAAGAGTTAGAGAGAAAGAGGTAGAGAGAGAAGAAGAAGAAGAAGAAGACAGATAAAGAGATATCTCAAAAGAATTTGGATTGATATGATTTTGCCCACTAAACCATTCTTATGTGGATTTGGATTTGTTCTGAAACAAAAAGAAAACAAGGTAAGATTAAATGATGTCATTCGAGATTTAGCAAGGAAATTTCATTGGGTGACTTGTTGTATCAATAAAAGTATTGAGCTTGTCATTTCCAATGACCCTTCCGCTTTGTCAACTAGATATGAAATCAAATTCTCTTTGACTTGACATGTGGATATCCTTAGAATAAAGTGTACATTATTTGTTTTATATGGGGTGTTCCATGTACTTTTTAAAAGGATGGTTTGCGAGGAGAAAACTTTGCAAGGCTAAAAAAAAAAAACTAAAACTCAACATTTTTAACTTAACTTATATTCGGATGTGTTGTATTTTCAAGGACAATTGGAAGGAAGGAAGGCTTACCTAATAAAATAATATACATATATAATGAAATATTATATATTTATAAATATTCTATATATTATATATATACATATTTATATTTAATATTAATATATATTTAGTATGTAATATTTATATACATTTAATATATAATATACAATATAAATATTTGATATTAAATATCAAATATGTTTAAATAACATAACAACTTCAAATGTTATACTATAAAATAATATTATATACCTTATAAAATATATTATATTTATATATTTATATGTATAATATAATATTATAAAATTGTTTAGTTAGATTAAACATATAATATACTTAACATTTATATTTATTTATAAATTAATTGTATTTATTTTATGTATAATATATAATTATATTTATTATTATATAGTATTTTTTATATAATGTAAATTATTTATTTATAGTTTAATTGTATTTATTTTATATATCATATATATAATATCTAACATAATTATACTTATTATTGTATACTATATTTTATATAATGTGAATTATTATATATTTTAAAAATAATTATATAGTATAAAAATCATATATATATATTTCTACCTATCATTAAATACATATATCTATAACATAGATTCAAAATATAAAATAATACATATATTATATAATAATACATATATCTATAATATAGATTTAAGATATAAAATAAATATTTAGTTACATAACAAGTATAAATAAAAATAAAATATACATATAATTTACATCATATAGAATATAAGATACCTAATAAATATAGTTACAATAGGGATTTTCTATATAGAATAGTTATATAATCATGCAAGAGAGAGGGAGAGATTACAACTCTCTCAATATGAGACTACTAAAGTAAAAGAATAGCACAAAGGATTGTGTCTGTACAATTATGCTCATCCAAATTTCATTTGTTTTTATTTGATTGAATTTTGTTTACATGAATTAATTGAATTTCAACTCAATTTTCTCCCTAAATAAAGGCAGAGAGGAAGAGAAAGACACAAGTTTAGGGGATAACCTCAAAAAATTTTGTGTTAAAATACTTCTTGATAAATAGAAAACCAAATATTCTTCTTATTCAAGAAACCAAAACATAAGTGTTGATGAAGAGCATGGCTATCCAATGAAAGTATGGTTGTTCCTTCAAATAATGTTTCGGTGATTTAGTTACAACTTGGTCCCCTAATTTTTCTCTTAAAGATTTTTGTCTGAAAGAGAGATGGTAAGAGAGAGATAGAGAAAGATAGAGAGACAGAGAAAGGAAAAGAGAAAGAGAGATAGAGGAAGAAGGAAGGGAAGATAGAGATGGAGAGAGAGGGGGAATAAAGTGAAAGAAGAGAGAAGAATATAAAGAGAGATTGATAGAATAGAGAAAAAGAGAGAAATAGATATAAGAGATAGAGAGGCATAGAAATAGAGAAAAGAAGTGAAAAGAGAGGGGGGGAGGGGTAGAGAACATAGAGAGATAAAGGAGACAAAGATAGAGATATAGAGAGAGGTATAAATATATATATATATAGAGAGAGAGAGAGAGACATAAGTCACTGTGATAATTGTGATGAAATTCTTAGCATACAAAATCTAACCTACAACCAATCTAATTTGCTTGTTTTTAAATGGGCTATCAACCACTAACTTGAGAATCCATGAGTTTGACTCCAACCATCATAGATCCTATCTAATATTCTCACTCAAATATATCCTTAACTAGCACACATATGCCCTTCCTTCACACAAAAGTGTTAAAATGATTACCTATACACAACCATTGATAGAATAGCTTAAACAAACTATAGCTAATTCAATTTTCAATGTAACATGTATTTGGTTGCAGCTCAAGCTTACATATGTGTCAACTGAATCAATCATATAGTATCAATGAAATACTAATCAAATTAATGTACAAATGAGTCAAGGGCAATTGAAATCAAACAATTTTAAAGTGTCTCCACATACAAACTTGAAGAAGCACACTCATTGTTTACTACCATTCCAGTCTATTTTCATTTTCACAAAAACAAAAAAGCATCAATAAGTAGATTATAAATATTGCAATAATGACTAGCTATGGAATTTTAGAATTTCATTCCTTTGTAATTGAAGGTTTAACTGTACTATTAGGGGTGATCAATTTATTGCAATTAAATGATGGATGGAAAACAACCATGCTCTCTTCTCAAGAAATTCTAATGTTCAATGTGCAATTATAAAGGAACCACTAATTACTTTTACCTACAACACTAGAGTGCAATTTCTAGTAATTAAAAATATCTTCTATATGATCTACTTTTCAAATTTAGAAAATGTTTTATTCCAATGAAAATGATGTACTTGAGTAATTTTTTTTATTTCAACAAAGCTCTAGAACCAATAACTTCTATGATTTGTGATTGGCCCGAGATTTGTCCCCTCTTACAATGAACAAAATATTTTCTATACTTGTTTGTAGATACCAATGTAGTTTTATATGGCACTGGTACAGAGTCTTCTAAAATCAAATTAAATTATATTGGTCAAAGCATTCCTCAAGATTCTAGGTTCACTTTGTTGCCTATTTCTGAGTTTTCCGTATGAATATATATAATGTATTTTTGTCATTCATGTCCTGCAGTTGTATACAATTATGAGCATTATTCTAGTTTTCCAAACTATATACTATAATTATGCCTTCAAGTGGTGGACACTGATGAAAGAGAAGGCTCAATCTAAGGTTGTGATCTTTATATATCTAATCTATTTCATAGATTAGATTGATTTTAAATAATGACAAGGAATCCAGATGTATTAACGTATAATATTTTTTAATAAATTTATTCAACATAATTAGAATGTACACAAAGTAGTGTTTGATAGCAAATTATCACATGTAGCAGTCAAAAGACATATACAACAACCTTTGTGGACTTTTTTGTAATGCCCATTGGGCTTATTTATTTTGTAGCTATCATTTCTTGACTTTGTTGTTTTACATTTAGTTTTATGGTTGAGTTATTGGCAGTGTGGTTGTGTGCCATAACTCCCTTGTAAATTTGAAACTCTATATATTGATGCCCTATATCTTCATCTCTAAGGCAATTTGGGCTTTTGTATGTTTGTTGTTTTATGATTAGCAGATCACTAGTTTGTTCTTATTTACCTTCATTTGGTATCAGAGCCAGTTTATTTGTATGAGAGATCTTGAGTTTTTGTAACTACTGCTAAGGTTGTGAGGCATGTGTTGGCTAAGAGTGAGCACACAATGATACATATTGTAGTTGAGAGTCTCACATAGGCATCCAAGAAGAGAGGAGGCTATTGTTCGCACTACGAATTGGGTAGAAGAAATCAAGGCTGCTCTAGTTGTTTACTTTGTCTAAAGTGGAGAGAAGGAGGAGGCCTGTTATGTGAAGACCGGCGGTTTTCAAAATATGGCTACTTGCAAGAGGCGTGTTGGTAGACATGCAAATAGAAGAAGGAGGCATGTTGGCAAGTGTGAAAGGGAGAAGTTGACTTCAAAGGAGGTTGTGTTCCTTTACCACATGAAAATTCTTATTAAAAGGCTCTCTCTTATTTATCACGTATAGGAAATAAGAAGTTGGCTCCTTCTTTAAAAAGGATTTTTTTTTTTAAATTACTTTTCTTTAAGTTTTAGTAGCCACGTGAAAGGCTAACAAAAAGTCTTATTCCTTCATTTTAACAAGTGAAAGTAAAAGCTTTAATAGGCCGTGTGAAAGTTTTTTACTTTAAAAAAAAAGTGAGTAAAAGTTTGATGGAAAATTATATTTTTAAGTTTTAAAAAAGGTATTAAATATTTATGTTGCCTTTTTTTATTCTTAACAAAAGAAATGCATACAAAGGTTGGTTAGTAGTGATATGTTTATCATTGGAATTTGTTTTTAAGGGGTTATAAATTCAAAACCTTTCAAGGTGTAATCATTTTGTAAAATGATAAATGAATCATTTATAATTAAGTGCATTATCGGTTGAAGCTGACACTTATACACCAAGATAATATAATATAAAAATCTCTTTGGTGTGGGTCCTATTTGAAGGGACGGAGAGAGTATCCATTTGCAGAGATCTCTCTAAGTTTTTTGTGTTGAGCCTTTGAGATATTTTACATATTTCTCTTATGGCAAATATGGCATGAAATGTTATGTCTAACAGATTAATTCCCATGTTTGAAGGGGACAACTTTATATATTGGTGTACTAGGATGCAAACCCTACTCAAACCCAAAGATTTGTGGGAAATTCTACAAATAGGGTATGTAGAACTAGATAGAACTACATTTAATGCATTAAATGATCAAAAAGAGAGAGAATACAAAGAAAATGTAAAGAAGTATAATGAAGCCTTATTTTTTATTCAAGGTACAATTAATCAGGCAATTTTTCCTAGGATAAGTGGTGCTAGTAATTCTAAGCAAGCATGGCAAATTCTCAATAATGCTTATCAAGGTGCACGAACTGCAAAACTATAGACAATGAGGAAAATTTTTGAAAATGTAAAAATGGTCAATAGTGAAAGTGTAAATGAATTTCTAACAAAGGTAGAAGGCCTAGTTAGTCAAATGAAAGTTCTAGGAGAAAATATGGATGACAAGCATGTCATTGAAAAAATTTTAAGGAGTTTAGTTCCTAAATTTGATGGTGTAGTTTTTACAATTGAGATTTCCAAAGATCTCACAACTATGCAAATAGATGAACTAAGTGGAATATTGTTAACTACTGAAGAAAGAATGAAAAATAATGAGGAAGGTCTAGAACAAGCATTTGCCTCTAAAGCAAGCATAAGAGGTAAAAGAAACACATTTTTTAGGAACCAAAATAAAAATGAATACAAAGGTGACTCTAGCAATTCTAGAGGAAGAGGTGATAGTTTTAGAGGAAGAAGTAGCAACTTCAGAGGAACAGGAAGAGGAAGAGGTAGAAATAATGGGGGAGATAAAAAGAATGTCCAATGTTTTCATTGCAACAAGTTTGGACACTATGCATCAAAATGTTGTAGTAAATATGGTGAAACAGAAAAGAGAAATGCTCACAATACTATTGAAGATAGACAAAATTTGTTTATTTCTTCTTCCAATACAAATGTTAGTGAGAATAATGTATGGTACATTGATTTTGGATGTTCATCGCATATGACATCTAATAAAAATTTATTTATCAATCTAGATAAAAACCATCATAGTATAGTGGTATTAGGAGATAATCAATCTCATGGAACCAAAGGCAAGGGTACTATTGTAGTTGCAATAGAATATAGTGAGGTAAAATATATCAATGAAACATTATTGGTTCCAACACTCAAAAAGAATTTATTGTCAGTTGGACAAATGTTGGAGCAAAATTATCAGGTGACCTTTGATGATAAAGAGTGCATAATAAGAGACAAGTTAAAAAGAAATGTAGTTGTTGCAAGAGCAAAAATGACAGGTGATAGGATGTTTCCTCTCCATTTAACCCAAGGAAACCAAGCATTAAGGTCTAGTGAAATGAATGAAAGTAGAATTTGGCATCAAAAATATGGCCACCTCAGCTTTAGTGGGTTAATTTGACTCAAGAAATTTAAAATGGTTGAGGGTCTATCATTCATTGAAAATACAAAAGAAGTGTGTGAAGAATATGTTGTTGGCAAACAACATAGAGCTAGCTTTCCAGTTGGTAAATCCAGTAGAGTTAAGCAGCATCTTGAGATAATCCATACGAATTTGTGTGGTCCTATAGAAACACCTTCTTTAAATGAATCAAAGTATTTTCTAACCTTCATTGATGATTACTCAAGAAAAACTTGGGTATATTGTTTGGTAAGTTTGTAGAATGTAAGAGGTTGGTTGAAAAACAAAGTGGTAAATACATCAAAGTGATAAGGTCAGATAATGGAGGTGAGTACAAATCAAACCAGTTTCTAGATTTCTATAAAAATCATGGAATCAAAAGAGAGTTCACTACTTCTTACACTCCACAACAAAATGGAGTTGCTAAAAGAAAGAATAGAACCATTGTTGAAATGGCAAGGAGTGTGATGAAAGAGAATAATTTAGATAAGATGTTTTGGGCAGAAATAGTATACACAACTGTATATCTTCTCAATAGGAGTCCTACAAAAGCAGTTAAGGGGATGACTCTTGAACAAGCATTGTCTAGGGTAAAGCCATGTGTTGAACATTTGAGAGTATTTTGGTGTGTTTCTTATGCACACATACCAAAGGAAAAAAGGTCTAAGCTAGATGATAAAGACCTAAAATATATTTTTATTGGGCATGGATCAGAAAATAAAGCATATAGATTGTATGACCCAATAGGAAAGAAGCTTATTATAAGTAGAGATGTGGTATTAATTGAAGCAATAGAGTATACCAAGGAAAATGAAACAAAGAGAAAAGAGATAATGATTAATGAAGTTGAAGAAGAAGAACAAAATGAACCTGAGTCTTCTAGTACAGGAACAAGAAAGTATCAAAAATATCAAAGGAGGACAGAAAAGAATCATCCATCAACTCTTATGTTGGATCCAAACTTTAAGAAAATGAAAAGAAGATCACAAGCAAAAGTGAATTATGCTTTGATGACTCAAATCATGGAACATAATGAGCCACAAACATTTGAACAAGCTCAAGAAAAAGAAGAGTGGGTTGAAGCAATGAATAGTGAGATAGAAACAATTGAAAGGAATGACACATGGGATTTGGTTCAGCTACCTCCTAGTAAGGAAATTGTTGGTACAAGATGGGTGTATAAAACTAAGTATAAATCTAATGGAAGCGTTATTAAACATAAGGCTAGATTGGTAGCCAAAGGATATACTCAACAAGAAGGTATTGATTACATTGAAACATTTGCACCTGTAGCACGAATGGATACTATCAAATTAGTTTTAGCTTTGGTAGCTCAATAGAGTTGGGTAGTTTATCAAATGGATGTAAAGAGTGCCTTTTTGAATGTATATATTGATGAGGAAGTGTATGTTTCTCAACCTAGAGGTTTTGAATTACCTTCTAAAGAACATTATGTTTATAGATTAAAGAAGGCCTTGTATGGTCTTAAGTAGGCACCAAGAGCATGGTATTCAAGGATAGATTCATACCTACAGCAGAAAGGTTTCTTAAGAAGTCAGTCAGATCCAAATCTTTATATTAGGATCTCAGCTAAGGATATTTTTTTCTTAGTTCTCTATGTTGATGATCTTATCTACACTAGGAACAATTCAGATTTGTTTGCAGAGTTTAGTGCAGCTATGGTTTCTAAATTTGAGATGACAGATTTGGGGTAGATGCACTATTTTCTTGGTATAGAAGTATGGCAAAACAAAGGTGAAATAATTATGTCTCAAAAAAAGTATGCTTCAGACATCCTACAGAAATTTTAGATGAATAGTTGGAAACCAGTTGCAACACCCATTGAAATTGGACTTAAGTTGTCTAACTTGGATATGTCAGATCAAGTGGACCCCACTATATATAGGTAGTTGATTGGCAGTTTGATCTACTTAACTACTACTTGACCAGATATCACATATGCAATGAGGTTGGTATCTAGGTTCATGTCAGAACCTAAGCAAACACATTGGAGTGTAGCTAAGAGGATTCTTAGATATGTCAGAGGGACATTGAGTTATGGTCTTAGATTTTAGCATTCAAAGGATAGTAAGTCGATTGGTTATACAGATTCACATTGGGCAGGTTCCATAGATGATTGAAAGTCTACTTCTGGTTATACTTTTAGTCTTGGCTCAGCAGTATTCTCTTGGAAGTCCAAGAAATAGCCAACTGTATCACTTTCTACAGCAGAGGCAAAGTATAAAGCTGCAACATTTGCAGCATGCCAAACAATGTGGTTGAGATGACCATTGGAGGATTTGCACTAGATACATAATGGACCTACCTTGTTGTATTGTGACAACAAGAGTATTATACAAATGACTAAGAATCCAATGTTTCACAGAAGGACCAAACATATTGAGATTCAACATCACTTCATTAGAGAGTTGGTTCAACAGGGATTGACTGAGATTATGTACTGCAGTACAGAGGATCAGATAGCAGATATCTTCACGAAGCCTCTATCTCATGACAGGTTTGAGACACTTAGAAATCTACTCCAAGTTCTTCCCAATGGTCATTATGGGGGGGAATGACAGCAAATTATCACATGTAGTAGTCAATAGACATGTGCAGCAACCTTTGTGGACTTTTTTGTAATGCCCATTGGGCTTATTTATTTTATAGCTATCATTTCTTGACATTGTTGTTTTGCATTTAGTTTTATAGTTGAGTTATTGCAATTGTGGTTGTGTGCCATAACTCCCTTGTAAATTTGGAACTCTATATATTGATGCCCTACCTCTTCATCTCTAAGGCAATTTGGGTTTTTGTATGTTTGTTGTTTTGTGATTAGCAGATCACTAGTTTGTTCTTATTTGCCTTCAATGTTAAAGTATGATAAAAATGATAACAAGAATGCAGAGCCTATGAAGATGCTAAAGAATGCGAACACTTTACCTATATCTGTTGTTTTGACTCAACATAGGTCCAACACAGCGAGGGACCTATCTTACAAGTAATATACTTGTATTCCCTGCATATGTTTCTTTTAGTTAAGGGTTACTTACACATGATAAATCATGGCTAGACTTATCAAGTATGTCTGTAATTAAAAGGCAATATTATGTTGTTTACCTATTGAGTAAACTTGGTTGTTACCTTTTTGGACTATACCAAATCAAAGCACTTTTTGACTGAAATCATGATCATGTCTTATTAAAATGTATTATGTTTTTCATGTCTGCAAGATCTCTAGGAAGAAATCACACTCCTAATTCTAGTTCAGATCTATTACAAGCTTGTAGAAGAAGAACAAGCTACCCCTTAAACTAGTCATCACTAGACAAGGAAGAATTGTTTACCAATTTTATACCTCCAAGTCCTAGGAATTCCAGTACCATACTTCGCTCTGTATGTTTTTATGCATTGCAGTACATTTAATTGACTCAAGTAAGATGAGTGCCTACCTAGATAGCAACCATTATAATAATTGATTTCTACTTCCATGTTTCTACCTAGGTAGTTTCAATTATATTCTTTGTTGGAGGGCTCAGCTACTTGAGCTTGCCTACTTAAAATAACATTATTTCAAGAAGCTCTTACTCTGCTCAAATGGAAGGGAAATCTATTCTTATAGTAACAGGAAGGAAACTTCTGCAGGTAACTGTAAAACACCTTTTTTTTTGGTATTTCTTAATATGAAGGGATTCAAATTGTCAAGAGGTTGTGTAATTATTGGTGTTGTGCAAATCTAGGGAATGGTTGGTGGTGCAATGCAAGATTAGACGTCTAGCCAGTTAGGAACTTGGTTGGGATGGTTTATGGCTACTATCTATATGGGTGGAAGACTTCCACAAATCCACTTAAATGTGAGTTCTATAAATTGACTTTTATAGATTGTATATACTACTGGAACATTATTATGTTTATGCCTACAAATAAAACATCACCAGTATTTTCCTACTAGACAAATTCGTTAAACTATTGGGTTGCACTTGTTTCAAGACAAATCTCTTATGGTCAAATTAAAACTATGATTAATGGGAAATTTGGCTGTAGATTAAGCAAGGAGCTGTTAAGGTGAGTGATATCCTTTTCAGCTGTAATTGTTTGATTGACATTTATTTGAGATTGTTTTGACTGCACTGGAATAACTTATTGTCTAATCTTACGATGTTATTAGGGACTAAATCCTTTCATGTTCATGTTCTCTATACCTGGAAATGTAAATTATGTGGGAAGGTAAAGTACCAGATACATCTAACTAATATTTTGTTACATATTATGTCATATGTCATATGCAGTATTATAGTAAGGACTCTAGAGTGGAAAAACTTAAAGCCAAATATGCCATGGCTCGTTGATGGAGTAACATGCGTTCTTTTAGATCTATTTGTATCCTTGGACAAAGATAATGGTACATACAAACAAAAAAAAATTGACCATAAAAACAACACCAAGAAAGCTAACAAACATTTTCTTTCTTTTATTCAACTCAATGCATATATACATATCAACTAATTGTTTGAAACTTTTCTACCGTGATTTTACATAAGGAATCATTTCTTCCTTAACAACAAACTTGGAAAGGTTCTTGCCCAGTTCATCTACTACAAGATTAGAAGAAGTGATGATCATGGGGAGGATTATGGAGCTTATGAAGCAGTAAGATGTAGCACTTAAGTGCGCACCTCTTTGATATATCATGCAGATGACAATGAAGATTGGATGCAACATTTTGTAAAAAGGCCCAAAATAGAACATGGCAAAACAGTAGTCTATAAACAGTAAAATAAAGAACAAAAATACGGTATATGGTTGAAAGAATACTCTAATTTGTATTAAGTAATATATATCAGTTCTTTATGCAAGGAATAGTCATTTATTTATATATTTTTTCTTTACTTCCTAAAAAAAATCTAAAATTTAGAATGTTCTATTTTTCCATAACTTTGTAGAAGATTCTAGACATTTACTTTTACTCTAACTTCCAATTTTTAAAAAATTCTAGAGAATCTTATTTTTTCCTTAACTTACAATTTTTTTAAAAAAATTGACAATCTGGACTATTTATCTAAAGTTTGATCTACAATAATATATTCCTACCAGTTCATTTTCTTAAAGAAATTGATTCTTAGAATGCTCAACAAGTTAGCTCATAAAACTAATGGACTTAGGAAGTCCTTTAGAGGCCCGCTCAAGTCGACCGCAATTTTCCTATCGATTATTGTTCACAATACAATTGTATTGTGATGTGATGTTATATCTGTTTCCACATTATCGTAGACTAATTCCATTATGTTCCATTTTTAACCCCAACTGAAAATGGTTTGTATGGTTGTATATCTTATGTTTGAAACAGTTTTAGATTTTTTAAGGTGTAGGAGTTTATTCAGTTGGTATGTTATATTTTTTTATGTTAATTAAAATAAAATTGATTAAATATATATGTATGCATAGTAGAGTTGGTAGGTCATTTGAATTTAAACTGGCAGATCACATAATCAATTTTTTTGAGCTTACACAAAAGCATACTAACTGTTTACATGAAGACTACGAATGTAGCCTTAAGACAGATCACAACCTAATAGACAAAGAGTGTCTTTGAACTGTTCCACGTTCAATGCAATTTCATGATTTTGTTTCTTACATTTCTGAACATAAGAACCAAAACTTTGAGAAATTTTTATAATAAGATTTTATATCTTTTGTGGTGGTTGCAAGGGCCGTGTTCTTTGTTAATACATTTAGTGATGGTTGTTTATTAAAAACAATTTAACACAAATGCAATGTTTCAATTCCATCAAGCACACATAAGAGCCACTCTACATTTCTCTTAGAACTTTTATAGGACCTATGAAATAAACCTACATGGTGATTTGTTTCTATATCATAAGCTAACGAGGCCAATAGAGAAAGTGAGAGCTATTGGAGCCAAGACATTAAAAGGAACTTCAGGTGTTAAAATGGTTCAACTCTCATTAATAATGACTACATAAAAGAATATTTCGAAACACTGTGTTCAAAAATAGAAAAAAAAAATTAATGAATAATGATTTTATTACATTATTTACAAAAAAAATTGAGTGGAGCACCTTTAAAGTCTATGAAGGACCTAAGTATAAAACAGAAGACAAGTTAGGATTATGCTCAAGCATCAAGAAAAACAACAAAGCTGATGATGGCAAGAGCAACACCATCTAGAGGGGGATCATAGTCATTTGGTTTTCCCCATACATCAATAGGGATATAACCATCATCAATTAGTTTTCAACCAATGAGAGCACCTTCTTCCTCTTGGTCTTCATCTACAAACTACTAAGCACAAATAGGAGAGATAGCTAGCTCCAGGAAAGGAAACAAGAAAACTTGTCAAAATCCAACTAGTCTGGAGCACCACACCCATGACAGGAGGTAGAAGGTAGTTGATAGGGCTAAGAACAACTATGTGCATCATAATCCTTGGAATTTTTAGGCTAATAGCCTTGTGACTAGGATCCCCAATCTCTTCTAGTAAGCTAGTTGCAACCACATCTATTTCCACAAGGTAGGGAGAGACCTTAGTGGAAGGTAGCAAGAGCTAGAAGTTTGGCGATAATGCAAGGGGCATTACTCTAGTGATCTAAAATCTCCTATAAATAGGCATCTTCAAGTGCAACCTTGCTCACTTACACCTGAATTTGCATAAGCACATTAGAATAGATCATAGCTTTAGTCCACATTGAAAAATGAATATCAACAGTACAACCTAGAAGAGAGTTGAATTTATATCTATCTAAATTCTAAAGAGAATCTCCACTCTAAAAGCATGCCAAATCTAGGTAAATTTAAATGGGAAGCAAGGATAATCTCCTAGCAAAACCATATTCTATGAGAAAGGGTCATGCCAAAAAATCTTGAGTAAATCATGAATCCAAGCCCAAGCTTCTTGATCTTTGATGCAGAACCAAAAAAGGTGCTTGAGAGTCTTGACTTGTCCATAGAAAGGTTGAACAAGGGTTGAGAACTTGTAAATCAAACAATCGAGAACCAAGTGGAAGACCTTGGTAAAGAACATAACAAGTGAAATGAACCAACTTAGGTTCAAGAATGGTTCCTCAAGTAGTCTAAAGCTAATGCTGCCAAGTGTTGGGAGAGGACTAGAGGTGCCAATGTTAGTTTAGTTAGGCCATTACTGGAAGGTGAGACATAAGCCACAAATACCCCTTACAGGGTCTGTAGTTGTGGAATGGTGTATTAGGATACTATTTTTGGTCTTTTCACCATCGCATGAAAGAGCTAACCCCAATTTTGTGAGCCATATGAGGAGAGATGTCATCAATAATAGTCTAGCAGGTCACATGATCTTGATTAGATAACTAAAATTTTAACTTAGCCTTAGGCCAAGAGAAGAAATTCTCGGTAGCTATATCAAGAAGATCTAGCAAAGCGTGAAAGTCTATAGTTGTATCATACTTTGGGCTAACAAAATAGTTTTAGGAAAGGTAATTTTAGCCTAAAGAATTTTGGACAAAACTATTTCACCTAAAACCACATTGTCCTACATGGCACAAAGAGTTTCCACAAAAAAACTTTTTTGCCCAAAAATACTAAGTTGGTATAAATTTGGAATAAAAAATGAAATGAATATCAACTTATATAGAAGGTTTTGATAAAAAAAAATTTGATTGAAAGAGTTTCAACTAAAACTCTTTCATCCAAAACTGCCAAGTTGGTAGCCCATGTGGTAGCCTAACCCCTATTTTGGAAAAAATTCAACAAAAATTAAATTTGAACTCCAAGTTTCTCCAACTAAGGATATTTTCAAGAAAATCTAAAAATAACCTTTGGTAGGGCTCAGAGCATAGAATCTGAAAAAAATAATAATATGTTAATTAGTTTTATTACTAATTTTATTAATTTACTACAATTAGATCATTATAATCAAACATAAGGCTGATTAGAAATTAAAAAATAGATTAAAATTATATATATATATATATATATATGGTGCACTAGAGGAGATAATCCTCTCCAAAAGGTTATAATTTATTTATTTTTATGATAAATAGTATAGAAAAAAGGCTACATCCCATCAAAACTATGATATTTTGAGTAAATTTGATTTAAAATAGTTAAAAATAGATATTCATTAAAAATATATTTTTTTCTCCATGCACTAGGCATTCAGGTTAGCCAACCAAAAAAATTAAAAATAAATTTACTATATAAAGAACTATGTCCCATCGACCTCACTTTTGGAATTTTTTTTCAACAATTAAAATATTCACTTAAATTCATTAAAAAAACTATAACCAACAATTTTTTAAAAATTTTAAAATTGTAAACATAAAACATACTAAGAGTTCCACATTTCATTAGATTGTATCATTTTAAAATTCAAAACATACAAGTCACTTTTATCTGCTCCAACATGAAGAATTGTATTTGTGTTCGTCATTTTCTTTATAACAAGGACACAATTTTGAACTTTCACCCCAAAGTTTTGACTCCTTTATTATAAAATTTCATAGCATGAACCCAAGGGGCTTTGGCTAGAGAACAATCTTGACTAAACAGAACTAGAGACCCCAAATAAACTGTTGATTAATAGATAGTTCATTGCAAAATTCATTGCTAGCCCAAAAAATCTAGGGCTTTATGGAATCTCAGGCCTTCTAAATGCTCTTAATAGAAAACATGCCTTGTATCTAAAAAGGCTCCCTCATCATGAGAAGGGTATAGAAGCCAAGTCCTTTGCAAGCTAATAGTGATAACTTTAAGAAACCCTCTAAAAAAGGATACAAAATCCTAGCAAATCCTATCCTAAGGCAATAATTGTTGTGGTGAATGTATGCCTATTTTGGGAAAAAAAAATCT
The DNA here is from genome assembly GCA_027924645.1 of Cunninghamia lanceolata. NCBI lineage: Eukaryota > Viridiplantae > Streptophyta > Pinopsida > Cupressales > Cupressaceae > Cunninghamia > Cunninghamia lanceolata. The sequence goes on along the minus strand of BSBN01000553.1, from coordinate 16,288,319 downwards.
ATGGCAATTTTTTTCAAATTTGTCCACATTATTGGATTTTGCCAAAAAATTATAAATATATTTTAAAAAATAAAATTAATTACTTAGAGAATTTGCTAATAACTTTAAAAAATCATAATGTGGTTGGCAAAAATATTATATGCTAAATGATAATAATTAAATTATTTGACAAATTTTTAGCTTTTGAAGGATTGATTTTTTTGATAAATTTTACATTGTCTGGTGAATGTAGATCAATGGCTTAAGTTCTATTCCAGGATGAATTTTTGATACACCTAAATTTGAACTTAAGGTTTTCGGAATAGGTATCCTTTAGAGACAAGTGTCCACTAAATAATAGTGATTAAGTTATTTGGAAAAATTTTATCTTTATAAAGATTACAATTTTTGATAAATTTTATATCATCTGATGGAAATGGACCAATGACTTAAGTTCTATTCTAGGCTAAAGCTCTGACAAATCCAAATTTAAACTTCATTCTTTTGGAATAGGTCTCCTTAAAAGACGTGTTAGTGAGTGAATGGCACTTTCAAATTGACTTGCTAGGATGAAAAAAAAATTGATTGATAAATGGTGAAGGCCACCTATAGATTATATTAATATATTATAAAAATTATACATTTTAAAAGAGTTTTGTAGTATCAACTATCTAAGATATCAAAAAAACCAAAAAACTTGCATAATAGAGCATAATTTTACTAAAAATAACTAGGTACTTCCAATTGGGCTATAACCTTCAACCTATAATGGCAAGGCAGAAGTAGAAGGCATAAGATAGATTGAGAGAGAGGTAGATTTTTAAATAGCCCCAAATGGGGGACTTCATGTCGCATGGCACAACAAAAATTAAATAGCTTTATGTTGAACACACTCAGATACTGACAAGGGGAGTGAATCAATATCTTCAAAACTTAAACTTTTAGTACAATGCAAATTTAGTCTTCTAACAAGATTAGTAATCCTTAAACATATCAGCAACAATGGAAGATAAAGAAATGAACACACATGCACAATATAACACCAGCTATACATGGAAAACCCAAGATGGGAAAAACCATGGTGAGAAAAGCTACTAGGAGCTACTATCCTAATCCAGCCTCACAAAAGAATCACAGTTACAACTTTGTTTTAGGGCTACAACCCAAGGAAGCTACTACTCCCTATAGAAAGGTTTTAGGGTCACTCCTAAGGAAGCTACAAATCCCTGCAAACTTTGTTTTAGGGCTTCAACCCAAGGAAGAAACAACTCCCTAAGCTGAAAACAAACTCATAAAAGATTACAGCATGATAGGCCTTCTATTGTTTGAAACTGACAATGAAGCTCACTCCATTTGATGATTGCAATTCTATTTTGACAACTTCTGCAACTTCTTCAAATGTCTTCTCTGCAACTTATTGACTCACTACTTTTAGACTTCAAAAAGTTTTACCTTTGGCTCACTACCTCCAACAATCAATTAGGCACACTCTTCACTTCCCTTCTGTCTCAAAAATATCTTAAAGATGAATCTAGATAGGATCTATCACTTCTTCTCTTTCTCTTTCAGTCACACATCATAATGCATTACACATCCACATTCCACTTCTCACATTCACATTCTACTTCTCACATTCACACTCTACTTCTCACATTCACACTCGCAATCACACCTCACCTAGATCAACTAGGTTTACAATATATACATGATATTACATTGATTACATTACATGTCAGCCAAAGACAACAAGAATATTACAAATGCAAATTGGCCAAAGATCAAACAACATGAAATATGTAGAGGGAAAGCCCTAAAATGAACTACACGTAGCACCAGGAAGAAGAACACACCTTGAATATTCCAACACACACTTAACCTAGTCCTAAACATCCTTCATAGCATTAGCCTTCAAAGAATAACATTTGCATGCTTCACACAATTTAAATAGGTCAGCCTTAAGAAAGAAAATATGAAGCTCATAGCAAGTCAGCCATTAAACATTATGTGCACTTCTCCCAAATGAGTTGGCGTGACCCATACAAAATCTTCAAACAACATACCTTAGTCATCCAGGCCAAAACATAACCTAGCAACACCATTTTGGACCACAACCTATTCTGGAGAAACTAGAAGACACCTTGCATAGCAATAAAAAACATCACAAGATCCTTAGGATCATTCTCCACTAATCAATTCACCACTTCATACAACAACAAGTTGACACAAGCCAATAGACACTGAAACTATCCACCGGACAATACAGTCATGCACTCTATCACTTATAACTTTCTCTGTGGAGGAACAAATGATATGAAACTTTGAATGTAGCACCTTCTCAACACACTGAACTTAACTTATGAACTACATGACCATATCTTCAAAGGCGAAAGAATGCAGAGCATTCTCCCAATCAGTCTTTAAGGCAACTTCCTGCAATAGACTCCACCAACATCTGGAGACTAGAGTCTCCTTATAGCAACACATACTTCCTTAGGAATAATAGGGGAGAGCATACATCATGCTATAGACCATAAACAACATCTCCCCAACATTGGAATTAATTCTAGTCCTCATCTTAATGCTTCTAATTCCCATCTTAATATATCATTATGATATCATTTCTGTTGACAACAAACATACTCAATACAACTTTAATTGACATTAAACAAGGCATGACATCCAACCATGAACATCAACAACATCACTGTTAGTACACCATCATAGTATACCATCAATATGAGCATTAATGACAACCCAAACTAACTGTTGACATCAATGACAACCTTAGGTAGCATATGTGCAACAATCTCCCCCTTTGACATTGATGGCAAGACACACTTGCTCATTCTCCCCCTTTGACATCAAGGACAAAGGGAAACTACTTCTCCCCCTTAGGGCACAAACTCTCCCCCTCTTATGTACATACACTCCTTCTTGAAGAAACTAATAAGCTCCCCCTGTCAGCAACAACCACTAACTATTCCCCCTGAGAGGTAGCCACCATCAGTCTAGGAAAAATATATAGCAAGAATTTCTCCCCCTAGACAGATGCACCAACTATGAATCTAGCAAAAAGGAGGGGCAATTACCCCTAACTTCTATCGAAGATACTCAAAAATATCCTTTGCAAGATGCTTTGTGAAAATATCTACAATCTAATTCTTTGTTGAAACATATTCCAACTTCACTTCTTTATCTGCAACCTTCTGTCTTAAAAAGTGATACCTGATTGATGTATGCTTGGTTCTAGAATGCATCAATGGATTCTTGGAAATAGTGATAGCACTTGTATTATCACATAGAATAGGAATAGGCTCAGCATATTGTATCTTGATATCCTTCAATGTTTTCTTCATCCACAACACTTGTGTATAGCAATATGTTGCAGCAATATACTCTGCCTCTATAGTTGATAAAGATACTAAATCTTGTTTCTTACTATGCCATGCAACCAATTTTCTTCCTAGAAAGAAAGCACCACCACTTGTACTTCTATCATCAACACAACTAGCCCAATCAACATCAGTGTAAGCACTTAGACCAAAGTCATTACCTCTTGGATACCATAAGCAATAATCTAGAGTTCCCTTCAAATATCTAAATATTCTTTTTATTGCCTTCTCATGAGTTTGCTTAGGATTAGCTTGATATCTGGCAACCAAATAGATTGCATGCATAATATAGGGTCTAAAAGTAGTTAAGTATAATAATCCTCCAATTATAGATCTATAAAGAGTCTGATCAACTTCAGGTGACTCATCTATCTTGCTCAAGTGACAATCAGTAACCATAGGAGTGTTGAAGTAGGTGTGTTGTACACCTTGCATAATATTGATATTATTTTATTATGTAAAATAAATATTTATTTGTGGTACATCATGTGATGTGTTTATCTATATTAAATATTTATTTGGATGCCACTTGTAATCATTGTATACAACATTGGATTAATTATTTATTTGTAATTATTTGATTATTTGGGAAAACTTAGAACCAATAATCAAATGTGGGGGTCAATGGTTTTGTAGACTCATAGTTTTGGGGAAGATGGTTTTACAATACCACATGTTGTATTTGTGTGAGATCATGTCTATAAAAGCAAACACACACGTAGTTGTAGAGGTTGTCTATTTGGTTGTTTAGCTTGTGAGCTTGTTGGTTGGGTTTGTAGCTTCTCTTGCAGGTTGATTGTGTGAGGGTTTGAAGCATGGCATGGGATGTATGGTTACATGCTTGTTCACATGGAGTGAAGGTAGAGAGAGCTTGATGTTTTAAAGGTGATCTTTGGATATGTATTTGTTGTTTTATTGTTGAATAATACATGAGAGATGCATGCTTTTGGAAGTTGGGTTTTCCCTCTATGAGCATTTTCCCAGGGTATATCTTGTGTCACCATTGATGGTATGATTGTCTATTTATTTTGCATGTGAATTTCTAGTTTGTTGCACATTAAAGATCTCTTTTTGGGTTATGATGAATTAGTCTCTATGGATGCATATTTCCAACATTTGGCATCAAAGCTTGGTTGCCATGATTTCAGAGGAAACCCCTGTTTGATAACCCTAGCTATGAGTGGATTTTTTGTGTATAGTACAATCCATGGCTTTGCAGGAAGGAATGAAGGCATTTTTAGGGTTACAAGGTTGTTTGCAGACTTGGGTTGTTGCAGATCTAGGGTTTGATGGTGATTTGGAAAATGAGTTTTTGATTTGGGCTCTTTGTATGGAGGGTTTTGGAGGTCGGCTTTTGTAGGAAGGCTCCTAGAAAAAAGTAGACCTTGCCATTGGATTTAGGAGCTCTCGCATGAGAAGAAAAACATATAATTCACCTATGTTCAAAGACAAAAAAAAATCCCTAATTTGTGCCCTAAAGAATCTTGTAAGGAATCAAAAAGATTTTGAACGGAATCAACAGTACAACGTCGTCAAATTTGTACTGCGTTAGCACAGGTATGACATCTGCAAAAAAAATTTAATAAAAAAAGCATTTGTTTTCGTAAGTCTATAGGTTAAATTTTTTATCAAAAATAAATAAATAAATTTATGTTTTTTTTGGGGGGGGGCGGGGAGGTCATACCCCCACTACACCAGTGGTAGCCTACAAGTTGCACAACTCTGCAAGCCACATGACTCTGAAGGTTAGTGGGAGCTCTAGGATCGGTGGGGCTTAGCACCTCAGCCTCAGCCCCCGGTCATGTGGGGAACAAGATCCCAACAACCGACATTAAAAAAATTATTAATTATTAAAAATTCATTAAACTTCAAACCTTTAAAAATAGTGAAATTTAAACCATTTTGAATAGTTTTTGAGATCCACCACCAGGGCGCCACCAAAGCGCTGCTAGTGTGCCGCCGTCACCGGCGAACCACCTGTTGACCTATTTTCCTCTGTCCAGAGTTAAATAGTTCACCTTGTATTTTCCTTGAAAATCCTTTAGGAAACCATCCCAAAAAGCTTGAATCCTTCAAATAGTCATGCTCTGCCTTGCCAAAAAATCCCAAAATCTTGCTTGAAGAATCCTTGCAGAAAACCCAGAAAAACCTAGAAATCTTGTCTCTAGGTGCCTTCCATTGCAGATTTTTCCCATTTTTATACTTAGTCATTTTATATGCATATGCATTTATATGTTTCTTTGTATGTATGTTCGCATTGTATGTTCATATATACAATTGCACATACAAAGGTAACATACAAGTCAAAGATGCAAAAGGAGAAGATACATAGGCAGGATACAAGGAAATATACATCGGGTCCCTTGTATATTTTGTTGTATGTATTTTGAATATGCAAAGCACACATACAAGGGGACGACATACAAAGGGATTTTCGGCGTGACTCGAACCATCGGCAGCCAGGTCCAATCTCTCCCCGACGGCTGATGCAAGGAAACATACAAAGAAAATATACAATTGGTGGGGTCCGCTGAATGTACAATGGGCGATTGTATCCCATATACAAGTCGCATTGTATATGCAACATACAAGGGTCATATACAAAGGTAACATACAAATAGAGATGCATTTTTGCAATATACAAGTGTGGTTGTATGTAGTTTGGCTTGTATGTTCGCATTGTATATGTGATATACAAAAGATAGATACAAAGAGAAACATACAAAGTCCAAACCCGGATGAGGAATCAAATGCAGCAGATAATTGTTTTGGGGTCCGCATTGTATATTTGCATATGCAAGGTCTAGAGATGCATATGAAAAGATGCAAGGGTACACACACAAGCTGGACTCGACTGCAGAATTGAGTATGGCAGATAAAATGTTAGAGTCCACTTTGTATGTATACATGCGATTGTATATGCGATATACAATTGCGATATACAAGGCCAACATACAAGGGATTTCAGCGAGATAGTATGCATCGGTGACTCATTTTTTAATCTTTCCAATGGTCGATAGGGGTTGTAGTTTTCGGCGATGGGTCCTAGCTTCAATTTAATGACCAATTAGGTGGTGCCATGTGTCAGGGGCGATTCAAATGCCGATTTAAAAGGTAAAGCCCGCGATTGTATAAAGGCATATGCAAAGTGATTTGAATATGCAAAGAGGAAGAAAGTGTAGTTGCACCAAGTGAACCTAAAGGTGCAGTTGCATTGTATATACAAGGGAACATACAAGGGCATATACAAGCACACAGATGTAAAGCGATATATGCAGGCAGTTGACCGGAACTTTGACCGCGAATATCTTGCTCATCCTGCCAAATTTCTACATGCTGCAAAAGGCAAAAGTGCTTATTTTTTCCTCTTCTTTCATCTAGCAGACTTTGAGAAAAATATTCTCACTTTTAGATTTTGAATCTGGATTTGCATGTTCAATCAGCTAGACATTTCAGTGATCATTTTGGCAAGATGCAAATGCAGATATTTGTTGCATTTATGAGTGCAGATTGATGATTAAGCAGCTTGCATTGAAGACTAAAAATATCTTCCATCTACACTAGTTCTAGATCTTTTGTGTCATAACTTCTTGCAGTTGGACATCCCTTCAAACAATTATTTTCTTGTTGCAGCTCATGGAGTGAATTTTGTAACCGACTTAGGTCAGATTGAAATGCTATATATACATTACATGAGATGTATATAGGGTTGGAGATTTTTTAGTTTTTTGCCTATCTGTTTCCAAACAAAGCTTTTTGCTACTATAACTATGCCTTCTTATTGAATATATGCAAGTTATTTTACCTCTTTTACTGATTTTTTCTAGTTTAGTGTGAACTTGCATATGGTTGTCTATGAACATTTTGTTCCTCTCAACCTTCTTGTTTCTCACTTGTGCTAAAATCACTTGAATCTGTGTATGTCTACTTGTCGTATCTGGTTATGTTGTGCATTTTCTCAGTTCTATGAAAGTTTCTTTTAATCAGTCTGGTGCATCACCCTTACTTTTAGTTTTCCTATTTTCATCTTTCATTTAAAAGCTTTCCTTCTCCCTTTTCATCTGAAGATTTAGTAGTTTTAGATGATAACCAGTCAAGGAAGCCGGCCTTCTCTGGAGGTCTGATCTCATTTCACAAGGTCCCACACTTCGAGATCATTCCCATGTTTTTCTAGATTGCTAAAGTTTCACAACTACAGCAAGGGTGCAAATCTGAGAGACAATAGTTTTTGGCATGCCCGGTAGGACCTAAGAGTTAGAAAACAATCAAATACTACCTTTTATTGCTAGTTTTGATGTGCAGCCAATGATTTTTAGACCTGTAAGAGGTTAAAACCTACACATCTGGTGACTCATACTGAGGAAGGACAAGCAGATCAATATTGTTGTTACATTTTATGAGAAAGATTCAAACTCAGAGTTTAAGTTCATTTGATTACTTGTAGCTATCTCCACCTAGAAGACAGAGTAGAGCTGTGGTAAGGACTCCAGTTTCTAAAAGAATACAATCAACTCCACCAAATTTTAGGTTAGTTGCACCTATAGTTCCTGTACCAGCTCAAGCAAACCTACCTCTAGTTGTTCCAATGGCAAGAAATCAACCATTTGTGGCTTTTGATGGGGGGAGCCCATTGAATTTGATAGTGCGTGACAACATACCCATGGCAGCTTTGAAGAGCCTACCCTATTTCACAGGGGAGGATCAAACTACCCCAATTGAGCACATTAGAGACGTAACTTCTCTATGCGGTGTTTATCATGTAATCCAGAGAATGTAGCCATCAGGCTGCTAACTACCTCATTTAAAGGAAAAGTATTACAGTGGTTCAAGAGTTTACCTATGCAAACCATAGGAACCTAGGATGATCTAGGTGATAAATTAAACAAGCAATTTCAAGATAGGTCAAACAACCTATCATTGGTTGAATAGATGACTACAATAAAAAGAGCTCCCCAAGAGCAAATGATGGATTTCAACTTCAGATTCTAGAGGACATGGGACAGAATTCCTTCCATGGTAAGGCCTCCATCAGAATATGTTTTTCTATATTTTTTGAAAGCCCTAAATAGTGATATTTCATTAATGATTCAATCATTGGGAGGTACAAGCCTACTTGATGCATACGAAATAGCTATTAGAGTAGAGAACAACCTTATTCAGGATGGAAAAATAGCATCTAGACCACAAGTGCCCATTTTTCCTAAGATTCGGGCTTCAATGCCTTTGCCAATCCCATATTTTGCCCCTTTACCTATTGTAGCAGCATTGCCAAATACTACCAATTCTGAACCTACTGTTCCTAGCTCATCTCAAGAGTTAAAAGAGATAAAAAATAACCAACAAAAAATAGAGAGCATCTTACAAACTTTTGGGAATGATCTGATGAATATCAAAAGATAGCAGTCCCAGAATAGACAGCCTTATCAGCCACTCAATCAAGGGCAAAATCAGCCTTATCAAGGGTAAAATTAGCCTTATCAAGCTAATAGGCCACCTTATCAAAGCAATTATCAAGGTCCCAGGTAGAATGTGAATCAAAGGCCTTTCTAGCATTATAATCTAACACCCATTAATGCAGTCTGGAACCTTGTCCCTATTCAGAATAACCTTGTAGCTGAGTATGAATGGTGTTTTCCATGCAATCAGCCACACAGCCAGGTAGCCTATTCAAATGGAGTGATAAACTATGCTCTAATGGTACAAAACATTGTAGTCTCACAGCCAAACACACCTAATGATGGGGTTGTGCAGTAGCAAGAGCAACCTCAAAATGATTCTGGCTTCATAAATTGGCAGGGAGATGAATTATGTGGTGTAAACAGAGATGATGCCTCAGTTGTGGCAAATACTAGAGCCAAAAAGAGGGGTTTTGAGATAGATCAAGAAGCAAATAAAGGAAAAGGACCTAGTGATCCTTCTGCATCCCAGATTCCTCATATATTACAATGGAATACTCAAGCAACTGTTAGGGAACAACCTCATTTGTAGGCTGATATTGTTGCTACAAAATCACATCAGAAGGTACATGTCACTCCACCTTTCAATATCATTGAAAATATGAAGAAGATGAATGTGACAATGTCTATGTGGGATTCATTAGCTATCCCAGGTCAAAAGAATATTTTAAAATCTGTTTTGTCTAATTTAAAAGTGTCCAATGATGCAACTATTGACTGAGCTAGGGTTGTCCTTAGCAATTCATCCCAGGACAACAATAAACAGCCAAACAAAAATTCTAAACCACTCCCATTTTATGTGTAATTAATAATTGGAGACAAGTTAGTACATAACTACATGGTGGATAGTGGCGCAAGTAGATCTCTAATGCCAAAACAAATTGCAAACCAATTAGGGTTGAAATACTAGCCCCTTGAAAAGGGTGTGCTTTAGCTAGATGGCATAGTTGTTAACATTGTAGGTGTGATAAAAGACCTAGGTCTCACTCTGCATACCTACCCCAATGTTTCTATTTCTCTAGAGGTGTTCATAATAGATTTACCTCCTCATTTTTCCATGTGTTTGTCAAGAGTGTTCACAACTAGGATAGGAGGATATTTATCCTCAAATTAGTCCCACATGTTTTTCAAGACTAGATATGGCACAAAAGTGACCCTAAGATTTGAGTTACTTGCCACATATCACATACAGCCTTATGTCCTAAGTGTCATTAATGCAAATTACATTGTTTCTAATGATCCTAAGCTTGTTGTTGCTCAAGAACTGCAAGATGAAAGTATACCAAAAGTAATGTTGAAGGAGTGGACCTCAGAAAATATTGTAGATGATCCTAAGGGGCACATCCAAGAAACTGGTATGGGGTTTTACATACTGCATGAGCCTGAAACAACAATTCCAAGCCTGGTAAAGAATGTAGAATAGTAGACAAAACAGCAAGATGAGGTATGGAAAATGTACTTTGATGGCTCTACGAATATGAATGGATCTGGTGGTGGTGCAATGCTTATGTCTCCACAAGGTGAAAGATATTATTCTACTTTCTGTTTTGCCTTCTCATGTACAAATAACACTACTGAGTATGAGGGCTTGATCCAAGGTTTGCAGTGAGCAAGGAAGAGGAAAATTGGTTGTTTGAAGGTCTATGGTGACAATGAACTCATCCTAAATCAGGTAAGGGGACTGCATGTTACAAAGAATGATGTTTTGAAATGCTACAAACATAGGGTATGGGACATGATTGAAGAGTTTGATGCTTTCAATCTGATCTCTATTTCAAGAAATCAAAACTATCATGCAGATAGGTTAGCTACAATTAGGGCTCAGTTTGATATCTTTAGTGATATTCAAAGAGAAAAGGTACAGCCTCACGTGAAAATAGTTGATAGGCCCTCTATCCCTGACAATAATATTCATTGGCAGTTTTTTGAGAGTGATGAGCAGATTTTGCAGTTCCTATTAGAAGAGGATGAATTTTCTTTAATGAATCAGGATAAACTCAAACACCAATATGATGATAATCAGGTTGTTCAGTTAAGGACAAACAAGCTTCCCAAAGGATTGGTAACTTTGGAATCCATTTTTGGTACTGATGATCAACTAAAAAAAAAAAAACCAGCATGCAGGTCAAAGAGGAACATTACGAGGAGCTGGAAATTTTCAAGGGTAAGCTTCTCAAAATTGGCAAACTCTGTTCACCTAAGGATAGGAGATCTTTTGTTTCTCTTTGTCAAGAGTTTGAAGATGTGTTTTCTTGGGATTACTCAAACCTAAAAGGGTTTGACCCTCATATTTCCCAGCATACTATAGAGTTAGGACCAGGTAACAAACTTGTGAGGTAGAAACAAAGACCCTTAAATCCAAAACTTGAGCCTCTGATGATTAAAGAATTAACCAAGTTGATCGAGGGAAATATCATTTTTTTGATCAAGCATACTTCTTGGGTCTCCAACCTTGTCCCTATGAGAAAAAAGAATGGAGAGATTAGGTTTTGTGACTACTTTAGAGACCTTAATAGAGCCTCCTTGAAAGACCACTACCTACTGCCCTCAATGGAGCAAATTCTACAGGTAGTGGCTGGTTCAGAAAGGTTCACCCTACTTGAATAATCTGGTTATAATCAAGTGTTAGTCAAGGAGGAAGATCAGTTTAAAACTACTTTTACTACCAAATGGGGCACCGCGGCCTACAAAAGGATGCCTTTTGGTCTATCAAATAGTGGCTCTACTTTTCAGAGTGCTATGGATATGGCTTTTAAGGGTTTGCTATATAAATTGGTACTTGTGTACCTTGATGACATCATAGTTTTCTCTAAAGATGTAGCTAAACATTTATTCCACTTGAGGCAAGTGTTTGAGAGATGTAAAGAGTTTGGGATATCTCTCAATCCCAAGAAATGCATTTTCGTTGTGCATGAAGGCAAGTTGTTAGGGCACATTATGTGAAAAGAGGGAATTACCATTGATGTAGAAAGAGTAAGGGCTATTTTGGAGCTGCCTTTACCCAGTCACAAGAGGGGACTGCAAAGTTTTATTGGCAGAAATAATTTTCTGTGAAGATTTGTACCTAACATTGCAAATCTATTAAAGCCTTTGATGCCTGTGTTAAAGAAGAATATAGTTTTCAGTTGGACAAAAGAGGCTAAACTTAGCTTTGAGTCCATAAAGAGGCATTATCAGCTGCACCAACTCTAGTAAATCCTGATTTCTCAAAAAAATTTATCTTGTATGCTTATGGCAGTCTGGATACAATTTCTGCAATTCTAGTACAACAACAAGGTGAAGGCTTTGAGCAGCTAATTTTTTTCTTTAGTCAGGGACTGGAGGAGTATGAACAGAGGTATAGTTTCATTGAAAAACATGTCTTTGTAGTGGTAAGGAGCCTCAAGAAATTTAGGCATCTTATTTCTAATAATAAGATACGTTTGATGGTTGCTCACCCTAATGTGAAAGAGTTCCTGTTAGGTAAAGATGTTAATGAGAAAAGGGTTGGTTGGATCACCAAAGTCATGGAATATGATGTAGATATCAAGATAACCAAGCTCGTCAGAGGCAGAGGACTCAATGAACAACTTGCTACCAGTTCTAAGAATGAAATAGAAAAAGGAGAGGAGGTGCTTCTGACCATTGAAGATGCACGTCAAGATGATACAGCAACAGTGAGCACAAGTTGGGTTAATAACATGACTCAATTTTTGCAAACTGGTGAATGTCCAATAGATTTAGATAGAACCAAGAGAAGGTATTTTAGACTGCAGTCTATTCCATATGTTTTAATAAATGGCATCCTTTTCAGAAAAGATTTTAATGGTGTGTTGTTAAGATGCATTGATAATGATCAGGCTGACAAGGTGCTGCATGAGTTTCATGATGGAACAACAGGGGGTCATTTTTCCCCAAAGACTACTACTTGGAAAATAATGAGAGCTAGATATTACTGGCCCAACTTATTCAAGGATGCCCATGCATGGGCTAGAAAATGTGTAAAATGTCCCATTTTTGCAAGCAAAGAAAGGCTGACAGCTTTACCTCTACAACCAATTCAAGTAGAGCAGCCCTTCATGAGATGGGGCATTGATTTTGTAGGTCCTATTAACCCACCATCAAGTGCAGGCCACAGGTGGATACTTACAACTACAGACTATTTCACAAGGTGGACTGAAGCAGTGGCTCTGAAGGAATCGAATGAGAATACTGTTTTGAATTTTTATCATGATTTGGTATCTAGATTTGGAGTGCTAGAGTCAATTATCCCAGGCAATGTGTTATCCTTTGTTGGATTAAGGATAATTGACTGGGCTGTTAAGAATGGGATCTATTTGAACACTTCATCAAATTATTACCCACAAGGTAATGGTTTGGCTGAATCTACAAATAAGAACCTCATAAGGATTATTAAAAGATCAATGGAGGACAACCAGAGGACCTGGCACACTAATTTGAAATATGCCTTATGGGCAGATAGAATAACTCCAAAGAGGTCTATTGGAAACTCCCCATATATGTTGGTTTATGGGAAAGAGGCAAGATTGCCTGAATCTGTAGAGCTACCAGCACTTGATATCATGAATCAGCTGGAAATGTTTGAAGCAGAGGACCCCATGGCTATCAGGTATGCTTAACTTATGGAGCTTGAAGAAATCAAATATAAGGCTATGAAAGCTATGAAATATCATCAGTTTCAAACAAAAAGAAATTTTGATAAGAGGGACACTCCCAGAATCTTTAGGGAGGGTGAGATGGTGCTCAAATGGGATGAGTTGAAAAGTAGGCCAGGAAAACACTCCAAGTTTCACAACATGTGGAGTGGCCCATTTATCATTATTGAATGCAAGGAGCACAATGCATTTCAGTTATCAAACATGGATGGAGAAAATTTGCCTATCCTAGTTAATGGGATACACCTAAAGAGGTGTTTTGAGGTATGACTATACCTTGTAAAGTAGTAGATTAGGTTTCTTGCTGTCAATAAGTGTTTCTGCAGAATAGTTTAGATCCCTTTTTATTTTCTTTAAGTGCGGTCTAACACAGTTCATGGTTTGCTTTCAACATTTTGTTCTAGTTTTGGTCTTCCAATGTTCTTCATTGCTGATGTGCTGAGTTACTAATGTTCAAGATTGTTTATCAAAGGTATATCTTAGTCTATGTGTGACTCCATGCCCAATGGATGCTTAAGGTCACTGATCTAATTGTTTAGCAGGCAAACATCCCATAGAGGTCACCAAAATGTTGACCTATTTTCCTTTGTCCAAAGTTAAATAGTTCACCTTGTATTTTCCTTGAAAATCCTTTAGGAAACCATCCCAAAAAGATTGAATCCTTCAAATAGTCATGCTCTACCTTGCCAAAAAAGCCCATAATATTGCTTGAAGAATCCTTGTAGAAAACCCAGAAAAACCAAAAAAAATTTTGTCTCTAGGTGCCTTCCATTGCAGATTTTTCCCATTTTTATACTTAGTCATTTTATATGCATATGCATTTATATGTTTCTTTGTATGTATATTCGCATTGTATGTTCATATATACAATCACAAATACAAAGGTAACATACAAGTCAAAGATGCAAAAGGAGAAGATACATAGGCAGGATACAAGGAAATATACATCGGGTCCCTTGTATATTTTGAATATGCAAAGCGCATATACAAGGGGGTGACATACAAAGGGATTTTCGGCATGACTCAGACCATCAGAAGCCAGGTCCAATCTCTCCCCGACGGCCGATGCAAGGAAACATACAAAGAAAATATACAATTGGTGGGGTCTGCTGAATGTACAATGGGCGATTGTATCCCATATACAAGTCGCATTGTATATGCAACATACAAGGGTCATATACAAAGGTAACATACAAATAGAGATGCATTTTTGCAATATACAAGTGCAGTTGTATGTAGTTTGGCTTGTATGTTCGCATTGTTTATGCGATATACAAAAGATAGATACAAAGAGAAACATACAAAGTCCGGACCTAGCTGAGGAATCAAATGCAACAGATAATTGTTTTGGGGTCCGCATTGTATATTTGCATATGCAAGGTCTAGAGATGCATATGAAAAGATGCAAGGGTACACACACAAGCTGGACCCGACTGTAGAATTGAGTATGGCAAATAAAATGTTGGAGTCCACTTTGTATGTATACATATGATTGTATATGTGATATACAATTGCGATATACAAGGCCAACATACAGGGGATTTCGGTGAGATAGTATGCATCGGCGACTCATTTTTTGATCTTTTCGATGGTCGATAGGGGTTGCAGTTTTCAGCGATGGGTCCCAGATTCAATTCAATGACCAATCAGGTGGTGCCATGTGTCAGGGGTGATTCAAAGGCCGATTTAAAAGGTAAAGCCTGCGATTGTATAAAGGCATATGCAAAGTGATTTGAATATGTAAAGAGGAAGAAAGTGTGATTGCACCAAGTGAACCTAAAGGCGCAGTTGCATTGTATATACAAGGGAACATACAAGGGCATATACAAGCACACAGATACAAAGTGATATACATAGGCAATTGACCGCAACTTTGACCATGAATATCTTGCTCATCCTAGCAAATTTCTAGATGCTGCAAAAGGAAAAAGTGCTCATTTTTACCTCCTCTTTCATTTGGAGGACTTTGAGCAGAATATTCTCACTTTCAGATTTTGAATCTGGATTTGCATGTTCGATTGGCTGGACATTTCAGCAATCATTTTGGCAAGATGCAAATGCAGATATTTGTTGCATTTATGAGTGCAGATTGATGATTAAGTAGCTTCCATTGAAGACTGAAAATATCTTCCATCTACACCAATTCCAGATCTTTTGTGCCATAACTTCTTGCAGTTGGACATCCCTTCAGACAGTTATTTTCTTGTTGCAGCTCATGGAGCGAATTTTGTAACTGACTTAGGTCAGATTGAAATGCTATACATACATTAGATAGAATGTAAATAGGGTTGGAGATTTTTTAGTTTTTTTCCTATCTATTTCCAAACAGAGCTTTCTGCTGCTATAATTTTGCCTTCTTATTGAATATATGCAAGTTATTTTACCTCTTTTACTAATTTTTTCTAGTTTAGTGTGTACTTGCATATGGTTGTTTGTGAACATTCTATTCCTCTCAACCTTCTTGTTTCTCACCTCTACTAAAATAATTTGAATCCGTGTATGTCTACTTGTTGTATCTGGTTATGTTGTGCATTTTCTCAATTCTATGAAAGTTTCTTTTAATCAGTCTAGTGCATCACCCTTACTTTTAGTTTTCTTGTTTAAATCTTTCATTTAAAAGATTTCCTTCTCCCTTTTCCTCTGAAGATTTAGTAGTTTTAGGTGATAACCAGTCAAGGAAGCCGGCCTTCTCTGGAGGTCTGATCTCATTTCGCAAGGTCCCACAATTCGAGATCATTCCCATGTTTCTCTAAATTGCTAAAGTTTCACAACTGTAGCAAGGGTGCAAATCTAAGAGACAACACCACCCAACAACCACCAGAGGGCCACAAGGGCCAGTTTTTTAGCCTAGTTGGGCAAATGTTTTCCAAGGCGCATAACTTTCACCTAAGATTTCAAAATTTCAACTTCTTATAGTCGATGGAAAGCACTTTTCACATACTACATGGGTGACAGATTTTTCTATATTTTGTAATTTTGACCAGGTTTTTCTATTTGGAAGCGAGATCTTCATTTGGAGCTTTGACCAGGCATAATAGGTGCATATAAAGTCATATTTTGGACTTCCTATAGGCATTGAAAAGGTATTTCTAAGAACTACGCAGTGGGGAATATTTGGAGATGATAATCTGAGGTTTGTTCAATTTTTATCAGTTTGAGATCATTTTGGTCCTTTTGACTTATGGTGTGTTTGTGAATTGATGGAAAATCAAATCTGGGATGATTTGGTGTTTAAGTCATTGCAGACTTACAAGTTTATCTCTGATTATCCTTTGTTGAAAATGTTATACATGTATTGTTAAGTTTGCATGTTGCATTGTGAGATCTACAGGTTGTGCAATGTTGTAGGTTGTCTATGCTTATAGGTTGCATATATGACTTAGATGTGGGTTATCTATACCAATAGATGTTTTAGTGTTGATGCAGATTTTGATTTGTGGCTTGGTTTAGTCACATGTTACATTTGTTTGCTTATCATTATGAGATATAGAGAGAAATGGTATTACCTGATACAGTCATGATATGGGACCTATATTTGTTGACTATATGGTATAGTTGTGTAAGACTTGATGGGAGTTCAGTATAGGTCCATTAGGTGGTTATCATGGTGTCATGGATGTTCCTTATTTGGTTGGGACTTTGGCATGACATGATTGTTTTACAGGTGTAGTTTTGGTAGTGTCGGATGGATGTTTGTTTTACAGGTTTTGTTCATTTTCTTGGTTTGGAGATTATGGTTTACTCAACCTTTTGGGAGCTATTTTTGTAACAGTGGATTCTTTGATTATGTTGGGGCCATGGATGATCTTCATGTAGGAGATGGTTATCACAATGTCATGGATATCTTGGTTACAAGTTTTAGTGGGATCTTTTTATAGTGTTGGTTTGATGTTTATGTTGTTGCCATATATAGCTTAGTATCACAGTTCAGTGGGAGCTTTGGCAAAATATGATTATCTTCATGTAATTTGGAGATGTTGACATCTTTGTGCCACTGAGGACTATTGAAGTCTTTGGTTGAGGTGTTGTTGATGGTTTATTAGTTTTGATAGGTGATCCTTACAAGATGGTTGGTATTGTGTCATGGTTTACTCTTGATACTAGTTTTGAGTTTTAGCATGATACAGGTTCTCTGTCAAGATAGGATGTGTGCATTAGTGCATGTGATCTTTTTTTGAGGAGATGATTAGATCATGATGTCATGATGGGTTCCTAGGTTATGCATATGTGTAGTAGGAACTTTGACTATGATCTTGATGGTTCTCTTGGTATTGGGTGCATTGGTCAAATGCTTGGGAGCTTCATGATGGTGCAATTTTGCATTTAGAGTTTAGCATGGATTGATCATGGAGGTACTCATGGATACTTGGAGACTTAGGTGAGGCTTGAGTTCTCTTGGGATTACAGATATGTGTTGAGATGGTTACTCTTTTATGAGGATTTCAGAAGTAAGACTGAGGAGCCTACGCCTTGGTCATGAGTCCAACATGGACATGTTGAGGAGATTGTTCTTGGATAGAGTCTTCGAGGATAGGTGCATCCTTGAGGAGTAATCTCATCCCCACTCTTGGTCCACTTGGCGGTCAATGATTTGATAGGTATGCCCACCTAATTTTCAAATGCATTCTTTCTTTGTATCTTATCTTCTCATGCTTGAGTCTTAAGCTATGGATTATGGTTGTGAGAACTTGTTTGAGGAGTAGATGCATGGTTATGATTAGTTATCTCATTATGTTTGATCCTGAGTTGTTATGAGATCATTGTGTGTAATGGAGATGGTTAATGGTGTTGGGAATTAAGGTGTCTCAACCTTTGCAAATTCCTAGCATTGATCATTTATTTATTTATTTGCCTATGATATAATTTATGTTGCATATCTTGTTTTGTTATTTAGTGTATAGTGGCATGGTGATTTGTCACTCAACTTGGAAGGTGACTAGGATGGTCAACTCATCCCATGTGGATATAGGCATCCCATTTAAGGTGGCACTATTATGCCATGTGTCAACATCTTGTGGTATGATAGAGGAGTTATCTTGTAGGACAAAATCTATAACGCGTAAGAGCCAAGTATAGAGATTCCTATAACAAGTGAAGACAAGTGTCAAAAAGCATCTTTGCATGTGGAGAAGGCATCTTTGGGCACCCAAGATGGGCTATGACATGTTGGAAGAGGAATATGCTATTTTTAGTTGTGTATGACAAATTCTCTTACAACATTAAGTGTTGTCATGTTGCAGATTTTTATGACAGTTGTAAGATGCATAAGAGCATCTGTCATTGCCTATTTTTAGAATTGGAGTGCTCTATCTTGGGAAATCAAATCTTCCATGTTATAACAGATGTAAGAGAGCTGAAAATGTGTTGGACAAGTGTCCTTTGACTGGGTAAATGGCCATGTGGCCAAGATGGACAGCCATCTCTAGAGGCTTCTCAATATTGCCTTGTAACTCTATATAATGCATTGTTTTGGAGTTGTAATTGCATAGTGTTGATATATGTGTTGTTATGCTACAAGAATTACTCTAGAAATGACATTTGTAGACTTCTAGAAGAACTTGCATTGCAAGTGTATTGTAATCCTTTACAGATTTGTTAATACATTTTGCAGGTTTTAGAGTGTGGGATTTTTTACCTAAAAAGGTTTTTCCCATGATATATCTTGTGTCAATATCTCTTTCTATGTGTTGTGTTGTTGCTGTAATCTTTATGTTATGTGTTTAACATTTAAGGATTTAAAAGAATTTGCATACTATTCCCCTCATTAGGTTGGTGTAGGAAGTGTGTTATGTGTACCTTGCTTCCTTTCAAGTGGCTTTGGGCTTATTCCTATTATTTGGGATGGTTATGAGTTGATCTACCTTTTGGTTTGAGAGGCTTGCATCTTGTTAGTGGATGTTATGGAGGCTTCTTGTTTTGGGGTTGTAAAGGAGATCATACTCTTCATAGCAATGGCACATTAGTGTGGATAGAAGGACATGGTTATGATTTACAACTTCTCTCTTTATTGGTCTTATGCTTCTTCCTAGAAGTTTGTGTTCACATGACATTGGAGTTGAGATGCGTATGGAGCTATTGAGTCTCTTTGACTTCTTTCTCTTATGATGTGTAAGTTCTCTCTTTATTGGTCTTATGTTTCTTCCTAGAAGTTTGTGTTCACATGACATTGGAGTTGAGATGCATATGGATCTTTTGAGTCTCTTTGACTTCTTTTTCTTATGATGTGGAGGATTTGGGAGAGATATGGACTTGAGTCTCAAGTTATGTTGTAGCTATTTAGTTTGCAGATTTTGCACATCTATGTATATGTTCTTTGACACTATGTGATAGAGGATTTCACCACATCTTCTATGTGCATCCTATTAGTGGATCTTTGGATGCCTTGATCTATTTTCAGACTTGAAATTTACTCATGTAGTGGGAATTTTAGGATGTATATGATTCCTTTGTTGGATGTTATCATTATGTTGTGGTATAGAGGGTCTTGAGGTTTGTTATCACATGCCTTGTGTTGTTACCTTGGAGGAATTCTTTATGTAGGGTTGACTATATACAGGGACTTGTTATCATTATGATTTGAGTTGGATATGTTGATGGCATAAGGTCTACTTTTTATCTTTTGTATACCTTGGTTTGGAGGTATGGTTAGTTGATGCATTAACAACTAGCTATGGTTTATATTTTAGCATTCAATTTGGTGCTTATGTTTGGATATTAGTTGATGCAGGTTTTTTAATTCTATGTGGCAGTTTTGTGTGGCCTCTCTTTCGAGGATCTTATTCTTCATGGTTTGGTTAGATGGAGGATGAGGGATTCTTGTTTGAGATGGTGGACACCTTGATTATTGTTGCACATATCTTGGAGCACATGGATGGTTATATGGTACATGTGAACGGAAGCAAGGTACATGGAACACACTTCCTACACCAATCTAATGAGGTGAAATGTAGCAAATTCATTTTAATCCTTATAATTGCAGCAATGTTAAACATATAACATAAGAAATTACAACAGCAACACAACACATAAAAGATTGACACAAGATGTATCGTGGGGAAAACCTTTTCAGATAAAAAACCCCACACTCTAAAACCTACACAATGTATTATCTGAAAGAATAATAGTTTACAATACACTTGCAATGTAAGTTCTTCCAAGAATCTTCAAATGTCAATTCTAGAGTTATTGTGGTAGCATAACAATACTTGTAAAAATACTATGCAACTACAACTCCAAACTATGTAATATATAGAGATTACAATGCAAATACTGGAAGCTTCTTGGGATAGGTGTCCACCTTGGCCACATGGCCATTTTCCTGCATCAAAGGACACTTGTCCAAGATGGAAATACATCCCTTACATCTATCATACATGGAAAATTTGACTTTCCAAAGATTGGAGTGCTCCATGCTAAAAATAAACTATGACAGATGCTCTTACACATCTGACAACTGTCATAGATTATACCAACATAACAACCTTAAATGTTGTAAGAGAATCTATCATACAAGACTAAATATAGTAAATTCCTCTTACAAAATGTCATAGCCCAACTTGGGTGCCCAAAGATACCTTTCCCTCATGCAAAGATACTCACCGACGCTTGTCCTCACTTGTCATAGGAATCTCCAAACTTGGCTCTTACGCGTGATAGATTCTATCATATGGAATATCCTCTTCCACATACCACAAGATGCTGACACATGGCATATTAGTGCCACCTCAAATGGGATGCCCAAATCCATGTAGGTTTGACTTGACCATCCAAGTCACATTCTAAGTAAGATCACATGTCACCCTGCTACCTCAATTAAGTGACCAAACTGAATGTGCAAGTAAATACAATATTAGGCAATAAATAAATATACAATTAAATAAATAATGCTAAGAATTTGCAAAGGTTGAGACACTTTAATTCCCAACATTCTCCCACTTGTCAAACACCTTGCAAGAGCCAAAAGAAATTACAATATTTAACTACTAGGGGTCAAGAGGCCCATAGACTCCAAACACCATCTAAACTTCTTTGTGCCCACTAGTTTCATCAATGCATCTACAACATTCTTCAAAGTGTCTACCTTCTCCAATATCACCTTCCCATATTCTACCATATCTCGAACAAAATGAAACTAAATATCAATATGATTTGTTCTAGCATGGAAAGTAGGATTCTTTGCTAGGAAAATCACACTCTAACTATCACAACAGATAGTAATCTGTCTTAAATCAACACTAATATTTGAACACAACCTCTTAAGCCAAATGGCTTCCTTACAAGCATGGTTTGCTGCCATGTACTTTGCTTCTGTCATGGACAAAGCAACCACAGGTTGTCACTTACTCATCCAACTAGTTGCACCACCGAACATGATAAACACATAAGCATTGGTGGATCTCCTGCTTTCAATGTCACCTACCCAATTAGAATCCACAAATCTATAAATACTCATAGAATGCAGAGGTCTAGTAGGATAACCATGATAACATAAGGAATACTCAAAAGTACCCCTCAAATATCTGAACACTCTCTTCACTGCATCCCAATGTACCCATCCAAGATTAGCTATAAACTAGCTAAGGACTCCCACTACTTGGACAATATCTAGTCTTGTACAGACCATAGCATACTGAACTAGCATAAGGCACTCTGCTCATATCCTCCATCTCATAAGGAGACTTTGGACTTTGTCCCCATCATAACAGGAACAGTCAACAGTTTGCAATCCACCATACTAAATCTCTCCAACATAGTGTTAACATACTTACTCTAGCCTAACCAAAGTTTTTTGTTTGCTCTATCTCTTCATATCTCCATCCCCAAAATTTACCTAGTTGCCCCTAAGTTTTTCATTTCAAACTGTGTTGACAACTGATATTTCAAATCAGAAATCATATTCTTACCATTCTCAATCAACAACATATCATCAACATATAGTGCAATAATGAGAATATGATCATTTTCAAACTTGTAATACACACAATGATCTGATTTCGATCTCAAAAATGTAATAGACAACAGAAAGGCATCAAACTTCAAGTACCACATCCTAGGAGATTGTTTCAATCCATACAAAGATTTCTTTAACTTGGAAACTAAATTTTCTTTACCTTTCACTATGTAGTGCTCTGGCTGTGACATGTAGATTTCTTCCTCCAAGTCACCATGAAGGAAAGTTGTCTTCACATCCATTTGTTCCACTTCTAAATCATAAGCTACTGCAAGAGATAACAGGACCCAAATAGATGTCAACTTTGGGTAAATGCACAAAGTTAAGTCCACTTAAGGTGGAAGTTTCAAACTTAGACAAAAACCTGAAATTGGGAAAAGTGAAACGGGATCCCATTTTGCTTTAGGATCCCAAGCTAAAAGCAAGATCCCATTTCATAAAGGGATTAAATATCAAAAAACAAAACAAGATCCCATTTCTTAAAATTTGAATTTTGGGCCCAGTTTTTGCTTTGTTAACGAGTTTAGGAAAAAGGTTGGGGACACAAACCTAGGCTTTGGACCTGGTTTGACCTTCAGGTTGAAGGTCCTATTAATGTCAATAAAATAGTGACTTTAGGAATATGTCTGAAGACCTTTTTGTAGAATTTTTTGACAAAATTAAAACCTATTATAGATGAGACAATGTAGATTCCAAATATGTAAATTTTTTTACAATTGAATAATTTTTTCTATTTTTCAATTAATTTCTGATAAAATAGGTCCATAAACTTGAATTATTAAGGTTTTTTAATACTTTAATAACTTTTTATTAAAATGATGTTTTGAAAAACAAATTGTACGAAAATGTACTTCAGACAATTCTTTTCAATTTGAAAAAAAAAATTCAAAAAATGATAAGTTTAGGTCATCTTATGCATTACGTACATGACGATTTTTTAAAACACCAAATATGGCCAATAAAAAATTAACAAAAAAATATTCAATAAAAAATTACAAAAAAATATGGAAAACGTGCTTCAGTGAGTTAAAAATCTTTTCCCAAAAGGATTTAGAAAAATATGATTATTTAGGTCAAAATATGGATGATGTACACATGCATGGTATAGTTAAAAAAAGTGACTTTTAAATAGTGGTTTTTAGAAAGACCTATTGAAAATCAATTTTTATCATCTGGGTATTCAGATAAATTATATATTTACAAACTAGACTTCAAGTACTATATTTTATAATTAGTGACTTTTTTCAAGATTCCATCTTAAGTGCTTCAAAATTTAAGGTCAATTGTGACAAATTCTAAAAATTAGGGAAAACATTTCCACTTTTTGGCCAAAAAGTGGACTCAACTTCTTGCACACACCCCTTTGCAATGGGAGAGAAAATTTCACCATAATCAATTCCCTCCACTTGTGAATACCCCTTCGCAATCAATCTAGCCTTATTCTTCTCAACACTGCCATCTACTCCAAATTTCTTCTTGAACACCCATTTGCATCCATCAGGAAAAGGCACCAAGTCCCAAGTTTTATTCTTTTCCAAAAAAGCCATCGCATCTTCCATGGCCTCCTTCTAGGAACATGCATCTTTCATACCCATAGCCTCTATCACAGTTCCAAGCTCATCAATGTTAGTAAACAAAGCAAAAGCACAACTAGAATCAAGTAATGTATAACCAAACCTCTCATGTTGCTTCTTGTTTCATGTGGACCTCCTCAAAGGCTGAGGTGGAGGTTCTACTTCTTCTAAATTTTTAGAGCTGCTAGTGATCTCCTAATCATCAGGTCCAATAGGGTCTTTTAGTTTAGTCTTCTCAGTGGTAGAAGGAAACTAAACCACATCCTCTTTCTTTTCTTTTTCTTCTGGCTATAGAACAACAGGAGAAGGTGTTAGCTCTCTAAAGATAACACTTCTTCTATACAACACTTTTTTAGCCACAGGATCCCAAAGCTTGTACCCTTTCACACCAACACCATAGCCAATGAAGATACACTTAACTGCCTTGTTTTCCAATTTTGATCTCTTCTCCTTAGGCACATGCGCATATGCCTCAATGAAAAACACAAAGATGTCTCAATGAGGGCTTCTTACCAAACCACACCTCCATGGGTGTCTTATCAATGAGCACTGAGGTAGGAGACCTATTAACCAGGTAGCAAGCAGTGGCTACAGCTTCATCCCAAAACTTTTGTTTGAGGCTAGCATCACTAAGCATACTCCTAGCCCTCTCCATCAACATTTTGTTCATCCTCTCTGCAACTCCATTTTGCTACGGGGTATAAGGAGTTGTCTTATGTCTTTTGATCCCATGTTCTTTACAGAACTTATCAAACTCTGTGGAAAAAAACTCACCATCATTATCAGTTCTCAAATACTTAATCTTTTTATCAGTCTGATTCTCTACAAAATCTTTAAACTCTTTGAACTGACTAAAGACTTCATATTTGCTTCTGAAAAAATAAACTCATGTCCTTCTACTGTAATCATCAATGAATGATACAAAATATACAAATTTAGAGATCGAAGGAGCATTCACAAGACCAAACACATCAGAATGCATAAGAACCAAAACACCAAAATACTTGTGAGAACTAGAGTAAAAATGAACACGATTTTGTTTTCCATATATACAATGTTCGCAAAAGTCAAACTTCAGATTACAATCATTTAACCCCTCAACGAGGTTTTTATTTGTAAGGGCTCTAAGATCCTTCTCACCAATGTGATCAAGTCTCTTATGCCACAACATTATCTTTTCAGCAGGAAGTTTCTTTTCCAAATCATGAGCACTCTTAGGTACCCGAAAGGACTACCATTGGAAGTAGAAGCAACAATCTTTTTTACTGTGGGTTTCATTGGTGAGAATGAAGAATCTAAAGGTATTTTCTTCAAAATAGAAGAACTATTGCACTGAGTAGTGCATGCATCCAGCTAAAACAGAGTACCTCTCTGAGTACCCTTAGCAAGCATCATAGCTCCTCTTGTCATCTTACATCCTCCACCTGAGAAGACAACCTGCACACCTACATCATTCAATTTACTTACAGAGAGTAGGTTTCATGCTAAACTGGGGATGTGCATAACCCCATTGATCCCATTCACTCATCTATCAGGGAATCGAATCAAGATTCTTCCACACCCAACTATCTTCAGGTGAGAGTCATCACCCAAGTACACCTTCCCACCATCATATTCTTCATACTTTGTAAACCAACCTCGATGAGAGGTCATCTAGAAAGAAGCACTAGAGTCAATCATCCACACATCTTTAGATGCATGGGTGGCCAAGGCTACAACAAAGGCATCACCATCATCTTGTGACTTGTCAAAATCAGAATTAGAGTTCTTCTCCTCTTTGCACTCCTTTAAGAAGTGCCAAGTTTTTCCACAGTTCCAACACACTATCTTAGACTTTCTAGGAGATTTGGATCTCCCATGGGATTTGGATTTTCCCTTTTCATCTTTCTTTTTCCCTTTTTCTTTGGCTCTTCCACGAACTACAAGAGCCTCTTTGGCTAACTCGGATGACTTTCTTTGTATCTCTTTAGATAACAATGAAGACACCACTTCATCTATTTTGAAGGTGGATGTGGTAATCTTGATGGCCATAACAAGATGATCCCATGAGTCTGGCAAAACAAAGAAAGGTCATGTAATGATCCTCCTCCTCCATTTTCACACCAACAGATGTCAACTATGCAACTAACATGTTAAAGGCATTTAGATGCTCTATAACAGATCCTCCATCTTCCATCCTTAAAGAATATAGCTTCTTCCATAGGAATAACTTGTTTACCAGGGATTTGGCCTAATAAACTTTACCAAGTTTCTTCCATAGCTCCTTTGCGGTCTTCTCCTCATGGACATTTAACAAGATAGAGTCAGTCAAACAGAGTCTCACAAAACCCTTAGCTTTTCAATCCTTGAGATCCCAATCATCTTGCAACATTGTTGCTGGTTTTACACCAGAAATTGCTTCCCATAGATCTCAGTCAACAAGCATGTCTTCCATCTTGAGTTTCCACAACTCAAAATTGCTATCATTGAACTTTTCCAATTCTATTCTACTGGATGTGCCTGCCATCTTCTCAATGCAACAATATTAGAGAATACTTTGTACAGACTCTCACTCAATCAAAGATTATCTCAGAAAACCCCTACCCAACAACTAGGATCACAGGTGATCAAGCTCTGATACCAATTGAAAGGAAGTAAGGTACATGGAACACACTTCCTACACCAATCTAATGAGGGGAAATGTATGCAAATTCATTTTAATCCTTACAATTGCAGCAATGTTAAACATATAACATAAGAAATTACAGCAGCAACACAACACATAAAATATTGACACAAGATGTATCATGGGGAAAACCTTTTCAAGTAAAAAACCCCACACTCTAAAACCTACACATTGTATTATCTGAAACAATAATAGTTTACAATACACTTTCAATGCAAGTTCTTCCAAGAGGCTTTAAATGTCGATTATGGAGTTATTCCGGTAGCATAACAGTACCTATAAAAACACTAGATTACAAGGCAAATACTGGAAGCTTCTTGGGATAGGCGTCCACCTTGGCCACATGGCTATTTCCCCGCATCAAAGGACACTTGTCCAAGCTGCAAATGCATCCCTTACATCTGTCATACATGGCAGATTTGATTTTCCAAGATTGGAGCGCTCCATGCTAAAAATAGACTATGACAAATGCTCTTACGCATCTTACAGCTGTCATAGATTTTCCCAACATAACAAACTTAAATGTTGTAAGAGAATCTGTCATGCAAGACTAAATATAGTAAATTCCTCTTACAACATGTCATAGCCCAATTTGGGCACCCAAAGATGCCTTTCCCTCATGCAAAGATACGCACCAACACTTGTCCTCACTTGTCATAGGAATCTCCAAACTTGGCTCTTACGTATCATAGATTTTATCATATGGAATATCCTCTTCCACATACCATAATATGCCGACACATGACATATTAGTGCCACCTCAAATGGGATGCCCAAATTCATATAGGTTTGACTTGACCATCCAAGTTACATTCCAAGCAAGATGACATGTCACTATGCCACCTCAACTAAGTGACCAAATTGAATGTGTAAGTAAATACAATATTAGACAATAAATAAATATACAATTAAATAAATAATGCTAGGAATTTGCAAAGGTTGAAACACCTTAATTCCCAGCAACATGTTGGGCATATGGATGGTTTTCCTTGATGTTTTGAGTTTACATGTTGATCCCTTATGCAATGTATACAACAAGTGGGAGAATGTTGCAGTAGGTGTCTTGTACACCTTGCATAACATTGGTATTATTTTCTTATGTAAAATAAACATTTATTTGCAATGCATCATGTGATGTGTTTATCCATATTAAATATTTATTTGGATGCCACTTGTAATTGTTGTATGTAACATTGGGTTAATTATTTATTTATTTGTAATTATTTAATTATTTGGGAAAACTTAGTACCAACAATCAAATGTGGGGGTCAAATGTTTTGTAGACTCATGGTTTTGGGGAAGATGGTTTTACAATATCACATGTATTTTTGTGAGCTTGTCTATAAAAGAAAACACATGGGTAGTTGTAGAGGTTGGCTATTTGGATGTTTAGCTTGTGAGCTTGTTGGTTGGGTTTGTAACTTCTGTTGCAGGTTGATTGTTTAAGGTTTTGGAGCATGGCATGGGATGTATGGTTACATGCTTGTCCACATGGAGTGCAGGTAGAGAGAGATTGATATTTCAAAGGTGATCTCTGCATATGTATTTGTTGTTTTATTGTTGAATAATATATAAGAAATGCATGCTTTTGGAGGTTGGGTTTTTCCCTCTATGAGGGTTTTCCCAGGGTATATCTTGTGTCACCATTGATGGTATGATTATCTATTTCTTTTACATGTATATTTTTGGTTTGTTACACATTAAATCTCTTATTGGGTTATGAGAAATTACTCTCTATGGTTGCATATTTCTAACAAGGAGTACTTACTAGTTTAGAATCTTACATGACAAATTTCTTCAACATCTCTCTAACATACTTATCCTAAGAAATAAAGATATCATCATCAAGTTGGGCAATCTAAATCCCATGGAAGGAAGACAACTCACCAATCATAAACATCTCAAACTCTTTCTGCATCTCTTCTACAAACCTCTTATACATATTATCATCTGCACCAAAGAGGGTGTCATCAACATATGCAACAACTATCAAAATCTTATCTTCCTTTACCTTAATGTAAAGATTAATATCTGTGGTACCTTTCTTGAAATCATGCTGAAGTAAGTACTTATCCAACTGGGCATACCAAGCTCTAGGGGCTTGCTTAAGTCCATATAGAACTTTCTTGAGTCTGCACACCATGTCTGGATCTTCTGATAGCTAGAAACCATCTGGTTGCTCAATGCAGACCTCTTCCTCTAAATCACCATTCAAGAAGGTTGACTTGACATCCATCTGATAGACCTTGAAGTTCTTGTGAGAAACAAAGGCTAAAAATGTCTTGATTGCCTCCATCCTAGCTACTAGAGAAAAAGTCTCCTCAAAATCAATACCTTCAACTTGTGAGTAACCCTTACACACCAATCTTGCTTTGTTTCTTACAACTTCACCATCTTCATTCAGCTTGTTTTGGAATACCCACTTTTTTCCTATAAGATTCTTATTAGCTGGTCTGGCAACCAGTTCCCATGTTTGATTCTTTTCTATCTGATTCAATTCTTCTTTCATTGCCTTCAACCATCCATCATATTTTCTAGCATCAACAAAGGTTTTGGACTCTAGCTTAGATAGTAAGCACAAATTCACATGCTCATTTTCTATTACAAGCCTTCTCCTGGTCTGCACACCTTCATTCTCATCCCCAATTATTTGATCTACTGAATTGTTTCTCTTAACATACTTTGCTAGAGTCTTAGGGGCCTTTTCTAATTCTTGTTCCTTCTCTTCTTTCTCCTCCTCTTCTTCCTCTTCAATGTAGGGAGGTATATCAAATCTGTAAACCTTTAGTTCTTGTGAGATTTGGCATAAATCTTCATCTACCTCAATATTTGTGCTTTCTATCATCTTTCCCAATCTCTTGTTGTAGCATCTATAGGCCTTGCTTCTAGTTGAGTAACCAAGAAAGATCCCTTCATCACACCTTGAATCAAACTTTCCAGGGTCTTCTTCATCTCTCCTGATGTAGCATTTTCTACCAAAGATCTTGAAGTATTTGATAGTGGGAGGTCTTCCATACCATAGATGATAACGAGTCTTAATGCTATTGACCCTCAATTGTACTATGTTAAGCAAGTAGACAGTAGTGTGAACTACTTCCTTCCAATACATATCAGGCAGATCTACACTTTTCAACATTGCCCTAGCCATCTATTGTACAGTCCTATTCTTCCTCTCCACTACCCCATTCTATTGAGGCATCATAGGAGTAGACAGATGTCTCCTAATACCATGATCTTCAAAAAACTTTTCAAATTCATTTGAAGTAAACTCACCTCCTCTATCAGATCTTAAGCATTTAATCTTAGAATTCATTTCATTCTCAACTATTGCTTTGAAAATCTTAAAAGTTTATCAAAGGCTTCATATTTATCTCTTAGAAAAGTAACCCAAGTCATTCGAGAGTAATCATCAATAAGCAACATGAAGTACCTTTCACCTTGTTGACTCTTTGTTCTTGTAGGTCTATATAGGTCAGTGTGAATCATCTCCAGTGGCATTGTAGAATAATAGTCCTTGCTCTTGAAATTTGTCTTTGTCTACATTCTCATTTGACATTCCATATATAATGTGTTTACAGGCTTGGTTATCTTGGGCATATCTCTCACCACATGAATAGAGTTGATCTTCACCATATTATCAAAGTTGATGTGTCCCATTTGCTTGTGCCACAACCAACACTCACCATATTACACCAATAAATAGGTTCTTATATTTACCTCCTTTAGATGATAGATATATCCATATGTCTTAGTACCTTCTACAACTAATCTTTCAGACCCTACCTTCTTGATCTCACAACCTTTGGCATGAAATGTAAGATTGTATTCTTTACTACACATCTAACTAACACTAAAGATATTGTGCTTCAGCCCTTTGACATAGAGGACATCCTCAGCCTTGTTCTTTCCATCAATAGTTATAGCACCCTTTCCACAAATTTGAGCTGACTCATCACCACCAAACTTGACAACTCCACCATTCCACTTCTTGAGGCTGATGAGCTTCCCTTTGTCACCAATCATGTGGTTAGAGAAACCACTATCAATAACCCAAGCATTTGCTTCTTCTCTTGCATGAAAAGTAGACCACACAACCATAGACTTTTCATTATTTTTGTTAGCCTACAAGGTACTAGACTTCTTACATTTTCCAATATCATCATTTTTTATGGCAAAGGATTTGGAGTAACTATGACACTTTTTGTATGCAATTTAGAGGTAGAGGTTGGTTGCTAATCAGTTCTACAAAAAAGGACTCAATAAAATAGTCCCTTCACCATTCTAGAGGACCGAGACTTAAAGAAACTGGAACAATCAAATAATACCAAACAAGCAATCTTCTTTTTGGAGTCTTTTGTACCTTTCACAACCCACAAAGAATTCTTGTTGTCAGTAAATGGTTTTCTTTTTTCACCTGCATAGGTTTTTTCATAGTCTCAGATCACTAGGACTATACTGGATAGTCAAAACCAAACCAAATGATTGTTGATAGTCTTTTCCAGGTACGTGAAGAATTCCTTTCACTATCAAAAGAGTTTCCTTCTTCTTTATAAATGAATGTATACCAACCATACTTGTTTTTAGACTAAAACAAAGAGGTTTTCCATATCAAAAGAAACACAAAACTCAACATCTATTACTGTTGTAGAGATAATACACTGTTAATCAATTCATGATTGCAAAAACCCATGACCTGAGTAAAAGTAAAATGGTATAGATTAAAAATGATCACTATATTTTCCTATTGCAAAACTCAAAATGATGCTAAAAGATATTTATTGATTTTTTAAAAGGAAGAACCAAATTACACTCTCTCAAAACTAAACTAGATGTAGTTGATGGATGCTTCATCACCACAAAGTGCATTTAGTCAGCTTGTATTTTCATTGCAAACTCTAGAAACACAGATAAAGATGTTGTGGCTTGTCCCATGGCCTATATCCTGGCCATAACATGTTTTTTTCCCTTTGTCCTGTGGGTAGACCGCATCCACTCAATTCCTCTATCTTGTAGTAAAAACTTCATCATTTCATCACCTCTGCTAATGAACAGAACACCCCCCTGAAAAAAGAATGAACACACTACCTCTCATACAGTGTAACTATCTCTCCTTTTTAAAAACCATTCCTTCCTAATTCAGTGAAAGATAAAACTACTCCAAAACTGATTGCCCCCCTTCCTTGTGTAGTTCGGTGTGTGTTATTTTTTGATATGTGAACTTCTTTTAGGTCAACAATAAGTTCAAAGAATTATCTCATAAGGAGAAGGTGCAAGGTGGGACAAATACATGCTAAACCCATAACATAAACACCAAACCCAAAGTTTGAATACCATGATCCCAGAAAACAACACTAAAGCAATGAAAAGATTCTGAGGTGTTGATGTTCCTACATTAGGTTGCCCGGGTGAGATGTTTGTGAGCGTAGCTCACAAAAGGAGTTAGGTAGTAGAATTACCCTTTC
Organism: Cunninghamia lanceolata; assembly: GCA_027924645.1. Classification (NCBI taxonomy): domain Eukaryota; kingdom Viridiplantae; phylum Streptophyta; class Pinopsida; order Cupressales; family Cupressaceae; genus Cunninghamia; species Cunninghamia lanceolata. Next base: position 16,256,186 of record BSBN01000553.1, on the reverse strand, counting down.
AAGCTGTAGCAACTTGTAGTATACTCCAATGCTTGGACTTAGTAATCTACAACCATCTACTTCTTTCTCTTTTTCCATCATGTGGCTAGAATAGATCCTACATACCATGACAAAATGAATTCAGCCTCTTCAAGACCACTTGTGGATCCATGTCCACCATGCATCAAACTCCTCCACCTTTGCCTCCCACTTGTTGGCTTCCTATTATGACAACCCAACATGAGGATTAACTCCTCTTGATCCATCATCCACCTAGAAGTTCTATCTTTACACCCCATCACATCCTCTACAACCTCCTTTCCCATCTCACTCAAACAATTTTCATCTTCAACATAAACATGATCAAAATCAGAGAAACTAACATAGGTATGTGAAACATGATTTGCTTCCAATTCTGGTAGTGCACATTCATGGAAATAAATTGTATCTACATCAAAGGAGTTTGAAAACACAACATGTACCCCATTATCTTCTACTGCAATATTTGTTTCACATTTTGTCAACTCGATCCATTCATTTTCCACGACTGCAATTTGTAGTAACAAGTCATCTTCATCATCTTGTTTGGCTACCCCTTCACATTATCCATGAGGCATCTCATCTATATGTTCATCTTGACATTATTGTTCCAAACTTTGTAGTAGTTCCGTGTCATTCATGGGACCATCTTGAATTGCTATCCCAACATAACATGCACTTATTTCACCACCTTCTTTCCATTGTCCTACATGCAAATCATCACTGTCTTCATCCTTGTACAACTCATAAAATTGAAGTAACCCCTCATTGGTTGCTATTGTGACTTCTTCTTTGTTCCTACCATTTAAAAACTCCTTCACACTCACTAACATCACCTTACTACTACTGCTACTACCACTGTCCTCTTTTTTTCTTGTAAAGGTAACAAGGTATGTTTGACACCATCCTTCTCAAAAGTATAAGTATTGGTTCTACCATCATGCATAGCATTCCGGTAAAATTACTAAGGCCTACCAAGTAACACATGACACACATCCATAGGCATGATATCACATATAACATTATCCTTATAACTCCCTATTTGAAATTCAACCAAAGCTTGCTCATCTACCAATAACTAGTGCCCCTTTTGTAACCAAGAAACTCTATAAGGTGTAGGATGCTTAGTTTTCTTAAGTCCTAACTTATCCAACATTTTAATAGCCACAATATTATCCATACTATCATTATCAATAATAAGTTTACAACACTTACCTTTTGTCTTGCATTTCATTCTGAATAGAGCTCTCCTTTGCATAGGTTCATGGTTCTCTTTCAGTGGATTCAACAACACTCTTTTGAACAGTAATGACTCTCCTAACTTAGGTTCCAATGTGTGATGAGTAGGTGATCCTACACTCTCTTGGTTTGCTTGCACAATTTGATTACTCCTTTCAGGCCTTGTGTGACTTTCTTGTACATATTCATGACACTCCCAACCTTTGTGCCCATACTTGTTGCACTTAAAACATTTACCAGAGAAACCTCTTCATCTTCCTTGATAACCTCCTCTTCCAAAAGGCCTTCCACCTCTATCTTTGGTGCAGGAGCACCTACCTGACAGCTGGCCTTCATGAGGTAGTTAGTTATTTTAGGTCTTGTTTATGTTTTCAAGAAGGTCTGGTAAGACCAAATGCATGTAATAAGGTCACGCTGATCATGATAAGATCATGCTGACCAGGCTTTTACTATTTTTAGTAAGTTTGTTAGAACAGCTGTCATGCTGTAGGGTCCGGTTGGATCTCCCAGCCGCTTGGAGAGTTCCCAGCCGCTTGGAGTCGGGTCAGTAGTACTCATAGGATAATCTATTTAAGCATGAGGATCGGTTGATATTGCATAGACAGATAGATATCATCGATTGAGCTAGGTTACAGAGAGTGAGACTGAGAGAGAGATTGATCATTGTATTGCATCTTTTGAAATCAAATAAAGTGATCCTGTTTGTGTTCTTTCTCTGGTTGGATTCCATTGTTAAATCGATTTGTTGGTTTGAGAGGTTTCATGGATTTACTGATCCATTCCACTGGTTGATCCGTCTGATCGGTGGAATGGCGATGTACAATAGGTTAGGTTGTAGTTTGTTTTCTGTTCGCATGCAGGTGTGCAGGATCGCCGTCGAAAGGTGTTGAAGACCCTAGCATGGGTATGTGCTAGGTCGAGCTGATAAGATAGAGTGTGGGAGATCACCCTAAGAGTGGATCGGGTCGTCCCTGGAGGATCGGCGAAGTGAAATTTCGCTAAGTGAAGAAGTTCGTTAAAACGGCATCATCAGGATATTTCTGCCAATATCCTGCAGTCAGTTTGGGTATCGTCATCCGGATAAGTGGAGGAGAGCATGAAGCTTTCGAGTGCATGAAGTGCAAGTGCGTCGGGGTGATCATCATCAGGAGGGCCGAGGAGGAGCGTATCGGCATCAGGTTGAAGATCGGGTTGATCAAGTTGATCGCGGGCCGAAAAAAAACTAAGTTTGGCCAACAGCAGGATATGACATCATCATCATCATGATATACGTCATCAGGACATTTCAGAGCGGCAGGATATTGAGAAGTTGCGGGTGACGTCATCGTCATCAGGATCTACGCCATCAGGATATCGGGTGACGCAAGCATCGAGGCTAAGGTGCGAGGAGTTAAGGTTTTGTCATCATCAGGATAAATGGAAGGAACCGGATGTTCTTTATCCTGTTGAATATCATGATGTTGAATATCATGATGCTGAAGGAAGAGAAGACGGAAGTTGTCGCTGAAGTGAACAGTGGACGTCAGGAGGATGATGATGCTACCGAACATGATGATGCTGTCGATAATCGAGTAAGGTGATGCTGTTGACAGGCGAAAGTGCGAAGGCTTGTCTGCAGGAGGATATCGGTCGGCAGGGGAAATATGATGATGATGCTGACAGTGAAATCAAATATGATGATGATGATGGGCTGCAGATGTCCATGCTGTATGCGAAGGTTATAGTGTGGATGCCTCTGCATCATAGTGGTATCAGAGCTCAGCAAAAGGTCTGGGCTGTTGTGTGTTGATTCTGTCACCGAAAGGGCAGAGGTAGAGTTGAATTGTGTGTTGTGTGTTGATTAAGAGGTTGACAAAATGCCTCCGAAAGGTAGTGGTACTGCAAGGGAATTGCAGGAAATGAAGGAGAAACATGCTAGAGAGATGAGGAAGATGAAGGAGCTTGCTGAAGCACTTCAAGCCAGGCTTACAGTCCTGGAAAAGAACAAAAAGAGGGAAGTGGCAGACAGTGAGTCTGAAGAAGATGAAGATACTGTTGAAGAGTATGAAGAGGTAGTTGAAGATCTGGATGTTGAAGACCAGAGACTTGCAAAACTGTTAAAGGCAGTGCAGAGTGATAAACCTAAGGTAAAGGTTGATGTTTCCAAGTATACTAGAAGCTTGAATGAAGATGAGTTGTTAGATTGGATTGCTGCACTTGATAATCACTTTGAATGTGAAGATGTTGCTGAGGATCAGAAGGTAAAGATTGCAAAGACCAAGTTAGGAGGTCATGCTTTGGTATGGTGGGATTATATACAATCTGAGAGAAGGAAACAAGGGAAGTCAAAGATCACTTCATGGGATAAGATGGTAGCAAGGATAAAAGGGAAATTCTTGCCAAGGGATTATGAAATCCAGATGTTTAAGAAGCTGTAATTTTTAAAGCAGAAGGAAAGGGATGTGAAGACATATACTGAGGAATTTTATAAGTTAAGTATGAGATCTGGTCATCATGAGAATGAGGTAGAAAAGGTGGCTAGGTACTTGGCTGGTTTGAGATTTAACATACAGGATGAGTTAGTTTTAGCTAACCCTAAGAATGTGGAGGATTGTTATCAAATGGCAATCAGGATTGAAGAAAAGATGAATAGAGGACATGATAAGTCCATGAGAGGAAGAGGAAACCATAGGGGAAGAGGAGCAGCCCCTACACAAAAGCAAACCAATGAGGGTCAAGAAGACACTGGTAAAGGACAGGGACAGTCTGATTTCAGGGGTGGATGGAAAGGTAATAGAGGGAGATTTGGAGGTGGTAGAGGTTCTACTACATTTTCAGGAAAGTGTTACACCTGTGGTGAGTTTGGTCATCCATCTTTCAAATATCCAGAAAACAAAGGTTCATCATCTAGAAATGATAGAACTAATGACAAGAGAGTACAACTTGTGCAAGCAGAGAAAGTAGAAGAAAGTGCGCAGAGTTCAAATAGAGAGCCTGATAATTGTGGATATCCAGAGAGTGGAGAATCATTGATGTTAAGGAGAATTAGTTTGCAGGCATCAAAGGATCTGATGCAAAGAAGAGCTCTTTTCAAGACCACATGCAAGAGTAAAGGTAAAGTATGTAAGGTTGTCATTGACACTGGTTCAACAGACAACATGGTATCTCAGGAAATGGTGGATAAACTGCATTTGGAAAGGATTCCACATCCACACCCTTACAAGGCATCTTGGGTGAGTGATAGTCATTCACTTTTTGTCTCTGAACAGGCATATGTGGATTTTTAGATTGGAGCATATCATGATAGAATTTTGTGTGATATTTTGCCTATGGAATGTTGTCACCTACTGTTGGGTAGACCATGGCAATTTGACAGAAGGGTACTGTATGATGGGTATGCTAATACCTACACCATCAAGAAAGATGGGAAGATTATTAAGTTGATGCCATTGCAGGCAAATGCTACAGTACAGAAGGCAGCCCAAGTCATTTTAATAGGAAAGAAGGAGTATGTGCAGATGCCTAGAGGAGCAGGCATAAAGGCAGTTGAAGACACTGCAGGGAAAGGAGTTGTTAAAGACAACAAGCTGAAGAAAGTTTCAGTTGTGACTGACAGAGGTCAGCAACAGGTGCAGAAACAGGTTTGCACACAGCAACCAGTTGAAAGGGATGACAAGGATGTTGTCATAGTTGGGACTATTGCTTGTCCTATAAAGATTGACAGGAAGATAGAGTTGAACATTGCAGCAGTGCAAGAGGCAGTTCAGACAGAGGTTCTGGTCAGACAACCTGGCAAACACAGGGTATGTGAGAGAAAGGCCTACATTGACAGGCATGAGGATTTACTTGCCAGAAAGCAAGTTACAGTTCAGAAGTCTTGGAGCAGCCAAGAGCCAGCAGAGGACAAAGCTGGAACAGTTCAGCATATTGCAAAGGCAAAGTATCAAGGTGGAGGACTTCCACATACTAAACTCATGGGACATGAGTTCTTTTCTGTTGGGGAGTATGGTGCAGGAGCACCTACCTGACAGCTGGCCTTCATGAGGCAGTTAGTTGTTTTAGGTCTTGTTTATGTTTTCAAGAAGGTCTGGTAAGACCAAATGCATGTAATAAGGTCACGCTGATCATGATAAGATCATGCTGACCAGGCTTTTACTATTTTTAGTAAGTTTGTTAGAACAGCTGTCATGCTGTAGGGTCCAGTTGGATCTCCCAGCCGCTTGGAGAGTTCCCAGCCGCTTGGAGTCGGGTCAGTAGTACTCGTAGGATAATCTATTTAAGCATGAGGATCGGTTGATATTGCATAGACAGATAGATATCATCGATCGAGCTAGGTTACAGAGAGTGAGACTGAGAGAGAGATTGATCATTGTATTGCATCTTTTGAAATCAAATAAAGTGATCCTGTTTGTGTTCTTTCTCTGGTTGGATTCCATTGTTAAATCGATTTGTTGGTTTGAGAGGTTTCATGGATTTACTGATCCATTCCACCGGTTGATCCGTCTGATCGGTGGAATGGCGATGTACAGTAGGTTAGGTTGTAGTTTGTTTTCTGTTCGCATGCAGGTGTGCAGGATCGCCGTCGAAAGGTGTTGAAGACCCTAGCATGGGTATGTGCTAGGTCGAGCTGATAAGATAGAGTGTGGGAGATCACCCTAAGAGTGGATCAGGTCGTCCCTGGAGGATCGGTGAAGTGAAATTTCGCTAAGTGAAGAAGTTCGTTAAAACGGCATCATCAGGATATTTCTGCCAATATCCTGCAGTCAGTTTGGGTATCGTCATCCGGATAAGTGGAGGAGAGCATGAAGCTTTCGAGTGCATGAAGTGCAAGTGCGTCGGGGTGATCATCATCAGGAGGGCCAAGGAGGAGCGTATCGGCATCAAGTTGAAGATCGGGTTGATCAAGTTGATCGCGGGCTGAAAAAAAACTAAGTTTGGCCAACAGCAGGATATGACGTCATCATCATCATGATATACGTCATCAGGACATTTCAGAGCGGCAGGATATTGAGAAGTTGCGGGTGACGTCATCGTCATCAGGATCTACGCCATCAGGATATCAGGTGACGCAAGCATCGAGGCTAAGGTGCGAGGAGTTAAGGTTTTGTCATCATCAGGATAAATGGAAGGAACCGGATGTTCTTTATCCTGTTGAATATCATGATGTTGAATATCATGATGCTGAAGGAAGAGAAGACGGAAGTTGTCGCTGAAGTGAACAGTGGACGTCAGGAGGATGATGATGCTGCCGAACATGATGATGCTGTCGATAATCGAGTAAGGTGATGCTGTTGACAGGCGAAAGTGCGAAGGCTTGTCTGCAGGAGGATATCGGTTGGTAGGGGAAATATGATGATGATGCTGACAGTGAAATCAAATATGATGATGATGAGGATGAATATGATGATGATGATGGGCTGCAGACGTCCATGCTGTATGCGAAGGTTATAGTGTGGATGCCTCTGCATCAATCTTGGTAACCTCCTCTTTTTATATTGGATTGTGCACTGGAACTACTTGCCTCTTCACCATGATGGTGCTTCTGTCCTCTTTTTCTATAGCCTCTTCCTCTACCTCTTCCTTGCTGATTTTTCTTTCTCATAAGCTTCTCCTCTACTTTGATAGCATATTGATGGGCTTCCTCAAGTGACCTAGGGGACAATAAGCTTAACTCATCTTATAAATTGTATCTTAGACCATTAAGGTATCTAGCTACCTTGTCCATGTCATCTTCACTATGCCCTGATCTAATCACCAACTTGTAAAATTCTTTTGTATATTCTTTCACTAACATCTCCTTTTTCTTGATATTTTGCAGCCTTTTGAAAAGATTGGCTTGGTAGTCTCCAAGAATAAATTTCACCTTCAATTTGGCAACCATCCTATCCCACAAATTTATCTTCTCTTTGTTCTTCTTTCTCCTTTTCAATTGGACATAATCCCACCACATTGTAGTGTTGCCTTTGAGTCTCATACAAGCAAATTTAACTCTTTACTCCTCTGCTACCTCTTCATACTCAAATTACTTATCCAACTCATTGATCCAATCAACAATTTCTTCTCCATTGAGGCTTCCTAAGTATGTAGGAAACTCTATCTTGGGCTTGGCTACAACCCCCATGACTACTCTTAGCAATCTCATTTCTACTCCATCCAGTTCTTCTTCTTGACCCAACTCTTCCATGGCTTGTTCCTCCTCTTCTTCATTATCACTTACTTCTCCATTAGGTATTCCTCTCCTCTGTGTCTTCTCTATGGCATCTATCCTTACCGTAAGGTTCTACAACATTTCAAGAATCCCTTCATCTATGTCTCTTTGGCCACCTCCTCTGGTACCTCCTCTCATTCTTCTAGGTGGAATTCTACCCACTCCACAATCACCTAATTACCTGTATCTCTGATACCATAAATGATGGCAAAGGATTTGGAGTAATTATGACACTTACGGTTTGTATGTAATTTAGAGATAGAGGCTGGTTGCTAATTTGTTCTACACAAAAGGACTCAATAAAATAGTCCCTTGACCATTCTAGAGGATTGAGACTCAAAGAAACTAGAACAATCATATAAGAACAAACAAGCAGTCTTCTTTTTGGAGTATTTTCTACCTTTCACAACCCACAAATAATTCTTCTTGTCAGTAAATAGTTTTATTTTGCCACCTACATAGGTTTTGTCATAGTCTCAAATCACCAAGAGTATATTGGATAGTCGAAACTAGACAAAATCATTATTTGTAGTTTTTTCCAGGTATGTGGAGGATTCCTTTCACTATCAAAAGAGTATCCTTCTTCTTTCTAAAAGATTGTATACCAACCATACTTGTTTTTAGACTGAAACAAAGAGGTTTTCTAGATCAAAAGAAACACAAAACTCAACATCTATTACTGTTGTAGAGATAATACATTGTAATTGATTCCTAAGTGCAAAAACCCATGACCTGAGTAAAAGTAAAATGGTATAGATGAAAAATGATTGCTATATGTTCCTATTACAAAACACATAATGATGCTAAAAGATCTTTGTTGTTGTTCTAAAAGGAAAAACTGAATTACACTCCCTCAAAACTAAACTAGATGTAGTTTATGGACACTTCATCACCAAAAAGTGTGTTCAATCAGCTTGTATTTTCATTGTAGATTCTAGGACACACAAATAAAGATGTTGTGGCTTGTCCCATGACCTATATTCTAGTCATAACATTTTTTTTCCTATGTGCTACGGGCAGACCGCATCCACTCAATTCCTCTGTCTTGTGGTAAAAACTTCACCATTTCATCACCTCTATTGATGAATAGAACACCCCCCTAAAAAATGAATGAACACACTACCTCTCACCCAATGTAACTATCTCTTCTTTTTCAAAACTGTTCCTTCCCAATCTGATTAAAGCTAAAACTGCTCCATAACTTACTACCCCCTTCCTTGTGTAGTTCAGTGTGTGTTATTTTTTGATATGTGCTTCTTTTAGGTCAACAATAAGTTCAAAGAATTATCTCATAAGGACAAGGTGCAAGGTGGGACAAATACATGATAAACCTCTAACATAAACACCAAACCCAAATTTTAGATACCATGATCCCAAATAACAACACTAAAGCAATGAAAAGATTTTGAGGTGTCGATGCTCCTACATCACTTTTTGTCACCAACTTTCAATGCCATGAAAAGTTTTTCATCATTTAAATCATCATGATCCTCATCTTCTAAAGAACAATTGTTCTCCACGGAATAAAGACTTCTTTTGAGCTTCTCTCTTTTTTTTCTACCCCCTGATTCTTTAAAAGGATATTTAAAGGCAAAATGACCAACTCTCCCACAATTGAAGCACTTGAAAGGTAACTTACCTCTATATTTTCTAGTGCCCTTCTTTAATCTTCTCACAAAGTTTACCTCTACCTCATCAAGGTCATCATCTTGATTAGTTGTTTCATCTTCATTCTTCTTACTAACTTTGAATGTTGCTTCCTTCTTTGGAGCATCTTTGTCAAACTCTCTCATTTCAAAGGCTGTGAGAGAACCAAACAATTGATCTCCTGAAAAGGTATCCAAGTCCTTAGAATCCTTAATAGCAAATACCTTATGACTGTAAGATTTAGGGAGAGATCTTAGAATCTTCTTCACAATCTCATCTTCTTTCACTTCTCCACCAAGACCTCTGATACCATCAACTACTTCATCCACCTAGAACATATAACTACCAATGTCTTCATCCTCAGGGTCTAAAATTTGCTCTTGAAGATTTGCATCTTGAATTGCTTTACTCTACTATCTCCTTCATAAATGCTACTAAGTTTTACCCAGGCATCCTTAGTAGAACTACAATTCATTACCTTTAGAATTTTTGAATCAGGTAGCCCACTCATGATAGCATTCTTTGCCTTGGCATTGTTATCATACAACTTAATCTCAGCTTTATCTGTAGGATCATTAGCAGGAGTAGTGTAACCATCCTTAACAGATTGCCAAACACCAAACCCTCGAGAAGATAGATAGCCTTCCATCCTTAGCTTCCAAAAGGTGTAATTTGTTCCATCAAACTTAAGTGCCTTATAAGATCCATCATGATCCATCCCAGACCTTCCTCAAGTAGTTAAGCTCCTTCTAAGGAACTTGGCTTTGATACCAATTGTTAAACACACCTAGATACTGAGAGGGGGGTGAATCAATATCTTCAAAACTTAAACTTTTAGCACAATGCAAATTCAGTCTTCTAATAAGATCATTAATCCTTAAAGATATCAGCAATAATGGAAGATAAAGCAATGAACACACATGCACAAGATAACACCAAATATATGTAGAAAACCCAATATGGGAAAAACCACAGAGAGAAAAGTTGCTAGGAGCTACTGTCCTAATCTAGCCTCACAAAAGAATCACATTTACAACTTTGTTTTAGGGCTACAACCCAAGGAAGCTACTACTCCCTATAGAAAGGTTTTATGGTCACTCCTAAGGAAGCTACAACTCCCTGCAGACTTTGTTTTAGGGCTTCAACCCAGGAAGAAACTACTCCATGAACTAAAAACAAACTCACAAAAGATTATAGCATGACAATCCTTCTACTATCTAAAACTAACAATGAAGCTCACTCCTTTTGATGATTGCAATTCTACATTGACAACTTCTTCAACTTATTCAAATGTCTTCTATGTAGCTTACTAACTCACTACTTTCAGCCTTCAAGAAGTTTTTCCTTTGGCTCACTGCCTCCAACAATTAGTTAGGCACACTCTTCACTTCTCATCTTTCTCAAAAAGGATCTATCACTTATGCTCTTTCTCTTTCAGTCACACATCATAATGCATTACACATCCACATTCTACTTCTTACATTCACACTCTACTTCTCACATTCACACTCTACTTCTCACATTCACACTCGCAATCACACCTTACCTAGCTCAACTAGGTTTACAATATATACATGATATTACATTGATTACATTACATGTTAGCCAGAGACAACAAGAAAATTACAATTACAAGTCAGCCAAAGATCAAACAACATGAAATGTGTAGAGGGCAAGTCCTAAAATGAACTACACATAGCACCAAGAAGAAGAACACACCTTGAAGATTCCAACACATGTTTAACCTAGTCCTAAACATCCTTCACAACATCAGCCTTCAAAGAATAACATTTGCATGATTTGCACAATTTAGATAGGTTAGCCTTAAGAAAGAAAATATGAAGCTCAAAGAAAGTCCACCATTACAACTTGGTGGTACACATAGATGATTAAACATTACTTGCACTTCTCCAGATGATTCAGCATGACCCATACAACATCTCTAAACACTCCTTGAACTCCTCACAAAAAAAAATTTGTGGTACACACCTTCAACATACCTCAGACAGCCAAGAAAAAGCATAACCCAACAACACCTTCATTCTAGACCACAACTTGTTCCAAAGAAACCAAAAGATACCTTGTGGAGAAACAAGAAACATCATAAGATCCTCAAGATCATTTTCAACTAGTCAATTCACCACTTCATACAACAACAAGTTAGTGCAAGCCAACAAACACTAAAACTAGCAACTGGACAATACAATTCTGCTCTCTGTCAGTTACAAATTTCTCTGTGGAGGAACGATATGAAACTTTGAATGTAACACCTTCTCAACACACTAAACTTAACTTCTAAATTGCATGACCATATCTTCAAAGGTAGAGGAATACAGAGCATTCTCCCAATTAATCTTCAAGGCAACTTCCTACAGCAAACTTCTTCACCAACATCTGGAGACCAAAGCCTCCTTATAGAAACACATAGTTCCTTAGGAACAACAAGAGAGAGCATACAACATGCTACAGATCATCAACAACATCTCCACAACATCAACATTACTTCTAGTCCTCTTCTTAATGCTTCAAATTCTCATCTTAATATATCATGTCATGATATCTTCTCTGCTGACAACAAACATACTCAATACAAATTTAATTGACATTAAAGAAGGCATGACATCCAACCATGAACATCAACAACATCATTCTTAGCACACCATCATAGTATACCATCAATATGAGCATCAATGACAGCCCAAACTAAGTGTTGACATCAATGACAACCACATCAGTGATAACCTTAGGTAACATATGTGTAACACTTTAAACATTTCCTCTTCTTTTCCAAACATGAAACTTCCTAAATCTGTACTATGATCTTTTAGAATAGTCGTTAAAATTTTGCTACAATCATTCTAGAGGCTATTTTTCATGGATTTTTACACATAGTCTGCTACATGGTTACACTTTAGTTGAGACAAGGAAAAATTCCTCCAACTAGAGCTTGAACCTACAAAAAATCATACCCAAGATACTATTGAACATAGCTAAAACCCAAGATACAAAAAGTTCATCATAAAGAAGATCTATAGAGTTAGATAAAAAACTAAGACCACCTCATTATATTCCAAGAGAAGAGGCCATTAATAAATCATGTCCTATGATGCTCTAAAATGCTACTTGCACCTTTGCATAGTCAAAATAGAAGACATGGCCCAATTTAACATCATAAGAGTTGATCTCCCTTGGTTCCCACTTATTCAAGTAGATGTGGATGTGTTTTTTCTTCATCACAACCTTCATTTTTTTTATCATAGACCAACTTAGAATAGAAATAAATATGAGAGTGTGCTAGGAATAAAAAACAACTCTACAAAAATAACTATTAATAATCTTTTATGATGTTGATTGCCAAAGATGTCTAAAATCTCCTAAAAACCTATGATGTGAAATTAATATATTATTATTATTATTATATTAGTAATTTATTATCCTTTGATAACTATCATTTAAATCATTTTCATCATTATGTGTACATTCTTAAATTTCTTACATGAGCTCTCAAGGATTTATGTCCTTTCTATTGCGATGATATAGTTTTACATGCCATCTAGTTGATCTTCCTATAATGTTGTATCTAGCAAAATTAAGAATTTCCCACTTGTATGTAAATACAAGATGTCAAGCATTCTAACTAGAGATATACTTATGGTGTCTTGGTGTAGAGCTTCAAACTAACAAATCATGCATGTGAAACATTTATTTCTTTTGCAACAACACATGTGAAAGATATTGATATTGTCGAATCTCATTCTTACTTTTTGAAGTGTGCAAGGAAGGAATGATAAATCACTCATATCAAATATTAAAACTTTGAAAGGTATTAGGAATAGAAACCTGTAAAATTAGCCAATAACCATTCAATATCTTATCAGAATTTAGTAGCATCGATGGAGTCAATTTAATGAAGTTGCATGCCATCATTCAATTTCCTTGTACTAAAAGTAAAAAACCTTATTTGTATTATTGTTTATTATTTAGTTGTAGTACATATACTTGGCAATTGTCTCAAAAATATATAAAAATAAAAAAATTAGGTTTGAACACTATTGCATTATTGAGCATTAGATAGTAGAAGACTCAAGAAAAAGTCTGAAAGTTAAAGTAATAGTTTCATCACAAAAGCTATGCATAGAAGGTAAGTTACCAAGTAAAATTTATTTATTTATCAAAAATTTTATAAACATATTGAGCATGACTATGCAAGATGTTATTTCTTTTGACTTCTCAATATGAAAGACAATTTATTAGTGTCTAACAATGTAGGATGTTATTTCTTTCAACTTCTCAGAATGAAGAAATACAAGCCTTTGTCAACTCAAATGTATTATGTTAAGAATTGGCAGCTTTGAGCTTTGCAAATGACACATACTACTATGGATGGTGGGTCAAATTTCATAAAGATAATTCTATGTATGAGAGACTTGAAATTGGAATTGAAAAATGAAATTTCTACTATAATGTGATTAATAGTGACATACAAAAAATAATGTAATTCTACTTTATTAGCCTCATTGTTACACATCCCTTGTGGTTTCTTGTAAATATAATGTAAAGTTCTATGGAAACTCGTTTATTGATATTGTGGATGATCGGGTAAAAGCACAAACCTATGTCACACTTTATAAAGGAATCAGCCAACACAAACAAAAATTTTCAGCTTTGACTTCATAAAAGTGGCATTTATGTTTTGAATTTCAAAATGATGTAAACTAATGAAATGTAGAACTCATGATTAATTTTATGCTTGTAATTTTTCCAAAATTTTAAAAAAATATTTTGATATTTTTTTTTAAATTTAAGAGCAAATTTTGAATTGCTAAAAATTTCAAGAAAAAGTGACTCAAGTCCACGTCACAAACAAAAAGAAAAATTATTTCTCCCTAATTTTTTCCAAAATAGATTAGTTCAATATCTAGTGCATGGAAATAAAAAATAGTTTTCAATGCATATTTTCCTCATAATAATGTTTTAAAGTCAAACTTACTAGAATTTGATAGTTTTCATTCCATGTCAACTTTTGTATAAGTTTTTTATCATTTTCAAAAAACCAAGTATACCCTCTTGAATAAGACTCTTTCGTCCAGTGCACCATATAATTTTAAAAAAAAATTGATGTGGTTTTATATTTTTTATTTTTTTTCTAATCAATGTCATCTTTGATTATAACAACCTACTTGCAATAATTTAAAACAAAATCATATTAAAATTAATCAAAATATCAAAAAATATATATACTTGGATTGTAGACTTGGATCTCTACAAAAGGGTATTTTTAGTTTTTTGAAATAATCCACTCTGACTGAAGAAATATTTAGTCCAAGTTGAGAGTTTTAGAAATTTCTAAAAAAGGAGGAGGTGGTTGCCAAGTAGGATGCCACATAGATGGTTCCTCGCAAATCAAACTTGCTAGAGTTTGACTCAGGCGAGTTTGATTTGTCCGAATGTACACTCTTCCAGTTAGCCCTCCAATTTGGTCAACCAGATTTTTTTTTTCCAAATTCAAACGACTTCATATAAATATAGATTCATTTTTGCTTCTTTTTTCAATTCAAACATTAGGAGAAAAATACAATAAGCAATTTTTTTTGCAATAGAGGCTACAAATTATTGTTTTATTTTTTTTTCAATTCAAGCATTTGGAGATAGCACACAAAGAGAGTTTTTTGGCAAGAGAGGCTACAAATATTCACTTAATTGTCTAATGATTCTCAACTTGTCATTGATTAATTTTAAATATTTATGAGCATTTTTATTGCTCATATATATTGGTCTTGAATGATAGATTAAAATCATGTAGAAATTGAACTCCATGACTTAAATTTATTGGGATGTACATGCATGTGTATGTGTGTGTCGAAGAATTAAAATAAACAATTTATGATGGGGAATAAAAGAACTAGATCAAGGTTGTATGACTAAAAAAGAGATGAAAAAGAACTAAATAAAGGGAATTTGACTTTAGAATCGTCTATTCAAGAACAACCCATTTAAAGTATTGATGAACAAGTTGAAGAGCATGTTAATGAACAAGTACAAGAAGAAATTGGTACTAGTGATAGAAACTTTTTGTATGGAATGAAAAATCTTATGGAAATGGATGAGGATTCTCTTTTCAAGACGATTTCACCTAAACATATGTTATCTAAAAGCACAATAAAACTTCACTCTAAAAGAATTTGGGATGAATTTTTTGAAGATAAATCTCTAATTGGAAGAGAACAATTATGTGCATAGTTATTTAGGTAAAAAGAAATGACCCCTATTTTGGAGTTGTTAGGTGTTGATAATAAAAAAAATCTTCTAATTTATAAATCAAACAATAGTTGAAAACTTGTCAGAAGCATTGAATTCTATTCAAACCAAGAGTTGAGCTACTAATTTAAGTGTGGCACATAAAGCATTGATGACTGTAATTTCTAGTAAAAAATTATCACATGGAAGACAAGTTCAAGCAATTGCCAAAGTAGTAAATGTATCTAGGAGAACTGTTCAAAGATATATCAAGAAGAGAAATAGATTAGATGAAAATATTGAAAATAATTGGGTAAATATTTGTTGACTCCTTCAAAAAGATAGAATTTCAAAAGATGTAAAACAAAAAGTAATTGGATATTAGACCAACCACTCCCATGTTTCTTCCAATAGAAGGGACACTACAAATAAAAGATGAAGATAGTAAAAAACTTTCTCATCCAAAACATTTTATAGATACAGCACAAAGTGAACTTTTTGAAGCATTCAAGCAAGAATTTCCATAGGTGAATATTTTTCAAAGGATGTTTGAGAGTTTACGACCATGTTTCATACATATAAATAAAGTACATGAAACTTGTTGCTATCGAAATCATGTTGAATTTCATCAACATATGTTGTCATATAAAGAATTATTGGTAACAATTAATCCAAATGTAGTCATCCCTGGAAGTACAACACAATTTGTGAAGTCTATCTTATGTGAAAAATTAGAAGATTGAGATGATTATAATGTACAGTGTATAAAAATGCATGTATAGATTGTGGAAATTTGAGGAAATTTTTAATACCATTTGAAATAATTGATCATTCAATGCCAATTGTTTGGAAGAGATTTGAATATGAGAAATATTCAACGAAGTTAGGAGCTGAGTCCAAAAAAATTATTTTGAAATAGAGTGAATTACCCTACAATGAGTTTATGGACTCTAAATTTTGTAACATCATATATCCACATATCAAACATTGTCATAGCACAAGATGGCAAGCTAAGCAATTTCGTGACTCAAAGAATTGTTTTCCACTAGGTTGTATTCATTCTATTGTAAGTTTTTCTGAGAACTATACATTTAGTCCTCAAACTAAGATTCAAAATCAATATTATCATTCAGATCAAGTCAAAATCATTGTACAAGTTTTCTATATGTTAGGGTTAGCCAATAGAAGATATCAATTAAATACAAATAAAGATTAAACATAGGAATGGAAATACTAAGAAATAATAACAGCGAGAGACAAGTTTTAACGTGGTTCACCCAAACTCGGGCTACATCCACCAAATAGAGAGTCCAATATTATTATCCAGTAAATCAAACTGATTACAACCAGTAATCCCTGCAACTCAATACCACTGCAAATGCTACAATACAATTAATAGAAACCCTAACCCTTAGTCTCTTTTATGAAGCTTTTTGTTGGTTACAAAAATAGGGTTTTCTTATGTCGGCCAATAAAAAATAACTCTTGGTGCCTTTATAAAATAATAAAAATCCTATGAGGTTTCGGGGGCGTTGCCCCGAAGCCCCCATAGGGATGTTGCCCCTCGACCCCGCCCTATATCATGACAGGGAATGCACAGGGGCACTGCCCCTAGACCTCGTAAGGGGTGTTGCCCCCAAACCCCCACAAGGGGCACTACCCCTTGACCCCATAGGAATTTGGGGGGAAACTGCGCTAATAAAAGTGGGGAAAATTTAACCTCCAAGTCTAATTAGGCTCCATATAACAACACTATAGACATGTTGAGTTACTTGTAGATGGTGAAGAAAATAGTAAAAATGAACAAATTATCATCAAGGATGTTTAGTTTTATATTAGTGATGATATGGCTCATGATAGAAGTTATGTAGCACAAGTATTCTTCTACCATTTTATGGGCCTTCTTTGAGATTTCTAATTTCCTCACTTCAACATGGATTTTTGTTGATAGCTCCTCATAAGTCGCATATCTTTCTTCTTTGGGATCTCTTGGTTTGCTTAGCATATGTTGGGCATAATTTTTCAGTATTTCTCTATTTACTTCATAACCCATTAGCATAACCCATACTATTCTAGGGTCAATGGCCTCCATCAAGCATTGGTCTTTTGTCACAATGAAGCATATGGTGTCCCTATATTTATCAACAACTGATCTAGGGATCCTTTCCTTGGATTGCATTAGCTTTTGAAAGCTTTTGAAATAGCCCCATAGGGATGAAGTTTGTGCATCATAACTTCCAATACCATTTAAGTGATTTCTGATTTGAACCACAATAGGTTTATCTCCATTCCAAAATAGTTTTTTCATGCCAAGTAACTTGTGCATAATGTAGAAGAATAAGCACATAATTAATGTATCAAACTTGAAGGTATATTTATTTTCTTTTGTCTTCTTCAGATTGTCCATTAACTATTGTCAGTGCATTTCACATAGGTCATACTCTGCATCTTCCTTAACCATTTGATAGGTAGTATATATGGCAGTATTCGAGACAAAGTTCTCACAGTTTGTGAAGTAGACCT
The DNA here is from genome assembly GCA_027924645.1 of Cunninghamia lanceolata. Lineage (NCBI taxonomy): Eukaryota > Viridiplantae > Streptophyta > Pinopsida > Cupressales > Cupressaceae > Cunninghamia > Cunninghamia lanceolata. Next base: position 16,238,335 of record BSBN01000553.1, on the reverse strand, counting down.
TGTAGCCAATCACCATGGAAGAAAACTTAACTACATGATCTTCAATGTCATTCATAGTCAATGCCCTTTTATCAAATTTTGTTCCTGTGGCTTTCATCATTGTATCATTTTTCACAGCCTTCAATATAGGCATTGTACCGGTAGAGTTTAATCCTATGACAACCCTTATGACATCTTTGGTGATCTTGAATGAAGAGTTAAACCACATAAACTCATCATGAATTTATCTTAAAACATACCAGACCCATTCATCTTCTACAAAAACTAGAAAATCTATATACTAAATAAATTTCTTCTTTTCCAATACCTTATATTCTTCCTTCAAATCAAATCCATCTCCACTTAAATGTTTTATATATAGATCTAAGAACTGACTATCTCCATGTTCTTCTAGGGCAACATGAATGTAGACTCTAACATCTTCCACATGCATTACACCAAACAAAATTTCTGAGAATGAACCAATTGGATTGACCTCTGTTGATTTGAATGGATGCTTCTTGAATTTTGGCTAGGCTCTTTTGGTTATATCAATCACATGTGGGGTTGCCATCTTTTGTAAAGATTCAAATAAATTCACAGTAGGGTTTCGAATCTAAAAAATACCTCTTTTTACAGAATTAGGGTTTTTCTTGACCTTGTTTTGATTTGCTTTGGGAATCACTGAGTCACTTGGAATTTTTCTTCAGTTCATCTTAGACACTTGAGAGATTAGATGCAAAATGAATTTTCCTTTGGATACAGTCCTTTTAACCTTTGCTTGCCAAAAACCTAAACATCATAAATGCTATCTTTCCAAAAGCTATCAAACCCTTCTCTGTCAGGCACAGTCGATTAAGATTGCTTTGCAATACTCCGTAATTGATCCTTTTCAACCAAAATTTCTTTCAAAAGATCTGTTATATAGTTATTTTCATCATATCTTCATTCTAAATTCTAGCACTAACTATCTGGCTAGGGGATTAGGATTTTGAATGCAACGCCCCCAAGCCTAAGCTCCCAACTTACTTCCCAGAGGAAGTATCTGCATTAGAGGCTGGTGTGGATCCATCCCTGACCTCATTAACATCTTTCTTGATCTAGACCTTGCTCATTTCCTTCTTTATTTCCACTGAATCAATCTTGTTTTTACCTTTATCTTCTCTCTGCTCTATTTTTCTCTTCTCTATAGGATAGTCTCTTTTCACATACTAGCTTCTGTAAAATCTTGTAACATGTCCAAACATATTGTAATTGTAGCATACCACATTCCTTTGTCATTGATTCCTTCTATTGATTGAACTCATTCTTGATCTGCATTGATTTTCCATATGCCCAAATCTATTGCATACAAAACACTTTCCATTGAAGGATTAAGTATTTCTTATATTGTTAAAACCATTCCTTACCATACTTCTGCATTCATTTGATCTATGACCAATTTTCTTGCAATTGAAACATTGACAAGAGAATGAATGAACATTTGATTCATTCTACTCCTACACTAAGTAGCCTTATGACCAAACTTATTACAATTAAAACAATGACCATTGAAAGATGAGTACCTTTGAGCATTTGGTTGCCTAAACGGAGGCCTTCTAAGTCTTCTTTTCTGATTCTAAAATTTGTTGCCTTTGTTTTTCTTCATCTCAATGTTTGCTTGATCTAAGTTTGAACTCTCTCCTTTCTCAAATCCCAACCCTTTCTTGTCATTTGAACTCTTCTGACTAGCAATCATCTCATCAAGCTTTCCAGAACTTATCTTAAACTTTTCTTCATAGCTCTTAGCCTTCTCTAGATCTAATTCTAGGCTTATTGTAACTTCTTTTTCAAGTTTATCACATTCTTCTAATTTGCTTTTTACCAACAGATTTAGATCTTCTTCTGCTTTAGCTCTTTCTACAACTTCCACTTTCAAATCATCCAAGGTTTCATTGGATGATATCAATTGTTCACTAACCTCCTTGTATTTTTCTTTGAACTTCTTGACTTGTTCTTTTATCTTTAAGATGCATTCATCAGCTTCCTATATGTTATCCTTCAAATCCCTGACTTAAGCTTCAGATTTTTTGAGATCTTCAAGAGTGGCTTGTAATTCTTCATTGCTTCCATATGAGGCTTCAGTGAAATATCTTCTAGCTGCCATGTGTACACCTTCCTAGATCTTCCTCAAGTTGTTAAGCTTCTTCCAAGGAACCTTGCTCTGATACCAATTGTTGAGTACTGAGAGGGGGGGAATTAGTATTTCTAAAATCCACTTACTTACTTGTTAATTAATCCAAGTTCCAAACTCAATAATATGAAAATATAATAAACATAAGTACAACAACCATAAATACATAACACATAGACACCAGGATTTTTATGTGGAAAATCTAAAAAGGGAAAAGCCATGGTGAGTGTTAGCTCACAATATAATATGATAGCAAAACTGGATTACATAAGGCTCACTGCCCAAAGAAATGCTCACTGCAAGTGGACTCACTGTCCATTCAGAAAGAAGAATAGAAGAGACAAGAAAATTGTCTCACTACCAGTAGTGAACTACTACAAAAGCATCTACCATATGTTGAATTACAGTTCCATTGAAGGTTCAATACACAGACTCAAAAGTCTTCATTATTTCTACCCTACTTTTCTGCTCTGCTACATATACTCTGCTTTCTTCCCTTATTGTCTTTTTCTACTTTGCAAACTACTTTGAATCATGCACATATCAAATTCATACTACATTCCCACACATACATCCCTCCAATACCGAAATCCATCAAATATATATATCTGTAATAAGATTCATCTTATAATCAAGTCAGCCAACCAAATATGAAGCATGTATACAAGTGTTATATCTTGTCAGCTTGAACTTGTGCACAATCTACAATGCAGACCCAAACAATCATTCAATAATCTTCATACAGGTCAACACCAATCATACAACCACGATTGATTGTTCAAACAATATATCTTCTCCACAAATAGATCTAACATACATGTCAGCTTGTCCCTTAAGAACATGCTTGACCAATTCATATGTCACATCATAACTCACTTTGTGGACCATATGAGACTCAAATATTCATAACCAACATTCATTCTAGACTTCTTATTATACCTTCAAAACTATAGGACAAAATATGCAACAATGGAGGAATGCAGACTTTTTTTCCCTAGTACTGTGCACTGTTCCTGTTCACCCAGACTTAGCTAATTCACAATATGACTTCTGGAGGAATTCAGGATTTGAACAATGGAACAAGTGATCATTGGGTGGATATGAATAACATACTTGAACTGTATATAAAGATCTTCAACTATGGAAGTATACTAACATAAACACTGTCATTTACAATATATAATGTATACTGTCCATACTTAGCCATTTATCCTTCCAGAATAAAGTCTCTTTGCCATGTCAGTGGAATCTCCTTTCTTTGTTGCCATCAATGACAACATTCAATTAATCATCAGAGCAATGTCTCTTGCCAACAATTTCATCCTAGCAATTTAAACTTCAAGATTCTAGTATTCTAAAATATACATTATTTCAAATCAATTAAAATCATATTGATAGTATACAAATCAAATCAATCAAAATCAATGAATGATGAGAAAGCTATAACATAACATATTAGGACCTCCATAGATAACATGATTCATATATTAAAATTACACATGTGAATTAGGTATGGATGTGTCATAAGATGTGAAGGATACTATTATGTCAAAATTTGGAACAAATGAATGTATCTACATAGTAAATGATACCTTTGTAAAGTTTGATCTAAGATAAGATAAGATGGGATAGGATAGGATAATGCTCATGTAATTAAGGTAATGTGGGATAATGATGAAAATGCTTTGTATCCATGAAAATGCTTCTAGAATTCTCAAGTAAATGAAACCATATGTTTATGTTTAAAACACTCTTCTTGTATTCATAAAGATATTGTTAACTATGGTTGTTAATATTAGTTATGTTGTCCACAACATATTTTTATTTTTGGTTATAATTCCAAGGTTAAAAACTATGGTTAGAAAGTCGAGGCTAAAATTTTAGTTGTGTGAGAAACAAGGAGAATCAAAGTTCACCAAACCATAGTCACAAATTAATAACAAGTTTCAAAATCAATTTAAATCATAGTGGGTTCAACTATTTATAAACTAATCAATACTTTCATCCTAGCAATTTAAACTTTGATTACAGTAGTCCAAAATATACATTATTTCAAATCAATCAAAATTATCTTGATAGTCTACAAATCAAATCAATCAAAATCAATGAATGATGGGAAATATATAACATGATATAATAGGACCTCCATAGATAACTTGATTCATGAACATATAGTAAAATTGCACATGTAAATTAGGTATGGATGTGTCATAAGATGTGTAGGATACAATTATGTCAAAATTTGGAACAAATGAATGTATCTACATAGTAAATGATTGTAATGCCCCTCGCTTTTGCTTATGATAGATGTTAGTTTCATGACTCCTATGACAGTTCTAGTATAGATGATAGTCTTATAGTGCATGTTACAGTTCAAGATATTTTGATTTCTATGTTAAGGTTGATGTTCTCCTTGATCTTGATGGACACTTGGTTATCATATGAGCTAGATATGGATTTATGTTAGATGATGCTTGATTACTTGTACTCTGTGCCTTCACAGTTGATGGACATGATTATGGATTGATGTTACTTTTAGTTTAATATGTTGTTCGATCATGATTAAGATGTATGATTGGTATAAGTTATTTAATGATGTGTTACTTGAATAGAACAGTGTTGCATTACTCGTGTCTGAGTACCCTACCACGCTGTGACTTCCATTCATTATGCTTGTGATTACATGGTTATATATGTATATATGCACAACCTTGTTATTCGTTGCAGGATGTAGGTACCGGGCATCAACTCCACCTGAATTACCAGGTCTGAGCATGCCCTAGCCAATGGAATTGTGGATTGGAGTTGACATGAGGTTTCCCTAATTAGTCAACATCCTCAAGGAGGATGAGTTTTCAGTGTTGTACGCTGTCGTCACCGTCAGTGGACCGTTGTCGTCATTTGTCATTATGTCTTGTGGCTTCACTTGGGTCAGGTATCACCTTGTAAATTAGGGTATATCCAATTTGAGTGTCAATCCATGCATGATTAATATTTCATTTAAATAAGGTTAAATTAAAGCTTAAATTAAATAAACATTGCTAGGGGATTATGTGTGTGGTTTATTAATTATAAATAATTTAATTGTGTGGTAATTGGTAAATTTAACCAGAATTGGTAAATAAATAAATTAAACTAGATAAATGATTTAACAAAATATTAAATTGCATTGTAGCAGATTAAAATTAAACAGAAAACAAAAACAAAAAACATATGTGAAAGTGAATAAACATCTATAACATTGATAAAATAAATCGAAACTAAATTAATTGTGTGGTAAATTTTGATTACGGATATTTAACGGTAAAACAGAATTGATAAGGGTAAAATGACCATGTTTTGGAGGGAGAGATCCGACCAAATCTATCAAATTTATATCGGATCATGATGAGTTTATTTAGTTCTTTATTGAATAGATATTTATTATATAAAAAGAAATTAAATTTAGTCAAGAATTAATAAAATTGCTTCTCTATGGATAAAAATAATTATTATCCAATGACCTATGGGTTTGTTATTGCCATCACTATTACTATTATCATCACTATGATTATTTAGGTACATTATTAAATATAATCAGTTTCTGATAAATATCGCTAACATTTTTTTTTGGTTTAAAAATTAGGGTTGTCATATTTGGGGATATGCAAATGTATTTCAAGTGCCGTCATTTGTAAAATTAAGGAATTGGGAGTCTCGAATATAGTTAAATTTGCACCCCACGAGAGAGTGGGTTGTGGGGGAAAGGAAGGAATGTCTCTGGATTTACTCGAGGAGTCCATTCCGAGTTTTGAGAAAGTGGGATGTCAGAATGTCCCCGACATTTATCCGGGGAGGTGAGTCCTAGTTGGGGGAGTTTTCGGGAAGAGAAGGAAGAAGGGGCTTGCAGAGGAGAGGAGATTTTGGGAAAAGCTTAACAAACTACAGGTATGGATCTATGTATGTTTTATGCCTTTTGCCTATGAAAATTAATAGAAACTAGTTTAATTGTGTCCTCCATAGATGGGATCTAATCAGGTTTAGGTGATAAATAACTTAAGTCAGACGTGAAAATTCCCTTGCTCTCCATCGTATCTTGCTTTGGAAACCTGACACAAATTTCCATTTTGCTTGAGATTCAATGGAATACAACTGTTGTCATTCACCACATTTGTGCATTCAGCACAGTTTTGATTGAGTTTTGATGTCAAGATTTTTGCTACCCTAGAATAGCCTACATTGTCATTTTAGTTAGGATAATAATATTAGATTCTTGTAAATCGAATAAGTAACTATTTTAATAAGTATCTACACATAGTAAACCTTGTTGTAATTATAGATTTATTTTGTAATAAAATACAACTAGATGATAAGCTACATTTATATGTCATTATACCATCAGAATAATTTGGCTACTGCAATTTGCTATAGTGGAATTAGTTGTAAGAAGGCATAATTTGATCATAAGTATAATTGATTTGCGTAATATGTTAATTCAATCTGTGGGTCATAAAACCTTTCTTATAATCTTTGATTGTGTATCTTCCCGTGTGGCTAGAGTTCCAGAGGCTTAGCTTGGGATGTCTTGAATTCTTGTGTTGTGTTGTTAGATGTCTTGAGATCATGATGTTATAAGAAGCCTTGTCGTCTCTAGTCATGTATGGACTAAATGACAATTGAATGATAAATGCACTTCTTGTGATTGTGTTGTTATCCAACTGATTGTTCTAGTCTTGTATCCAGTGTTGTGGTAACATATGGAATAGGGTGACATGGAAATCTTAGAGTTGTAACGAATATATGTTATCATGGGCAATGGTCTGGGAGTTCTGCCCTTATAATTATGTTATGGAGGGTCAATGCTTGTATTGTTATATATGGATAGTTGTTATGCAAGATCATCAATGCCTTGCATGGTTCCGTACCCTCGTTGTTGTGATGTCTTGCTATGCTTGTTGTGTAGGGTTTCCTAGTTGTAGTTAAGGGAGTGGCTTCCAATGTGGGGGCTAGTGCCAAGGGGCTAGCTAGGGTAACCCACTGGGAGTTGGTAATTCAGTGATAACATAATAAAATACCTAGGGGTTGGGTAGTTTTCACACTAACAAGATAATAAGATGTTTTGTTCCTCACTCATGCCTGTAGTGCTAGTTCAGACTAAGGATGAGGGGAGAAGGCCGGGATTGGCAGATTTACTTCCTTGTCATCACAAAAGGAAGGTTGATTCCCGCATGCGTCATCCTATGGGGCCTGTGTCTAGAAAGAGACTGCCAGGGTAACCATAGATGGGGGCTGGTGTCTAGAGAGAGACTGCCTGGGTAACCCATGTTAGGACCATGCGATGACACTCTCCTTACTACAGTCTAGTAGTCCCTAGTTGTACTCTTCCTAGTTGTTGAGTGTTGCCTCTAGATATACTGTTGTGTTATTGAGTTTTTGACTTGTGATGTTGGAGTCTTGTGTCGTCTTATAGCCTTCTTTCTACCTGACTGTATGTCGTAGTGGGAACCTCATGTTAACTCCTAGCTCGGGGGGTGGACCTTAGGGTTCCACATGGTCAGGTGGAAGAGCTAATTCCATTGGTTCTTCATGCATCAGACATCAGATCTTGTACCTGCTTATGAAGACACTTACTATGCTCATGTTCTAGCACGTGTATCAGTTGACTCAGATTGTATGTCTTCAAATGTAATCAAAATAGTGATAATGTAAATGATGTACTCATTTGTATAGACTTGGAATATGTGCATGTAATCTTGATTAAAGTTGAGTATCTATTTGATGACACTAAATGGAGATGAATATGTATAATCAATATTGTAATAGAGTTAGAATGATTTGTCGATGTTAGTTAGTTATGCATGTATATTATGTTGGTTATTTGTCAAGTAGTGCAACCATGGCACCTTGGAAGACAAGATGATAGTTCATGATGTGTATTGAACTACTAAACCTTACTTGTTATCTTATTCAAAAAAAAAAAAAATTCCACTTTGCCTGCTTAAATGTGTTGTCTTCCAAGGTGTTCGTGGCGGGGCACTACAATGATACCTTTGTAAAGTTTGATATAAGATAAGATAAGATATGATAGGATAGGATAATGCTCATGTAATTGAGGTAATGTGGGATAATGATGAAAATGCTCTGTAGCCATGAAAATACTCCTAGAATTCTCAAGTAAATGAAAGCATATGTTTATGTTTAAAACATTGTTCTTGTATATATATATATATATGGCTGTTAATATTAGTTATCTTGTCCACAACATATTTTAATTTTTGGTTATAAATCCAAGGTTAAAAACTATGGTTAAAAATATGAGGTTAAAATTTTAGTTGTGTGAGAAACAATAAAAATCAAAGTTTACCAAATCGTAGTAACAAATCAATAACAAGTTACAAAATCATTTTAAATCATAGTGGGAAACTATTTATAAACTAATCAATACTTTCATCCTAGTTGTTTAAACTTTGATTATAGTATTCCAAAATATACATTATTTCAAATCAATCAAAATCATCTTGATAGTCTACAAATGATGAAGGGGGTAAATCAAAAAACACACAATAACACCAATTTCACACATAAAATAGGAATGTTATTTTATTGATTTGGACAACACATTACATTACAGAAGCTCAAATACAATCAGAGGATGAATCGTCCATAGACTGCAACACATTACAACTTCCTATCTCTAGACTCTTGAACCTTCTGCCTTCTATAGCCCCAAATCTACTAGGGTTTCTATTTTCTTACCTTTTTTCTTGACTCTACACTTTCCCCCTTATCTCTACTACTGCCAAGGGTTCCCAAAAATGGTCATAAATAGCCCCTTTTGGTGGCCTCCAGCCAAATTTTGAAATTTGCATCTCCCTCTGAAAAATATGTCAACTTCCAGGAGCCATAACTTTTTATCCGGGTGTCTAATTGACGAACCGTTTGAAGCATTGGAAAGATCATGGAGTGCTCTATGTTCTAAGTATCCACTTTGCTAATTCTATAATTTTCAAGGGTGTACGGGGCCTCGAAGTGCCTCAAACCGAACTTTGAAACTTTTTCAGGGGTTTTTTAAGAAACCAAAACTTTAATATCTTTCAGCCCACAAATGATATTTTCCTTATTCCTTCACCAAAGGTCTTATTTTTCATTTACAAATCTTCCTATAAATTTTCACTTCCATATGTGCCCAAATGCAAACTTTCCAAAAATAGCAATTTGGAAAAACTAAAGATTCTACATCATTACTCAAGTGATTATGGAACTAGAAATACAAATTTTGAAAATAAATGAAAACAAAATCAAAAATTTTGAATCATCATCTTTTTTGGGTGATTCAAGATTTCCCTTAGACCACTGGGTGCTTCTGCATCAGACACCCAGGGTAATTTGAGAAGTGACCTTGACACATCTATAGTGTTTGTTTGAGGAAAACCCAAATGATCAACCTCTACCTTAGACAACTAGGAAGAATCTTTAATAGGCATACCTTTCCACTTCACTAGATATTCCTCATATTACCTATTCTAAGTACTTCTTCACACATGGCTATCCAAGATCTCTTCTATCTCCTCCCTTGAAGTAGATGCCAAAATACTCCACTGTTCTTCTATTGGTCCATCCTCCTTTCCACTTTCATGATATTCTATTAAATCAATAATGTTGAACACATGGGAAATGTTGATCCCACTCAACATCTCTACCTCATATACATTTCCTAAATCATGCTTCTTCAAGATTCTACATGGTCCAAATTTCTTCATTTTTAACTTATTATATGTTCAAACTAGAAACCTCTCTTTTCTCAAGTGAACCATGACTTTATCTCCTACCTGAAATTCCTTATATCTCCTCTTATGATATGACTTAGCCTTGTTGTAATGCCCCTTGCTTTTGGCTTGTGATAGATGATATTTTCATGTTTCCTATGACAGTTCTGGTATAGTTGATAGTCTTATACGGCATATTTATAGTTTCGAGACATTTGGACTAGTATGTTATGGTTTATGTTCTCATATTTCCTATGACAGTCCTAGTATAGTTGATAGTCTTATATTGCATATTTACAGTTTCGAGACATTTGGACTAGTATGTTATGGTTTATGTTCTCCTTGATCATGTTGGACATATCTGATGATTATAGACTAATGTTATTCTGAGTTTAATGTGTTATGCGATTATGATTATGATGCATTACTGGTAATGGATGTAGTTATTTGATGATGTGTTTACATGAATGGAATAGTGTCGCATTACTCGTGTCTGAGTACCCTGCCACGCTGCAACTTCCGTTCATTATGTTTATGACTACATGTTTATATATATGTGTACAACCTTGTTGTTAGTTGTAGGATGCAGGTACTGGGCATTGACTCCACCTGAACTACCAGGTCTGAGCGTGCCCTAGCCAATGGAGTTGTTGAATTGGAGTTAGCATAAGGTTCCTTACTCAGTCAACATCCTCAAAGAGGATGAGTTCTCAGTATTATATCCTATCATCACCGTCAGTTGGACTGATTGTCGTTATTTTGTCATCATGTCCTGTGGCTTTACATGGGGTCAAGTATCATCCTGTAAGTTCGGTTCATCCAATTTATGTGTTGATTTAAGCTTGGTTAACACTTTATTAAAAATAAGGTTAAAATTAAGCTAACGTAAATAAACATGTGCTAGGGAAATTATGTGTTGTGATTATTTATAAACGATTTAATTGTTTGATAATTGGCAAATTAACAGGAATTAGTAAATAAATAAATAAAATTAGATAAATGATTAAATGAAATATTAAATTACAAGTTGTAAGCGGATTAAATTAAACAGAAAACAAAATGCAAAAGTAAAGGTGAATAAACAACTATAATGTTGATAAAATAAATTTATAGTAATAATGATAATATCTCAAGGTTAAAAATAATAATACTGGGTGCCATCAATTGCAAATTGGAGGTTTAAGAATTTTTTGATATGGTTAAACTTTTGAACCTCACGAGAATGTGGGTTGTGGGGAAAAGAGAGGAATGTTCTGTTTTGCATTTACTCGAGGAGTTCAACTGTGTTTTGGGAAAATGAGTTGTCGGGAAGAGAGGTTGTCTCCTACATTTATCTGGGAAGTGAGTCCTGGTTTTGGTAAGGAAAAGATTTATGGGAAGAGGAAGGTCTAAAGAAATTTGAGAGGGAGAAAGCAGCTATAGGAATCAACAAGGCAACTCTCAAATTTTTTTGACTGGGTACCTTATTTTATAGATTAATGTTTACATTTGCAGATTCATCATTAATTCTAATAAGGGTGACTGGAGTGTAGGATTAAATTTGAAAATTTAGTTGTTATGGTAGTGCTGTGATTTATCTTCATAGTTTTCTCACAGATGTTTATGCCACTCATTAATCCCTATATATATGTTCTATTTGGTATTCGTTATCTGGTTGTTCCTTCCATTGTCATGAGCATTAATCTGTAGCCATCTGTATCTGAGGGATCCTCTCAATCTATTTTCTGGCAATCATCTGCATATGTGGGAACCTGTCCATTCGAGCTTGTGATCAAATCTGTTGAAAACCCTTAATACTTACTTCCTACCATTAATTATATTCTTCGAATGGTGGTCCTCATAGCCATCTAAGCCTTATTGAGGGAACCCTAGTCTTTATCTACAGATTACCTATTTAAACCTGCCTATACATTAAACTGCCAATTCTTCTAGTCGCATGGCGCTGCTAATCATGTGAGTTATAGAGATAACAAATCCTTTTTCTATATGCTAGCGGCCTTGGGCAGTTCACACTGCAACAAACATATAAGCATTTTGACCCTATCAATCCGATCACTTCATAATAGAATGTGGCTTAAACACCTCAATGGATATTCCAACTATAGAGTAGAGATTGTGGCAGTTAATCATTTTGTGAGACGTCTATCTGAGACTGGTCGCTCTCCTATTAACATCAATTTGGCCTTGCCGTCATCCTGTGATGGTCTCGTAAAGAAATTTTTTGTCACCCAACATTTAGATCCATTTTGTTGCCTCTCCTGCAATCGTGGTATTAAGCAATATGGCCTTGTAGTGGGATTTGGCAATTAAAGTTCATCAATTCATTCGATTTGCATAGAATGTATTAAGCTGCTTATTCTATTTGTGTAGACACATATTGGTTATGTCACAGCAATCTTTTGTAACAATTTGGTATTACATGATCAAACTTCCTTTAGCACAGCCTCCTTTGTAGCTACTTCGCTGGAATCAATTGATTTACTCTCCCAAACCTTCCTTCCTAACACAAGCTGGGGGCATGCTGGAAAATGTGGATATGGTTCATATCTTCTTGCAACTCACTTGATGGTAATCATTAACCTCTTGAGGGCAATCCCTAACTGTTTTTGGTTGATCATGCTAAAATCCCGTCCTTCATAGGATATCATATTCTGCCATAACGACGACCAATTACTTAGGTTTTGGGCGCCTTTAACAATAAACCCATTTTGTGCTTAACCTGTAGCCTTTGCATCCCTTAAAGGTTTCAGTCAAAAGAGCCATGTGCCTTATTTATGCTTTCACATTTTGTACTCTTGTCTGTATTTCTACTTTGTGCATGTGAGCATAATCAATTGGCTATAACCCTGCAGATTGCATTGCTCAAAAGTTTCTATATTTCTGCTTTGTGCATGCGTCTTCATGATTGCATACTTGTGATGATAAAGTATGAGCCTTCTATACTTGATAGGATTGTTAGAGTTGTCATGAAACCTGTAGGTTTCTATTATTCTTTTTAGAAGAATTTCTTATAAGATGGCAAAGGAATGAGGTTCATATTTAGAATGTTTCCATTCAATCTTTAGATGAAAAATTAGGGTATGTAACCTGTATTTAATGCATTTGTTATATTTAGAAATGTTTTTAGTTGTAATACAAAATAGGATTATGATTTTATATTGTTATTAGTTTGAATATTTTCTTGACCCATTTATAAATAACTAAATTATAGGAGGTTGTTATGGATTAGCTTATGAATTCTCCATTATGGAGGCTAGTATTAAATTTCCTCTTTGATCTTTCATTCTCCATAGAAAATTCAAGTAGAAATAAGAGCGATAATGTTATGTTTTAGAGTCTTACTTGAATTTTGTTAGTAATTGGATATTAGTTCAAATCAATACAAGTTGAATATTATAATTATTTACATGATACGTTTCGATCAAGTTTGAAGGTTACGGGAATTTAAATTATTAGATTATTGAATTTTGATGAAATGTGCTCGATATAAATCGTAATGTAATGATATAATTTTATAATTTTAATGAGGTGATTAATTATATATAGTAGATTTGTTAATAAGGTGTAACGTTAATTATTTAATGACCTTGGATGAAAGATATTTGTTGTCAAATGATCTGTGGAATTTTTATTAGTTATTATTATTATTATTGTTATTATTATATTGGTCACGTGATTTATTTAAATTGAGTTAACGAAATTTATAGGATCAAATTATTGAATTTAGAATGTAAATGGATTGTGATAATGAAAGACGGTGTATTAGAGTGGATAAATGAAATTTAATGCAGTTTTGAACTCTATAAATGACTTGTTGAATTTGATCCTTCTTTTTGTATAGATGTACATATACTTTAATTATTTGTCAATGTAGTGGAAGTTAGACCAATAATATTTGATCCATAGGTAATTGCAATCGATGTTATGTAGAAGTAATTACAATTGTTCTTTCACCTTTAAGTTGAATAGGTTATTACAAGTTTTAGGGGTTTATTATGGTTACAAATAAATAGGAACCTCTGCAAGATTTGAAATTAGAATCACATTGCAATTATTTGATTTACTTGATTTATAACATGGATAATAGTGGTTTACCTTAGTTAGGTAAATGATATTTGTGTCTTGTGAATCAACTAAATAACGGTTTTAATAAATATTTACACGTAGTTATTTTAATGTAATTATAGATTTATTCTTAACGAGAAATACAATCAATGATACACTATGTTTAATATTAATATAATAGTTTCCTTTACAAATCAAATATGGAATAATGCTATTATTAACTTTAGGATTGGGATTTAAATTGCAGTAGATATTTACCCAATTTACATGTATTATAGTTTTATAGCTATACATTTCGATAGGTAATTATATCTCTATCCTCATATTTTAATTAAATCTAAGACAATATTGAGGAGCCCTCAAGTGGGATAACAAAGTTTAGACCAGAGAAATTTAAATATTCTGTTACAATGAGAAGAAGTATATTTAGATTGTGTTATGTCTTATAGGATGTAACTGAATATATATATATGGCCAATAATCTTATTACAAGCTATGTTTGAATTTGATAATGTTAAATTACTTAATCAACATTATTAATTAAAACCTAATATCATCAATTAGTGTTTAAGATAAACATAAATTATTGTTCTAAATGGCTTCTTGTTGAGTACTATTTGCTTACATAATAGGGTCATGAAACCTGATTTGTGGGAAGTGAATTAGATATGTCATCACGGTCCCTATGCTATTACATCTACCTAAGTGGTTAGTTCCAGAGGCATAGGGTATAACGTTTGTCCTCATGTACATGGTAGGTTGAGAATGCCTCATGGTGTGGTAATTAAGTCCTTCATGGATGTTGCAATTATTTACTTGTTTTGAGTATGTTATAAGATATCGTGTTGGTTAAGACCATGGGGACACTTTGTCATCTGTAAAGAAGAAATTTCTCATGTGTTACTTCACCTGGATGCCATGGATAATGTATTGAGAGTATGTCCTTGTGATTATGCCATAGTTTGCAAGAGGGTTAATGCCTTGCAATGTGTATGCAAAGTTTATTGTTATGATGATTTGTGCATGGCTTGATGGATGGGGTTTCCTAGGTGCAGATAGGGGAGTGGCTTCCAATGTGGGGCCGGTGCCCAAAGTGGCTTGTTAGGGTAACCCATTGGGAGTTGTTAATCCAGTGATAACTTAATAATAAATTTAGAGGGTCAGGTAGTTTTCACACTAATCAAGATAATTGGATGCCTCACTCATGCCTGTAGTGCTCGTTCAGGCTAAGGATGAGATGAGAAGGCCGTGGTTGGCAAAATCAACTTCTTTGTCCTCATGAAAGGAATGTTGATTCTGCATGTGTTACCCTATGGGGCCGGTGTCTAGTGAGAGACTGTCAGGGTAACCATAGATGGGGGCCGGCGCCTAGCGAGAGACTGTCAGGGTAACCCATGGATAGGGGCTAGCGTCTAGCTAAAGGCTATCAAGGTAACCCATGTTAGGACCATGCGATGACACTCTCCTTACTGCAGCCTAGCATTCCCTAGTTGCACTCTCCCCATTTGTTAAGTGTTGCCTCTAGAAGTACTGTTGTGTCCTTTGTGATATTGACTTGTGATGTTGGAGTCATGTGTTGTCTTTTAGTCTACTATCTACCTGACTGTATGTTGTAGTGCGAACCTTATGTTAACTCCTGGCTCAGGGGGTGGACCTTAGGGTTCCACATGGTCGGGTGGAAGAGCTTTATCCATTGGTTTTTTCCTTGCTGTTGTTCGTGGGTGAGGAGGATATACCTTGTGTATCAGACATCAGATCTTGTACCTGTTTATGAAGATAGTTATTATACTCATGTACTGGCCTATGTATCAGTTGATCCATAATGTATGTATTCAGATGTGATCAGAATAATGATGATGTAAACTACATAATGATGTACTCATTTGTATAGACTTTAAATATGTACATGTAATCTTGATCAAGTTGATTATCTAACTGATATCATGAAATGGAGATGTATGTGTATAATCATTAGTGCAATAGAATTAGAATGATCTGTTGATGTTAGTTAATAATGTATATTAAATTATGTTGATTAATTTATCAAGTAATGCAACCATGGGACCTTAGAAGACAAGTTGTTGTTAATGATGTGTATTGATCTGCTAAACATTACTTGTTATCTTATACAAAAAAATATATATTCTGCATTGCATAGCATAGATGTGTTGTTTTCTAAGGTGTTCACAGTGGGGCATTACATCTGTATTGAGTATTCATCTTATTAATGTGCTTTCTCATCTCTTCATGCAATTCTTCATGTGTTCTGCAATGTCTTTAGCTTTGGCACTTGTCTTTTCTCCCTTGTCCATCTTCCTTAACTCTGAAGCATTTCTTGGACCACTCCCATAAACAAACTAGAATGGTGATTTACCTATACTCCTATTGACATAATTGTTGTAAGCAAATTCTTCCTGTGGTAAAATCAAATCCCATCCCTTCAGCTTATCTCCTACTAAGCATCGTAGCAGGTTACCAAAACTCCTATTCACCACTTCCATCTATCCATCAGTATGTGGATGGTGTGTAGAACTAAACTTCAAATCCTTCTTCAACTTCTTCCACAATGTCCTCCAAAAATAACCAACAAACTTGGTATCTTAATCTAAAACTATGCTCTTAGGTAGACCATGTAGTCTCACTAACTCTCTGAAAAAATAACTTTGCAATATGAACAACAACATTGGTTTTATTACAAGGAATAAAATATGACATCTTCAAGAATCTGTACACCACCACAAAAATTGAATCATGTCCTCTTTGTGTCCTTGGTAAACTAAGAATAAAATCCATACTAATATCATCCCATGGCCTCTCTAGTATAAGTAATGGCTGATATAGCCCTGTATTATTCTTACTTGTTCCTTTTTCCATGTGACACACTCTATAACTCAGCACAAATTTCCTCACATCCTGCTGCAACTGTGGCCAATAATAATGCTCACCAACAATAGCAATGGTCTTATCTCAACCAAAGTGTCTAGCTAATCCCCCACTATGCTTCTCATTAATTAGGTTCTCTCTCATGGAACTCCTCTGCTTGCACAATTGGCTTCCTCTAAATAGCATGCCATCTTGGATTATGAAATCCAACCATTTTGTCCTATCCAAAGTAACAGGTTCCAAACAAGCTTTCCAAGCCTCTATAAAATCTAGATCTTTAGGATACAAACTTTTGAGCTCATTGAACCCAACAACCTCTATCTTCATTTTTTGTCAATAAATTTTTCCTTCTGCTTAAGGCATCTACAACCCTATTTGATCTTCCACTCATGTGTTTTAGAACAAAAGTATAACTCTACAAAAACTCAACCCATTTTAAGTGCCTCTAATTCAACTTTCCTTGACTTTTAAGATATTGTAAAGCCTAATGATTAGTATATAAAACAAACTCTTTTGGCAACAAATAATGTCTCCATTTCTTCAAAGACTAAACTATTGCATAAAATTCTTGATCATAAATATAACTTTTCCTTAGAATCATTAAGCTTCTCACTAAAATAGGCAATGGGCATACCTTCTTGACTCAAAATAGCTCCTACAGCACTACCACTAGCATCGCAATCTACCTGAAATACCTTATTGAAATCTAGAAGTGCCAAAATAGGTTGCTCTATGTCTTTCTGCTTCAATGTATCTTAATTCTTAACTACTCCTGTAGTCCATTTAAACGCATTTCTATCCCCTCTCATTGTCTCAGTTAGGGGTGCACAAATGCTACTAAAATTCTTGATAAATTTTATATAAAAACTTTTCAAACCATGGAAAGATCATACCCCTGTAGTACTCCTTTGCATAGGCCATTCAATGATAGCTGTTACCTTCTCTGGGTCAACCTTAAGACCTTCCTCTGAGACAACAAATCTCAGGTATACCAACTCCTTTGTAAAACTATATTTCTTCAGATTAATGAACAACTTCTCCCCCCTCAGCTTTTCTAAAACTCTTTTGATATGCATCAGATGCTCATCCCAAGTCTTACTAAAAATCAAAATGTCATCTAAATAAACAATAAAAAAATTTCCCAAAAACTCTTTCAATACCTTGTTCATGAGCTGCATGAATGTGCTCAGTGCATTGGTTAGCCCAACTGGCATGACTAACCATTCATACAAACCTTCCTTTGTCTTGAAGGCTATCTTCCATTCATCTCCCTCTCTAATTTGGATCTAGTGATACCCACTCTTCAGGTAAATCTTTGTGAAGTACTTGGCTCCACTCAAATAATCCATTATGTCATCCATTCTAGGCAATGGAAATTTGTACTTGATCATGATCTTATTGATGGCTTGGGAATCTATACATATTCTCCACTCTCCATCTTTCTTTGGTGCTAGTATTGCAAGTACTGCACATGGACTTAGGCTCTCCTTTATCAATCCCTTCCTTAATAGTTTGTGAACTTGTCTTTTTAGCTCTTCATTCACTATAGGAGTCATTCTATGGGATTCCTTATTCAGTAAATTGGATCTTGGTATCAAATCTATTTGGTGACTTATCTTCCTCACCAATGGTAAACCTTCTGATACATTATCAAAGATAATATCCTAAAATTCTTCCAATAGATCTGAGACTTCTATTGGTACATCTTCACATTTCTCCTTGCCGATCTTAGGAATCAATTCAAAGCAATGACTCTCATGCTTCATGCCCTCCAAAAATTTCCTACAATCTACCAAGTAAATTTTGGCAATACTACATACCTTTTCTTCTACCTCCTTCAAGGGCTTCAACTTATGATGAACTCCATCCTTTGTTAGGAAATATGTGTTTGCATGGCCATCATGGATAGTGCACCTATCATACTACCATGACCTTCCCAATAGCATATGACATGCGTCCATTGGTATGATATCACACAGCACCTCGTCATGGTAGTCTCCAATCTTGAACTTGACTAAAAACTGCTCATCGACCAAAGCTATATGGTCCTTCTATAACCATGCAATCCAATATGGATGTGCATTCCTTCCTCTTGTCATTTTCAACTTGTTAACCATCCCCTCTCAAAAAAGATTGTCAGTGCTTCCACTGTCAATAATAATATAACAACACTTACATTCACACTAGCACCTTATACGAAATAAACTCTTCCTCTGATCTAGTTATTTCTCCTCATTCAACAAGGTTCTTCTGACAACTAGGCTTTCTCCCCTTTCAGCATCTTCAAAATGCTTAGACTGCATGTCTTCATCTACATGTGTAACTTGTGCATTACCTTCAGGTCTCTTGTTTTTCCTTCCTTGATGTTGCAGACACTCATATGCTTGATATCCTTCTCTACATTGGAAACAAGTTCCTCTAAAACCTCATCTTCTAGGTCCTTTCCCAGGTCTACCTCTTCCTCTTCCTCTTTGCTCACCATTTTTTTGGTCACAAAAGCGGTAG
The DNA here is from genome assembly GCA_027924645.1 of Cunninghamia lanceolata. Lineage (NCBI taxonomy): Eukaryota > Viridiplantae > Streptophyta > Pinopsida > Cupressales > Cupressaceae > Cunninghamia > Cunninghamia lanceolata. Next base: position 16,218,985 of record BSBN01000553.1, on the reverse strand, counting down.
GCATTATCTCCTTTTTTATTTCGACTGGTGCCAACTTCTTCACTTTTCTTTTAATATTCATTACGACCTCTATAGGATCTTCCACCAGTCTTTTTGCCTTGACCTCTTCCCCTTTACTTGCTTTCAAATCTTTTATTCAACTTCTCTTCCACCTTCAAGGAAAACTAGTATACATCTTCTATGGTGGTCATTCTGACTAGGCTCAACTCCTCTTGAATACTTAGCCTAAACCCATTAAAATTTAATGGGCCACCTTTTCCTTGTTGGTCTCTACATGGCTTGTCTTGGTAGTAATCTTATAAAATCTTCTATATACTCCTTAATAGACTTGTTACCTTGCTTCAATGCTTACAACTTCTTTAACAACTCCAACTCATAGTCCACAAGAATGAACCGCTTCTTTAGTTTGCCCACCATCTGATCCCATATGGTAATCTTTCATTTTCCTCTTCTATTTATCTCTATCTAGACCTCCTTCCACCAAATACTGGCATGACCCTTCAACTTTGTTGTTGCAAACTTGACCTATTCTGGATCTTCCACATCTTCATACTTGAAATATTCTTCCATATAATTGATCCAATCAATAATCTCTTTTGGGTTCAGATTCCCAAAATGGGTAAATACTTCAATCCTTGGTCTCTTTCCCAACTTCAAGATGGCCCTCAACAGCCTAACTTCTATAGGATCTCCTGCAACTTCTTTTTCTTCCTTAGATAGCTCTTCTTCAGCTTCATCTTCACTTTCTTCTTTTGTACTCAGCTCAAACCCTCTTTACAACTCCTCTTGCAATGCATTCATTTGCCTTTGTATGGTTCTAAAACCCTCTTCCATCAAAGTATTCCTCCCACCATGGTCTCTTCGTGGAGGCATTTCAATCTCTGCAGCAAACCCACAACCTCAAGTCTTGGTGCAAACTACCTCATGATTGACGATTTGTCTACACACTCAGGAACCCTTGCTCTGATACCAGTTGATGAAGGGGGTAAATCACAAAACACACAATAACACCAATTGCACATAGAAAATAGGAATGTTCTTTTATTTATTTGGACAACATATTGCATCACAAAAGGTCAAATACAATCGAAGGATGAATCCTCCACAGGCTAACACACATTACAACTTCCTATGTCTAGACTCTAGAACCTTCTGCCTTTTGTAGACCCAAATCTACTACAGTTTCTATTTTCCCACCTTTTTCTTAACTCTACACTTTCCCCCTTATCTCTACTACTGCCAAGGGTTCCCAAACATGGTCATAAATAGCCCCTTTTGGCAGCCTCCTGCCAAATTTTCATATTTGCATCTCCCTCCAAAAATAGGTCAACTTTTAGGAGCCATAACATTTTATCCAGGTGTTCGATTAAGGAACCATCTAAAGCATTGGAAATCTCATAGAGTGACTTGTGCACCAAGACTCCGCTCTGCCAATTGCACCCATTTTTAGGGCAGTACGGGGCCTCTAAGTGCCTCAAACCTAACTTTGAAACTTTTTCAGGGGTTTTTAGGGAAACAAAAGCTTTAATATCTTTCAACCCACAAATGATCTTTGCCTGATTCCTTCACCAAAGGTCTTATTTTTCACTTATGAATATTCTTATAAATTTTCACTTCCATACGTTCCCAAATGCAAACTTTCTAAAAATAGTAGTTTGCTAATTTTAGTAGTTTGGAAAAACTGAAGGTTCTACATCATCATTCAAGCGATTATGGAACTAAAAATACATTTGAAAAGAAATGAAAACAACATCAACAATTTTGAATCATCATCTTTTTTGGGGATGCAAGATTACCCTTACACCATTGGATGCTTCTGCATCAACAAATCAAACCAATCAAAATCAATGAATGATGGGAAAGATATAATATGATATAATAGGACCTCCATAGATAACTTGATTCATGAACATATAGTAAAATTGCACATGTAAATTAGGTATGGATGTGTCATAAGATGTGAAGGATACAATTATGTCAAAATTTGGAAGAAATGAATGTATCTTAGCCAAGGAACAAACCCTAATAGGCGTAATGAATGTAGGGCAAAATAGGTTAGGAGGGTAGGATAACATATACAAACTTAAACTATAAATAGAAAATATAATCAAATGAAGAATAAACACTATACATATCTAAAATAAGTAATAAAGTCAATTTAATTATATTAGATTTGAAAACCCTATATTTTATAAATATAAACTAATTTACTTGTATGCAAACTAGGTTATGTTGGGAATTAAGGTGTCTCAACCTTGGTAATTCCTTGTATTTATTATTTGTAATGTATTTATTTTATTAGCCTATGATGTAATTAAGTTGCACATCTTGTTTTATCATTTAGTGTGAAGTGGCACGATGATTTGTCACTCCACTTGTAAGGTGACTAGGATGGTCAACTCACTCTATGTGGATATAGGCATCCCATATTGTGGTAGAGGTTTTCTGCCATGTGTCGGCATCTTGAGTAGTGTGTAAAGAGTCATGACATGTAATGGTTAGGATAGATTCCTATGACAGATTCTATGATGCATAAGAGTCATAAATAGAAGATCCTATGACAAGTGAGGACTTGTGTCAAAAAGCATCTTTGAGGAAGGCATATTTGGGTACGCAAGGGAGGTTATGACATGTTGTGAGAGGAATATGCTATTGTTAGATACTATATGATAGATTCTCTTACAATTGCAAGTGCTGTCAGTTATGATAGATTCTATGATAGCCGTAAGGTGCGTAGGAGCATCTGTCATAGCCTATCTTGGGACTAGGCACCCACATTAGGATGGGGTGATATAACAAGTGTCAGAACAATGCTGCAATGTTGGACAAGTTTCCTTAGGCATGGGTTTCGATCCATGAGGCCAAGATGGACGCCCATCTCAAGAAGGTTTCATTTTTGCCTTGTAAGTTCTATTTAAACAAGTGCTTGGATGGGAGGTGCATAGTGTGATTGATAGGTACTGTTATGCTACCAGAATATCTCCAGATACGAGTGTCAAAGACTCCTGTAAAGACTTGCATTGCAAGTGTGTTGTAAACACTCTCTATTTGATAATACATTGTGTAGGTTTTAGACTGGGGTTTTTCACCCGTAAAGGTTTTCCCCATGTATATCTTGTCTCTCTCTCTTCTATCTACATTCTATTTGTATGTGTATTTCTGCAATATCTTTGTTGTTGCATTAATAACACTATAACTATAAAGGTTAATTTGAATTTGTATACATCTCTCCTCATTAGATTAGCGTAGGAAGCATTTTCCGCACACCTTGCTTCCTTTCAGTTGGTATCAGAGCTTGATCACCTTTGGTCCTAGTTGTTGGGTAGGGGTTTTTTGAGCTGATCTTAGATTGAGTGGGAGTCTATGCAAAGTATTCTAAAATCTTGTTGTAGGAAGGAGATGGCAGGCATATCTGGAAGAGTAGATGTGTAGAAGTTTAACGGCACCAATTTCAAGTTGTGGAAACTTAAGATGGAAGACATGCTTCTTGACCAAGATCTATGGGAAGCAATTTCTAATGTAAAACTAGCAGCAATGTCACAAGATGATTGCGATCTCAAGGAATGGAAAGCTAATGGTCATGTGAGACTTTGTTTAGTTGACTCTGTCTTGTTAAATGTCCATGAGGAGAAGATCGCAAAGGAGCTGTGGAAGAAACTAGGTGATGTTTATCAGGCCAAATCCCTGGTAAACAAGTTATTCCTATGGAAGAAGCTATATTCTCTAAGGATTAAAGATGGAGGATCCATTCCAGACCATTTGAATGCTTTTATATGCTAGTTGCATAATTGGAATCTATTGGTGTGAAGATGGAGGAGGAGGATCGATGTATGACCTTGCTTTATTCTTTGCCAAATTCATGGGATCATCTTATTATGGCCATCGGGAGTACCACATCCACTTTCAAAATGGATGAAGTGGTGTCTTCATTGTTATCTCAAGAGATTCAGAGAAAGTCATCTGAGTCAGCCAAAGAGGCTCTTGCGATTCATAGAAGACCCAAGGAGAAAAGGAAAAAGAAGGAAAAGAAAGCTGAGAAGGGTAGATCCAAATCCCATGGGAGATCAAAATCTTCTGGAAAGTCTAAGGCTCTCTATTGGAACTGTGGTAAATCTAGACATTTCCAAAAGGAATGCAAGGAGGAGAAGAAGAAGAAGAAGAAGAATGTCACAGATTCAAATTTTGACAAGTCACAAGATGATGGTAATGCCTTCATCACAGCCTTGGCCACCCATGCATCCGATGATGTGTGCCTGATTGATTCTAGTGCATCTTTCCACATGACCTCGCATCGAGACTAGTTTACAAAGTATGAAGAGTGATGGTGGAAGAGTGTATCTTGGTGACAATTCTCATCTGAAGATAGTTGGCCATGGAAGAGTACAATTTGATTCCCTGATGGATGAGTGAAGGGGATCTCTAGGGTTATGCATATCCTAGGCTTGGCACAGAACCTTCTTTCTATAAGTAAATTGAATGATGCAAGTGTGTAGGTTGTCTTTTCGAAAGAAGGATGCAAGATGACTAGAGGAGCTATGATGCTTGCGAAGGGTACTCGGAGAGGTACTCTATTGATGGAAATAGGTTGTCATTGATGTCAAAAAGATTCATTAAGAATGCGCTTGATTAAGATGTCTTGATATTGTTTACAAGATGATGTCATGGTACAGTGTGTTTTCAAGATGCTTATGATATGGTTTTTGTGTTCAAGATATGTCCTCATGCTATATTAAGCTTCATTGAGATTGGGTTTGAATTGTTGTGAAGATATGAGTTTTGATTTGTTTATCATACTACTCACATTGCTTCTTTGTTCACAGTGATTCTCAGGACTTAGAATAAGAGGATTAGATCAGAGATCCTACAATGTTGTTATGAATTGTATTGAAGCTTAGTGTGTTCTTGATGATGATGTTTTCATATGTGAAAGTTGCACTCATTTGGTGGATGATGTTAGTTAATTTTGGTCAAGATGATCACAAGTCATCAAAAAGCATTGCTTATCTCATGTTGCTTCATGGTGTTGAGATATTGACGAGTTGAGTTGAATCAGTTGTTTATATTGAACATAAAAAGCATTGTTTGATGAATATAGAGGTGAATGGTTATTCCATTATTCTTGCATAGATTGGAAGCTCATATTTGTTATCTTTTAGAAAAAGTCAGAGGTATGAGCAGATGACAATAAGAGTGTTATTACTTTGAATTGTTAAGGTTCTTCATGATTATTCTTTCTTTGCAACAGAGTCACTTTTGTCATCAAAGATTTTGATTGGTTGATCTTTGAGCTGGGTCTTCATGTTCATTGGATTTTGTCATCTCAGGACTTTGAGTTTTGTTCATCAAATCTTTGACAAGAGTTGTTTTCATGACAAAAGTTCTTGTTGACTAATTTACAAAATGCTTCATGTCATGATATTTGCCTGCAGATGTTGGTATAGGACATTGGCTCTTTTGGAGTGTATGGAGTCATAAATTTTTCACATCCTGCTTTAAGCCCTATTTACAAAATCCTAAATATCTTCTAAAATCCTACACTAAGCCCATCATAAAACCTGTTGCTTTTTGTTTTATTTGTTTGTTGACTTGTAATTGCAGGTCACCTCATTAAAAACAACCTACTAGAGGGCTTTTGTATCATGGGCAATCAGCCCCCTCATGTTTACCTTACTGACTCTGTCAGTCTTTAACCTTTGCCTGAGTGCCAAAAAGCCAAATCAATGGCTTTGCTTGAAAGTTTAAAAGGGTGCGTGCTTTAATATCAATGGCTTACATTTAAACTCTGGTCTTCACACTCGACTATGAAGTTTGAAGGTTCTTTTAACGTCAAAATATGTTTGAGTGCAGTTTGAAAGGCTATTTTTAGTCTTATTAAAAGGAGTTTGAAAAAGTAGATTGTGTGAGATCTTAAGAAGATTTTTTGATGAAGATTTCTTTCTTTTTCTAAATCTATCTCGAGACTTTAAAGAAATAAAGAAGGAGAATTTTTTAATATTTCTTTTTTAGAAGAGAATTAGTAGAGGTGTATAAAGTTCTTTTTGGGATATTTTTTTATGCAGATGAATTGGTCCAAATGTGAAAGAGTTTTTTATTTACTAAAAGCAGAGGATATTTTTTTAGTGAAAAATAAAAGATTTTATTTTTCTCTTACAGGGCATTCATTGAAGATTTTTTTTGAGCTTTTTTTTTTAAAGAGAAAATTGTAGAGAAAAGAATTTCAAAAAGAATGATCATAGATGATCTTCCAGGATAACAATGATGCAGAGAAGAAAATATATTTGCATATGTTTTTATTCTTGCAGGTTGAAGAATATCTTATGATGGGATTGGAAATGAATTTTCTTCAAAGGAGTATGAAGAGACTTTATGAAAATGATCAAAGAGATTTTATTTTCTTCTACAAGGGAAGATTAAAAATATTGTTGTTGAAGACATTCAATTTAATGAAGATGAAGATTTGCAGAAGATGAAATTGAACACGCAGAACATATTTTTTAAAAGAAGAAAATGAACGTGAAGTTGAAAAAGCAGAGAAGAGTTGAATGTGAATAGTCATATGATATTTAATGACATTACAGATGCTTTAAATATGTGATTGGTGTGTAGATGAACATAAAATGATGAAGATAATTTGATGATACAGTTGTAATGGATGTGAACCAATTTGAAGACAACTTGTATGACACAGATTGAATCAAATCAAGTACGAAGACAATATGCAATTGAACGTGTAGAGATAATATAAATCAGGTGAATTAATTTAGCATCAGATGTAGGTCGAAGACATACACATGGAGAAATTACAAATGGAGTTTGTATTATGCAGAGATGGGATAATGAATTGAATGGAAACAGAGTAACCCTCTAATTTTGTTTATCTTTTCTAATGGTGATTGTGTTTACCAGTGAAGCACAGTATGCCAGTGAGTCTTATAGGTCAGTGAGACCTTACATTTGTCAGTGAGACACATATTGTAGCCAGTGAGGCTTCTTTGTAGCCAATGAGGTTTTCCTGGTTAGTGAGACCTATATGTAGCCAGTGAGGCAATTTTGGAGTGGTTTTTCTACCCCGAGAGGGTTTTCCACTCGTTAATTCTTCTTGTGTTGATATCTTGTATAATTTCTTGTGTTGATGATTTGTATAATTTCATGTGTCTTATATAATTGAAGATTTAGTGAAAGTGCTTTTGATAATTGATTCAATTTAGACAAATCTTATTGACAATTTTAGAGAGGAAATAAAAATTGGCTTTGTGTATCAACACTGATTCACCCCCCCTCTCAGTGTTGATTGTACTCCTACATCTATTTTAGTTGGAGGCATGCATTTCACAATGTAATAGTTCTTTTGACTTGAAGAAAAGAGTTGCAGTCACTTCATCCCCACCATTGGAGCCGGCAGTGAAAAGATATATTGTATCAAATTCTGATGGTAGTGCATTTTGGGTACCTAAGAGTGCTCATGCTTTGGAAGTTAAGCTTCCTACTAAGAAGACAATGTTATGGCATAAGAGACTTGGCCACATTGGTGAGAAGGGTCTTATAACCCTAAAACATAAAAACATTGTCGAGGGGTTAAATGATTGTAATCTCGAGTTTGAGTTTTATGAACATTGTATATATGGAAAGCAAAACCCTGTTTAGTTTTACTCTAGTTCTCACAAGTCTTCTAGTGTGTTGGATTTTATTCATTCTGATGTGTTTGGTCTAGTTAGTGTTCCTTTGATCTCTAAATCTATATATTTTGTATCTTTCATAGATGATTATAGTAGAAGGACATGGATTTATTTTCTCATAAGCAAATCTGAAGTCTTTAGTTAGTTAAAATAGTTTAAATATTTTGTTGAGAATCAGACTAGTAAAAAGATTAAGTGTTTGAGAACTAACAATGGTGGTGAGTTATGTTCCACAGAATTCGATGAGTTCTATTCCACAAAATTTGATAAGTTCTATAAAGAACATGGGATTGAAAGAAATAAGACAACTCCATACACCCCGCAGAAAAATGGAGATGCAAAGAGGATGGATAGGACACTGATGGAGAAGGCTAGGAGTATGCTTAGTGGAGATGGCCTCAAACAAAAGTTTTGGGCTGAATCTATTGCCACTGCTTGCTACCTGGTAAATAGGTCTCCTACATTATCTCTTGTTGGTAAGACACCCATGGAGGTGTGGTCTGGTAAGAAGCCTTCAATAAGACATCTTCATGTTTTTGGTTGTGAGGCATATGCTCATGTGCCTAGGGAGAAGAGGTCAAAATTGGAGAACAAGGCTGTTAAGTGTATCTTCATTGGCTATGTTGTTAGTGTGAAAGGATACAAGCTTTGGGATACTATGGCTAAAAAAGTGTTGTATGGCAAAAGTGTTATTTCTAGAGAGCTAGCACCTTCTTCTGTTGTTCTACAACCAAAAGAGAAAGGAAAGAAAGAGGATGTGGTTCAGTTTACCACTACCCTAAGAAGACTAAACCAATAGACCCTGTGAGACCTAATGATGAGGAGAGCTCTAGCAGCTCTGAAATCTCAGAAGAAGAAGTAGAACCTCAACTTCAATCTTTGAAGAGGTCTACATGAAGAAGCAAGCAACTTGATAGGTTTGGTTATTCTCTGCTTGATTCTAGTTGTGCTTTTGCCTTGCTTACTAACACTAATGAGCCTAGAACTATGACAGAGGCTATGGGCATGAAAGATGCAAGTTCCTAGAAGGAGGCCATGGAAGATGAGATGGCTTCTTTGGAAAAGAATAAAACTTGGGACTTGGTACAGATGGTAGTGTTGAGAAGTATAAAGCTAGATTGGTTGCGAAGGGGTACTCACAAGTGGAGGGGATTGATTATGCTAAAAATTTCTCCCCCATTGCAAAGCTGACATCTATTCGGTTCCTATTATCTCTTGCAACAACTTATGACTTAAAGGTGGAACAGATGGATGTGAAGACAACATTCCTTCATGGTGATTTGTAGGAAGAGATTTACATGTCACAACCAAAGCATTACATAGAAAAAGGTAAAGAAAGTTTGGTTTGCAAGTTGAAGACGTCTTTGTATGGTTTGAAGCAATCTCCTAGGATGTGGTACATGAAATTTGATGCCTTTGTGTTGTTGATTAGATTTCTAAGGTTGAAATCAGATCATTGTGTCTACTATAAATTTGACAATAATCGCATTCTCATTATTACATTGTATGTTGATGATATGTTGTTAATTAGGAATGGTAAAAATATGATTTCTAATTTGAAGTCTCAGTTGTCAGCATAGTTTAAAATAAAAAACTTAGGGGTGGCCAAGTACATTCTAGGAATGGAAATCAGAAGAGACAGAGCAAACAAAAAACTTTGGTTAAGCAAGAGTAAGTATGTGAAGACCATGTTGGATAGATTCAACATGGCAGATTGTAGACCATTGTCTGTTCTTGCTTCTTTGGGCACAAAGTTATGTGTTAATGATTATCCAAGTCTCCTTCTGAGATAGAGGATATGAGCAGAGTACCTTATGCTATTGTTGTTTGCAACTTGATGTATACTATGGTTTGTATAAGACCAAACATTGCCCAAGTAGTGGGAGTCCTTAGTTAGTTTATGGCTAATCCTAGATGGGTACATTGAGATGCAGTAAAGCGAGTGTTTAGATATTTGCAGGGTACTTCTGAGTATTCCCTATGTTATCATGGTCACTATAGGACCTCTGCCTTCTGTATGTATTTATGGATCTGTGGATTCTAATTGGGCAGGTGACATTGACAGCAGGAGATCCACCAGTGCTTATGTGTTTACTATGTTCAGTGGTGCAATTAGTTGGATGAGTAAGTGACAACCTATGGTTGCTTTGTTCTCAACAAAAGATAAGTACATGGAAACAACTCATGCTTGTAAGGAATCCATTTGTCTTAAGAGGTTGTGTTTCAATATTGGTGTTGATGTAGAACAGATTACTATCTGTTGTGATAGTCAGAGTATGATTTACCTAGTAAAGAATCCAACTTTCCATGTCAGAACAAAGCATATCGATGTACAGTTTCATTTTGTGTTAGACATGGTAGAGGATTGGAAGGTGACATTGGAGAAGGTAGACACTTTGAAGAATGTTGTAGATGCATTGGTGAAACCAGTGGGTACATAGAAGTTGAGATGGTGTTCGGAGTCTATGGGCCTCTCAACCTATAGCAGTTAAATCCTATTATTTCTATTAGCTTATACAAGGTGTTCAACAATTGGTAGAATGTTGGAAATTAAGGTGTCTCAACCTTGGTAATTCCTTGTATTTATTATTTGTAATGTATTTATTTTATTAGCCTATGATGTAATTAAGTTGCACATCTTGTTTTATCATTTAGTGTGAAGTGGCATGATGAGTTGTCACTCCACTTGTAAGGTGACTAGGATGCTCAACTCACTCCATGTGAATATAGGTGTCCCATATTGTGGTAAAGGTTTTCTTCCATGTGTCGGCATCTTAAGCAGTGTTTAAGGAGTCATGATGCATAACAGTCAAGACAAATTCCTACGATAGATTCTATGATGTGTAAGAGTCATAAATAGAAGATACTATGACAGGTGAAGACATGTGTTGAAGAGCATATGAGGAAGGCATCTTTGGGTGCCCAAGGGAGGTTATGACATGTTGTAAGAGGAATATGCTATTTTTAGATAGTGCATGATAGATTCTCTTACAGCTGTAAGTGATGTCAGTTATGACGGATTCTATGACAACCGTAAGGTGCGTAAGAGAATCTGTAATAGCGTATCTTAGGATAGGCGCCCACATTGGGATGGTGTGATATGACAAGTGTCAGAACCATGTTGCAATGTTGGACAAGTGTCCTTAGGCATGGGTCTTGGGCCATGAGGCCAAGATGGATGCCCATCTCAAGAAGGTTCCATTTTTGCCTTGTAAACTCTATTTAAACAAGTGCTTGGATGGGAGATGCATAGTCTAATTGACAGGTACTGTTATGGTGCCAGAATATCTCTAGATGCGAGTGTCAAAGAATCCTATATAGACTTGCATTGCAAGTGTGTTGTAAACATTCTCATTTTGATAATACATTTTGCAGGTTTTGGAGTGTGGGGTTTTTCACCCTTAAGGGTTTTCCCCACGTATATCTTGTCTCTCTCTCTTCTATCTACATTCTCTGTGTATGTGTATTGCTGTAATATCCCTGTTGTTAGGTTAATAACACTATAACTGTAAAGGTTAATTTGAATTTGCATACATCTCTCCTCATTAGATTAGTGTAGGAAGTGTTTTTCCGCACACCTTGCTTCCTTTCAGTGTGGTGTACAATCAAGTTCACCAAAAATAAGATGGAAAAAGAATAAGTTAGCCTATATAGTTAATCTAGGTTAATCCAATGGAATATGTAAATGCATAAAAATGACTGTGAACTTGATCTCTACTACTGAACTTAACTTTTACTACTTTTTGACATCTACTTTTTCATTCACTATGTTTTAATATCTATTTAATCACACAAAATTAAACTAGTTTTTTTATTTTCTAGTTTGTACTTAACGGTGAAAGTAAATCCCTTAAGTGGAATAGTTACCTGTAATTACATTATGATTTAATGACTAGACAAATGATCAACGGAAACACTCTTTATCCATGAAAATGTTCCTAGAATTCTCAAGTAGATGATGCAAATTCCTTTTAGTGCACCAATTGAAGTGTAAACATGCCAATGGTATGTATATAAGATCTCAAATTACAAGCCCTAAAATTACAAGACTTTTGAAGGATACATTATATGCAAGGCACTAGACAACATGGCTACATGAACAAACCATTTGAATACTTAAAGTTGAATATGAAGAAACCTAAGATCTACTATGCGGTGGTAGCATTTGGGAGACTTGGTTACCCAAAGGCATTTTGGGTTAAACCATGTTGTTGTCTACATGTATCAAATTGATTTGTAGATAACGGCAACATAGCTTAACACTAAAAATGGTTTACCATTATCAAGTTTTTGAACAATGTCCAACTTCATACAAGCATTAGTTAAGTCTACATTGACTTTGTCTGTGTATGCTATTCATGTCATGTGAATTTAACTTGATTATCCCGAGTCAAGTTATATTTCCCTCTTGAGACTAGTTATTGTTTCTACTTTTACACAATGAAATATTGATTAGTGTAACTAGTTCCCTTATGAATTATTGTATTTAAGTCAACCTTTTAGTTGAAAGTTCTTGTGACTATACTATGAAGCCTTTGTATTACGTGTACATAGGCAAGACCATCACGGATGAGCCACCAAGGCATTAGGTCTAGTCATTAGGTCTGGCCATTAGGTTAGGTTTCTTTTCTACATAGTAAATGATACCTTTGTAAAGTTTGATCTAAGATAAGATAAGATAGGATATGGTAGAATAATGCTCATGTAATTAAGGTAATGTGGGATAATGATGAAAAAGCTCTGTAGCCATGAAAATGCTCCTAGAATTCTCAAGTAAATGAAACCATATGTTTATGTTTAAAACATTATTCTTGTATTCATAAATATATTTTTACAAAGGCTTCATAGTATAGTATTGATTATAAATTTGAGATTAAAATTTTAGTTGCATGAGAAACAAGAAAAATCAAAGTTCACCAAATCGTAGTCACAAATTAATAACAAGTTACAAAATCAATTTAAATCATAGTGGGAAACTATTTATAAACTAATCAATACTTTCATCCTAGCAATTTAAACTTTGATTACAGTATTCCAAAATATACAAATTATTTCAAATCAATCAAAATCATCTTGATTACTACACAAATCAAATCAATCAAAAATCAATGAATGATGGGAAAGGTATAACATGATATAATAGTACCTCCATAAATAACTTGATTCATGAGTTCATATAGTAAAATTGCACATGTAAATTAGGTATGGATGTGTCATAAGATGTGAAGGATACAATTATGTTAAAATTTAGAACAAATGAATGTATCATAGCCAAGGAATAAACCCTAATAGGTGTAATGAATGTAGGGTAAAATAGGTTTGGAGGGTAGGCTAACATATACAAAATTAAACTATAAATAAAAATATAATCAAATGAAGAATAAATGCTAGACACATCTAAAATAAGTAATAAAGTCAATTTAATTATATTGGATTTGAAAACCCTATGTTTTATAAATACAAACTAATTTACTTGTATGCAAACTAGGTTGTGTGGAGTACAACCAGGTTCACCAAAAATATGATGGAAAAAGAATAAGTTAGCCTATATAGTTAATATAGGTTAATCCAATGGAATATGTAAATGCATAAAAATGACTGTGAACTTGATCTCTACTAGTGAACTTAACTTTTACTACTTTTTGACATCTACTTTTTCATTCACTATGTTTTAATACCTATTTACTCTCACAAATTTAAACTAGTTTTTTTTTTTTTTCTTGTTTGTACTTAATAGTGAAAGTGAATCCCTTAGGTGAAATAGTTACATGTATGATGATTTAATGACTAGACAGATGATCATTGGAAACACTCTTTAGCCATGAAAATGCTCCTAGAATTCTCTAGTAGATGATGCATTCCTTTTAGTGAACCAGTTGAAATGTAAACATGCCAATGGTATGTATATAAGATCTCAAATTACAATCCCTAAAATTACATGAATTTTGAAGGATACATTATATGCAAGTCACCAGAAAACATGGCTACTTGAACAAACCATTCAAATACCTAAAGTTGAACATGAAGAAACCTAAGCTCTACTATGGGGTGGTAGAATTTGGGAGACTTGGTTACCCAAAGGCATTTTTGGTTGATCTATGTTGTTGTCTACATATCAAATTGATTTGTAGATAACTGTGACATTGCTCAACACTAAAAATGCTTTACCATTATCAAGTTTTTGAACAATGTTCAACTTCATATGTGAGCATTAGTTAAGTCTACAATGGATTTGTCCATGTATTTTATTCATGTGATGCAATTTTGACTTGATTATCCTGAATCAAGTTATATTTTCCTTCTTGAGACTAGTTATTGTTTCCACTTTTACACAATGAAATATGACTTAGTGTAACTAGTTCCCTTATAAATTATTATATTTAGTTCAACCTTTCAATTGAAAGTTCTTGTGACCAAACTACAAAGCCTCTACACTGTGTGTATGTAGGCAAGGCCATCACAGATGAGCCCCTAAGGCATTAGGTATGTCCCTTAGGTTGGGTTTCCTTTCTACATAGTGAATGATAACTTTGTAAAGTTTGATAAGATAAGATAAGATCTAGGATATGATAGGATAATGCTCATGTAATTGAGGTAATGTGGGATAATGATGAGATGCCCCTAGTGAGAAGCTAATGGTGTGAACATAAGAGAAGATGCCTCCAAGGGAAGAATAGATAATTCCCCCCCAAGGGGAGAAGAGGATCTATATATGAATAGTAATTAAAGGATCAACTATGAGCATGCAAGAAGAGGTCTTCATATATTCTAATCTACTAGATAAGACTAGTTATTGTTTCAACTTTTACACAATGAAATATGAATTAGTGTATCTAGTTCCCTTATGAATTATTGTATTTAAGTCAACCTTTCAGTTGAAAGTTCCTATGGGTTATGTGGTGTATTGTCAAATTAGGAAAGGTGATAGAAGTTGGTTCTTGGTAAATTGTCTCCTCTATATTTAATTAATGCATTGTTCATGTGTAATTATTTGGACTGTTAAAAATTACATGTTATACATTATCTTTCATTCCAATTTACTTTTTTTCCAAACATGTTCCTCATCCTCAAGTTTGGAGTAGATAGATTTTAGTTTACACATTGTCTATGATTTAGAAGTGTTTAAATTTATTTAATTTTAAATTTAATTAATTGTTAAAATTTATAAATTAAATTACACTTTAATTATCATGCTGTAGATATTTCGACACATGGATGATCAAACTTCACATCAGTTTGATCATCCAAGTGACACTAGTGATAGTTCTACTTTATATGTTGAGACTATTGAGAGGTTTGAAAATGCTTTGAGTGAACTTGACTGAACAATACATAACACACCAAACTTCTCAAATAGAGACAAGTTGGTTATGATCTAAGAGGAGATCAGAAGTGTGATCGATATCATTTGATCATACAATCCTTATGATCTGATTAGTGTTGACATGTTCTATGCATCACTTTCACAGAGTGTTGGTGGCAATAAGAAATGGTCATCTATTTCTAGGTTGGTTTTAGTAGATAATGTTCTCAACATGTTCCCATCTTATAGGGGATGAGAGAGAGTGAGAGGCTATTCCCCACCAAGTGTGAGGATCCAATTGTGGGTCCTTTTATCCATTATAGATTTTTAGCAGCACATCACAAATGGCCTAACAATGATGAGTTGCCATTGTATTTTTGCTAACAATTATATGCACAGTTCCACTTACATTTATCTGTCGATTATACATCTTTCCCTAAACATGCTCAATAAGAGAGAGGGAGGTGTGCAAACAATGTTTAGTCCTCCTGTAAACAACAGGTCCTTAGTTGGTCCACACCTGTTGGTTCTTCCAAATTGTGTGGAACTAGTAGAAGCCACACAACCATCACTGAACCCCTTGATATGCAAGAATGTTGAGATTCTCCTGACTATTACTAGTGAGGTTGATCATTTTTCATCTGATCCTGTTGGCAGATATTTGTTACATTTGTGGAATCACATTCCTCCCACTGAGGCCACATTGACCAATTCTGATCATTACATTCATGATGATATACCATCACCACATGATGTGGCATGGATTAGTGGAGGGTATGCTTTGTGTAATATGACGAGATGCCTCGCTAGTGATTTATTGGATGCATATCAGTTCATCAGTGATGAGTATGGGATCCCACTTGATTGTATATCCACACATGTCAAGGAACATTTTGGTAGACAGAGGAGCCATGGTGAGGCAGCTTCACAGGGTTTGGAAGGACATTGGGATGTTCCAGTTGGTCCTACATGCTCCACCCCACAGCATGTTCTAGTTGAGGTTGAGGTTACTGCACCTAATATTCTAGGAGGTGAGTATAGTAGGATTCTTTTTGGCCCTGAGCCTACACCATCTACACATCTCTCATTCTCCCTCTATTCTTCTGAGATTAGTGGGATTTAGAGGGTCCTCGATGTTGCTGTAGTTGAGGTAATTTATTTTTAAAAATTACTAAATTAAATTGTGCACATGTTCAATCTCTAACTCTTGATTGAAATCATGTGTACATGTATGAATTGAATGTGTATTAGAAACATGTTGATGTTGTAGCACCTAGATATGGAGATTTGCAGTATGCTTGCAATCCTAAACATCATCATGCGGTATTGATTTTTAAGTACACATATATCTTTAATAACTTTTTACATACACATATCAAGTACAAGTTTTCTAACTAAATTACACATGGATATATACATGTACATGTCATATAGGTTCTAGGATCAGGTCATGCTTCTTTTTAGACTCATATGCATGTTCATTGTCTACATGATCTAGACCATGGATGTCAGGTAATTTAGAGATCTGTCAAGTATTAAATACTTATTTAAAATTAAAACATGTTATATATATGTTTTTAAAATTTTATGGTGTTTCATGTGTAGGGCTCAGGTTAGGGATCAACTGGATAGGGCTCAGGTCAGGGATCAATCTAGGGCTCAGGTCAAGGATCAGGATAGGGCTCGTTAGGACAAGGGTTGAGACATAGCGAGGTACAATCCATTCGCTAAGATCTATCTAGACATTTAGGAGCTGTTAAGTTACATGAGTCACATGTTTTATATTTGTACATTTGGACATTATGAGTATATTTTAGAGACATTGTTATGAGTCACACACATGTTTTATATTTACATTTGGACATTATGAGTATGTTTTATATCTTGGACACTTGGACATTATAGATTTATGATGAAATTTATTTATGATGGAATTTATTTATGATGAAATTTACATAGATTTTTCTTACAAAGATACTTGTATGCAAGTACCATTTGTAATTGCAATATTAATATAATAAAATTATTTAATTAATTATTTATGATGAAATTTGTACATAGATTTTTCTTAGAAAGATACTTGTATGCTAGTTGCAATATTAATATAATAACATTATAATTAATTATTTATATCTAGAGATGTTCTTAAATTATGAGTTGAATATATGTTTTATATTAAATAGTTTTAAATATCTTGGACATTTGGAAATTATTGATATAATAATGAATTATAATTAATTATTTATAATAATTATTTAATTGAGATATAATTTGTTATAATTTCATAACTTTATACTGACATACATGGATGTGCCTAATACGTCTCTAGATGGATAACTATCTTCTTGGAAGAAACTTTATAACTATCAAATCTAATCAACAATCATGGCCATTTATTGTTTCTACAAAACTGAATGAAGTAGTGCAGATAAACTTTATGGTTGTTGCTAAGAAGATCTAAACAATTCAAAGGTAACTTTGAAAGCTACCATTAAGAATTTATTTAACAATTGATATATAATTTGTTATAATTTCATTTAACTTTGTACTGACATGTGGATGTACCTGATGGGTCTCTCTGGATAACTATCTTCTTGGAAGTAACATTATAACTATTAACTTTGATCAAAAATCATGGCCATTTATTGTTTCTAAAGAAATGGATGAAGTAGTACAGATAAACTTTATGGTTGTAAAGCAAATGTAGGAATATATATATATATATATATATATATATATATATATGGGGAGAATATATATGACAAAGAAACAAAATAAGAGAAATTATATATATATATATTCCACTTCTTTTATGTTTTGTTGTTGTTTGTTTGTTTATGATCTTCACTTATTATTTGTTCTTTGTTATTTCTCTTATTTTGTTTCTTTGTTCTTTTTTCACCTTTCTTTGTTTTTTAGGGATTTGGTTGTTTTTGAGCTTTGATGTTCATAGGTTAAACTTGAATTGTTCTTTATTTTCTTCTTCTCCTTGGTTCCCGTGCTATTCCTTCCCCCTATTTAGTTGTCATAGTCTGCAAACTTACTCATTATATCTCTCTTCTATTGCTATTTCTCTTGATGATGGATCATGAAGTGTGATCCAAAACGTTGACAAAAAAACTTACACACAGTTAAATCCTGAGCTACTAGGTGATAGTTATTTTTTTGATATGGAATGTGATCGATGATCAGGATTTAATATTGTATGAATTGTTGCAAGTATGTAGATGGAATGTCTTTTTTTATTTGGACATATCCTCACTCATGGTTTAGTCCTTATGCGATTTTGTCCTTGTGGTGTGTAGTTTTGTCCTCTACACTCATTTTCTTTGGTACCTATGTTCTTGCATATCTAAAGATAGGTGGTGCTAAGAAGCTTCATGGTCAAAAAAATCTTCTTCATTCAAATAAACTATAAGAGCCTCATTTTGATAGGATTAAGTTTAAGACTTCACCTAAATGGAAGATGGGAGCTTGGTTCATGTTATGTCATGCAATCAATGGTGGAGAAAAGAAAAAGAAGCAATGTAAGAAAAAATAAGTTTAAGATATATGAACTAAAGATTAAAAAAAAGGTAGCAACTACACATAAAAAAATTGGAAATGAAAAGAAAGCTCAAAACCCTAGGGTTACACTAGATGGGTTTAAAGATTGGGTTCACCAATATGTACATGGAAAATAAGCACACCCTAAAAGAAATATAGATTAATAATGGTCTAATAAATTATTATAAAACAATGTAATAGTCATACCTAAATAACCAATGAGTTGTGACTATTAAACTTAAATAGAAAGTTAGAAGGCACTTAGCTTCTAGATAATGTCAAATTTTACTATGATTGATTTAACTATTTAGAAGTATTTGATGATAAGATTTAGAATCCTAGTATCACATTTGTGTTGGGAAGTTGTAGTTGATCTTCTTTTGATGTGTGCTCTATAACCAAATATGACTACACATGGTTGTGTTTTATTTTGGCACGATTCAATATTATCCAATGTGTTTATGTATTTTGTTGTCATGCACCTTCGAATCTGTGCACTTGTGATGATATCTAGAATTTTGGACCAATGTGGTGTTAATGAACACCTTTGAGGGTTATATTTACAAGGATTGAAGTGTGGAATTTTTTCAATCCTTAATCAAATCTCTTTGTTGTTTTCCCAAGAGTCAAAGGCACAAAGGACATGCAATTGTAATATGCCTAAAGTGTAGCACCTATTACCAAAATGTTGATGCAATGTAGTCTACTCTAAATTTGGTCTAAATATGATTTCAAATGTATGCTCTCAAGATGATCTAATGATCTTGGTTGTAGATTCCAAGATGATGTTCTAGTGTTGTAGGACATATCTTATAAATATGACATCCTAGATGTCAAATTCAAATAATTTGGCATGCAAGCCAACAAACAATGATCCAATTTGGTGGAAGAGTCCATTTGTAATTAGTAAAAGGTGAGATTGGATTAAGGGAACATGATCATGAGTGCAATTTTATCTAGGGGAAATAATTACATCTGCAATCAAATCTAGAATGGGGAATCTAATATGGATTAGGATGAGTCTAGAGAAATAGGACTAAAATGGCCGAGGATCAAAGGAGTTATAATGTTTTGTCAACTTATGCACAAAATTTGGTTGAATTAAACACTGGAATAACATATCTAAAGATAAAGCCAAAGTGAATGTTAAACTAGTAGGGAAAAGAATGAAATATACACTTTTCTTCTCTACAATATTATATAAATATAAGTTGACTATAATATAGCATGATAAAATTCTCATTATTACTCAATAATCATGATTAAACCATTCCATGTCTAAAATAAAGGTGAAGAAAGAGCTTTGACAAATAGTTAAATTTGTAAAGCATCTTGAAGATCCATTTCTCTCAAATAAAATTGAAAATACAATAAGTGGGTGTACAAAAAAGAAGCTTGATAAACATGTACAATATAAGTAGTGCATTAAATATTTTTAAACTATAGGCAAAAATTATACAACACATCTTCAACAATAAAAACCTTAAATATGATGAACATAATTAAAAACACAGAAGACATCTTTATTTCTTATGAAAATGCTATTAAACTGTAAGTTTAAACATATTATCTTATCTATAATTATAAGTTGATAAACATCATCATAACTATAAAATTAAACATATTATCTTATCCATAATTATAAGTTGATAAACATCATCATAACTATAAAATTAAAAATTGATTAACATAAAATACGTAGTTAAATTAATAAAAAATAAAAAACATATCTCCAAGAAATCAAATCTATAATGGCATATAAGACATACAAGATATTTACAATTGCCCTATGATTCATGAAATCCAAAATGAAAACAATTGCAATCTTATCTCATTCAGTAACTGTACAGTCATCCAAGCAATTGGCCAAACAAATTAAACAAACCCATATTAATTTAAACAACAGAGTATATAGAATTTTTACTCAATAAAATTATGAATCTTATCTTCTCGAAGGAGACAAACCAACAATTCTAAACCATTATGATAGTAAATCTTTAAAAAAAAAGATGACGCGGAATGAGAGGAATTGAATAAATGATGCCCCTAAAAATTCTGTCATGAGAAAAGCGAAGGGGCACTCTTTTTTATCAGTTCTTGTGGTGGTAATCCAAGACATTTGTGTAATCACTCAGTTGAACAAATTGACCAGCCCAAAATGAGGAGACACACCATGAAAACAAAACTATTCAGAATAAAAATGAAATCATTAGCAAAGAGGACAAGTGGAAAGTAGATAAGGATATGAATAACCAAGATTAGCTCAACACCTTGTCAACTTCACAGCATAAGTAAACTGACAAAAACATCAGTTTCCTGTGATAGTTTTGTCAAAATTCTTTTGAGTAAGTGGACAGTCACCTCCAATTCAAGTACTAGCGCGGTGGCAAATTTGAAGAGAATATTCGCAGTTTTCATGGTATGTGTGATAGGAAGAGGCTCAATTTTGTCTTTTCAACTGGTTTAAAAGTAAACAGTCGGCGTGTTGACTTAATTCTTAAATTACATTCATAAAAGTAGATTTTGGTTAATAAAAGTAAGATAATTATTTACCACTTTTTGGTAAGGTTTAAGTGTAAAGTTATTATTGACTATTTAACTCTGAAATTTAAGTAAAGTGATTTAGATCTTTCCTTTTTAATATATTTTAATATTATGGAATTACCTCTTCTGAATATATTATGAGTATATCCTCTTTAGATATAAAACAGGTTTCCTTAATTTTATTGATTTAATATTTTAATATACAAAATTATTTTGATGATGACCATATATTATTATTATTTTTTATGTAAAAATATTACAGAATTGAATGAACTTTATTTATATATTAAATGGTGAAATAATTAATAATAATTTTATTTTTACTTATATATAAAAAAATAATAAATTTATTCTTTAATTATTAAATTATTTAATATTTTAAATAAATAATTATGTAAAACAAGAGATCAGACTCGTCACATGGATTGTAGTGTAGGTTATATATCAATCCGTCTTAATCAAGCTTCCACAATTTCCATTTGATTGCATTCGTTTTCTCTTTAATTTTTTATATTTAGTGTTTCTCAACTTGTTGTATGCTCTTATTGGATTATCTCGTCTAAAAGAATCTTAATTTTAGTGAGTAAAAATTATATACCCAGCACTTTTGTTTATGCCTTTTAGAGTTTGTTTAGCCAATTCTAAAGCTGTTTTATTAGGTTTCTTAGGCTTGTTTAGTTATTTTAATTTAGGGTTTTATGAATGACTCTTATACTTAATTTCTTAGCTTGGTTTAGTCATTTTTACGACGTGATTGTAAAGAATTTTGTAAGATTAATGCCTAATATATATTTTATTTTATTTTACTTTAAAATTATTTAGGAATTTATTTTTTCATAATAAAAAGTTGTTTTTATTTATTTAAAAAATTATTTTTATTTATTTAAAAGTGATTTTATTTATTGAAAAGTTACATTATTTTATTTTATTTATTTAAAAGTTGTTTTTATTTTTATTTTTACTTAAAGAATTATTTCAATTTTATTTTGAAACTATTTTAAAAAATTATTTTATTTACATTGTTTATTTTATTTTTATTCTTATTTCAAAAACTATTTTATTTTATTTTATTTTATTAAGAGTTATTTTATAATTATTATTTTACTTTAGAACTATTTAAGAAATTTTTTAGTTTATTACATTGTTTACTTTATTTTATTTTATTTTTATTTCAATAGCTAATTTTATTTACTTAAGACTGTTATTTTATTATATTTACTTAAGAGTTATTTTATTTTTATTTTTTACTTAAGAGTTATTTTATTGTTTTAATTTTTTAAATATATGTTGGTTGTCTAAGGGGTTGAGCTTAATTGGTTAAATCATTGAGTTTTCATTGTGGAGACCCAAGTTCAAATCCCAAAGGGACATCTAATATGGAATTCTAAGTTGTGACTCTTGGTCTTCCATAGGTGGTTTCTATTTGTAAACAATTAAGTGCACCTCCACTCATCAAAGTGCCTATGGATGTGCCCCCTCTCAACTTTGTTCCTTTTGTGTAGGTCAATGATAATTTGAATCATGCCCTATGGATGTGCCCCCTCTCAACTTTGTTCCTTTTGTGTAGGTCAATGATAATTTGAATCATGGCCTTCTTCCAAATCTTGATGTTTTTCTCTCAATGAGCTGGAGGAAGTGGGTGGAGTGGTTAATTTGGGTATTCACTTCTTCAGGGATATCCCTTTGTCCCTTGTTTCAGTTCCTACCTGATCCATGCCTGTCAATACAAAAAATGAACTTTTCCACCAAAGATTTGGAAGGTCATTTCATTATTTGTCATGTGATGGGAAGGAAGCCATCTTTAATATAGATCCATACGTGGATTAAGGCTTTTTGGTCATTTTTCAATAATCCCTTAGTGACCATGCTCTCTACAATGGATTTTTTGTTGTGAATTTCTAATCTCAATCAAATATATATTTTGTTTGGTAAAATGGCCTGTGGTATTTTTGGAAGAATGACATATTCATGTGCCCTTAGAAACCTTTCTTTTAACCCCTCTAAGGTGGTTTTTGCACAAGTTCTATGTTAGTTAACACTATATAATATTCCTCTTGTTTTAAAAAATTAGATCTATTAAAGATTTTGATGGGGTGGTTGGTGACATTTATCAAAATGGATCAAACTTTTGCTAATTTCTAGAGCCATTTTGTCCAAGGTTGTGTTAGAGTCACACAATAGACTCAAGAAGCCCATAATCACTTACAATACCAAAAACAACCTTCCATAAGAAAGTAGTAAAATAATAATTTGCTAAATTGGCAGAGAAAATCAATGCATACAAAATATGCTCAATATGTTCCATATGTAATGAAGACATGAGAGCCCTTGCTTATAAAGGCAAGGTTGAAAACCTAGAACACATAAGAATATGGCAAGTGTATTGTTCTTATGAATTGAGACACAATAAGTGAATGCCCTAAGTAAACCAAAACAACTAAGTGTGAATAGGTCCTAAAGGGAATTGTTTAGGGAATAAATCTTTTTCACACCAACACCCCCTTTAAGTGCACCTTAGGGAGGAATAAACAAATGCAAAGATAGGTCATGTAAACTAGGTCTGATGACGTACCCATGTACAAAAAGATATCTCACAAACAAAGGAAAGGAGAAAACATCATGCAAAAAACTCCTCCCAGAGAGAGAGAAAGAGAAGGACTAAGAAGCTTCCACAAAACATATCCCAAAAAGATTAAGAACATGAAGATGAACATGAAAAACTTCATTGAAGCACAAAAAAATTACAAATAATTGTCAAAGAACAACTTCTATACTGTTGAGACTAAAGAACCTCCACTAAAATCAAGATGAAAATCAAGATCAAAGAGGCACAAATATGCATGAGTGACCCTAATGATAGTACTTAAAAAATGCATAGATGGTAAATAAGGTAACTGTATACATCTAAAATTGGCTCATGTCGAATTAAGTAAATATTTTAATATTTATCTTAATTCTTATTTCTTCTATCAATTGAATAATTATTCTAAGTTTATTTGATTGGTTCATTATCCCATAATTAAATAAAATCAATTTATTTAATTAAAATCCCTAAATTCTTCTAATGTCTCACATAATTAAATAATCCTACATTATTTAATTAATCCTAAATTCCTCTATCCTAAGTCCTAATTCCATAAATCCACCTCATTAATCCACTTCATCAATCCACCTCACCTCTTCCACCTCACCATATTGCACATGTAATTAAATATTTTAAATATTTAATTAGCTAATATTCCCTCACCCACATGTCCTATTTATCCTCCAATCTAAATTAGTTAACTCATTAATCAAATCTGTTAACTAATTAATCATTCAAGTTCACTGATCAATCAATTCAGTCCACTCCCCAATCAATTCACTTAACTGGTTGGTTTATTCTGTTAACTATTCAATCAATTTTGTTAACTCCCCCGTTACGTGATGGAGCTTGGACACTTGTCCTCTTTCTATTCGCACACATTCCTCAACCATTCTCAACCATTGATCTTCTTATTTCTTCTCAACTGTTGATCTGCTTTCACATATTTCTATAAATGCAACCCTCTTCTTCTTCATTTCATATCCATCGTTTGAGTAAACTTATGTTGCAAAAACACTAGCGCGCCTTTGGCACCCCCATCTCCATATCACTTATCATCCATCAATAGTGTGTTGAAGCTCATCTTCAATCACACAAAGTATCATAGCCAACTTCATCTTGTCATCTTGAGGACTTCAAGGCAAGGAAGCAAGCTTCCTGAGGGCCATATTCATCTCCATCAAGATCAAGATAGAAAAGGCAAACAATGGAAGACGAAAGGTGAAAGGTTGTAAGTATCATTTGTTTTGTTATTTAAATCTCCTTTTCTCCTTCATATTCCATTGATGTTTAGGGTTTATTATTGCCATTGATTAATCCACATTTTACCCTCACATTTTTGGCGCCCACCATGGGGCCCTTGCCCCTTTATCTCATTAAAATATGAGCTTTTTTGTAGACAAGTTCTGTACAGGTGTCGCACAGGGTTCTGACAGGCTAATCCAGCGTATCTGAGCAATCCTATGGTACTTATGTCTTCTATTCTAGTGCCTATGATCATCCGGCGCATTTATCCCCTGAGATGACACATATGATTCATTTTATGACGCTTTTGAAACTACGGTACATATACCTCACCAGACGGTGCTTATACCCTATTTCATGGCGCATATGATAGTTTAACGCATTCATCTCATATTATTACACTTTTGACACCTGTCTTAGCACATTTGTATAACAGCGCATGCAATATCTGTTTCTACACATTCAAATTGCATAGCGACGCTTCTGTCCTACACTATGGTTTTAGAGTTCCATCTGATTTTTATGTTTGAGCTAACATTTGTCTTGCAAGATTAGAGGCTGGATCAGATCATTTAGTTGTATTGACTAGTTCATTTAGATTAAATTAAGGGAAAAAGTAACAAAAAAATGCTTGCATGCAAATTTCACGTAGTCCATAACTAGGAAGAAAGTAATTAAACCATTGTTGTATCTGCATATTGCTATCTTCTTTAGTTAGATCATTGCTATCTTACAAATGGGAAAATGAACAATGCTATCTTTAAATACACTTCCAAGTTAACAAATGCGTGAGTGTACAAGTAGATAGCCCATTTAGTTGTTTTCCTTTTAACTAGGTTTGGGTTAATCAGTGTCTTTTGTGTTTATCAAATGACAATAGGCTTATGCTCTCCCCTTTACTAGGTGACCAAAACACCAGACTTGTTATTCTATTTGTTCAACCTTTAGAGGGGCATGCCCTTGGATGCAGGTCTGTCCAAGTGGGAATGACCCTGAGTGGAAACAGGCTAAAGCCAAGCCTTACCAATCCACTTAAAATAAATGTGCTTGAGGTGAAAACCTCCTACAATGAGTGTTGTTGTGTTACACCAATAGCCAACCTCCCCCAAAACCCTCTAAGGCATAACCCTTTGAGGCTGGGAAACTCCATAATGGAGAGTAGTGCCGCCACACGTGTAACCACTCGAACGGTTGCCTTGACTATGAACCAATTGTGTAGTATACCAAAAACCCCTATTTGTTGATGCAAATGGCAGAGCCCTTGAAGCGGCCTCAATTCATGTGATTCTTAGTAGAGGTAGCAGAGACAATCCTATGGTTTGGTGGGGCTACGAGCCTAAGGAAACCTAAATTTTGTATGCATGAGAAGTGAATGTCGTGGAGGGGAGCTGGTGCTACCAGATCCTAGAGCTACACACTTTGAACTTGTAGAACTAGAGGATTCAACAGCTATTGTCCTATCCTGCTTAGGGTGTACTTATTTTTGAGTTAAAAAGTCCAAAAACACAAAAAAATAACAAAAGATAAAATCATGAAAACTTCTATGTGTTTGATGTGTCTTTGCCATAATTAAACATCAAATTTCAGAAACGCAAAGTTTTCAACCAAAAAAATTTGAAAAATCTTGAAAAATGTTCCAAAATTCTGAGAAACCAAACTGAAAGCCAGACTTGCGCATTTGTCACAACTTGTGGTGCATTTGATTCAACTTATGGTGCATTTAAACTTTGTTGCGACACTTTTGAAAAAACCACATAATTGTGCATTTGATCCAACTTTTAGCACATTTGTACTCTATCGTGGCGCATTTAAATCTGTGCATCCAATCTAGAGAGCAAATTAGTACCTTCCAAAGAGTAAATTTTTCAACTTTTCAAAAACCTTTTCAAACTGTCTCAGTTTTTCCAAAACCTGATTAAGATCTTGCAAATCCACCTTTTTCCTCATCTTCCATACCTTAACTGCTTTTTCCACACTACATCTAGAGTCTCGCAAATTTCTTCCAAAGTCCAACAAGGTTAGAACAAGGTTATTCTTGATCACATCCAAAATCTCAAACAAACCTAGTGAGGCTCTGCTATCAAGGATCACTTATCCTTTTCTCTAGGAACTCCACTAGTGGTTTGTGCAAGACTAGTCACTTCAAGCAAATGGATTTCTATTATCCTTGCCTTTACTCTCATCTTATCCACCCATCGTGCTTGATACCAAACCGATCTAAGAAGAACCTCTCTATAATCTTGTTCCATTCTAGCATTTTGTCCAAAAAAAATCTCTTTTCATCTCGTCTCTAGTCACCATTTGCATGGTCTTAACATGGTTACAAAAACAAAAATAGATTGAAATGGCTGAGAGAATTATTCTGAATGCTCATGAAAATGTTGAAGAAATCTCTATGGATGAGATCCTTCAATCGCAGCATGACCCAAAATTTCAACGCCTATTAGAAGGGGTACTTGCCCAAGACCCTACCAAATTCTTTTTACACCTAGTAAATCTAGGAGTCAAGCTCCCTAAAGATTATGACATAGAGGCTCTAAAAGAAACTAAGGAAGAAAGAAACCCTAAGGGAAGTAGACATGAGGAAGTACCCTCAGATAAAAGCAAAGCAACCATTGATTCCATGGATGTCCTAAGTCTAGTGAACCAATGGATTCAAGCTTTACAACAAGAATTCACAAACATGGAAACACGAGCATCAACCAAACATTACACCCTAGAGGATATTTCACCATATCCTTTTGATAGGACCCTAATCATGATACCTTTCTTCTCCAAATTTGAGGTGCCAAAATTTGATAAATATCGAGGAAAGGGTGATCCAAGGGACCATATCAAGGAATTTAATGTCGCTTGCATTGAGGTCGCACACAATGACACTTACCTTATGCGACTGTTTCCACAAAGCTTAGGAGGACAAGCCATGGAGTGGTTTTCTAGACTACCACTAGGCATTAAAACATTTAATGAACTTGTGGACAAATTTGTCACCCACTTCTCTTATAATATTGAGCATGACACCTCAACATTGGATCTTTGTAACACCAAGCAAAAAGGTGGAGAATCTGTCGCCGCCTTCCTACAAAGATGGAGACAGTTGGCAAGTAAGTGCCCACACCAAATGCCTAAAAAACAAATGCTAGAAATGTTCATCCATAACTTGCAAACTAATCTAAGCTATCAGATACAAATCCAATGTCTTACTTCCTTTAACAAGGTCATTGAGATGGGTCTAATCATTAAAAAATCTTTAATCACAAAAAGACAAATAAAGCTCTATAAAGACACTCCTAGTACCAACAACAGCAATGATAAACCAAGATTCTAGATGAAAAACAAGAATATTGTGAAAATTGGGGTGGTAGATACCAAGAATGCGGTACCTAAGCAACCAATCTTCAACTTGTCAACCCCTCAAAATGACTCCCCACCAAACAAACCAAGAAACATTGAATCAAGGTTTTCAAATTTTCAACCTAGGAGGAAGTTCACACCCTTGGGAGAATCATTGGAAACTGCCCTATGGAAGTTAATCACAAACAAGATCATAACACTTCCCATAGCGTGAGAGTACGAACCAAAAGTCAAACCCTCTTGGTGGAATGACAACAATTTCTGTGAGTTCCATCGAAACAGGGGGCACAAAACCAATGATTGCATTGCCCTAAAACCCAATATCCAAGATTTGATAGAGCGAAACAAAATATCCATTGATGGACATACCTCTAACAATGATCACCAGGCATTCAAGGATCCTCTTCCTAACTACGAGTAGGGAGGACCTTCCAACGGAAATAACAGTGGAAATAACAACGCTAATTACACAAACATCGCCTTTAACTATGTTGTTAACCACATATCGAAGAGTGAGTCACATATCAATGTGATCACTACAAACAAGGATCTAGATTGTAATGTTACCACCCGCAGTAATAAAGTCACTCTTAGAGGAGCCTCCACCTTGTCGGCTAGTCAGTACAGTATCTAGGATGAGCTCCATAAGACATCTGCACATATCTCTATCCTAGAACTTCTACGTCTATCCCCGTCCCATAGAGCCATACTTGACAAAGCCTTAGCAGAAGTCTCCATTCCCATGAACCTAGCTGAAGAACAATTTCAAACCATGGTCGGTCACATTTCCTCACCTCACTCCTTATCATTCACTGAAAAGGATGATATGTCAATAACCCAACCCCATAACGCCTCTCTTCATATCGAAGCTTTCATACACAAACACAAGATCAAAACAGTCCTAATCGATGGAGGAGTTGGTTTGAATATATGCACCTTCAAGCTAATCCTTGCATTGGGGTTTTCAGAGAAAGCTATAGATCTGAAAAAGAAAATCACTTTCAAAGCCTATGATGAGGAGGAGAGAACTTCCAAGGGAATTGTTACTTTACCAATTAGAGTGGGGCGTATAGTAAAAGATGTGGCTTGCCAAGTCCTTGATATGGAGCTGGTGTATAACATCCTTCTTGGGAGACCATGGATACATGCTCTAAAAGTAGTTCCATCAGCATATCATCAATGTATCAAATTCCCTCATGAAGGTCAAGAGATCACCATCCAAGGTGACCCAATCCATATCAGTACTACAACTCCATTCAATCTAAACCTGAAGCTGTGATTCCTCACAATCGTGCCTCTACTTTGTCTTCATCTCATGTTGACCCAGCTTCACTTGCTTCCTCTTTAGGAGCGTCTCAACCTAAACTCCAACTCAAGGATAAAGGCTTGGGTGAGTACACAATTTCCCAATCCCTTTGTTTGGCACAATTCCCCCTATGTCCCAAATCTTACGGGAGACATATCATGAGCAAGCCCACAGCAAAGAAAGCTACCAAAGGACCTTTCGTCAAATGGGGAAGCCTAGAAGAGGAGAGTGATGAAAAAGATATCCTACAATCGCTATATAAAGATGAAGGCAGTTCATCAACACGACATGACCATCCCACTATACCAACTGCAAAGTATGGTCACGGATTCCAAATGCTACAAAGAATGGGGTATGAAGGACACGGTCCACTCAGTTCAAGAAAGGATGGTATCACTAAATCCATCCAACCTCATACCTTAACAGCTCAAGACACTACAGGGATAGGTTACACTAGCACATCAAGAATCGATAGAAAAAACAACAACAAAGGCAAACAACAAGAAACATCCACTAGCAATCTGGTTGAGCAAATTCAGCAAATACAACTGGGGAGTGAGACTGATTCTAACAAGTATGAATGGGATAGCCTCTCTGAGCTATCTTGTGATGAAAAAGACATAGACGTTGTCCATGATTACGACCCAACCCACGCAAATGAGGAACGAGGTCTAAGGGCTAGACCGCTAGAGTCTGACCTGGATAATAACAATAGTGAAAGTCGTGAGGAAAGAATGATACCCCCCTTGATGGATCTATTAATAGAGAGTACCATTGCAGACCTTGTACGTGCTTTTAACAACTCTATCCTCACCATCAACACTGTCAAACCTAATCAACCCAATGATCCCTTACCATTGGTGCACCCTGAACTTATAGACTGGGACCTAGAAGGTACTACCCCTAAGCTTGATACCTTTGAAAATGATGAAGCCATCATAGATTACCTTGAGCTTAGAGATCATATACTCATAGGGGACCACAGAGCTGGCTATGTTATAGAACTCAACGAGAAGGCCTATTTTGGAGAGAGTGCCAAGCCTTTCAGTCTCAAAAATAATAAAAATGAAAGAACGGTCTAATGGTGAAAACAGCTCTATGGCAATGTTAGATCATGAAAAAAGTAAAAATAAAGATGTATCCAATGGTGAAAACCTCTCTGAGGTGCCGAAGGATGGAAGGCTTGACCCTCTACCCAATCTTACACATCAGAAGAGATCATCAATCTTGATAGAACAGGCAGAACTGATCAATGTCAGCATAGGTGATAATCCTAGAATGATCCACATGGCAAAGGCTCTAACAGAACAAGAAAAACTGGCATTCACCGACTTCTTCAAGAGAAAAGAAATCAACTTTGCATGGACATATGTCAACATGCTAGGGCTAGACCTGAATCTCATCATGCTTCACTTATCTTTAGCTCCAGGAGCTAAACCTGTCAAGAAAAAACTCAAAAAGATGCATCCGCATGTGGCCCTCATGGTAAAAGAAGAGCTGAAGAAACTGTTAGATGTCGGCTTCATTAGACCAATAGACTACCCTGAGTGGATTTCAAACATAGTACTAGTGGCTAAACTGGATGGCAAAGTTTGACTATGTAATGACTTCAAGGACCTGAACAAAGCTTGCCCGAAAGATGACTTCCCCCTGCCAAACATTGACATGATTGTAGATCTCATAGTAGGACATACCATGTTGTCACTAATGGACAGTTTTTCTGGATATAACCAGATAAAAATTACACTTGAAGACCAACACAAGACTGCATTTGCATGTCCTTGGGGCACATATTGTTGGTGTGTCATGCCGTTTGGTTTGAAAAATGCCGGTGCAACATATTAGAGAGCTATGACCACAATCTTCCACAACATGATGCACACTATAATGGAAGATTATGTTGATGACATTCTGGCAAAATCACTTACAAGAGAAGGACACCTGGTAGTACTGGATAAAATCTTCACAAGACTAGAACAGTTCAATGTTTGCCTCAATCCAAAGAAGTGCATATTTGGAGTCACCTCAGGTAAGTTGCTAGGATACATAGTGTCTACAAATGGAATTGAAGTCAACCCAACTAAAGTGAAGGCCATCATGGAAATGCCACCTTTTAAGAATCTCACTTAGCTACAGTCCCTACAGGGAAAATTGGAATCTATCAGAAGGTTCATTTCTTAGTTGGCAAACAAGTGCCACCCATTTTCCCACCTTCTACATAAGAATGTCCCTTTCAGATGGAATGAGTCATGTGCGCAAGCATTTTTGTAATTAAAAGAATATCTGATGAAACCACCTATGTTGATGCCACCAATTCAGGGTAAGCCTCTGCTACTGTATACCCCAGCTACACAAACAACTCTAGGCGCTCTTCTTGCACAACAAAACCATGAAGGGAAAGAATAAGCAATATACTATATCAGTCAAACACTTGTTGGGTATGAGTTGCAATACACGCCCATTGAAAGAGCATGTCTCACTGTGGTCTTCACCTCGCAAAAGTGGAGACATTACATGTTGTCACATTCCGTCAAGCTTGTGGCAAAGATCAATCCACTCAAATACTTACTCAACAAGGTAGCATTAACAGGTAGATTATCTAAATGGATCATGCTCCTCAGCGAGTTGGATATCGAATATGTAGATAGGAAAGAAATAAAAGGTAAAGTACTTGCAGATCAACTGGTAGATGCACCTCTCACAGATGACACCCCTTTGAGCTTTGAGTTTCCAAACGAATCTATCTTTCATGTCACTACAACAATCTAGAAAATGTACTTCGACAGATCGTACACTCAGCAAGGATCGGGCTCAGGCATCTTGTTGGTTACCCCTAGTGGCGATAATATTCCAAAGTCATACAGATTACTCTTTCCCTGCACTAACAATGTGGCAGAGTACGAAGCCCTAGTCATTGGTGTCAAGCTAGCAGTGGAATGGAATATCAAAGAACTATAGGTGTATGGTGATTCACAGCTAGTCATAAATCAAGTAAATGACAACTACCAAACAAAAGATGAGAAATTGATCCCTTACAAACAGATGGTAGATGACTTCAAAGAATACTTTGACCAAATCTCTTTTGAATAGATACCACAGATAGAGAACAAAGTTGCAGACGCAATGGTAACGATTGCATCTCTCCTCAACATTCCTACTAATCAAGCACGCTATGATTTCTTGGTAGAGCCAGTGATCTGTCCTTCATACGACACCCCTGAATCCCATATCATTTTCCACATTGTCGGTGTTGATTCCCCCTATACGAAAAAATATTTGCCTACCTTAAAGAGAATACCCTCCCACCTGGCCTCTCTAGTAACTAGAAATGAACCTTCATCTGTCAGGCATCCCAGTATGCCATTGTTGCCAATACCTTATATCACAAAGGTCTTGATGGTACTCTCCTTAGATGTCTCGATAGTGAGGAATATCAAACCGCCTTGAGTGAAGTGCACAACAGTATATGCGGGACCCACTCTAGTGGCCCTACCCTGGCTAAGAAACTCATATGCAAGGGATACTACTAGCCAACTATGGAACAAGATGCCTATCATTTTGTAAAGAAGTGCACAAAATGCCAAGTCCATGGGAACCTGATACATGCACCAGCACAGGAGCTGCAACCATTAACAACTCCTTGGCCTTTCTATCAGTGGGGACTCAGCTTAGTGGGAAAGATTCATCCTCCCTCATCTAGTGGCCATAAATTCATAATCACTGCCATGGAGTACTTCACGAAGTGGATTGAAGCCATGCCTTTAGCCAATATCACATGCAAACAAATTGCCTCTTTTATCCTGAACTATATCATTTGTCGCTATGGTATCCCTTTGTCCATTGTCATGGATAATGGATACCCTTCAAAAATCAAGATGTCAGGGAACTATGTGATAAATTCCATATCTAGCACCACTTTTCAACCCCATACTACCCCCAAGGCAATGGTTAGGCAGAGGCATCAAATAAAACCATACTAAAAATCCTAAAGAAAACTGTCAATGATGCCGGTCGTGATTGGCATGTCCAGCTAAATCCTATGCTATGGGCCTACCGCACAAGCATCTGCACACCCATAGGTGCAACACCATACTCCCTAGTCTACAGATCTGAAGCAATCTTGCCCATTGAAGTCAAGATCCCATCCTTGCGAGTCTCGTTAAAAAGCCTCATATCTGATGAAGAATACAAAGTGACTAGACTCCAAGAATTAGAGCTGCTTGAAGAGAGAAGGCAAAAAGCCTTTAACCACCTAAAAGCATATCAGCAGAGAATGTCTAGAAGCTACAATCATAGGGTCAAGCCTCGAGTCTTCCAAGTTGGTGATCTAGTCCTCAGAGAAAATCCCATAAATTAGCAAGATAGAGAAAAGAAAGGAAAGTTCGAACACAACTAGTTAGGTCCCTATGTCATCATTGCAGCCTATGGGTCTGGAGCATATCAACTGGCTACATCTAATGGTGCACTGTTTGATGATCCTATCAATAGTATGCATCTCCAAAAGTTCTACACTTAAACCCCAATGTAAGGGAGTCCTGAAAAAATTCAAAAAAATTAAAAAATGATCAAAAATAGAAAAAAAATCAAAAAAAGGAAAATAGCAAAAAAATTGTCCTATGGTGAAAACCTAGCAAATAGGCACCTAGGATAGGTACCATGGTAAAAACTTGGCAAACAGGTGTCATGTGTACTTTTATCTTTCTGTGCAAATAAACGCAAGTGGTGAAAACCTGGTAAACAGGCGCTATTCTGCGACAAACCACTTCCTCCATCTATTATGACTTCATGTCTCTAGTGTCTTCCATATCGTTCATCTTGAACCAGTCCTTTTCACCATTGTTGAACTACGTCACCTCTGAGTTATCACATAGGCAAGGCCATTCTCAATGCACCCCCGAGGCTCCACTCCAGAGTCCCATCCGTCCCATGTCTAGTCCTTCTATCTATCTGAGTCTGTACCATTTCTACATCTTTCTATCACCTAGGTCTTAGGTCCATCAAGTTCACCCTGAACTACATTGCCTCTGTGTCATCACGTAGGCAAGGCCATTCTCAATGTGCCCCTGAGGCACTAGGTCAATCCCTTAGGGTCCGTCTCTCCATGTCCTATCGCCCATAATAAGTCGATCCTTTGTCTAAACTGGGGGAAACTCCTCGACCTAGTTACGGATTTGGATTCTTGAATGCCGCATGTTCTAAGAGGATACCAATAAAGGATTGTGATACTTTCGCTAGACAATCACGTGCAGCAAAAATGCACTTCCAAACAAAAATCTTGATGCAAAACATCATCCTATCTAAAGCAAAATAGGGCACCATACCGAAACACTTCAACCAATTCCATATCAATTATGGCAAAAAGACACATCTAATGCAAGAATGCTTTTGTGAATAGGTTAACTTAACAAAGTCTTGGATTTTTGTCATTATGTCTTCCTATGCTACTCAAGGATGCCAAAAGCTAGAGATGCTATGATGGGGGCATAATATTTTTCTTTGTCTGCTGCTTGTGGATTAAACTTTAGTAATGTGATGACTTTCTGTCTAACGACATGATCAACAAAAAGATCATCGAGGACTTTGAAGTCTGAACATGAAAAGGGGCAATCCTTGTCTGTTGAAATGCAAGAAGTACTTAGGTCATCTAGATTCAAGTTTGACTAGATGCTTGTATCAACTTGCTATATCAAAATCCATGTAAGGAATACTCAGATCATCTCGGTCTAATTATACCTAGATGCTTGTATTTTCTTACAACATTTCAAAAAGTCAAAAATACCAAAAAGTGCCCAATGATGAAAGCAAAAGACTTGCAATCTCAAAGATGACAGTCCATATCCACATCCCATATCCAAAAATCCATATCATCCAGCCATAATAAAATCCTGCAGTATATCAAACGAAAGACAATATTTTCTTCATCTCTTTTCTTCCACCTGTCTATATCATCTCTGTGTCGATTGAGTACATTTGGACATATCAAAAAAATAGCATAGGCAACACATCATATCACATCATTTGCATACAACATAAGAATATTGGATCATTTCCATACATTTTAAAATGCATTAGGTCATCCACATACATTTGCATCCGTACATCATATCAAAAGAATCAAAAACATCAACAAATACACATACAGCTGCATGATCATAATCATATCCATAAAGCATATCCATACATATTTTGATTTACATATCACATCATTCTAAATCCATCTAGTGTGCATCGCATATACAAAGCATCATAAGATAGATTGCATCCATAGCATATAAAACATAGAATACATGCATGTAGAACATCAATAAACTGTATCATCATATATATCATCTTAAACATGTCCAAATGTACAATATATCAAAAATATATGTCCATCTATTAGAGTCACATCATAAACTGTATACAAGGTACAAAAATATAGTAATACATGTCTCGAGGCAAAAATGATACATATACAAGCTATCTCAGCCATCAAATATTTGTACATCACAAACAAAAATTGGTACAAGTATCCAAATCTGACTAGCCCTATCACCACGAAGCACTGCTCCCTGTGCAACCCTCTCCTCTATCTCCCCTTGACTATTGTGGGCCCCTGACTGATCCCACAGATCAGGATCCACTTGCCCTATGTGACACCCCAGACTGGCTCCTGAAGCTAGGGGCACGCTACTCCGACACTGCCCCATGGTATAGACCTCTATAGTACTAAGCCTGGGCCTATGCTCTAGCAAGCTCACTCTGAACCTGACCTAGCTATGTCTATGCCTACTGCACCTGAGAAACCAAGAAACTAGATGTGTTATCTGTGCCCATAGTTGCCACAGTTGAATCGCTCTCTGCTCTCATCACCCGCATGCTAGCTAAGGCCGCATCTCTCTCAACTCTGATATCCTCCCTACATCTACATCTCTGTGTGACTCTGCTACTCTTAGATGAGCTCTCAGCTGCCTAACCTAGCTGTGTAGTGCCACCATAGCCTGCTATTGTAAATTAGGCTGTGGAGCCTGCTCTGCCTGTCCTGGTGCCACCTTCTGTGCTGGCACCTATCCCTGTACCTGTTGCTATGCCACCTGCTATGGTGGCGATATCTGCCTTAGAGGTGCCACCTGCTGTGCTGGCACCTGTGCCTGTACCTGTCCTGTAGCCTGTACAACTACCTGCTGACCCGAAGGTCCCTCCCCAGACCTCCTCCTCCATCTTGGTCTGCCACCTCCTCCACCATCTCCTCCTCCTCCTCCATCATCTCCCTGACCTCCTCTCCCCCTCCTCTGTCCTCCTCTCCTCCTGCCAACTGCACCCTCATCATCTGAATCCTCCTCGTCGATATGAGGAGCCAACTCTCCAGGTCCTAAGTATCTCAGGAATGGATGTGCGGCAAACCACTCCTCATAATCTGGTGTCATGCCAACATCCACTATCTCCCTCCTCATGGGCCAAGCTGCATAAGGGATCTACTAAAATTCTGTCATGGCCTCCTCATACAATGCCACAAGACCCCACCTGTATCTCTCTACATGAGTCTTAGCGAACCGTGCATGTCCCTATGGTCTGCCCTATACTCGGCCAAATTGCCTCTACACCCTGCTAACAATCTACCTCTCTAGTATGTATCTCATCCTGCCAATCAACCATTGAGTCTGAAAGAAATAGGGTAACTCATCAACCTCATCCTCCCATACCTCGCAATCTAGGTATGGGTGCCAGATAACTACATCCAAGTTATCAAATGCGTGTCTCTAGTACTCTAGCTTCCCTAGCCTGTGCTGGGAAATCACACCTGCATCACCATAACTATAGGGCTCACCCCTCTACCTATGAAATACACATATCGGCTGGATGATAGCTATGTGCTTCCACAACCAAAACTGCAAGAGAGACACACCTGCTGATAAACTAGATCCTCTATGGTACACTACTTGATGCATATCTCTGTATAAGTGTGCCAGCAGGCACATACCCCATGCATACTGCATCCCATCTGTAATCATGCTCTCTAACACCCTCCCCTAGCCGATTGGGAAGCCATGTGACCTCCTATCGGGGCATACTACGCCACCAATCAATCCTGCCACTATGCCCGGGAAGTAGTCATAGCAGTCATGTATGTCCTGCCACGAAATCACCTACTTCACCAACCCTGGATCAACAAAAACACATGTCTACACTCCTCCAAGCCAGCGTCCCATTGTGACTTGTACTCAACCAACTCTCCTTAAATCAGGAGGTGCAGAATCTGATACACGTCCTCAAGCGTAATCGCCATCTCTCCTGTCAGAAGATGGAATGTGCCATCCTCGCTGTGGAATCACTCCACCATTGCAGTCAACATCACCCGGTTCACGCAAACCTCAGGCATGAAGAAAACATAGTGCAGACCCATAGCACCTAGCGCCTCTGATCTATCTTAGTCAACATGTATCACTGTAACAATGGTAGCGGGAACTGCTCTCATGACATAAGGACATCCCGAATATCCTCCTGCAACCAAGCAAAGCATAACATCAGAGAAATCCATATCCAAGCAAGCCTACTCAAAGCTATAAAACTATCCTATCAATGACTTAACATATCAAATTAATCAAAATAGCATATCATCTCTTGACTAGATTCTCGACAATCTCAGAGATCGCTTATCAATTGACGCATCGATCAAGGTGCCAATTGGGTTAATTTCATTAAGTCAATTACTTTTTCCTAGTGCAAATGCACTGATCCAGGTGGAAAATGCGCCAATCTATATCACAAGCGCCGCTTCACCGTGAATGCACCGCCCTTTGATGTGTATGCATTGTTCTAGCACATGCGTCGCTTCTTATGTCACATGCGTCGTTTCCCAGCGAATGCACCAATTCCAAGCCTAGATGCGCCAAACTATCATATGCACTGATAGTTTGAGCACATACGCCACATAGCAACATATGCGTTGTTTTAGAGGTCATATGCACTGAAAGATAGTTTGGCACATCTATTCTAGTTATTTTCCCTAGCCATTAATGAGCCTAATAAATGACTTTTAGCAAGTTTTGAAGAACTACCTATTGGGTGTCCTGCCTCCGCTAGTCGATCGAACTGACAGATCTGCTCAAACCAGTGCTCCTCACGTAGAATATCCATCTCTCTGGCTGCCATGCTCTCCTAAGCTCTCTAGAGGACCAATCAACTATGGACAAGTGTACAAATGAATAAAACTTGTGGACCCAGCTCCTATTTATAGAAAGTGATCCATATCTGACTGCATGACAACTGTGGCTACTTCCCATGTCTGTTCCTCCAAACCATGTCCTATTTTTCTCCATCCTAACTTGCTTTTTACCTTCTTCTTCATGAGATTGTCCGTCTCACACTCTTCTGCATTCTTCCCATCCAA
Source organism: Cunninghamia lanceolata (assembly GCA_027924645.1). Taxonomy (NCBI): domain Eukaryota; kingdom Viridiplantae; phylum Streptophyta; class Pinopsida; order Cupressales; family Cupressaceae; genus Cunninghamia; species Cunninghamia lanceolata. Next base: position 16,180,057 of record BSBN01000553.1, on the reverse strand, counting down.
TCTCCTGAGGGGGCATCCTGTCATTAAACTTGTACCAGGGGCAAACTGGGGCATGTATCATTGTCAAACAATCTTTTTCTTTGAAACAACATGACAAAACACATTGTTTCAAAGAGGGGCAAAATGTATACACCTAAAATTGGCTCATGTCAAATTAAGTAAATATTTTAATATTTATCTTAATTCTTATTTCTTCTATTAATTGAATAATTATTCTAAGTTTATTTGATTGGTTCATTATCCCATAATTAAATAAAATTAATTTATTTAATTAAAATCCCTAAATTCTTCTAATGTCTCACATAATTAAATAATCCTACATTATTTAATTAATCCTAAATTCCTCTATCCTAAGTCCTAATTCCATAAATCCACCTCATCAATCCACCTCACCTTTCCACCTCACCATGTTGCACATGTAATTAAATATTTTAAATATTTAATTAGCTAATATTCCCTCACCCACATGTCCTATTTATCCTCCAATCTAAATTAGTTAACTCATCAATCAAATCTATTAACTAATTAATCATTCGAGTTCACTGATCAATCAATTCAGTCCACTCCCCAATCAATTCACTTAACTGGTTGGTTTATTCTGTTAACTATTCAATCAAGTTTGTTAACTCCCCTGTTACGTGATGGAGCTTGGACGCTTGTCCTCTTTCTATTCACGCACATTCCTCAACCATTGATCTTCTTATTTCTTCTCAACCATTGATCTACTTTCACATATTTCTATAAATGCAACCCTCTTCTTCTTCATTTCATATCCACCATTTGAGTAAACTTATGCTGCAGAAACAATAGCGCACCTTTGGCACCCCCATCTCCATATCACTTATCATCCATCAATAGTGTGTTGAAGCTCATCTTCAATCACACCAAGTATCATAGCCAACTTCATCTTGTCATCTTGAGGACTTCAAAGCAAGGAAGCAAGCTTCTTGAGGGCCATATTCATCTCCATCAAGATCAAGATAGAAAAGGTGAACAATGGAAGACGAAAGGTGAAAGGTTGTAAGTACATTTGTTTTGTTATTTAAATCTCCTTTTCTCCTTCATATTTCATTGATGTTTGGGGTTTATTATTGTCATTGATTAATCCACATTTTACCCTCATAGTAACAATCTGATATTCAAAGAGACATATTGCACACAAAAGTTACCAATAGTCTCAAGAACTTTGATCAATCTAAAGAAGAGAAAAGATCACCTGCAAAGTGAAACCAAGGAAGCATTAGCACAAGTACAAATAATTTGATACCCTCCATAATATTGACAAGGGAGAGGTATGGAAGATCCACTAAGATTATGTGTCACAATGTAGTGCAATAAGAAGAACCTGTAACATCAAATGGTGCATGAAGAAGTACTTACAATTGGAAAAGGCTATGCAAAAACAAGGCACACATGCATGAAGGTAGACTAGGTTTTGTGGAAAAACACAAGGCATACACAACAAACCGCCCATGGAACTTTATAAATAGTGCGAGTACAACCAATTTGAGCTACCATGATGTCCAAAAGATCCCCAAACTACAAATACAATATGTGGCAATTTATTTTTTTGCATTTACAAATCAAATAGTGCATATAATGGAAGCTTATAATGTCTAAAAAACATCACATGTTGAAAATATAATTGTACTAGAATATGAGAGGAAACTGATGGAACCACAATGAAGTATGCAAATAAATATACACTTACAAAAATTTGACTCAAAATGGAGTCCATATACAAAAATTATGGCCTGTCAAAGTTCCCAAAATGAAAACTACATAGCAAGATCATTGAGAAAACTTAAGTTCTACAAAAAAGATAGAAGTCAAATCTTAAAACTACCTACACCATTGCAAAGATCTTGAAAAAAAATTTCAAAAAAAATCTCAAAAAAAGAGCACCATATGATGAAGATATCATCCATTGAAGTTGGACAACAAATCTAAAAACTGCATTGGTGAGGGACTAGAAAAAACTTCATAAACCCTACTGAATTCATCATGATTTCACCACTAAATTTAATAGGATATCTGTCAAGTTTAGAAATCTGCCAAGTATAAAAATTTGTCAGATAAATTAGAACCACTACTAACTTTAGCAAATCTCTAGTTAAATGTAGAGGCTTGCCAAAGTTAGAGAAATTGTCAGAAGGTCTTCATAATCTAGAAGATCACCAAAATAGTCACCAAATTTGGTGAAGGTACAAATTTGCTAAAAAAGGGCATCCAAAGAAAGGGTTTGTAGAAAATTTTTTATTTGTAAAAATAATTTAAAAAATTTTGAAAAAATTAATTGGTGGAGGGGGTTTGAAACCCCCCTTGGCCCCTTTGAATGGCGTGGCCCAAGGGGCTAGCGCACCTACCATAGCATAGGTTGTGGACAAGAGGTAGTACCCTGTCATCCATTTCACAGCAGGGTCATGGTAGGGGGCAAGTACCCCTTATAATTTTCTATAGCATGGGGAGGGGATAGGGTGGAAACCCCTACCCCCATTAAAAAAAATTATATTGTTTTTTTTGTAAATAGAAAAAATAATGTTTCTTTACTTTTTGTAAAAATTTGACCCGGTGATGGAGGATGGTGGCAGAATGATGTAGGCCTACTTAGAGCTGAGGGAGGACTAGTACACCATATAGATCCATACAAATTTGTATGTTGTATGGATTTTTCATAGATAAATTTCAAAGCCCCCCAAAAAATGCCAAAAATTCCCAGACTCTGAAATACATGAAGTATTTTATATGAAAATACATCTCTTGGGCCTTCTAAATGCAATGGAAAGCTTTGTTTTTTCTCTAGGATGCACTATATGCAAGGTCTTGGTTGAAACTCTTGAAAAAAGAGAAGGGGTTTGTAAATTTGTGCTCTGATACCATGTAAGAGTTAGAGAATAGACTCAAGAAGTCCAAAATCACCTACAATACCAAAAACAACCTTCCACAAGAGAGTAGCAAAATAATAATGCTACAATGCATACATGGTGTTAAATATGCTCCATATGAAATGAAGACATGAGGGCCCTTGCTTATAAAGGCAAGGTTGAAAACCTAGAACACATAAAAAAAGATAAGTGTCTTATTCTTATGACTTGAGACATAATAAATGAATGCCCTAAGTAAACTTAAACGACTAAGTGTGAATAGGTCCTAAAGTGAACTATTTTGGGAATAAACTCTTTTCACACCAATAGTTTGTGGAATGATTAAGGAAACTTATGTAGCTCACTCCATTTAGATCCTCTCTTCTCTTGCCTCTTGGATTCCATACAAATTATGAAGGGCTTCCTTTCTACTATTTTTATTGCAAGCCATCAACTAGATTATCTAAGGCAAAATTGTAGCTCTCCTAATGCTCTCTTCATGAAGTTGGTTTAGCTCCAAAATTGGGTTCCCAAATTTGGAAATTAGATCCTGGATTTATTTAGAGAAACCACCATTATATTATGGCTAGTCATGAAAATAATGCTTGAGGGGAGGCTCTAGAAGCAAGAACATCAATAGATCCTTAGAATTTACAAAATGTCATGGATTGTACCTCTTGTGAGGAAGATTTTTAGGGCCAAAAAATTAATTTCTTAGATTTTGAGAACTTTGAAGATGATCTTTTGACTAGAGAAATCCTTATAATTTCCCAAACTGGGAGTAGAAAAAATAAATACAATTGTGGTACATTAGGGAAGTTTTGCAATAAGTGTAAATTTACAAAATCGAGGGAAGAAGTTGTTTGTGGAAAGCAAGTCACCATGGAAAGATTTATCTAGGACAAAGTTGTCAAGCTAATTCTTAAGGATGATGAGTTGGAGAATGGGAAGATTGCACATGAGGATTCCCTAAAAAATGGCTCCCCAAAGGTGGTACAAGGCATTGGCCCCCCTTTTTTGTCTCTAGATACTATCTCAACCTCCACTAAAAATGGAGCAAAAAAACTAAAGTAGAATGTCTTTGTTTAGAAGCTAAGGAATCCATTGCACTATGCTCCCAATAGGCCACGGAGGCTCTTCTTTCTAGAAAGGGAAATTGTAATAACAAAAACTACATAATCTAGAATTACATTATTACAATTTTGTGCTTATTTTAACCCCTTTCCCTTTTTGACTATTTTTTACCCCATTTTAGCCTTTTTTTTCCCTCTTCTAAGCCAATCTTATCATTTTCTATTACTCTATTACCCTCTTGACCCTTATAATTCATTAATTTTCTTTCACCTTTTATTTCTCCCCCCCTCCCACCATTAATTACTTTTCCTCTTCTTCTTAACCCTCTTACCATCAATTTAATTAAAATTTTCCCCCTTTATCTCTTTTGATTAAAAAATTAAAATACTCTCCTTATCTCACATCCCTCCAAAAATCTATAAAAGGACCCCTCTCACTCACATTTCAATACAAATGAGCTTACAACTCTTCCATCATTCTCTTCTTTTGGATCCATTTTGTGTTGAAAAATAGGGTAAACTACTATAGTAAAAACTTGTACACTCACTATATGATCTGAAATATAAAATTCTAATTAAAATATGATGTGATTTACCATTAGATTAAGATGAGGAAGTTTAAGTCAGAAAATTAGAAATCAACAAACACATGATAAACATATAACAGTATAATTTATGTGGAGAAACCCTTTAAAAACTCCACCACCAAAGAGAGTGCAAGTTTTTATTAATCTAATAACAATGTGTAACAATAATACATCTAGCTTCTACCTTCTATCTAATAACATTCTAGCAACATAACCTTCACTTCCAAAAGACCTTGAAGAAACAACTCTCTTTTGCATCCAATTTATAGAGAACTAGAGAGATGAAACCACAAGTGGATTCACCAAAACCAACTACTAAGAAACCATGGTATGGAAAAAATCTAATACTCCCATGTGACAAATATTTAATGCACCATAAATAGCAACACTCATATAAGTATCTTTGAGCATTCATATTCAATGACACACTTCCCCAAAAATGGAGCTAAAAAATAGGATCCATTATGCATGAAGGACCCACCTAATAATTAATAGATGCCCCATTTTCTCTCCTAGTGCCTAGTGTTGGTGCCCAAAATTACCAATTTCAAAATGCTTCATTTTGCCCCAAAAAAACATAGAAAATCCATAAAATTTTCCACTTTACCCAAAAATCAATCAAAACCCATCAATTATACTCGATCTAAGATTACCTTTCATGGGTTCCCTTCAGAAAATTTTCTAAGTAAAATTTCCTTTTTGTTCCTTGTGAAAATTCCTTCATTTTTTCCCTTTGTCAGCAAATTGGTGAAATTTTGAACTTGTGAACTTGTTTGCAAGTTTAAAGTTTTGTCGGTTCATCGACAATAAGGTTCTCCAACAAATATACATCATAGAAAGGCAGGAATAAGGCTTCATCAATGAAACAAAGGAATTAAAATGTCATTATCTATGATTTGTGGAGTTTGCAAACTCGACACTTCACTGTAACAGGCTTCACTAACAAAAGGAAATGGAATAAGCACCAATCCATATTAGAGAAGGACTAATCACTCTTTAAAATCAAAAAAAATCATTCACCTATGGTTTAGGGAAAAAAAACATATTTCTTGTGCATGTACATTCACACAATTAAATTAGCTTAATATAGAGGCTTGTGCAACTAGTTTTTCTTGACCTAGTGGCAGCTCCTTAGGTCAAGTGTACAATGGGTATGGCTGTATTTATTTTTTTGTACTGTATTTCATGCCTCTAGGAATATCCCTCCTAGGTCTAACTGAGCCTAAAGTGTAGAGGAGTATACCCACTCATGTTAGTTGGCTAAAATCCCCCTTAACTTGTTGATAAACCTCTTCCTATCACACTGATGACAATCCCTAGCCTAGGTGATTTAAGAATGTTTTAGATTTTTGGGTTGTAGCTATTTTGGGAACCAATAGATTGGTGTCATTGTTGGGGATAAGGTTATTTGAGCCTATTGAAATGCACAAGACAACTGAGAGGGTGGGGGTGAATCAGTTGTTACAAAAACTTAACTTCTTATGAATATCAATACATCAATCACTTAATCATTATTATTATTTAATCATGAAAGCATGAAATCAGAAACTTAAGCACAATCACATAGTCAACACATGAAACACCAGATTTTTTATGTGAAAAAACATATAAGGGAAAAACCATGGTTAGTGTTAGCTCACAAAATAATATGTTATAACAATACCAAAAATCAGAGGCTCACTTCCAAAAATGCTCACTGCAAAAGTTAGGGCTCACTGCCAAGATCGGCTCACTACCAAGGGGTGGCTCACTATCAAAGGTTTGTGAACTGATTTGATAGCATCTACTCCATGCCTGAGTTTAGTTCCATTGAAGCACAATACATTTCCTCTACTATGCCTTTACACTTCACACTTATCTTTGCATCTTCACAATCGATATCATTTTCACGATTTCATTACAAGTATTTATACAATTCATCAACCTTGGAATGTACGTCAAGGTCGGCATTACATTCATCAACCATTGGAACAATCTCCAAGGTTGGCATTACAAACATACATAGAAATAGGTTTGAACCTAAACAAAGTTAGCTAAGGAAAAGATGTATGTGGATCATGTTATGCCTTAGCTAGGACTAAATGCAATCTTCCACACCATGGCACACTTCCACAATCTTCAATGCATCTCTGAAAGTAGTGAGAATATCCAAGTTAGCCAAGACCACTATTAAATCACTAAGACATTTAGGAGCATGCTTCATCCATGATCTGAAATATACTTTGCGGACCAATCAAAAGATAGGAACACGATCTAGAGACATCCACAAGCGCGTTATAATTGTGATTAGGAAATCCAAATTGAAGGTGAAACACAAACTAAAATGCATACAAACAAGAAGTTATAACTCAACAAGAAGTACCCAATCTCATCAAAGGGGAAGAATCTTTACACCCAAGAGCTCCTAAGATATACCCTAGTTGATGAATACAAATGTGAAATGCTCTATCCTAATTTGCAACTCACAAGTTAGCTCAATAGATATTTTGGCATGGCAACATTACATGAAAATTGGATGGATAAATGAGTTGGAGGATGTTGTATTTATAGGCATTTTGGAGAGATTTTGATCCAAGGGTTGAGGTTGATTTGGGAGATCAATGGTGGAGGATGAAGATGATGTGGAGGGCCCAGATTTCATCTTGGAGGATGGAGGGCTATGAATAAATATGAATCTTATATTCATTTTTGGGAAAAGGGTGAATTAAATGAGGTTGGGTGAGATGGAATATGTGTGAATTAAAAATTCATTTGGGGATGAGTGGACATAAATGAGGCATGGCATGGGTAAGGGGTGTAAGAAATATTAAATATGATGTTGGACATATTTTAATAAAAAAATGACTTATGTGGATATATTCCAATTTTTTATTTGGAGGATGTGGGGAAGGGTGTTAAGCTAGATTTGACCATTTTAATGAGAGGTTTAAGATTAATTAAATAAAGTTTTATTTAATTAATCCTAAGGCTAGGATGAGGTAGGCTAGGGTAGGCAATTAAATAATAGCTATTTAATTACCTAGTGTAGGGATAGGTCAATTAATAGGATGAATTAATTAGTTAAACATGATTTAGCTAATTAATTGGATTTAGTGAGGAGGGAAAAATTGACCAAATAAATATTGCATATTTATTTAATCAATTGGCTAAAGTTGAACTATTGAATTAATAGAATTAATTCAATTGTTGGGGATAAATTGATGAAAAATTAGGTGATGAATGGATAATTAATTAAATAAAAATTTAATTGACTGATTAGAAGGGAAATTGGTATGTTTAGGGATGTTGGGAGTCAGTTTGATGATAAAGATATTTTTAGGTGTCTACATTTGCCCCTCTTTGACATGGTGTCAGGACCTAGGAGGGAAATGGTGTTAGGTCAAAGAAAAATATGCCCCAACTGCTGGGAAGGAATAAGATGGGTGAGGGATGCCCCCTCAAGAGGTTGGCGGAAAAAATAAAAAAATTTAGGGCAATCTCTCGAAAGGATGTGACGGGAGTGAAAGTTGGATAGGGGATGGAAAAAGAAGATGACGGGAAGAAAAATGGAGGAAAAAGGTTGTGATATGCACCTTGGAAGGGAGAAAGAGTGGGTGGAAGGATGACATGGCTTACTATATTAGGACTAGTGGGCCCCAAGGATGCCACATTTGCACACATTGAACACATGAGAAGAAGGAGCAAAGGAGAGATGGTAGAGCGAAATCCCCAATTCTTGTGACTCACACATTTCAAAGTGCTTCTAATCGTATGACCGGGCACCAAAGGCTAGACCCCAGGTAGGGCCTAACCCTGGCTTTGTGATTTTTTGATTGTGTCACATTTTTTTATGTTTGGGAATTGGGTTTTGGGATTGTGGCGCTATCGCAAGATCACGCAGTGCGAAAAATAAGTAGATTAGCGCAATTCTCTCAATTGGCGCTATCTACTAGGGTAGAATAGAGGCAAATTATTCCCATGTGTTTAGTGTTTTGGCGCTATCTTATGTAGTAGCGCAATGTGTGAAAGAGTTAGGGTTTTGGCATTTTAGCACCAAATGGGTGTTAGGGTAGCGCTATGTTAGGAAGTGGCACTATATTTAGGTTTAGCACAATGTAGAGGATCAGCGGCATATTTCATATGTATGCTATTGGGATAACTGGACCTATTCTTTAGATTAGCACCAAGTGGCAGGGTGGCGCCATTTTTGAAAATGGTGCAAAGTGGCTTGCGCAATGGCACTATTATCTGTAGTAGTGCCATGAGGAAAAGTGGTAACGCTATTGTTAAAAATGGTGCAAAACATGGTCTGTTGTGGCGCCAAAGTGTTTTTTGGCTTTCAACTTTAGAAGAAAGGGTTGATTCAGAAAAAGATAGGTAGATTTTTACCAAAAAGTTGTGGATGCAAGAGACGAGGTCGTTTATAGTGTCCTCGTGGGAGCGACACGTGCCATCTATGATGGTACTATTTGACCAGTTTGATGATGCCACCCGGGCTCAACTGGCTAGGTTGGGGCTCTTGACAATTGTGTCAATGCTAGTGCTGCGAGCTCATAGAGCTCTGATTACCACAGTTGTAGAGTGATATTAGCCAAAGACTTGTACCTTTTTGCTTCCAACTGGCAAGATTACTATCACTCTTGAGGATGTTTATCACATCCTCAATCTACCTATTCATGGTTGTCAGGTGAGATATGACACGAGGAGGGGACGGAGGGCCTTGATTAGAGTTTTTGGCTAGGATCACATGGATTTGTTAGTAGACAAGAGGGAGATGAGCTATGAGGGGACACTGGCAGCGAGTGCAGACCACTTTGCCTTATTCCTGTGTACATTGATTGGTGGTGTAGTGATGCCCAATAGGAGGGGCAGGGGATTTCCAGTTGGCTGGGGAGAGATGATCAAGGGGATGGTCAGACATGAGACCGTGTACGCCTGGGGACCGGCAATGCTGGCGTAGTTGTATCATGAGATGCATACAGTTGTCTACCATTATGATTTAGATTTATCAGCCGAGGTTACTTTGTTGCATGTGTGGATCTAGGAGCATATTGTAGTCACTCGACTGAGATGTGGGTATTATCACCATCCATTTGAGGCCTTTGTGTTCCTATATCAGGATGCTGAGTACACATACACTAGTCAGGTTCAGTATTGGCGGTGGGTGCTAGATGATGTCATTTGAGTTACATGGCGAGCCTAAGTTAGAGTAGAGTTGTAGCCAGATGATGATGTGCACATACCTTTTACTTTCCAACATCATTATTTGATAGGTTGAGGAGACCATATGATCGACATGTATTTACCATTGCGAGTTATGTGACAGTTTGGGTTATGGCAAGATACTCCACAGCAAATGGCTATTTTTGCACGGACCTGTCTAGATGCGCATTATTGGCCTGCAGCCATACAATCCCAGGTTGCTCTGGAGGATTTTGTGGCCTTACAGCCATTGCAATGGGATTGGTAGAGTGTGGTCATAGATGCAGGCACTACTCCTGCATATGAGACATGGTGGCAGATGTGGCGACCAACTCAGTTCACCGACCCAACATATGAGGTCGTTCCTACAGAGGAGGCAGTGGGGTCAAGGGATGAGGATTCTAATGAGGATGGGGATGATGATTCTGATGGAGATGGTCTCCTGGATGAGGGGGAGGAGATTATTGCATATTATCTCATGGAGGTTGGAGGGGATGGAGAGGAGAGGGAGATTGGGAGGGATGGGCAGCTGATGGATGTGCTAGCGATAGCAGCAATTGGATAGGTGCCCCAGCAGCAGGTGAGATAGCAAGCACCTGTATAGTAGGTGCCTATTGAGCAGGTTCAGATTGGAGTGGTGCAGCGGCATGGAGGGCCTCGACAGCGTGGGGGATAGCCGAGGGTGGACAAGAGTGTTCTACCCCCACCGCAAGTATCGTAGCAGCAGCAGGCTATTGCAACAAGGCAGTGGGCAGAGGCGGGCACCTCAGGGGCAGGTGGAGAGGTAGAGCTTCGAGGGCCTACATCTTGTCGATGGCCTCGAGGTGGAGATGAGGAGGAGGTTAAGACTCTGTGGGCATAGGTAGCTAGCCTGCATGAGGCTTTAGAGAGCCGTGAGGCAGAGTTGGTGCAGTTGTGGGGGACAATGGCATTATTAGATGGTTCAGATGGACAGGTGGCTACATTGCAAGCATAGTTAGCCCAGGCTCAGGGTGATATAGTGGTTTTGACTAGAGAGTGAGATGCGGCATTTGCAAGAGCCTAGCAAGCAGAGGCCATGGTGAGCAGTTTACAGGCCTTAGGTGCCGGTATGGCCCCAATTTTGACACTGATATAGACATAGTTGTCTCAGACACAAGGATAGTTGTCAGAGGATAGTCAACAGGCAGATTATTATCAGGTTCTCTATCATGTGGCAGTGCTAGCAGAGCAGCGTGCACTGAGCTATACCGATTTCAGTGGGGCCAGGTCATCTAGGTCACACAGATCTAGACCAATTCAGTCTATCCAATAGGCAATGGGTCCCCCATCACATGTGCCCCAGCAGGTTCCACAGGTACTGGTTCAGCCGTAGCCATAGCCACAGGGGGGACCACAACCACCACCAGGGTCAGGATCCCCTACTGTATCAAAGAGAGGGTCCTCTATGTGACGGTGTATCATTTTAGCCCTTAGAGGCATTGTATCATGACATTATATTTTTTTATGTATATATATGAGCGTGTATTTTTGGTGATGATGATATATGATATGATGTTGTTTGATGGCCTACTTTTTTATTTATGATGCTCTTATATTATGATTATGATGATGCTTATGTTGATGGGTGCAATATGCTTTATGGATTATAAGCTATGGATGTGTTGTGTTTATGCAATTTATTATGTTGATGTTGTGGATGTACCTATTGATGTATCATGATGGATATAATGATGGTTTACTTGTTTTGATATATGTTTGTGATCTATGGACAATGATGTATAATGCAAATAAATGTTCAGATTAATAAACATTTATTATGGATGTAAAATGTAATGCAATGGAAATGTATGTTTATGTTATGTATGGAAATATGGATATGGAACTAGATGTTTATAAAATGCAGCTAAATGATTATGATTGTGATATGTTATGTAAGCAACTTGTAACTAGATGATTATGAAATGATGTATGGAATGCAAACTAAATGTAATTTAAATGATTATATGCAATTTAATTGAGTATGGGATGTAATGTAAATGTTTATTATATGCAACTAAAGGATTACAAAATGCACTTAAGTAATTACAACTGAAATGATTCTAAAAAATGCAAAGGAAAAGGATATATGATATGCACTTAAATGATTATGCAAACTAAAAGATTTTGATATGCAATGTTAAATGATATAATGTGCAACTAAATGATTTTAAAATGTACCTACATGAAATGCAAATTAAATGATTATGATATGGAAACTAAATGACTCTAAAATGTACCTAAATGACATGCAAATTAAGGGATTCTAAAATGCAACTACATGAAATACCGATGAAATGATATATGATATGCAATGTTAAATGATATATAAAATGCACCTAAATGATTTTAAAATGTACCTACATGAAATGCAAATTAAATGATTACGATATGAAAACTAAATGACTCTAAAATGCACCTAAATGACATGAAAATTAAGGGATTCTAAAATGCAACTACATGAAATACCGATGAAATGATATATGATATGCAATGTTAAATGATATATAAAATGCACCTAATGAAATGCAATTTAAATAATATGTAAACTAAATGATATGTGGGATTGAAACTAAGTGATTTAAGAGATGCAACTTAGGTGATATGTGAGATGCAAACTAGGTGATATGTGATATGCAAACTAGGTGATATGTGATATGATTAAGTCTTGATACACATGATGTTCTTTGTTGGACCCTAGGTAGTGGGGCTGTGTGATAGGGGAATAGGGTGGATGAATGAGGTACGGATACGATTGGCTATGGCTAGATTTGGGGGGGAAGTGGGATGGTTAATGAGGGAGTGGCTAGGTCATAAAACACCACATCATTGAGGGGGGATATGGTTTGGCTCAGAATGTGTTGAGAGAGAATAAGTTGGATGAGTGGGAGTAGTGAGGGGATTTGATAGGGTGAGGGGGGGTAAGGTAGGTGATTACGAAATCTAGGCCCAGATGGTATAGTTGAATAAATGATTAGGATGATGATTTGAGCTAGTAACAGTAGTTGCATAAGATTAATTGAGAGCATTTCTTGGTTTATTATAGCAATGAAGGATACAGTTCACAAAGGTATGAGATGACCTAGGTGATGATATATATCCCATGATTGCATGGAGTAGACCCATAAATAATAGATTGATTTCATGCATGCCTAAGGTAGTATAACCTTGCCTAGCCTAGGAAGGGGACTCATAGCGATGAGTGCTAATAGTACATATAAGGTTTTGATGCATGTATATGCAAATGAGGCACATCATACTAGAACTGACCCATACTTCAAGATATGAATACTATCCTTGGAGTAATGAAACCAACCCACAAGCACAACATACAGAAACAATGACCTTGTCTATTCCAGGTGTTGTCCACCACTTACCATGATATAATGAGATCAAGGTAGCTTTGGAAATGACCTAGAGTGAGATAAAAAGATAAAAAACAATAATCAAAAAGACCAACAAAAAGATACAAATAGCCTTTGTGTGCTCTTGCCAAGATACGTGATGATAGAATGATAGATTCTTGTCCATTGTAGGAATGATATATCCTAGGACACGAATCGGTTGGATTTTGTTGGATAATTTTCAAAAGGTAGGCAAAAGGATAGTCAAGCCATGTGTGGGATTTATATTTGGTATATTGATTGATGATTTTTGCATTAGGGACCATGCTTCAAGCATATACTCAGCGTGTGTACCATTTATTGGCTCTAGAAAGCTTAGTGAATGGGGACCATCCAAACAGGTTGGATGGGTGCATCTTATTTACCTGAGTACCAGAAACTTCCTTCGTATTCCAGACTGCCTACATACCCTATGTCCACAGGATCAAGGTACTTTCAAGATGCGAGCAAGATGAATATGTAGTTCTGGCATGACTTGATGATGTGGGAATGGTTTAGGATGATGATTTTGTATTGTTTTTGGATTTTTTTGATTTTCTATTATTTTGTATTATTTTTGGATTTTTTTATTTTGTGTTGTTTTAGGATTTTTTTATTTTCTATTGTTTTTAGATTTTTTGATTTTCAACTGTACAAAAGGATGCTTACAAGGATCCTCATTCCATGAGTTAGCCTTGGGTGGGATACTGCAGGGTGGGTGATAGGACTTAATGTTTTAGAATTCCAAGCCATGGGATGTGTGTGATATGGAGTGTTGTGACAAAAAGAGGACTTATTAGATGGTAGAATCGGCCACTACACATCGCGCCTAAAATAGGTTTTCACCATGGTACTTATCCAAAGCATCACTGAAGTGATTTTCACCATTGGAAGTCTTTATTGCACTCGATTTTTTTCTTGATTTTTTTATTTTTTATTGGGGTACTCGATGGGTTATGCGTAGAATTTCTTCAGATGTAGAATGTTCATAGGCTCATCCAGAGGCTATCCTTCATGTGTTGCAAGCTGGTATACTCCTGATCCATAGCTGGCTATGATGACATAAGATCCTAGCCAATTAGGCTCAAATTTTCCTTTCATAGGGTGCTCCTGCAAGTTTTTCTGATTTTCCATAAGGACAAGGTCACCTATTTCAAATTTTTAGTTTCTGATTCTCTTGTGATAGCTTCTTCTAAGGTGATTTTGATAGGTCTGCAGGTGATTCAATGCATCTAGATATTTCTCATCCAGTAATTCTAGCTGATGCAACCTTGCGACTTAGTATTCCTCATCATTGATTATGTTTTGCATGGATACTCTTAGGGATGGGAGGTTGACCTCAATAGGTAAAATGGCTTCGGATCCAAATACAAGGGAGTATGGGGTGGCTCCTGTGGGTGTATGGATGCTTGTATGATAGGCCCATAGGGCTAGGTTGAGCTTGAGGTACCAGTCATGGCCGGCTTCATTAACCGTTTTCTTTACAATGTGGAGGATGGTTTTATTTGAAGCTTCTGCTTGACCGTTTCCTTGAGGGTAATATGGAGTGGAGAAGTGGTGTTGGATTTGGAATTTTTCACACAAAGTGCAGACTTCCTAGTTCTTGAATGGTTTTCCATTGTTTGTGACAATGCAATGAGGGATACCATAACGACAGACGATATAATGGAGGATGAACTTGGATATCTAGGTTCTAGTGGTGAAGGTGAGTGGTATTGCTTCCACCCACTTAGTGAAGTATTCAGTAGCTATGATTATGAATTTATGGCCATTGGACGATGGTGGATGTTCTTTGTCTACGAGGTCGAGTCCCCATTGTGAAAAAAGCCACGACATCGTGATTGGTTGCAATTCTTGTGCTGGTGCGTGAATGAGATCTCCATGTTGTTGACATGGTAGGCATTTTTTGATAAACCGGTAGGCGTCTCATTCCATGGTTGGCCAATAATATCCGGTCCTCAGGATCATTTTAGTAAGAGCGGGTCTACTTGAATGTGCCCCCACAGATGCCCACATGTACCTCTTGCAAGGCCACTTTAGCTTCCCTAGAGTCTAAACATTGTAAAAGTGTGTCATCGAGACTCCTTTTGTATAGGGTATCTCCTACAAGGGTGAAGCGAGAGGCTCGGTGGATGAAAGATTTTCATTGTGAGGTGGATAGGTTAGGAGGGATGATGTTATCATGGAGATATAGATAGGTTTCTTGATACCATAGGGATAGGGGACCAATGACTTCGCACACTAGCTCCAATTGGGGAACATCATATGTTGGAATAGGGAGTTCTTCTATCAGGAATTTGCACTTCTTGTTGTCTTTCTTCATGTCGACCAGGGATCTGATGGTGGCCATGGCGTCTGCAGCTTTGTTGTTTAGCCTTGGGATTTGTTCGAAGTGAATGTCATCAAAATAGTCTTTAAAGTCATCAACCATCTTTTTATAAGGCAAGAGTTTATCATCCTTGGTCATGTACTCATTATTTACCTGCCAGATGACTAGTTGAGAGTCTCCATACACTGTTAGCTTCTCAATTCTCCATTTGATCGCCATTTGGAGACCTGTGATAAGGGCCTCATACTCTGCCATGTTGTTGGTACATGGGAATGTGATTTTGAATGACTTGGGGATTGTGTCACCTTGAGGGGTAACAAATAAGATGCCTGCCCCTGAGCCTCTATGTGTGTATGATCCATTGAAGTACATTTTTCATCTGTCTGTTGCCAGTGTTATTGTCAAGATGGCTTCATCAGGGAACTCTGCCAGTGTAGGATATTCTGCAGGAATGGATGCTTCAGCTAGCTGATCAGCGATAACCTATCCTTTGATAGATTTTCTCTCAGTATATTCAATGTTGAATTCAGTGAGAATCATGACCCATTTTGCCATTCTCCCAGTAAGAGCAGCTTTGTTTAGTAGATATTTTAGTGGATCAATCTTGGCGATGAGCTTAGTTTTGTGATTAAGCATCTATTGTCTTAGTTTTTGTGAAGTAAAGACCAGGGCTAGACATGCTCATTCAATTGGCGTATAGTTTAGCTCATAGGATATCAGAGTGTGGCTAATGTAATAGATGGCTCTTTCTTTTCCTTGCTCATCGTGCTATGCTAGTAAGGCTCCAATAGCTATCTATGTTGCCAAGATGTATAATAGGAAGGGTTCACCTTGTCTTGGTGGAGTGAGAACAAGGGGATTAGCTAGGTATTCTTTTAGCTGATCAAAGGCAGCCTGACACTGAGTATTCTAGATAAAATATGTATCCTTTCAGAGTAGATGTTGGAACGGTTGACATTTATCGGTAAGTTGACCAATAAACTGACGAATGGACTGGAGTTTCCCTTATAGACTTCTTAGTTGTTTTAGTGTTTTTGGAGTAGGCATTTCAGTGATGGCCTTGACTTTTGTAGGATCTACCTCAATTCCTCTTCTAGAGAATATATCCCAAAAGTTTTCCAGATGTGACCCCAAAGACACATTTCTTTGGATTTAAGTAAACATTATATTGCTCAAGTCGATTGAAGATCTTTGCTACTACATCTAGGTGTTCCTCCCATGTCTTTGATTTTCCTAGCAAGTCGTCCACATAGTCTTCCATGATGTGGTGGAAAAGATCATGGAAGATGACAGTCATGGCTCGTTGATATGTGGCTCCAGCATTCTTTAGGCCAAAATGCATTACCACCCAGCAGTACATCCCCCATGGACATATGAAGGTTGTCTTATGTTGGTCCTCTTCTACGATTATGATTTGATTGTACCCTGAAAAACCATCCATGAGGGATAACATCTCATGTCCTGTCGTAAGATCCACTATCATGTCAATGTTTGGTAACAAGAAGTCATCCTTCGGGCAAGCTTTGTTAAGATCTCGGAAGTCGGTGCAGCAGTGGATTTGGCCATTTGGTTTGGCTACCGATACTAGGTTGGAAACCCATTCAGGATAATCAATTGGTCAGATGAAGTTGACGTCCAGTAGTTTCTTCAATTTTGCTTTGACCAGGAGGGCCACCTAGGGGTTCATTTTTCTGAGCTTCTGTTTCACTGGTTTTGCATCAGGGCATACTGCAAGATGATGGATGACCAAAGTGGGATCGAGCACTGGCATGTCTGCATAAGTCCATGCAAAATTGTGATTTCTACGTTTGAAGAAGGCTAAAAATTTTTCCTGCTCTTTTACGCTGAGAGATTATGCCCTAAAGGTGATTTTAAGCTCTTCTTCCATCCCAAGATTCATCTCTTGAGCTGGCTCTACTAGGATAGGTGATCTGTTAGGATATACCTTGTCTATCTAAGGAAGGCCCATGCTTCCATCTCTTGGCACCTCGTGGAGGTTTTCACCAGGAGATACGTCTTTTATTCTTACTTTTTTGGGATCTGAAACTACCGCGGAGTAGTTTTCACCATCAGATCCATGTTTGATTTTTATATTTTTGTGAATAGAAGCAGGGGTTGTCTCCCCAAAATAGGCAACCATATCAAGTTCCATGATGTATCCTACTCTATGATCTCTGAGGGGGAAGTGATCTCTAACCCCCATCATTTCAGCGATGGCTTCATCGTTTGGTGCTACATCGAAGACAGGAGGTCCCTGTTGGTCCCAGTCTATGAGGTTTAGGTATACAAGTGGTAAGTCATTGGATGAAGAGGTTAGGGTGGTGACTGTGTATATGGTACATATGGATGAGTTGAAGAATTCAACAAAGTCACTAAAGGAATCTTGATAGCTCATTTCGTTGACATTATCGACTCCAGGGGAGACCATAGCGACCTCAGCTAAGATGCATTCACTGGTAGTGAGGATACATTATTGTTGACCATATCCTAACCCTTATGTATATGGATTTCTTATCACTTGGACTGGTTCCATGATCCCTTGTTCATGAAGGCTGATACCACCTTGTCCTTTATAGCCCATGTTTTTGACAATTTCTAACCCTTTACCATAGACTTCTGTTGGTATTGTGGGGGCTTCTTGCTCAGTTTCTTCATCTTTATATAGCCAGGATGATATGTCTTCAAGCACATCTTCATCTAGGAGATGTTTCTTCTCAAAGGTAGGTGATGGTTTACATTTGATGACAACTGTATTGGCTGCTTCTTTCTGTGGGATGCTGAACATTTTAGGGTTGGGTAACGTGCCCACACAAAAGGTGCCATGTAGGTCGTATTCCCCACATCCCATGTCACTAAGCTTGATCTTGACCTCAGGTGGTGGAGGTGTATGGGATGAAGTGGTGGCAATGTTGGCGGGGTTGATAAATGAGGTGGATGTTGTGGGACTAGCTTTTGTGATGGCTTTGTTATATAGACAGAAGGTGTGGTCATGGCCTTCCAAGAAATTGTAGTATTGGAAGGGGCGAAGGTCGGCATAGATAGTTACTTCCGTGCCATTATGAGGGAACTTTAGGCATTGATGGAATGTAGAGGGGATCGCTTGCATGGCATGGATCCACGGTCGGCTGAGGAGAATGTTGTAAGGGAGATCAAGATCAAGCCCCTGACATTTTGTTTCCATTATCTTTTGTCCCACTTGAATAGGGAGCTTGATAGTGCCCTCAGATAGTCGGTCAATGTCATCATATCCTTTGATTGTTATGAATTCACTAGTATCTACAACCACATCTGAGTATCCCAAGTATTTTAGTAATTTAAGAGTGCATATGTTTAGGTCGAAGCCACCATCTATTAAGACTCTCTTGATGTTATGCTTGTGGATGCAGACTTCAATGTGTAAGGCGTCATTATATAAGTGTTCTGAAGCGGGAAGATCATTTTCTGAAAATGTGAGATGATGCGGTGCAGCGATATGTCCTACCATGGCTTGGAATTGATTCACATTCATCTTAGCAGGGACTTGGGTTTCCAAGAGTGCTTTATCAAGGACTCTTTTATAGAGAGGTGACGTGCGGAGTAGCTCAAGTATGGAGATTTGTGTAGGGGTCTTTCCTAGATGTACTAGGAGGTTGTATTGATTGGTAGGTGATGGACATGTGGTTGGATGAGGGGGTTGGGAGCCAGACGTGGAGGTGGATGTTTGATCAGTGGTAGGGGCCATGCAGATGGATATGCGGCCATGACGAGTTGTGACGGTGCAATTGGGTGCTTGAGCCTGAATGGTGATTGTGTTGACATGGTTAAATGATGGTTCTATCCACCCTACAATAGAGTCATAGGATGTGGATGGTGGAGTGACGTTGTAGGCTTGATTAGATGAGGAGGCCTTGTTATGATTGGGCAATCAATCCTTGTAAGCTCCTAGATTAGCGTTGGGTGATGGTTGGGTGGGTGTTTTGGTCAAGGCTGACTTGATTCTGATCTTTGAGGTCTTGCAAACAATGCTTTAATTTCATGCAATCAGTGGTTTTATGGCCCACAGTGTGGTGGTAGTCGTAATAATCATTTTTGTTGTACCACGCAGCTTTGAGCTCATTCTCTTGATGGGGTTTAACAAGTGGGAGAGTTATCAAACCTTTCTTAAGACATCTGTCGAGGATATCCTCGATTGGTTCCCCTAAAGGTGTGAATTACCTTCAAGGTTTGTTTTGTTTAGTTTTCCCCCTTGGAATATTTGCATTGGCGGCATATGTATTTGAGGGTATTTGATTTTGTACATGTTGGATGGCCTTCACATTAGTGACACTGTCGTTCAAGGTGTTTTTGTTCTTTCCCCAATAGCATGACTTTTTGTTTGATTACGTCTTGTTGTTGGTGTTTGCATTGGGGACATTGATATTGAGTTTGTTGTTGTTATTGTTGTTGTTGTTGTTGTTGTAGGACTTGTTGTCATATAATTTGATCAAGCCCTTGGCAATGAGGGCCCTTTCTATGGTAGTACCTTTTTCGATGACTTCTTCAAAGGTAGATGCACAAAGGATCTGTAGATGGAACCCTATTTCTTGATTTAGGTTAGTCACAAACATGGTGACTAATTGTTTCTCAGGGATTGGCCAAGGGAGTTTGCTTGCTAAGTTCTCCACCTCTGCAAGAAGGAAGCGAAGGATTCTCCATCTTTTGTTTTGTATTGCAAAGGTTTGTCATAGATATTTCATGTTCAAAATTATAGAAGTGATTGACAAGTTTTCTCGCGAGCTCAGGGAAAGACCAAATGCCCAAGGGAAGATGTGTGAACCACTTAGCGGCTTAAACACTGAGGCTTCTTGGAAATAGTCTCATGAGATATGTATCGTTGTTCGAGACTTCTAAGAAAGCAAGGTAAAACTCCCTAAGATAATCCCTAGGGTCTCCCTTTCCCTTGTATTTGTCAAATTTGGGCATTTCAAAATTTTTGGGGAAAGGGGGCATGTACAATGTTCGATCAAATGGATAGGGACAAATATCCTCAAAAGAATAATGCTTGTGTTTGCCCCACTCTGTATATCATCTACTTTTTGAATCAAGGTTTGCACAATGCTCATTAGATCTGGGGTTAGTGGTGGTTATGGTGTGTAGGTTTGTTGATTGATGAGATGTTGGAGGTTTTGGGAGGTCATGTTTTGGTACTGTGGGGTGGTTTTTTGGTTGAGTTGTGCGAGATGTTGTTGATAGGCATAGATTTGTTGGAGAATATGGGGAGGTATTTGAGGATTGGGATTATGATGTGTTGATGATGCTACGGGGTTTTGTATATATGTAAGATGAGATGGATTGACATTGGATGGGTTGATATTGGATGGATTGATATGAGATGCGTTAACGTTAGATGGGTTGGTCGTGTTGTAAGGTGGTTGTGAAAAGAATTGTCGCATGTAGGCTATGGTTTGAGGGTTGAGTGGAGGCACACTTGTGGAGGTGCTTGTATGTGTGAGGTTCCCTTAGATGCCTAAGGTGATTTGTGGAATGGAAGAGTGTATGCTAGTTGTGATTGTGGATGTGGTGATGGGTTGGGAGGTGGTGGGATTGGAGACAATTGTGGGAATTGTAGATGTGGTAACGTTAGAGCTTGCAGTGGTGGTAGATATGGTGGGAGTTGATGTTTGTGAGATGATAGGTTGGGTGTTTGATGTAGATGGTTGGGAGGATGTGGTAGGAGTGATGTTAGAGGTGGATGGTTGGGATGATGTGTTGTGGGGTGGTTGGGCACCAATTTTGAGGAGGTAGTCAAGATATCTATTTGGATCCGACCTTAAGATTTTGTCAAGCAAGTCCATGTTGTTGGCATCTTGTGTAAAGTTCAAGACATCTTGGTCATCTTGGCTAAGGATGGGTGGTTGTGGTGGTGGCGGTGGTTACAAGAAATGGAAGGGGTTTTCATTGAGGTTGTATGTTGGGATTTGAAAGACCAAAGGTAGGTTGTGTGTTTGGTTGATTGGTAGGTTATTGTCATTGGTATTAGGCATTCCTATGCCCATGTATTGTCCAGAGTCTGCCATTTCTTGATTCTTCTTGTGTTGTGATCTAGTTATGGGCATGCAAGTTATGGGTTTGATTTAGAGGTGAAGTTAAATGGGGATGGATACCTTAGAGAATCTAGATTGATTTGTTGGACCCAAAGATGGATGTGAAAAATATGAAGGGGTGATTGTAGTGTGATAGAGGATGATAAATCTTAAAAAAAGTGTTAATCAAAGGATGATAAGAGTGGATGATGTTGACTTTTTTACAAAAATTTGGACCAAAAGGTAGATGATAGATGATGTTTTCTTGATAATGATTTGATGGAAGGGATTTTGATGTTGATTTGGATGGTGAAATTTTTAGATGAACTAGATGAGGGATTAGGATGATGTTTTTGAAAAAGACTTTAAAGGTTGGCAGATGAGCTTAAGTAAGATCTAGTTTTTTGTGTTGCACAAAGGGATGTTCCTTTTTTCTTTATTTGGGGTAGACTAATGACCTTACACAAAGAAGGATGATTATTTTACTTGAAAGGTTGACTAATGACTCTCCAAGCAAAATATGATGAAAAAGATAAAATCTAGATCTAGCCTTAGCTCAAAGGGATGATGAGTTTCGGATGTTGATTGATGGCTCTTTGATGGGTGTTTGGCTTTGGAAGGTTTTGGATATGTTTTTGACGAGAGAAGTGAGATGATTTTAGAATGCTTTCTTGAGACAAGGATGTTTGTTTGGTTCAAAAAGGTATGCAAAAATTAATGAGGATGAATTGGATATGAATTTGAGTGGATTATGATATAGGAAAGGGTCCGATAAGGATAATGTTTGATACTCTAAGGTCAAAATGAAGGTATGATTGGAAAAATTAGGATAAAATGAGTGGGGTATTGACAAATTTTTGGAAGGTGATTATGGATTATGGCAAAGCAGGTCCTAAAGATTACAATGGAATTGGTCTTAGTCTCAGGTAAGTCAATCTACAAATAGCACCAATCTACAGGTGAAATGGTGCCAAAAGTAGGCAGAGATGGCGCTAAAATAGATCAATGTTGGTCGAGGTTCTGAAAAAGGTGGATTTTGATGTCAAATTTGGATTTGTTTTGATATGAAGTTTGATCAAGTGATTTTATTGTCTCTTGGCAAGTTTCTTGAAAACACTTTAAGCACAAATACACACAATAATCAAGATTTTGTTTTGTAAAAAGACATGTGATTTTCTTAAACAAGCACTTTGCACAACCTAAGGCAAAGATAGGACAGTATTTGTTGAATCCCCTAGCTGCGCCTATTCAAAGCAGGTAGCTCCAGGATCTTGGTAGCACCGACTCCCCCTTACAGTGCACTCACTTCTCATGCATACCAAGATCTAGGTTTCCACGAAGGCTTGTCCCTCACCAAACCTTAGGATTGTCCCTGCTACCTCAACTAAGAACCGCATGAATCGGGGCTGCTTCAAAGGTTTCCCTTTTGCATCAACAAATAGAAGGTTTTTGGCTTGCTAAAACAAAGGTTCGTAATAAGTGCATTTGTTCAGGTGGCCATACATGTGGCAACGCTACTCTCTGTTATGGAGTCTCCCAGCCTCCATGGGTTACGTCTTGGAGGGTTTTGGGGGAGGTTGGCTGTCAGTATGACACAACAACACCTGTTGCTTGTGACTTTCATCACAAACACATTATTTTATATAGCGGCTCGAAAGAGCTTGGCTTTAGCTTGTTGCTTCTTGCGTTGTTCCCACCTTTCGAAGTGGGGTGGTAGGCCCTCTAAAGGATTAATAAAAGCAACACAACCACAAAAATACTTTTGATCCCCAAGTTCATACGAGGATGTGAGGGGAGAGCATACGTATATTTTGTGCTTATGTCACACTAAACAAGGTTCATTTTAGTTCTTTGGATTATGTTGGGGATGATTTACACAAGTGTTGTGAGAATCTTTTCATTCCCAAGATCACCAATGGTGCGAGGGAAGAGTATACACTTTTCACACTACAAACATAATCAAGAAAACACTTCACACAAATTTGATTTGTTTTCTTCTTTAGATGAGTGAAAAATGTAGATTGTTGTTCTTTTTAATCCAATGAGTTATGATGCACTTTGTGGTTCTTTTTAAGCCCAAAATCAAAATGTTTGTAGAGTTGTTGACAAGTACTTGTGAATTTTAGAGCACCAAATTCAAATGTTGTTTAAGCTAAGGCACACAAAGATTTGTTTGTTTGTTTGTTGATCAATTTTAGTGCACCAAATTGAAATGTTTTGTTTATGCTAACATAAAAGGGCTCTTTTTAAGCACCAATTGAAGTGTTCATTTTAAACTAAAGATTAAAAAAAACCCTGTAGGAAATTGTTAGTGGTTGTAGAGTGATGGTGATGACCTACAAATAGCTTATCAGTCCCTGCACATAACCCAAAATTAGTCTGCAAAATAGCACTAAAACAGAGAACAAATGGTGCCACTGCAGACTGCAATGGTGCTATTGACAGAAACTGACCTAAAAACCTAACACCCTAGAAAATAGTGCTGATACACATACAGATAGCGCTGCTTTACATAATAGCACTAAAGCTAGATACAGACTGCACCAGAATAGAAGATAGTGCTAAAACCAGAACTAGAAGGTGCTAAAATAGAAAATAGCACTAATATGTATTACAGACAATGCTAGAATAGATAATAGCACTAATATGTAGTTAACAAAGTGCCACTGTGTGTGAGAGTGTTCGGTCTGGTCAATAGTTGAAAATAGTGCCGCTCTAGGTGCTGATAGCATTGATATGATCTTGAACTTGTCAATCCTGCAAAACAGAGGTCTTCCTAACCAAAATAGAGGGTTAGATTGCAAATAAAAGAGGTCTTGTTAGTCTTGTTAGCTTAAGGAATGGAAAGCAAGACAAAGTGAAAGCCAAAATATGTGTTTGTTTCTTTAAGAAAATTTTGACATAACCTCCCCCTCTTTGTAAAAGATGTCTAGAAAAATAGAGAGTGAAAAACCTTAGAAAATGGCAGGAAAACCAAAAATGAGATGGATATGTGAGTGAAATTTAAGAGAGAAAGTGCCATGTAAAATAGCACTAAAACAAAAGATAGTGCTAAAATGCGCCAAAGATAGCACCACTGCATAGGTAGATAGCGCCACACCTACAAAAACACGTCTCCAAAACAAAACTCACAAAAAAAAAGATTAGATATAGACCTTGCAGGTCCCACCGGGTGTGCCAATGTGATTAGAAAATTCAAATTGAAGTTGAAACACAAACTAAAATGCATACAAACAAGAAGTTATAACTCAACAAGAATGACCCAATCTCATCAAAGGGGAAGAAGCTTTGCACCCAAGAGCTCCTAAGATATAGCCTAGTTGATGAATACAAATGTGAAATGCTCTATCCTAATTTGCAACTCACAAGCTAGCTCAATAGATATTTTGACATGGTAACATTACATGAAAATTGGATGGATAAATGAGTTGGAGGATGTTGTATTTATAGGCATTTTGGAGAGATTTTGATCCAAGGGTTGAGGTTGATTTGGGAGATCAATGGTGGAGAATGAAGATGATGTGGAGGGCCTAGATTTTATCTTAGAGGATGGAGGGCTAGGAATAAATATGAATCTTATATTCATTTTTGGGAAAAGGGTGAATTAAATGAGGTTGGGTGAGATGGAATATGTGTGAATTAAAAATTCACATGGGGAAGGGTAAAATGAATTAAAAATTTATTTGGGGATGAGTGGACATAAATGAGGCATGGCATGGATAAGGGGTGTAAGAAATATTAAATGTGATGTTGGACATATTTTAATAAAATTTTGACTTATGGATATATTCCAATTTTTTATTTGGAGGATGTGGGGAAGGGTGTTAAGCTAGATTTGACCATTTTAATGAGAGGTTTAAGATTAATTAAATAAAGTTTTATTTAATTAATCCTAAGGTTAGGGTGAGGTAGGCTAGGGTAGGCAATTAAATAATAGTTATTTAATTACCTAGGGTAGGGATAGGTCAATTAATAAGCTGAATTAATTAGTTAAACATGATTTAGCTAATTAATTGGATTTAGTGAGGAGGGAGAAATTGACCAAATAAATATTGCATATTTATTTAATCAATTGGCTAAAGTTGAACTATTGAATTAATAGAATTAATTCAATTGTTGGGGATAAAATGATGAAAAATTAGGTGATGAAGGGATAATTAATTAAATAAAAATTTAATTAATTGATTAGAAGGGAAATTGGTATGTTTAGGGATGTTGGGAGTTGGTTTGATCATAAAGACATTTTTAGGTGTCTACAATAATCATCAGAAGCATCCACACTGTTGGATTTTTTATCTGAATCAGCAAAGGGTTTACCAATTCCAATGCACAGGCAGATTCAGCCAACAAATACAGGAGGTTGCGTGAGCTGCCTCCCCTTCTCTTCTGGTTCTGTTGCACCAAGCGGGGTATCCCTATAGCTAAAGATTTAACTTTAACTCACTCCCAATAGAAAGATTTAGCTTTACAATAAAGGTAGAATACTCTCATGTTTGGACCAAGATTTGCATGATAAGTTACTAGGCTGGCAATGTTCTTGGACATATCTAACTAGTTAGGTATGAGAGTATGCAAGGGTCCTATTTTTACTCCTACAACTAATAGGTTGAAGCTTTGAAAGGATCTATTTTTATGTTTTGGATGCAAGATAGGGGGTTTTGGATCATAACTACTACATAAGGGCAGACTGGTGCCTATCTCAGGGCAAGGAGTCAACTAGACGTATACAAGTGAATGATTTGCACTGGCATTCAAGTTTCAAGGGGCTGGATTGGTATTTGTCTTAGAAACACCACCCAAGAATGAGTATTTAGCTATCTCTACTTACAAATATCCCTGCTTCCATACAATCTTCTTCATACTTAACCTAAAATAGTTTAATCCATTCCTTAAATGGAGGTCAAAAGTTAAGCATGCAATATAGAAATCTATATCCTAGAATCTAAGTAACCCTTAGTAACTAGATCCAAAAGAAGGGATGCATACAACAAATGGAGACAAATAGCTAAACACATGCAAAGAAGCAATTTTCATATAAACACAACATGAAACTGAACATGTGCAACATGCACTCAGATGTAACTCATAAACTCACAAAATGAGATAGAACAGCCCAGAAAAGCTCTATTTTCATTATTTCCTCCAAAAATTGCCCAAGTCTTCTACAGCCACCTAAAAATGAGTAACACAGTTTGCTTATATAGCAAGAACATGTACAACACTAAGTACAATGTTATTTCAAAATTCTGCCAGATACAATGCACCCTTTGAAAATGGTGCCTAAAACATTCAATGCAGCAGAGAGACAAAGAGGAAAGGAATAGGTGAGATTGGGAGTCATGCAGCCGCCTGGAGATTTTCTTCTTAAAAATAGTAGTTGACCTATCCATCAAGATCCATACCTCTACAACTTTACCATTAAAGCTAACCTACCCATTTTTTGGAAGTGCAGCGGTTGCATGCTCTGAAGTTTCTTTCCATTTGAAATACAACTATGAACACATACAAATCTCTTCCTATTCTTGAAAGTTTGAATGATGGCCATTGATTCTTTTCCTCCCACTGATCTCTATGGCATTAGTTGGGTCAAACAATCCCAGTCACCCGCTTTGAAAAGTTATCATCCAATGAAAACGTGCCACACAGGTGGCATTTTCCCCTTTTGACTTTTCGCAGCGTAAAAACACTTTTTACCTTTTTGCTCATTTTTGCCTTTAAATCTTTGCATATGTAGTTGTATATACATACAACTGACTTGGACACATGTTAGCCTGCCATTAGATCACTATCGCTAAGCACTTGCATCTTCATCGGCGAGCCATTGTATCTTCATTTGCATTTGAAATTGTATTTGCAATTGTATATACATATAATCACCACATACAAGGGCGGACCCCAAATCATTATGAATCAATTTGAAATTTCAATCAAGTCCAGGCATTATATCTCCTTTCTTGTACATCACCTTGTATATCACATGTACATATGCAATATACATATAACCACGGACTTTGTCACTTTTATCAGTTGGATTGGAAAAACATTGAAATCCAACGTTGTATCAAACTCATTGTATATCGCACATACATACAATGTGCAATATAAACCCCGGACCTCAACCACTTATCCGCCACAACAAACTCACCTTTCACGTCTGGGATTGTATGTGTGCCTTTATATATTGCATTGTATATAGCACATACATATAATCACGGGAAATACAACTGCTTGGGCCCCACCAGGTTCTTGAAGAATGTTGACTTTGACCGCTCCTACCTTGTATGTTTCTTTGTATCTGCTCGTTGTATGTCCAATTGTACATTAGGTACATACAACCCAATATACAACTATGAATTTCACCTGCTTCACAAATGTTGTTAACTCCTTGGCTGTGTCCACATGTATATCGCCTTGTATATGTAGTTGTATATCGCATGATACAAGGAAATGCCTTTGACTTTTCAACTTTGCCATTGTATCACCACCTACCAGGTACCATTTGATAAAATTTGGAATCCAGGATTGTATATTCCATTTGTACATCCTTTTGCATATCTTAAATACATACAATCCCTTTGCTGAAAACCTGTGGGCCCAACCATTTTCTTAACCCAATTTGAACACCTTTGAGATCTGTTGTATCTACCTTGTTGTGTATCGAATATACAACACAATATACATGCAATCTTTTTGATACAACTGTAGAATATTCCAGGAATCTACGATATACATACAAATTTTTGCCTCCAAAATTGTATTAGAATGACACATACAACCTGATATGTATACAATGATACATACAACCATTTTTCTCCATTCTGAAGCTGTTTGAACTTCTTTTCGGGTCCGCCAATGTACATCTAAACTTGTACATTCAAAGACACGTACAAGCGGCCATATACAAAAATACATGCATAAAAATGTGAAGGCTAACGGACTTAGAATTTTTTGGATTTAAATGAAAGGGCCTACAGATGAATGTTTGAAACCTTAAATCCAGGTGGGCACCACCATTGGCTCTGTCTGGGGATGCATGCCTCTTGCAGGCATGGCAAGAATCGTAGATCTCTGGGATGCAGACTGAGTGCCATATCCATTGGTCATAGAGTCAAAGATACACCAACCTACATCACAAATCACACTTTTTAAAATTTACCTGGTGGCCCAGGCCACCAAAAAGGAAAAACTAGTATTTTCCTTTGTCAAATATCTAATTTTCATTTGATTTCTTCAAATGAAGCCGAAAAACACTTGGCTATCTGTAGCACCCAACATTGCAATTATTTGTGTTGTTGCTCCTTTCTCCTTCAACACATCTACAGCAAGATTCATAAGTATCTACCATTCTCAGTAGTAGATTGTCATGATCATATGAGTCACTAATGTTGTTTGGAAAAATAGCAGACTCATATGAAATAAATGAATCCACATCAGAATTTTGTCCTTTATAAAATAAGAGCTCCTCTATATCAAACATGCAATATTCAGACAAAAGCAACATCTCATAATCATATTCATTTTTATAAACATTCAGATATTCATCATTATTGCTCTCAACAATTTTATCATTAATGTCCACCTGGAATGTCTTAAGAGAAGGCATAAATAGCTCAAAGTGTAGCCCTATGCTAAAAGCTTTATAATCACCCCTGCAACCAACACTATCCCCATCTATATTAGCATGAACATCTACAACTCATCCATTCACATCTGAATAGTGAGCATGTTTTTCCTCTTCACCAATGCACTGATAATCAACAGTAAAAGTTTCAACCTCTATGTACTGTAAAGGTAGTCAGAATTTTTAAGGAAACACTCATATTCAGCATCCATATATATTTCATCACTTGAAAGGCTCACATATGCATCTGAATGCTGACAATCACTAACATATTCACTGTCGTCCCTTGAATCTGCATCTTCTATACCTAGAGTGAAGCTCTCCATATCTGCCTCATATAAATAATCAGGAATAACTGGGATATACCTATTACTGCAAGACACAACCTCATGTATATCTTTCATTTGATCATTTGAAGGGCATTTTGAGTCTATAGATCTTTCTTCTAGAGGCTGATAACAATCTTTGTCTTCACCATTATAGGATGTGCCTACATTTTCTACAACATCTTTTTCATGTTTATGCATCACATCATGACTACACGTACTGTTCTGAAATATATTTCCCTCTACAAAATCATCTTTAAATGAGCACATTAGGACAGCTGAAATATATTCACTTTGATAATTGTTTTGAAAACTTGTAGCCATGAAACCTACTGGCATTCCATATTTCTGATTGTTTTCAATATCCATAGAAAATCTGTAACCCTAGTGAAGTGTGACCGGTTCCTTATCTCTCAATAAATAACTCATTTCTTCATCAAATGCAGCCAAATAAATTGTCAAGCACAATGCATCACTAGGTCTCATATATTCAGGGATCCACCTGAGCAACTTAATAAATCTAAGATTAAAGGCTAGAACCAGTTCTTCCTCTTCCTTTTGAATATTCATGAAATGTATGATCAATGAGGCCAAATCAAATCTTTCACCAAACTGCTCTAGGAATGTAATTTCTAAATCTACCCATGAAGAAACTGAACACACGGGTAGGTCTGAAAACTAGACCCTAGCATCATCCTCTAATGACTGAACAAAGAGTCTCATTACTACATTTTACAAGTGTTTGTTTGCAGATTCAAAATTTAATCCACTATATTTTGGCAAACATTTACTAATCTTATTGGAGATAACATTTGGGTAACCATATATTCCTTTGAAATTCAGGGCTTTATATTTTTCAATAAAAAATGGCCTTCTTAGAGAGCACAACCAAGACTGCTACTCTAGACTCATTATTTTTGAATCAAAAGATGAATACCTAGAAATATGTTGTAGCTTTGATAGGTTCAATCAACAGAGTCGCCACCTTTCACAGAGAGGACAAAATATCAACAAGGCACTTTTGTTTTCTGGATTCATCATGCCAGCAGAGCACCACATGGTTGTTCTTTGGTATTGCTACAACAACTTCAGTAGAAACTAGATTTTCTAGCCCTTAAATTATTCAACTCTATTCCCCAGTAGAGTTGCCACTTTGTTGGATTTTTTATCCGAATCAACAAAGGGTTTGCCAATTCCAATGCATAGGCAGATTCGGCGAATAAATACAGGAGGTTGCGTGAGCTACCTCCCCTTCACTTCTGGTTCTGTTGCACCAAGGGGGGTATCCCTATAGCTAAAGATTTAACTTTGACTCACTCCCAATAGAAAGATTTAGCTTTACAATAAAGGAAAAATACTCTCATGTTTGGACCAGGATTTGCATGATAAGTTACTAGGCTGGCAATGTTCTTGGACATATCTAACTAGTTAGGTATGAGAGTATGCAAGGGTCCTATTTTTACTCCTACAACTAACAGGTTGAAGCTTTGAAAGGATCTATTTTTATGTTTTGGATGCAAGACAGGGAGTTTTGGATCATAACTACTACACAAGGGCAGACCGGTACCTATCTCAGGGCAAGGAGTCAACTAGACATATACAAGTGAATGATTTGCACTGGCATTCAAGTTTCAAGGGGTTGGATTGGTATTTTCCTTACAAACACCACCCAAGAATGAGTATTTTGCTATCTCTACTTACAAATATCCCTGCTGCCATACAATCTTCTTCATACTTAACCTAAAACAATTTAATCCATTCCTTGAATGGAGGTCAAAAGTTAAGCATGCAATATAGAAATCTATATCCTAGAATCTAAGTAACCCTTAGCAACCAAATTCAAAAGAAGGGATGTATACAACAAATGGAGATAAATAGCTAAACACATGCAAAGAAGCATTTTTCATATAAACACAACATGAAACTGAACATGTGTAACATGCACTCAGATGTAACTCATAAACTTACAAAATGAGACAGAACAGCCCAAAAAAGCTCTGTTTTCATTATTTCCTCCAAAAATTGCCCAAGTCTTCTACAACCACCCTAAAAATGAGTAACAAAGTTTGCTTATATAGTAAGAACATGTACTCAGTACTAAGTACAATGTTATTTCAAAATTCTGCCAGATACAATGCACCCTTTGAAAATGATGCCTAAAACATTCAATGCAGTAGAGAGACAAAGAGGAAAGGAGCAGGTGAGATTGGGAGTTGTGTAGCCGCCTAGAGATTTTCTTCTTAAAAATAGTAGTTGACCTGTCCATCAAGATCCATACCTCTGCAACTTTACCATTAAAGCCAACCTACCCCTTTTTTGGAAGTGCAGCGGTTGCGTGCTCTGAAGTTTCTTTCCATTTGAAATGCAACTATGAACACATACAAATCTCTTCCTGTTCTTGAAAGTTTGAATGATGGCCATCGATTCTTTTCCTCTCGCCAAGATCTATGGCATCAATTGGATTAGACAATCCCAGTCACCCGCTTTGAAAAGTCATCATCCAATGAAAATATGCCACGCAGGTGGCATTTTCCCCTTTTGACTTTTTGCAGCATAAAAACACTTTTTGCCCATTTTTGCCTTTAAATCTTTGCATATGTAGTTGTATATACATACAACTGATTTGGACACGTGTCAGCCTGCCATTGGATCACTATCGCTAAGCACTTGCATCTTCATCAGCGAGCCATTGTATCTTCATTTGCATTTGAAATTGTATTTGCAATTGTATATACATACAATCACCACATACAAGGGTAGACCCCAAATCATTATGAATCAATTTGAAATTTCAATCGGGTCCAAGCATTGTATCTCCTTTCTTGTACATCACCTTGTATATCACATGTACATATGTAATACATATACAACCACGGACTTTATCACTTTTATCAGTCGGATTGGAAAAACATTGAAATCCGGCATTGTATCGAACTCATTGTATATTTCATTGTATATCGTACATACATACAATGTGCAATATACAACCCCAGACCTCAACCACTTATCCGCCACAATAAACTCACCTTTTGCGTTCAGGATTGTATGTGTGCCTTTGTATATTGCATTGTATATAGCACATACATACAATCGCGGGACATACAACTACGCGAGCCCCACCTGCCTTATATGTTTCTTTGTATCTACTCATTGTATGTCCGATTGTACATTGGGTACATACAACCCCAATATACAACTGTGGATTTCACCTGCTTCACATATGCTATTAACTCCTTGACCGCATCCGCATGTATATCTCCTTGTATATGCAGTTGTATATCACATGATATAAGGAAATTCCTTTGACTTTTCAACTTTACCATTGTATCATGGCCCGCCAGGTACCATTTGATAAAATTTGGAATCCGGGATTGTATTCCATTTGTACATCATTTTTCATATCTTACATACATATAATCCCTTTGCCGAAAACCTATGGGCCCAACCATTTTCTTAACCCAATTTGAACACCTTTGAGATCCATTGTTGTATCTACCTTGTTGTATATCGAATATACAACACAATATACATGCAATCTTTTTGATACAACTGTAGAATATTCTAGGAATCTACGATATTCATATAGATTTTTGCCTCCAGAATTGTATTTGAATGACACATACAACCTGATATGTATACAATGATACATACAATCATTTTTCTCTATTCTTAAGCTGATTGAACTTCTTTTCGGGTCCTCCAATGTACATCTGCACTTGTACATTCAAGGACACATACAAGCAGCCATATACAAAGATACATGCATAAAAATGTGAAGGCCAATGGACTTAGAATATTTTGGATTTAAATGAAAGGGCCTACGGATGAATGTTTGAAACCTTAAATCTAGGTGGGCACCACCACGCACAACACCCAAACACTTTAAGAAGAAGATTCTTCAAACTGGAGCACTTAACCATCACTATCAGTTAATGTCATAGAGAAAAGATCGCTTGCAAACCACCAAATCATAAACCATTTGAATTGAAGTTACATAACATCATCCCAGACTTAACTGTAGAACCACAATCAATAAAACTTAAATGCAGAGCAGAATACATCCTCCCTGTCACAACTAAATGCACAGAAAAGAAAAAAAATAGTTTTTACTCTGGTGAATAGAACTCACTCAAATCTTCATGCCAAAGGCTCAAACTTGAAACATAGAATCTATAGACATCCCTTAACATTACTTCCAATCCGCAAACAAAGATATTCAATTTATAATATATGTGGAGCAAAACATTAAACTGTTCATCAGCAAACCAAGATACTCTGTAACACACTGTTTCCACTAGGAAGGAAAATTTTCTCAAAAGCACTTGGAAACTCAATATCAGAAACATATTCTCATGATCTTCAAAACTTATGCAAAGCAATATTCATCACATGAAAGTAACAAAATAAGAGCACAGTTGACACCAATGACAACACAGATATGTTGACATCAATGACAACATCGGTTAGCACATACTTGCAACAATCTCCCCCTTTGTCATTGATGGCAACATTGATGTGAAAAACTATAAGAAACATCAAGACAAGATTTTGCATTGATTACTTTCTCCCCCTTTCTCTTTACACATTTGAACTCTTTCTCCTCCTGAGTTTTTCACATGATTTTCTCTCCCCCTTTGACATCAATGGCAAAGGACATTTTTTCTTCTTCTTTCTGAACATACTTGCAAGCAACTACTCTGATCAAATTGGGATTACTCTATCAGCAATATTGCAACACTTACTGCTCTTTATCAAGAACTCATATCAGCTTCATCTAGCTACTCCTCCTGAGAGGTAACCTCCAAGACATCAATCCAAATCAAAGAATAAGGCTTTGAGTGCCACTGGACTAATGCACTCCTATGCATCTTAGTTTAGAGAAGGAGGGGTGATAACCCCTAAATTTTCCATGAGATACTCAAAAGTATCCTTAGGCAGAGGCTTTGTGAAAATATTTGCAATTTGGTTCTTGGTGGACACACACTCCATCTTTACTTCATTCTCTATTACCTTTTCTCTCAGAAAGTGATACCTTATGGATATATGCTTTGGTCTTGAGTGCATCACTGGGTTCTTTGAAATGTTTATAGCATTTGTATTATCACAGAAGATTAAGATTGGTTCTTCATACACAACTCTTATATCCTTGAATGTTTGCTTCATCCAAGAACTTGAGTACAACAACATGTTGCAGCAATATATTTTGCTTCTATAGTAGACAAAGAAATTGATTCTTGCTTCTTACTTAGCCATGAATCCAATCTGTTACCCAAGAGGAAAGTACCTCCACTTTTACTTTTCCTATCATCGACATCTCCAGCCCAATTTGAATATGTATAAGCACTAAGAGTGAAATCATTATCCTTTGGATACCACAAGCCATAATCTAAAGTCCCTTTTAAATACCTCATGATTCTTTTAACTGCCATCACATGTGACTCTCTAGGATCTTCTTGAAATCATGCCACAAGAAAAGTTGCATGCATTATGTCTGGTCTGGTGTGGGTTAGATAAAGTAATCCTCCAATCATGGATATATACCTTTTCTGATCAGTCTTAGGTGATTCATCAATCTTGCTTAATTTGCAACCAGTCACCATGGGAGTACATACTGGCTTAGAGTCCTCCATTCCAAATTTCTTCAACAACTCTTTCACATATTTGGACTGAGAAATGAAGATTCCTTTATCTGATTGAGTAATTTACATACCTAGAAAGAAATTCATTTCAGCAAACATAGACATGTCAAACTCCTTTTGCATTTCTTGTACAAATTTCTTACACATGCCTTCATTGCCTCCAAAGATAATATCATCAACAAAGACTACAACAATCAGAATTTGATCACCATTAATTTTGAAATAAATAATGTTATTAGCACTACCTTTACTGAATTCTAATTGCAACAAATACTTATCCAATCTTGCATACGAGGCTCTGGGAGCTTGTTTTAGTCCATACAAAGATTTCTTTAATCTACACACCATATCACCTTGAATTGATAACCAAAATCCTTCAAGTTGCTCAATATAGACTTCCTCTTCTAATTCACCATTCAAAAATGCAGACTCACATCCATCTGATACACTTTGAAATCTTTGTGTGCTGTAAATGCCAAAAACATTATGATTGCTTCAATCCTAGCTATTGGAGCATAGGTTTTCTCAAAATCTATCCCTTCAACCTGAGAATATCATTTGCATACTAGCCTTGCTTTATTTCTAACTACTTCTCCATTCTCATTCAACTTGTTCTTGAAAACCCATTTAGTTCCAATCACATTCTTATCAATGGGTCTAGGAACCAATTCCCAAGTTTGATTCTTCTCTATCTGGATTAGTTCTTCCTTCATGGCCTTTACCCAATTTTCATCATTGCAAGCTTCACTTATAGTTTTAGGTTCAATCTTTGAAGTAAACAGTAGTTCACATGTTCTTCTAAACCCTTTTCCTTGTCAAAATTCCTTTGCTTTTATCACCAATTATCTAATCTTTAGAATGATTGATCCTTACATACCTAGGAGTCTTAACTATACTTTTTGGAGCCTTTTCTTCTTCATCTTGATTATCCTCTTGTTCAACTTTGTTTTCATTTGTTTTGGTAATAGGTTCATCTAATTCATAGCCATTCAGATCTAATATTATGTCCTTGTCTTCATCCACCTTTACATTAGCACTCTCAACAATCTTTTTTAGCCTTTTGTTGTAGCACGAGTAGGCCTTACTCTTGGTAGAGTATCCAAGAAAGATTCATTCATCATTCCTAGAATCAAACTTGCCTAGTTCTTCTTCTCTTCTGATATAACATTTACTTCCAAAAACTTTGAAATATTTCACTATAGGAACTCTTCCATACCACAATTCATAAGGAGTTTAGTACTGTTACTTTTGACTTGAACTCTATTTTTGATGTACACAACAGTATGTATAGTTTCTCTCCAATACACTTCTAGTAGATCAGCCTCCTTTATCATAGTCCTGGTAGCTTCTTGAACTATCCTATTTTTCCTTTCAACAACTCCATTTAGCTGAGGAGTCCTTGATTTGATGTGAACTCACCTCCTCTATCAAACCTTAAGCACTTGATTCTCAAGTCTATCTAATTATCAACCATTGCCTTGAAGGATTTGAACTTTTCCAGGGCTTCTTATTTATCTTTTAAAAAAGTGACCCAAGTCATTCTAGAATAATCATCAATAAGCAACATAAAGTACATGTCTCCTTGTAGACTTCTTATCCTTGTAGGACCACATAAATCTATGTGCACTAGATCAAGTAATCTGGCAGAAAATTATTCTTTGCTTTTGAAACTTGTTCTTGTCTATTTTCCCAACTAACATTCCTTGCAAATAGTATTAGTAGGCTTTACAAGATTAGGCAAATCTCTCACAGCATGTACTGAACTTATCTTCACCAAATTGTCAAAATTGATATGACACATCCTTCTATGCCACAACCAACTCTCATCTATCTGAGCCAACAAACAATAATCTCTAGTTCCTCTCAATTGCTAAGTATTACCTCTGGTCTTCATACCAGTAGCAATCACTATTCTAGAGCTTTCCATGATCTTGCATCCATTATCTTTGAATCTCATATCATAACCTTTGTCACACATTTGACCAACACTTAAAAGATTATGATTTAAACCCTTCACATATAGGACATCATATGTATTGTGCTTTCCATCAAAAGAAATAGATCCTTTTCCATAAATCTTACCATTTGCATCATCTCCAAACCTAAGTAGTCCTCCATCAAACTTTTCCAGACTTACAAACTTACTTTTATCACTGGTCATGTGATGTGAGAATCAACTATCAATAATACATTCATCCTTATCTTTCTCCACCTGAACAAACAAAGCACTTTCTTCCACTAGTTTTTCTTCCTTCACCTAGCTAGCAAGATTAGTAGATATAGGTTCAAGTCCTTAATAGCAATAAACAAGCATTCATTTGCACTAGTACTAGCATCATCAGACTCATCATCTGTTACACCATCATCATCAAGATCTCTAAAAATATAACATTTCTTTACAACCCTAGATTTACTTTCAAATTTCTTTCTACCTGTAACATCAGAAAATGTCCCCTTGGGGGTTTTTCCCTCTTTAGGTTTAGCTCCCAGGTCTTTTGCATGCATTTAGGACATATTACTTCATAATTTGGCATCTCGATGGAATGAGCCCTAGGTAACATGACAAATGGGACCTAGGAGCACCCCTTGAGCTTTACTCTACCCAAAATAGGGGGGAGGACCTGGGTGCCCATGCCCTAGTCCTGCCTTATTTTGGGGTAGTCCCAATTTTTGGGTGTCAGTTTATGATTGTTATTTGGGTCCTATACCGACACAGTAAGTTTGAATTATGAAAATCTTTGCGGGAGTGTTTGTAGTTGCATATAAAAGTATTTTAAGGCATTCATTTAGAAACTAGATTATGATTAGATTTCAACTAGCTATCAACTTGTGATTCAAGGTTTTCATTGTGTTGCAAGAGAAGATTTGTGTGGTTTATGTGTTTGTGTTTGCAGATTTGAGCATCCATTCATCATGGAATGAAGAGCATCTTCCTCCAATGATATCTTCACTACAAGGTGACATTATATTGTGTTTTCATCATCATTTCCTTTGGTTTTTGCCTCTACCTCACAAGGGCATGCACTCTCTATCTGACAACGGTGTTTGGAGACTTAAGTGTCCTCCAGAGCTTGACTAAGGCAAACCTCTAAACACCACAACCCCCTCCCAAAGTTTTCATGGTTACAGCTTATAGGTTGTAGGGCTAGGAAAAGTGGAGTTGCAGGAAGGCATCTTGAAGTTTCAGAATGGTAGAACAGAAGGAAAAATAGCACCTTGGACTTGGGTGCCCGCTTATTAGTCCTCCAACTTCTGTGATAGGAAAATCTTTAGGATAGCAGGGAAGAATTACAGACCAATTTTCTAGATCCAAACAAAAAGTAGGGCATTGGACTTGGGTGCTCGCTCTTTTGTCCCCAACTTTTCCACCTCAGAACCCTAAAAACAAGTACTCTGTGATTTGATATTTTGCTTCCGTCTGCAAGAGCTTTTTCTATTATTCTTCTGTTTACAGTTGTATTTGTGAAATTAGGGCTTTAATGGTTAATTAAATATAAGAGAAGGAAATTTGATAATTAAACACCCTAATCTAAGCTTCCCTACATCTCACAGTGACCTAGGGTATGATAGTTCCTGGCCACTTGACCCTAGATCCTTGAATGTATAGGGTGAAAGGAGGATTCAAACATCTAACAACACTAAACAAAACAAATCCCAATTTTACCCTAAACATTTTGGTGAACCCATGTTTTTGGACTTAAATTGCAACTTTCTAAGTGTGTGTCTTCAGATTTGGATTGATTTCATTCATTCATATGGTCTTTCATCTTATTGCGTTGAGAAAATTACAAAAGAAATTAAAAATTTTGCAAAAATTTGAAAACCCTAGCTTGCATTTTCATGTAGATCACTAAATTGCATCAATTCTTTCTTAATTTTTCTAATTCATGATTTTTACATCAGATCTGATATAAACTACAGGAAAAACACAAAAATTTAGAAATTTGCATTGCATTAATTTGCTAGGCTTTTGTAGAAATTTTAACAATTTTCATATAACCTAGTAATTCCAAAATCTAAGGTTAGTAGGCAAAATCTTCTTTCAGATTTTTCTACTGATTTTAGACGCTCATTAAAATTATAATTTGGTTGTAGCCTTGCATTTAAGTGTAAATTTACATTTAGATTCAAAATATTTGCATTTTTGCATAGAAAATTTCAACAAAAACTAGCAATTTTCATACATTTTCATTAGATTTGCATTGGCATTTTGCACATTAAATAGTGGAAATCATTTTCATATCTAAGATTAATTCATTTTTATCATAAATCATACTTCAAAACATTCACATAGTATTTTGTGTTAAGATCTCAAACCTGGGGCTTCAAAAACAATGATTTTCAATAAAATTGACCTTATCGACTCTATAAACTAACAACATATGCATGTTGTGAAGAGTATTTTTGAATTAATTGGCTTTTATTAGGGTAATTATTTTCTTCCCCTCTTTAAAATATTCACAACACTCTTTTAACAGACTCTTGTATTGAAAATTTGATGAAAAACTACATATTTTGGCTATTTTTGCCCTAGGGTTTGACCTAGTTTGCACTCCAAGCGTGTTGTACAAATTTTATGGATTGAGTTGACTGATATCATTAGTGTTACTTTCTGTACATCCTAAAATTCATTACAACACCCCTTTTTCTAGGTCTTGGAATTGAAAAACCGTGAAAAATAACTTATTTTTGCTATATTTTCACTAGGGTTTTACCTTAAATGGCACTAAAAGCATGTTGTGTTGGGTATTTTGGAACCAAGTGGCTATTATTACTGGTATTATTTTCTATCCATCATAATTTTCCTCACAACACCCTTTGTTATGCTCTCTTGCATTTGAATTTTGGTGAAAAAGTGCTTATTTCGACATATTTTCACTATAGTTTGACTTGGCATTATCTTGGATTTGCATCAATAGTGTGTTGGGAAATATCTTATTTCTTTTTTGGACTAATATCAGACATATAACTTTCTGGCCTTGATCAAAATCCTTACAACACCCTTTGTCTCACCTATTTGGTTTGAAAAAGTACAACAAATTAAGCATTTTAGGCTACTTTTGGCATATCATTTTGCACTTGCCCTTGATACACCATTTGGAAAAACTTTCAAATCTGATTTGAGAATAAAAACATGGCCTCTAATCACAATAACAATAATAGGTTCCCTCCTAGACCTTACATGAAAACAAAAGCACCTGAACCTGAAATCGTGTTTGCACCTCATGATAGAAGAATTGGAGACTCCGATGGACCTTTTTACATCACTGTGAAAATAATGGGAAACCCTGTGGATGGAACTCTTATTGATCCTAATTGCATGACTAATGTTGCCACTGAGGAGTTCCTCTTTTCACATCAACTAATGCAAGGTTCTTATGACCCCTCGAACATGATGATTAAGACACATAAGGGAACCTTTATCAAGCCTTTGGGTAAGCTATCATTGTTGGTAACACTATCTGGAAAACATGTCGAACAATGGTTTGATGTTGTCCTTGTGTCTAACCTCTTTTGTATTAAATTTGGACATCCTTAGCTAAAATAAATGAAAGCTATCCCTTCAACAATACACTATTGTCTAAAATTCCCTTTTGATGGCTGCATGATTACCATCCCCACAGCAAATATAAACCTTTGGTTGAGAACA
Source organism: Cunninghamia lanceolata (assembly GCA_027924645.1). NCBI lineage: Eukaryota > Viridiplantae > Streptophyta > Pinopsida > Cupressales > Cupressaceae > Cunninghamia > Cunninghamia lanceolata. Next base: position 16,139,345 of record BSBN01000553.1, on the reverse strand, counting down.
AGCATTACAGATTGAATTATTTTTGGGATAAAACTGAAATACCTAGTCCTTATATACAAGAAATGACAAAAGATAAACAACCCGCATGTGAAGAGAACTTTAGACTAAAAGGACAAGGTCCCTATGCTGAGGTTCCTCCCCTGAAATCCTTACAAGGATCAGGAGGTCATTGTCAACAACAAAATGTTCCACCACAATAAATGAGGTTTGATCCCAGTGTTTCATCTTCTAAATTGCACAAGCCTATGAAAGAGGATAGCCCTATCTTACAAGAGATAAGTGGTAAAAGAAAATGAAATACAAAAGCAAGAGAAAGAAGAAAAAGAAGACAAGCTTATGCTATAAACCTTGGCTCTCAACAAGAAAACATTGATCCCAACATTCAACCAAACAATAACAATCCTAATGATGAACAACATGATGGGAAAGACATGAATTTGGCTATGGTACCTCATATCCTACTTTCCTCTAACATTAGGGAGTGGGAAGATGACGATGATGATTTGCTTATAGACAACCTCTAGCCTGGTAGGGGCCCTACAAGTATCTCTAACCCTTTATCTCTCTCATGATTTGCTTCCCTCGTGATGTGTTATGTGTTGTTTAGGCCTCCTGGGATGACCTCAAATTCTCCCGTAAGGTTCGGGATACCAAGAGACCACCTCTGTTGTGACCTTCTTCTATTTGTATCATCACTCTTCTATATTGCATCTCTCTCTGATTTCATTGTTGTGTGTTGTGTCTTACAGACATAGCGTTGCAGTTGGTGACTTGGGGGCACCCTCCTACATGACTGTCCCTATGACACTTGTTTCTCCTCTCTTATTTATTGTTTCCCTTCCTCTAGTGTTTCCATCTAGTGAGTGAATGACAACAAACATTTATACTGATGCGGACCTAGTGTCCCTTTCAAGAGAAATCAAAAAAATGGACTTAGTTCCTAATATGATGATGAGATTGTATAACTTATCTGACACTTGGCTAGTGGAAGCACTCATCCTTTCCACGCAGTGAATTTTATGATGTTTCTATCACATTTACAAACCTTAACAATATTGCTGCTCTATGCACCTTTGTTTGTCTTTGAATATGGCCTTGGTGGTACTCGACTCGGAGAGCTTCGTGATATAGCCCTAGAGTTATCCTCAAACTCCAAATTCATTGTATAACCTTGGCTCTTTGTGTGGTTAATCATATGCATTGATGTTGTTGTTTATCATGATTTTGTAGACACTAACATGTTTCTTACAAGGATGTGTTTGTGGAAACATTTGGCGATCGTAAAGTACATGTCACCTTAGGGGAGCATGGGTTTTGTGAAAGTCGGTGTTCCCTTGTGTGTTTTATTCCTACCTTAACGTGCTTAATATCGATACCTGATATCAATCAACCTTAAGGTGGGGGCATATAAGGTAAGCTGTTTGTTGTAGATGTCAGCAATGTGTTTATCCTCAAGTGCAAAGACCTGCATGATGAGTGCATCGTGCATCCTGAGTTTGTTTGCAATCAATCAATCAATCATGTAAGCCCTCTATGAAGGCGGGATATCACATATATTCTTTTTTATCTTAAACCATCTACAGAGGCAGGGATGGTGTATTTCTCATAGCAGATTGCACCATGGACTGTCATTTTCAAAAGTCCTCTGTAGAGGCAGGGAGTGGTTCTGTGACTAACTCAACCCTTAAGCATGTCTTCAGCGATTGTTGTGGTGAAGCCCAATCATCGATGTGTTCCTATAATGTGCATGAGATGGTGGTAAGCCTAGAAATAGGGATCACACCATCGCTTGTATGCCGTGTTTTCTCCGTGTCTTCAAGTGTGTGTGTTTTGGCGTGCTTGTTTTGTGTGGCATGTTTATTGCCCCATATGCAGTATAAAGACCACTGCCTTAGGGTTGTGCTTCCTACATTTTGGGAGGCTTTGCATGTCTTGCATGTGTGTTGCCCCATATAGAAAGACCTGCGTGATGAGTGCATCATGTATTATGGGAGGTTTGTTTACTTTCAAGTACTTGCATCTGTATTTCATATATATAAGAAAAAGAAAAGAAAAGATATCATTTCTATCTTCCATGCATTAATGTGTCTTCTATGCATTGACTGTCTTCTCCATGTTCTACATGACTATAACTGTCTTCTTCGTGTTTTGCATGCTTGTTACTATTTTTCATGTGATTGGTGTGTCTTCATCGTGTTTGATGTGTTTGTGACCTTACTTTAATGCATGTATTTGTTGTAAGTATGGGCCTAACTGGTGTTGTCATTGATGTCAACATACTCCTATTGCATTGATGTCAAGGATTGGATGAGCTGTGTGTTGAGGATATTGAGAAAATTAGTCTTATCAGAAATAGAGAAGAACAGTGAAGACAATGAAGCTCTATGAAGTGAAGATCCTAGCTAAGATGAAGATCAGAGGATGTACATCAAAGGGTTTGTAGATATGTGTCTAAAGATGATCTAGTCAAGATTTGAGAGGTCTGCATGAAGATTTGAAGAAGTTATGGCCATATGAGTTAAACTGGTTCTGGCACCTATTTAGAAGTGACAGAGTGACACAAATAGGTCTGGTGAGATCTAGAAATGCAATATCTTATTCTGTGGACTTGGTGGAGTGTTTAGGAAGCCAATGTGAATTTACAACTCAATTGGTTCATGGTCTAGAGGTCCGCAAGCATTTATTCTAATGTGATAATGATGACAGACTGTGTTCTTGAAGTTCTTGATGAAGATGCAAATGATTTTAGTGAGCAGAAGTGGTGTGGATGTTCTTGGTGATTTAGGCAAGCTTGTGGGGGTCTCTACATTGTGTCTAGTTCATGTTGGTGGTCCACATTGAAGATTGAGCTCGTAATTAAAGATTTACTTTCAGGTGATGATGTTCTTCCTGATCATGGCCGACTAGATGTTTTACACATCTTGTCGATGATCTTGGAGATGTTCTGCGAAGTATGGTGTGTTCCTCAAAGAAGATTGAAGTCCCAGATCTATGTGGCTGACAGTGTGGTGGTTCGCATGAAGTCTTTTGTAATAAGTCAAGTTGTAGTTGTGTAATTGCTCTATAATAAAAATATGTATTATACCAACATGGATGATTATCCCAAAGTCAATGTCTTGTATAAATAAGATTTGTGAAGTCATTTCAAAGTATTGATCTGGAGATGAGGAAGTGGTAGAGAGAAGAGCAAATAGCAGAGTAGAAGTATTGAGCTTAAATGGAACTAACTCAAGCATGGTGAAGATGCTAATCTTCAGTTCAAGTATGTAACATTTATTATTCTATAGACAGTGTGTCTCATGTAGGCAGTGGGCCTCATGTGAGCAGTGTTCTTGGGTAGTGAGCCCTAATTGGCATGTGCCATTTTGTTCTTCTTATTCTTTTAATAGAGAATACAATCTTGGGTTAGTCACCCCATGGTTTTTCTCTTAACGGGGTTTTCCACATTAAAATCTTGGTGTCATATGTGTTAATGCATCTCTGCTCTTGAATTATTGCATTATGCTTCCATGATTGATTTATTATTATACTATTGAATTACAAGAAGGATTTAAGTGTTTAAAGAATAGAAAGTTTTTAGGACAACTGATTTAGCCCCCCTCTCAGTTGTCTGTCCTAAAACTAACAATTGGTATCAAAGCTAAGTTCCTCTAAAAGAGCTTAACCACTTGAGGAGAGATCCAGCATGTCTTCCTACAAGAAGGATAGTCTGAGGTTTGATGGAACTAATTACACTCTTTGGAAAAGCCGCATGGAATGTCACTTGCAATGTATGGAAATGCAATATTGGACCATAACTTCAAAGAAGTATGTTCCTCCAAAGAATGGTCTGACAATTGTAGTTGAAATCAAAGATGCTGAAGACAATCTTCAGGCTAAAGAAGCTTTACTAAGTGCCTTATCTGATTCAAAGCTAACAAATGTTATAGATTTAAAAATAGCATATGAGATTTGGGAAAAACTGGAACTTCTGCATGAAGGATACAAATATGTTAAATGTGTCAAGCTATAGAGTCTGAAAGGAAAATTTGAAAACCTAAAGATGAATGAAGATGAGAATATCACTACATTTATGCCAAAAGTATATGAGCTTGTCTGTGGCATTAGGTGTGTTGGTGGAATCTTGGATGAAGATGAGATTGTTGCCAAAGTTCTCAGATCCCTACCTCCCGCTTACAAACAGAAGGTTGTTGCTATTGGAGAATTCAGATCTTTTTCAAATATCACAAGAGATCAATTGGTTGGAAAATTAGCTGCATTTGAATTAGCTAAGTTTGGAGATGCACCCCCAAGACTGAATCTGCATTCAAAGCTAGTGCCTCTGTAAAAGGAAAACAAAGGTATGATCCAGGAGAGAACTCCTCAAGGAAACAATCATGGTATGAAAAAGAAAGAAAAGATCTGGAAGAAGATGAAGCAGAAGCTACTCAACTTGAAGCCCTTATTTCAAAAAGATTGCCAAGAGGATCTGGTAAGTATGAAGGAAAATTGCCCTTCAAATGTTTCAACTACAACAAGATTGGTCATTTTGCCTCAAGGTGTCCAAAAAGATTTTCAAGGGCAAATCCAAATAGATCAAGATTCCAAAAAAATGTTACTATGTTCATGAAGATGATGATGAAGGAGTAATAGATGATGAATCAGAGACAGGAAACAAATCTGGAAGTGACTGGGTGTTTATTGCCATCAAGGAAGAAGATCCAATGCCCTCTGAATCTGTCAATCATAAAATGATAGAAAGAGCTTTGGCTGCCCAAGTTGAAGAAAAGGATGATTGGGTCATTGACAGTGGATGCTCCCACCATATGACTAGTGACAAAAACAAGTTCATAGATTTGGAAAGATATGAAGGAGGAGTTGTAAAATTTGGTGATAATTCTGCTGGCAGAATTAGAGGTAGAGGAACTATTTCTTTTGATGGAAAGAACAAAACCAGTGATGTACTATATGTTGAAGGTCTGAAGCACAATATTCTTAGTGTTGGATAGTTGGTGGACAAAGGCTATGATCTCTGATTCAAAAATGGAAAATGTAAGATCTTTGAAAGTTCTGGAACAAAAATTGCATCTGGTACTCAAACAAAAGGTAACATCTTCCACTTGGTTGGTACTGGCAAAATTTTTTTATTTGTTCAAATTGATTAGAGTTGGTTATGGCAAAGAAGAATGTGTCATGTGAATTTTGATAATATCATCAAGATAAGCAACACTCAAGCTGTAAGAGATCTTCCAAGACTGGTAAAACCTACTAATAGTTTGTGCAAAGAATGTCAGTTGGGTAAGTAGAGCAGAGTCACATTCAAAAGTAAGGAATAATCTTCTACCAGATTGTTGGACTTAGTAGATACTGATCTATGTGGACCGACAAGAATCAGGAGTTTGCAAGGTGATAGATATTTCATGTTATTAATTGATGACCACTCCCGAATGATGTGGGTGACTTTTCTGAAAGAGAAATCTAAGGCTCTTGAGAAATTCAAAATATTCAAGTCTATGGTAGAGAATGAAACCAAATTAAACATAAAATGTCTCAGGTCTGATAGAGGTGGAGAATTCACATCTAGAGAGTTCATAGAATTTTGTGAGAAACATGGGATAAAAAGATAGTTATCTACTCCAAGGACTCCACAACAAAATGGGGTAGTGGAGACAAAGAACCGGACCATCCAGGAAGCATCTAGAACCATGATGATGGAAGCAAATGTTCCTCAGATCTACTAGAGAGAAGTTGTAAGCACTATTGTCTATACTCTTAATCAAGTACAAATCAGAAGCAATACTGGTAAGACCCCTTATAAACTCTGGTTTGGCATCACTCCCACTATGAAGTATTTCAGAGTCTTTGGTAGCAAATGTTACATTAAAAGAGATGAAGACCTTGGAGAATTTGATGCTACAAGTGATGAAGGACATATTCTTGGGCTATTCTACTTAAAGCAAACCATACCGGTGTTATAACAAGAGATTGAGAAGGATTATAGAAAGTACAAATGTGAAGGTTGATGAATGCATTGAAAAACCCTCAAGGTTTTATGAATATGAAGAAGATGATCAGAATGATGTTTTGGTCCAAGAAGTTCAAGCCCCTTCTAAAATTCAAATCTAGACTGATCCAGAGAATCCTAAAATACAAGAAGAAGAGATAAGTTTGAATGAACCTATCCAAGAAATAGAAGTGCAAGAAATACCCAAAACCTGCAGATATGTAAGACTAAATCATTCTGAAGACCAGATCATAGGTGATAAAAGCAAAGGTGTTCAAACAAGAAGAAAGATTGCTCAAGACTTAGAAAAGTATTGTCTGATTTCAAATATTAAACCAAAGACTATAAGTGAAGCATGCAATGATGAAAGATGGACTAAAGAAATGAAGGAAGAGTTGATGCAGATTGAGAAAAATCACACTTAGGATCTTGTTCCCAAACCTAGAAACAAAAATGTGATTGGAACCAAATGGGTCTTCCAAAATAAACTGAATGAAGATGGTGAAGTAGTCAGAAACAAAGCCAAATTGGTCTACAAGGGTTATTCTCAAATAGGAGTTGATTTTGAAGAAACTTTTACTCTGGTGGCAAGAATTGAAACAGTCATATTATTTCTTGCCTTTACTACCTTCAAGGATTTCAAAGTATATCAGATGGATGTCAAGTCTGGCTTCCTAAATGGTGACTTTGAAGAAGAAGTATACATTGAGTAACTGGATGGATTTCAATTGTCTAATCATGGTGATATGGTCTGCAAGTTGAAGAAAGCACTGTATGGACTCAAACAAGCCCAAAGAGCCTGGCATGAAAGACTGGATAAGCATCTTTTGAAGATTGGTTTCAACAAAGGTACTGCTGATAGTAACTTGTACTTCAAAATTGATCATGAAAATATCTTGATTGTTGAAGTATTTTTTGATGATATCATTTTTGGAGGAAGAGATAGTATGTACAAAACTTTTGCAAATCAAATGAAAAGTGAATTTGAGATGTCCATGTTTGGGGAAATGAATTTCTTCTTGGGTCTATAAATCACTCAAACAAAGAAAGGAATCTTCATTTCACAGACCAAATATGTGAAAGAATTATTGAAGAAATTTGGGATGGAAGACTCAAAACCAATGAATATTCCCATGGCAACCAAATGTAAACTAAGCAAAAATGATGACTCTCCTAAGGCTGATCAGAAAAAGTACAGGTCAATGATTGGAGGACTATTGTATCTTACTCAAACTAGACCTGACATTATGAATGTTGTTGGTCTTGTTGCTAGATTCCAAGTTGATCCAAGAGAATCTCATGTCATGGCAATCAAGAGGATTCTGAGATATCTAAAAGAAACAGTTGAATATGGTTTATGGTATCCTAGAGATCATGATTTCTCTCTTCATGCATATACAAATGCAGATTACGCAGGAGATGTCGATGACCGGAAGAGTACCAGTGGTGGAGCATTCTCTTTAGGAAAAAGATTAGTTTCTTGGCTGAGCAAGAAACAAGAGGCAATATCTCCGTCCACTGTAGAAGCAGAATATATTGTAGCAGTAGGTAATTGTACTCAAGTATTGTAGATGAAGCAAATGCTAAGAGACATCAAAGTGGAGTATGAGGAACCTATCACAATTTTCTGTGATAATTTAAGTGTAATAAATATATCAAAAAATCTAGTGTTGCATTCAAAGACAAAACATATATCCATAAAGTTTCACTTTTTGAGAGAGCAGATGAACAAGAATGAAGTCAGATTGGAGTTTGTGCCCTCCAAGGATCAAATTGTAGACATTTTTACTAAACCTCTACCTAAGGACTCTTTTGAGTATCTCAGGGAGAAGTTAGGGGTTATTACCCCTCCAGTTATGAATTAAGGTGAACTGATGTGCATCAGTCTGGTGGATCTCACAGTCATATCTTGTGGTCCGGATTGATGATAGGAAGCTACTACTCAGAGGGAGCAGTCTATATGATTCTAAGTGATGCAAGTATGTGCCCTTTGCCATTGATGTCAAAGGGGGAGAGAAGACATGTGAAAAATAAAAAGTGGTTGTTGATCAAAGGGGGAGCAATAAAAGAAGAGAAGACATGTGAATGGTTGTTGTTGATAGGGGGAGTTATGTCAGTCAGTGAGAAGTTCTTGTCTTGATGGTTAAAATAGTTTTTCACATCATATGTTGCCATCAATGACAAAGGGGGAGATTGTTGCAAGTATGGGCCTAACCAGTGTTGTCATTGATGTCAACATACTCCTATTGCATTGATGTCAAGGATTGGATGAGCTGTGTGTTGAGAATATTGAGAAAATTAGTCTTATCAGAAATAGAGAAGAACGGTGAAGACAGTGAAGATTTATGAAGTGAAGATCGCAGCTAAGATGAAGATCAGAGGATGCACATCAAAGGGTTTGTAGATATGTGTCTAAAGATGATCCAGTCAAGATTTAAGAGGTCTGCATGAAGATTTGAAGAAGTTATAGCCATATGAGTTAAACTAGTTCTGGCAGCTATTCAGAAGTGACAGAGTGACACAAATAGGTCCGGTGAGATCCAGAAATGCAATGTCTTGTTCAACGGACTTGGTGGAGTGTTTAGGAAGCCAATATGAATTGAAAACTCAATTGGTTCATGGTCTGGAGGTCCACAAGCATTTATTCTAATGTGACAGTGATGACAGATTATGTTCTTGAAGTTCTGGATGAAGATGTGATTAATTTCAGTGAGCAGAAGTGGTGTGGATGTTCTTGGTGATTTAGGCAAGCTTGTGGGGGTCTCTAGATTGTGTCCAGTTTGTGTTGGTGGTCCGCATTGAAGATTGAGCTCATAATTGAAGATTTACTTCTGGGTGATGATGTTCTTCTTAATCATGGCTGACCAGATGTTTTACACATCTTGTGATTGATCTTGGAGATGTTCTGAGAAGCATGGTGTGTTCCTCAAAGAAGATTGAAGTCCCAGATATGTGTGCCTAATAGTGTGGTGATTCACATGGAGTCTTTTGTAATAAGTCAAGTTGTGGTGTGTAATTGCTCTATAATAAAATATGTATTATGCCGACTTGGATGATTATCCCAAAGTTGATGTCTTGTATAAATAAGATTTGTGAAGTCATTTCAAAGTATTGATCTGGAGATGAGGAAGTGGTAGAGAGGAGAAGAGCGAATAGCAGAGCAAAAGTATTGAACTTAAATGGAACTGACTCAAGCATGGTGAAGATGCTAATCTTCAATTCAAGTATGTAATATTTATTATTTTGTAGACAGTGTGTCTCCTGTAGGTAGTGGGCCTCTTGTGAACAGTGTGCTTGGGCAATGAGCCCTAATTGGCATGTGCCATTTTGTTCTTCTTATTCTTTTAACAAAGAATACAATCTTGGGTTAGTCACCCCATGGTTTTTCCCTTAACTGGGTTTTCCATGTTAAAGTATTGGTGTCATATGTGTTAATGCGTCTCTGCTCTTGAATTATTGCATTGTTCTTCCATGATTGATTTATTATTATATTGTTGAATTACAAGAAGGATTTAAGTGTTTAAAGAATAGAAAGTTTTTGGGACAACTAATTCACCCCCCCTCTAAGTTGTTTGTCTTAAAACTAATAGTATTGGCCTTGCATTTATACATACATTAAAGTGGGGGATAAATGTAACATCAGAAAATGCCCCTTGGGGACTTTTCCCTCTTTAGGTTTAGCTCTCGGGTCTTTTGCATGCATTTAGGACATCTTACTTCATAATTTGGTATCCTGATGGAATGAACCCTAGGTAACATGACAAATGGAAACTAGAAGGACCCCTTAAGCTTTACCCTACCCAAAATAGGGGGGAGGACTTGGGCACCTGTGCCCTAGTCCTGCCCTATTTTGGGGTAGTCCTAATTTTTGGGTGTCGGTTTATGACTGTTATTTGGGTCATATGCCGACACGGTAAGTTTGAATTACAAAAATCTTGGCAGGAGTGTTTGTAGTTGCATATAAAAGCATGTTTAGGCATTCATTTAGAAACTAGATTGCGATTAGATTTCTATTAGCTATCAACTTGTGATTCAAGGTTTTCATTGTGTTGCAAGAGCAGATTTGTGTGGTTTATGTGTTTGTGTTTGTAGATTTGAGTATCCATTTCATCACGGAATGAAGAGCATCTTCCTCCCATGATATCTTCATTACAAGGTGACATTATATTATGTTTTCATCATCATTTCCTTTGGTTTTTGCCTCTGCCTCACAAGAGCATGCACTCTCTATCTAACAACGGTGTTTAGAGACATAAGTGTCCTCTGACGCTTGACTGAGGCAAGCCTCTAAACACCACAACCCCCTCCCAAAGTTTTCATGGTTGCAGGTTATAGGTTGCGGAGTTGGGAAAAGTGAAGTTGCAAGAAGGCATCTTGAAGTGTTAGAATTACAGAATAGAAGGAAAAATAGCACCCTGGACTTGGGCATCTGCTCATTAGTCCTCCAACTTCCATGATGGGAAAATCTCTAGGATAGCAGGGAAGAGTTGTAGATTGAGTTTCCAAATCTGGACAAAAAGCAGGGCATTGGAATTAGACGCCCACTCTTTTGTCCCTGACTTTTCTACCTCGGAACCCTGAAAATAGGTACTCTATAATTTGATATTTTCCTTCTGTCTACAAGAGCTTTTTTTGTTATTCTTCTGTTTATAGTTGTATTTGTGAAATTAGGGTTTTAATGGTCAATTAAACATAAGAGAAGGAAATTTGATAATTAAACACCCTAATCTAAGCTTCCCTACATCTCACAGTGACCTAGGGTATGATAGTGCCTGGCCACTTGACCCTAGATCCTTGAATGTATAGGGTGAAAGGAGGATTCAAATATCTAAACACTTAAAAACTAAACTATCAATTTTCACCCTAAACACTACCTCTTTCAATTCTCTCTGGACATCTAGAAGCATAGTGACCAATCTTACCACATGAAAAGCAAATTTGACTCATAATTTTCATTTGTACTTACTAGTACCTCTTTGCATTTTATCCGCAAAGTTGGCTTCAATCTCCTCAAGGTCATCATCAGGTTCCACAACATACTTCTTAGCTCTTGAAGTCTTCTCTGAAGTACTAGCTTTTAAGGCAATCTCTATTTTAGGTAGGGCATCACCAAACTCTCTCATCTCAAAGGCTGTAAGTTTTCCAAGCAACTGATCTTCTAAAACATCTTTCATAGTTATGATTTCTTCAATTGCAGATACTTTGTGACTGTAGGATTTAGGCAATGACCTAAGAATCTTCAACACAACCTCTTTATCATCAATAGTTCCTCCAAGACCTTTGATTCCATTGACAATTTCATCAACCTTTTGTAAGTAGACTGTTATGTTCTCATCTTCACTCATTTTCAGACCTTCATACTTAGCTTTTAGGTTCTACAATTTGGTGCCTTTTACAGAATCATCTCCTTCATATAAATTCTTGAACTTTTCCCAAATTTCATGATTTATTTCCAGATCCATGACTTTTAGTAACTCAGTGTTGGACAAGGCACTTAACAGAACATCTCTAGCTTTTCCATTTAACTCATATTGTTTGATTTCATCATCACTTAATGGACCATTCTGAGGAATAGTATACTTTGTTTATGTCATCTTCCAAACACCATAACCAAGACAAATGAGATGGATTTTCATTCATACCTTGCAAAGAGCATAATCCCTTCCATCAAACTACAGGGCATCCTTCTTGTACATCTTGGATCTTCCTCAAGCTATTAGACTTTCTTCTGAGGAACCTTGCTTTGATACCAATTGTTGAAATATACAAGACAAATGAGATGGGGGGTGAATCAGTTGTTATAAAAACTTAACTTTTTATGAATATCAATACATCAGTCACTTAATCACTGTTATTATGATTTAACCATGAAAGCATGAAATTAGAAACTTAAGCACAATCACATATTCAACACATGAAACACCAGATTTTTTATGTGGAAAAACCTATAAGGGAAAAACCACAGTGAGTGTTAGCTCACAAAATAATATGTTATAGCAATACCAAAAATTAGAGGCTCACTACCTTAGGGCTCACTACCAAAAATGCTCACTGCAAAAGTTGCGGCTCATTGCTAAGATCGGCTCACTGCCAAGGGCTGGCTCACTGCCAAAGGTTTGTGAACTGATTTGATACCATCTACTCCATGCATGAGTTTAGTTCCATTGAAGTGTAATACATTTCCTCTACTCTTCTCTGCCTTTACACTTCACACTTATCTTCACATCTTCACAATCGATATCTTTTTCATGATTTCATTATAAGTATTTATACAATTCATCAACCTTGGAATGTACATCAAGGTCGGCATTACATTCATCAACCATTGGAACAATCTCCAAGGTCAGCATTACAAACATACATATAAATAGGTTTGGACCTAAACAAAGTTATCTAAGGAAAAGATGTATGTGGATCATGTTATGCCTTAGCTAGAACTCAAATCCAATCTTCCATGCAATCTTCAATGTATCTCCGCAAGTAGTGAGAACAGCCAAGTCAGCCAAGACCAGTGTTATCACTAAGACATTTAGGAGCATGCTTCATCCATGATCTGAAATATATTTTGTGGACCAATCAAAAGATAGGAACACAATCTAGAGACATCCACAAGCATGTTATAATCATCAGGAGCATCCGCACAACACCTAAACACTTTAACTAGAAGATTCTTCAAACGGGAGCACTTAACCATCACTATTAGTTACTGTCATAGAGAAAAGATTGCTTGCAGACCACCAAATCATGAACCATTTGAATTGAAGGTACATAACATCATCCTAGACTTAACTCTAGAACCGCAATCAATAAAACTTAAATACGGAGAAATGCAAAGAAGGATACATTCTCCTTGTCACCACTAAATGCATAAAAAAATAGTTTTTACTCTGGTGAATAGAACTCGCTCAAATATTCACACCGGAGGCTCAAACTTGAAACATGGTGTCTATAGACATCCCTTAACATTGCTTCCAACCCACAGACAAAGATATTCAATCTACAAGATATGTGGAGCAAAACATTAAACTATTCATTGGCAAACCAAGATACTTTGTAACACACTGTTTCCACTAGGAGGGCAAATTTTCTCAAAAGCACTTGGAAACTCAACATCAAAAACATATTCTCATGATCTTCAAGACTTATGCAAAGCAATATTCATCACAAGAAAGTAACAAAATAAGAGCACAGTTGACACCAATGACAACACAGATATGTTGACATCAATGACAACATTGGTTAGGACATACTTGCAATAGAGCCATTGTTGGGTTTTAGGGAGCTAGAACATTTTTTAGACATCTGTAATAGTCAGTTTGTAGTGGTGTAGTTTGTTGTTGTGTGTAATTTGGTAGCCCATCAACTTACACCAACAAATTAGCGTCGTTGTTGGGGATAGTAATGTGCTAGGTTATAAAGATTTGAAGACTATGCTGGTGTGAGCAACCTAGAATCAGTTTTGAAGCCTTGAAGATTTGTCATGCTTCAAGGGATTTCCTCATTCATTGAGGTGGTGACTTTGTTGTCAAAAGAAAACAATGTGTTTTTGTTGTGTGCATGTTTCAAGGAGACTACAGTTGGTTAAGGTACATGTTTTTCTTCCTACCTTGACCATGGTTTCTTTCCTAGTAAAGGAACATGTTTGCTTTCCTTTGTCCTACACATGTGGTTTGCAGTTGGTCATGGCCAACTGGTATGAACATAGATACCCTAGGGAGGATTCTTCTTGTGCATCTTAAAGTATGTTGCAGACCCTAGGAATTATATGGCTTCTGACCATCCGAACAATGCATTTTCTGATCATAGCCCTATTAGGTATACAAACCTAGAATTTTTTGAACCCGTACATGATAGAAATGAGTCCACTAGGTTGCAGTATGAATTTGAAAAAGAAAAGTAGTTGGTTGAGTCTTTTCTATAGCAGGAAAAAGAATTAGAAAGCCACATTAGGCTATGTCAATCTAGGCCGCAATCCAATCCCCCTCCCATTGTTCCCAGTTGCTCTTTTCCTCAACCTCCCCCTATTGCAAATGAAAATACATATAGATAGTTGGACCTCTCATGGGTCAGTTATGAGCAGCAATCCATTTCCAAGAAGATTTACTATCAGATGCCTTTATTTGATGGGTGTGAAATGTATGATGAGAAGGCACACATTGAGACATTTTCAGACTTCATGGAAAATATTCAATTTGAAGATGAAGATATGTGGATGAGATTTTTTGTTAGATCTCTATGTGGAGTGGGGCGGATGTGGCTGGTTAGTTTCCCTAACCAGCATTTTTCTTCCTCAGATCAATTAGTGGCTTCATTTGAAGACTTTACAAGTAGTCTAGACCATGTGTTTCTTGTCAAAGAACTAGAAAATATTAGAAGGTAGGAAGGAGAGTCTAGCACATGGAGCTCAGCCTTAGATTTACGGTGGCCCTATCTCACATCATAGAAAAAACCCAATCTTCTATTGGCAAGAGACACTGTGTGGCTTCATGAATGTTGTCATTGATGGCAACAAAGTCCATCCCACACATCTTCATGACATGGTATGTCTATACCGAAAGTTAGATTGAAGAGTATTTTGGTCTGGTGACCAAGAACAGAGCATACAACAAGGTCTGACAATCAAGTCCAAATCTCTTAGAGGAAGTATCTCAATAAAGTGCGGACTTGGGGAAGTCAAGAGGAGTAGCATGACTGATACATTCCAGAGATTGAGCCTCCAGTGATGAAAGAGTGAAGAGATATGAGCACCTAAGTGTTGGGTTACTGTTTAGCAGAGTAGACTGAGGAAGAACTGACCAGCAGAGCATCAGACCTTAATCCAGATGAGAAAATGATGGTGATCAAGTTTCTTGAGGGATCAATAGTGGTTAGCCAACATGATTGATGGCTTCTATAAGTATCTCTTTGGTACGCATCACTTAGTATGCAAGGATTCAGCCGACAGATCAGAGTTTGGGAAAATATTGAGTATTCTAGATGCCAACTAGAAAGATGATGAAACCCTTGGTGCGGATATATATACCAGATGAATTTAGATGTGAAGGTGTGTGTGGTGTGCAGTAGAGTGTGAAGAAAAGTAGAGAGCATTATGGAAGCAATAATACAGGTCTAGTATGTGATAGGACAGCAGTACCAAAGAAGAAGAAGAATGAAGTGTAGTAGATCAGTATATTAAGCCTAACCAAAACTAAACCTCAGCATATGTGGATGCTTCTCATCAGTTCAAGTATCTTGTTACTTTCTTTGTACCTTATAGACAGTGAGTCTCTTGTAGGCAGTGAGCCTCTTGTGAGCAGTGTGCTTGGGCAATAAGCCCTAATTGGCAAGTGCCATTTTGTACTATCTTATTCTTTTAATAGAGAATACAATCTTGGGTTAGTCACTCCATGGTTTTTCGCTTAACAGGGTTTTCCAAATCAAAATCATTGTGTTATGTGTATTGATGTTATCTCTACTTTGATGGTTATGTTTGCTTATATGATTTAATGCTGCACTAATTGTTAAAGAAGAACATAAAGTTGAAGTAATTAAGATAACTGATTCACACCCCCCCTCTCAATTATCAACAATTGGTATCAGAGCCAAGTTCCTCCAACAGAGCCTAACAGCTTGAGGAAGATCTAGGAATCTCAATGGCTATGTATGGTTTGAGGCAACAACTTTAGTCTGCCTTAGATGATCTTGAGCAGTATCACTCTAAAGTTAATGACTTAAAGGAAAGACTCAAACAAGCTGATGATTTCATAAATGAACTAAAAGAGAAACTGAGTATCTCTATGAAAAAAAGAAAGGAACTACTTCAACAACTAGCAAGTCAAAGTGAAGCCAATAATACTGATGAAGATCTGAATGAGAAGAACAAGTTATGTGAGAAGCTATCAAAAGAAGTCATTATGGTAAGACATGAAATGGAGTTAGGGGTTATAAAATTCACCCAAGAAATTGAAGAGAAAAGAAAAATTGAAGATGATCTAAGACAATCTCTTAAAGAAAAGTCAGAAGACTACCACAAAATGGATAAAATAATTAGGCATCTAGAATCTAATCTTGAAGAAGCTAGAGATAATGAAGAACAACTTGAGAATCAGATTCACTCTCTTAAAAGGGATCTTCAAATAGAAAATGAATACAAAGAGAAATTCAAGATAAGCTCTGTTCAACTTGAAGTTCTTCTTGAAAGCCAAAAGAGGGTAGATGACAAGCAAGGCTTGGGGTATGAGAAAGGTGAAAGCTCTGGATCAGGAAATCCAAGGAACAGGCCTAGAAGACCTCTAGTAAGGCAACCAAATGCTCAAACATATCCATCATTCAATGGATACTGCCACAATTGCAATAACTTTGGTCATAAAGCAAATCAATGCAGAAGAAGAATGAATCAGACTAATTCATCCTTCTCTGGACAGTGTATTAACTACTAAAGGTATGGTCACAAATCTCATAATTATAGAAATTTGCAAATAAATAATTCATTCAATGGTAGATGTTTTACATGCAATAGAATGGGACATATGGCTAATCAATGTAGATCAAGAGGATACCAGTCAAATATGCAAAGAAATGTTGTTTGCTACAATTGCAAAAGATCCGGTCATATTGCCAAATTCTGTAGAAGTAAGAATTAGGACAAAAAGGGTCTAGTGCATCATAATCAAAACCAAGACAAAGGAAAAGGAAAAGTGAATGCGGATGAAATTCAAAGGGAGATGAACAAGATTTGGGTGAAGAGGAGTACAGAAAATGTTGAGGATGGATTCGCACTAGAATCTGGTGCTGATATTCCTTCTAGAAACTAAATAGATGAGCTATGGCTTAGGGGGAGTCACAAAAGAAAACAATTCCCCCCATCCAGTCAATTAGTGCCTCAAATTGGCACATGGAAAGTTACGGACTGAAAGGGCTCTCAGAGAAACATCTAAATAACCCTTGGTAAAGATATGAAAGATCTGCAAGAAGTTTGAAAAGGTTAATCATCCAAGATTAATCTGGTTTAACAGTCATCTAGCAAAAGCAAGTCTTTCACAGTTAGATCCAATATAATTCAGAATTGAAATATTTGGATCTGCGGTTAGATGGAATGATTGGAGAAAGGAAGATACTTTGTAAGTTATCATTCTAGGTGCATCTCAGTGATCCAGAAAGATCTCTCTCAGAACAAGGAAAACAAGGCAACTGGAATAACTTAATTTGTGCATTTATTGCAGAATGGAATTAGGGTTTGCGCAAAAATAAAAGGGTTCTTGTGTTCATCATTTGCACATTTTCATTTGAGAAGAAGAGAGAAGGAGATCTGCAACAAAATTGTCTCAAAACTCTCAAGGATCAACCACAGAAATGGATTTATCCAGTAATTCAATTTGGCTCATTTCGTCAACCCTAAAAGCGTAAAAGGTATTTTCTACTCTTGAATCTCTCTCTGAATCTTTTGAAAGATGGCTACTCTGAATGTTGTGAAGATCACTGATAGGCCATGCCCTAAATTCAAGAAACATCCCTACAAATCCCTAGAAGTTGATCCTCTAGGTGCATTTTCTAGCATTCTGCATGGAGTTCTGCATGTAGAAGATATTAAGGTTTACATACACGCAAACATTGAAGAATTTGGGGAATCCAAGCTGATGGATATCTACCACAAGGAACTAATAGATGAATCACTTGAACTTAAACCCTAATACAAGGCCATCCGGGATAAGTATTTCAGATAGTGCATCCATTTCCCCTATTTGCAGAAGATAAGTGGGTCCGGTATGTTTTGAGCAGAGTACATGACAACTTCATGTGGTTAAATAGACCATTTAAGATCACAAAAGATGCTATTAGGGTGGTAACCGATTTGCACTCATCTAGAGGGTTACCTGTTCTCAAATCGGTCAAAAACCAAACTGTGAGTGAGGCTACCAGATCAAAATTTGACAAGAGAGCAATGACAATAGAAGATATCACTGATCTGGATATCAAGTTTGCCTCCATGATAATTGGTTACAAGATATATCACTCTAACAGGGAAAATTCAGTACCTGGAACTACAATTTACACTGCTTATCAGATGCTAAGAGAAAATGTTGACTATGACCTTTGTGAGCTTCTCCTGAACCAATTGTTAGAGAATTTGTAGAAAATAAAGAAGGATAAAAAGAATTCATTTTAGTACAGTGGCCTGATACTTTGCCTATTCTTCTACTATATGAATGAGCTACCCAGAACCAGTGGCTGGATATGGCAAAATGATAGACCAGTAACCATACAAATAAGAGATTATTTGCATGGAATTAGTGATGCCAAGGTATAGAATATAGCACCCTGGGGCTACTTCAAGAACTTTCAGAGTATGATTCAAGCTAGAGAAAGAATCCCCCAATCATTGGTTGAGAAGTACAAGGATACGATGTGCTTTATGGTAGACACTGATCAATGCCTAATGGAGGCAGTGGAACCGAGAATAGTGTGGATCATGCCAATGGGGTATGAGGTTGATGAGAAAATCCTAGAGCTACACATCCAACACTTGCTGAGTCAACCCAAGGACCCTAAGGCAGAAAGGTTTGGAACCTTCCAAGAGCTAAGTGTAAAAGTTCATGTTGAACTAAGACAGCCTGAGATCAAGAGAAAAATAAGAAGAGAAGTAGAAGAATTCACCAAAAGGCATGGAATATCAAAGGAGGTAGTTGATGACAACAGAGAGAAGGTGGAAAGGGCAAAAAAAGAAAGGCAAGAAACAGAAAAGGCTCTGGTGCAAGCCCCCTCCCGAACCAAATCCTCCAAAAGCTCTACACCTGCCACCTCCAAGAGCTAAAAAGCATCAAAACTAGAAGCCCAGACATCCAGAAGGGGAGAGAAGAGAACCAAGAAAAAGGCCATAAGGTCCTATACAAGTCAAAAAGATGATGAAGAGATTGAGTTAGATGAGGAGGTCAAGAAAATGAAGAAGAAGAAGAAAGTATCTAGTGAATCCTCTACCAGTCAAGGCAAAAGAATTTGTTGAAAAGCCTACTCTCTGCATTGATGATATCATCAAATCAATCACTATGGATGGGAACCTGAAACCAATGACTAAATTTTATGATGAATATAATGAAGCTGACCAAAAGATTTTGCAAGATGCTACAGTCAGATATCTTAACATCTATAATAAAGAATTCATTGAGATCATATCTCTAATTCCCAAAAGCTTGGAGAAGGAACTTGAAATAAGAAAGAACAATGCTAAGGAAAAGGACCTAGAGATCTGGGAACAAATAGCTATTCAGCTCTATCCTTCCATCACTCCTAAACAACTGAACATAATATTCAAGGTTTGTAAGGATGAGTTCCAAAGCAAAGCCAGAATGAACAAGCTTATGCTTGGAGAGACTAATCAAGTGGCTAAAGAGACTGAAGACATCCTCCAGAATGCCTATAAAGATTCAATATTCCTGTTATAGAGGATTTAGGTGATGAACCCTCTGCCATGGATGACAAAGAATAATGTACTGAGATAGTTGCAGAAGAGACAAAAGAGATGGATAAAGAGAAGACTAAGGACTTAGATTCCTCTATTCCAGAAGAGGAAGTCCATGGAGAAGTAGACACCTCTCTTCTGGATCCCCCTACAGACTCCAAAATTGAAGGGAAAGAAAGAAGAGAAGAGAGCATTAATCAAGGAGAAGAAGTGAAGGGAAGAGAAGAAGGTTAAACAGAGAAGACCACAAGTGATAGTGCTGAGGCTGCATAAGGGAAGAAAACTCTGTCTCTAGCAAGAGACACTATAGAAGCAGTCAAAGACTTCTTGACAAAAGAAATGATGGAATTAGATGAACTGGAGCTACTTCAAGGACCATTCAATTTTGATTCCCTATCTCCGGTCTAGACAATGAAGGTAGCATCTTTTGTTCAAGCCAAAGCAAAAGAAAAGCTTCTGAAGTCTCACATGGAAGACTATGAGCTAATAGAAATTGCATCTAGTGTGCTAGAGAAAATCATGCCATCCTTCCAAAAGGATCCTTCAGCCTCCACATCCGGTAATCTAAAGTCTCTTGTTAATTCTGTTAATACACATTTTGACTCTTTAGAGAAAGCAGCAGAAGAGAAAGTCTGAAAAGAATTTTTGGGTAAGAGATTCTTTGAAGTACAAGGGCTAATAACAAATGATAGGAGAACTATGGATATTGGGATAAAAAGCTTAGAAAATGCTCTTAAAGATGGAAGAGAAATATATAAATTTTATTTATCTTGGTCTAAAGTGACAAAGGATATTGAGAAGAAAGTGAAGGAGCAAGAGGATAAACTGTCAAGTGTATCTCAAAATTTTGATCCTCTCACCACATCCATAATAAACCAGGAATGTCAGACTATTACCATTCTAAATGAACTAAAGAAACTTGAAAAGGAAAGGAAGAATATAATAAGTAGGATGGGTGAACTTAGAGGGATAATTATCCCTAAATTAGAGGCCATGCATGAGGCACTAATAAATGTTCAGACCATAGCCTGGACCAGCGATCTGACAAATCTAAAGAGGGCAGAAGCATTTGCATTCCTATTGAGTGGTCACATCTCAATTTTGGATAGGATGAAGCAGAGTTGGATGACAGAATTTGTCCATTTGAAGACAACTTTTGCAGATATACTTTAGTATATGTAAGTATAACATGTATATACTTATGCGGCTAAGTATAGTTGGATTTTTGGGAATTTTGTTCTGTGGATTCTACTCTTTTCCATTGATGTCAAAGGGGGAGTGAGGAGCAGTGAAAAATGAGGAATCTAGCTAAGGGGGAGCTCTAGAAAAGTGTACTTTAGAACAAAGCATCAGCCAAGGGGGAGTGTAGTGTGACACTTAGTCATTTTTCACTAAGTGTTGTCATCAATACCAAAGGGGGAGATTGTTGGCAAGAGACACTGTGTGGCTTCATGAATGTTGTCATTGATGGCAACAAAGTCCATCCCACACATCTGCATGACATGGTATGTCTATACCAGAAGTCAGATTGAAGAGTATTTTGGTTCGGTGACCAAGAACAGAGCATACAGCAAGGTCTGACAATCAAGTCCAGATCTCTCAGAGGAAGTATCTCAGTAAAGTACAGACTTGGGGAAGTCAAGAGGAGTAGCATGAATGATACATTCCATATATTGAGCCTCCGGTGAGGAAAGAGTGAAGAGATATGAGCACCTAAGTGTTGGGTTCCTGTTTGGCAAAGTAGACTAAGGAAGAACTAACCGGCAAAGCATCAGACCTTAATCTAGATGAGAAAATGATGGTGATCAAGTTTCTTGAGAAATCATTCATGGTTAGCCGACATGATTGATGACTTCTATAAGTATCTCTTTGGTACGTATCACTTAGTATGCAAGGATTCAGCTGACATATCAAAGTTTGGAAAAATATTGAGTATTCTGGATGCCAACTAGAAAGATGATGAAACCCTTGGTGTAGATATATATACCAGATGAATTTAGATGTGAAGGTGTGTGTGGTGTGTAGTGGAGTGTGAAGAAAAGAAGAGAGCAGTGTGGAAGCAGTAATACAGGTCTGGTATGTGATAGGACAGTAGCACCAAAGAAGAGGAAGAATGAAGTGCAGTAGATCAGTATATTAAGCCTAACCGGAACTGAACCTCAACATATGTTGATGCTTCTCATCAGTTCAAGTATCTTGTTACTTTATTTGTACCTTGTAGATAGTGAGTCTCTTGTAGGCAGTGAACCTCTTGTGAGCAGTGTGATCAAGCAATGAGCCCTAATTGGCAAGTGCCATTTTGTACTATCTTATTCTTTTAACAGAGAATACAATCTTGGGTTAGTCAGCCCATGGTTTTTCCCTTAACAGGGTTTTCCACATCAAAATCATTGTGTTATGTGTATTGATGTTATCTCTTCTTTCATGGTTATGTTTTCTTATATGATTTGATGTTGCACTAATTGTTAAAGAAGGCAGAAAGTTGAAGTAATTAAGATAATTGATTCACCCCCCCTCTTAGTTATCAACATCTTCCTCCATGTATTGACATGTATCTGTGAGCTTATGATGCTATCTCAAGCTCGAGTCTTGTATGGGAGGAACTAAATCTAGTGGTTTTGCAATAGGCCTACGTGTTCATTGATTATGTTAACAAAGTCAAGCAAGATATGATTGCAAAGTCTCTATCACCAAATACAGGGGTAGCTGATAATGAACAAGTTGTTGTAGATGGAAAGGATGTGAGCATTCATATGATCCAGACACAATGTTAATTGATGATTGTGTGTGGAGAAGGGTGGAGGAAGGTGTTGGTGTAGCGTATGACAATGATTCAAATGAAAATAGTAGTGACTGCAGCTACCTTCGATTGGATCAGTCATCAATGGATGATGAAGATGAGAAAATCAATGATAATTTCCAATTTGGTGAAGAAAGTTTTGACCCTACTACCTATTGTAGTATTGTAGACCGTCTGGAAGGTATGTATGTAAGTGAAACATTGAATGACTCAGCTCATGTATCTGATTATGAAGAGCGTGTATATATTGATGAAGTAAATAATGATGAAGAGATTGAGCATAAGGGACAATGCCCTTTATGAGGAGCATGCAAGTCTATCAGATAGCACAATTTGTGATTTTCATTGGTGCATGGATAATCCTTGTTTTGAAGATGACTTTGGGCTCAATGAATTTGAGCTACCAACTTTGGAGGCAAAGAGTTTTATGATGTATGACATGGCTACCTATGGACACCAAGTGGATAGAGAGGGAATACAAAATGATCTTAAGGGTGAACAAGAGACTGGTCTCTTGTTTAGTGTGTTATGTTTATTTTCCCCTGATGATGGTATTGAGGCCATTGGAACTTGTTTGCATTAGGATGATGTGAATTATGCTTCATCTAGACATCATGAAGGCACTGCTACAGCTACAAGTGATTTTGAGGTTACTGTTTCCCATTATGAAGACTATGCTATAGATGATTTTCTAGAACTTTGTTTGGGACAGTTATCTCTTATTGATGTGGATCATGTTGAGAGCATATTTTTGAGCTCATTGGTTGGGCCTGATAACATTGAGGTTGGATTTTCTAGTGTGGGTCAAGTTTTTGATCTGTAGGGTGAAGAGGAGAAAATTATTGGTGATTTTCTTAGCAGCAAATTTTACACAGTAGTGTGTGCCAAGGAATCCAAAACAGAGAGGCAATTTGAAGATTGTGAGTCTTCACATGAAGTGCCTCAAATTTCTGATTTATATGCTAATGGTGCAGTTTTAATTTTGAGTCATACCTTTGATTTAGTCATGGAGGAGTACATTAGCATCTGTAGTAAAGTTGGGCCACAAAAATTTAGATAGTCATATGACATAGCCCAGCATGAGACCACACCCTAGGCTGGATACATTTCAGCTTGATAATTTTGTTCATGCTGATGTTTATACAAATCCATAAATGCATCATGCTAACATGTGAAACTTGAAGGTGAGTGCTTCTATGTGAGTCAACATGATGATGAGTCATATTATCTACAGTTGTCATGCCCTAGTAATATTTTTTTCCATTTTCAACATGACAATATGAATGTCTATATTTTGTATGTGCATGCATGGAGAATGTTTTTATTGCTGATGTTGGGTGATCAATGTAGAAAAAGATTGAGGGAGATCATCTCCTTCAATAGGCTAGTCTTTGACATAGACAAGTAGCTTCACGAATTTTTCTACAGGGCTGGCCTGCAGTGTCCTAAAGTTTGGATATAGTCATTTTTTACTATATGTTGTTTTGTAAATATGTTTTGTGTGTCCCTTTTGTGTTTTGTGTTTTGGTCTACCCGAAGTTATTATAAGGTTCTCGTTGTGCCACATTTGCCATACGTCCCCAACCAGAGCCAATGTTGGTGCACAAAAATGCCACTTTCTAAAATGCTTCATTTTACCCTAAAAAAACCCAAAAAATTCATAAAATTCCCCACTTTACCCAAAAATCAATCAAAACCCATCAATTATACCTAATTCAAGATTATCTTTCATGGGTTCCCTTCAAAAAAAATTCTAAGTAAAAATTCCCTTTTGTTCCTTGTGAAAATTCCTTCATTTTTGCCCTTTGTCAACAAACCGGTGAAATTCTAAAATTGTGAACTTGTTCACAAGTTCAAAATTTTTCCGGTTCACTGATAATAAGGTTCTCCAACAACTATACAGTGCAGGAAGGTAGGAATAAGGGTTCATCGGTGGAACAAAGGAATTAAAACACCTTTGTTGATGATTTGTCAAGTTTGCAAACTCGACACTTCACCAACAATAGGCTTCACCAACAAAAGGAAATGGAATAGGCACTCGTCCATATTGGAGAGGGACCAATCACTTTTTAAAATCAAACAAATCATTCACCTGTGGTTTAGGGGAAAACCATATTTCCTATGCATGTACATTCACACAGTTGAATAATCTTAATATAGAGGCCTATGCAGCCAGTTTGTCTTGACCTAGTGACAACTCTTGGGGTCAACTATACAATGGGTATGGTTGTATTTATTTATTTGTACTTTATTTCATGCCTCTAGGAATATCCCTCCTAGGTCTAGCTAAGCCTAAAGTGCGTAAGAGTATACCCACTCCTATTAGTTGGCCAAAATCTCCATTAACTTGTTGATAAACCTCTTCCTATCACCCTGACGATAATCCCTGACCTAGGTGATTTAGGAATGTTTTAGAGTTTTGGGTTGCAGCTATTTTGGGAACCAACACCTAGAATCAAGAAATGGTGTAAATTAAGTCAAAACACTTTATAGAGTTGTCACCATAATAAGTAACCTTCCCTCTTAATGCCACTACCACTAATAAATTCCAAGTTACAAGGACAACTAAACAAAATAATAATATCTCCAACCACCTACATAGGCATTCAAGTACCCATTATCAAGATGTTGGAGATCTGAGATTAATGCATAGGATTTGTAAGGTTAATATCACCTTAATCCTAATGTTCTTCCACTTGATATTATGCATTGAAATGACATAAATAGGAAACATAAAATGAATCATGTGCATGATATAGGGCCCATGGCCTCCCTACACCAAGAGAATGCATTCGTACACTCACGAGTTTCATAAGTGAATCTGCAACATTAACCAGAGTATCAACTTTTTAAATCACGACCTTGCAACTCTCCACCATCTCACAAAAGAATGATAGTAAACATCAATATGTTTCACACAATAATGGTACATGGGGTTCTTAGCCAAACATATAGCACTTTGATTCTCACATCTAATTTGAACCACCTTGTAATCAAAACTAGCTACTGAACACAATCTCTATAACCAAATTTCCTCTTTATAGGCATTTGTAACAAACTGGTAGTGGATAAAGCAACTATGGATGCTTCTTACTCATTTGGACCTTTGACTATCCAAGTCGCTTGCCCAATATGCATTAACAAATCCTTGTATGTCCAATAACTTGGCCACATCATTAAAACCATGATAAAATTTAAGCAATAGTTATAAGTTTATTATAAATATCTAAATACTCTCTTAACACAAGTCCAATGCTCTCTACTACCTTTAGACATAAACCTACTAAGAACTCCCATTGCTTGAGCAATATTCAGTCTAGTACAAAACATTGCATACATCAAGCTATAAATAATACTAGCATAAGGCACATTATAAATATGGGTATGTGCAGGATCATGATGGGCCAAACTATACCTCTAAGTGGCAATGAAAATACAAAAAATCAGACTTTATCAACTTCATGTAAAAATTTGAATGGATTATCTACACAATTTGAAAAAGACGTAAGAACAAAATTTGTAGAGAATTGAATCTAGTTTATAGGATACTATTTAAAAAAAAAAAAAAAACTAAATTTACTTAGTGAAAATTGAATATTTCAATGAACAGCTATTAAATTTTTTAGAAAAAAATAAAAAGTGGGTGTCTGTCCAGCCAACCTAACTATGAGTATATATATATATATATATTTGAAACTTTCAAAATAAGTAGAGGACTCATGTCCAAATGTGATGCATATTTATTTGAAATTTTTTTCCAATAAAATAATTAGTTATGACTTTTTTACTGTGACTTTTCTTAAAAACTAAAAAGTAATTTTCCAGCCAACCTAACTCGATAAAAAAAAATTGAAATTGAAAATTTTTTTAACCTATAGCCAGAAAAGCATAGAGTGTGACGCAAGTTTCAGATCTCAAAAAGGTGAAATGGTTTGAAAGTTATGGATGTTTTTCAATCAGTGTGTCCATCAGGATTTTAGAGACACGGTATATAGAAAATTATTAATAATTATTTAATAAAATGATAACCAAACAAATCTTATATTTTTAGAAAGCTAACAATTTTTTCTATAAACCCTTTTCGTTTTATCAATTTTGCATTAAAAAAAAGTCCTCAGCACGAAGGGTGAAGTTCGAAGAAGAGACTAAAACATGAAAACACGTTAGAATTCATGAAAAGTATGGGCTCTTATCAAGCATGCATAACCAAGAAGGTTGATATGTATTTTTCTTACATGTTTGTTGATCACATCTTATGAAACAGATGTTGCTTGGTGATAGTTCTAGGTTTAGTGAACAATATTCTCAAGCTTATTACAATTTTTACACTTGTGACCAAATTTGGTACCAAACCCTTTCACCTTTTCAATTAATCCTGATAGTGTTATCTCACTCCATGCAAATCAAACCAACATTAGGACCATGTGAATGAGATTAAAGATAGCCTTGAAATGTGAATCTTTGTATTGTTGACTATCCTTTTAGCATGACAATCCTTTAGGATCATTGTACCCAGGTGCAACAATCCTTCAATCTTCTTTTATTTATATTTCTTTCCTCTTCATACACAAGATTCTTGTGCCTTGTAGTCATGACAATCCACAAATCACCTAACTATCCTTAGTGAGGCTATATCTTATTTTGACAGTGATAGTCATCGTCCATTCACAACTCTCCTCTTTAACATAGATACCCTTTGCACATGTTTTGACTTCATGATTTTCCTTTTGTATGTTGTATTATGGTATGAAAATACTACGGCCCCTTCTTGATCCTCTTGTATAATGAAATTGAAGGTCGACACTTATGGTTACTCTTCTTTATTACTTGGTGATAATGAATCCCTAAGCTCATTTTTTATTGTATTGAAGCCAAATTTACCACTGTTGAGACAGTCAAAGTTGATTCTTGATCATGAATATTGCGAATTACTTCAAATATCCATGGACAATTTCAATTGTGTTTCTTAAGACACCCATGCCTTGATTATCCCTTGATGTTGGTCATGATTGTGCTTGGATGGCACTATAGTTTATAGTTAGATTTTTGCCACTAAAGTTTTCCTTTGACAAAGTCATATTTGTAGTCCACCTTTTGATGATGTTCAAACTTGATATAAACACTTATTCTTAACATAAGCAATACATTTCTCACAAATACCAATGCATTCTACTCATGAGGTTCATGGCACCATGCCTAAAGGTATGATAGTCAGCAGTGTACTATTATGGTAGCCTATGGTTGGTTTGACAATCTATAATAGTGATAGAATTCATGCCTAATAGTCCTTATCATTATTGTCATAATATATTTTACATTTGAGGCCTTGTCTACAACATACAAAGTTTACCTTTCTCACCCATACCTTCAATATATAAAGGACATTGATAGAGAATTTTTAATTTCCACTCAGTCAGTGCAATCTAGGAGAGGATAGATTGTCTAAAGTTGTAATCTATTTCCATTTACACTTTCCATAACTACAAATGCTTAGTGTTTATTCTCAACCCCGGTATATGAATAAAATGTGACCTATTGTTCTAATAGGCCTATAGGGACAAAGAGGTGATAAAGCCTTTAATTTTAAACATGACATGGTTTTGATAACTTCCCATATTGGTAAGGTCCTGGATGACAATCCTTTGATGCACCTAATTGTAATTGGTGTTATGATAGTCCTTGGTATCTTTTCATTTCTTTCTTGAATGGCCTGCAAATAAGACATAAGACCTATTAGATCCTTCATAAATAAGAATTCTCATACATTACATTTAAACTTAAACTCCCTAAACATCCATCAATCCATCCATTAATATCAAAATGCCATGAATATCCTATGATCAACCATTCTAATTCCTAGGATAGTCATATATTACAATTTTGCTTCTCTATACTAAAATAATAAAATGAATCCCTAGGTGGATTAGTGTGTAAACATTGAAATTAAGTTGATACCTAGGTGGATTAGTGTGTAAACATTGAAATTAGATGGTAATTCACAAGTTTATAGAATAATAAAATGAATCCCTAGTCTAGAATCCAAATGTACATAATAAAATAGATATCTGTTTTGTAGTAGTGATATGGACGTTGCAGAGTGTCCGTTGTAAAGAATTGGGATTTAAGAAACGGATATCTATTTTGTAAATGCAGAAAAAAGATAAAAGGAATATTTTTGGGCCCGACATCCACAACCAGAGACCCTCTGCTATCAAAATACTCGTGATTTCTAGCTATGACAGTGAAAGGAATATTTTTATGCACTTTTGGAGACACAATTTTCTTGTTACAATCATAAGGGTGATATTTTTGTTCCCCTAATGGGGAGCAATAGTCGTCGTAAAGCAAAAAGGAGGAGGAAAGTTACATTGGAGGAAATTGAAGCAATTAGGGAAAAAGATAGGGAAAGGAAGAGGATTGGAAGAGTGGGTTTGGCGGATGCTCATCAAGGTGAATCTTCTTCTTTACCATCTAATGACATGCAAATTGAAGATGTTAATTTTGATTATAATGAAATGTTAGATAAGAATGAAATTCACCATGATATTGCAAATGAAAATATTGAAAAATGTTATGAAACACCTATTCATAATAGCAATACCATGGACAAAGAAGAAGAAGAAAAATGAAGATGTGCACTTGAAGAAAGTGGATATGAACATCATGATGTTGAAATTGCACTCCATAATCCATTTGTTGATAAAACTAATGAGGTTGATAACATGGATGAAACAAGAACAATCAATGTATCTCCAAATTTCATAAGAAGAGAGGACATTTGTCAAGAAGAGAATAACCGTGATGAAATTGGAAAACACCCAAAACCCCCAAAATGGTTACTTGAAATTGATGAGAACATAATAGAAAAACTTGAAGGCAAGAGGTCATCACGAACAGTTCAGTTGTCGGCTACAAAACTCTTCAATGAATACTTTGAGAAGAAAACATTAACCGAACAATGCCAACTTTTTGTGCAATTATTAAAGATGTACAAAATGAGACCTTTACTAAAGAAATTAAAGATTTGGTTAAACAAAGTGTCTGATCGAAATAAAATTATTGTTAGAAGCCTTTTCAATGCACTCAATTCTATTAGAAAGACTAGCAAGGAGAAAGATAAAAGAGCTGCCTGTAGAGTAATAACAACCTCAATAGTAAGCAAACAATTAAGAAATGCTTGATTAATGAGGCAAACTTGTGTTGACTTAAGATTGAATCGTAAAACATTGTCAAAAGCACTAGCATTAAGATCAAGGCTAGATAGTCTTGTTGCCAATGATACTTGGGCTTTCAGTGGTAGGCTTCCACAAGTTGACAAGAAGCTAATTGATAGCACAAAGGAAGAAATTGAACGATTTTGGCACACTAACTCTAGGGTATCACCCAATGCAAAAGATGTTGTAAAGTTAAGAATTGGTGATAAAGACCGCACACCACATCCTAAACATTATTTGGAATGTAGCCAAACAACATTGTACAAACAATATTGTGAAACTCACCCAGGTATAACAATCTCACAAAGAGCATTTGAATCTCTTAAGCCATTTTATTGTGTTCCTCTTAAAGTCCGTAATACATGTTGTTGCAAATACCATGTAGAATTTTCTATGTACCATGAATTATAATGCAATATTCATTCTACTTTGCACACTAACGAAATGTTACAGGAGTGTGGTGCAATTCAACTACCAAAGTCATCTAGGGACTTATTGGATTTATTACTATGTATTAGAGATGATGGTTGCATGTTCTACAAGAATGATTGTTTAAATGAAAAGTGCTTACAATGTGGTGGGTTATCAAAGTTTGTATCATGCTTTCATGAGTGCAACAAGCATGATTTTGGAAAGAGAATGGTTGAGAAAAAGAGATATGAGACAGTGAAATACAATTTGAAAAGTGGAGGTGAAGGTTCTAGATGTGAGTTGATTGTAAGAGAGGTAAGTATTGCTGATTTTATTGATGATTTTAAGAAAAAACTTTTCTACAAGTATGTCAGACATAGCCACAGGTCTCGATGGTTAGATCAATAGTTCAGGATGTGTAAAGACTCTTTCCCGATTGGAACTATTGTCTCTGTAGTTGATTTTGTAGAAAACTATACATTGCAACCCCAAAATGAAGTTCAATCCCAGTACTACAATTCTATTCAGATTGCTATATTTGTTCACATCACATACAGACATGCCCCTGAGAGTACAGAAGAGAATAGGAAGATTGTCAGAGAATACCATTTTTACATGAGTGATGATTGATTTCATTCAACAGAGTTTGTGCAATATTGTTTTCAACAATTTTATGGGTTCTTGCAAGAAAAAGATATTAGAATGGATCAACATCTCATTTGGTTAGATAATTGCATTGGTCAATTCAAGAATGCTCATAATTTCTATTGGTTGAGCAAAATGCATGTAGAGAAGGGTATACCTCATATTTGGAATTTTTTTGAAGCCGGGCACGGAAAAGGTGAACATGATGGAGCAGGTGCATGCATGAAGACAGCTCTTTTTAAAGAACAACTAAAGATTAGAGGTGGTGCTACATTCAGTGATGCAGATTCCACTGTTAAGTGGTGTAACTATGCATTGTCACGAGGAGTGGTTCTTGATTCTGAAGTGCGCAGGTTCTTTTGGTTGGTTGATGATGGGATAGCGATAGAGAAATTGGAATGTCAGAGAATCAGTGAATCATCAAAGATGCATTCATTTCAAAGCTCAGATGCAAGTACATGGACTATTTGGACATGAGAATTAGCTTGTTTTTGTCAGAGTTGTATTAAATGTGATTGGAACAATTGTGAGTCAAGTGAGTGGGTAGATGCATGGATTCCACAATATTTAATCCCTTTATATGAAGGTCAATCATCTTCTGTCATTGACATGGAGAGCTCATTTGACTATGAACATCTTTCAGACCTTGTATAGCCAGGTCATGTTTATGCAGTTGTTGCACCAGATGGAAATGAAGAGAGGTCAGACTATTGGTTGGCACGATGTGTACAGGGAAGACAAAAGCTAACACAACCTATGACAGATGATGATGGGTTCACATATCCTACAGGATCAGTTGTTATTGGTGGGACTTGGTTACAAACATATATGATTAAAAAGAATGGCAACCCGGCCTTTGAAGACTTTGAGAAGCATAAAACCATATTGATGTATTCTCACCTAGTTGTAGCAACAAATGTCAAGTTACTAAAGCATCGTGGAAAACCAAAATCAAAAGAACTATGGACAATTAGTAATGTTGATCATGAAGCAATATTGGATACTTTGAAGGTAAGAGATGATCCCTTAGGTGCGCTTGGCTAGCATTTAAACTTCCAGATGGATAGGTATGACATTTTTTATCTTAACTTGTTCTTGTTTTTTCTATTTTTTAGAATTGTTTTATTAAAAATCTTGTTACTTTAACTATAATGCATGCTTTTGACTATACAAGACTGTGAATAAAGTTATTTTACATGGCATCGTAGATTATTTTGCATGGCATCATAAATTATTTTGTATGGCATCATAGGTTATTTTGACTATACTCAAGGTATGATTTTTAGTTCTCATTTGTATTTCTTAATATTGCACATTTGTACCTTTTTCTACACAAGGCATTCCATGAGATGACATGTATTGGATGTCTTTTGCTGAATAGTTCATGTGCCTTGTCTATGCTTTCACATACTACATACATGTGTCACATGGCAAATACAACTACAACATCTGACAAAATTCTCATTTCTTTGAGGTATTCCACCAAACAGTTCATGTGCCTTGCCTATGCTTCCTTACTTTGCATTCTTATAAAAGTCCTATAACAGTCATAATTAATCTTCATACTAATCTTGATAGTAATCTTGCCATCATTGTATTCCATGAGATAGTTTTAACTACAACAGTCCTAAAATAGTCCTAGAACAGTCCTATAATAAGTGCAACATTTAATGTACATATTTATGATATTCATGTTTACTTAAATTTGCTTGTTCATGCTTCTCACAGGACGTCACCTCCCCTACCCATCCAGCTCTACAGAAGAAGAGAGACAACAAATGATCAAGAGGGATCATCAATTGGCGGTAAGTGATTGATTACTTATGTCATGTTATATATTTTGAATATTAAATTATATATTAATGTGCACATTGTTTGATTGTATTAATAGGTGGAAATTCAAAAATCTCTATCGAGGAGGTCTAGTCGATGAGCGATAGAAGATGAGTCATTGACTGGTTCACCATCTTCATGGCCTAGCAAGAGCCATAGATTATTTGATAGCAATTCATAGGAGATTTGATTTTGGGACATTTTGTTACATATGCCTATTTAGCTTTGTAAACATACTTTCGTATGTTATCGATGTATATTGTTGTATATACCCATATGGTCTTATTTGTACATGCCTATATGGCTTGATATATACACTATACATTATTTTCATGATATTATGTGCATATATGTATATATAAGATCCTAATTTGGCACAAGTAGGGAGAATGCTTGCATAGGTTATGGAATCTGGTTTTAAACATTCCAATTGTATTTGCTTCAAAGTTTCTAAAGCCTTTTCAAAAAATCCATTTTGTGCATATCTTGCAATCATTGCATTCCATGAGATAGCATCTCTTTGAGGTGTCATGCCAAACTATTCACATGCCTTGTCTATGCTTCCACACTTTAGATTTACACCCGCCAATTACATTTTCTTAACATTTCCTTTCAATCCTTATCAAAAATTCCATTTTGTGCACATATTACAATCATTGCATTCCTGCATTTACAACACATGATTAAATAAGAAGATGCATATTTACAACACTTAAGACCTTCATGAAATGATACATTAGTTTTTTGATATTCAATCATGCATTGGAGATCTTCAAAGTGTTAAAGATGTTTGAAGTGATGAAGAAACTTATTATTTTGATGTATTTCAACTCCAAACTTCTGCCTAGAAGTGAAGGCACTAATCCTTGATCAAACTAACCTAAAAGTGCGCCTTGGTACTTAGGGCACTAGATTATAATTGATCAACCTAAAATGTGCGCGTAAGGCTAGATAGTGAATTGAAAGGATAAAATGCATCATCAAAGGAGTTTATAGTTATTGAAGGCATCAAATGATGGCTTGAGTCTCTACACCATCAAATGTGCACCTAGATTAGTGAGGTGCCACTTCATATCTCTATGACTCTGGATATGCACCTTGATAATGAATATAAGGCACCAATTATTGAATAAACAACCTAGAATGATTGCCTTACTATTTTAGGTGCTAGTTCATGCTTCTAGAACACCAAAAGTGCACCTCAATGTTGAGGTGCTAGCTCTTGCTCAAGCAACCTTGAAAGTGTGCTTTCACAAGGAGGTTAAAATGTATTATCAAGGGATTAAGTTGAATCAAGGAATCATCATTGAAGACAAGTAAAACATGACTGTGAATGAGGCACACTTTTCATCATCTCTAACCTCACAATTGTGCCTTCCATTGGAAGCTCATATTGTGCCTAAAGGAATGGTAATGAGATATCATCCATGTCAATGATTGAGAATGTGTCAACTGGAAAATATTTTTTGTTCTGCTCATCGTGGGGCCAAACGGACTACACCAACACATCAGGGTGGGTAGATAAATGCTAGGGGAGGTCTCATTTTGTGCACCAAGTGTCCCAGTCATTTCGGGCAAGAGGCTACCAGCAAAGTCCCTTAAGATCCCTGAGACCAAAAAACTGCCAAACTTTGACGAAGCAGTTCTCAAAATTAGTGAGAGCTGGGAATGTTTTGTTTGGACCTACAGGTGCATGTGACATTCTTCCACAATAACCTCTCTCCTTTTTGGTCAACTCCATTCCGTTTGACCGTGCCGAAATCAAACACATTGTTGCAAAATGCTTCAATTTGATGCAGAGGAAAGGTGCTAGGTGTGACATTTTTCATTACATAGCTCGTGGGGTTGAACAGACTGCACCAACACATCAGGGTGGGTGGGTAAATGCTAGTGAAGGTCTCATTTTGTGCGCCAAGCATCCCAGTCATTCTGGGCAAGAGGCTACCGGCAAAGTCCCTTAAGATCCCTGAGACCAAAAAACTACCAAACTTTGACGGAGCAGTTCTCAGAATTGGTGACAGCTGGGAATGTTCCATTTGGACCTACAAGTGCATGTGGGGCTGTCCACAATAATCTCTCTCATTTTTGGTCAACTCCATTCCATTTGACCGTGCCAAAATCAAACGCATTGTTGCAAAATGCTTCAATTTGATGCAGTGGAAAGGTGCTAGGTGTGACATTTTTCATTCCATAGCTCGTGGGGTCGAATGGACTGTGCCAATGCGTCAGGGTGGGTGGGTAAATGTTAGTGGAGGTCTTGTTTTATGCGCCAAGAATCCCAGTCGTTCGGGCAAGAGGCTACCAGCAAAGTCCCTTAAGATCCCTGAGACCAAAAAACTGCCAAACTTTGACGGAGCAGTTCTCAGAATTTGTGATAGCTGGGAATGTTCTATTTGGACCTACAGGTGTACATGGCATCTATCCACAATAACCTCTCTTATTTTTGGTCAACTCTATTCCATTTGACCGTGCCGAAATCAAACGCATTGTTGCAAAACGCTTCAATTTGATATAGTGGAAAGGTGCTAGGTGTGACATTTTTCATTCCATAGCTCGTGGGGTTGAACGCACTACGCCAACACATCAGGGTGGGTGGGTAAATGCTAGTGGAGGTCTCATTTTGTGCACCAAGCGTCCCAGTCATTCCAAGCAAGAGGCTACTGGCAAAGTCCCTTAAGATCCCTGAGACCAAAAAACTGCCAAACTTTGACAGAGCAGTTCTCTGAATTGGTGATAGCTGGGAATATTTTGTTTAGACCTACAGGTGCATGTGGGGTCCGTCTACAATAACCTCTCTTGTTTTTGGTCAACTCCATTCTGTTTGACCATGCCGAAATCAAACGCATTGTTGCAAAATGCTTCAATTTGATGCAATGGAAAGGTGCTAGGTATGACATTTTTCATTCCATAGCTTGTGGGCTCGAAAGGACTACATCAACACGTTAGGGTGGATGGGTAAATGCCATTGGAGGTCTCATTTCTTGCGCCAAGCGTCCCAGTCGTTCCAAGTTGTAAGCTACCGACAAAGTCAAAAGTTGCTAGGATTGAAATTTTGCATTCTACAGGTCCTGGGGCCCAACAGATTGTGCCAACACATCAGGGTGGGTGAGTAAATGCTAGGGGAGGTCTCGTTTTATGTACAAAGCATCCCAATCCTTCTGAGCTGTAAGCTACCGGCAAAGTGACTTTACCGGTAGCTTATATCTTGGAATGACTTGGATGCTTTACACACAAAATGAGACCTCCCCTAGCATTTACCTTGCCCACTCTGACATGTTGGCATAATCCATTCAGTCTCAGGACCTGTGGAATGCAAAATTTCAATCCTAGCAACTTTTAACTTTGTCAGTAGCTTACAGCTCGAAACAACTAAATGCTTGGTGCACGAAACGAGACCTCTAATGGCATTTACCCATCCACCCCGACGTGTTGGCGCAGTCTATTCAACCCCATGATCTATGGAATGAAAAATGTCACACCTAGCACCTTTCCACTACATCAAATTGAAGCATTTTGCAACAATGCATTTGATTTCAGCACGATCAAACATAATGGAGTTGACCAAAAATGAGAGAGGTTATTATGGATGGATGTCACGTGCACTTGTAGGTCTAAATAAAACATCCCCATCTATCACGAATTCTGAGAACTGCTCTGTCAAAGTTTGGCAGTTTTTTGGTCTCAGGGATCTTAAGGGACTTTGCCGATAGCCTCTTGCCCAGAATGACTGGGATGCTTGGCGCAAAAAATGAGACCTCCACTAGCATTTACCTACCCACCTTGACGCATTAGTGCAGTCCATTCAACCCCACGAGCTATGGAATGAAAAATGTCACACCTAGCAACTTTTGACTTTATCGGTAGCTTACAGCTCGGAACGACTGGAATGCTTGGCGCACGAAATGAGACCTCCAATGGCATTTACCCATCCACCCTGATGCGTTGGCATAGTCTGTTTGACCCCATGAGCTATGGAATGAAAAATGTCACACCTAGCACCTTTCCACTGCATCAAATTGAAGCATTTTACAATAATGCATTTGATTTCGACACGGTCAAAAAGAATGGAGTTGACCAAAGGTTATTGTGTATGGATGCCACGTGCACTTGTACATCCAAACAAAACATTCCCATCTATCACGAATTCTGAGAACTGCTCCGTCAAAGTTTGACAGTTTTTTGGTCTCAGGGATCTTAAGGGACTTTGCCGGTAGCCTCTTGCTCGGAATGACTAGGACACTTGGTGCACAAAAAGAGACCTCCACTAGCATTTACCCACCCACCCCGACGTGTTGGCATAGTCCGTTCAACCCCACAAGCTATGGAATGAAAAATGTCACCTAGCAACTTTTGACTTTGTCGATAGCTTACAGCTCGGAACGACTAGGATGCTTAGCGCTTGAAATGAGACCTCCAATGGCATTTACCCATCCACCTCGATGCATTGGCACAGTCCGTTTGACCCTACGAGCTATGGAGTGAAAAATGTCACACCTAGCACCTTTCCACTGCATCAAATTGAAGCATTTTGCAACAATGTGTTTGATTTCGGCACAGTCAAACATAATGAAGTTGACCAAAAATGAGAGAGGTTATTATGGATGGATGCCACATGCACCTGTACGTCCAAACAGAACATTCCCAACTATCACGAATTCCAAGAACTGCTCTGTCAAAGTTTGACATTTTATGGTCTCAGAGATCTCAAGGGACTTTGTCGGTAGCCTCTTGCCCGGAGTGACTGGGATGCTTGGCGCACAAAACGAGACCTCCACAAGTATTTACCCACCCACCCTGACGTATTGGTGCAGTCCATTTGACCCCATGAGCTATGGAATGAAAAATGTCACACCTAGCACCTTTCCACTGCATCAAATTGAAGCATTTTGCAACAATGCGTTTGATTTCGGCACGGTCAAACGGAATGGAGTTGACCAAAAATGAGAGAGGTTATTGTGGATAGATGCCACATGCACCTGTATGTATAAAAAGAACATTCCCAACTATCATGAATTCTGAGAACTACTCCGTCAAAGTTTGATAATTTTTTGGTCTTAGGGATCTTAAGGGACTTTGCCGGTAGCCTCTTGCCTGGAATGACTGGGATGCTTGGCACACAAAACGAGACCCCCACTAGCATTTACCCACCCACCCCGACGCGTTGGCATAGTCCGTTTGACCCCATGAGCTATGGAATGAAAAATGTCACACCTAGCAACTTTTGACTTTTAACTTTGAGTTTTTTATGTTTATAATGTGCCCCCAGTGTCCTTATTGGCCTTATTGGCACCTAAAACACAAGAAAGTAGATTCCACCAGCTTTCAATTACAATTGTTTTCAGGCCCTAACACATCCATACAGGGCTGTACTAAACAAAGAAATAGCATGGAAATAGTAAAATCTACAAAAACAGAGTTTCTTGACATTAATTTCATTCAAACTTGTCTTCAATTCATCTTCAAAATGTTTTCAATACATCTCCAATGCCTTTTCCACGAAGGTTTATGCATATTTATACATGATTTGAGGGAAATCAATAGTCTCCAACTGACTCTTGAGTAATTGACTGTTCATCTTCCATACTTTTGCATTTTTTTTATATTTTTCATATGACAACTTTGACATATTTACAAAATTTGACAAGATGAAGACTAAATACATGATGAAATGGTTTATCATGACCTTATTAGATTTCAAGCTACTATGCTTTATTAGGGCATATAAGGAAATTTGTCATATTGGTTCTATTGATTCTATTGATCTAAAACCATTCTCAATGCTAAACATATCATCAATAGACTAAAGAACTATCATCATAATGTATGGCATCATGGGAAGTATCATGACATGCACATAAGGAATTTAAATTATATTGTATATCAAGGTGTATATATATTAAAATGTAGTCCATAATGGTAGACATATACAAAAATTTGGCAAATATGCCAACTCAAAACATTTTTTACAAAATGTGGCATATGCCATGTCTCAAAATCTATATACAATCTACATGCCAAATAGCTACATCAAATACTACAAGTCCACTTGACCCTCAATCTGTGATGGATCTTGAAAAAGTGTCCTCTTTGTACCAAAATGTCTAGTAATTGATGGAGGTGAAGTTTCCTGCATTAACAAGTCAAAACACAAATTTGATTAATCTCTTCAATGGTAAATAAAAATAAGTTAATTTTAGTAAATAGATTCTTATCTACTACAATTAAGAACTTTCATTTATTAACATACATCTAAATCACTACAATCAACTATAAGACCGCTAGTTAAACTATCAATTATTTACAAAAATTCAATTCAATTACCTTGACTCTATGTTGTTGTTCAGACAATCGTTCTGCAAATGATTTTCTCTTAAGATGATCAGGTGTCCTAGTGAAGCATGATGGCAAAGGTGGCACATCACTCACATTCTTAAGAGACTACATAAAAGGAAAGTAACATTGAAATAAATTAATATATAATTATTAAACAAAATAGGAAATGCACTACACAAAAACTTCTCTACTAGAAAACAAGCACATACCACCATCAAGGCCTCCTACATCAATTGAGAAGGACAAGAATGTAAGACTCTAAATGACTATAATCAAATATTTAAGTTTTCTAAATTATCAATTAAAGTACAATTCAATCAAATTACCTCCACCCTTTGTTGGCGTTGAGAAAGCCGTTCTGCAAATGATAGTCCCTTCAGTCGATCAGGAGTTTGAGAAAAGACTATTGGCAAAGATGCCACATCATTCACATTTTTGATTGACTATAAAATAAAATTAACATCAAGATATAAATTAATATATAATTACTCACAAAGAAATAAATGCATAAAAAAAAGTTGATGTGTAGAACAAATTATACCGGCAAGTCCAAGCCAAATTGGATGATAGACAAAGTTCCGTGATGAACTTCTATCAAATCCTCCTCTGTCAACAACTATTATCCCACTTAGATACATTAGTACTAATAAATTTGTTTATATATTCAAATGGAATAGACCATAAAATTTAACTTTAAATTTTACCTGCATAAAAGATTGCTCATGCATTTCTCCTTCTCTATGGTTCACTAATCCGGTAGCTTCTACTCTTGTCCCTAACCCCTCAGCTTGAGTTTTGGACCCCATTGCCTCATCTCATGAATGCAGATCATACTCTGATGTGTTCAACGGTGGCTCATTACTCTCCATAATGACCTAAGCATAAATGATTGCAAGAAATGCAATGATGGGGCACACATACATGTGTGGACGACGATGGTCTAGTAGAACTAGGTGATCCAATATCATCACCTTCATCATGTGCTTGTGCAAACTGAGATATCTGTATAATCAAATGCTCAGTCAAAGAGTGTATGGCACTAAGGCCCTATTGTGTGGCATTTGCAACAACGTTTGGGTGTTGCATTGAGGGTGGAAAAGGGATAGCAGGATGGGGAATATAGGGACCTTGTACTTGTCTAATTGCCCCAGGTCTATCTTGAGGCATTCCCTTGCCCACTCCTTGAAACTCTCTAAAATCAAAATAATTAACATGTTGACCCATGACGAACTCTGCATAGAGTTTACGAAGGAAATACAAAGGCACACCTAAATTGTTGTTGGGTGGTTTATCAAAAACCATCCACCAATGATCCCAAAAGTTCTGACTAATGCCCCCATGAATACACCATTTGATTGAAAACTTGGGCTTGTGGACATTAACATGTAATTTGGTTTTAGAATTGACAAAGTGTTGGGCTAACATAGTTTTTGTAATCTCTATATCTTTGACTTCATCATATGACAAACTATTAGCATATTCGGCCTTCTTGGCTTCTCGCCATTGCCTAAATGATTCATGTTGGGTTGACAAGGTTTGAACATGATTAATGATTCCCTCTAAATTCGATGTCATTGTAGACAATTGAGGGTGGCGGCGATACATTTCTATGATCCTACTTATATGATCAATATTTCTTTGAATATTCTCTTCTATTGTTGGAGGGGGAGGGTTTGGTGGTGGAGGGTTTGGGTTTTCATTTTGTGCATCCATTTTACCTAATTAAATTATAAAACATACCCACTTAGCATAAAAAACCAAAAAAATTGCTTGAATATACAAAACAAACAAAAAAAATGCGAAAAATCTTACCTTTTTGGATCGGATATCCGTTCTTCACCTCTGATATCCGTTCTTCAAAGATGAGACTACATTTTGCAAGCCATGGGTTTGCAAAAATGCTGTCTTTTTAGCTTTTTATGTTTTCCAAAACAGATATCCATTTTTTTTCTCTATTGTTTTCATTGTCTTTTATTTTAGTATTTTAGCATTTTTAGCATTTTAGTATTTAGGCATTTTAGCTATAAAATACAATCCAAATTTTAGAAAGACTATATCATATGAAAGGAGAGATTTTGGACAAACTATCAAAATTTATATAGGATTATGATGATATATATATTTAATTTTTATATGATTTACTTATACTAAGGTATCTCATAGTATTTTAAAGGCACTTTTGATTAGATAATTGTCAGAAAAAAATTGTAAAAGCAAGTAGTTTTGACCTGTAAATTCTAACAAATCATTTCATGTTTAACTTACATATTAGATGATATTTGTGTCAACAATTGAGATCAAACTTGTGACACTCAGGATCGAACTCTCATTTTTCTATACCTATTCAAATTCCAAGACAATCATTGGATTGATGTGATTTATTTTCTAAAGGTGACAAATCAATTTAGCACATCCTCAACATCATTGGATTGATGTCAATAGAGAGAGCAAGATAGAGAGAGGGAGATATCTATAGAAAGGTAGATACATGAGAGAGGTAGATACAGGTTAGGGGTTAGGGATTAGGGCCATTATTTAGGGTTTATGGATTTAGAGAGAGACTACTTTTGACATGCAACCGTAAACCCTAAATAATGCCCCTAAACCCTAAACCCAAGTAACCCTAAATAATTCCCCCAAATCCTAAACCCTAGCCCCTAAACCATAAACCCTAAATAATTCCCCTAAGCCCTAAACCCTAAACCTAAGAAAGGGAGTCCTAGTTTTCTTATTTCCATTTCCTTCATCGATAAGGGAGAGGGAAAGATAGAGGGGAGAGATAAGATATATAGGAATGATAGGGGGAGAGAGGCAAGAGATAGAGAGATTGGGAGAGATGGCTAGGTACAGAGAGATAGAGAGGAGACAAAAAGGTAGAGATAGAGGAGATGAAGGGGAGAGATAGGGAGATTGAGAGTTAGAGAGATGTCCAAAGAGACAGGGAGATAGAGGAATGATAGGGGAGAGAGAGGCAAGAGATAGGGAGAGAAAGATATAGGTAGAGAGAGAGAGGAGATAGATTGGGAGAGATACAGGAGACAAAGGGAGAGATAGGGAGATAGAGAGTGAGTGAGATGTCTAGAGAGATAGGGATAGAGATTGAGACCTGTGGAGGGATGATAGAGAGAAAGAGATAAGGGAGAGATAGGAATATAGAGGTGGAGGGATATTAATTTTAATGACCTCCAAATTTTCCATAAATTCTTCTCCACTAAACCCTAGACCATCACCCAAATCCTTACTTTCCTAATAAAATCCCTTCCCCAAACATCATTTGATCATGTGACTCCTTCCATCACTAGATAGGTGCCCAAGTACTTTCCATTATTCATCTAATACTGTAATCTCAATGTCATAGCTCACATTCCCACACCTACATTCATAGACTCCATTCCCCCTATTGACACCATTGTTGATAATCATTATATAAGGACACTCCCTTGAATAATAATTAAAGCATGGATTATCCCATATCCCCATCTTACACTTTCCTCACCTTTGAACCCTTAGAAGATGCCATTTAGCTATCCCCACCATTACCAATCACACTTTCTAGCAATCCCACATAAGACACCTTACCCATCACTTCACCTAGGTCATCACCAATTAAATCACCTCATTACTCCATTCAACCATACCCATACCACCCCTTTCTCACTCCATAACCTGTATTAATGCATGATTAAACCTAACCCCTAACCCCTAAACTCTAAACTTGAGAAACCATAAACCCCTAAATCCTAAACACTAAACCCAAGAGACCTTAAACCTCTATCTCCCTATCTCACTATCTCCCCATCACTATCATTCCTCTACCTCTCAATCTCTCTCCCTATGCTTTGGCCATGTCCCTCACTCTATATCTCCCTGTTGGTCCTCTCTCTCTAAACACTGAACCCTAAACCTCTAAACCTTAACCCCTAAACCATAAACCCTAAATGTGAGCAACCCTAAACCCTATCTCCTATCTCTATCATCCCTCTACCTCTCAATCCTTCTCCCTGTTTCTCTGGACATCTCACTCACTCTCTATCTCCCT
Organism: Cunninghamia lanceolata; assembly: GCA_027924645.1. Lineage (NCBI taxonomy): Eukaryota > Viridiplantae > Streptophyta > Pinopsida > Cupressales > Cupressaceae > Cunninghamia > Cunninghamia lanceolata. The sequence goes on along the minus strand of BSBN01000553.1, from coordinate 16,096,652 downwards.
ATCTCTCCCCTTTGTCACCTCTATCTCTCCCTATCTGTCTCCTCTCTCTTTCTATCTAGCTATCTCCAAAACTAAGAAACCCTAAACCTAGGTACACCCTAAATCTAATCAACTCTAAACCTATATATCTCCCTATCTCTCCCATATCTCCCTATCTCTATCATCCCTCTACCTCTCTTGATCTCTCTCCCTATGTCCCTGGCCATGTGCTTCACTCTTTATCTCCTTATCTCTCTCTTTGGTCTCCTCTCTCTATCTCCCTATCATTCCTCTCTCTCTATAAACCCTAAATCCAAAACCCTAAACCTCTAAACCTAACCCCTAACCCCTAAACAATTTAAATCCTAAACCCTAAATAATGCCCCTAAACCCTAACCCCTAACTCCTAAACCTGAGAAACCCTAAACCCCAAACCCCTAAACCCCAAACCCCTAAACCCTAAACCCAAGTAACCCTAAACCACTATCTCCCTACCACCTTTGTCCCTCTACCTCTCAATCTCTCTCCCTATGTCTCTGGCCATGTCCCTCACTCTCTATCTCCCTATCTCTCCCCTCAGACTCCTCTATATCTCCCTATCATTCCTCTCTCTCTATAAACCCTAAATCCAAAACCCTAAACCTCTAAACCTAACCCCTAACCCCTAAACAATAAATCCTAAACCCTAAGTTATAATGCCCCTAAACCCTAACCCTTAACCCCTAAACAATAAATCCTAAACCCTAAATTATAATGCCCCTAAACCCTAACCCCTAACCCCTAAACTTGAGAAACCCTAAACCCTAAACCCAAGTAACCATAAACCACTATCTCCCTATCTCTCCCCTATCCCCCTATCACCTTTGTCCCTCTACCTCTCAATATCTCTCGCTATGTCTCTTGCCATGTCCCTCACTCTTTATATCCCTATCTCTCCCCTCAGACTCCTCTATATCTCCCTATTGGTCCTTTATCTCTCTCTAAACCCTAAACCCTAAACCTCTAAACCTTAACCCCTAACCCCAAAACCATAAACCCTAAACCCTAAATAATGCCCCTGAACCCAAGCAACCCTAAACCTCTCTCTCTCTCTCTCTAAACTGTAAACCCTAAACCCCTAAACCTGAGCAACCCTAAATAATTCCCCTAACCAACCTCTAAACCACTTCTCTATATAGGTGCAACTAATACCACTTTTTCATTGTTTTCCACATTTAATTATATTCTTTTCCATTTTCCAAGTCCTACATGTGTCAAAGGTCTATTTTTTATCAAGTTTTTAGTCTAATTGTTAGTCCCAGCTCTCATGGTTATTAAAATGTTAGTATAGTTAGATTTATCCTTCGGTAACATTAATTTACACATTGTTGCACAAACAACCACACTGAAACATAACCTTACCTAATTAAGGTTAACCTTTTAAAAGGTTCTTTCATAAATGGCGAGCTTAACAGATCCAACTAGTTCAATGTTCTTATAGTCCATGCTTACCCTTCCAAGAGAGTTCATGCCATGTTAACTTTGCATTATGTCCTAACATATCAAATGAAGGACATCATCATCACAAGGAATAACAATGTCATGAAGGATTAACGAAGGTGTAGCTTCACCACATAAAGTATCATTCATAATTTTATCACTAGAGGGTAAGGGTATATCATGTGTATCCTTCTCAAACCATGTATCATGAATCAAATCATATGAAGGATTGGGTAAAGCAATTTAGGGCATGAAATCCAAAATGCCCCAAAACACATCCCCTGCTGCCCCACCATTCCTATCCCCGAAATATTGGAACATAGTCTAAAAGTGATTATTTCACCTGACGAACAAAACTAAATATTTTATTATTGATTATTTGAGTAATTCATTAGTGATGATTCTTAGTGTTTAACAAATCCTTATGGATCAATGTGTAAAGAAGCTACCAATGTTAATTTTCCCCCCTCCTTCACTAGAAATGGTATTTAAGGAGGTTCATATATTGATGGGAGATCCAAGATTTAAGAGGTGTATTTTCAAAAAGAGTAAAAATCCTTTTTCCCAAAAAATTTTAGAAAATGGATATCCGTTTTGATTTGGTATCCAAACCAAAATAGATATCCGTTTCAAAGTCAAACTTTGCCAAGTCGCGAATTTAGCTAAGTAAAAATGCATTTTTTTTCCTATTGCCACTGTTTGACCCACGATGATCCTGCACATACCCATATCCTCAAAATCATCATCTAACTTAGGACACATATCCAATAAAATATTACTGCTTATAGATAAAGGAATACTCAATATAATTGTACATAACAAAGTACCGCAAAATAGTGTCAACATTCTTACTCTTACTAGTCCAAATCTTTTTGCGAACTTAGTACCTATTGATTTCCATTCGTAAAGTGAATTTATCTAACCCTAAATCTTTTATTTCAAATACACCAAAAAGATAAGTTGTAATCTCCCTAATCAAAGATAATAATTAGAATCTAATCATCAATATATAAATAATGTAATCATAACAATCCTCTTTTCTTCCAAAATAACCCAACTTCAATACAAAATCATCAAATTTTGATACCACATCTAAGGCAATTATTTCAAATTATATAGTAATTGTTTTAACCTACAAGCTAAAATTTCTTTCCCTTTTACCTCAAACCCATTTGGTTGTTGAGTATAAATTTCATTTGAAGATCCCCATGCAAGAAAGCACTTTTTATATCCATTTTATTTACTTCAATATCATAAGCAACAACAATATAAAGTAGGAATCTAATGGATACCAATTTAGCAATAGAAGAGAAACTTTCACCAAAATCAACTCTCTTTCTAGGAGTAGCCCTTAGCCACCAATCTAGATTTGTACCTTTCTAACTTACCATCTTCAAGTTGAATTTCTTTTTAAACACCCACTTGCAACCAACGGTCTACCTTCCCTTGAGAAAACTCACAAGATCTTAGGTGTCATATCTATCCAAGGTCATCATCTCCTCTTGCATGACTTGCATCTAAAACACACTCATATCAAGAGAGATCTTTCTTGAAATATCTTGGTTCATCATTAGTACATAATGAAGCAAATACAAAATAAAAATATAGTGGGCTATACTTGTCAACTACATTTTGTTGTCTTGTGGATTATCTCAAGGTCGGGTAAGGAAATTTTTCTATTCCTCAGTGTTCTCAACATACTTAGAACTCTCACCTGAACCCTCTTCTTCCTCTCCATCCTGTGATCCATCATTTTATTCTTTAACTTTTTCATCTTCTTTCTTCTTGACTTTAGTCTCAAAATTCACTATTATCTTTCCTTCATTTTCCTTTTCATACATAGGATTTGAAAATACTCTAAGCTTCCTAAAATTCACATCCTTTGAATAAACCATTTTCAAGGTCAAAGGATTCCAAAGCTTATAACCTTTTACATTCTCATAGTAACCAATAAAGATGCATTTTTGTGCTTTTGGATCAAAGTTAGATCATTTTCCTTATGCATACTAACAAAAGCCTCATAGCTAAATACCCTATAATGTGAAATAAAATGTTTCCTACCTGTCCACACTTCATTAAGAGTCTTCTCTACAAGAACCAAACAAGGAGATTGGTTTATTAAGTAACAAGTATTACTCACAATCTCTACCCAAAAACACTAATCCAACCATGTACCACTAATCATACTTTAGGCTATTTCCATTAAGGTTGGATTCATCCTCTCTGCAATCTTATTCTACTAAGTCTTATAAGGGGTAGTCTTTACCTACATGTCTACATAAATCATCAAATTCCCTAGAGCAACATTCACCATCATTTTTAGATCTCAACACCTTTATTTTTATTATCTAACTATTTCTCTACAAATGTCTCAAAATCCTTAAATTCAAAAGAAACTTTAGTTTAGAACATAGAAAATAAACCCACATGTATCTAGAGTAATCATCAAGAACGTAACATAATAACAAGATTTACCATTGAACCAACATCCACTAGACCAAACACATCTAAGTGAATAACTTATAATAATATCTATGTTCTATTTCTTCCATTAGGAAAGAAAACTCTATTCTACTTGCCAAACACATATTTCTTATAGAAATCAAAATGCTCATCAAAGTAAACAAAAAATAGTTATCAACCATCTTTTTACTAATGAGTGTCCAAAGACCTTTTTCACCAATATGGTTCAAATGTTGGTGTCACAACATATATTCATTTTTAGTAGTACCAATACTTACAAAATTTAGAGGCATCAAGTCGAAATGTTGTAAATTTAATTAGGCTCCTATTCAAATTTCCTTATTTCACTAGATAGAAACAAAACACATTACTGTAATCTATAATAAAGTGACAAGTAGAGTGGTTTGATCTATCTAAGTGCATTTCTCCTAATTAAGAGCTACATTCATTTCCTATATGAAATAGTATTATTTTTTCTAATGTACTAAGGTCATTTAGACAAGCTAAAATATAATACAAGATTTTAGAAAATGAAGATAGAAACATTAACCTAGAAAATATATAATTTAGAGGAAGTTATTGGGAGCTGACATAGCACATGTGCCCACATGATTCATGGATGACAATGCAATTGCACTAGTGCCCAAGTATTTTTGTTGTCCTCTATCCATAGGATCAAATTGTATGGACAACAAGCAATAAACTTACAAAACTACAACTAGAATGATATAAATATAAACCAAATGGAGGAAATGGTCTTGGAACTAAATAATAAAAGACAATGAAGTGTTATAGACACAAAACCTTTGTGGAATTGATTCATGAATGATACCTATAGCTAGACATAAAGAATGGGGTGACTACTAAGGATATTGCCAAATGGTCAAGCCCTTATTTAGTTGACCTCCATGGGAAGTCCAATAGAAATATGAATCATGGTTGGATAATGTGTGTTCTCAATCCTAAGTGTATCTAGAATTAGAGAACAACAATGCTTATAAAATAAGTACTTAATAGCTCAAGTCTACAAAGATGCCAAATATCTTGTGTATGGAGGAGAAATGTGGAGAATGGAGAATCCAGGAGTGCCAACATTAGGATTTACAGATTCTAATGTAAAATGTATAGTGGTCCAAGTACTAGCCTTTGAGAAGATAGAGAATACAATGACAACCTTATGAAGTTCAAATAAACTTAGAGATGAATGAGTAAAAGAAATATAGAAAAGAAAGGAGGGTTAAGTATGAAGAACAATAATATCACCAACTCATGGAAGTTAAGAAGATAAATCTTTCCATGGATAGTGAGCAGAATTTGTTTGTCTTAAGAACTATCTCCCTCTTTAAGTATCAAGCCACAAAGAATATATGGTGCCTCTAGAAACCTAGAAGCTCAGAAGAAAGAATACATGAAAGTATGAACAACAACACAATTTTGAAAACATTGCAAACTCACAATGGTGGATGAATTGTAGTAGTGTTATGGCTCTAGATTCAAAAAAATGTTGTAAAGTTTAGAAATTTTAGAGAGTTCCTAGAGAGTCTGACACTAATTAGGCTAGAATTATCAAAAAGCCTCTAACAATTCAATGAATATAGGGAATGAAGGACAATCCCAATAGCACTAAGGTGGCTATTTTCAGTCAAGAGGATAGAGAACATTAGTTGCAAACCCAACATAACCTAGTCAAATGGCTGCTACAAGATAAATGAAGTTAAAATATCACCAACTTGGCTATTATATTGAATGTATATGATCATACTTTCACAAGACAACATTGTGAAATTAAATGTGGACATAAATGCAACTGCACTATTGTCTAAGGGAAAAGTATTAATTAGTGTAATCACATAAATCTACAAAATAAAATGACCATAGGAAATATGTTTAAACACATATAACAAATCTAAGCACCCAAAGACATAAAAATGTTGGAACTCAGATTACAAAAAAAGGCTAATTAATAAGCCCTAAGAACATGTTATGGGAAGGAACACTAAGATGAGGATAATTTGTAATGGAAAAAGCATAGGGTATGCAATTTTGATCATTACTTTTGCCCCTACTTTAGTGGGCTTATGCCACTAAGTGATAAAGCCTAGCTAAAAATAATAAAAAGTAACTATAAAAAATGAAATGCAAGAAATATTAGATGAAAGGATACATTGCAATCTTCAAGGGAAGCACTCATGCCCCTAGACAAAGATTTACAAAACCACATTTGAGAAAAACAAAACCTACAACATAGATATGTTAGTGAAACATAAAACCTGCATCACAAAAAGATGTTAGAAATACATAAAACCTTAAAGACATACATTATCAAATCCTACATAACCCAACATACACACACAAGATACACCAAAGAGACTATATAACACATTCAAAAATATACAAGACAACACAAACAAAAGTGCACTAGCCAACACAAACAAACATAAAAAATCATTTGCACTGAGAAAAAAATATGACATTTTCTAGCATGCTCTTTGTTAAAAAATAGAATAAAATAACTCAAATGTACTCTATTGTTAGGAAAATTTGGATATGGTTCAAGATCTAGCATGCTTTATTTATAGGAACCATAAAATTCCATGAATCACATGTACTCTAGTGTGCTTTATTGTTAGGTGATTCATACATAAATATAATACTATAGATTGCATGTACTAGCATACTCTATTGCTAGGTAATCCTACTAAGGGTATTTATATCAAAGTATTCTCTATGCTTGGGACCACAAATTTGTGATGCTTTGGTAGCATGCCAAGTATATAGGTAGGGGATATATGACCCTCCTTTAAATAGTTGTTGAAATACAGTGTAGGCAAGTATTTTAAGGTATAGGAAAATGGAATATGCAACCAAGGGAAGAGTCATACAACATATTGTATGCCACCAAGGTTAGTGATTTTGCCCCCCAAAATAGGAAAAATATGGTGATGTTGGTCTTCAAAAGATGGGTACATTAGAAATTATATCCACAGAATCACATAAAGGAGGAGAATGCAATGTCATATACAAGCCAACAAGATCACAAGATGACATGTGAAGGGATCTATATGCATCAGGGTCAGTAGAAGTATATAAATATATCACATTTATATTAAGATTAGTCATCATCCCTTAGGCATACAAAACTATGAATACAACAAAAGAACATTGAAAACATAGGTTGTTTCCATTTGGGTCAACATGATTCTATATAAAGAACAATATAATACTCTGCATCATCCCCAAGGAAAAATGGCTAATGCAGAAAAGATATCCAACAAAGAAATTTTTAGGTCAACATGAAGGTGATGCAAGAGCATCCAGTGGTGTAAGGGCAATCTTGCATCACCCAAAATGTTGATTTTGTTTTCATTTCTTTTCAAAATTTGTATTTCTAGTTCCATAATCGCTTGAATAATGAAGTAGAACCTTCATCTTTTCCAAACTACTAAAAATAGAAAACTACTATTTTAGGAAAGTTTGCATTCGGACATGTATGGAAGCAAAAATTTACAAGAGGCTTTGAAATTGAATAATAAGACCTTTGGTGAAGGAATTGGTCAAAGATCACTTGTGGGCTTATAGATATTAAACTTTCCATTTCCTAGAAAACCCCTGAAAACTTTCAAAGTCAGTTTCGAGGCACTTAGAGGCCCTGTAAGGCCCCAAAATGGGTGGAATCAGCAAAGCAAAATTTTAGCGCGTCGAGCACTCCATGAGATTTCCAACTCTTCAAACACTTCATCAATTAGACATCTGAATCAAAAGTTATGGCTCTTGGAAGTTGACCTATATTTGGAGGGAGTTGCAACTTTTAAAATTTTGGCTAGAGGCTACCAAAAATGGCTATTTATGACCATTTTGGGAACCCTTGGGGTAGTTGAGAAAAGGGGGGAAAGTGTAGAGTTAGGAAAAGGTGGGGAAATAGAAACCCCAGCTGATTTGGGGCTACATAAGGCAAAAGGTTCCAGAATCTAGAGAGAGGAAACTGTAATGTGTTGCAACTTGTGGAGGATTCATCCTCTGATTGGATTTTAGCTTTTGTAATGTAATGTGTTGTTTAAATCAATAAAATAACATTCATATTTTCTATGTGTAATTTGTGTTATTGTGTGTTTTGTTATTTTGCCCCCTCATCAAGTGGTATTAGAGAAAGGGTTCCTGAGTGTGTAGACAGATCGTCAACTCTGAGGCAGTTTACACCAGGATCTAAGGTTATGGGTTTGCTGTAGAGATCAAAATGCCTCCACAAAGAAACCATGGTGGAAGAAATGCTTTAACAAAAGAGGTTTTTAGAGACCTACAAAGGCAAATCGATGCATTGCAAGAGGAACTACGAAGAGGGTTTGAACCAAGAACAAGAGAAGAAAGCGAAGATGAAGTAGAAGAAGAGAACTATCTGAGGAAGAACAAGATGGTGCATGAGATCCTACAAAAGTTAGGTTGTTGAGGGTCATTTCGAAGATTGGAAAGAGGCCTAGGATCAAAGTTTCTACCTATTTTGGAGACCTAAATTTAGAAGAGCTTATTGATTGGATCAATGATATGGAAGAATATTTCGAGTATAAAGATGTGGAGGATCTAAAATGGGTCAAGTTTACGAAAACAAAGTTGAAGGGCCATGCCAGTATTTGGTGTAAGGAGATCTAGTTGGTGAGAAATAGAAGAGGAAAAGGAAATATTACAAGATGGGATCAAATGGTGTACAAAAGAAGAAGTTCATTCCTGTGGACTGTGAGTTGGAGTTGTTGAAGAAGCTACAAGATTGAAGCAAGGTAACAAGTCTATCAAGGAGTATATTGAAGCAAGGTAACAAGTTTGGCAGCCCATAGAATGACTCCTCCAAAGAATGAAGTGTTGAGTAGGCAAGTTCATGAGCTCTTAAGGAAAGGACAGATAAGGAAGAGCCTAATTCCATGTACGGTACCTGTAGTACTAGCACCAAAGAAAGATGGAGAGTGGAGAATGTGTATAGATTCCCAATCCATCAACAAGATCATGATCAAGTAAAAATTTTCATTGCCCATAATGGATGACATAATGGATTCTTTGAGTGGAGAAAGTACTTTACAAAGATTCATCTAAAGAGTGGGTATCACAATATCTGAATCAGGGAAGGAGATGAATGGAAGATAGTCTTCAAGACAAAGGAAGGTTTGTATGAGTGGTTAGTCATGTCATTTGGGCTAACCAATGCACCGAGCACATTCATGTGGCTCATAAACGATGTATTAAAAGAATTTTTAGAAAATTTTGTTATTGTTTATCTAGATGAGATTTTAATTTTTAGTAAGACTTGGGATGAGCATCTAATGCATATCAGAAGAGTTTTAGAGAAGCTGAGAGCAGAGAAGTTGTTGATTAATCTAAAAAAATGTAGTTTTGCAAAGGAGTTTGTATACCTAGGATTTGTTGTCTCAAATGAAGGTCTTAAGATGGGCCCAAAAAAAGTAAGGGCTATTGTTGAATGGCCCATGCCAAGGAGTGCTACACAGGTACGACATTTTCATGGTTTGGTAAGTTTTTATAAAATTTATTAGGAATTTTAGTAGCATTTGTGCACCCCTAACTAAGACAATGAGAGGGGATAGAAAAGAGTTTAAATGGACTACAAGAGTAGCCAAGAGTTTTGATACATTGAAGCATAAAGTCACAGAGCAACCCATTTTGGAACTTCCAGATTTTAATAAAGTATTTCAGCTAGATTGTGATGCTAGTGACAGTGCTATAGGAGTTGTTTTGAGTCAAGAAGGTAAGCTCATTGCCTATTTTACCGATAAGCTTAATGATGCCAAGAAAAAGTATTATGTTTATGATCAAGAGCTTTATGCTATAGTTTAAGCTTTGAAAAAATGGAGACATTATTTGTGGCCAAAAGAGTTTGTTTTATATACTGATCACCAGGCTTTACAGTATCTTAATAGTCAAGGGAAGTTGAACCAAAGGCACTTAAAATGGGTTAAGTTTTAGCAGAGATATACCTTTGTTTTGAAACATAGGAGTGGAAGATCAAACAAAGTTGCAGATGCCTTAAGCAAATGGCAAAATTCATTGACAAAAATGAAGATAGAGGATGTTGGGTTGGAGGAGTTTAAAAGTTTGTATCCTAAAGATCCAGATTTTATAGAGGCTTAGAAGCTTGTTTGGAACATGTTACTTTGGATAAGACAAAATGATTGGATTTCATAATCCAAGATGGCATGTTGTTTAGGGGAAGCTAGTTATGCATTTCAAGGACTTCCATAAGAGAGAGCCTAATTAAGGAGAAGCATAGTGGGGGATTAGCTGGATACTTTGGTCAAGATAAGACCAATGGTATTTTTAATGAGCATTATTATTGGCCACAGTTGCAGCAGGATGTGAGGAAATTTGTGCAGAGTTGCAGAGTGTGTCAAATGGCAAAAGGAACAAGTCAGAATACAGGGCTATATCAACTATTACATGTACCAAGGAAGCCATGGGATGATATTAGTATGAATTTTTTTCTTGGTTTACCAAGGACACAGAGAGGACGTGATTCTATTTTTATTGTGGTGGATAGATTCTCAAAGATGGCATATTTTATTCCTTGTAAGAAGACTAATAATGTTGTTCATATTGTAGAGTTATTTTTTAGAGAGGTGGTAAGACTACATGGTCTACCTAAGAGCATAGTTTCAAATCAAGATACCAAGTTTGTTGGTTATTTATGAAGGACATTGTGTAAGAAGTTGACAACAGATTTGAAGTTTAGTTCTATACACCATCCACAGATGGATGGATAGATGCAAGTGGTGAATAGGAGTTTGGGTAACCTGCTATGATGCCTAGTAGGAGATAAGCCCAAGGGATGAGATTTGATTTTACCATAGGCATAGTTTTCTTACAAAAATTATGTCAATAGGAGTATAGGTAAATCACCATTCCAGATTGTATATGGAAGTAGTCCAAGAAATGCTTCAGAGTTAAGAAAGATGGACAAGGGAGAAAAGACAAGTGTCGAAGCTGAAGGCTTTGTAGAACACCTGAAGAATTTGCATGAAGAGGTGAGAAAGCACATTAATAAGATGAATATTCAGTACAAGGCTAAGGCAGATCAGAAGAGGAGATATAAGGAATTCTAGGTAGGAGATGAAGTCATGGTTCACTTGAGAAAAGAGAGGTTTCTAGTTGGAACATATAATAAGTTAAAAATGAAGAAATTTGGACCATGCAAGATTCTGAAGAAACATGATTCAAGAAATGCATTTGAGGTAGAACTGCCAAGTGGGATCAACATTTCCCATGTGTTCAACATTGTTGATTTAATAGAATATCATGAAGGTGGAACAGAGGATGGACCAACAAAAGAATAGTGGAGTATTCCAGCGTCTACTTCAAAGAAGGAGATAGAAGAAATCTTGGATAGCCATGTGGGAAGAAGTACTCAAAACAAGAAATATGAAGAATATTTGGTGAAGTGGAAAGGAAGGCATGTTGAAGATTCTTCCTGGTTGTCTAAGGTAGAGGTTGACCAGTTGGGGTTTTCCTCAAACACTTGAGATGTGACAAGGTCACTTCTCAAATTACCTTGGGTGTCTAATGCAGGAACATCTAGTAGTGTAAGGACAATCTTGTATAACCCAAAATGTTAATTTTGTTTTCATTTACTTTCAAAATTTATATTTTTGGTTCCATAATGACTTGAATAATGAAGTAGAACCTTCATTTTTTCCAAACTGATATTTTAGGAAAGTTTACATTTGGGTACATATGGAATCAAAAATTTACAAGAGGCTTCGAAATTGAAAAATAAGACCTTTGCTGAAAGAATCAAACAAAGGTCACTTGTGGGCTGAAAGATATTAAAGTTTATGTTTCTTGAAAAACCCTTGAAAAGTTTCAAAGTCAGGTTTGAGGCACTTAGAGGCCCCGTACGGCCTCGACAATGGGTAAAATCAGAAAAGAAAATTTCTAGTGCATAGAGCACTCCATGAGCTTTCCAATGCTTCAAATGGTTCTTCAATCAGGCACCAGGATCAAAAGTTATGGCTCCTGGAAGTTGACATATTTTTGGACGGAGTTGCAAATTTTGAAACGTTGGCTGGAGGCCACCAAAAAGGGCTATTTATGACCATTTTTGGGAACCCTTGAGGTAGTAGAGGAAAGGGTGGAAAGTGTAGAGTCAAGAAAAGGTGGGGAAATCAAAACCCTAGCTAATTTGGGGCTACATATGGCAGAAGATTCCAGAATCTAGAGAGAAGAAGTTGTAATGTTTTGCAGCCTATGGAGGATTCATCCTCTGATTGGATTTTAGCTTTTGTAATGTAATGTGTTGTTCAAATCAATAAAAGAATATTCCTATTTTTTGTGCATAATTTGTGTTATTGTGTGTTTTTTTTATTTTGCTTCCTCATTAAGTGGTATCAGAGCAAGGGTTCCTGAGTGTGTAGATAGATCATTGATCATGAGGGAGTTTGCACCAGGATGTGAGGTTGTGGGTTTGCTATAGAGATCAAAATGCCTCCATGAAGAAATTGTGGTGGAAGAAATGCTTTGACAGAAGAGGATTTTAGATCCTTGTAAAGGCAAATCGATGCATTATAGGACACGTTGCAAAGAGGGTTTGAGCCAAGAATAGGAGAAGAAAGTGAAGATGAAGCAGAAGAAGAGTTATCTGAGGAAGAACAAGATGGTGCAAGAGATCCTATGGAAGTTAGGTTGTTGAGGGTCGTTTTGAAGATCAAAAAGAGGCCTAGGATTGAAGTTTCTACCTATTCTAGAGATCTAAATCCAGAAGAGCTTATTGATTGGATCAATGATATGGAAGAATAATTTGAGTATGAAGATGTGGAGGATCCAGAACGGGTCAAGTTTGTGAAAACAAAGTTGAATGGTCATGCCAGTATTTTGTGGAAGGAGGTCCATTTGAAGAGAAATAGAAGAGGAAAAGGAAAGATTACCAGATGGGATCGGATGGTGGACAAACTAAAGAAGTAGTTCATTCCATTGCACTATGAGTTGGAGTTGTTGAAGAAGATGCAAGGATTGAAGCAAGGTAACAAATATATCAAGGAGTATTCATAAGAGTTTTATAAGATGACTATTAGGACAAGCCATGTAGAGGACAACAAGGAGAAGGTAGCCCATTAAATTAATGGGTTGAGGCCAAGTATTCAAGAGGAGCTGAGCCTAGTCAGAATGACCACCATAGAAGATGCGTACTAGTTTTCCATGAAGGTGCAAGAGAAGATGAATAAAAGATTCGAGAGCAAGCAAAGGGGAAGAGGTCAAGGTAGAAGAACTGGTGGAAGCTCCTATGGAATCAAAAATGAAGATTAAAAGAAAAGTAAAGAAGTTAGCACTAGTCAAAATTAGAGAGAAGATAATGCCTACTGCCCTCGTGACCAAAATAATGGTGAGCAAAGAGGAAGATGAAGAGGCTGACCTAGGCAAGGACCTAGAAGAGAAGGTTTTAGAGGAACCTATTTCCATTGTGGAGAAGAAGGACATCAAGCATTTGAGTGTCCACAAAAACAAGGACAAATAGAAGACCTGAAGGTAATGCATGAGTTGCACATGTAGATGAAGATGCACAGTCTTAGCATTCTAAAGATGCGAAAAGGGGACAAACCCTAGTTGTTAGAAGAATCTTGTTGAATGAGGAGAAAGAACCAGATCAGAGGAATAGTTTATTAGACACAAGGTGCAAGTGTGAAGGTTAGTGTTGTGATATTATTATTGGTAGTGGAAGCAATGACAATCTTGTTTCAAAGGAGATGGTTAACAAATTGAAGTTGACAAGAAGAAGGCATCCACATCCATATTAGATTGCATGGTTGCAAAAGGACCATAGATCTTTGGTCCATGACTAGTGTTTAGTCAAGTTCAATATTAGAGACTACCATGATGAGGTGTTGTGTGACATCATACCAATGGATGCATTCCATATGCTATTGGGAAGGTCATGGCAGTATGATAGGTGCATTTTATCCATGATGGCCATGCAAACACATATTCCCTAACAAAGGACAGAGTTCATCATAAGTTGAAGCCCTTGAAGGAGGTGGAAGAAAAGGTATGTAGTACTACCAAAATTTGCTTGGTAGATGGTAGGAAATTTTTCTAGGGTATGAAGCATGAGCGTCATTGCATTGCGTTGATTCCTAAGATTAGCCAGGAGAAATGTGAGGATGTACCAGCAGAAGTCTCACATTTGTTGGAAGAATTTTAGGACATTGTCTCTCATAATGTATGAGAAGGGTTACCACTGGTGAGAAAGATAAGTCACCAAATGGATTTGATATCGGGAGCCAATTTGCCGAATAAGGTAGCCCATAGTTAGACTCCTGCAAGGAATGAAGAGTTGAACAGGCAAGTTCACAAGCTGTTAAGGAAAGGACTAATAAGGGAGATCCTATGTCCATGTGTGATACCTACAATATTAGCACCAAAGAAAGATGGAGAGTGCAAAATGTGTACATATTCTTGAGCCATCAACAAGATCACAATTAAGTATAGATTTCCATTGCCCAGAATGGATAACATAATGGATTGTTTGAGTGGAGCCAAGTACTTTACAAAGATTGATCTGAAGAGTGGATATTACTAGATCCGAATCAAGGAAGGAGATGAATGGAAGATAAACTTCAAGACAAAGGAAGGTTTATATGAGTGGTTAGTCATGTCATTTGGGCTAACCAATGCATCAAGCACATTCATGCGACTCATGAATGAGGTATTGAAAGAGTTTTTGGAAAATTTTGTTATTGTTTATCTAGATGACATTTTGATTTTTAGTAAGACTAAGGATGAGCATCTGATGCATATCAAAAGAGTTTTGGATAAGATGAGGGAGGAGAAGATGTTGATTAATCTGAAGAAATGTTGTTCCGAAAACAAGGAGTTAGTATACATGGGATTTGTTGTCTCAAATGAAGGTCTTAAGACAGACCCAAAGAAAGTAAGGGCTATTGTCGAATGGTCCACACTAAGGAGTGCTACAGAGGTATGATCTTTTCATGGTTTGGCAAGTTTTTATATAAAATTTATCAATAATTTTAGTAGCATTTGTGCACCCCTAGCTGAGACAACGAGAGGGGATAGAAAAGAGTTTAAATGGACTATAGGAGTAGCCAAGAGTTTTGATACAATGAAGCAGAAAGTCACAGAGGAACATGTTTTGGCACTTCCAGATTTCAATAAGGTATTTCAGGTAGATTGTGATGCTAGTAACAATGCTATAGGGGCTATTTTGAGTCAAGAAGGTAAGCCCAATGCCTATTTTAGTGAGAAGCTTAATGGTGCCAAGAAAAATTATTATGTTTATGATCAAGAGTTATATGCTATAATTCAATATTTGAAGAAATGGAGGCATTATTTGTTCCAAAATAGTTTGTTTTATATACTGATCACCAGGCTTTACAATATCTTAATAGTTAAGGGAGGTTGAACTAGAGGCACTTAAAATGGGTTGAGTTTTTGCAGAGTTATACTTTTGTTTTGAAACACGGGAGTGGAAGATCAAACAAAGTTACAAATCCCTTAAGCAAAAGGCAAAATTTGTTGACAGAAATGAAGATAGAGGTTGTTGGGCTCCATGAGCTCAAAAGTTTGTATCCTGAAGATCTAGATTTTGCAGAGGCTTGGAAAGCTTGTTTGCAACCTGTTACTTTGGATAGGACAAAATGGTTGGATTTCATAGTCCAAGATGGCATGTTGTTTAGGGGAAGGTAGTTGTGCATTCCGAGGACTTCCATGAGAGAGAAATTAATTTAGGAGAAGCATAGTAGGGGATTGGCTAGACACTTTTCTCTAGATAAGACCATTGCTATTGTTACTAAGCATTATTATTGGCCACAGTTGCAGTAGGATGTGAGGAAATTTGTGCAACATTATAGAGTATGTCAGATGGCAAAAGGAACAAGTCAGAATACTAGGCTATATCAACCATTATGTGTACCAAAGAAGCCATGGGACAATATTAGTATGGATTTTGTTCTTGATTTACCAAGGACACAGAGAGGACATGATTCCATTTTTTTTGTGGTGGATAGATTCTCAAATATGGTACATTTTATTCCTTGTAAGAAGACTAATGATGTTGTTCATATTGCAAAGTTATTTTTCAGAGAGGTGGTGAGACTACATGGTCTACCTAAGAGCATAGTTTCAAATCAAGATATCAAGTTTATTGGTTATTTATGGAGGACATTATGGAAGAAGTTGAAGATAGATTTGAAGTTTAGTTCTACACACCATCCACAGACCGATGGATAGATGAAAGTGGTGAATAGGAGTTTGGGTAACATTTATGATGCTTAGTAGGAGATAAGCCCATCAGATGGGATCCGATGGTGGACAAACTAAAGAAGCAGTTCATTCTTGTGGACTATGAGTTGGAGTTCTTGAAGAAGCTGCAAGGATTGAAGCTTACTATCAGGACAGGCCATATAGAGGCCAACAAGGAGAAGGTATCTCGTTACATTAATGGGTTGAGGCCAAGTATTTAAGAGGAGTTGTGCCTAGTCAGAATGACCACCATATAAAATGCGAACTAGTTTTCCCTGATGGTGGAAGCGAAACTGAATAAAAAATTTAAGAGAAAGCAAAGGGGAAGAGGTCAAGGCAAAATTATTGGTAGAAGATCCTATGGAGGCTAAAATGAAGATCAAAAGAAAAGTGAAGAAGCTGGCACCACTTGAAATTAGAGAGGAGATAATGCCTACAGCCCTCGTAACCAAAATAATGGTGAGCAAACAGGAAGAGGAAGAGGTCGACCTGGGCAAGGATTTGGAAGAGGAGGTTTTAGAGGAACATGTTTCTATTGTGGAGAATAAGGACATCAAGCACACAAGTGTCTGCAACACCAAGGGAGGACAAATAGAAGACCTGAAGGTAATACATGAGTTGTACAGGTGGATGAAGATACGCAATCTGAGCATTCTAAAGATGTTGAAAGGGGAGAAACCCTAGTTATCAGAAGAACCTTGTTGAATGAGGAGAAAGTACCAGATCAGAGGACAATTTTATTCCACACAAGGTGCAAGTGTGAAGGTAAGTGTTGTGATAATAATATTGACAATGGAAAAAATGACAATCTTGTTTCAAAGGAGACGGTTAACAAGTTGAAGTTGACAAGAAGAAGGCATCCACATCCATATCAAATTGCATGGTAGCAGAACAACCATAGATCTTTGGTCAATGAGTAGTGTTTAGTCAAGCTCAAGATTGGAGACTACCATGATGAGGTGTTTTATGACATCATACAGATGGATGCATGTCATATGCTATTGGGAAGGCTATGGCTATATGATATGTGTGCTATCCATGATGGCCATGCAAACACATATTCCCTAACAAAGGATGGAGTTCGTCATAAGTTAAATCCCTTGAAGGAGTTGGAAGAAAAGGTACGTAGTACTGCTAGAATTTGTTTGGTAGATGGTAGGAAATTTTTGGAGGGTATGAGGCATAAGCATCATTGCTTTGTGTTGATTCCTAAGATCGGCCAGGAGAAATGTGAAGATGTACCAGCAAAATTTTCAAATCTGTTGGAAGAATTTCAAGACATTGTCTTTGATAATGTATGAGAAGGTTTACCACCAGTGAGGAAGATAAGTCACCAAATGGATTTGATACCGGGAGCTAGTTTACCAAATAAGGCAACCCATAGAATGGCTCCTACAAAGAATGAAGAGTTGAATAGGAAAGTTCACAAGCTGTTAAGGAAAGGATGGATAACCTAGATAGCCTAAGTCCATGTGCAGTACCTGCAGTACTAGTACCAAAGAAAGATGGAGAGTGGAGAATGTGTATAGATTCCTAAGTCATCAACAAGATCATGATAAAGTATAGATTTCCATTACCAAGAATGGATGACATAATGGATTATTTGAGTGGAGCCAAGTACTTTACAAAGATTGATCTAAAGAGTGGGTATCACTAGATCTAAATTAGGCAAGGAGATGAATGGAAGATAGCCTTCAAGACAAACGAAGCTTTGTATGAGTGGTTAGTCATGCCATTTGGGCTAACCAATGCATAGAGCACATCCGTGTGGCTCATGAATGAAGTATTGAAAGAGTTTTTTGGAAATTTTGTTATTTTTTATATAGAGGACATTTTGATTTTTAATGAGACTTGGGATGAGCATCTGATGCATATCAAAAAAGTTTTAGAAAAGATGAGGAAGGAGAAGTTGTTGATTAATCTGAAGAAATTTAGTTTTGCAAAGATGGAGTTGGTTCACCTAGGATTTGTTGTCTCAAATGAATGTCTTAAGATAGGCCCAGAAAAAGTAAGGGCTATTATCGAATGGCCCAAGCCAAGGAGTGCTACAGAGGTACGATCTTTTCATGGATTGACAAGTTTTTATAGAAAATTTATTAGGAATTTTAGTTGCATTTGTGCACCCCTAACTAAGATAATGAGAGGGGATAAAAAAAGAGTTTAAATGGACTACACGAGCAGCCAAAAGTTTTGATACATTGAAATAGAAAGTCACAGAGCAACCTGTTTTGGCACTTCCAGATTTCAATAAGACATTTTAGGTAGATTGTGATGCTAGTGGAAGTGTTATATGAGTTGTTTTGAGTCAATAAGTTAATCCCATTGCCTATTTTAGTGAGAAGCTTAATGATGCCAAGAAAAAGTATTATGTTTATGATCAAGAGTTTTATGCTATAGTTCAAGCTTTGAAGAAATACACATTATTTGTTGTCAAAAGAGTTTGTTTTATATACTGATCACCAAGCTTTACAATATCTTAATAGTCAAGGGAAGCTAAACTACAGGTACTTAAAATGGGTTGAGTTTTTGCAAAGTTATATTTTTTTTTAAACATGAGAGTGGAAGATAAAACAAAGTTGCAGATGCCTTGAGCAGAAGGCAAAATTTGTTGATAGAAATGAAGATAGAGGTTGTGGGGTTCTATGAGCTCAAAATTTTGTATCCTGAAGATCCAAATTTTGAAGAGGCTTGGAAAGCTTGTTTAGAACCTATTACTTTAGACAGCACAAAATGATTAGATTTCATAATCCAAGATGGCATGTTGTTTAGGGGAAGCCATTTGTGCATTCTGAGGAGTTCCATGAGAGAGAACCTGATTAAGGAGAAGCATAGAGGATGATTAGCTAGACACTTTGGTTAAGATATGACCATTTCTATTGTTAATGAGCATTATTATTGGCCACAGTTGCAGTAGGATGTGAGGAAATTTGTACAGAGTTGCAGAGTGCGTCAGATGGCAAAAGGAACATGTCAAAATATAGGGCTATATCAGTAATTACCTATACCAGACAAGCCATGGGAAGATATTAGTATGGATTTTGTTCTTGGTTTACCAAGGGCACTAAGAGGACATGGTTCCATTTTTGTGGTGGTGGATAGATTCTCAAATATGGCACATTTTATTCCTTGTCAGAAGACTAATGATGCTATTCATATTGCAGAGTTACTTTTCAGAGAGGTGGTGAGACTACACAGTCTACCTAAGACCATAGTTTCAGATCGAGATACCAAGTTTGTTGGTTATTTATGAAGGACATTGTGGAAGAAGTTGAAGACAGATTTGAAGTTCAGTTCTGCACACCATCCATAGACTAATGGATAGACAGAAGTGGTGAATAGGAGTTTGGGTAACCTGCTATGATGCTTGGTAGGAGATAAGCCCAATGGATGGGATTTGATTTTACCACAAGCAAAATTTGCTTACAACAATTCTGTCAATAGGAGTATAGGTAAATCACCATTCTAGATTGTATATGGAAGTAGTCTAAGAATTGCTTCAAAGTTAAGGAAGATGGACAAGGGAGAAAAGATAAGTGTTGAAGCTGAAGACTTTACAAAAAACCTAAAGAATTTGCATGAAGAGGTGAGAAAGCACATTAATAAGATGAATATTCAGTACAAGGCTAAGCTAGATCAAAAGAGGAGATATAAGGAATTCTAGGTAGGAGATGAAGTCATGGTTCACTTGAGAAAGAAGAGTTTTCTAGTTGGAACATATAATAAGTTGAAAATGAAGAAATTTGGACCATGCAAGATTCTGAAGAAGCATGATTCAGGAAATGCATATGAGGTAGATCTATCAAGTGGGATCAACATTTCCCCTTGTGTTCAACATTTTTGATTTAACACAATATCATGAAGGTGGAATAGAGGATGGACCAACAAAAGAACAGTGGAGTATTCTAGCATCTACTTCAAAGGAGGAGATAGAAGAAATCTTGAATAGCCATGTGGGAAGAAGCACTCAGAACAAGCAATATGAAGAATATCTAGTGAAGTGGAAAGGAAGGCCTATTGAAGAATCTTCTTGGTTGTCTAAGGAAGAGGTTGACCATTTGGGGTTTTCCTCAAAACCTGAGATGTGACAAGATCACTTCTCAAATTACCATGGGTGTCTGATGCAAGAGCATCCAGTGGTGTAAGGGCAATCTTGCATCACCCAAAATGTTGATTTTGTTTTCATTTCTTTCCAAAATTTGTATTTTTGTTTCTATAATCACTTGAATAATGAAGTAGAACCTTCAGTTTTTCTAAATTGTTATTTTAGGAAACTTTGCATTTGGGCATGTATGGAAGCAGAAATTTACGGGAGGCTTCAAAAATTAAAAAATAATACCATTAGTGAAGGAATCAGTCAAAGATCACTTGTGTACTGAAAGATATTGAAGTTTTTGTTTCCCAAAAAACCCCTATAAAGGTTTCAATGTCAGGTTTGAGGCACTTAGAGGCCACATATGGCCCCAAAAATGGGCAGAATTGACAAAGAAGATTTTTAGCATGTAGAGCACTTTACAAGCCTTCCAATGCTTTAAATGGTTTGTCAATATGACACCCAGATCAAAAGTTATGTCTCTCAAAAGTTGACCTATTTTTGGAGGGAGTTGCAAATTTCAAAATTTTAGCTGGAGGTGGCTAAAAAGGGCTACTTATGATGATTTATGAAAACTCTTGGGGTAGTAGAGAAAAGGGGGGGAAATGTAGAGTCAAGAAAAGGTGGGGAAATAGAAACCCTAGTTGATTTTGGGCTACAGAAGATAGAAGGTTCTAGAATCTAGAGAGAGGAAGTTGTAATGTGTTGCAGCCTATGGAGGATTCATCCTCTGATTGGATTTTAGCTTTTGTAATGTAATGTGTTGTTCAAATCAATAAAAGAACATTCTTATTTTTTGTGCATAATTTGTGTTATTGTGTGTTTTGCTATTTTGCCCCCTCATGAAGTGGTATGAGAGCAAGGATTCTTAAGTGTGTAGGCAAATCGTCGATCATGAGGAAGTTTGCACAAGACCTGAGGTTGTGGGTTTGTTGCAAAGATCAAAATGCCTCCACAAAGAAACCATTGTGGAAGAAATGCTTTAACAAAAGAGGGTTTTAGAGCCCTGCAAAGGCAAATCAATGCATTGAAAGAGGAGCTGCGAAGAGGGTTTAAGCCAAGAACAAGAGAATAAAGCAAAGATGAAGTAGAAGAGTTATCTGAGGAAGAACAAGATGGTGCAGGAGATCCTATGGAAGTTAGGTTGTTGAGGGCCATTTCAAAGATCAGAAAGAGGCCTAGGATCAAAGTTTCTACCTATTCTGTATATCTAAATCTGAAAGAGATTATTGATTGGATAAATGATATGGAAGAATATTTTGAGTATGAAGATGTGGAGGATCCAAAACGGGTCAAGTTTGTGAATACAAAGTTGAAGGGCCATGCTAGTATTTGGTGGAAGGACGTCCATTTGGAAAGAAATATAAGAGGAAAAGGAAAGATTACAAGGGGTAAGTGCAAGAAGATGGGGGGTCAAAAAGGGGTCTTAAGTGGCTATTTTTTTCTGAAATCAGGAAATACTGGCCTTGGATGAGAAATTGATCATTGTTACACTCAGAATTTGGAGATGCAACCAAAACAATGTTTGTAGTGCTCCGAGTCTACTTTCTAAACTACTATTTTTTTTAAAATGGCATAGATTAAGGGGTTCAAAAGAGGAAGCCACAGAAATTGGTGTTGTTTCTGTCAAAAAAACATAACATGGCATGTTTTGTGGCTCCCTCAAAAGGTCAACATTTTTTTGTAATTTTTAAAATTGCTTCAGTGAGAAATTAGCTAATAGCATGTAGTTTATGTCCGATTTTTTTGATTTTTTTATGAATATTTGATTTTTTACTAATTTTCAAAGTGGACACATCCTAAAAAATAGAATTTTGGTTGTGCTACCCCTATAAATTTTGAAAACTAATTGAAAATAATTTTTTTCTTTTTTTAATATTTGTAGAATGGAGTCTAGTTTCTAAATATGTAATTTTTTTGAATATTCAATGAATACTTAATTTACAATGAAAAAAAGACCAAACAGTGGTTTTTGCCCAAAAACGGACACACAAACAAAAGAAAATAAAGATGAAAGGCTTAACATTGTTAAAATGTGATAAAAATTACATCATCAGATAGCTAAGAAAAAGCCTAACATTACCTAGGTGTTCGATTTGTTCGACCTTGAAACACGTGCAAATCTGAGGGTTAGCACGAATGAAATTATGTGAAATCTTGAAGAATATGGAAAAACATGTCTGTCACTATTCAAAAGGCACTCCAAGCCTTTGGGTTGGAAATCCAAAGCAAATCCCAAGCCCAAGGCTTGGGATTCCCAAAGCAAGACATAACGCGAATGCTTTATAACGCGCTCGCGTTATGGTTTGCTTTGCATTTTTCCTTTTCCACAAGTTTGTTGTTTGTCATGTTTGACATAACGCGAGCGTGTTATAACGCACTCACGTTATGTTCCCCTCAAATTTTTTTTATGTTCAAGGCCATTAATCATGTATGTATGTATGTATGTATGTATGCCTATATGTATGTATGTATGTATCTATGTATGCCAATATGTATGTATGTATGTATCTATGTATGCCTATATGTATGTATGTATGTATAGTGTCAAGGGTAGAGGAGCGTAGAGATGGGAGTGAGCTAGATAGGGGAGGAAAGGGGTGGATAAGGATTGAGTGATTAAGGTTGAGGGTTGAACGTTTAGGGAAAGGATTTAGAGTTTAGGGATAAGGGATTAGAGTTTAGGACCTTGAGGGATTAGGGTTTAGGGTTGAGGCTTTAGGGATAGTGTTTAGGGTTAAGGGTCAAGGGATTAGGTTTAAGGTAGAGTGTTGAGGGTAGAGGGATTAGGGATTAGGGTTTAGGGTTGAGACTTTAGGGATAACGTTTAGGGTTAAGGGTCGAGGGATTAGGTTTAAGGTAGAGTGTCGAGGGTAGAGGGATTAGGGATAGGGTTTAGGGTTGAAGGTTTAATGATTTAGGGTTGAGGCTTTAAGATATAGTGTCGAGTGTCAAGCGTGTAGGGATAGGTTTTAGGGTTCAAGTTTTAAGGGTTAAGGGTCGAGGGATCAGAGTTAAGGGTTGAGGGATTACGGTTTGACGTTGAGGGTTGAGTACATTGAGGTTCGAGGGTTAAGCATTTTAGGATAGGGTTGAGGGTCAAGGGATTAGGGTTAAGGGATAGGGTTGGAGGGTTTAGGGATAAGGGATTAGGGTTTAAGGTATAGTATCGAGCTCGTTGAGGGTCTAGGAATAGGGATAGCGTTTAGGGTTTAGGGATGAGGGATTAGAGTTGAGGGATTAGGGTGTAGGGATAAGGTTTAGGGTTAGGGTTGAGGGATTAGGGTTTAAGGTATAGTGTTGAGGGTTTACGGGTTTAGGGTTGAGGGATTAGAGTGAAGGGTTGAGGGATTACGATTTGACGTTGAGGGCTGAGGGTGTAGGGTTTAGGGTTTAGGGATAGGGTTGAGGGTCAAGGGATCAGAGTTAACAGTTTAATGTTGAGAGTTGAGGGTTGAGGGTTGAGGTTGAGGGACAGGGTTAATGGTCAAAGGATTAGGGTTAAATAAGAGTGTCAAGGGTAGAGGGATTAGGTTTTAAGATATAGTATCACGTATGTTGAGGGTTTAAGAATAGGGATAGCATTTAGGGTTTAGGGATGAGGGATTAGAGTTGAGGGATGACAGATTAGTGTTGAGGGTTGAGGGATTAGGGTATAAGATATAGTGTTGAGGGTTTAGGGATAGGGTTTAGGGTTGAAGGATTAGAGTGAAGGGTTGAGGGATTAGGATTTGACGTTGAGGGTTTAGGGTTTAGGCTTTAGGGATAGGGTTGAGGGTCAAGGGATCAGAGTTAAGGGTTTAATGTTGAGAGTTGAGGGTTGAGGCTTGAGGCTTGAGGTTGAGGGATAGGGTTAATGGTCAAGGGATTAGGGTTAAATAAGAGTGTTGAGGATAAGGGATTAGGGTTTAAGGTATAGTATCAAGTCTGTTGAGGGTTTAGGAATAGGGATATCATTTAGGGTTTAGGGATGAGGGATTAGAGTTGAGGGATGATGGATTAGGGTTGAGGGTTGAGGGATTAGGGTTTAGGGTTGAGGGATTAGAGTGAAGGGTTGAGGGATTAGGATTTGATGTTGAGGGTTGAGGGTCTAGGGTTTAGGGATGAGGGATTATAGTTGAGGGATGACGGATTAGGGTTGAGGGTTGAGGGATTAGGGTTTAGGGATAAGGTTTAGGGTTGAGGGATTAGGGTATAAGGTATAATGTTGAGGGTTTAGGGATAGGGTTTAGGGTTGAGGGATTAGAGTGAAGGGTTGAGGGATTAGGATTTAATGTTGAGGGTTGAGGGTTGAGGGTTGAGGGTTGAGGTTGAGGGATAGGGTTAATGGTCAAGGGATTAGGGTTAAATAAGAGTGTCAAGGGTAGAGGGATTAGGGTTTAAGGTATAGTATCGAGTATGTTGAGGGTTTAGGAATAGGGATAGTATTTAGGGTTTAGGGATGAGGGATTAGAGTTGAGGGATGACGGATTAGGGTTGAGGGTTGAGGGATTAGGGTTTAGGGTTGAGGGATTAGGGTATAAGGTATAGTGTTGAGGGTTTAGGAATAGGGTTTAGGGTTGAGGGATTAGAGTGAAGGGTTGAGGGATTAGGATTTGATGTTGAGGGTTGATGATTTAGGGTTTAGGGTTTAGGGATAGGATTGAGGGTCGACGGATCAGAGTTAAGGGTTTAATGTTGAGAGTTGAGGGTTGAGGCTTGAGGGTTGAGGGTTGAGGTTGAGGGATAGGGTTAATGGTCAAGGGATTAGGGTAAAATAAGAGTGTTGAGGATAAGGGATTAGGGTTTAAGGTATAGTATCAAGTATGTTGAGGGTTTAGGAATAGGGATAGCATTTAGGGTTTAGGGATGAGGGATTAGAGTTGAGGGATGACAGATTAGGGTTGAGGGTTGATGGATTAGGGTTTAGGGTTGAGGGATTAGAGTGAAGGGTTGAGGGATTAGGATTTGACGTTGAGGGTTGAGGGTTTAGGGTTTAGGGATGAGGGATTAGAGTTGAGGGATGATGGATTAGGGTTGAGGGTTGAGGGAATAGGGTTTAGGGATAAGGTTTAGGGTTGAGGGATTAGGGTATAAGGTATAGTGTTGAGGGTTTAGGAATAGGGTTTAGGGTTGAGGGATTAGAGTGAAGGGTTGAGGGATTAGGATTTGACGTTGCGGTTAAGGGTTGAGGGTTTAGGGTTTAGGGATAGGGTTGAGGGTCGAGGGATCAGAGTTAAGGGTTTAATGTTGAGAGTTGAGAGTTGAGGGTTGAGGGTTGAGGTTGAGGGATAGGGTTAATGGTCAAGGGATTAGGGTTAAATAAGAGTGTCGAAGGTAGAGGGATTAGGGTTTAAGGTATAGTATCGAGTATGTTGAGGGTTTAGGAATAGGGATAGCATTTAGGGTTTAAGGATGAGGGATTAGAGTTGAGGGATGACAGATTAGGGTTAAGGGTTGAGGGATTAGGGTTTAGGGTTGAGGGATTAGGGTATAAGGTATAGTGTTGAGGGTTTACGGATAGGGTTTAGGGTTGAGGGATTAGAGTGAAGGGTTGTGGGATTAGGATTTGACATTGAGGGTTGAGGGTTTAGGGTTTAGGGATAGGGTTGAGGGTCGAGGGATCAGAGTTAAGGGTTTAATATTGAGAGTTGAGGCTTGAGGCTTGAGGCTTGAGGTTGAGGTTGAGGGATAGGGTTAATGGTCAAGGGATTAGGGTTAAATAAGAGTGTTGAGGATAAGGGATTAGGGTTTAAGGTATAGTATTGAATCTGTTGAGGGTTTAGGAATAGGGATAGCATTTAGGGTTTAGGGATGAGGGATTAGAGTTGAGGGATGATGGATTAGGGTTGAGGGTTGAGGGATTAGAGTTTAGGGTTGAGGGATTAGAGTGAAGGGTTAAGGGATTAGGATTTGATGTTGAGGGTTGAGGGTTTAGGGTTTAGGGATGAGGGATTAGAGTTGAGGGATGACGGATTAGGTTTGAGGGTTGAGGGATTAGGGTTTAGAAATAAGGTTTAGGGTTGAGGGATTAGGGTATAAGGTATAGTGTTGAGGGTTTAGGGATAGGGTTTAGGGTTGAGGGATTAGAGTGAAGGGTTGAGGGATTAGGATTTGATGTTGAGGGTTGAGGGTTTAGGGTTTAGGGTTTAGGGATAGGGTTGAGGGTTGAGGGATCAGAGTTAAGGGTTTAATGTTGAGAGTTGATGGTTGAGGGTTGAGGGTTGAGGGTTGAGGTTGAGGAATAGGGTTAACGGTCAAGGGATTAGGGTTAAATAAGAGTGTCAAGGGTAGAGGGATTAGGGTTTAAGGTATAGTATCGAGTATGTTGAGGGTTTAGGAATAGGGATAGCATTTAGGGTTTAGGGATGACATATTAGGGTGGAGGGTTGAGGGTTGAGGGATTAGGGTTTAGGGTTGAGGGATTAGGGTATAAGGTATAGTGTTGAGGGTTTAGGAATAGGGTTTAGGGTTGAGGGATTAGAGTGAAGGGTTGAGGGATTAGGATTTGACGTTGAGGGTTGAGGGTTTAGGGTTTAGGGTTTAGGGATAGGGTTGAGGGTCTAAGGATCAGAGTTAAGGGTTTAATGTTGAGGCTTGAGGCTTGAGGCTTGAGGTTAAGGGATAGGGTTAATGGTCAAGAGGTTAAATAAGAGTGTCGAGGATAAGGGATTAGGGTTTAAGGTATAGTATTGAGTCTATTGAGGGTTTAGGAATAGGGATAGAATTTAGGGTTTAGGGATGAGGGATTAGAGTTGAGGGGTGATGGATTAGGGTTGAGGGTTGAGGGATTAGGGTTTAGGGATAAGGTTTAGGGTTGAGGGTTGAGGGATTAGGGTTTAAGGTATAGTGTTGAGGGTTGAGGGTTTAGGGATAGGGTTTAGGGTTGATGAATTAGCATTTAATGTCGATGTTAGGGTTAGAGTGTCAAGGGTAGAGGGATTAGGGATAGGGTTTAGGGTTGAAGGTTTAAGGATTAAGGGTTGAAGCTTTAGGGATGAGGGTTTAAGGCTTAAGATATAGTGTCAAGTGTTGAGGGTGTAGGGATAGGGTTTAAGTTTTAAGGGTTAACCCCTTCTATTTATGTTTGGATAAGGATTTGTCACAAACTAGAACTTCTGCTTCCAAAGAAGATCTATCTTTCTTCCTCGATGGGCAAGCATCTGGCAAGCTCTTGCAGAAAACAAGAAAAGTTCTCCCTCAAAAACCTTGTGGTCATTCAAGTCTGAAGGGGAAGGTTTGGAAAGAGATGTGATCAATGCAAAGGATGTGATTAATCTATAGAAGGACAAAACGTGAGCACGTTATAATGCACTCACATTTTGTCTTTCTATTGAAATGGTAAAAAAGTGTTGACCCCCATGATCCAAGCCCACATGCTCTATTTTCTTACTGATTCTACATGTGCTTCGACAAAAAAGAAGTGCTTTCATGCTGTTGGGAAGTTCACATGCACATTTGACACATTGTACCACCTTTGCATGATCTTTCCACCACCTTTTTTGCTTTGCCAACTTGTGAAGGAGGAAATAACATAGTTTTCACACCAAGTTTGATATATATCTATACAAGAAGATAAAAACACTACATAATTGGGTACTCTCTCCATTCAAATCTTCATTTTTTAGGTATGTCAAGTCTTTACATGCATGTTCTTTACATTTTCCTTATTTCAGATTGAATTACTTTATCATGCTTTATCATACATGTTTAAAATAGACATATTCCCAATCAAGAAAGTAGCCTACAATCTCGCATGATGCCATGTATATTTTCTACACTTGGGCTCTTTAATAATTATGTGTAATAAACAGACCTTAACATACCATGATGTCAAACTATACAAGAATAGATCCTTACAACATAATAAAAATACAATCCCACCATTATCTTGTATTCATTTCTTAGGAACTAATATTGGTCTCTTTATCATGCTGAGGAAACGATCAAGAATTAAACCAACACAGGAAGAGATAGAAACTAAGAATGCAAAGAAAGTAGTGGCTATGAGGGAACTTCGTGAGAAGAGGAAATTGGACACGATAAATGAAGACATACCAATTGAAGAGGAACCACAACAATCACAAAGAGATATGGTATTGGCAGCACAAAGAGAACGAATGAAAAAACTTCATGGTACGAGAGATTTGAATACCATAATTGGAGACACGTCCTCTACTACAAGTCAACATGTAGGGACACCATCTACCACATCTCAAGTTGAGAGTACGTCATCACTCACATGTGATGAAGGAGGTACGCCATCGTTCCCACCTCAACCTTAAGGTATGTCATCTATTCCATCTTCGATCAAAGTTATGCCATCTAACCCATCTCATTTAAATATAGGTGAAATTCCTAATGTTGAGATGAATTTACCTAACTTAACACCACCTAGAATTTTGCATAGAAAGACAAAGTATTTGATTGATATTGATGAGAATATTTTGCAGCCAATGGAAGGTAAGATTCCAAAATGCACTTGTAGAAGATATGCTAATAAGATTTGGAGATTGTTCTTTGAAAATTTAAATGAGACTGCAAGATGTCAACTATTCATTGAAATGATACGAAGTATAAAGTATAGGTCTATCATGAAGATTCTTGGGTTGAGAACATCAGAGGCTTCACGTGAAAAATCTATTGTCAAGAATCTAATGAGTGTATATTAGAGTGTGGGTAACACCTCACGCACAAAAGATAGTAATGCAACACGGCGTGTGATTACATCGACTATAGTAAGTAGTCAAACAAGGAAAGCTTGTCTCATTAGAAAGATGAGTCAACAATTGAGAATTAATAGGAAAACTTTATCAAGAGCCATTGGAAGACACCAAAGAATTGAGGACACTAATGCCAATGAATTATGGGCGTTCTCGAGGAGACTACCATGAAAAGATAAACCAATTGTTGAAGCATTGAGATCACTAATTAAAGCCTTTTGGAAGAATTACACAAGGGTATCTCTAAATCAAAGGGATGTGGTAAGTAGGAGAATTGGTAGTCGGAACCGCGAGCCACATCCAAAGCATTTTTTGGATGAGACTCAAACATAGTTTTATGGTAAATTTCTAGAGAAGTATCCTCAAATTAAAATTTTTCAAAGATATTTTGAAATGCTAAAACCTTTCTATGTTAAGATAAATCACACATGTACTACTTGTTGTTGTAGATTACATATTGAATTTTCTAACCATTTTGATACTTATAGGTCTATATGTTTAGATATGCATACAAACAATGATTTGCAGGGTTGTACCATATGTGCCCCACCAACATCTTCAAGAGACTTCATATCAATAATTTTATGTGAAAGAGAGGAAGGTCAAATATTCTACAAGAAATTATGCTTGGATGGCACATGTCATCATTGTGGTGGCTTGCAACATTTGCCAATATGTGAACATATGGAAAGAACACATGTGGTTGGAAACGAACTAGTAGAGTTTGGCAAGTATAAAATAGTGGCATACAATACAAAAGATGTTAAAGAAGTAAAGAGGTGTGAATTGGTTATTGAAAAGATTCTAGTGTATCAGTTTATGCCTATATTTCGTGACAACATAGTGTATGAGTATGCAAGACATGCCCATAGAGCTCGATGGTCGGACTTGCAATTCAAGTTATGCAAGGACACATTTCCAGTTGGTAGCATTGTTTCAGTTGTTGACTTTGCAGAGAACTACAGTCTACAGCCACAGCGTGAGGTGCAATCACAATATTACAACTCCACATAGGTTTCTATATTTGTGCACATTACATTCGTTCATGCGAATGATAGTACGGAGGATGACAGAAAAATTATAAGGGAGTATAATTTCTATATTAGTGATGATCGCACGCATTTTACGGAGTTCGTGCAAGGTTGCTTTCAGGGGTTCTACAATGATTTGGCTAGAAGGGGCATATCATTCAGTCAACATATCATATGGTCAGATAACTGTGCGTCACAATTCAAGAACTCGCGAAATTTCTATTGGCTAGGTAGGAGGCATAATTTTATAGGTATTCAGCATATGTGGAACTTTTGTGAGGCCAGGCATGGAAAGGGGGAGCATGATGGTGCAGGAGCATGTATCAAAAGAGCCATAGCACGAAAAGAGTTAAAGTATAAAGACAATGCAAAGTTGACAGATGCAAAATCGATTGTCGAGTGGTGTAATGCTTCCATGGGTCCAGGTAATGAAGGTAAGTCTTCAGTTCATAGATTTTTTTGGTTGATAGATGATACTAACATTGCACCATATGAGGACTGTTGTACATTGACAGGATCAAATGAGATGCACTCTTTCAGAAGCTCAATTGCAGGTTCATGGAGTATCCATACACGAAAGATGTCATGCTTTTGTTCTTCCTATACAATTCAAGTCTGGGATGAGTGCGAGTCAAAGGAGTGGGTTGATGAATGGCAGTTAAGTTATCTTAGCCCACTTGACACATATCGACCCTCAACGGCAGTGGAACTAACACAAATGGAATCATCAGTTGACTTTGACCACATATCAGATTTAGTTCAACCAGGTAATATAGGGCACGTATATGCATCTAATTTCATCTAGTTCAACTAGGTAATGTCATCTTACTTTGTAGTGTTTTTGTAATATTTTTGTAATGTTTGACTAATTTCATCTAATTTGCTACACATATCAATGTAGGGCACGTATATGTAGTTATTACAGATGAAGATAATGAAGAGGGAACAGATTATTACTTATGTCATTGTGTTGAGGCCAAAAAGAAACTAGAGGCCCCTTTTACAGATGGAGAAAACATCAAATACCCTACAGGCTTAGTGGTTATTGCTGGAACATGGCTTAGAAGGTACCCACATAAGAGTGTTAATATTTGGCTATTTTAGGACTTTAACATGCATCAGAAGATTCTTCATTACTCGAACCTTGTCGTGGCATCCAATGTTCATTTGATAAAGTATGGGGGTAGACCTTTGAACAAAATCTTGTGGAAGGTGCGTGAGTCTGACCATGAAGCAATACTTGGCACAATAAAGAGTAGAGCAGACCTAGATGGTTCATTGGATTAATTTGTAAGTATTCAGATTGATTTTGTAAAGTCATGTTACATTGAGTTGTAAGTATGCACATTAATTTGTAAGGTTTGTCTTTTTTTTTATTTCTTCCTGCATTTTTACACATATACACATTTTTACATCATCATGTTATGCATTTTTGGTGTTCTGCTCCTGATGCAACCAAACTCATAACTCACCCTACTTCCTCTAGACACCATTCGATGATCTCTCCAACACTCTAGATCTAGGGTGCCCAATCATGATGATGACCTATATACCATTCTCCCAAGGCGCTCATAATGAATGAAAAGAAGACCAAGGGCACCCAAGCTTAATAGACTTATTTCTTTCAATTTTGATGATCCAAACTCTTGCAAAACGACATCCACTTTCATGCCTTTAGATCTTCCTTCACATACAGGGTGCCAAATCAAGTTGAAAAACCTACATAAGGGCACCAAAATGGATGAAAGGAGACATGAAATGCACTTTACGACTCCATGCTAAGGTTTGAGCCATTAAAGTCTCTTGATATTAGGCGCTCATGATGATGAAACTTAGAGTTTTTCCTTTCCTAGGCATTCATCTAAGATGTAATATACATTGGATGCCAAAATCAAGGTGATTTTAAGTCACTTTGAGTCATTTGGGGTTAGTTTGAGTCTTTGAGTCATGTTGCAAAAAAGTGTCAATGTTGTCAAGTGCACAAAGCAACTTTTGCATTTTTGGTGTCCTACTCTTGATGCGACCAAACGGACTATTCCAACACATCTGAATGGGTACATTTATGCTAGGCATGATCCTATTTTTAACCCAAACATGTTGAAACATTCCGAGCTACATTGTACCGATGATATCCCTGAAGAGTCCAAAGTGCAAAAAGGCAGCAATCTTTGATAAGATGTTACTTGAATATCGTGTCACTTAGAAACATTCCGTCTAAGGAAACGTGGTCATGTAGAGTGCCTCTACAATAACCTCTCTCAGTTTTTTATATCTCTGAGACATTTGCTCGTGGTGAAAAGTTTTTTGCTACCCCAAAAATCGTCAGAAGGAGGCAGTGTAAAGTTGCAAAGGGGTGTAACTTTCGTCCTGCTCCTGATGCGACCAAACTGACTATTTCAACACGTCTAGATGGGTACATTTACACTAGGCATGGTCCTATTTTTCACCCAAACATGTCGAAACATTTCAAGCTACATTGTACTGACGATATCCCTAAAGAGTCCAAAGTACAAAAAGTCAGCAATCCTTGACGAGATGTTACTCAAAAACCGTGTCACTTAGAAATATTCTGTCTAAGGTAACGCGATCACATAGAGTGCCTCTACAATAACCTCTCTCAATTTTTTATATCTCTGAGACATTTTCCCATGGTGAAAGGTTTTCTGCTGCCCCAAAAATCGTCAGAAGGAGGCAGTGTAAAGTTGCAAAGGGGTGTAACTTTCATCCTACTCCTGATGTGACCAAACTGATTGTTCCAACACATCTGTATGGGTACATTTATGCTAGGCATGGTCCTATTTTTCACCCAAACATGTCGAAACAGTCCGAGCTACATTGTACCGATGATATCCCTGAAGAGTCCAAAGTGCAAAAAGGTAGCAATCTTTGATGAGATGTTACTTGAAAACTGTGTCAGTTAGAAACATTCCGTCTAAGTCAACGCAATCACATAGAGTGCCTCTACAATAACCTCTCTCAGTTTTTTATATCTCTGAGACATTTGCTCATGGTGAAAGGTTTTCTGCTGCCCCAAAATCTGTCAGAAGGAGGCAGTGTAAAGTTGCAACTTCTTAGGCACAAATGTAAGGGTACACAAGCAGAAAATGGCACCTAGATGACTTAGTACATTTCTATGACTTCATTCACATGTTTAAATGTTTGAGAAACTCTCCTTTACTAAGCACTTGTTCTCGTGTCAACGTTAAGCTTTATACCTCCTATGCGCTCAATTAGATGATGTCATTAGATACAACTTACCTTGTCATGTCCCCATTTCTGGCTTGATCATCAAGTGAAGAATGGATTAGCCTATTGCTCATTCTCGAAGGCTAATTCTGAATGATGAGGGAATGAATTAGTTTTTGAAAGCCTATTCACTCTGGGCGCACAATCATGAATGGGCGCCTAGAGCAATAAGGAGCTACATCATGGTTCCAGGACCTTGAAATGGCACCCAAGCATGTAGGAGGAATTTTTAAGGAGCCAGAATGTTTTTGAAACTCTAAGGAACTTGTCCAAAGACTCTATGGCGCCATCTTGATACCATTGAGTCAACTTTTGAAATCAAACATATTGAAACAAGGTCTAGGAAGCTAGGTGCCATCTCTTGCCAGTTCAACTTCTCAGATGCGCCAACATTGAAAAGACTCTTATGAGCACCTAAGTTTGAATTGATCTTGTGATTGAAAGTTTGGTGATGTATTGGTGCAAGATGATCTTCAGTTGAAGAAATCTAAGTTCCAGGAAGGGTTTAGAAGTTATCAACCTCTTCACTAAGTTAGGTGCACTTTACAAGCTTTCTTACCCAAGAGTTGCACCTCATTAAGACAAGGTGCATCTTAACCTTCAGAACTTTTCATTAAGAGTCTAAGAAAGAAGGCACTTTACCTTTACCAAGGCACCTATGTCCTAGTTCCCAAGGTTGCTTGCAAGAAAAGCAGAGTTTCTTCCTTCTTAACTCGTCTCTTTCGGCTACAAATGGACCTTGAGTCATCTTTTGAGGAAAAGAGGGTCTCCTTTGAGTAGAGCTAACACCTTTATAGAATTTCTTCTTAGGCTGGTATACAGGAGTAGTATCAAGGTCTAGAGCAAAGTCAATTGCTTCTTCCAAATTTGCTGGCCTTTGTACCTTTACCAATGGCTTTATCTGATTGTTCAATCCCTCAATGAACAACATAGTGATTCTTCAGTCATTCATGTCAGGTACCATCACTGCTATCTTCTGAAACTCATTTACATACTGCACAACCCTTCCTTCTTGTTTGAGTTGAGCTAGTTCGCGATAGTACACTTCAATGTCTTTTCTATCAAACCTCTGAATCAACTTAGTTACAAACTCATCATAGGAATTTATCCTATCATGATATTGAGAGACTAGTCCATGATGCCACCATTCATAAGCCAATCCTTCAAGATGCATTGTAGAAAATTGAATCGCCTTGTTTTCTGTTAAAGGTTTAAGAGAAAGGTATGTATCCAACTTGTTTACTCAAGCTTTAGCACTGAGCTTACCACTTCCATCAAAGGTAGGAATGGGAACATGATTAAGGGCTTCTTTATACTCCTTTGTATCATCATCCCTTCTAAGATGAAAGCCTCTAGTTCTAGCTCGCCTGTCCCTATCTTCCCTCTTCTGTCGACAATATTCATTGAAAGTCATCATATCCTGAACATGTTCTGGAAGTCTAGCATAGAGATCTGCAAAGAGTGCTACTTCATCTTCAAAGTTATTTCACTCTCCTTCATCAAAATCTTCATCAGCATCATTGTCCTGTTCAGGTGGTGGTGGAAGGAAAGTAGGTCTTAAAGGCCTATCAACTGTAGGAGTTCGTGTGTGAACTCTTCTACCTACTGCTTCACGTTCACCATCAACAGGTGGACTTCTACTTATTTCTTTCCTCAGCCATGTAAACTGGAGCTTCTGTATGATGTTGTTGTTGTTGTCTAGATCTTCTTGTATAATACCTATGTGGACCTACTTCGGGTGGCTGCATAACCTAGAGGCTGGCAGGATCCAAGCTCTGATACCACTATAAGATACCCAACTAATTCCACTAAAATTTTTCCTTACTTAAATAAATTTACTTGCTTTCAACTCATCAACTACTCAACACTTAAAGATATACATCAAAGATAACTACTTGAATGAATCAATCTTAAAGATGGGTACTTGTCTTATTACTTGATTCAATCATCTTGTAAATGTCATAAAACATGGATAATGCTTTCAATAGCATGATTGTACATACTTATTCAAAGGAATTACAAAAGAAGGCCTTGAAGCCTTGATGTCTACAATGACTTCTACAGTTGATCAACTCAATCAAACTCAATGATGTCAACTAAATGTCAACACCTCACATTACAACAAGGGAACATCACCTTGTCAGTTGAGGGAGCATCACCCCAACACTTGAAATTCGCAGGCTTCAAGAATACAAGCTACAAAGCTTTCAGAGAGAAATTGTCAAAAGATTAAGATGATAAATGAATGATCTCAATGTTGCCACTTGGACCAATAGGAATTTAGAGATCTCAGGTGCCAAAATGATGTCACAGTTGCAAGGTTCCCTAGGCTAGGCACCAACTAGGAGCAGAGGAAACTAGAATAGGCGCCTTTTTAGACTGGGCACTTCCTTGATATGGCAGAGGCATGGATAAGTGCCTGGTGGAGTTTGGAGACTCAATATGTCCTCAAAACACTTAACATTGCTTAGTGAAGACCTCTTAGTCTCTAGGCGCCATCTGGGGGTTGGAAAGAGGAGAATTTGACATCCAACATACTTAGGCACAAATCTAGTGTTCTCTTGACTTGGGCACTAGATTTGGAAGTTCTGCAGTGGTTTTGGCACCTGGAGAAGGATTAGACATCTTCCAACAAACAGATGAAACTTTTGAGTATGGATTGATAGCTTGAAGAGAGCACCCATATCTAGAGTGTTTAAAACTTTTTTTTAGTCCTCAGCTTCATTGAGGTGCATTTATGGGTAGGAAAGAGTGCAAATTGGCGTCTTAGGAAGGATGTGGTCTTTCCTTGCCAAAATCTTCATCTCAAGCCATATCTAAGTCAAAAACACCAACTTATGCCAAGCACCTTTCATTTTGAGTAGATTGAAAGATCTTTTCATACTTAGGTGCACTTTTGGGACAAGTTCCTTAGGCGCATCATGGTGTCTGTGGAAAGGTGAATTGGTGCCCTCCCTTGAATGGATCATCCCCATGCAAGTGTTTACTTCTGGAAGCATTGAGGTAAGTCCAGAACATCATTCCTATTAGTGCCTAAATGATTTGGAGGGTTTGAAGCCCATTTTATCCTTGAGGTGCATTTTTTAGATGAAATGATATGGGTTTGGCGCCCAGTCTTGAATTGCCCAATTCTTCCTTGAGAGCGTTCATACTTGAAATCTTTGAAATGAAAGTAAACACTTGTCTTATCAAGCGGCCTGGCTCCTTGAGGAGCTTGAGGATCATTCACCCATTGGAGTCTTGTTTAGGCGCCTTGATATGCCTAGGTGCTCAGTCATTGTGGTTTGATCACAACTTGGCGCCTAAGATGACTTTACTCCCTTCAATACCTCACTTTAGTTTCCTTAAGTCAAAACCTCAACTCAACTTTCATAAATACCTCTTATCCAAGTGGATTGGAAGCATCTCCAAGGTTAGGCACCCCTTAAGGCTTGCACAAGGAGGGATTTGCGCCTAAACTTGAAATGATCATCTTCCCTGCAAATGTGCTTACATTTGAAGTCATCAAGGTGAGTTAGAACATTATTCCCAGTGAGCGCCTTGATTGAATGAAAGAATTAAAGGCCACTTCTCAATTTAGGCGCATATCAGAGTGGCTACCACTAGGCGCACATTTGGAGGATTTGGCATCGAAAATGCGCCTAGCTAGACTTAGCCAATTTTTATTGAATTTTGAAGTGTACGATGTTTCAAAGGTTGCTAGCATCATCTCCAAAGATAGCGCCACTCCTCGCCTCAATCAAACTCATGTCCTAACAACTTAAACAGATGAAATGGCTCTCAAACTTAGCCAAATTTTAAGTTTCTAACTTGGATCCTACAAAACAATAGAATTGAGTTAGTCAAAAACCACTTCATTCCCTCATATTTTAGAATTAGCCTCCAGGAATGACAAATAGGCTAATCCATTCTTTACTTGATGATCAAGCCAGAAACAGGGACATGACAGTTCTTTTGAAGGCAAAGGGCACCTAGGCCTATGGGGCTCAATTCGATGTATTTATTGAAAGCTCAAGGTGAATTGGTGCTTATTTAAAATGCCACTTAGTCCTTCATTTGCATTCTAGGTGCCATTTCCTATTGACTTATATACTCCTCCTCATGCTAGGGTGCCATAATGAAGTGGTTTAGACAATAGGCGCACTTCACTTACTAGTGGCTTGTTCTCCTTCCACCTTAGGCACACTTTTATGGTGGAATAGGTGTCAATGGGCACCTTGTCTTAAATGAATGCTCTCTCTAAGTTGGGCACCCTTTTGAGGCTTTATGAGTTGCAAATTGCGCCTTAACCCTTCATGCTTGTTGCTCAATGTTTGAATGTTTAAGAAAGCCTCCTTTAGGCGTTCATCTTAATGACTTTTTCTCAAGGCGTAATCATCCTAATGACTTGGATATTCATCCTAGTGTTTCAGGATATCAGGCTACCAGACTTAGTCATTTTCAGGATCTCAAACATAAAGAATAACATGATGATTCATTTTTTTGTATTGCATATAGTTGACATTCTATGCTACTCATAAAGAATATTAATATTTTATGTTCGACATGATAATTCATTTTTTTTTAAATACAACTTTTATCTTTTAGTTCCAAAATGAGGTTTAGGTGATACTTGAATAACAATAGCTAGCTTATTGGATCAACAAACATCCTATGTAATACAATTGGACTTTAAATATTTGAAGTAGCCATCTACAAATATCCATTCAAACGTGGATTTATAATGCAAGTATGGATGTCATCAATAAAAAAGATTTGTATTAACCAAATATCCATATAGGCATACATCAATATCTGTCGATATAAGTATAACATTTATACAAAATAGCCATATAGGCTTATAAGAATGTCATATAGGCATATAATGTCAACTATGTACAATACAAAATATGTGTCCACAAATGCCATATAGGCATACAACAAAGGAACACAATAAAAAGTCATTCCCCTCTAGCTGGTGAAGAGAATAAATCATGGGCAACCTTTGATCTTCTAGGGGATGGAGACGCACATATAGGTGGTCTACTATGAACTCGAGGGCTACTCCTATTTAGTTCTTCTTGCATCTTTAGCTGTTACAATAAAAAGTATAGACATTAATATATAGAAATTACATGTTATAAAAAATGAAACATTTAACAAAATAATCACTTACCGCTAACATATAATCTGTCTCCTCACTTGCCTCAGTAGCAGGAATAGGCCTTGGTGATGTCAAGTCCTATAGAAACCATCCTGATAGAAATTAAACTTCAAATCAATAATCTTTTGATTTTTCAAAAATAGACAACTATAACAATGAATGTAAATTAAAATTTACTAATTTGCCTCATACCCCTGTTAATGCCATGGAGCTATAAATTGCAGAGGCCACACCATGCTCCATTGCCCTCTGAACATAGGGAGGTGTCTCCGGAACCTGCATCATCTGCAAATAAAACAACATTATTCAATTACGAAAAATATAATAGTGATGCAAATCATGGCTCCTAACATACACACACATTCATCTAAACATGGAAATACACACAATAAAGCACACAAGTCACATACAAAAATCTAGTAAGTACAATTCATTCATTAAACTATTTATTTTATTACCTCCGTAAAACTTTGAAGGCCACCACCGCTGGCAGGTGTTATCGTGAAATCTACAATATTACCCTATTCAACATCCAAAA
Source organism: Cunninghamia lanceolata (assembly GCA_027924645.1). NCBI lineage: Eukaryota > Viridiplantae > Streptophyta > Pinopsida > Cupressales > Cupressaceae > Cunninghamia > Cunninghamia lanceolata. The sequence continues at coordinate 16,057,738 of BSBN01000553.1, read as the reverse complement.
TTAGATATTAGAATACCATTCATATAATGATGCTATTCACATGTAATATTTATAATTGTTTACTAGTTACATACCCCACTAGTAGATGATCTAGTGTAAAATGCAGGTGGCGAACCACTTAAAACTGCATCAATGCTATGACCCTAAAATTTCATTAAAATCATCAATTTAAATTAGTTAATCTTGCATTTCAAAAATGAAATTTAATAAATTAAATTCAATAAACTTGCTAATATTTACCTAAGTATCAAGGCCAAAAGTTTCACTTAGGAGGGTATCTGTCATCACCATCTGCTCAGCTGCAGATGTAGCCTATGCACCTGCGTCCTGACTATCCATGGGGTCATAACCATAGGCTGACCCACAAGTCTAACAAGTATGGGGTGGGACCCTACTCCTCGCACTATCTCCCAACCCACTCTGTGTTGTAGGACTGGCATGCGCTATGATGCTCTGGGTCAAGGCACTAATGGACTGAAGTGTATCAACCTCAACACTCCCCTTCACAATGGAAGGGATAGAAACATGTGTTGCAAGTATGAGGTTAGCCAATGTTGTCATTGATGTCAACATACTCATATTGCATTGACAAGAAGGATTGGATGAGCTGTGTGCTGAAGATATTGAGAAAATTGGTCTCAATCAGGAACAGTGAAGAACAGTGTGGAGAAGAAGGCAAAAGTACTCAATAGGTTGAGATTCAGAAGATGCGGATTAAAGGGTTTGTAGATATGAGTCCTGAGATGATCCAATTAAGATTTTAGAGGTCTGCATGAAGATGTAAAGGAGTTGTGATCAATCAAGTAGAACCGGTTCTGGGAGATGCTCCGGAGTGATAGAGTGTTACAAAAAGGTCCGGTGAGTTTCGGAAGTGCATTTTCCTATTGTGCGGATTGGACAGAGTGTTTGGGATGTCCTGGTAATGTGTCATCTCGATTGGTATGAGGTTTGGAGGTCTGAAAGCACCTCTTGTAGTATGATAGTGGCGGTAGACTGTGTTCTTGAAGTTCTAGATAAGGAAGAGAAGAGATTCTAGTGAGCAGAGGAAGTACGGATGTTCCTGGTCATTCAGTCAAGCTTGTAAAGGTTCTTGGATCGTGTTGGGGTTGTGTTGTTGGTCCGCATTGGTGGTAGAGCCCAGAATTGAAGTTATTCTTCCGGATGAAGTTCTTGTTCTGACTAGCTGACCAGATGAGTTGTTCATCCTGTGAATGTTCTTGTGATGGCTGACCGGATGTGTTATTCATCTTACAGATGTTCTTATGGTTGATTGCCGACTTAGATGATTGTTCCTAAGTCGATATCTTGTATAAGTAAAGGATTGTGAGTTTGTTTCGATGTGTGGGTGTTGAGCAGATGAGTGTGGCATAGCGAAAGAGCGAAAGGCAGAGCAGAAGTATTTTCAGGCTTAAATGGAACTGATCCAGACATGGTGAAGATGTCATTCTCTAGTTCAAGGTTATGATCCTTATGATCTTGTAGACAGTGTGTCTCTTTGTAGGCAGTGTGCCTCTTTGTGAGCAGTGTGCTCAAGCAGTGAGCCCTGACTGGCATGTGCCATGCATTTTTCTTATTCTTCTAACAGAGAATAATCCTTGGGTTAATCACCCCATGGTTTTTCCCTTAACCAGGTTTTCCACATTAAAAATCTTGGTGTCTAATGTGTTTATCTGCTCCGGTGTTTATGTTTTCTGCTTTCATGAATGGTTAATCGATATGCTGCTAACTAACAAGAAGAATTAAGTGTTTGAAATAGAATCAAGGTTTTTGCACAACTGATTCACCCCCCCTCTCAGTTGTGTGCCCTAGATCTAACAACATGCTCATGGGTTGGTCTGCTGATTACTCATCTCACTGGCCACTGTGGGTCAACACGTGCCCCTAGTCTATCTTGTGCTGACCCCCCACCTCTACCCTGGAAGTCCCGCATATCAAAATAGTTTGGCACTTTATTGAGGACAAACTCGCAGTAGAGTTTCCTCAAAAAGTATTGCAGAACCTCATTATTATTGCATGGAGGATGGTCAAAAACCATCCACCACCTCTGCCCAAAATTGTCCCTTATCGCTTGGTTGTTGTACCAATGGATAGGGAACCTCTTGCATGCAATGGGTGGAGGTTGATTTGTTTGTGGGTTTGTGAAAATGGAACACAAGTCTAATTTTGTGATTTATATTTTTTTCACATCTTTGTATGATAGCTTGTCTGCATAATAATCTCTAAACTCTCTCCTCTTATCCGTCAAACTAGTTATTTTCTTGCTAATTGAATCTACATTTGATAACATAGATTCAAGAAATTCAGCAAGCGTGGACCTATGCAAGGTTGAAGTGGATCTTTCAACCTTGCAATTATATCTTCAATTTGTTTTTTTGTTGTTTTCAATTTGCCCCATTATATTTTCTTGTGTTCCAGGGGCATGTCGAGGAATGGATGGAGGAGGTTGTTGTTCTGCAGGTATTTCCTCCTCAGGATTTTGTGGATTTTGAGGAGGAGGAGGTGCATTAACATTTCCTAACAATTAACAAAATCTACATCAAAAATCAACTAAAATCTACCTATTTAGAAACAAATTCAAACCAAAAAAATATAACTCACTCCTTTGGTGTGCTTGACGTCGTGGCAGTATTTTGGTGACAAATCGATAAGCTTTTTGTGTTGAATGGAGTTTTGCAAAATGCGAGCACGCTTTCTAGGGTTTGCAGGCTGCGGGTAGAGAGGAGAAGATAGAAAGAAATGAAATTGGAAACCTTTTTTTTTATTTATAGGAAGTCATAACATGAGCGCGTTATAACACGCTCACGTTATGACTTAATTTTTTTGAAATTAATTTGGCCACTTTTTGGCCCCCCATCTTCTTACACTTACCCCAAGATGGGATCAGATGGTGGACAAACTAAAGAAGAAGTTCGTTCCTGTGGACAATGAGTTGGAGTTATTGAAGAAGCTACAAGGATTGAGGCAAGGTAACAAGTCTGTCAAAGAGTATACAAAAGAGTTTTATAAAATTACTATTAGGACAGGCCATCTAGAGGCCAACAAGGAGAATGTAGCCCATTACATTAATGGGTTGAGGCCAAGTATTCAAGAGTAGCTAAGCTTAGTCAAAATGACCACCATAGAAGATGCGTACCAATTTTCCCTGAAGATGGAAGAGAAGCTGAATAAAAGATTCAAGAGCAAGAAAAGGGGAAGAGGTCAAGATGGAAATTTGCGCAACATTGCAGAGTGTGTCAGATGGAAAAAGGAATGAGTCAGACTATAGGGCTATATCAACCACTACCTGTACCAAAGAAGCCATGGGATGATATTACTATGGATTTTGTTCTTGGTTTACCAAGGACACAGAGAAGAAATGATTCTATTTTTGTGGTGGTGGAAAGATTCTCAAAGATGGCACATTTTATTCCTTGTTAGAAGACTAATGGTGATGTTCATATTGCAAAGTTATTTTTTAGAGAGGTGGTGAGACTACACAGTTTACCTAAGACCATAGTTTCAGATTGATATACCAATTTTGCTAGTTATTTCTAGAGGACATTATGGAAGAAGTTGAAGATAGATTTGAAGTTTAGTTTTGCACACCATCCACAGACCGATGGACAAATGCGAGTGATGAATAGGAGTTTGGGTAACCTGTTATGATGCTTACTAGGAGATAAGCCCAAGGGATGGGATTTGATTTTATCACAAGCAGAATTTGCTTATAACAATTCTATCAATAAGAGTATAGGTAAATCACCATTCCAGATTGTATATGGAAGTAGTCCAAGAAATGCTTCAGAGTTAAGGAAGATGGACAAGGGAGAAAAGACAAGTGCCAAAGCTGAAGACTTTGCAGAACACCTGAAGAACTTGCATGAAGAGGTGAGAAATCACATTAATAAGATGAATATTCAGTACAAGGCTAAGGTAGATCAAAAGAGGAGATATAAGGAATTCTAGGTAGGAGATGAATTCATGGTTCACTTGAGAAAAGAGAGGTTTCCAGTTGGAACATATAATAAGTTGAAAATGAAGAAATTTGGGCCATGTAGGATTCTGAAGAAGCATGATTCAGGAAATACATATGAGGTAGAGCTGCTAAGTGGGATCAACATTTCCCCTGTGTTCAACATTTCTGATTTAACAGAATATCATGAAGGTGGAATAGAGGATGGACCAATAGAAGAATAGTGGAGTATTCTGGTATCTACTTCAAAGGAGGAGATAGAAGAATCTTGGATAGCCGTGTGGGAAGAAGTACTCGGAATAGGCAATATAACAAATATCTAGTGAAGTGGAAAGGAAGGCCTTTTGAAGATTCTTCCTGGTTGTCTAAGATAGAGGTTGACCATTTGGGGTTTTCCTCAAACGCCTGAGATGTGTCATGGTCACTTCTCAAATTACCCTAGGTGTCTAATGCACCCTGGGTGTCTGATGCATGAGCATCCAGTGGTGTAAGGGAAATCTTGCATCACCCAAAAGGTTGATTTTGTTTTCATTTCTTTTCAAAATTTGTATTTTTAGTTCGATAATCGCTTGAATAATGCAGTAGAACCTTCAGTTTTTCCAAACTGCTATTTTAGGAAAGTTTGCATTTGGGCATGTATGGAAGTGAAAATTCACAGGAGGCTTAAAAATTGAAAAATAAGGCATTTGGTGAAGGAATCAGTCAAATATCACTTGTGGGCTAAAAGATATTAAAGTTTATGTTTCCCAAAAAACCCCTGAAATTTTTTGAAAGTCAGGTTTGAGGCACTTAGAGACCTCGTACAGCCCTAAAAATGGGCAATATTGGCAAAGCAAATTTTTAGTATGTAGAGAACTCCATGAGCTTTCCAACGCTTCAAACGGTTCGTCAATCAGACACCCTGATCAAAAGTTATGGCTCCCAAAAGTTGACCTATTTTTGGAGGGAGTTGCAAATTTTAAAATTTTGACTAGAGGCCACCAAAAAAAGCTATTTATGACCATTTATGGAAACCCTTGTGGTAGTAGAGAAAAGGAGAGAAAGTGTAGAGTCAAGAAAAGGTGGGGAAATAGAAACCCTAGTTGATTTGGGACTACAGAAGGCAGAAGGTTCCAGAATCTAGAGAGAGGAAGTTGTAATGTGTTACAGCCTATGGAAGATTCATCCTCTAATTGGATTTTAGCTTCTATAATGTAATGTGTTGTTCAAATCAATAAAAGAACATTTTTATTTTCTATGCATAATTTGTGTTATTGTGTGTTTTGTTATCTCACCCCCTCATCAAGTGGTATGAGAGCAAGGGTTCCTGAGAGTGTAGACAAATTGCTAACCATGAGGTAGTTTGCACCAAGACCTGAGGTTGTGGGTTTGCTACAGAGATCAAAATGCCTCCACAAATAAATTGTGGTGAAAGAAATGCTTTGAAAGAAGATGGTTTTAGAGCCCTACAAAGGCAAATCGATGCATTATAGGAGGAGCTACGAAGATGATTTGAGACAAGAACAAGAAAAGAAAGCAAAGATGAAGTAGAAGAAGAGTTATCTCTGGAAGAACAAGATGGTGCAAGAGATTCTGCAAAATTTAGGTTATTGAGGGCCATTTTGAAGATTGAAAAGAGGCCTAGGATCAAAGTTTCTACCTATTCTGGAGATCTGAATCCCAAAGAGCTTATTGATTGGATCAATGATGTGGAAGAATATTTTGAGAATGTTTATGTGGATGATCTAAAACTAGTCAAGTTGCAAAAACAAAGTTGAAGGGTCGTGCCAGTATTTGGTGGAAGGAGGTCAAGTTGGAGAGAAAATGAAGAGGGAAAGGAAAGATTATCAGATGGGATCAGATGGTGGACAAACTAAAGAAGCGGTAGTTCATTCCTATGGACTATGAGTTGGAGTTGTTGAAGAAGTTGCAAGGATTAAAGCAAGGTAACAAGCCTATCAAGGAGTGTAAATAAAAGTTTTATAAGATTACTATTAGGACAAGCCATGTAGAGGCCAACTAGGAGAAGGTAGCCCTTTACATTAATGGGTTGAGGCCAAGTATTCAAGAGAAGCTTAGCCTAGTCAAAAAGACCACCATAGAAGATGCGTACCATTTTTTCCTGAAGGTGGAAGAGAAGCTAAATAAAATATTCGAGAGCAAGCAAAGGGGAAGAGGTCAAGGTGGAAGAACTAGTGGAGGATCCTATGGAGGCTGAAATGAAGATCAAAATAAAAGTGAAGAAGTTGGTACTAGTCCAAATTAGAGAGGAGATCATGCCTACCACCCTCATGACCAAAATAATGGTGAGAAAAAGAGGAAGAGGAAGAGATTGACCTAGGCAAGGACCTAGAAGAGGAGGTTTTAGAGGAACATGTTTCCAATATGGAGAAGAAGGACATCAAGCATACAAGTGTCTATAACACCAAGGAATGACAAATAGAAGACCTGAAGGTAATGCACGAGTTGCACATGTAGATGAAGATGTGCAGTCTGAGCATTCTGACTTGATGTTGAAAGGGGAGAAACTCTAGTTGTTAGAAGAACCTTATTGAGTGAGCAAAAAGAACTAGATTAGAGGAAGAGTTTATTCCGCACAAGGTGCAAGTGTGAAGGTAAGTGTTGTGATATTATTATTAAGAGTGGAAGCACTAACGATCTTTTTTCAGAAGAGATGGTTAACAAGTTGAAGTTGACAAGAAGAAGGCATCCACATCCATATCGGATTGCATGGTTGTAGAAGGACCATAGAGATTTCGTCAATGAGCAGTTTTTAGTCAAGTTCAAGAATGGAGACTACCATGATGAGGTGTTTTGTGACATCATACCAGTGGATTCATGTCATATGCTATTGGGAAGGTCATGGTAGTATGATAGATGCATTGTCCATGATGGCCATGCAAACACATTTTGCATAATAAAGGATGGAATTCATCATAAGTTGAATCCCTTGAAGAAGATGGAAGAAAAGGTATGTAGTACTACAAGAATTTGCTTGGTAGATGGTAGGAAATTTTTGGAGGGTATGAAGCATGAGCGTCATTTCTTTGTGTTGATTCCTAAGATCAAGTAGGAGAAATGTGAAGATGTACTAGCAGAAGTCTCAGATATGTTGGAAGAATTTTAGGACATTGTCTTTGATAATGTATGAGAAGGTTTAACACTGGTGAGGAACATAAGTCAGCAAATAGATTTTATACCAGGAGCTAGTTTGCCGAATAAGGTAGCCCATAGAATGACTCCTGCAGAGAATGAAGAGTTGAAAATGTAAGTTCATGGGTTGTTAAGGAAAAGACTAATAAGGGAGAGCCTAAGTCCATGTGCGGTACCTACAGTACTAGCACCAAAGAAATATGGAGAGTGGAGAATGTGTACAAATTCTCAAGCCATCAATAAGATCATGATCAAGTATAGATTTCCATTACCTAGAATGGATGACATAATGGATTATTTGAGTGGAGCCAAGTACTTTACAAATATTGATCTGAAGAGTGGGTATCACCAAATCTAAAGCAGGGAAGGAGATGAATGGAAGACAGCCTTCAAGACACTAGTAGAATTTTGGTAAATAAATGACTAAGTGACTAAAAATTTTAGTCACAACAACTAAAAATGACTAAATTCTACTAATTTTTTGCAACTCAGCTATAAATGAGTAAATAAATGACTAATTTGTTCATTGACTATAAAATTATTTAGTCACACAAATAAAAATGACTAAATAGTTAGTCATTTATTTATCACAATCCATTTGAATAAATCATTTAAGGAATCAAAAATCAATAGCCCACCAAAATACTCTAAAACTTTAATAAACATACTCTAAAACTTTTATCAAAATCTTATTTTCAGGCGTAGCTCACCAAAATGGAGTTTTAATTTTAATAAACATACTCTAAAACCTTCATCGAAACCTTATTTTTAGGCATAGCCCACCAAAATGGAGAAGTGTTTCAGTAAAGAATGACAGAGAATGGTAAGGAGATGTGCATGATAGGAAGCATAGGATTCATTGTTTCTTATATCATTCCTGCTTTGCTCAACAAAGGTTACATTGTTCATGCTGCTATTTGTAATCCAAGTATTTAATTGACATATATTTGCATAATCTTAAATTCCTAATTCAGGTGCTTTTGAAGTATGAATGTATCCTATATAGGGTTTAGAATGATTTCTTTTAATTTAAAGAAATAAATAAATGATGTATTTGCATGTGATTAGATAATGTGGAGATCTCCTAAATCTGCCCCAGCTCATTGTCCTCTTTAGCACTGTATTCATTACTCCTACTGCTAGGGTTTTGCATGTGACATCTTTAATATCTTCATGACAGTGGCTTTTAAATAGATCCCAGTCTTTGCTTTAATCTTTATCATGGTAACCCTTGAGTTCCATAATCCACCTTCAATCTCTTCTAAGAATGTTGTCTTAAGCTAGACTGCATAGTATGTATATAAAGCAAGTCCTTCATATCTACCATTGTTCCAAACCACCACTCACTGCCTTGCTTAAAATGTTGCCTCCATAAGCACAATAGCATATTTTAAAATCATGGTTATCAGTGATTGACCATTAAGGTCACTACTTTCATCAAGATACAATGAGATTTTTGTCTTCAAACTCAAGGAATTATGCAAGATAACATTATGAATTGTTTGATGTGTAGGGTTTGATTTTCTTGCATATTTACTACTTTGCTAACTGCCTTTAAGACTGGATATTGTACCCTCAGCTGCAATCTCAAATAGCTCACTCACTGTCACTTGAAGATTCCTTTCATGAGCATCCTTCTATAAAATCAAACCATGCCCTATAGACTGCCTACTTACTTACTACAAGGGACTCATTGTTTCATGGTATTGTGGGTCTTAAGATCCTTCAACCTTATTGTCACTACTTCATAGTCCACAAGGTATTATTAACTATTCTCCCATCTTTGATGAGTCTCAAAACACTGCTCAAACATACAATCCACTACCTCCATTATACAATGGCTAAGAAGAAACACTGAACTTGTGAGTACCATTGTTACTTCATTTGGACAGTCATTCCCTGATTGTGTTTACCTTGTCTAACATTGTCAATATCATTTGAAAAACCCTTTAGGTCAGCAAGGGGGTAAGGAAACTCACTGTTAAAATCTCCACTTTACTATGCAAGGTTTGAGCTTTATTATCTTGTCATTGCTCAGCATCTTTTGGATTGTCACACCTCAAGTGACTGTCATTCTTCTTATCATAGATTTCATTTACAAATGTCACTGAGCTACATAGTGTGCTTGTTATTGGCTATAGTCTTTAGATTGCAAGATTTTGTTATTGGCTACAATGTCTCAATCTTTCTAGTATTGCAACCTTACTAATCCACTAGAGTTATGGTTTATGTTTCTACGGAGGCCTAAGGTTTGTACCCTAGTCATGCTCTTACCAATGCTTTTGTTGGTATTAAAAAACAACCTTAAATCTTGGGTCAAAAAATTAGTTGTCTTGATAGGGTGTTGTATGATCTTTTATTGTATCTTAGAGTGTGTGGGAAGCTTGTGTTTGATCATTAAGGTATGTAAACCTGATCAGGGAAATGTATCCTATATAGCATCGGTCTTGCTTTAATACTTCCCATAATGGTTAAAATAGCATATCACATTATTATAGTTTGTGGTAAACCAAGATTGCATTCAAGTATGTAACAAACTTGGTCTGTAGTTTAAGTTGTACACTTTTAAGTAACATTCATAAGGCTTAGAAAATCTTGATCACTCTCTAGAATAGCCCATTGAACATGGGTTGTGCTTGAATGCACTATATAATTGATATAACACAAGCACTCTACATATCAACCAGAGTTATAGGCTCTTTATTGCAGCAAGAGGTAATCGCTCTTGGATCATGCTATCATTACATTGTAACCTATTAAACTTGAGCCAACTTGAATGTAGCCAATGATGATTGACACCTAATTGTGATGACAATGATTAATTTGTACATGAATTGTGCTCATATGAGTGCCTCCATTTCTATCACAACATAGCCACATTAAACTTAGGTCACACATGAATACATCCTGTATTTGTTATAGCATAACTGTGCCACATGACCAATAGATTTATGGATCACATAATTACAGTCACAAGAATTTGTTCCTCGGTTGTGCTCTTATGGTGATTCCATTACCATTACAGCATAACCCTTTGGACTTATATTGCTCAAATCCTTACGTTGCTTATTTTCTCTTTGGATGGATGGCAATTCAATGGCAGGGATTTATATGCAAGTCATGCTCATATAAGTGCCTTCATCACCATTACACAATAGTACATTGGAATTTACTTTCTTGAACCTTTGTTTTTTATTGTTAGGATTTCTTAGTGATTATTCCATTTCCACATGGCATATTGATAAAAGAAACCAAGCAAAAAATTATTTTATTTTTAGTTAACTTATGCTAACATACTTTTGGAATAAATGTTTGATTGCATTACTTCAAGTGTGAAGAATTTTTCTTTCTTCTTATAATACATTCATTGAGAGTTGTAGTAGAAAGCTTCTTATGCTAAAACCCATCCTGTAAACTTGCTTTAAGATACATTTAGGAGGCTTCATGGATTTTTTGTGATTTATATAGATTTTGTTTTGATAGTAAATGACATCAAATTCTTTCTAAAATTGAAATGATTTATTAATTATGGTTTTATGATGATCAAATGTTTTAATTAGAAGGGGTTAATATATGGCATTTTTATGTGCAAGAAGAATAGATTGTAATGCAACATTCAGGTATGGACGGTTCAAGAAAACTTGGATTGCTATCAGTGACATAACCAAGTTGGAGAGTACCTTGAGCTAGTCTAAAACACTTCCAAGTGTTTTCGCTCAAAAGCAAAACCTGAGTATAGGAATACAAACATCGGTGGTCAGAGAAAATCATAAATCTGTCGGTCCAATTTTGGATCCAATTTGAGGTCGTGAATATCAGACAGAGAAAGTTCCTACATTCTAAAGATAAAATCATAAATCTGTTGGTCCAATTTGAGATCTAATTTGAGGTCGTGAAGCTCCGATAGAGAAAGTTCCTACATTCTAAAGATAAAATCATAAATTTGCTTGGTCCAATTTGAGGTCCAATTGTAAGGATTTGTCTTTTTAATTATACTTTCTAACATTTGTCTCGATACAAATTGTTACTTTAGAATTATGGTATTGCTTTTCTTCTAATGTTTTCAACCCTCATTTCAGGGAAGAGCTCCGAAGATGGTTCCTTTAGATGGAGACTACACTTTTCCGCTATAGGTTTCATCTAGAAACACCAGAAGCTCGAGTACTATTATACTTAGAGAAAAAGTAGGAGTCATGCAATGACAAGATACTCATTTTTGGAGCTTTGGTTAAGAACTTTAAATGTCTGGCTATATGCATAGAGAATGTTCATGGAGTGCAAACTTCCTTATAAAGCAATTACCACAATAGAGTTTGAGGTGAATTGCACCTACTATTTTATGCTGATATGGATATGTTCTAACCTGCAGTTAATCATTGTAGCATAACAGATAGGCTAAATAGTTGTTCATATACCATTGTTTCTAATTCAAAATTGCTATACCTTATGCTAGGAGCAAATCATAGGGGGAGTCCATACATAAGACACCATTTTTTCAAATTCAAAATTGTTGGTTCTTTCACAATTGTTTGCTTCATTTATTTGATCTAAGACATCCTATTATATAGAAGATGCTCTCAAAATCACAGTAAAATCCTTTATTCTGGGAAGATTGTTTAGAATCTTCCCATCATAACAACGAACAAAAGCATCAGTCATTAACCTGAACTTTGCAAGAGCTTCATCAAATTCTACTTTTCCACTCTCTTTTCCATTCTAAATTTTATTCCCAATTTCATCCATGAAGAAATTCCTCAGCCTGTAGATCCTGATTTTGGCCATAACTTTACTAGGTGTCAAGGATAGCTTCAAGTTTTTACCCAAGCAGTAATTGACAAAATTCAGCCTTACCAGATACAATGTGTTGAAAAGCTCTTTGAAGATATTCTAGAAAAGAGTTCCTGGAAGTATAATGCATAGTTTTGAATTGAACTTTTTGCATGAATTCCATTGTATCTGGTAAGGCTAAATTTTGACAAAAAGTAGCCTTACCAGATACAATGGAATTCATGCAAAAAGGTTAATTCAAAATTGTGCATTATACTCTCAGGAACTCTTTTCCAAAATAACTTCAAAGAGCTTTTCAACACATTGTATCTGGTAAGGCCAAATTTTGTCAATTACTACTTGGGTAAAAACTTGAAGCTATCCTCGACACCTGGTAAATTTATGGCTAACAGCAGTATCTACAAGTTGAGGAAGTTCTTCATGGATGAAATTGATAATAAAATTTAGAATGGAAAAGAGAGTGGAAAAGTAGAATTTGATGAAACTCTTGCAAAGTTCAGGTTAATGACGGATGCTTTTGTCCATTGTTATGATGGGAAGATTCTGAACATTCTTCCTAGAATAAAGGATGTTACTATGATTTTGAGAGCATCTTCTATATAGCAGTTTGTCTTAGATCAAATAAATGAAGCAAACAATTGTGACAGAGCCAACAATTTTTGAATTTGAAACAAGGTGTCTTATGTATAGACTCCCCCTGTGATTTGCTCCTAGAATAAGGTATAGCAATTTTGAATTTGAAACAATGGTATATGAACAACTATTTAGCCTATCGGTTATGCTACAACAATTAACTATAGGTTAGAACATATACATATCAACATAAAATAGCAGGTGCAATTCACCTCAAACTCTGTTGTGGTAATTACTTTGTAAGGAAGTTTGCACTCCTCCATGAACATTCTCTGTGCACATCAATATGTTGGTTATTATCTTGATCTCCTTTGTGATCAAAAGAACAGTGAAGTTCATTGCATAACTCATGACCAATTTGTAGTGCTATGATCCAGTGCTCTTTTACTTCTTACTCACTATGTTCTCAATCACCATGTGCAAATGACTTAGAGGACAGATCTTTGATTTCAATGGCCTTGCATAGTACTTGAAGAAATTTCCATTCATGCCTTAGCATTTAACAACCATATAAGGCATATGAAACATAGCTTATTGAAATTACTGTTGATGGCATGGAAGAATCTGTAGCACTGTCTTCCAACATTGAAATCACTAACCTTCAAAACAAAGATACTAGGACTGTCCCTTCAACATTTCTAAAGTGATTTTCTTAATCAAATTGGTCACTGTCCTTTCATCATCTTTGTTTGGCATTTTACTATACTATGACAATCCTCTCACAATGACCACCATATCCTGATTGTGAAAATTCTGAACCCATCACTTGGACAGTCAAAACTTCCACCTCACAGCCACAAGAATAAGATACACTGAGAATGTACAATTCCAAGTAAGTGTATCAGACTTGGCAATCCTTTTTTTATACGTTGTAGTTACAAGTGCCCTGCTAGACATACATGAAAATGTGGAAGCATAGACAAGGCAAGCGAACTGTTACAAAAAATGCCTTAAAGAAATGTGATATCATGGATACCCGCTGTCCCACAAGCACTTCAAGTCATGTTTGTGATGATGTGGGGCTTTCCCGCATCACCGTAGGCATGACTTGAAGTGCTTGCGAGAGAGCAAATGATGTGGGGCTTTCCCAAAAATATGGCTTTGCACAAATATATTACAGAAATTTGGCTTGCTTCTTCATTTATCTCAGGAATTAGATGGGGGAGAAGCCAGACTAGTACATTATTTCAACATAATGGCAGGTAATAGCACTAGAGGTCTCATCACCACAATGTTAGCCACTCCAAACTCAAATGATCCTCACAATCATCCTTATACTACCCAAAAGATTGAAGAATTTTACTAGAAGAATGCAAATTTGATTTTGGTCCCAAATTCAATTGCAAACATCTGGTTGATATCTTAGAACAAGAGAAATTTCATGAAAGACATCTATGTGACACAGTAACTAACCTGGTGATACCCACATTTGATATCAAGATGCAGTTTCCAACAATTTTTGCCACTAATGAGGTGTTATATTGGGTGATCTTAGATACTTGAATTACATAGATGAACTATAGACTAGGATTCTTAATATCTTACTATGCAATGTACATGCGAGCAATTGATACCCCCACATCACCCGCTCTCCCGCAAGTACTTCAAGTCATGCATGTAGTGATGTGGGAAAGCCCCGCATCACCACAAACATGACTTGAAGTGCTTGCGGGAGAGTGGGTATCCATGATTTCATAGGCATGATGCTGGCAAAGGTTGTCGAATTTGGATTTACACCTGCTAATTGCATTTTCTTGAAAGTTTCTAAATCCTTTTCAAAAAATCCATTTTGTGCATATCCTGCAATCATTGCATTCCAAGAGATGACATCTCTTTGAGCCATTTCATCAAACAGTTCACGTATCTATACTTCTACATTTTGCATACATGTCTACCAAAGCATTTCCAACTATAATATCTGACAAAAATCCCCCTTCCATTATGTTATGATGGATGTCCATACCTTGTTCCAAAGCTCCCATTTTGGCACAGGCAGGGAGGATGTTGGCAAAGGTTGTCGAATTTGGCTTTACACTTGCTAATTACATTTTCTTGAAAGTTTCTAAAGCCTTTTCAAAAAATCCATTTTGTGCATATCCTGCAATCATTGCATTCCATGAGATGACATCTGTTTGAGGCATTCTGCCAAATAGTTCACATTCCTTGCCAATGCTTCCACATTTTGCATAAATGTCTACTAGGGCAGTTGAAACTACAACATTTGACAAAATTCCTCTATCCATTACTTTTTTAATGGATGTCCATACCTTGTTCCAATGCTCCCATTTTGGCGCAGGCAGGAAGGATGCTGGCAAAGGTTGTGAAATTTGGCTTTACACCTACCAATTGCATTTGCTTCAAGGTTTGTAAAGTCTTTCCAACAAATCCATTTTGTACATATCCAGCAATAATTTGTTCTCCCTGCATTCCTGTGCACACACAAAAGTTCATTTGCGAGGATGCAGGGAGAGCCCGCCATCCCGCACCCTCATGCCCTAGCTCCTTGCAGGGCTGTGGGAGCATGGACTACATAGAGATAAGTAGGTGAGGCAACAATCACACCAAATGAAATACCCAATAGATGTCTTCCCTGGATTTCTAAGTAGATTCATCATGCATAGCTGCATTACTTACACCTCTCTTCATTCTTATTTCATCCTTTATATTGCATTCGATCAGGAGGCTAACAATATGAACACACTACCATTCAAATCATTGTACATACCATGAAAGTTTCATGCTGCCTTCTCAATCATATGAGATCTCTCTAGGCTCTCTCTATGTAGATCATGAGACCACATTTTTGCTCTTCTCACATCCTGGTGCACACACAAAAGTACCTTCGCAGGGATGTGAGAGAGCCCGCCATCCCGCACCCTCATGCTCTGGCTCTTTGCGGGGCTGCAGGGGAGCAATCATGCCAAATGAAATACCCAATGTTTAGATGTCTTCCTTAAATTTCTAAGTAGGTTAATCTTGCACAGCTGCATTACTTACACCTCTCTTCATTCTTCTTTCCTCCTTTATATTACAGTCAATCAGGAGGCTCTCTCTAACCTCTCTCTATGCAGTCCATGAGACCACATTTTTTTAGGCATTCTATCAAACAATTCACGTGCCTTGTCCATGGTTCCACATTTTGCATACATGTCTACCAGGGAAGTTGCAACTACAACATCTGACAAAATTCCTCTATCCTTCATGCTTTGATGGATGTCCATACCCTATTCCAAAGCTCCCACTTTGGAACAGGCAGGTAGGATGCTGACAAAGGTTGTGGAGTCTGGATTTACACTTGCCAATTGCATTTTCTTGAAAGTTTCTAAAGTCTTCTCAAAAAGTTTAATTTGTGCATATCCTGCAATCATTGCAGTCCATGAGACCACATTTCTTTGAGGCATTTTGTCAAACATTTCACATGCTTTGCCTATGTTTCCACATTTTGCATACATGTCTACTAAGTAGTTGCCACTACAACATCTGACAAAATTTCTCTATCCTTTATGCTTTCATGGATTTCTATACCCTGTTGCAAAGCTTCCATTTTGTCACAGGCTGGGAGGATGCTAGCAAAGGTTGTAGAATTTGGCTTTAGAACTGCCAATTGCATTTGCTTGAAAGTTTTGAAAGCCCTTTCAACAAATCCATTTTGTGAATATCCTAAAATTATTGTATTCCATGAGATTACATCTCTTTGAGGCATTCTGTCAAACAGTTCATGAGTTTTTTCTATGCTTCCACATTTTTCATACATGTCTACCAGAGTATTTCCAACTACAGTATTGGACAAAAATCCTCGTTTCATTATGCTTTGATAGAGGTCCATACCGTGTTCCAATGTTCCCATTTTAGCATAGGCAGGGAGGATGCTGGCAAAGGTTGTGGAGTCTAGTTTTACACATGTTGGCAAAGGTTGTTAGTTTTTTATTGATAATGTTCTATAGATTTTTCATTATGGTCCAACTGGGAAATTTTTTTAAAAAATCATTGATTGAGTATTGAAAATTGTATTTTTTTTTTGCAAGTCCTCTCTTTGTTGTTTGAAAGGACAGTCTGTGAAAGAGCTTCTAGCTATGCATGAAGAAAACCTACAAGTGACTATCAAGGGGTAGAGATTCATGCAAAAGACAGTGATCATGCAAACATTAAACGATAATCTTAGAGTCAATGAGAAGAACTAGGCAAAGGTTACAATATTGTCAGTGTCTCAAGAGGCATTTAATGGGGTAAGGAGACAGCCTTCTAGTATGCATTTGATAATGCCAAATCTCATGATAGTCAAGAGTCTTTATGTTAGATGCATGAACACCAGGATAGTACCATAGAGTTGGTACAAGTGAGCAGCAACAAGGTTGAGGGTTATCATGAGCTATCTACCAAGACACAGATATTTTGCAACAACAGCATCATAATGGGATGTTAATTTATATATTAGAGGTGATGATATGATATGACAGTTGTTCATGATAGTGTTGTGATAAGTGACAGGACCAATGATGGACTGTGTGAACTTGTAACAGTCTGGAAGATGACATAGAGTGCATAACTCTAGGGTAATAGTAGTAGTGATGAACTATTTTCAAGGAATTTGGAAAAGATACAGTGATGTCAGAGGTAGTCAAGGCATTCAATAGAGGGGCAGTGTTCTACGTTGATAGGAGGTAGAGTACAAGTGAAAGCATGCCAAAATAATGAGCTAGGTAGTGGCAGTCATGAGGCATTTTATTTTCTAAAGGGAAAATGCATGACAGTAGGTTGACAAGTGATTGGACAATGCATTTCAAGAAGCTACAAGTTTGATTAGGACAATGCATAGCCTAGCCATAAGGCAATATTGTTGAATAACAATCCATGACAATTGAGGCATCCTACCAAAGATGATAGTCATCAGAGGCATAATCATTAGAGATAAGGACAGTTTATTGCTACATGTAACAATTCATAGTGGCAGCTTATGAACTAGAGCAAGTTGGGTGCATGAGACAGGGTCTCTACAGAGATGATAGTGTGATCTTGAACTATGACAGTGAGCTTCATGGGACAGTCATGGATTTGTGAAGAAGACATCTATGAATGTCTTTGTGCTTCTATGCTTAGTTTCTTGCTCATTCTTTGAGCTATGTATTGTAACCATGAAAGTTTTTTAGCAAAGAGAAAGCATTGTAACTTATTTTCAGATCTGTATGTTGTTTGTAAGCATTTTTTATCAATAAAACAAGTTGTTTTTACCTTCTCCAAGTTGTTTCATTGTGCAAGCTTCAAAATATACTACTAAATATACTAATGACTAAATGCAAGCTTCAAAATGACTAAATATACTACTAATTGACATCAATTAATAATTAAAATGACTAAATATACTACCAATTGACAGAAATCAGTGAACAGTGAATAAATATGTCTAAATATATGACCAGTGTTAAATCGGTGAATAAAAATGACTAAATATACTACCAAATTGATCAAAATGATGATTAAAATTAATGACTAAATACACTACCAATGGACAAAAATAAAAATGACTAAACTAAGTGACCAGATTATAGCAATCAATGACTAAATATACTACCAAATCGATCAATCAAAACAACCAATAAATGACTAAAAATGGTTTAGTCATCAATTTGGTCACATTATAAATGAATGGCAATAAACTACTAATGGTCACGTGACCATGTTTGGTCATTTATAAGCAGTTTTTAGTAATTTTTTTAGTAATGTATTGCTCTTTTTGTACTAGTGAGACAAAGGAAGGTTTGTATCAGTGGATAGTCGTGTCATTTGGACTAACCAATGCACTGAACACATTCATGTGTCTCATGAACAAGGTATTGAAAGAGTTTTTGAGAAATTTTATTATTGTTTATTTAGATGACATTTTGATTTTCAGTAAGACTTGGGATGAGCGTCTGATACATATCAGAAGAGTTTTAGAGAAGCTGAGGGAGGAGAAGTTGTTGATTAATCTAAAGAAATGTAGTTTTACAAAGGAGTTGGTATATTTGGGATTTGTTGTCTCAAATGAAGGTCTTAAGATGGACCCAAAAAAGTAAGGGCTATTATCAAATGGCCCATGCCAAGGAGTGCTACAGAGGTACGATCTTTTCATGGTTTAGCAAGTTTTTATAGAAAATTTATCAATAATTTTAGTAGCATTTGTGCTCCCCTAACTAAGACAATGAGAGAGGATAGAAAAGAGTTTACAAGGACTACTGGAACAGCCAAGAGTTTCGATACATTGAAGCAGAAAGTCACAGAGCAACTTATTTTGGCACTTCCAAATTTTAATAAGGTATTTCAGGTAGATTGTGATGCTAGTCGCAGTGCTAAAGGAGTTGTTTTGAGTCAAGAAGGTAAGCCCATTGCCTATTTTAGTTAGAAGCTTAATGATGCCAAGAAAAAGTATTATGTTTATGATCAAGAGTTTTATGCTATAGTTCAAGGTTTGAAGAAATGGACATTATTTGTTTCCAAAAGAGTTAGTTTTATATACTAATCACCAGGCTTTACAATATCTTAATAGTCAAGGGATGTTGAACCAGAAACACTTAAAATGGGTTGAGTTTTTGTAGAGTTATACTTTTGTTTTGAAACACGGGAGTGGAAGATCAAACAGAGTTACAAATGCCTTAAGCAGAAGGCAAAATTTGTTGACATAAATGAAGATAGAGGTTGTTGGGTTCCGTGAGCTCAAAATTTTGTATCCTAAAGATCAAGATTTTGCAGAGGCTTGGAAAGCTTGTTTGGAACCTGTTACTTTGGACATGACCAAATGGTTGGATTTCATAATCCAAGATGGCACATTGTTTAGGGGAAGCTAGTTGTGCATTCCAAGGAGTTCCATGAGAGAAAACCTGATTAAAGAGAAGCATAGTAGGGGATTAGATGGACACTTTGGTCAAGATAAGACCATTTCTATTGTTAATAAGCATTATTATTGGCCACAGTTGCAACATGATGTGAGGAAATTTGTGCAGAGTTGCACATTGTGTCAAATGGCAAAAAGAACAAGTCAGAATACAGAGCTATATCAGCTATTACCTATACTAGAGAAGCCATGAGATGATATTAGTATGGATTTTATTCTTGGTTTACCAACGACACGGAGAGGACATGATTCTATTTTTGTGGTGGTGGACAGATTCTCAAAGATGGCACATTTTATTCATTGCAAGAAGACTAATGATGTTGTTCATATTGCAGAGTTATTTTTTAGAGAGGTGGTGAGACTACACGGTCTACCTAAGAGCATAGTTTTAGATCGAGATACCAAGTTTGTTGGTTATTTCTGGAGGACATTGTGGAAGAAGTTGAAGATAGATTTGAAGTTCAATTCTGCACACCATCCACAGACTGATGGACAGACATAAGTGGTGAATAGGAGTTTGGGTAACCTGCTACGATGCTTAGTAGAAGATAAGCCTAAGGGATGGGATTTGATTTTACTACAGGCATAGTTTGCTTACAACAATTCTATCAATAGGAGTACATGTAAATCACTATTCCAAATTGTATATGGAAGTAGTCAAATAAATGCTTAGAGTTAAGGAATATGGACAAGAGAGAAAAGACAAGTGTTGAAGCTGAAGACTTTGTAGAACACCTAAAGAATTTGCATGAAGAGGTGAGAAAGCACATTAATAAGATGAATATTCAGTACAAGGCTAAGGCAAATTAGAAGAGGAGATATAAGGAATTCTAGGTAGGAGATGAAGTCATGGTTTACTTGATAAAAGAGAGGTTTCCAGTTGGAACATATAATAAGTTGAAAATGAAGAAATTTGAACCATGCGGGATTCTGAAGAAGCATGATTCCAGAAATGCATATGAGGTAGAGTTTCCAAGTGGGATCAACATTTCCCATGTGTTCAACATTGTTGATTTAATAGAATATCATGAAGGTGGAACAGAGAATGGACCAACAGAAGAATAGTGGAGTATTCCGGCATCTACTTCATAGGAGGAGATAGAAGAAATCTTGGATAGCCATGTGGGAAGAAGTACTTGGAATAGGAAATATGAAGAATATATGGTGAAGTGGAAAGGAAGGCTTGTTGAAGATTCTTTCTGGTTGTCTAAGGCAGAAATTGACCGTTTGGGGTTTTCCTCAAACACCTGAGATATGACAAGGTCACTTCTCAAATTACCTTGGGTGTCTAATGCAGGAGCATCCAGTGGTGTAAGGGCAATCTTGCATCACCCAAAATATTGATATTGTTTTCATTTCTTTTCAAAATTTGTATTTTTGGTTCCATAATCGCTTGAATAATGAAGTAGATCCTTCAGTTCTTCTAAACTGCTATTTTAGAAAATTTTGCATTTGGGCACATATGGAAGCAAAAATTTACAAGAGGCTTCGAAATTAAAAAATAAGACCTTTGGTGAAGGAATCAATCAAAGATCACTTGTGGGCTGAAATATATTAATGTTTTTGTTTCCCGAAAAACCCTTGAAAAAGTTTCAAAGTCAGGTTTGAATCACTTAGAGGCCTCGTACAGCCTCAAAAATGGGTTGAATCAGCAAAGTGAATGCTTAGCTCTTAGAGCAATCTGCAAGCTTTCCAATGCTTCAAATGGTTCGTCAATCGAACACCCGAATCAAAAGTTGTCTCTTGAAAGTTGACCTATTTTTGGAGGGAGTTGCAAATTTTGAAATTTTGGTTGAAGGCCGCAAAAAAGGGCTATTTATGACCATTTTGGGAACCCTTGGGATAGTAGAGAAAAGGGGGGAAAGTGTAGAGTTAAGAAAAGACAGGAAAATAGAAACCCTAGCTGATATGGGGCTATAGAAGGTGGAAGGTTCCAGAATCTAGAGAGAGGAAGTTGTAATGTATTGCAACCTGTGGAGGATTCATCCTCTGATTGGATATTAACTTCTATAATGTAATATGTTGTTCAAATCAATAAAAGAACATTCCTATTTTCTATGCGTAATTTATGTTATTGTGTGTTTTGCTATTTTGCCTCCTCATCAGAAAGAGACCTAAATGTCACCATTCTTTGTCTCATCACCAAAATGCAATTAAGACCACACAAGAGTTTTGAGACATGGACTAGCTAGGACATGAACCTAGGACCTTCCATACACTGCTGGAGTGCTCTACCACTGAGCTACTGGCCCCTCTTTGACCAGTCCATCGTCGGTCCAAGTGTGGCTTATTTCCAACACCAACACCCCCTTAAGCCACACCTCTCATGTGCTTGGGGCTCCTAGCCTAGGCCTGACTCTATTACCATGTAAATTCAATTCAAACTTTATAATCTCTAACTTAAATAACTTCTGATTGTTGAATATTGAAGACTTAATTTATTACTTTCTTTTATTTTGCCGATGCAATTTCCACTTCATACACTTCCGATTTCTGTGTCTGTCCATATTGGTCGCATCTGAAACATTGGATGCGAGAAATGTCTTTCTTGAATGAACCTTTCCCATGATAATTTTTCCTCTTCTTGAAGTGTTTCTTCTTCTCTTTCTTTTGAGAGTTTGTATTTAGAACATGAAGGTCTTCATCTATATTTTTCTGTTTTGACCCTTTCTTTGTCTGTCTAGATTCTTCTTAAAGACAGTCTGATCTTAGGCGGTCAAATTTTGGAAATTTGGACCTTGCACTAATGCCTTGAACAAATGTCTCCCAGCAATTTGGGAGACCATCTAGAGCAATAAGTGTTAGTTCCTTGCTTTCAATTTGGTACCCAAGTGTTGATAGTTGATCCCTTAGTGCAGATATTCTCATAAAGTATGCATTGATAGATTCTCCTTTGTTCATACTTATATGATTTATTTCTCTCTTTAGGGCTAAGGTTCTGCTGGAGTTATTAATTTCATAGTTTCCTTCAAGTGACTTAAACATATGATATGCAGTCTCATGTTTTGTCAGAATCGGCACGATATGATCTCTAACTCCATCAACTATGATTTTCATGGCTTTGTCATTTCCTTCAATCCATGTCGTTTTATCAGGATCATTCTCTGGTTCCGTTTTATTTTCTCTCACAAATGAATCAACTTTATTTTCTTTTAGTATCATCATAATTCTAAATTTCCATGATGAGAAGTTATTTCCTCCTTCCAATCTGTCTTCGAATCAGATTGCTGCTGTCATTTGAGAAATGAGATGTATTAAATCTGAATTTCTCAAGTTCGATTTTCTGCCCGTATTCTACTTAACATGGCTCTGATACCATTTTGAGACATGGACTAGCTAGGACACGAACCTAGGACCTTCTATACGCTGCAGGGGTGCTCTACCACTGAGCTACTGGCCCCTCTTGGACCAATCCATCGTCGGTCCGGGTGTAGCTTATTTCCAACACCAACAAAGAGACTGTGCATAAAGGAAGAAGAGTAGGTACAAATAGAAGACAAGCACCATGTGGTATTTTCCTTGTATCCATGTACTTATAGGAATAACACATGGGTCTTGTAGGGGAACTAATAGATAAACACACATACACACATGATGGCACGAAGACATACATAAATAAAGAAACAAGAGCAAAAGATAAATACTAACATTTGAGAACACACATATAATCACCATCCAAAATACTACTTCTGAAAAGTTATATAATCAAATTAATATGTATAAAAATATAAAAAAACAAACTCTTTTTCTTTGTGTAATAGTAAAAAAAAAGACATTGATCTTACAAAATTATTTACAGCTAAGAAATTAGGTAGATGAGGCAGTCATAAAATCCTAAATTAAAATAACTAAACAAAGCTTCTGAATGAGCCCACCACAAATCAAGTATTGCTGAGTGCAAGGCCCCTGACACCTCCCCAACACCATAAGGGATGAGGCCGAGATCATGCCCTTGATGAATTTGGCAGAATGGATACCTCTCAGTCCTTGACTCTCAACCCTAGAAGTTCAACCTAAAACTCATACTCCTATAAGGAATAGGAAAAATGATCTTCCTGTCACATATACTATGAAAACTACAAATATTCTCTTCAAATTTGCAACCGCGGTAATACTTGAATTGGAGGTGACTGTCCACTTAGTGAAAAGAGTGGACAAAACTATCAGAGAAAGCTGATGTTTTTGTCAGTTTACTTATGCTGTGAAGTTGGCAAATTGTTGAGCTCATCTTGGTTATACCAATCCTTATCTACTTTCCAATTGTCCTCTTTGTTAATGATTTTATTTTTATTCTGAATGTTTTTATTTTCATTGCGTGTCTTGATCATTTTGGGCGGATCAATTTGTTCAACTGAGTGATTACATAAATGCCTTAGATTACTACCATAAGAACTGATAAAAAAAAGTGCCCCTTTGCTTTACTTATGACATAATTTGTAGGGGCATCATTCATTCAATCCCTGTCATTCCCTGTCATTTTTTTTTTTTTAAGATTTCCTATCACAATGGTTTAGGATAATTGGTTTGTCTCCTTCGAGAAGATAAGATTCATAAATTTATTGAGTAAAAATTCTATACTCTATTGTTCAGATTAATATGGGTTTTTTAAATTTGTTTAGCAAATTGCTTGGATGACTGGACAGTTACTGAATGAGATAAGACTGCCCTTATTTCCATTTTGGATTTCATGAACCATAATGCAATTGTAAATATCTTATATGTCTTATATACCATTATAGATTTGATTGATTTATTTTATATTTTTTAATTATTTGTTAATTTAATTATATATTTTATGTAAATCAATTTTCAATTCTATAATTATGATGATGTTTATCAATTTATAATTATGGATAGGATAATATGATTAAGTTTATTGATTTGATAATATCTTCATAAGAAACAAAGATTTCTTTTGTCTTTAATTATGTTCATCATTTTTATTTTTAAGGTTTCAATTGTTGAAAATGTTTTATACTTTTATCTAGAAATTTAAAATATTCATGTAAATTGTAAAAGCACTTTTTGATGTACACATAAGGATTGATTAAGAATTTTATTATTGTATTGAGAATAATTGATTTTTTTTGCAATAGAGAAGAAGGTTATTTTGATGAGCTTTTTACATAAAAGAGTTTTCTAATATTTCAAATTTTATATGCAATATGTTTATCAAGCTTCTTTTTCTACATCCACTTATTGTATTTTCAATTTTATTTGAAAGAAGTGTATCTTCTAGATGCTTCATAAATTTAACTATTTTTCAAAGTTAATCATGATTGGTGGGTAATAATGATAATTTTATGATATTATATTATGGTCAACTTATATTTATATAATATTGTACAGAAGAAAAGTGTATATTTCATTCTTTTCCCTACTAGTTTAACATTCACTTTGGCTTTGGCTTTGTCTTTAGATATGTTGTTCTAGTGTTCAATTCAACCAATTTTTGTGCATAAGTTGGCAAAACCTAATAAATCCATTGACCCTTGGCCATTTTAGTCCTAAGTTAGTCTAAACTCATTGATCAGTTTCCTCATTCTACATTCGAATCTTATGAAAACAACAAAGAGTTTTGACTAAGGATTAAGAAAGTTCTATACTTCAATCCTTGCAAATAGAACCCCCAAAGGTGTTAATGGTGTTCATTAACATCACATCGGCTCAAAATCAAATATCATCACAAGTGCACAAGATTTGAAGGTGTGACAACAAAACACATAATCACATTAGGGAAGATTGAATCGTGCCCAAGTAAAACACAATCATGTGTACTCATTTTTGGCTCTAGAGCGTACATCAAAGGAAGATCAACTGCAAGGTTTCCAACCCAAATGTGATACTAGGATTCCATTGTTGGAAACAAGGCAGATAACTGAGAGGGGGGTGAATCAGTTATCTCAAAACTTTCTTACTTTTACTCCCTTTTCTTATCTTAACATTTAGTGAAATATCAAAGCATGAAAGAATAAGCAACCATAAGAACTAAAATGAAATCAACACACATAACACAAGGATTTTTATGTGGAAACCCTGTTAAGGGAAAAACCACAAGGTGATTAACCCAAGATTGTATTCTCTATTAACAAAATAAAGAAGTACAAAATGGCACTTGCCAGTTAGGGCTCACTGCCCAAGCACACTGCTCACAAGAGGCTCACTGTCTACTAGAGACTTACAGATGATAACAATGTGTTTGAACTAATGAACAACATCCACATATCCAAGAATTTAGTTCTGGTTAGGCTCAGTATACCGATCTAGCACATTTTATTCTACCTCTGCTTAGTATCACTCTTCTGTCACATTCTGAACTTGGATTACTGCCTTCACACTTCTCTCTACTTTTCTTCACACTTAATCCATATATCTATCACTGTCACACCTTCACAAGCTCGAATCCATTGGGTATATATATCTGCATCAAGGATTTCAAACAACCTTCTAATCGGCAACAAGAAAACTTAGGATATTTGCAAGATACTATTATGTCGGCTGAATTCATACTTGATAGATGATGCGTACCAAAAAATTAGGCATAGAAGTCATTACCTAAGTCAACCAAACTCATATAATACCTTAATTTGCTTGATCAACACCTTCTGCATATCTGGATTGAGGTCTGATACCCTGTTGGCTAATTCTTCCTATGTCTGCATTATCTAACTGAAGTCTGATACTCAGATTCTCATATCTATCACATGCTTTGTGACCAGAGGCTAAATCTTTGGAATACAATAGTTCAGATACTCCTTATTTCTCACCCAAATCTGCAATATGTTAGGTTTCACCATCAGAGAGTTCTAAACCCAATCTGTCAGACCCTGCCATATGCTCTGTTCTTGACTACCGGATCAACCTATCTTCAATCTGACTTCTAGTATGAGTAATTTATGGGCTACAAATGTGAGGGATATACTTTGTTGCCATCAATGGCAACACTTATGAATCCTAGCAGTGTCTCTTGCTAATAATCTCCCCCTTCGACATTGATGGCAACACTTAGTGAAAAATAATTAAGTGTCGCTATAACTCCCCCTTAGCTTGTGCTCCATTTCTCCACACTGTTTACTGATGCTCCCTTAATACTGGATTCCTCATTTTTCACTGCTCTTTACTCTCTCTTTGACATCAATGGCAAAGGGTGGGATCCGCAAACTAAAAATGTGCATAAATTATTATATAAGGTTGCATATGTACATACAATCCATAAGATAAACTTACATATACTTAAGTATATTTGCAAATGTAGTCTTTAACTGTACAAGCTATGTGGCCCAACTTCTCTTCATCCTATCCAAAATGGAGATGTATCCACTCAACAAAAATGCATATGCTTTTGTTCTCTTCAAATCTGTTGGATCACTAGTCCGGGCTATACTTAGAGCATCTGCTAAGGCATCATGCATTGCCTCTAACTTAGGGATGATTATCCCTCTAAGTTCACCCATTCTATCCATTATATTCTTCTTCTTCTTAGCTAGTTTCTTCATTTCATTTATTATAACAACTGCTTGGCATTCTTGACTTACCAGAGAAACAGTGAGAGGATCAAAATTTTGAGATAGATTTGTCAATTTTTCTTGTTCTTTCATTTTCTTCTCAATATCCTCTGCAACTTTGGGCTAGGATAAACAAAATTTATATAGGTCTCCACCATCCTTAAGAGCATTTTCAATGTTTTTTATGCCAATGCCTAAGGTTTTTCTATCATTAACAATTAGCCCTTGCACCTCACTAAATCATTTTCCCAAGAACTCATTCCGGACCTTAGTTTCTGCTGATTTTTCTAAAGACTCAAAATGTGTATTGACAGAATTAACTAAGTTTTTCAAGTTACCAGATGGAGAGGTAGAAGGATCCTTCTAATATGAGGGCATAATCTTCTCCAGCATTCTAGATGCAATACTGAGCGGCTCAGAGTCCTCCATATGAGATTTCAGGAGTTTTTCTTTGGCTTTGGCCTGAGCAAAAGATGTTATCTTCATTATCTAAACTAGAGAGAGAGAGTCTAGATTCAGTGGTCCTTGTATCAACTATGGTTCATCTAATTCCATAACTTCCTTGTCCAAGAAACTTTGCACTGCTTCTGTAGTGTCTCTTGTATTCTCAACTTCCTTTTCTTTGGGGACATCCAAACTGATTTGCTTATTACCACCAACAGAATTTGTTTCTTCTTTCTGCACTTCCTCTTCTGGAATAGAGGAGTCTAAGGCCTCAAATTGTTCCTCATCACTTTTCTTTAATCCTTCGACATCCATGTCAGAAGGCTTTTCATCAATTTTCCGTAATCCTTCAACATCCATGTCAGAAGGTTCTTCATTTGCTTCCTCTACAATGGGAAGATTGAACCTTTTCAGGGCACACTGGAGAATTTCTTTTGTCTCATCAATTATTTGGTCAATTTCTCCAAGAATGAGCTTATTCATTCTGGACTTGCTCTAGAATTCTTCTTTGACATCCTTGAAAATCATGTCCATTTATTTTTGAGTGATAGTTGGACATAACTATATCACTATCTATTCTCGGATCTCCAAGTCTTTTGCTTTTGGACTTTCTTTTCTTAACTCCAAAACTTCTTCTAAGCTCTTAGGAATCAAGGAAATTATTTCAATGAAAGCTTTGTTATAAATGTCCAGGTACCTTACTATTGCTTCCTCAAGAATTCTCTTGTATGCATCATTGTACTCATCATAGAATTCTATTACCAGCTGTGGGTTTCCATCCATAGTGACTGCTTTAATGATGTCTTCAATTGTGAGAGTGGGTCTCTTAACAAACTCTTCTGTCTTTTACTCCTCATTAGTCCTATCATTCTTGGAAGATTTGTTCTTGGCTTTCTTCAAATCTCTGACCTCTACATCTGATTATGTCTCTTCATCATCCTTAAGGCTCACATATGTTCTTATGGCCTTAGACTTCTTTCTCTTTTCTCCTGTAATAGATGGTTTGGTTATTGGTTTTGCAGTCTTTGAGATTTTAGGAGAGACAGGAGAAGAACTCCTGGTAGATCTTGTCCAGGTAGAGGCTTCCACTGGGACGCTTTCTTTCTATTCTTATTCCCTTTCCCTTTCAATTTTCTCTATTCTTTCTCTATTAGCATATATTGCCTCCTTTGTTATGTCAAACCTCTTAGCAATTTCTTCAACCTCCCTCCTCACTTTTCTTTTTGACTCGGGCTTCCTTAATTCAACATGTATTTTTATGTTTAGCTCATCAAAGGTGTCAAACCTCTCTGCCTCAGTGTCCTTGGGTTGGCTTAGCAAGTGTTGAACATGTACCTCAAATATGTTTTCATCAACTTCATAGTCCATGGGCATTACCCATACAGTTCTTGGCTCGACTGCCTCCATTAGGCATTGATCTGTGTCAACCATGAAGCAAACTGTGTCCTTATATTTCTCAACTATTGATTTTGGTATTCTTTCTCTTGCATGCATCATGCTCTGGAAGTTCTTGAAGTAACTCCAGAGAGCTGCCTTTTGGGCTTGTGCATCACCAAGTCTATACAAATAATCTCTTATTTGAATTGCAATAGGTCTATCATTTGCCCAAATTAGACCTTTTGATCCCGGTAACTCATTCATGTAATAGAAGAATAGACACAACACCATATTGCCATACTTGAAGGAATTTTTCTTATCTTTCTTAATCTTCTACAGATTCTCCATCAGTTGATTCAACAAAAGCCCACACAAATCATAATCTGCATTTTCCTTCACCATCTGATATGCAGTATAGATTGCAGTACCAGATATAGAATTTTCCCTACTTGATTGGTAAATTTTGTAACCAATTACAATTGATGCAAACTTGACATCTGGGTCAGTAATATCATCTATAGTCATTGCCCTCTTCTCATATTTTGATCCGATGGCATCTGTTACGGTTTAATTTTTCACATATTTGAGTGCAGGCAACCCACCAGTTGAGTGCAATCTGGTTATAGCCCTGATGGTATCTTTGGTTATCTTGAATGGACTCATTAACCACATAAAGTTATCATGCATCCTACTTAACACATATCGGACCCATTCGTCCTCTGCAAAAGATGGGAAATGTATGCAATGAGCAAAGTGCTTGTTCTTTAGGGCCTTGAATTCTGGTTTGAGATCAACGTTCTCATCTCTTAACTGTTGTGATATATTTCCATCAATTCTAAGCCTCCAAAGTCTTCAATGTTTGCATGAATGTAAACCCTAATATCTTCTACATGCATAACACCTTATAGAATTTGAGAAAATGCACCCAAGGGATTAACTTCTATAGATTTGTGAGGGTGTTTCTTGAATTTAGGTCTTGGCCTCTCAATGACATTCACAACCATGGGAGTAGCCATTCTAGCAACAAAATTCAGAGAAATTTTGTAAAGAAGAAATATCTTTTTTGCCTTAGGGTTTGTTGCAACTATCAGAGCAAATTTCTGCTTGATTTCGATCTTCAACTTTAACTTTAATAATCTGCAGGATCTCTTCTCAAAGATCTTCTCTCTTCTTCATGAGTGTAAAGTGTTGAAAATGATGAATGGAAATCCTTTTATCCTTGCACAAAAACCTAATTCCTTGTTGTAATAAATGCACATTTTAAGTCATCTGATTACCCTAGTTTGAGTGAATTTCTCATGAATCATTGTGCGGTTCTTCAAATTATCATCTAAGTGAGTTGAAAACATAACTTTAGCCTTTCAAAACATGCCTCTAAATCTGCAAACCATAAAATTGCATTTTTAGATCATACTGGATCTGTTTGTGTAATTCTATTTTTACCGGATAGCTATCAGAACTAGACCTACACACAACTTCTTCAAATCTATAAGTAGATTTCTCAACTCTTCAGATGAACCTTCAAAAAGCCCTTTAATCTGCAACCTCTGATTCTTACTTAATATGCTGAATTCAGGCACTTACTAGCTGGCTAGGGGAATTTTGATCTTCTTTGCAGCTCCCCCTAAGCCAGAGCTTACTTTTTAATTTCTAGAAGGCTTATCAGCACCAAATTCTAGTGCAGACCCATCACCAATGCTCATCACACTCTTATTTATCCAAGTCTTGGTCATCTCCTTCTGAATTTCATCTGCATTCACTTTACTTTGCCTTTGTCTTGTTTCTGATCATGTTTCACCAGACCTTTTCCATCATAATTTCTGCTCCTACAAAATCTAGTTGTATGACCAGATTTATTGCAATTGTAACACAACATTTACTTGCTTATTTGATTGATATCCTCTTGATCTGCACTAATTAGCCATATGCCCCATTCTATTGCATGTAAAGCATCTACCATTGAAAGAATTGTTCATTTGCATATTTCTACATTCATGAGATTTGTGACCATACCTTTTGCAACTAAAACATTGACCAGAGAAGATTGGATTATTCTGATTCATTCTGCTCCTGCACTGAGTTGCTTTATGACCAAATTTGTTGCAGTTGAAGCAGCTTCCATTGAAGGATGGATATCTTTGAGCATTAGGTTGTCTTACCAGAGGTCTTCTAGACCTATTTCTTTATCTTCCTGATCCAAAGTTCTTTTGACCAGATCCAGAGCTTTCACCTTTCTCATATCCCAAGCCATGCTTATCATCTACCCTCTTTTGACTTTCAAGAAGTACTTCAAGTTTGGTTGAGCTTATCTTGAATTTTTCTTTGTATTCATTTGCAGTTTCAAGATCTTGTTTAAGAGTGCCAATCTGTCTCTCAAGTTGTTCTTCATTGTATCTAGCTTCTCCAAGATCAGAGTCAAGATGAGTAATTATTCTATCCATTTTGTAGCAGTCCTCTGCTTTCTCCTTGAGGGATTGTTTTAAGTTATCTTCAGTCTTTCTCTTTTCTTCAATTTCTTGGGTAAATTTCATAACCCCTTATTCCATTTCATGTCTTAGCATAACAACTTCTTTTGACAGCTTTTCACATAGCTTTGATTTCTCATTTAGGTCCTTATCAGTATTATAGGTTTCATTCTGATCTGCTAGCTTCTAAAGTAGTTCCTTTCTCTTTTTCATGGAATTACTGAGTTTTTCTTTTAGCTCATTGATGAAATCATCAGCCTCCTTAAGTCTCTCTCTCAAATTATTGACTTCAAACTGGGATTGTTCAAGATCATCTAAGGCAAACTGTAGTTGCTCTTTCATACCATATGCATCCATTGAGCTTCCCAGATCCTCCTCAAGCTATTAGGCTTTTTCTAAGGAACTAATCTCTGATACCAATTGTTGGAAACAAGGTAGATAACTGAGAGGGGGGGTTGAATCAGTTATCTCAAAACTTTCTTACTTTACTTCCTTTTCGTATCTTAACATTCAGTGAAATATCAAAGCATGATAGAATAAGCAACCATAAGAACTGAAATGAAATCAACACACATAACACAAGGATTTTTATGTGGAAACCCTATTAAAGGAAAAACCATGGGGTGATTAACCCAAGATTGTATTCTTTGTTAAAAGAATAAAGAAGTACAAAATGGCACTTGCCAGTTAGGGCTCACTGCCTGAGCACACTACTTACAAGAGGGTCACTACCTACTAGAGACTTACAGATGATAACAATGTGTTTGAACTGATGAATAGCATCCACATATGCAATAATTCAGTTCTCGTTAGGCTCAGTATACCGATCTAGCACATTTCATTCTTCCTCTACTTAGTATCACTCTTCTGTCACATTCCGAGCTTGGATTACTACCTTCGCACTTCTCTCTGCTTTTCTTCACACTTAATCCATATCTCTATCACTGTCACACCTTCACAAGCTTGAATCCATCGAGTATATATATCCACTTCAAGGATTTCAAACGACCTTCTAGTCAGCAACAAGAACACTTAGGATATTTGCAAGATATTGTTCCGTCAGCTAAATTCATACTTGATAGATGATGCGTACCAAAAACTTAGGCATAGAAGTTATTACCTAAGTTGGCCAAACTCATATAACACCTTAAGTTGCTTGATCAACACCTTCTGCATATCCAGATTGAGGTCTGATATGTTGTTGGCTAGTTCTTCCTCTGTCTGCATTGTCTAACTGAAGTCTGATACTCAGATGCTCATATCTATCACATGCTTTGTCACCAGAGGCTAAATCTCTGGAATACAATAGTTCAGATACTCCTTATTTCTCACCCAAATCTGCAACATGCTAGGTTTCACCATCAAAGAGTTCCAGACCCAATCTATCAAACCCTGCCATATGCTCTGTTCTTGACTACCGGATCAACCTATCTTCAATCTGACTTCCGGTATGAGTAATTTATGCACTGTGGATGTGAGGGATATACTTTGTTGCCATCAATGACAACACTTATGAATCCTAGCAGTGTCTCTTGCCAACATCCATATCCTATCGTTGAACACTTCTAAACAGTCAAATCAACCATAATAAAATTTGACTTTATCTAAGAGCTAAGTGCCTTCTAACTTTCTATTTAATTTTAACAATCACAGCCCATTGACTATTTAGGTTTGATTATTACATTGTTTTCTTATCATTTATTAGACCAAGATCAATCTATATTTCTTTTAGGGTGTGCTTATTTTCCCTACATTTTAGTGAACCCAATTGTCAGACCCCTCTAGTGTAACCTTAGGGTTTTGAGTCTTTTTTTCATTCCCATTTTTTTAATTTGATTTCTACTTTTCCTTATCATTATTTCGCATCTTAAACTTATATTTGTTTGCATTGCTTCTATTACTTTTCTCCACCATTGATTATATGACAAATGAAGCTTGTATAGTTGAAAATTCAAGTACATCAGTTTATTTGAATGACGAAGATTCTTTTAACCATGAAACTTCTTAGCACCACCTATCTTTAGATATTCAAGAACGAAGCTATTGAAGAGGATGAGTGTGATGGGACAAAACTACACACCACTAGGACAAAATCATGCAAGGAGGATATGTCCAGAGCAAAAAAGACATTTTGGATAGATCTACAACAATTCATACAATGTTGAATCTTGATATCAATCACATTGCATATCAAAAAACAACTATTGACTACACAAAAGCAACAAACAAAACTAAGCACATCATAACCCTCTCTTTATCATTTACATTTCTTAGTCTCAATTCTTAATTTGGATCTTATTAGTATTTACTATTTTATATTGATTAATTAAACACTATATTACAATGGGTTATGTTTATTTTTTCTATATAATCAATAGCTAAAAAAACTCATCAATAATCTAAATCCTACTTGCTAAGCACTGTTAGTGTGGTTAATGGTGTGTTACACCATCCACCAAGGTGCAATTGGCCCGAGTTCAATAACTGGATGACTTTGACAGAGTGGATCCCCTTGTTCATGACAGCGTCATTGAAGGACATGTTTGATGACTTTGACGAAGTGGATCCCTCTACAAAATAATATCTTAGTTGAAAGAAGCTTTATATAACTTTGACGAAGTTAGCCCCTTGTCAATAATAACTTAGTTAAAGGAAAAGTAGACCCCCTACTTATAATAACTTAACTAAAAATAACCTCAAAAAACAAATGTACACTTACTCAGTTCATCTTACACTCTAAGGACAAATATGTCCATATCTATATAACTGTTAAAAAAATTCACTTGCTAATGATAAGAATTACATCATTTACCAACATGTGGGCCCTTTCCCAAAATTCTATTGATCGATGTATAATTTGACAGTTGACCCTGCCTGTCAAGCAATTTTTTTGTGACGGTCATCTATTTGAAGTTGCCTTTCAAATATTAAAAAATAAACTAAATATATATAAGAATAATTACATAGAAAATTTAACAGTTTACGTGAAATCTAACCTTTCAAATGATATAGTCTTCCTAAAATTTTAATTGTATTTTACGAATAAAATGACGCCATACGGCCATCAAATTTAGGCCCTTGTGCCATGGGCGAAATAATATGGTGTAATGATAGAGTAAGAATGACATAAGCATGTGGACATTAAAGCTCAACTGGAAAAGGCACGCCTTAGTGACAAGTCACCATCCTGATAATGAGCCAAAATGACAGGTGTAGCTAAACAAAAAACGGCATCGAGGCGCGGCATCCAAAAGTAGCGAAGTTGACAGATGTTTAACGCATTCACCGACTTCTCTCTGATATTGTTAGCCCACGGTCACCAGCAATTGTCCAAAAAAGTTGTCTGAAGGAGCTCAAATTTCCTTTTTGGGGGTTTACGGTGGACATGCACTCCAATCTCTCTGGAATGACCCCAAATTTTTTGGAATGAATCTGCACCTTATACAGTTTGGGAATTTGAGCTCCTTCAGGGAGCGCCATGTCCAACTGCCCTGATTTGAAGGTAAGTGCGAATTTGAAAAAGAATGTTCGCCTGTGCTGGAATATGCCCAATATTGATGCTTCTGGTCGTATGCATTTTGGTGCTGTGTAGTCAGGGTGCTGGATATTTTTAATATTTTTTTTTCCTTGTCGTGGATAACCTACGTTTTTCTTACTCTGTGCCTGAGCAACTTGTGAGAATCTATAAATACATCTGATGCATGTATATCCTATTATGCCTAAGCTTTTTTGGTTCATGAGAAAGAACAGAAGAGATTTAAGGAATTCAACAATGGCATACCATTGTGCTTCAGGAAGGCAGTGTGTGTGGTGGGTTGAGAAGTTTCTGAGGGAGTGTGTGTGTGGAGAAAGAGATTATTTGTCTGTTGGTTTTGGGCTCATCAGTTTGTTCAGCTGGGCAGTTGCAGAAGTGCCTCAGATTATAACCAACTTAAAGAATGGATCAACAGAGGGTGTCTCCCTGGGCTTTCTTGTGACATGGGTTGTAGGGTAAGCAATCAATCAATCCCTTTCAATCAAATTCTCATAGATTTTTTTTCTATTCAATGGTGATTGCTGATGGTAGTGCTTGAAGAATATTGGTTTAGCTGTTCCATTAGATAAGATTCATCATCTCATTTATTCAAGG
This sequence comes from Cunninghamia lanceolata, assembly GCA_027924645.1. NCBI lineage: Eukaryota > Viridiplantae > Streptophyta > Pinopsida > Cupressales > Cupressaceae > Cunninghamia > Cunninghamia lanceolata. The sequence goes on along the minus strand of BSBN01000553.1, from coordinate 16,022,445 downwards.
TGCTCGTTTTTAACTTATTACACTAGATTTTATCTTCCGTAGATATTTATGGATATTTTCAATTTCAATTTCAATACAGTTTCTCTCAATCTGATTATCTTTTGTAGATATTTATGGATATTTTCAATTTTACTTTCAATACAATTTCTGTCTAACATAATTTTCAATTAACCATATTTCAGGGACCTATTCAATCTTATTGGATGTTGGCTGGAGCCAGCAACTGTAAGTCTTTCCTGGCCCTGCACCTACCAGACTTATGATGATTGTTATTGTTATTAATTCTGGGTTTTTTAAAAGAAGATTATTAGTCTATAGATTAGACTTTCAGCTGCTATGGCTATATTAGTTCGATTGTTTATCTCTTTTATGAGAAACTTTTATCTTTAGAGTCGGTGACCCATGTAATCAGAAACATCCAAATAGTAAGGTAGCATCTTTACTAGGGACCGTTTTATATTATAGATCTCAAATATATGAAAAAGGTTTATTAAAATCAATAGATTTTATACTCTACATTTTAAATATAGAAAGAAAAACTTTATTGAAAAATTTGAGATAAATGTAAAAAATACCATAAATTACATATTAAAAATAATAATTTAAATATAAAAGTATGTACAGTTCTAAGATAATATTGATAAAATATTAAGAAAATATAAACGGACAAATTATTATATTTTATTCAACAAAGAAGTTATAGTAAGAGACAATTTTAACAATTTTTTACAAATCTGGAGTCTAACATGACCCCTAACTAGAATTGCTTGACAACAAACTTACCTAACATTGATATATCTACAATATTTAATTGACAGCACAAAAGTAAACTGCCAGCACTTACACTCTTCAGTTCTTAATTATTCTCTAACAAATATGTGATTATTGATTGACAGATATTATTGACCATAATATCTGCAAATAGTTAATTAGTTAATCTCGTCTATGAGACATAAGGAGGACTAAAATTCAAAAGAGTCACGATGTGCTGGTGGTTTTTGAGACTAAACATCATTCAATTCAACAGTCAAAAGTTAATTTTAACCAATAAAAATAGGACAAATATCTACCATTTTTGGTGTGAATGAAGCGTAAAATTACTGATTGTTTGACCATTGAACGTGATGATGTTTAAGTAGAATAGTTCTTTAGTGCTCAAATCTATATATTGGATTGATAACAAACATCAATCACACCTAGGCCAAATGCTGCTCAGTTTTAAGTTTAACAAAATTAACATGGAGTTGTTGAAAAAATTCAACATTTTATAGATTATATTGCAGCAGCCTTATCTCTACTAGATTTTTTTAATGTCCTTCAGGTTTTCCACATGATTTTTCTGTTTTTTGGTTGAGGATACAAAATATCAAGAAAATAAAGGGAAACTAATAATTTTATTAGTTGGGCATCTACCAACGAGGATGGATGGATTGGTGGTGCATCTGCTTGTGGTGCTGGTGTTGGTGGTGGTGGTTTCGGGTCAGCGTAGTCCTACTTTGTTTTCTCTGCTTTGGTTTTTTGTTTTCTTTGGTTTGTTAGTGTTCGGCTTCTGGCTCTGGCCTTTTGTAATTTTGCTGCTTTTGCCATGTTTGGGCTTAGCAGGTTTATTTATATAGTTTTCATACATTGAACTGTAGTTATTTTTGCTTTTCGGGTGGGGGCCCTAGAGAACCCCTGGATATCAATAAAGAAACAGTTTTATTAATTTAAACTGTTTGTCTTTAAATTACTTTGGTCTATGTGCAGAAAAGTTTTTAGTAGTCTTTTGGTGTTTCTATCTGTCTGCTCCTCTTTTGATTGACAGCTTTGTACTTTATTAATCCTAAGTTATTTTGTTCTTGATTTGTCATTACATATGTATAATGTTCTATCGACTCTGCTATTCTTCCAAAATCAAGTGCTACTGCTTACTAGTAAGTGAACATCAAGCTCGGCCATCAGAGTGGTGATTTTTTTAGGAATGTTGTATGATAATTTTTCATATGTCTGTCTCAAAACTAATTAAAATATATTAATGTCATTGATATTTGTAAAAAACCCCTGAAGTTTGGATTTTATTATGTATAAAATTGTAGTTTTCTGAAAGGAATCTGGATGTACATCTCAAAACCATTTTCTATATCTCACTAACATTATTTCTTTCTCTGACTCTGCAGCTAGCAACACAATTCTATACAGCACTGGTAAGCACAGTTTCCACAGTTTCAAAGAAAACAAAAGTTATATAGGCCAAAGCATTCTGGGGGAATCATGACTCAAATATATTTTATATCTTCACATTCCTAATTTTATCTGTTGTTATTATGTGCTGCAGCTGTATACAATTACCACAATAGTCTTAGTTTGCCAGATCATATATTATGATCACATCTCCAACTGGTGGAAAGTGAGGAAAGCAAAATCTCAATCTAAGGTTGTGATTTTGCTTGAATTATTCCATTTTTACACTGTATCATAGTATAGATATTCACATATGTTGTAGTATAGTAGATTTTTAAGTGAAAGATGATGTAATTTTTACTTGTTAAACATCAGATTCAACCTAAGCAAATCTCGAAATGTGAGCAAAATGATCATAAAAATACAGAGCCTGTGGAGGTGTCAGGGAGCATGAAGTGTTCGTCTGAAACGGCCAAGAAAGCCGGTGCAGACTCCAATATTAAATCCTTTTATGGAACTCTAGTATCCAGTTTACCTAATGCTATACCTACTCTTTCTCCTAGGCAGAAACCCAATACTGGGAGGGATCTATATTACACGTAATACATTTGTATTTCCTGGATTTTATATTTTCTTTTTAGTTAATAGTTACATAAGATCTGATACAACATGCCTATTGTTTAATAAAAGGTATTATGTTTGTCAGGTCTGCAAGATCTCTAGCTAGCAGTTACACTCCTACTCCTGGTTCATATCTGCTACACTCTCGTGGGTCTGGTACAAGTGGTCCAAGCTATATGTTAGATGAGTCATCAGAACAGGAGGAAGGACTTCTCACTAATCTGATATCTCCAAGTCCTAAGAATTCCAATACCATAATTCGCTCTGTAAGTTTCCAGACATATTTCAACACGTTTGATTGAATCCACTTGAGTACCTACATATAGTTATCATTTTAATGGATTTTTTCTTTCCATGTCTTTATTCAGGTAGCTTCAACAATATTCTTTGTTGGTGGGCTGAACTATTTGAAATTGCCTACTTATAACAACATTGCTTCAACCTCTTACCCTGCTCAAGCAGAAAGGAGCTCTGTCTTTACAATAACCGGAAGGAAACTTTTGCAGGTAACTGACTGTAAAAGTAATTACTCTTTACAATATCATTCAAGCTGTCTAAGGGTATGTAAATTATTATTGTGATGCAAATATAGGGAATGGGTGATGTTGCATTCAGTAAGTCAGTGATGCAAGGTGAGTCATCAAGCCAATTAGGAACTTGGTTCGGGTGGCTTATGGCTGCAATCTATATGGGTGGAAGGCTTCCACAAATCCACTTAAATGTAAGTTCAGAAAATTTGGAGTTCAGTTCTTGTAGTCTAACAAGCTGTATAGATTGAATCTATCTTACATATGTATTGTTGTTATATCATAGTTTTGAGATTGGTTTGATAGTGTTTTCATGTTCTAGATGTTTCTAGAGTTGTAATATTATATTTTACAATAAAACAATAGTAAAACTATTATTAGTATGTATATCTAAAATTCCAAAAAAAAAGATTGTAAATTTCAGCCTCTAATAAGCCTGATGTTGGATGATAATTTGTGGTTGCAGATTAAGAGAGGGACTGTTGAGGTATGCTAACCCTTCCAACATATTCATCCAAAATTGTTTAATATACTTAATTACTCTCTGTTCCAATATTAAAATCCATCTTATTCACCCTTGTAATGATGTTATGATATCAGGGTCTGAATCCACTCATGTTCATGTTTGCTCTCATTGGAAATACAACCTATGTGGGAAGGTAATTTAGTCTCACACGTTTGTGTTATTGAATCTTTGTTTCTGATGGGTGTTTTTATGGCTGACAAATGTAGATGTAACATATGTTCCATTTGTTTGAATTTGTGCTTTTGTGTAGCATAATTCTGAGAACTCTAGAGTGGGAGAAGCTAAAGCCAAATATGCCGTGGCTGGTCGACGCTGCAGCATGTGTACTATTGGATTTCTTTGTATCCTTTATCTTGATAATTCTAGTTTAACCATTTCTTTTATTCAGTTATTTATTTGGTAGAAAACATAAAGGAAGATTTAAGGTTTTTTTTGTTTTTTATTATTTAAATTTAATTTAGTGTATTGGACTAAATGTTTTGGTTGTTCATGTGTAGGACCGACTAAACAATTGATGCTTTGTACATGTTAGTATCAAGAAATTTGATCCTTAACCAGTTTTGTTAGATTCTTATCCAGTTCATTTATTATAGAGTAAGAAGAGTGGATGACGATGAAGATGAAAATAAAGATTACAAAGTGATTAAGTAGTGCCTTGTTTTATGCTGATGTAATCAAACGGTGAATTTAATTTTTTTTATTGGAAGATAGTTGATATCAAATTGTAATTAACTTTTTGATTGAAAGATAGTTGATATTGAGTTGTATCACGTATACTAATAAATTAATAATGGATCTTAGTTGATATTGAGTTGTATTAGGCATATTAATAATGGATCTTCTTTAAAGTAAAAGATTTAGAGATATTTATTACATCATTTTTCTCAAAAGATTAAAAGATACATGTTTGTTTTAAAATCATAAGTAATTTGATATGAGACAAAAATCTTTAAAGACTTAATCTAATTACCTATATGTAACCATATATAATTGTAGGAAATAAAGTAACATTATTTTTATTTACGTGTTTAATTTAAAAGAGAGTAATAATAAGTGAATGAGAGGGATAAATATGTTTTAACTATTTCAATGTGATTTGTTGACTTTACCTCTAAGTTAGTTGATATAATATGATTAGTGTAACTAAAATTAAATTTGATATTGGTTTGATGTTTAATTAGTGGAGATAGGTTGGTGTTAGGTTTTATAATGTCCTAGACAAATCTATGTTTGTGGTCTAGTAATCCTTGAGCACTTATGTCCTATAGGCATGGTTTTGTCCTTTGCACCTTTTGATCTCTTAATCTGTTTGTCTATGTATGTGCATGTGTCTGAATTGAAAAACATCTTAGGGTCCACTATTTCTAAAGGGGGGTGTAGAAACTTCCTTGATAATGGAACAAATTTCACTGCCAATGTATAATTATCAAAAACATGTTACACAAGGATGCAATATTCCTATGATGATAAAATGATTTACTAAAGATTTCAATGGATAATGCATTTGATTAGTTCTTTTTAATGAGACCTCTTCCTTTTTTACTAATGACTGAGGTTTTATCCTTATATACAAGACATTAGGTGCTCAAATCAAATTATTCTGGCACATGAGTCAATGAGCAATATTTTGTTTCAAGTATTATTGACCTTTGGAGCAAGAAAAGTGAAATTTGAAAGGATGGGACAAGACTTGCACACACAAATCTATCTAAAGGATAGATTTACAAGTGATTTAGTCCAAGGGGGGAAAGAACCTAAGGATTTGGATTGGTCTAGTTTTTTATTTAGGCTAATTTGATTTAGAGTGATAAGCGTCAAGTTATGGTCATCTTATATGCAAAATAAGACTATAAATTAAGCATGTAATAAACCAATATCTAGTAGGCATTAAGTGACCAATTAGGATAGCATGGGAGAGTATTTTGGATTAAGGATCCATGAATTTTAATAATCCATGTGACATTTATTTAATCGTTAGTATGTAACCAATTTAGACTATGACTACTGTTTAAATTTAAATTTGAATTAGAGAATCTTGATTTCATAGATTATTGTAATAACTTGAATGTCTAGATTGTGTATGAGGGGCCTAGAAACAATTATGGATTAATTAAATAATAATGTTTAAATTCTTGATTAAAATTTATGTCTAATTATTTTACACCTAATATAAGTGTTAGTAGCCATGCAAGTAGTGACTATGGGATAAGACAAAGAAGGATTCGAAGAGGATGAAAGGTGGGTGGATTGATTAGAGTCCATACATGATTAGAATAATCTATAAGTGTTTCAAGACCATGAAGAATATCTATGCCAAATGGAGCACTCTCTAATGTCTTGTGTAAAATAGTAGCCAATTACATTGAGGAGATTCATCATGACTAAGTGCATCAATATGTAGTTTCCTAGTAAGAAAGAGATCTATTTTAGTTACATGTGCATCATAATCATAATCTTGTTGGTTTCCATGATCCTCCAAATTGTTCTCAATATGAGCATTATTATTAATCAAATTAGAAAGGGATCTCATTCTCATTGGATTAGCTAGCCATAGGAGGGTTTGCATGAGCACTCTTTCATGAAAGAATATTAGGGTCTATGGCATAAATAAAGTAATATGACTAAGAGAGATAAAAAGAAAGATGGAACAATATAAATCACTCTCAAATTTTTAAAATTAAAAAAAAAAAATGAAGTAATCAAATATAAAAATGAAAACCCTAGAGGCAAAACAAGAGTGGCTAGTGTGGGTGAAAACAAGATGTATCAACAAATCACAAAACCCTAAAGAAAGATATAGCTATGAGGCACAAAATAGGAGGGTTCATACAAACCCTAATGAGATATAGAAAATGCGATGATGTAATAGTTAGATAAATGAAAACCTTAAGAAAAGGACAAACCTTAACGAGTGTGTGTAAGGTAATGAGGATCTAAAATGACCAAAAAGTTAAAATGTGTTTCCTAAAAATTAGAGTTAGTTGTACTTGGAGTAGAAATTTGAAGCACTTCTAGATAGAAAATATGGTGTAAAAATATTTTTAAAATTATTTTGTTTCTATTTTTCAAATATATAATTTATTCTAAAACCTAGATGATGTGGTTAAGTAAAAAGCATACAAATGTAATCTTCTTTTCCTTTAATGGAGGAAAAAGCATGCACATGTATGGAGGGTCTAAAAAATAGTTAATGAAAGCTTTTTGCAAAATCTTTTTATGGACAAATGCAATTGATTTTAAGGATCGAGAAAAATGTAAAGAAAATAAATGCTTTATCATGGGTTATCTAGGATAATTAAATAAATTCATACAATTAAGCACAAATTAACCTAGATAATAGAGCTACAACTAATCAATAAAAATAATGACAATTAAATACTTAAATCAAATGGAATTAAATGTGATACTAGCTCAAAATCCAATGATGAAGAGGGGGTGTGATAGATGTTAAAAGAAGATTCACCAATATTCTAAAATATTATGGTTCAATCAAATGAAGATCTTAAATTCTACAAATTGACTATTTTTTTACTCTGAATCACTTACGCTAATGTGGATCTAAACTCGTGTATGATATGAACCTATAACTTAGAAAATTGATCTAGCAGAATATTTTTTGTTAGAATCCACTCCTTGTGATCTATGATATCTAAATATACATGTAAGGATTGATAGTGTTTAAGAACACTTTAGGGAATCTAGTAAATTCTGAGGGTTATGTTCTCCTTAGTTAGATCCCTAGTTGGACTAGATTTATGACTCTAGGCAAACAATTGAAGACAACAAGCAAGCAAGCAATGGACCTAGGATCATGTGCTCTCATAATTCTCCAATAAATGTTGTTAGAAATGCTCTAGGATTTCCTTGACTATCTTCCAACAGTATGATAGTTCCTTGATGTTTCGAATGAGTGAATGAATATCCTTAAATATAACAACCAAACACACAATTTAACAAAATGTCCACTAGGTCAATTCACAACAACTAGAGAAGTGGTTAACAAGGTGGGAATTTGAATTTTGAATTTAAAAATTTCAAGTATCAAATTTGAGTCTACAAAAGTGACCTAGATCAAATCCAAACCCACAAATTTAATTTAGACTAATAAAAATTAGGTCTAGAGAGAACATGGAATGCACAATAAATCGATGACAAAAGTGATCAAAATATGTGATATCATAAACTAAATATAGTATAAACATGCCACTTATAAGCTAATTATTACATTTAAAATATTTTAATCAAATAGAAGAAAAGGATATAAGTATACAATTTTTACCATTATAACTTTATTGCCTAACTTTTATAATATTATAATGATCATGCAATGCTTAATTAATTTTTTTTCCTAATTAATCTTGTATTTTAATTTTACATTTAGAATTTTTAATTTAATCAAGAAATGATATTCGTAGTTGGCCATGTGTTTTGCCAAGAAAATAATAATACCTTCATGTCATACACTGGAATGTGATACTCTCCATCAATTTGAGGGTTGCAATTAAGAGGAACTCTATTTCCCCTTAAGGGAAGAAGTGATACCTCCTTTGAAGCCAATAATGTACTTTGGCATTAATTACTTATAATAGAGTATCAAGTACAAACAAAAGATACTAACCAAAAAAAGATACTTTCTTGATGGCCTCGTTAGCTTATGATAAGAAAAATAAATAATCACGAAGGTTTATTTCATAGGTACCTTGAAAGTTCTAAGAGAAATCTAGATATAGAAACATTGCACTTGTGTTACAAAAAAATTATGAAGTACCTTTACATATATGACTATTTCTAATTGTATAATCATGCTTTAAATTCTCTAGCCAAAAAATTGTGCCGCCCTTGATTACAAATAGCTCGGCAACCCCCACAAAAAATGTCAAATCTTATTATAAAAATTTCAAAACTTTAAGTTTTTATGTTCATAAATGTAAGAAACAAAATCATGGAATTGTTATTGAACATAGAACAACAAAGATACTATTTGTCTATTAGGCTCTGAATTGTCTTAAGGTTATATTTGTAAGCTTTATGTAAATTGTTGGCATATTTTTATGTCCAATCAACAAACGAATTGATTTTGTGGTCTGCGAGTTTCCATTGAAACGACCTAACTAACTCTACTAGAAACACATACAAATCTAATCAACTTTTACTCAATTTTATTTTAACTAACGTAAAAATTACAACATACCAACTGAATAAACACTTCCATATTTATATTACACATCTTCATAGATTTAAAACCATTTCAAACATAAGATACACAACCATACAAACTATGTTCAATTGAGTTGAAATTGGAACATAATAGAATCAATCTATAATAAAATACTAACATACCAATTGACTAAACACTTTCATATTTATATTGCACACCTTCATTGATTTAAAACCATTTCAAACATAAGATATACAACCACACAAGCTATTTTCAACTAGGTTAAAATTGGAACAAAATGGAATTAGTCTATGATAATATACTATCATTAAAAACAGGTACAACATCCCATTGTAATACAATTGTGAACAATAGTCAATACGAGAATTGTGTTCGATTTGATCAAGCCTCTAAAGGAATTGCTAAGACCATTAGTTTAAGGAGCAAACTTGTTAAGCATTCAAAGAATCTATTACTTGAAGTAAATGAAATGACTGGTGGTGTGTATCATTGTAGATCAAACTCTAGATATATAGTTAAGTGTGTTAAAGGAAAAATAAGATTGTCTCTAGAATATTCTAAAAATGAGAAGTTAGGGGAGAAGTAAGTTTGCCTAGAATCTTCCATAAAGCTCTTATTTCAGATTTTAGATTTTTTTAAGATGTTATAAAGAAAAATATATAAATAAGTGACTATACATTGCACAAATCAGTATATTGCATTAGATTATACTCAATACAAGTTAGAGTATTATTTTAACCATATACCCTGTTTTTATGCTCTGTTTTTGCTGTTTGCTGCCTACTGTTCTGTTTTCCCTTCTTCACAAAGTCTTGCATCCAATCTTCATTGTCATCTGCACGATAGATCAAAGAGGTACGCACTCAAAGTGCTATATCTTGACTGCTTCATAAGCTCCGTCATCATCCACATGGTCATCACTTCGTCTTATCTTGCAATAGATGAATTGGGCAAGAATCTTTGCAAGTTTGTTGTTAAGAAATTATTCCTGATGTAAAATCACGCTAGCAAAGTTTTAAACAATTAGTTGATATGTATATATGCATTGAGTTGAACAAAAGAAAGAAAATATTTGTCATGTTGTTTTTATGGTCTAATAAAACTGTTTGTGTGTAACATTATCTTTGTCGAAGGATACGAATAGATCTATAAGAACGCATGCTGCTGCATCAACGAGCCATGGCATATTTAGCTTTAAGTTTTTCCACTCTAGAGTCCTTACTGTAATACTGCATATGACACAGTATTAGTTGCCTGATGTATACATTACTGTGCCAGCAACAAATACTCCAATGCAGGAGACCAATGCATAAATGGATCTGGCACTTTACCTTCCCACATAAGTTGCATTCCCAAGTACAGCGAACATGAACATGAAAGGATCTAGTCCCTAATAACATGATAACATTAGACAATAAATTATTTCAGTGCAGTGCACAACAATTTCAAATAAATGTCAATCAAACAATTATGGCTGAAAAGGATAAAACTAACCTCAACGGTTCCTCGCTTAATCTGCAACCAAATTTCCCATTAATCAGCAGTTTTAACTTGATTATAAGAGACTTATCTTCAAACAAGTGCAACCTAATAATTTAAAGAATTTGTTTAGTAGGAAAAATTAGTAATGTTTTATTAGTAGGTGTAAATGTAACAATGTTTGGTTATTCTTAAACATTATTGAACAATTTAGTTCAATAGACAAAGGTTAATTTTGACTAAAAAACAAAATAAATATTTATCTCATTTTAATATAAATGGAAGGTAATAATAATTATTTTTGACTATTTGATCATTGAACCAAATGATATTTAAATAGAGTATAATATTCAAAACAGTATATACAAATCTATAAAAGTCAATTTATAAGAACTCACATTTAAGTGGATTGGTGGAAGCCTTCCACCCATATAGATAGCAGCCATAAGCCATCCCAACCAAGTTCCTAACTGGCTAGACGATTCCTCTTTCATTGCACCGCCAACCATTCCCTAGATTTGCACAATACCAATAATTACACAACCTCAAGACAATTTGAATCCTCTCATATTAAGAAACACTACAAAAAAAAAATGTGTTTTATGGTTACCTGTAAAAGTTTCCTTCCCGTCATTATAAGAACAGATTTCCCTTCCACTTGAGCAGAGTAAGAGCTGCTTGAAGTAATGTTATTGTAAGTAGGCAAGTTAAGGTAGTTCAGCCCACCAATAAAGAATATAACTGAAGCGACCTGGGTAGAAACATGGTAGCAGAAATCAGTTATGATAATGGTTGCTATCTAGGTAGGCACTCATCTTACTTGAACCAATTAAATGTACTGCAATGTATGAAAACTTACAGAGCGATGTATGGTATTGGAATTCCCAGGACTTGGAGATACAAGATTGGTAAGCAATCCTTCCTCGTCTAGCGATGACTGATATGAACAGGAAGTGGAGTGACTGCTTGCTAGAGATCTTGCAGACCTGAAAAACATAACACATTTTATTAAGACATGATCATGGTTGCAGTCAAAAAGTGATTTGACTGCATATTAACATCCAGGTTTACTCAACAGCTAACAAAGTAGTATCACCCTTTGATTGCAGACATACTTGATATTTAAGTCCAGCATGATTTATCATGTGTAAGTAACCTTTAACTAAAAGGAACATATGCAAGAAATGCAAGTATATTACGTGTAATATTGGTCCCTGCCTGTGTAGGACCTGTGTTGGGTCGAAACAGGAGGTATAGGTAAACTGTTCATGTTCTCTAGCACCTTCACAGGCTCTGCCTTCTGATTATCATTTTTATCAGACCTGAACACTTCTTTGTGGAGATTCTGATTATGTAGAACAAATTTGTTAAAAAATATTATACTAGATTCATTGTCGTTATCTACAATCCAACTGATCTATGAAATAGATTAGATATGTAAAGATCACAACCTTGGATTGACCTTTCGATTTCCTCACTTTCCACCAGTTGCAGACATAATTATAGTATATAATTTGGAAAACTAGAATAATGGTCGTAATTGTATACAGCTGCAGGACATGAGAGACAAAAAAATAATGTAAGTACATTCAGAGGGAAAACTCAAAAATAGACAACAAAGTGGGCCTGGTATCTTGAGGAATGCTTTGACAAATATACTTCAGAAGACTCCTTACCAGTGCCGTGTAAAACTGCGTTGGTAGCTGCACCATCGTAGAAAAAATATTTTGTTAGTTTTGAGATAGAACAACGTGATTTTTAATTTCAATTAATTAATAAATACGGTCAAATGTGCACCCAGAATGCTGGACAGACAATACGACAAATCTCGGGCTAAGCATAAATAATAAAAGTTACTGGAATACATTATCTTAGTTGGAGTGAAACATTTTCTAGATTTGAAAAGTAAGGCAATCTAGTGTGCCGCTGGCATGATAAGAGTGGTCCAAATTCTTTAGCTGGATCAATGGCTTTAAAACCAAAACAAAATGATTCAATTTCTACTGCAGATTCTTTCAATAGGTACCTTGTGGAATTACCCACTAAGTGCAGCACTGCAGTGAATAGGACGGCAGCACTGCAGTCAATAGAATATGTAAAAACCAAATTAAATTAGTGAGCAGCATCCGGCCCATTGTTTAGGCACTCACCATCCATCCAGCTGGATGAATCAGAGAAAATGCAGAATTCCAGCACTTTATTGAAACATTAATTAGTTTAATGGTACACTTTCATATGAATGAAAGTATGAAATTTTTATCTAATTTTTATAGGTCAAAATTATTCTTTAAGTATTAAATTAGATGATATTTAAGAATAATCCAAATTAACTGTAGAGATCTGAAGGATATCCCAATTTGTTGTAGTAGATTTTTAAGTGAAAGATGATGTAATTTTTACTTGTTAAACATCAGATTCAACCTAAGCAAATCTCGAAATGTGAGCAAAATGAACATAAAAAGACACAGCCTGTGAAGGTGTCAGGGAGCATGAAGTGTTCATCTGAAACGGCCAAGAAACCCAGGGCAGACTCCAATATTAAATCCTTTAATGGGACTCTAGTGTCCAGTTTACCTAATGCTATACCTACTCTTTCTCTTGGGCAGAAACCCAATACTAGAAGGGATCTATATTACATGCAATACATTTTTAATTCCTCTTTTATATTTTCTTTTTAGTTAATAGTTACATAAGATCTGATACAACATGCCTATTGTTTAATAGAAGGTATTATGTTTGTTAGGTCTGCAAGATCTCTAGCTAGCAGTTACACTCCTACTTCTGGTTCATATCTGCTACACTCTCGTGGGTCTGGTAGAAGCGGTCCAAGCTATATATTAGATGAGTCATCAGAAGAGGAGGGAGGACTGCTCGCTAATCTGATATCTCCAAGTCCTAAGAATTCCAATACCATAATTCGCTCTGTAAGTTTCCAGACATATTTGAACACATTTGAATGAATCCACATGAGTACCTACATATAGTTATCATTTTAATGGATTTATTCTTTCCATGTCTTTATTCAGGTAGCTTCAACAATATTCTTTGTTGGTGGGCTGAACTATTTGAAATTGCCTACTTATAACAACATTGCTTCAACCTCTTACCCTGCTCAAGCAGAAAGGAGCTCTGTTTATATAATAACCGGAAGGAAACTTTTGCAGGTAACTGACTGTAAAAGTAATTACTCTTTACAATATCATTCAAGCTGTCTAAGGGTATGTAAATTATTACTGTGATGCAAATATAGGGAGTGGGTGGCGTTGCATTCAGTAAGTCAGTGATGCAAGGTGAGTCATCAAGCCAGTTAGGAACTTGGTTCGGATGGATTATGGCTGCAATCTATATGGGTGGACGGCTTCCACAAATCCACTTAAATGTAAGTTCAGAAAAATTGGAGATCAATTCTTGATAGTCTAACAAGCTGTATAGATTGAATCTATCTTACATATGTATTGTTGTTATAACAGAGTTTTGAGATTGGTTTCATAGTGTTTCCATGTTCTAGATTTTTCTTGAGTTGTAATATTATATCTTACAATAAAACAATAGTAAAACTATTATTACTATGTATATCTAAAATTCCAAAAAAAAAATTGTAAATTACAGCCTCTAATAAGCCTGATGTTGGATGATAATTTCTGGTTGCAGATTAAGAGAGGGACTGTTGAGGTATGCTAACCCTTCTAACATATTCATCCAAAATTGTTTAATATACTTAATTACTCTCTATTCCAATATTAAAGTCCATCTTATTCGCCCTTGTAATGATATCAGGGTCCAAATCCACTCATGTTCATGTTTGCTCTCATTGGAAATACAACCTATGTGGGAAGGTAATTTAGTCACACACGTTTGTGTTATTGACTGTTTGTTTCCGATGGGTGTTTTTATGGCTGACAAATGTAGATGTAACATATGTTCCATTTGTTTTTATTTGTGCTTTTATGTAGCATAATTCTGAGAACTGTAGAGTGGGAGAAGCTAAAGCCAAATATGCCGTGGCTGGTCGACGCTGCAGCATGTGTACTATTGGATTTCTTTGTATCCTTTATCTATAGATTATTCTAGTTTGAGCAGTTCTTTTATTCAGTTATTTATTTAAAAGAGATAATAATAATAAGTGAATGAGAGGGATAAAGACATTTTAGCTATTTCAATGTGATTAATGTTAATTGATATAATATGATTACTGTAATTAAAATTAAATTTGATATTGGTTTCATGTTTAATTAGTGGAGATAGGTTGATTTTAGGTTTTCTAATGTCCCAGACAAATCTATGTTTGTGGTCTAGTCATCCTTGAGCACTTGTGTCATATAGGCTTGGTTGTGTCCTTTGCACCTATTGATCTCTTAATCTATTTGTCTATGTATGTGCATGTGTCTGAATTGAAAACGCCTTAGGGTCCACTATTTCTAGAGGGAAGTGTAGAAACTTCCTTGATAATGGAACAAACTTCCTTTCTAATGTATAATGATCAAAAACATGTTACACAAGGATGCAATATTCCTATGATGATAAAATGATTTACTAAAGATTTCAATGGAATGCTAATGTGGTGTTCTTAGATGATGGATCTATTTGATAATGCATTTGAACAATTCATTTCAATGAGACCTCTTCTGTGTTTTACTAATGAATATGTTTTATCCTTAAATACAAGATATTGGGTGATCAATTCAAATTATTTTGGCCCATGAGTCAATGAGAAACATTTTGTTTCTATTATTATCGACCTTGGGAGCAAAAAATTGAAATTTGAAAGGATGGGACAAGACTGCACATGCAAATATATCTAGAGGATAGATTTGCAAATGTGATTTAGTCCAAGGAGGCCATCTAAGGATTTGGATTGGTCTAGTTATTTGTTTAGGGTAATTTTATTTAGAGTGATAAGCATCAAGTTATGATCATATTATGTGCAAAATAGGACTATAAATTAAGCATGTAATAAGCCAATATCTAGTAGCCATATTAAGTGACCAATTAGGATAGCATGGGAGAGAGTTTGGATTAAGGATCCATGAATTTGAATAAGCCGTGTGACATTTATTTAATTATAATTATGTAACTAATTTAGACTATGACTAGTGTTTAACTGTAAATTTGAATTCTAGAGACTCTTGATTTCATTGATTATTACATAATAACTTGAATGTCTATATTGTGTATGATGGACCTAGAAACAATTATGGATTAATAAAATAATAATGTGTAAATTCTTGATTAAAATTTATGTTTGATTATTGAACACCTGATATAAGTGTTAGTAGCCATGCAAGTGGTGATCATGGGATAAGAGGAAGAAGGATTAGAAGAGGATGAAAGGTGGGTGGATGGGTTAGAGGATACACCATTAGAATAATCCATAAGTGTTTCAAGACCATGAAGAACATCTATGCCAAATGGAGCACCCACTAATGTCTTGTGTAAAATAGTAGCCAATTACATTGAGGAGGTTTATCATGACAAAGTGCATCAATAAGTAGTTTCCTAGAAAGGGAAAGATTTGTCTTAACTACATATGCATCATGATCATAATCTTATTGGTTTTGATGATCCTCCAAATTGTTCTCAACATGAACAATATTATTAATCAAATAAAAAATGATCTCATTCTCATTAGATTAGCTAGCCATAGTAGGTTGTGGCATAAATAAAGCAATATGAATAAGAGAGATAGAAAGACGGAACAATATAAATCACTCTCAAATTTTTAAATATAAAAAAAATGAAGTAATCAAATATAAAAATGAAAACCCTAGAGGCAAAACAAGAGTGGCTAGGGTGGGTGAAAACAAGATGTATCAATAAATCACAAAATCCTAAAGAAAGATATAGCTATGGAGCACAAAATAGGAGGGAATACAAACCCTAATGAGAGATGTAATAGTTAGATAAATGAAAACCTTAAGAAAAGGACAAACCTTAAGAGGTGCGTGAAAGGTAATAAGGGTCTAAAATGACCAAAAAGTCAAAATCTTTTGCCTAAAAATTAGAGTTAGTTGTACTTGGAGTAATTATTTGAAGCACTTCTAGATAGAAAATATTGTACATAAAAATAGAAAATGTTTGATTTTGTCTCTACTTTTCAAATATTAAATTTATTCTAATACCTAGATGATGTGGTTAAGTAAAAGATGTGCAAAAGTAAATATTTTTTCCTTTAATGGAGACAAAAGCATGCAACGTACAAAGGGTCTAAAAACTAGTAAATGAAGTATTTTTCAAAATCTTTTTATAGACAAATGCAATTGATGTTAAGGCTCAAGATAAATGTAAAGAAAATAAATGCTTTATTATGGGTTATCTAGGCTAATTAAATAAATTCATACAATTAAGCACAAATTAACCTAGATAATAGAGCCGGTAGAGATTTTGACGGGAGAAAGGATGGTGCTATGCGAGGGGATGGCTACGCCTTGCCTGTGAGGGCACGCGCATGTCTATTTTTCTTTTTGCATGTGTGCTCTTTACCTCTGTTCAGTGGCCGTTTTCTGTTGGGGGTCATTTTTGTGCATTCGGGGTGGGGTTTCTGTTTCTCTTTTTCTTTGTTTTAGCTATTGCTATTGAAATTTGACAGAGGGTTTGGCATTGGGTGGATGTGGGTTTGGTGAAGGGTGCGGGGAGGTTTGGAAGTGGTGTCAGGGCAGTGTGTAGGGTTTGGTGTTGTGGTGGAATGGCAGGGGCTTCAAAAAGCGTGGGTTTTGCTAGTGTGAAGCTATCTCAGGGTTTGTCTAAGGCTTCCTCTTTTGTGGGTGAGAGATCTAAGCTCAAGAAAGTGAATGGCTGTTTGCCGTGGAGTCTCGATCATCCAGTCCTGGTTATCTCTCCTGAATCGGTGCAAGAGGACATATCTCACTGGATCCAACATGTTCTGATTTGTAAGTTCCTGGGTATTCATATCCCTCTCTCGGCCTTGGAGTCCTGGATTCATCAGTCCTGGCAGGTTGAGGGTGATTTTGATATTTTGGTTGCTGTGAATGGCTATTTCATGGTTGATTTTTCTTGCATTTCAGATCGAAATCGGGTTTTTGAGGGAGGGCTGTATTTTTACAATCATGTTGGCTTGTTCATGAAGCCCTGGCATGGAGGATTTAATGCGGTAGAGGATTTGCCTTCACGGGTTCCTGTGTGGGTCTGTTTGCCATGGCTACCGCTGGAGTTTTGGAGGGAGGATATTCTGCTCTAGATTGTGGCTTTGTTGGGGAAGTCAGATGCCATCGCCTAGAATACCTTGGATAAAAAAGTTTTTTCCTTTGCTCGTATTTGTGTTGAAATTGACTTAAATAATCCATTGTCAGATTCTTTGGAAATTTGTCTTGGCTCTGCTTCGTGGGTTCAAAGGTTAGACTATGAGTCCCTTCCTTTTCGTTGTCACTTTTGTCATGAGTATGGACACCTTCAGCGCCAATGTCCTCAGGCACCCAAAGCTGCAAGGGTTTCTTCTCCTCCTTCATCAGGGCCTTCAGTGAAGAAGGGGGATAAAGGCAAGTCGCCTGTGGCTGAGGGTGGGACTGATAAGGATGGCTTCATTCCTGTTAAGCCAAGGGCTAAAGGAAGGGGACAGAAACAGGCCTATAAAGATAGACAAAGTGATCAGGGTTTCAATCGTTTTGAGGTCTTGGACAATCAGGCCTTGGAAGAGGGGATGCCTATTGAGTTTCCTTCTGGGGCCACTGGTATGGATACAGGGCTGGAGCAAGCAATTGTTGTTAAGGATATTTCTCTGGCTTTGGAGCAAGGGAATTCTGGGCTTCCTGATGCCTCTGTCGATCCGCAGGATGATATTGTATTAGCAGATTTAGCGAAGGAGGTGTTGCTGCCTATAAGGCATGAGGATTATCTCATGTTCTGGGGGTGCTGCAATGCCCTCTTAAGAGGGGTCATCTTGATAATTCCTCTAAAGCTGGTCATAAAAAGGATGTAGACAAGATTAAGTCCACTGGGGATTTGTTGGTGGAATTTGGGTCGATTAAGACCATTGATGCCCTCTTCTCTCCACCTTCCTCATGATTATTCTTTCATGGAATGTAAGAGGGTTGAATAGCACCCGCTGTCAAAAGGCTATTCAAGATTTGATTGTGGTTCATTCTCTGGATATCTTTTGCGTTCAGGAGACTAAGCTTTGGGTGGACTTCATGCTTCAGTATGCTCCTCGTATTTGGTCTTCTAGTCAATGTCAGTGTATTGGTTTTAGGGGAAACTCTAGAGGTCTAGCTCTTTTCTGGGATCCATGAAAGGTTGTTCCTCGCTGGTGGATTTCTAGCCATTCCTCTATTTATGTGTTGGCTTCAGTTTTGGAATCTGGGGAGACTATTTTGGTCAGTAATATTTATGCTCCAATTGACATCCATGGTAAAATCTAGCTTTGGGCCCATATCAAGTTTGTTCAATCTTGTGCTTTTTTTCTTCGTTGGATCTTAGCTGGTGATTTCAATTCTATGTTGTGTTTGGAGGAGAAAAGAGGGGGGTTGCCTAGGCTTGGTCCTGCTTCAAATCTTTTTCGAGCAAATGTGGATTCTCTTGCTCTTGTTGATGTTAAACCCTCTAATGGAATTTTCACTTGGAATAATAGGAGTGGGCCAGAAGCGATTTCTGAGCGGCTGGATAGATTTCTTGTTTCTAGTTTTTGGATAGGTGGAAGCATGGTCACTTGTTCTAAGATTCTTGATTGGTGTGGCTCTGATCATTGGCCAATCAAGTTTTTTGCTTCTTCTTTTCCTACTCCAAAGAATCCTCCTTTCAAATTTTAGCTTATGTGGCTTTGAGATCCGTCCTTGTATGACCTTGTTGCCCAGTGGTGGCAGGATGGGGCCCTTGTGTATGGTACATCTATGTATTGTCTTGTTAAGAAGCTGCAACATATCAAGTATCATCTTAAGCGATGGAATAGGTCATGTTTTGGTAATCTTCTAGCTAAGAAAAGACAAGCGTAGGCTCATCTTGCTAGTATTACTCATCAAATTTGTGATTTGGGATTTTCGGAGGCTCTAGGACATGCTGAGTCCCAGGCTCTAAAATTGGTGGAAGAGTGGGAGCTCGAGAGGAGATTTTCTGGAAACAAAAGGCAAGGATTGACTGGCTTCAAGAGGGTGACAGGAATACTGCTTTCTTCCATCATTCTATGCAAGCTCGTCGAAATAAGTGTTATATCTCTTCTCTTGTTAACTCTGAGCATCTTTCGATTTCCTCACAATAGGCTTTGTCTAGAGAGGCTCGTTAGTTTTATTTTGCTCTGTTTACTGAAAACTCACCTCCTGCTGAGGTTGATGAGAATATGGTCCTTGCTTGCATTCCTTCTTTGATTTCTAATGATTTGAATGCTTCTCTTACTCATCTGATTTCCCTAGCTGAAGTGGAGGAGGTTGTGTTTGGGATGAATAAGGGGAAAGCTCCTAGCCCTGATGGCTTTCCAGTTGAATTTTTCCAAGAGTTTTGGGATATTGTGAAGCTGGATTTGTTCGAGGTTGTCTGAGAGTCTCTTCATAGTAAGCAGATGCTACGAGCCCTGAATGCTACTTTTCTGGTTCTCATTCCTAAAAAGGAAGGTGCTAATAGGCTTGAATTCTTTAGACCTATTGCACTTTGTAATGTGGTGTATAAGATTATCGTGACATTGATTGCTGAGAGGCTTAAACTTTGCCTGCCCGTTGTCATTTCTGAAGAGCAAGGAGGCTTTGTGGTGGGTCGGCAAATTCTGGATGGGGTGGTGGTAGCCTTTGAGGTCATACATTCCATGGTGACCTCTTCAGAGTGGTCTATGTTCATCAAGTTAGATATGGACAAAGCTTATGATAGAGTTAAATGGAGTTTTCTTCAGAAGATTATGTTGGCCTTTGGTTTTTCTTCAGATTGGGTAAGTTAGATTTTGAGTTGTGTGACTTCCTCCTCTTTTTTGGTTATTGTGAATGGTGAACCTTCAGATCCTTTTGGTGCTACTAGGGGCCTTCGTCAGGGGGACCCGCTCTCTCCTTATTTGTTTATTATTATGGCCGAGGGGCTGAGTCAGTTTCTTAAATTTTGGGTTTCTCAAGGCCTGATTCATGGTTGGCAGTGGGGCTTGGGTCTGCCAATGATTTCTCATCTCCAGTTTGTGGATGATACTTCTCTTATGGGGTTGGCTCGTATCCGAGAAGCTAAATCCTTTAGGCAAGCTTTGGATATCTACCTTGCTACTTCAGGTCAGAAAGTCAATGAGCAAAAGTCTTCTATTTTCTTTTTTAATATGCTTTAGGCTATCAAAAGGTAGATTGCAGCTATTTTGTAGTTTCAAATTAGGCCTCTTCCCTTGGTCTATTTGGGTATTCCTCTTGCTATTGGACGTCAGCCTAGGTCCTCGTGGCAGATGTTGCTTGACAAGTTGAGGCGGAAGGTTACTCATTGGACTCATCAGTGGTTGTCTACAGCTGCTAGAGTGACTCTCCTCAGGTCAATTATCCAGGCCCTTCCTATCTATAGATGCTTTGTTCAAGTGGCCCCTTTGTATTTCATTAGGGAATTTGATGCCCTCTCACATCAATTTCTTTGGAGTGGTAACTTGTTGTCTACTAAGTGGAGCCTTGTTAAGTGGGATTCTGTGTGTAGACTAAAGTAGGAGGGTGATCTTAGTTTACGCTCTGCTATTTTGAATGGGAAAGTTCTTGCTTCTAAGCTTTACTGGCGTTGGTGTACTAATCAGCATCAGTTATGGGCATGTATTCTCAACCATAAATATCTTAGGGGTGTTGCTTCTTTTGAGGTTCCTCGCTATCCTCTAGAGGGGAGTGGTTCCATGATTTGGAATACTTTGAAAGGTGGGGCTCAGTTGATTAAGCGTGCACTTTTTCGTATTTGTCATTTGGGGTCACATGCTCTTTTTTGGTCAAATTCTTGGGATGGTCACCCACCTATTCTCTCTGCTCTTCCTCACCTCCAGTCACTTTCTGATGTTTTTTCTGCAGCTGGTTGGGATACCATTGAGCATTATAAGTTTGCACATCATTGTGGACTGGTTGTAAGCTTTCGTTGGAAGCTTCCTTCTGAGTGGCCACCTGGAGGGTCTGAGGAAGATCGGCGTGAGCTTGCTCAGCTTCTGGCTTCCCGTGCTTGTAATTCTTTAAGGGGACTTGATGTCTTGTCTTGGGATGGTTCTGATTTGACTGGGAAGTACTCTGTGTCTGATGGTTATAAGTAGCTTGGTAGGCAGTTGTTTGGGGATAATGAGGTCCCTTGGCGGAAGCATGTTTGGCACAAGTTGTCATGGCCCAAGTGCACTTTCTTCATGTGGTTAGTTGCTCAAAACTGGTGTCTCACTTGGGATAATTTGTGTAAGCGTGGGTTCCAAGGCCCTTCTATGTGTGTTTTGTGTCGTAACTATGAGGAGAGTGTCTCTCATCTCTTCTTCCAATGTTCCTATGATAGGGAGATTTGGCATTTTTGGTGGAGGGTGTGGAATAAGCCCTGTTGGCATGTTTCCTCACTGGCTGATTTTGTGGATCGGTGAGGCAGGGCTCCTGTGTCTACTTCCTTTCTTCAGGTAGCTTGGGCTATTGGCCCATCCTTTATTATCCGGAACCTTTGGTTGGAAAGAAATCGATAGATTTTTCAGGAGGAGTTGGTGGTGGCCCCTCGCTTGTGGTGGAAAATTTTGCATTCTTTGGGAGAAACTGTTGCGGCTAAGTATGATCTTACTACATCAGTGGATCCTTGTGATGTTGGTTGTTGTAATCGTCTTCATCTTCTGTCTCAGCAACGTCAGCTCATGCACAACAAATGTAGACATCCTACCCCGAAGGTGAATAGGGAGGGGAGATGGTCTCCTCCTCGGGGTGTCTTAAAAATCAACACGGATGGCTCTTCTCGAGGAAATCCTGGTCATGCTGGAATTGGGGGTGTTGGTTGAGATAGCTCTGGAGATGTTCAGTTTATCTTTTCTATTTATAAGGGTCTCCATACTAATAATCTTATGGAGGCTCAGGCTATTTTAACGGCTGTGGAGCATGGAAGTCAATTGGGTTGGTGAAGGATCATATGTGAGTCTGATTCCCAGGTTGTGGTGAACATGTTGAATAGGCAGCATTTAGATGATGTCAGCTAGCATTTGGCTTTGATTGTTGCTCAAATTCTTAACCTTTGTGATTCTTTAGAGTTTGTTACTTTTACTCATATTCCTAGAGAATGGAATGATGTTGCTGATTGTTTGGCTAAATGGGCTTCTAAACATATTCATGATTGGAATTTGATGGACCGAGGTTGTTTACCCCTAGATCTGTCTCAACAATTGGATCACTTGGTGGAGCTTGATAGGGCTATGTAATTCCCTTGCTTTGTACTTCTTCTTGTTTTAATAAATTTTTACCCCTCCTTTTTGTTAAAAAACCTAGATAATAGAGCTATGACTAATCAATAAAAATAATGACAATTAAATACTTAGATCAAATGGAATAAAATGTGATACTAGCTCAAAATCCAATCATTAAGAGGGGGTGTGATAGATGTTATAAGAAGATTCACCAATATCCTAGAATAAGATATTGTGGTTGAATTAGATGAAGATATTAAATTCTACAAATTGACTATTTTTTACTCTGAATCACTTACACTAGTGTGGGTCTAAACTCATGCATGGTATGAACCTATAACTTATAAAACTAATCTAGTAGAATATGTTTTGTTAGAATCCACTGATTGTGATCTATGATAACTAAATACATGTAAGGATTGGCAATGTTTAGGAACACTTTAGGGAATCTAGTGAATTGTGAGGGTTTTATTCTCCTTAGTTAGATCCCTAGTTGAACTAGATTTATGACTCTAGGCAAACAATTAAAGATAGCAAGCAAGTGTGCAATGGACCTAGGATGATGTGCTCTCATAATTCTCCAATAAATTTGTTAGAATGCTCTCATAAATGTTCTAGGATATTGTTAACTATCTTCCAACAACATGATATTCTCGAATGTGATATTCTCCATCAATTTGAGGGTTGCAATTAAGAGTAGCTCTATTTTCCCTTAAGGTGTGACACCTCCTTTGAAGCCAATAATGTACTTTGGCATTAATTACTTAGAGTTCTATCAAGTACAAATGAAAGATAGTAGCAAAAAATATACTTTCTTGTTGGCCTTGTTAGCTTATGATAAGAAAAATAAATCATCACGAAGGTTTATTTCATGCAAACTATGAAAGTTCTAAGGGAAATCTACATATAGAAACATTGCACTTGTGTTAAAAAAAAATTATGAAATACCTTTACATATACAACTATTTCTAATTGTATAATCATGCTTTAAATTTTCAAGCCAAAAAATTGTGCCACCCTTCATAACAAAGAGCACCATCTCTACGACCCCCACAAAAATTGTCAAGTCTTATTATTAAATTTCAAAACTTTTGGCTTTTATAAATTTCAAAACTTTCAATTTTTTTTGTTCATAAACGTAAGAAAGAAAATCATTTGAATTGTTATTTGTTATTGAACATAGAACAACAAAGATACTCTTTGTCTATTAGGTTGTGAACTGTCTCAAGGTTATATTTGTAAACGTTACCTAAATTGTTGGCATGTTTTTATGTCCATTCAACAAATTAAAAAATTTTGTGATCTTCTAGTTTCCATTGAAACAATCTAACTAACTCTACTAGACACACATTCAAATCTAATCAGCTTTTACTCAATTTTATTTTAACTAACGTAAAAATTACAACATACCAACTGAATAAACACTTCCATATTTATATTGCACACCTTCATAACAATAACACAAACTATTTTCAACTGGGTTAAAATTTGAACACAATGGAATTAGTCTACGATAACATACTAACATTAAAAACAAGTACAACATCCCATCACAATACAATTGTGAACAATAGTCGATATGAGAATTGTGGTTGATTTGATTGAGCCTCTAAAGGAATTGCTAAGGCCATTAGTTTAATGAGCAAACTTGTTGAGCATTCCATGAATCTATTATTTCAGGTAAATGAAATGGCTGGTGCATATCAGACTTTAGAATATATAGTTAAGTGTGTTAAGGAAAAATAAGATTGTTTAGAATCTTATTAAAAGTGATGGGAGAAGTAAGTTTGCAATCTTTAAGGGAGAAGTAAGTTTGCCTAGAATCTTCCATAAAATTGTATAGAAAATAGATCAATCCAGATTTTAGATTCTTCTAGATGTTATAAAGAAAAATATATATATGTAAGTGACTATTCATTGCACAAAATACTGATGTATATTGTATTCAATTATACTCAATACAAGTTAGAGTATTCTTTTAACAATATACCCTGTTTCTATGCTCTGTTTTACTGTTTGTTGCCTACTGTTCTGGTTTTCTTGCCTTTTCACAAAGTGTTGCACCCAATCTTCATTGTCATCTGCACGATAGATCAAAGAGGTACCCACTCAAGTGCTATATCTTGACTGCTTCATAAGCTCCATCGTCATCCCCATGGTCATCACTTCGTCTGATCTTGTAGTAGATGAATTGGGCAAGAATCTTTGCAAGTTTGTTGTTAAGGAAGAAATGATTCCTTATGTAAAATCATGCTAGCAAAGTTTTAAACAATTAGTTGATATTTATATGTGCATTGAGTTGAACAAAAGAAAGAAAATATTTGTCATGTTGTTTTTATGGTCTAGAAAAACTATTTGTGTGTAACATTATTTTTGTCGAAGGATACAAATAGATCTATAAGAACGCATGCTGCTGCATCAACGAGCCATGGCATATTTGGCTTTAGTTTTTTCCACTCTAGAGTCCTTACTGTAATACTGCATATGACATAGTACATAGAAAAATATTAGTTGTCTAATGTATACATTACTGAGCTAGCAATACAAATACTCCAATGGAAGAGACCAATGCATAAATGGATCTGGTAGTTTACCTTCCCACGTAAGTTGCATTCCCAAGTACAGCGAACATGAACATGAAAGGATCTAGTCCCTAATAACATGATAACGTTAGACAATAAATTATTCCAGTGCAGTGCACAACAATTTCAAATAAATGTCAATCAAACAATTATGACTGAAAAGGATAAAACTCACCTCAACGGTTCCTCGCTTAATCTGCAACCAAAGTTCCCATTAATCAGTAGTTAACTAAATTTCCCATTAATCAGCAGTTTTAACTCGATTATAAGAGACTTGTCTTCAAACAAGTGCAACCTAATAATTTAAAGAATTTGTTTAGTAGGAAATACTAGCAATAGTTTAAAGAATTTGTTTAGTAGGAAATATTAGTAATGTTATGTAATAATGTTTGGCTATTCTTAAACAGCTCTACTTAAATATCATCCATTTCAATGGTCAAACACTTAATAGTAGTTACACCTCATCCACAACAAAAAGTGGTAAATATTTGTCTTATTTTTATTGGCCAAAATTAACTTTTGATTGTTGAGGTGGATGATGCTTAAAAACGGCCTTCTTAAACATTATCCAGTTCAACAGTCAAAAGTCAATTTGGCTAAAAAATACAATAAATATTTATTACATTTTAATACAGATGAAATGTAAAATTATTATTAACTATTTAATCATTAAACTAAATGATATTTAAATAGGATATAATGTTCAAACAGTATATACAAATCTATAAAAGTCAATTTATAAGAACTCACATTTAAGTGGATTTGTGGAAGCCTTCCACCCATATAGATAGCAGCCATAAGCCATCCCAACCAAGTTCCTAACGGGCTAGACGACTCCTCTTGCATTGCACCGCCAACCATTCCCTAGATTTGCACAACACCAATAATCACACAACCCTCAAGACTATTGAATCCTCTCATATTAAGAAATACCCACAAAAAAAAATTGCGTTTTATGGTTACCTGTAAAAGTTTCCTTCCTGTTATTATAAGAACAGATTTCCCTTCCACTTGAGCAGAGTAAGAGCTTCTTGAAGTAATTTTATTGTAAGTAGGCAAGTTAAGGTAGTTGAGCCCGCCAATAAAAAATATAACTGAAGCTACCTGGGTAGAAACATGGAAGCAGAAATCAGTTATGATAATGGTTGCTATCTAGGTAGGCACTCATCTTACTTGAATCAATTAAATGTAGTGCAATTCATGAAAACTTACAGAGCGAAGTATGGCATTGGAATTCCCAGGACTTGGAGATACAAGATTGGTAAGCAATCCTTCCTCGTCTAGTGATGACTGATTTAAGCCGTAGCTTGTACCGCTTCTACGAGCTTGTAACAGATATGAACCAGAAGTAGGAGTGTGACTGCTTGCTAGAGATCTTGCAGAGCTGAAAAACATAACACATTTTATTAAGACAAGGTCATGGTTGCAGTCAAAAAGTGATTTGACTGCATATTAACATCCAGGTTTACTCAACAGGTAACAAAGTAGTATCACCCCTTTGATTGCAAGCATACTCGATATTTATGTCCAGCATGATTTATCATGTGTAAGTAGTCTTTAACTAAAAGGAACATATGCAAGAAATACAAGTATATTACGTGTAATATTGGTCCCTGCCTGTGTTGGACCTGTGTTGGGTCGAAACAGCAGGTATGGGTAAACTGTTCACGTTCTCTGGCACCTTCACAGGCTCTGCCTTCTGATTATCATTTTTATCAGACTTTAACACTTCTTTCTGGAGATTCTGATTATGTAGAACAAATTTGTTAAAAAATATTATACTAGATTCATTGTCGTTATCTAAAATCCAACTGATCTATGAAACAGATTAGATATGTAAAGATCACAACCTTGGATTGAGCTTTCGATTTCCTCACTTTCCACCAGTTGCAGACATAATTATAGTATATAATTTGGAAAACTAGAATAATGGTCGTAGTTGTATACAGCTGCAGGACATGAGGGACAAAAAAATTATGTACATTCAGAGGGAAAACTCGAAAACAGATAACAAAGTGGGCCTAGTAGTATCTTAAGGAATGCTTTGACAAATATAATTCAAAAGAATCCTTACCAGTGCCGTGTAAAACTGCGTTGGTAGCTGCACCATCGTACCAAAAATATTTTGTTAGTTTTGAGAGAGAACAACGTGATTTTTAATTTCAATTAATTAATAAATACGGTCAAATGTGCACCCAGAATGCTCGACGGACAATACGACAAATCTCGGGCTAAGCACAAATAATAAAAGTTACTGGAATACATTATCTTAGTTGGAGTGAAACATTTTCTAGATTTGAAAAGGCAGGCAATCGAGTGTGCCGCTGGCATGATAAGAGTGGTCCAAATTCATTAGCTGGATCAATGGCTTTAAAACCAAAAAAAATGATTCAATTTCTACTGCAGATTCTTTCAATAGGTACCTTGTGAATTACCCAATAACTGCAGCACTGCAGTCAATAGAATATGTAAAAACCAAATTAAATTAGTGAGCAGCATCCGGCCCATTGTTTAGGCACTCACCATCCATCCAGCTGGATCAATCAGAGAATATGCAGGATTCCAGTACTTTATTTAAACATTATTCAGTTTAACGGTAGGCTTTCATTCATATTTTAATATAGAATTTTATCTAATTTTTATTGATCAAAATTAACATTTAATTATTAAATTAGATGATATTTAAGAATAATCCAAATTAAGTGTATATATCTGAATGATATTGGGACTCAAAATATCTCTCCTGATTATGTTACATTTTCATACATGAGTTAAAGTCAGTTAATTTGCCCAATCAAGTTAATCAACCATCAGTATTGACATAGTTACACCCAAAAAACAAGCAATGGAGAGTTTTAAGAAAATAAAAACATCAGGGGAAGTTATAGGCATACAGATGCACAAGTGAATACTCCGAGATTATAGTCTACCTTAGAGTTAGCAAGAACAAACTTACATTGTCTCTGCTAGGTAAGGGAAAGGGCTTATCAATCTCACTAAGTTCTTAACTTTAAAAAAAACTACCCTTATCCACGTTTCTGGATTACTGTGGCAGACTGTAGGATCAAGAAATAATAGCATTCTAAGTGCACTCCAACTTTCAAGTATTCCACTGCCTAACACACAGAGCAGATATTCCAAACTTGTCTGTGTATTGAGGGTGTGGTAATGTTGGAATTATGTTATTACTCCGAATATAAATCTGTATTCCTTAAGAAAAAAATGTGTTGAAAACATGCGATCCAAAGATAATAACGTACTGCATATAAATATAAATAGGTGGGTGTTATATTTGGGACTGGCAAATCGGTGACATTTAAGATGAACGGTCTGGAACAAGTGAACAAGTGAGCTTTATAAGAACAGCAAAAGTTATGAAAAACAGTAAATGATATGACAATGTTTAAAAGCAGCTGAAACTGTAAAATGGTACGATAACAATGCTATTTTATTTTGAGGCTCTAAAGACTTACAGTTGCTGGCTCTAGGAAACACCCAACAAGATTAAACATGTCCCTACAAACACCACCAAATGCAGGGCAGATTCACAATAAGTTCTACTCAACAAAACTACCAACAATATCTTATAGGAAAAATACAAATATTCCTTAACAACTCTAATAATACAAGTTTCAAAATCGAAAAGGGTAATAAAATTTTCAGGGGGATTGGTTGCTTGTTTGCTTACCCCACAACCCATGTCATGAGAAAACCAAGGGAAATACCCTCTGTGGATTCATTCTTGAAGTTGGTGATAATCTGAGGCACTTCTGCAACAGCCCAACTGAGCACACTGATGAGCCCAAAACCAACAGACACATAATCTCTCACTCCACATACACAGTCCCTCAAATACTTCTCAACCCACCCCACACACTGCCTTCCAGAAGCACAATGATTTGCCATCACCGAAGCCTTATAATCTCTTCTTCCCTTTACTTTTTTCTCAGGCCATGAAACCACGAAGCCTGTAAGTATGCATGTCTAGGCAAGATATGTATAATGTCTAGGGAGATACCCTCACAGTTTGTCTAGAGAAAAAGACCACAAATATGCCACCCTCCCACCAACAAGGTTGTTCTTAAATATCATCTACTTCAACAGTCAAAGATCAATTTTGGTCAATAAAAATAGGACAAATATGTATCACTTTTTAATTATGAATAGAATGTAAAATTATTATTAACTGTTTAATCATAAAAATAAATGATATTCAAATAGAATGCAAAAAAAAAGGCATGAGACCAAAATTCAATATTCAAGACCCTCATCTCTTTCAGAGCGCCCAGCTAAACAACTGGCACATCATCGTGCTAACTGTTTACGGAATTTTCAACTTCAATTTTTTTCGACTTCTTATTTCAACCTGTTCCCTGGGATCTGTTCAACCATGTCTTAATTTGATCAAATGGTCCAAATTTGTTTAGTGATACGATTTCGACCAACCGGCCATTTTACAATGTGCCGGCTGGTTAAGCTCTTCCTTCCAAGATTAATCTCAAACTCCGCTTAACTTGAAGTCACAATCATTCAGTTCCAGGTGACCGTCCGTTTATTACAAATGGACAGAAGAAAGTTGACGTTTTATTAATGTTTTTTTACTGTGGCTATAAAATATAATGTGATCTTGCTCAAGTTTATCTACTTTCTGCATGCTGCGTGTGTCCGCACCAGTCTACACTTTGAAAAAACGCTGCTGGTCATTCACTCTTGTCACAACAGAGGCAACTTGTCCTCCGTCGATAAGAAAAGTTTTATCTAACAGTGGTCCCTTCTTATTTCTTTTATTGTTGGAGAATTCCTCAAATCAATGGGACTGCATTGATCTTGAATACAGTTGCTACAATACCATATAATTTAAAATTTGAAATTTATAAATTATTATCCACTAGTAATTAAAATTTATGGTTGGATAATTTTTTAAATTACCAGTTGATTGTGAAGTGACATACATCCATCACAGCATTTAGGATTACTTTTATTTAAATGTTAATAAAATTTCAATGTTCAATCACAATTAAATACAACAATAATCATTTCAAATAATAAATAATGTCATTTAAGTAATAAATAATTATAATAATAAAAAGTGTGCCACCTAAATAATAAATTAGAAAATAATCATTATAATAATAAATAAGGGGATCCATAAGTAATAGTGGGGCAACTCCACTTACATATTGGTGGGGCACCCTACCATATAAATGTCACTATAAGTGTAGCTTAGGTTCTAGCCCTTTAGGCGAGCTCTTATTCTAGTGACATGCTCTATCTACTTACCGAAGTCATCAAATACAATAACAACACATATTAATCACAAAGTAAATATTTGAAATACTTAGTACCTACTAAGTCACTTACCTTCAAATGTTATATTTTTTCAATCTTTGGTATACTCGAAATCAATAATCATGCATCTCAAACTGCATGACCATCTTCCTCACCTATACTCATACACAATGATCGGATTACTCGATCTAAATACCATGTATCAACTCCACAATAAGATTCTCCTCAAGATCTCCTAACTAAGTGGGTCATAAGCACAATAAGAATTTCCTCAAGATCCCCTTGACTATAGTGGGCTAGGTTCACAATAAGGATCTCCTCAAGATCCCCCCTGACTATAGTGAGAAAAGAACACAATGCTTTAGCCAAAGACTTTATGAACACTATTTATTAAACATACATACATATATATACATATCTCATGACCTAAAACTTCAACCTTGTTCCCATGAATATTATCTTATGAATGCTAGTGATGTTGGTGATGAGAATACCAAACCCACTATGAGAATGCTCCTCCTCTTTGTTAGAGAAACCAAGATCTGAGAATGCAACATCAAGATAACCTTCCACTAGTAAAACAATAAAACACAAAAACATGTCTATCATATAAAATGAGAGTCCATAAAATGTACAATGAGATCCTTGCATATAAAGGCAAGAATGAGGGGGTAGGAAGGTATGAATGAACAACTGACTACCCCTCCAAATGTGAAACACTTGTGAGCTCATATGACAAGTGTGAAAGCATGCAGCAAGTGTGCATGAACTAGGTGTCTAAAAAGGTGAGTACACATGTCTCAACCACATAACTTGTGAGACAAAAAGCTAAAAGTCCCTAAGAGTAGACTTAACAAGTGTGAATGAGTCAATCTAGAAATGATGATTAGCTAACTACTTATGAAATGGCCTCATTTACACTAACACTCTTCACTATGAACTAAAATATCAACCTTGCCCCTTATGAATGTGACCTCAATGGTGGTGATGTTCATCTAGAGTGGCCTATTGGCTTAAGAGACATAATCTAGAACCCAATACTATTATGCTACTTAAAACTCCAAAAGCATAATTAACAATGCCTGTGCAAGGAACCCTAACTCTTATCTCTATTCGATTTATTAAAATTACTTAAAAACCCAAAAGAAAACTCTAGAATTTAGACCATAATTATTCTAAAGTACTTTGATGGTTTGCATTATCTTATGCTCTACTTTTGCATGCTAGGGTTTCCCTTCCATTGCACTCATGTTACATCATTGAAGCATAGGGATTGTATAACTGTCACAATTGGGTCTTCTACAACCATTGTTGCATTAGGTAGCAAAGATGTCTCCCAAGCAGACACAAAATTTGTCCTAAAGGTCTATGATAAGGTTTGTCCATATAACCAAATGTTATATGGCCTAGTGATGTAGTAGAATCTATGTGTATGTGTATGAGATGTATAGTCTATAATGCTTATTATGTGGGTCGCATTCCATCTAAACAATACTTGCTTTCTTAGGTCAAGAATTCTTAGGAGCCCCATAGAATTAAGTTGTTTTGGGTTACAAATTTATCTAAGGTGTTTTTTTATTCACTTTTAAGGCATGTGGAAAATAAACATGATGCTTAACTAATCAAGTTGTTAGTTCATGTGAAACACCTTGTTGGTGCTTTCTCACTAGACCTGGGACTTTAAATTTTTGGAATAAGTGTGCCTCAAAATCCTTGTGTGGGTTGAGATTCTTGGGCTCCTCATCTCTTTGTGGGCCTTCTTGGAACAAATTATTCAATCATTAGTTCATTTTAGTTGTCACAAGCCAAATAAATTCTTCAGCACTCATCCCACAAATGGGTCTATGTTGAGGCGGACCTAACCTTTAACCTTAAGTAAAGAATCCATAGAGATTAAGGTGGGTGGCTTGCACTTTTCATAAAAGGTTACTTTTATCAATTTTTCTAACACTTGCTTTTATTGTCAAGCCTCAAATCACAAAATAAAGGACTGGCCACTTATGCCTAAGTGGGCCCCCTAGCTAATAGTTGATTCCCCTATTCCACCAACTCAAGAATCTAGTTGGTCAAATGCAAGTGGTAAAGAGCCTATGGTTTCCAAGTAATCCAAGGAGATCAAACCTCTATCAAAGCCTTTTTATGTTTATAAACTTGGAAGGTCACCATCATGGCATGTCAGCATGTAGTGGTTTTGACTTCTCAACCACCTACTAGATCATCCACTCAACTAGTTATAGAGAGTGTTAGCCATAAGCATTTGATGCTTCCCAAATGAGTGTTAAACTCTCTATGTGCTCTTATAGCCCATCTAGTGAGGAGGGATCATATAGGGGAGGTTATAGCAGCAAACATCGCTCTATTTCACTAAAATATATTTGATCACATCAATGACCTTTGCTAGGTAACCAATTTGAAGCTTTAACAAATGATGACAATGGTCATTCATAGCACTCCATGGAGGATCCCTCTATATGAATGTTATCTCCTAGAATGCTAGGGACCTTGCAAAAGCTTCCCATAAATTTTGTGTATGGACTACCTACTAGCAATTGGGCCCATTTGATATTATTTGTTTGCAAGAAATTAAAGTTACATTTTTTTTGCTTCAAGCCTCCCTGAGATCTATTTGGACTCAATATTTTCATCTTGTCACTTCACTAGGATGGACATGGAGGTACATGCATGTTAACTTCTCCTAGTTTACATTTAAATTATAACCACAAGGGAGTCTCCCAACCACAATACCTTATGGGTGACCTTTGACATTATTTAGAGAATGTTGGAGATTGTAAATATTTATGCACCTAATGATGGTTCTAAAAGAATGACATTTTGACATCAAGACTTATTGACGACTTGTCTCCTTTCATCTAGCTTATTTGTGGTGATTTTAGTATGGTGGACTCTCCCAAGGATAAAGTCAATTTGTTTCTAATGCATCAAAGAGTGTGAAGTATGGTTTTATTTCAAAAACTATTGGGGGTTAGTAGACCCAATTTTCTTATGGTATCATACCACATCAATTGTTTGGTTTACATGGACCAACTTGCAAGTCAATGAGGATTGAGTTCCCAAATGTCTTCATCATGTTTGATATTATGATCAACATGTGTTCACTCTCTCGTCTTTCTTGTAACAATAGATCTATGCAAGTACATCTAGAGATTATATTATTTGACCACAATCCAATCACTTTTAAGGTTGAATAGATTTCCATGCTGATGAAAATCTCATGCACATAATTCTTTCTATACATGTCAAATCTGACTCATCCTAGGACAATCCACCTCATTATCTAGAATTCAAAACTCAAAACCATGTCGTCCCTATGCTACTAGCTAATCAATTAGTGTAATTTTCTAGTTGTTCACACTACCACCTTTGTTAAGATTAAGGTGCCATCAACCTTGTAAATCCGATTAATTATTTACTCCTAATATTGTAATTATTAATGCAATCATAAGGAATGGGGAATCCACCAACATGGTAATTTATTTTTACTGGTACAGTAATTAATTATTTATTGGCAGCTGTAAGTAATTATTTACTGGCAGTAGTTACTATTTACTTTTGACCTTAGGATTACTATAGGTGAAACAAGAGTGCCCAAATCTATATTTGGCTTATGATAGGTGTAAGAGCATCTGCTATTGTTCGTATCTTACATGTTGTAAGGAATTTTTTCTATTCTTGGTCTTTATGACAGAGCATCTTATGACGACGTAAGTAGCATAATGGAAGTCTATTTTTGTCCTATTAGTGGAATCCCAAAGGAGGGCATTGGGAATCTTTCTATGACAACTGTAAGAGGAATTATTGCATTTCCCTATGTTGGACATTTAGATTTTCCCAGATATAGTGCCACATTTTGTGGCTTCTTCATGAAGCTTGTAATTATCTATAAAAAAAGTTATGTTGTATAGTATAAATGGCACTTTTAAAAAATATTGTTAACTATAAAAAACAAGTTATTAAAAGTTACGTAAAAAAATTCACAAATCAATTTTAGAAAATATATTTAGAATCTACACATGAAATCTAAAAAATCACTAGTTCACATCATGTTTGAATTCTTAATGGTTTAATTGCTATAGGTGTCAGAAAGTGAAAATTTGGTTTAAAATGTTGATTTCAATGTCCTACTTTGGCCAAAAAGTGGGACAAAGTATTGTGGGATCACCCACCTATAACTTATAGAACTGATAGCAGAATATGTTTTGTTAGAATCCACTCATTTTGATCTATGATATCTAAATACATGTAAGGATTGATAGTGTTTAGGAACACTTCAGGGAATCTAGTGAATTGTAAGGGTTATGTTCTCCTTAGTTAGAACCCTAGTTGGACTAGATTTATGAGTCTAGGCAAACAATTGAAGGCAACAAAAAATCGTGCTATTGACTTACGATGATGTGCTCTAATAATTCTCCAATAAATGTTGTTAGAATGCTCTCATAAATGCTCTGGGATTTCATTAACTATCTTCCAACAACATGATAGTTCCTTGATAATTCAAATGAGTGATTGAATATCCTTAAATATAACAACCAAGCACACGATTCAACAAAATATGCACTAGGTTAGTTCACAACTAGTGAAATGGTCGGTTAGATAAGAATTTGAATTATGAATTAAAAATTTCAAGTATCAAAATTAAGTCTACAAAAGTGACCTAGATCAAATCTGCACCCACAAATCTAATTTAGGTTAATAAAAATTAGGTCTAGAAAGATCACAAAATGCACAAATCTATGAATTGACAATAAGAATGATTAGGATATGTAATACCATAAACCAAAAATACATATAAATATTCCACTTATAAGTGAATAATTACATTTAAAACATTATAATCAAAACAAACCCAAAAAATAAAAGAAAACATTTGAGCATACAATTTTTACCATTATAACTTTATTGCCTGACTTTTATAATATTATAATAATTATGCAATGCTTAATTACATATTTGTTTTCTAATTAATCTTGTATTTTAATTTTTACATTTATAATTTTCAATTTTCAATTTAATCCAGAAATGATATTCATAGCTGGCTATGTATTTTGGGCCCCAAAAAAAATACCTTCATGTGTTATTATGGAATGTGATACTCTCCATCAATTTGAGGGTTGCAATTAAGAGGAAATCTATTTCCCCTTAAGGCAAGGCGTCACAACCCCATTGAAGCCAATAACGTACTTTGGCATTAATTACTTATAATAGAATTCTATCAAGTACAAACAAAAGATAATAGTAAAAAATATACTTTCTCAGGTGGCCTTGTTAGTTTATGATGAGAAAAATAAATCATCACGAAGGTTTATTTCGTAGTTCCTATGAAAGTTCTAAGAGAAATCTAGATTGGCTAATGGAATAGAAACATTGCATTTGTGTTAAAAAATTTATGAAGTAGCTTTACACATACAATTCTTTCTAATTGTATAATCATGCTTTAAATTCCTTAGCCAAAAGATTGTGCCCTTCGTAACAAAGAGCACAGCCCCTGCAACCACCACAAAAGATGTCAAATCTTATGACAAAAATTTCCAAACATTTGGTTTTTATGTTCATAAATGTAAGAAACAAAATCATGGAATTGTTATTGAATATAAAACCTTAAAATATTTTTTGTTTATTAGGTTGTGAACTATTTAAAGGCTATATTAAGTTCTATGTAAATAGTTAGCATATTTTTATGTCCATTCAACAAATAAATTTGATTTTGTGATATGTCAGTTTTCATTGAAACGACTTAACCAACTTTAATAGACATACGCATAAATTTAATCAATTTTATTTTAACTAACTTAAAAAATACAACATACCAACTGAATAAACACTCCCATATTTATATTGCACTCCTTCAAAGATCTAAAACCATTTCAAACATAAGATATACAACCACACAAACTATTTTCAATTGGATTAGAATTGGAACATAATGAAATTAGTATATGATAACATACTAACATTAAAAACAGGTACAACATCCCATTCCAATACAATTGTGAACAATAGTCGATAGGAGAATTATGGTCAATTTGATCAGGCCTCTAAAGGAGTTGCTAAGGCCGTTAGTTTTATGAGCAAACTTGTTAAGCATTCCAAGAATCTATTACTTAAAGTAAATGAAATAGTTGGTGTGTATCATCGTAGGTGAAACTTTAGATATATAAGAGTGTTAAGAGAAAAATAAGAATGTTTAGAATCTTCGGGAAAAAGTAAATTTGTATAGAATCTTCCATAAAACTTTCCAGAAAATAGAACATTTCAGATTTTAGATTATTTTAAATATTATAAAGAAAAAATATATAAATAAGTGACTATTTATTACACAAAATATTGATGTATATTACATTGGATTATACTCAGTACAAGTTAGAGTATTCTTTTAACCATATACCCTATTTTATGCTCTGTTTGTTGTTTGTTGCCTGATGTTCTGTTTTTTCATTTTTTGCCTTCACAAAGTGTTGCATCCAATCTTCATTGTCATCTGCACGATAGATCAAAGAGGCATGCACTCAAGTGCTACATCTTGACTGCTTCATAAGATCCATCATCATCCCCATGGTCATCACTTCGTCTAATCTTGTAGTAGATGAATTGGGCAAGAATCTTTGCAAGTTTGTTGTTAAGGAAGAAATTATTCCCTATGTAAAATCACGCTAGCAAAGTTTTAAACAATTAGTTGATATGTATATATGCATTGAGTTGAACAAAAGAAAGAAAATATTTGTCAGCCTTCTTGATGTTGTTTTTATGGTCTAATAAAATTGTTTGTGTGTAACATTATCTTTGTCGAAGGATACAAATAGATCTATAAGGACGCATGCTGCTGCATCAACGAGCCATGGCATATTTGGCTTTAAGTTTTTCCACTCTACACTCCTTACTGTAATACTACATATGACATAGTATGTAACAACATATTAGGTGTCTAATGTATACATTACTAAGCCAGCAATACAAATACTCCAAATGGAGGAGACCAATGCATAAATGGATCTGGCACTTTACCTTCCCACATAAGTTGCATTCCCAAGCACAGCGAACATGAACATGAAAGGATCTAGTCCCTAATAACATCATAACATTAGAGAATAAATTATTCCAGTGCAGTGCACAACAATTTAAAATAAATGTCAATCAAACAATTATGGCTAAAAAGGATAAAACTCACCTCAACGGTTCCTCGCTTAATCTGCAACCAAGTTTCCCATTAATCAGCAGTTTTAACTTGATTATAAAAGACTTGGCTTCAAACAAGTGCAACCCAATAATTTAAAGAATTTGTTTAGTAGGAAAAGACTGGTGATGTTTTATTAGTAGGTGTAAATGTAATAATTAAATATTATTCAGTTCAATAGTTAAGGGTAGACATAATTAGGTTTCATAATTTCTGTCAAAAGTCCTTATCTTAATCAAAAATAGTCAAAGGTCAATTTTGACTAATAAATATAGGATAAATATTTACTACATTTTAATTAGGATTAGGTATAAAATTACTATTGACTGTTTGACCATTAAACCAGACGATATTTAAATAGAGTGATAATGTTCAAATAGTATATACAATCTATAAAAGTTAATTTATAATAGCTCACATTTAAATGGATTTGTGGAAGTCTTCCACCCATATAAATAGCAGTCATAAGCCACCCCAACCAAGAGTGATAATGTTCAAGTAGTATATACAATCTATAAAAGTTAATTTATAATAACTCACATTTAAGTGGATTTGTGGAAGTCTTCCACCCATATAAATAGCAGTCATAAGCCACCCCAACCAAGAGTGATAATGTTCAAGTAGTATATACAATCTATAAAAGTTAATTTATAATAACTCACATTTAAGTGGATT
Source organism: Cunninghamia lanceolata (assembly GCA_027924645.1). Lineage (NCBI taxonomy): Eukaryota > Viridiplantae > Streptophyta > Pinopsida > Cupressales > Cupressaceae > Cunninghamia > Cunninghamia lanceolata. The sequence continues at coordinate 15,983,932 of BSBN01000553.1, read as the reverse complement.
TGTGGAAGTCTTCCACCCATATAAATAGCAGTCATAAGCCACCCCAACCAAGTTCCTAACTGGCTAGACGACTCCTCTTGCATTGCACCACCAACCATTCCCTAGATTTGCACACCACCAATAATTACACAACCCTCAAGACAAATCCAATCCTCTCATATTAAGAAATACCCACAAAACTATGTGTTTTATGGTTACCTGTAAAAGTTTCCTTCCTGTTATTATAAGAACAGATCTCCCTTCCACTTGAGCAGAGTAAGAGCTTCTTGAAGTAATGTTATTGTAAGTAGGCAAGTTAAGGTAGTTAAGCCCGCCAATAAAGAATATAACTGAAGCTACCTGGGTAGAAACATGGTTTCAGAAATCAGTTATGATAATGGTTGCTATCTAGGTAGGCACTCATCTTACCTGAATCAATTAAATGTACTTACAGAGCGAAGTATGGTATTGGAATTCCCAGGACTTGGAGATACAAGATTGGTAAGCAATCCTTCCTCGCCTAGTGATGGCTGGTTTAAGGTGTAGCTTGTACTGCTTCTACGAGCTTGTAACAGATAAGAACCAGAAGTAGGAGTGTGACTGCTTGCTAGAGATCTTGCAGACCTGGAAAATATAACACATTTTATTAAGACATTATCATGATTTGAGTCAAAAAGTGCTTTGACTGCATATAGTCCAAAAAAGGTAACTACCAGATTTAGTTAACAGGTAAACAACATAATATTACCAATTTACCCTTTTGATTGTAGACATACTTGATAAGTCCGGCCATGATTTATCATGTGTAAGTAACCTTTAACTAAAAGGAACATGTGCAGGGAATACAAGTATATTACGTGTAATATTGGTCCCTGCCTGTGTTGGACCTGTGTTGGGTGGAAACAGTGGGTATAGGTAAAGTGTTCGCGTTCTCTGGCACCTTCACAGGCTCTGCCTTCTGATTATCATTTTTATCAGATTTGAACACTTCTTTGTGGAGATCCTGATTATGTAGAACAAATTTATTAAAAGATATTATACGTTAATACATCTAGATTCATTGTCATTAGCTAAAACCGATCTGATCTATGAAATAGATTAGATATGTAAAGATCACAACCTTGGATTGAGCTTTCGCTTTCCTTACTTCCCACCACTTGCAGACATAATTATAGTATATAATTTGGAAAACTAGAATAATGGTCGTAATTGTATACAGCTGCAGAACATGAGGGACAAAAAATAAATTATATACATTCAAAGGGAAAACTCAAAAATAGACAACAAAGTAAGCCTGGAATCTTGAGGAATGCTTTGACCAATATAATTTAATTTGACCTTCAAAAGACTCCTTACCAGTGCCGTATAAAACTGCGTGGGTAGATGCAACGTAAAAAAAAAAAAATTTGTTAGTTGTGTGTGAGAGGACAAATTTTGGCAACGTCCAATTTGACCGTATTTATTAATTAATTGAATTCAAAATCACATAGCTTCAAAGTATTTATTAATTAAGGGAGAGGGGTCAGTTGTCCTAGGCCTCAATAACCACTATGTTTTTAATCACTTGACTCCTCAATTAAATTTTTAAAAAGAACCAATACATGTAAAATACTAATCTAATAAATTAATATAAATGCATCAATACATTTGTAAATTAATCAATGAAATTAAGATAAGTGTACAAATGTGATGGCGATGTATGGGGAGACATGTTGAAATGACCATTTCTCGACTCATGTGCGCATAACGCGTCCTATAGGGAAATGTATAAGTGCCCAGAAGCCGAAAGAATAGCTTTAAGCTCTTCGGTCGCATACGGAAAAACCAAAAAAAAATCGTCAAAATCCGATATGTCTAACTATGTACTTGATGTGCGCATAGTTAGGGTGGGTGGTTACTGGCCCCTCTCCCTTAATTGAAATTAAAATCACGTGATTTTTAATTTTAATTAATTAATAAATATGGTCAAATGTGCATCCAGAATGCTTGACAAATTTGGGGCTAATGACAAATAATAAAAGTTACTGGAATATATTATCTTAGTTGAAATGAAATATTTTCTAAATTTGAAAGTAGATCCTAGAAGATATCTCTAACTAAAACCAAAAAAAATTGACTCATTTTCTACTGCAGATTCTTTCAATAGGTACCTTGTTATTGAATTACCCAATAACTGCAGCACTGCAGTCAACAGTACGACAGCTGGAATATGTAAAAACCAAATTAAATTAGTGAGCAGCATCCAGCCCATTGTTTAGGCACTCATCATGGATGGATCAGAAAATATAATGGGAGCACTTCATTCAAATATTATTCAGTTTAATAGTACATTTTCATCCATATTAAAATATGAAATTTAATTTAATTTTTATTGGTCAAAATTAACCTTTTAACTGTTAGTAAGAATAAACTTACATCAATCACATGAAGTTTTTTTAACTTTAAAAAACTACCTTTTCCCACATTTTTGGATCATGGTAGCAGACTGTAAGATCAAGAAATAATAACATTCTAAATGCACTCCAACCTTCAAGTATTCCCGTCTCACACACACAGCAGATATTCCTAACTTGTCTGTGTATTCAGAATGTGGTAATGTTGGAGTTATGTTGTTATTTGGAATATAAATCTGCAACAGTCAAAGGTCAATTTTGACCAATAAAAATAGGAAAAAAATTTAACATTTTTTATTATGAATGAGATGTAAAATTGCTATGATTGTTTGACCATTGAAATGGATAAAATTTAAGTAGAGTAGTTGAAAACATGCCATCCAAAAATAATAACATACTGCCTATAAATATAAATATAAATGGGTGGGTGTTATATTTGGGACTCGCAAATCGGTGACATTTAAGCTGAGCGGTCTTGAACAAGTGAGCTTTATAAGAACAGCAAAACTTATGGAAAACAGTAAATGATTTGGCAATATTTAAAAGCAGCTGAAACTGTAAAATGGTACGATAACAATGCTATTCTATATTGAGGCTTTAAGGACTTACAGTTGCTGGCTCCAGGAAACACCCAACAAGATTGAACATGTCCCTACAAACACCATCAAATGCAGGGCAGATTCACAATAAGTACTCAACAAAAATACCAACAATATCTTCTAGGAAAAACACCAGTTTTCCTTAACAACTTTAATAATACAAATTTCAAAATCGAAAAGGGTAATAAAATTTAAAACCACAATTGATTTAGGGGGATTGGTTGGTTGCTTCCTTCCTTACCCCACAACCCATGTCATGAGGAAACCAAGGGAAATACCCTCTGTGGATCCATTCTTGAAGTTGGTAATAATCTGAGGCACTTCTGCAACAGCCCAACTGAGTACACTAATGAGCCCAAAACCAACAGACACATAATCTCTCACTCCACATACACAGTCCCTCAAATACTTCTCAACCCACCTCACACAATGCCTTCCAGAAGCACAATAATTTGCCATCACTGAAGCCTTATAATCTCTTCTTTCCTTTACTTTTTTCTCAGACCATGAAACCACAAAGCTTGAAAATATGCATGTCTAGGCAGGATATGTATAATGTATAGGGAGATACCCTCACAATTTGTTCGAGAGAAAAAGACAACCCACAAATATGCCACCCTCAAAGCACATGAGACCAAAATTCAGTATTTGTGACCCTCTTCTACCATATTTCCAAGATTATATCTCAAACTCGCGCTAAGTTGAAGTCACAATCATTCAGTTCCAGGTGACCGTCCGCTTATTAAAAATGAACAGAAGAAAGTTAGATGTTTTATTATTGTTTTTAACGTGGTTATAAGATATCATGTGACCTTGCTCAAGCTTATCCACTTTCTGTATGCTGCGCGCCGATACTGCGTGTGTCCGCACAAGTCTACACGTTGAGAAAACGCTGATGACCATTCACTCGTCTGTTGTGCAGAGGCAACTTGTCCTCCGTCGATAAGAAAGGTTTTATCTAACAGTGGACCCTTCTTATTTCTTTTATTGTTGGAGAATTCCTCAAATCAATGGGACTCATGATCTGGAATACAGTTGCTACAATACCATTTAATTTATTATCCACCAGTAATTGAAATTTATGGTTGGATAAGTTTTTATGGTGCAGAAGAGAGCACTCATTTTTTGGTGTATAAAACCCAAAAAGAAGTTGGAAAAAATAAAAAATAAAAAATAAAAAAAATGGAAAAAATAAAAAATAAAAACCAAAAAAGAAATTGGAAATAGAAAAAAACAGAAATACTATGGAATGAAAAAAGAAATTGGACAAAACAAAAAATAAAAGGAAAAAAGTGGAAACAATCACAAAATCAATGAAAAATGCAAAAAGCACTGACAAAACCTTGAGAAGATATCTCTCAACATATTGTAGATATATTTTCTTAAATATAAATATACTAGTTAAATTACCATTTGAAAAAAAGTTATTTAATTTTGAAGTGACATGCATGAACACATCATAAGAATTACTTTTATTTAAATATTAATAAAATTTCAATGTTCAATCACAACAATTAAATACAACAATAACCCTTACAAATAATAAATAATGTGTCATTTAAGTAATAAATAATTATTAAAATAATAAAAGTGTGCCATCCAAATAATAAATTAAAAAATAATTATTGTAATAATAAATAATGTAACCCATAAGTAATAGTGGGCCTACTCTACTTACATACTCCACTTACATATTGGTGGGGGCACTCTACATTATAAATGTCACTATAAGTATAGCTTAGGTTCTAACCCTTTAGGTGAGTTGATAAGCTACTCTATATAATATGTAGGCAAGCTCTCATGCTCTATCCACTTATAGAAGTCATCAAATACAATAGCAACACATATTAGAACATTTGAAATATATAGTACCTTTTGAGTCACTTACCTTCAAATGCTATATTTTTTCAATCTTTGGTATGCTCGAAGTCAATAATCATGCATCTCATACTACATGACCATTTTTCTTTCTTGTACTCATACACAACGATCATATTACTCAATCTAACTACCATGGGTCAACTCCACAATAAGACTTTCCTCAAGATCTCCCTAACTAAGTGGGTCATGACCACAATAAGGATTTCCAAGATCCCAAGACCACAAAGCTTTGGCCAAAGACTTTATGAACACTATTATACATACAAAAATACATACATGTACTTATATATATCATGACCTAAAATTTCAACCTTGTTCCCATGAATATTACCTTCATGCTAGTGACATGTTGGTGATGGGAATACCCAAACCCACTATAAGAATGGTCCTCCTCTTCACTGTGACCTAAAAAATCAACCTTTCCCCTTATGAATGTGATCTTCACAAGGTGATGTTCATCTAGAGTGGCTTATTGGCTTAAGGGACACAACCCATAGCCCAATACTTGTGTGCTTCTTAAAACTCCAAAAGCATAATTAGCAATGCCCATGCAAGGAACCCTAACTCTTATCTTTATTTGATCTATTGAAATTACATACAAACCCAAAATCAAACTCTATAATTTAGACCACAATTATTCTAAAGTACTTTGATAGTCTACATTGTCTTATGCTCTACTTTTGCATCCTAGGGTTTCCCTTCCATTGAACTCATATCACATCACTGAAGCGTAGGTCTTTTATAATTACCATGGTTGGGTCTTCTATAACTATTGTTGTATTAGGTAGCAAAGATGTCTCATAAGCAAACACAAAATTTGTCCCAAAGGTCTATGACAAGGTTTATCCCTAGAACCAACTATTATTTTTCCTAGTGATGTAGTAGAATCTATTTGTATGTGGTATGAGATGTATAGTCTATTGCTTACTATGTGAGTTGTATCCCCTCTGAACAATACTTTCTTTCTTATGTCAAGAATTCTTGGGAGCCCCATGGCATTAAGTTGTTTAGTGTTAGAAATTTGTCTAAGGGATTTTTCGTGTTCACTTTTTAGGACCCATGGAAAATAAACACAATGCTTAACTAATCAAATTGTTAGTTCATGTGAAAGACCTTGTTGGTTCCTTCTCACTAGACCTAGGACTTTAAAGTTTTGGAACAAATGTCCCTCAAAGTCCTTGTGTGGGTTGAGCTTTGTGGGCTCCTCATCCATTATGGGCCTTCTTGGAACAAATTATTCAATCATTAGGTCATTTTAGTTGTCACAAGCCAAAGAAATTCCTCAACACTTGGCCCCACAAACTGGTCAAGGTGGACCTCACCTTTAACCTTAAAGAAGCCATATAGATTAAGGTGGGTGGCTTGCACTTTTCATAAAAGGTCACTTTTATCAATTTTCCAAGTTGTCAAGCTTCAAATCCCAAAATAAATGACTACCCACTTATGCCTAAGTTGGCCCTTTGGTTGGTAGTTGAGTCCTCTCTGCCACCAACTCAAGAAGCTACTTGGTGAAATGCATGTGGTAAAGAGACTATGGTTTCTAAGAAATCCAAGGTGAGCAACCCTCTATCAAAGGCTTTTAGTGTTTATAAACCTGGAAGGTCACCATCATGGCATGTCAACATATAATGGTTCCAACTTCTCAACCACCTACTACAACATCCACTCAACTAGTTATAGAGAATGTTAGTCATGTTTAATGGGGGACTTTGATGTTTCCCAAATAAGTGTTGAACCCTCTAAGTTTTCTTGTAACCCATCTATTGAGGATGGATCATTAAGGGGAGATTATAGTAGCAAACACCACTCTATTTCACTTAAATATATTTGATCACATCAATGAGCTTTGCTAGGTAACCAGTTTGAAGCTTTAGCAAACACTAACAATGGTCATTCAAAGCACTCCATGGAGGATCCCTCTATATGAATATTATATCCTAAAATGTTAGAGACATTACAAAAGATTCTGATAAGTTTTTTGTATGGGCTACTGACTAATAGTTGGGTCCATTTGATATGATTTGTTTGCAAGAAATTAAAGTTACATGTTTTTTGCTTCAAGACTCCTCGAGGTTTATTTGGCCTCAATATTTTCATCTTATCACTTCATGAGGATGGAAATGGAGGTATGTGCATGTTAATTGTTCCTAGTTACATTGAAATTACAACTACAAGGGAGTCTCCCAACCATAATACCTTATGGGTGACCTTTGACATTTTTGAGATAATGTTGGAGATTGTAAATATTTATGCACCTAATGATGGTTCTAAAATAATGGCACTTTGGCATCAACACTTGTTGACAACATGTTTCCTTCCAACTAGCTCATTTGTGGTGATTTTAATATGGTTGTCTCCCAAGGATAAAATCAATTTGTTGCTAATGCATGAAGGTGTGTCAAAGAGTGTGAAGCATGGTTTTATTTTTAAAATTGCTAGGGGTTAGTAGACCCAAATTTTGTATGGTAGCATACCACATTAATTCTTTGGTTTACATGGACCAACTTGTAGGTCAATGAAGATAAAGTTCTCAAATGCTTTGATCATGTTCTATATTATGATAAACACGTGTTCACTCTTTCTTCTCTCTTGGAATGATAGATATGTGCAAGTACATCTAGAGATTATATTATCTAACCATAGTCCCGTCACTTTTAAGGTTGAATGGCTTTCTATGATGATAAAAATCTCATGCACACAATTCTTTCTATACATATCACATCTGACTCATCAGGTAGGATAATCCACCTCATCAACCATAATTTGAAACTCAAATCCATGTCCTCCCTATGCTACCAACTGATCAACTAGTGTAATTTTGTAGTTGCTCACACTACCACCTTCATGTATAGATTTGGAAAGCAAGTGGACCATGTCTACAAACATGTATATTTCACCACGTCTAAGGAATTCACTCACATGTCTTGTGAGCTTGAAGGAGATCCTTCTGATGGTAATATGTGTTGTCATTGATGTCAACATAACATGTGTCAACTTGAAGTCAGAGATGGGTGAAGCTAATTGACAATGGAAGATTTGAGAGAGATATTTTGACTAAATTGAAGACATAGAATTGGCATGGTTAAGGGAAGTCAATCTGGAAGACTTAGCAGATGGAGATAGACTGTCCAAGTATAAGAATGGTAATCTTCCTGATGTCTGAATGTGTTACGGAGGTGTGTAAACTTGTTATAACATGTTTCCTATATATCTACAATGATATCCTATCAGTTTGAAGAACCACACTTAGAGAAAAGTTGCTGAAGGTTGGTTAAGGCTCTCACAATGTATTTTGGTCAACATTCCTCCACAATGCAAGATTTAGTCTTGCAGTTTAATAGTTAAGTTGATATTTATATTAACATGCCATATCCAAGATTTTAGGTCTTTACTCCTTTAGCAAAGAAAGTTATCAGCAACAAAGTTTTGAATAGTCCTCAGATAGAGTAAAGCAACGGTGGAGACCTACTGGATTGCTCTGCATTCCTCCATATAAGAAGTTGTGCCCATGCGGCTTTGCAAATATGTTTGGAGATGTGTAATGCACACTACCTTGTTGTACCAGGTGTTTTTGTGGTCTGCAAGGTCAGATTTCAAGTGACTAAAGTAACACAGACAATTCTAGATGCATAAGTACTCTATAGAACACATGGTTGAACACTTGTGGAAGATGGAAAGTATACAAATCAGCTATAGGAGCTTGTGCGGAGATTCTACATGCCTTAATGTAGCTCAAGTTTGAACCGCATGCAAATCTTTCTTATCTTGGGTACTGCATAAGGCATTTAAGTCAGTTAGTCAAGAATTGCATATGACTGTCCTCCAGACTACAATATACTTGAGTCAAGTCTTTGATTTTCTGTAAAAGTAAGAAATAAGGATGTGCAGATCTGGTAATATATGCATAATGATGTATGAGTTTCTTCCTAAGAAGTTTCAAATGGTTTGGTGCTCCGTAATGCAGTATTCTAAGTTGTGATGTGTTATAATATGCCTGGAATGCTATGTTTCTTATTGCACGCGGATGTATAGAATGATCTGATATTTTAGGAGAATGGTGTATGGATGTTGTCGAGAAGATACATTGTTGAAACACTAGTCCGCATAATGTTTTTGGCTTCTCCCAGTAATATGAAGATGAACAATTAACAGTGGTAGTGCTGGTTGAGCCGACAACTTGGTTTCCTTCTTGTGCAGAGGATCTTGATCAATGGTTTTGATATTATAGCATGTGTTATGATGCAATTAACATTGTTGTGCCATGTGAAGTGATCCGCAACTCAAAATGTATTTGTTCCAAGCCGAACCATACAGAATTACATGTTTCATCTTAAGATCTTTCTGGTGCCAACCTAATTGATATTTTAAGTGGTTGCAGAGGATATATATATAGAAGAACCAATTCATTTGTGATGTGTAGAATTGAGTGTGAAAGTAATAAAGCAGAATGAGAAGTATGAAGTGTGTAGAATTAATATGATGGAGTAATTGTGTAGAAAAGAGGACTACAATTTCAACATGAGTTAGATGCTTCTTCCATAGCATTTCATAGTTTTGTTTATCATTGTAATTCTTTGTAGCAGTGAACTTTCTTCAAGGAGTAGTAGCTTCCTTGGGTTGTAGCCCTAAAACAATGTTGTAAAATTTTATATAGAAGTAAGCATTATATTGTGAGTTAACACTCACCGTGGTTTTTCCTAGTTTTGGGTTTTTCACATAAAAAATCTTAGTGTCATTGTGTTGATGAATGTGTTGCATGTTTTACTTTATGTTCTCACTTTTTCAACAACCCCAGGTGTCTGATGCAAGAGCATCCCTGGTTCAAGAACAATCTTGCATCAACCAAAAAAATTTGCATTCATTTGTTTTCTTTCAATTTCCAATTCAGTACAGTCAATTTAGTCAGTAACAGTTTCTATATTTTGGTATGCATTCTGTCGCAGTATCATTTCAGACATTACGGAGCTAGACTTAGCATCTAGACATCTTCATACACATCTTATCCAAAATTCAAATCATTTGGATCAGTTTCTAGAAAGATATCGCTATCAGAAGATCGATTGTTTTCTCAGAGCAGAGCATTCAGAGAGTCTCAGACAATTAGCTAAAGGAGAAGACTTGCAGAGCACTTCCATGACTTGCAGAGCTAAAAGACACATCATTTAAGATAGTTTAGAACCTTGCTGATCTTCCCTAAGATCCGCACCTTGTTTCATTCACCTGCAGAGGAATACAAGTTGTTTAGGGCCGACCTATCCATGTACACACGTTACATCTCTTTCATTGGAGTTTGTAATCACTCTTGGCTGACACAGAGGATTCTTGTGATATAGAGATGATATATATTAATGTAATAGATGCATAGGAAGTTAGTTAATCATTAATAGATAGATCATAAGTTAGATTTTATTCAGAAAGGTGCTTTAAAGCCATATCTTGTGCATGTATTGTAACTGGAGAATCAGGCCTGTGAGCCCTAATGTGCAAGCATGCATGTAGCCAGCATGTTTGTATTTTGAACCTATGATATACTGAATGACCGAATCTACATTTGTATTTTATAATTGAGTTTCTTTCATTGTGTTTACTCCTGCTAAATGGCCTGGACTGTTCACCTTGTGGACCCTCCTAACTGTGACTGCACCATAGAACACTGTTGATCCCCTTCACTCGTCCATCAGGGAATTGAATCAAGACTCTTCCATAGCCAACAATCTTCAAGTGAGATTCAACACCCAAGTACACCTTCTCACCATCATTTTCTTCATACTTTGAGAACCAACCTCGATGCGAGGTCATGTGAAAAGATGCACTAGAGTCGATAAGCCACACATATTTTGATGCATGCATTACCAAACCAGCAACAAACACTTCTCCATCATCTTGAGAGGACTTGTCAGAATATGAATCATAGTTCTTCTTTTTCTTCTTTTTTTCCTCCTTGCACTCCTTGCATAAATGCCCAAGTTTGCCACAGTTCTATTACATCAGAAAATGTCCCCTTGGGGGCTTTTTCCTCTTAAGGTTTAGCTCCCAAGTCCTATTGATGCATTTAGAGCATTTTTCATGTTAATTTGACATCCCGATGAGAAAACCCTGAAGTTTCATGGCAATTTGGACTCAGGGGATGCCCCTAACAATAATCCTACATGAAATAGGGGGGAGGACTTGGGCGCCCACACCCTAGTCCTGCCCTATTTTAGGTCAGGAGCAATTTTAAAGTGTCGGTTTGTGATCGTTATTTAGGTCCTATGCTGACACCATAAGTTTCAATTATGAAATTCTTAATGGGAATGTTTGTAGTTGCATATATACGCATGTTTAGGCATTCATTTGTAAACTAGGTGGCATTTTGGATTCATGAGCTTATGTGAAAGTGATTCAAGGCATTCATTGTGTGTTGTAGAGCAGAATTTGTGTTGTTATTGTGTTTGTATTGGCAGATTTGGCATCCATCTCCTCATGGCATGAAGAGCATCTTCCTTCCATGAGATCTTCACTACAAGGTGATATCAATTGTGTTTTCAATCATTTTTCATTTAGATATTACCTCTATCCTACAGGGATATGCACTCTTTATCTGACAACAGTGTTTGGAAGACTTGAATGTCTCTCCGAGGCTTGATTGAGGCAAGCCTCTAAACACCACAACCCCCAACCCATTTTTATGTGATTACAGGTTACAGGTTGCAGGAGTAGAAAAAGTGGAGTTGCAGGAGAGTAGTGCAGACTGTCAGAATTGTAGATCAGAGAAGAAAATAGGGACCTAGACTTGGGTGCCCGCTCATTAGTCCTCCGGATCCTATAACAGAAAAATCTTCGAGACAACAGGAACAGGTTGCAAACAAGATTCCCAGATCCTGAAAGAAATGGTGGCACTAGACTAGGGTGCCCACTCATTAGTCCCTGACTTTTCTACTTCCTGAACTTTGAAATCTAGTATGCATTTGATTGTCATTTGATATCTCTGTGTGTGAGCATTTTCCGTAATTTGTCTGCTTGCTTCCGAATTTGCATAATTAAGGTTTTGAGCATAATTAGGCTCAATTGAACAACAAAATCACACAATTCTAATTTTCCCTACATTCTAAGTGACTAAAAGCCTGATAGTAGACTTCTTACTTGGCTGAAGTCCTTGAATGTTTGAGGTGAAAGGAGGATTCATACTAATTAACCCTAAGCACAAACAAATCCTCTTGCATCAGTTTTAACCTTAAACATTTTGGTGAACCCATGTTTTTAATGAATTTTTCACCTTACTGAGAGTTGTGCTTCATATTTACATTCATTTCATTCATTAATATCATTGTTCATCTTATTGCATTTGAAAAATTACAAAAAAAATAAAACTTTTGAAAAAATTGGCATTTTTAGCTTGCATTTTCAAGTAATTTCAATTAATTGGCATTTAATTTAAATAAATTTATATCATTATCATCAGACATGATTTAAAATACAGAAAATTTTCATTCATCATTCATTTAGATTGCATTTTCATGCTTAAATTGATAAAAATTACTTGAAATTGTGCATTTTTTCATATAACCTAGTTTTGCATTAGCTAGGGTTTGTAGTTAAAATCTTGTTTCATATTTTAAAACCCTTTTAAAACACTCTATAGGACTTATTTATAACTTTAGTGTTTCATCATAGTGCTTTTCTTGCAAAATTTCATGCCTAGGGTTTGAAAACCTTGATTTTTCACTAGATTTGGCCTTATCATCTGTCTAGATTTGCACCATAGGCATGTTGTAAAGGATTTTTCTGCACTAACTGGTTGTTATCAGGGTTATTATCTACTTCCCCTCCCAAAATTCTTTACAACACCTTTTTATTGTAGAAATTTGCTGAAAATTTGCATATTTTGGCTATATTTGCTCTAGGGTTTGACCTAGATTTGCACTCCAAGCGTGTTGTGAAAGATTTTATGGCTTTAGGTGACTAATATTACTTCTATAATCTTCTGAACCTCCTAAAATAGTTTACAACACCCTTTCCATTGGGTCTTTGCATTGAAAATTTGTGAAAATTTGCATATTTTAGTGTATTTTCACTAGGTATTGACTAGTTATCATTCTAGGTTTGCATAAAAAGTTTGTTGTGAAGGATATTATTGCTTTATTGGACTGATATTAGACATATTACTTGTTTCACTTGATCAATTTCCTTACAACACCTTTTCTTTCACTTATTTGCATTGAAAAAAGTTGAAAAAATCAAACATTTTAGGTCATTTTTACACATAGTTTTGCACTTGTCTTTTGCATGAATTATTGAAAATCTTTTAAAATCTAATTTTACATTGATGTTACAAGAAATATCACCATGGAATCTTCATCTCATTACTTTTTGGTATCTTAACATGCATATATCAAAAACTTCGAGAGTTTCTACAAATTTCTTAATATGAATCCTCATGTTCTCACTTATATACAAGCTATGTATCACAAGGATATATTTAAATTCTCTTCATTTGAAATCCTTGAATATGTATCTGATTATGACAACTTCATATCTCTCATGAGTACATACCCTTGGGTAGTAGAAGATTTAACAAGACATGTTGAGAATAATGAGTGTGAAACTCCTCTTAACGCATTGGAATTCATAGCTAAAATATATGATGATGACATAGAAAATGATTCCTCCTATGAGGATATACTAACACAAGAGGATGAAATCATTGACACATTCTTAAACATTACCCTACCCTCTTTGGAAAATGAAACACCAGTGGATAAAGGGCTCCCTCTCAAGAAGGATTCTTCATGGGTGGAAAAAGACTATTCACCTAACGATCATTTGGTGCATGAGACCTCTATGGATAATCCATTAGACATTCCACCTTTGATTGAAAACTCAATAACCTTCGGTGAGAAGATTATGGATAGCTCTATTGTACCTAACAACACCATACCTTCCTCTCATCCCAATGCTCTCCCTAGCCACGATGTAGCATTAGTGGATGAGAAAAGGTCTCTCACATTAAATCCTCTAGGGATAGATGTTGGGTATAATCAAGAGGAAAACAATGTTAATTCAATCTTCATTAATAGATTTTGTAGCAATATTCCTAAGATGATTGTGTAGAGGGCACCTAGGGCACCTTCTTGCTTCAAACCAGTGATTATGGTTGAAGGTGCTCAATAACCACACCACAATGTGATTGCTCACACATACAACACCTGTAATAACAAACAAAGTAAGCAAGCACCGCATGTGCCTGTCTCTCTTCCACATTCTCAACCTATGCTCCCTCCACCACCTCGTCTTACTCATAAAAGTGGTCAAGAATATGATCTTGTTGAGCAGCTTCACGCTACTCCAGCTAAGATCTCTCTCTGGGATTTGATACAAACATCACCTACATACCATGGAATGCTCCAAGAATCTTTACAAAAGGTGATTGTTCCGCCTGCTGTTAAGCCAAATGATGTAGCAGCTCTATTAGATTGTATGCATGCAACAAAAATGGATATTCTCTTTCAACCACATGAATTAGTGTCAATTGAAGTTCAAAACCAATATGATGCACTTATTATCTTTGTCATAATAAATAAAACGTTGGTAAAATGAGTTATGATTGACAATGGATCGGCTCTTAATGTTTGTAGCATTTGCTTACTACACAAAATCAAGGCTGACACATCACAAATCAAACCAGATAAACTTAGCATTCGTGGCTTTGATAATCATTATAGTCAATCATTAGGTACTATAACCTTACTTGTACAGGTGGGTCCAATGATTGTACCTACCTTGATTCATGTCTTGCCTAGATCTTTATCTTACAACATGATTCTTGGTAGACCTTGGATTCATGCATTGGGGGCAATCCCTTCCACTCTACATCATTTAATCAAATTCATAATCAAATATAAACTTCTTACTATTCATGTCAATCCTGAACTAGATAATCGTTTACATATTGAAATGCAAAAACCAATTTACAATCATATGAGCTTAAACAATTTGTGAGTTGATTCATCAATGTCTCTAGCCACGAATGATGTTGTGAAAGATTCTACACCATCGAATGCACTTCTTGGTGATGATTGGGGTTCATTAGATTTTACTCCTTTTAATGGAGAATATAAACTCAATAACCCTAACACATCCAAAGTAGCATCGATCTCATCTAAGCAATCTTTTGAAGCGTCTGGGAAATGTAAAGTCTCCCTAGTAGAAAACAAAGACAATAGTCTCACTTATACTACAAATTATGAGACCTATGAAGCTTCACCATCTTCTAAAGAAATGGACTCTCTCTATGGTCATGGATTTCAAATATTGTACAAAAATCACGACTATGCAGGTAAAGGATGTGGTGTAAATCAACAAGGAATTAGAGTACCTTTAGAAGTTGTTGGAATTAATTACACAACTGGTATAGGATACCTCTCTTTAAATCCCACTAAAGCCTCTTCTCATCCTAAACTTAATTTTAATAAAATATCAACAAGACCAAAACAACATGAGAGATATCCTAGATATGTATGCTCTTAACATTGGGATGAAACAGGTAAGTATTTCTAACCCTTTATCTCTTGTGTTGTGTTTCCCCCGTGATGTGTTATGTGTTGTTTAGGCCTCCTGGGATGACCCTTGATTCTCTTGTAAGGTCTGGGATACCAGGAGACTACCTCTATTGTGACCCTTCCTCTATTTGTATCATCATTCTTCTATATTGCTTCTCCTCTATTTTTCACGGTTGAGTGTTGTGTCTTATGGACATAGCATTGTGGTTGGTGACTTGGGGGCACCCTCCTACATAACTGTCCCTAAGGCACTTGTTTCTCCTCTCTTGATTTATAGTTTCCCTTCCTCTAGTGTTTCTATCTAGCGGGCGAATGATGAAAAACATATTATACTGATGCGGAACTAGCATCCCTTTAGCGAGAATTCAAAAACTAGACTTAGTTCCTATATGACGATGGGGTTGATATATATTATCCGACACTTGGGTAGTAGAATCACTCTGTGCACTTTGTCATTTGATCTTGATGATGTCTTATCACACTTACAAAAAATAACAATATTGTTGCTCCATGCACTTTGTCTATCTTGAATCTAGCATTCCTCAGTTCTTAATGTGGTTGATCATATGCATTATTATTTATCATGATTATATGGACACTAACACTTTTCTTGCAGGGATGTGTTTGTGGGAACATTTGGTGATCATAAAGTACGTGTCACCTCTGGGGGGCATGGGCTTTGTGAGAGCTCATGTTCTCTTGTGTGTTTTCTTCCTACCTTAACGTGCTTGATATCGATACCTGATATCAACCACCTTAAGGTGGGGGCATATACAAGGTAAGCTATCTTTTGTAGATGTTAGCAATGTGCTTGTTCTCAGGTGCAGTCTTAAAGACTGGTGGCGATGAGTCCCTCCTACACTCTGAGATTTGTTTGAAATCAACTTGCAATCATTTAATCCCTCATCACGAGGTGGGGATATCGTATCCCTTTTCCATCTTAAGCCCTCTATGGAGGTGTGGATGGCGTATTTCTCGTGGAGAGTTCACATCCTGTCATTTTCAAAAGTCCTCATTGGGAGGCGGGGAGCAGTTATGTGACTAACTCAACCCTTAAGCGTGTCTTCGGCGATTGTTGTGGTGAAGCCCAATCGTCGGTGTGTGCTTGTAATGTGACTGAGATGGTGTTGAACCTAGAAATAGGGAAACTCCATCACTTGTCTGTCATGTTTTCTCCATGTCTTCCAAGTGTGTGTGTATTGCGTGTTTGTTCCCAAGCATAGTCTTAAAGACTGGTGGCAATGAGTCCCTCCTATGCTTTGGGATTTGTATGGCATGCTTATTTTGTATGGCATGTTTGTTCTCAAGTGTAGTCTTCAAGACTGGTGGCGATGAGTCCCTCCTGCACTCTAAGATTTGTTTAGCGTGTGTGTTGCCCCATATGCAGTCTTAAAGACTGGTGGAGATGAGTCCTTCCCGCATTATGGGTGGTGTGTTTACTTTCCTTACACTTGCATCTACATTTCACATATATGAAAATGAAAAAGAAAAAGAAAACCATCTTTGTATTCACTATGTTTTGTGTGTCTTCAATGTTCTATTCTCTATGTTTTGCGTGACTGTAATTGTCTTCTTCATGTTTTATGTGCCTGTTACTGTCTTCTCTATGATTGGAGTATCTTCTCCGTCCTTGGCATGTTTGCTGTGTTTGTTGACCATACTTTAATGCATGTATTGGCCTTGTGTTTATACATACATTAAAGTGGTGGCTAAATGTTACATCAAAAAATGTCCCCTTGGAGGCTTTTCCCTCTTAAGGTTTAGCTCCCAGGTCCTGTTGATGCATTTAGAGCATTTTTCATGTTTATTTGACATCTCGATGAGAAAACCCTGAAGTTTCATTGCAATTTGGACTCAGGGGATGCACTTAACAATAATCCTGCCTGAAATAGGGGGAGGAATTGGGTGCCTACGCCCTACTCTTGCCCTATTTAAGGTTAGGACCAATTTCAAACTGTCAGTTTGTGACCGTTATTTAGGTCCTATGCTGACATGATAAGTTTCAATTACGAAATTCTTAGCGGGAATGTTTGTAGTTGCATATATAAGCATGTTTAGGCATTCATTTGTAAACTAGATGGCATTTTAGATTTATGAGCTTATGTGAAAGTGATTCAAAGCATTCATTGTGTGTTGTAGAGTAGAATTTGTATTGTTATTGTGTTTGTATTGGCAGATTTGGCATCCATCTCCTCATGGCATGAAGAGCATCTTCCTTCCATGAGATCTTCACTACAAGGTGATATCAATTGTGTTTTCAATTATTTATCATTTAGATTTTGTCTCTATCCCACAGGGATACGAACTCTTTATCTAACAACGGTGTTTGGAAGACTTGAATGTCTCTCCGGGGATTGACTGAGGCAAGCCTCTAAACACCACAACCCCCAACCCATTTTTTTGTGATTGCAGGTTACAGGTTGCAGGAGCAGAAAAAGTGGAGTTGTAGGAGAGCATTGCAGACTATCAGAATTGCAGATCAGAGAAAAAAATAGGGACCTAGACTCAGGCGCCCGCTCATTAGTCCTCCGAATCCCGTAACAGAAAAATCTCTGGGACAGCAGGAATAGGTTGTAGACAAGATTCCCAGATCCCAATAGAAATGGTGGCACTAGACTAGGGCACCCGCTCATTAGTCCTTGACTGTTCTACATCCCAAAATTTGAAATCTGGTAGACATTTGATTGTCATTTGATATGTCTATGTGCGAGTATTTTTCTTAATTTGTCTACTTGCTTCCAAATTTGCATAATTAGGGTTTTGAGCATAATTGGGCTCAATTAAACAACAAAATCACACAATTCTAATTTTCCCTACATTCCAAGTGACTGAAAGCCTGATAGTAGACTTCTTACTCAGCTAAAGTCCTTGAATGTTTGAGGTGAAAGGAGGATTCGGGTAAAAGTAAGAAGTTGGGTCCACATATAGGGGAAGTGTCGTGCAAAAAAAAAATCCCGACAGGAACGGGTACCCATTTTAAAGAAAACGGGTACCCGTTTAGCAACGGGCACCCGAGCCTAGAACGGGTACCCGTTATAAAATGGGTACCTGTTTTAAAACGGGTACCCGTTTTAAAACGGGTACCCGTTTCAAAACGGGTACCCGCTTCCAAAAATAGTAAAAAATAAAAACGGGTACCCGTTTCTATTTTTTACTATATTTGGAAACTTTCCAAAAATAGTAAAAAATAAAAACGGGTACCCGTTTTTTTTACTATTTTAGAAACGGGTACCCGTTTTGTTTTCTATTGTTTTCTAGAACGGGTACCCGTTTTAAAACGGGTACCCGTTTCTAAAATTTTGAATTTCGTACCCACGCTTTTGGTTTCGTTTTAGGCTCGGGAAAGGCATGGGTAGCCGACCTTGAGCCTTGGACCTGCAAGTATTTCTCTAAGTATAGAACCAGAGGAAAGACTGACTTCACCTATATGGCTGATGACATTTTTTTCTGAATTTTTTTACGAAATTAAAACCCATTACAGATCATAGTGTCTAGTTTTCAAATATGTAATTTTTTTTGGATTGGACTTATTTTTCTATTTATTATTTAATTTATGAGCAAACTGGTCCAAAAACTTGAAATGACAGGTGTTTGTATTTTTTTAATAACTTTTAATTTTTAAATTTAAAAAAAAAAAAATTATATGTCATCAATCTACACATCATTCTTTACACAATGAAAAAAAAAATTTAATTTTATGATTTTTTTTGCTCAAATTATGTTGGCCGTACATAAGGGGTTTTCAAAAGTATCAATTAGGCCTAATAAAAAATTAATTAAAAAAAATTATTCAGAAAAAAAATATAAAAAAATATCCTCATCAAACTTCACTATACTACACATCTTTTCCCAAAAGGATTTTGAAAAATAATTTTATTTAGGTCAAATTATGTTGGCCGTACACGTGCATGGTATGGTTAAAAAAAAGTGACTTTTAAATAGTGGTTTTTAGAAATGCCTATTGAAAATCAATTTGTATCATCTGGGTATTGAAAAAAATTACATATTTGGAAACTAGACTCCGAGTACTACATTTTATATTTAGTGACTTTTTTAAAGATTCCATCTCTAAGTGCTTCAAATTTTAAGGTCAAATATGACAAATTTTGAAAATAAGGGAAAACACTTCCACTTTTTGGCCAAAAAATGGACCCAACTTCTTGCACTTACCCATTCATACTAATTAACCCTAAACACAAACAAATCCTCTTGCATCAATTTTTACCTTAAACAAGTTCCAACATAAGGCCTTGGACTTTCCAAGAAACTTAGATCTCCCACGGGATTTGGATCATCCTTTTTCTTCTTTCTTCTTATCCTTTTTCTTTTCTTTCTCTTTTGATCTACCACGAACTGCAAGAGTCTCCTTAGCCATTTTGGAAAAATTTCTCCACATCTCTTCAGATAGTAATGATGCAACCACTTCATCCATCTTGAAGGTGGTAGTGGTACTTCCAATGGCCATAACAAGGTGGTCCCATGAATCTGGTAAGGAACACAATAATGTCATACATCGATCCTCCTCTTCCATCTTCACACCAACAGAGGTAAACTAGGCAACAAGCATATTGAATGTATTCAGATGATTGGCGGCAAATCCTCCATCTTCCATCCTTAGAGAATATAGTTTCTTTCATAGGAATAACTTGTTCACCAAGGATTTAGCCTGATAAACATCTCCAAGTTTCTTCCAAAGATCTTTTGCAGCCTTCTCTTCATGGATATTCAGGAGCACTGAATTAGCCAAACATAGTCTTATCAGACCCTTCGCCTTTCAATCCATTAGATCCCAATCTTTTTGTTTCATGCCCGATGGCATGGATCCAGATACTGCGAGCCATAAATATCTATCCACCAATAAGTCCTCCTTCTTGAGTTTCCACAACTCAAATTTTCCTCCATTAAACTTCTTTATGTCACACCTCCCATATGTGCTCGCCATCTCTTCCCTGCAACAAAGATTCCTCTGCACAAGCTCCCACTCAAACTAAGATCAGCTCATATAACCCTCTACCTCACAACTAGAACCAAAATTGGCCAGGCTCTAGTACCAACTAAAAGGGAAGAAAGGTACGTGGAAACAACTTCCTACATTGATCTAATGAGGAAAGATAGTGCAAATTTCTTTTAACTAGCTACATATTAAGATACACATTAACATAAAGGTAACATAACAAAAAATTCCAAATACCAATGCACACAACACAAGATCTGTACATGGGGAAAACCCTATCAGGTAAAAAACCCCACACTCCAAAACCTGCACAATGTATTATCAAATCTAAATGAGATTACAACACACTTGCAATGCAAGTTCTTCCAAGAGTTCACCAATGCTGATTACTAGAGTAAATCTGATAGCATAACAGTACCTACACATTACCATACCACTCCAACTCCAAGCACATATATTTATAGCGAGATACAAGCATGAAGGAAGCTTCTAGAGAAAGTAACAAGAAATGGGCGTCCAAATCCATGTGGCACACTTTTCTAACACATGTTTGACTCCTAAAACACTTGTACAAGATTCCCTTACACCTCTTAAAACCCTCCATACTTGGGTGCCCCAAACTTGGGCAAAATAGGTATGACAGATGCTTTTACATCATCATAAAATATGTCATATATGACACCACTTACAGCTATAAGAGAATATGTCATAACTGACTATTAATAGAGATTCTCTTACAACTTGTCATATCCCAAACTTGGGTGCCCCAAAATGGGCTAAATCAAAGATGCCTCTTATAGTGTCATACATGCAAATGGCACTTGTCTCATCCCTTCTATTTCTAGCTCTTACAATGTCATAGAATCTGTCGTAACTTAGGCATCATAGAATCTATCATAAATCCTTACACATGAACACAAGGTGCCGACACATGGCAAAAACATGCCAAGTCAACATGGGATGCCTTCCTCCTCATATGAGGACAAAAGTACATCTAGTCACCTTCCATGTAGGATGACACATCATAGTGCCAACTCCCACAAAGTGACAAAATAAATTTTACATGTTTAATTACAATAGTAGGCTAAAATAAATAAATAATTAAATACCAACATTAGGAATTTGCAAAGGTTGAGACACCTTAATTCCCAACAAGGTAGAAATATGTCCCAATCAGCAATGCTAGGAAGACTGATATATTTATCTTTTTGCAAGGAAGTGTTGGAAGCTCTCAGAAGCGACTCTGAAATCTAATGAAGCAACTGGTAGGAGGTGGCAGAATAGTTGCCAATGCTAGAGGTGTAGTAAGAGGAGAAACAAGAGGGTATGTCCATGTTTTATCAATGAATTCAAGACTTTCAATAAGCAAGTTCCTCTTCAATATCATTGTCATACAAAGGATCATCAACATCATCAAGGGAAGGAAGTTTGTCCATAGTGGGATCATCTAGGAATGGAGGTTCATTGGGATCTCTATACATTTCCCATAGTTTGGTCCAAAGAGCTCTAGGGCATTCAATGTGTGATAGAGGAACCCAATGAGTGTGGTTGAAAACACTTAAACCAATTAATCTTACTAGACATGATTATTCTTATTTTCCCATACAACTTTCTACCAATATGTACGAGTAAGTGCAAGAAGATGGGCGGCCAAAAAGGGGTCTTAAGTGGCCACCTTTTTTTTGAAATCAGGAAATACTGGCCTTGGATGAGAAATTGAGCATAGTTACACTCAAAATTTGGAGATGCAACCAAAACAATGTTCGTAGTGCTCCAAGTCTACTTTCTAAACTACTATTTTTTTTCTAAAATGGCATAGATTAAGGGGTTCAAAAGAGGGAGCCACAGAAATTGGTGTTGTTTCTGTCAAAAAAACATAACATAGCATGTTTTGTGGCTCCCTCAAAAGGTCAACTTTTTTTTGGTATTTTTAAAATCGCTTTGGTGAGAAATTAGCTAATAGCATTTAGTTTATGCCCAATTTTTCTGATAATTTTTTGATGAATATTTGATTTTTTAGTAATTTTCAAAGTGAAAAATCCTAAAAAATAGAATTTTGGCCATGCTACCCCTATAAATTTTGAAAACTAATTGAAAATCATTTTTTTCTTTTTTTAATATTTGTAGAATGGAGTCTAGTTTCTAAATATGTAATTTTTTTAAAATTTCAATGAATAGTTAATTTACAATGAAAAAAAGACCAAACAGTGGTTTTTGCCCAAAAACGGACACACAAACAAAAGAAATTAAAGATGAAAGGCTTAACATTGTTAAAATGTGAAAAAAATCACATCGTCAAATAGCTAAGAGAAAGCCTAACATTACCCAGGTGTTCGATTTGTTCGACGTTGAAACACGTGCAAATCTGAGGGTTAGCACGAACGAAATTATGTGAAATCTTGAAGAATCTGGAAAAACACGTTTGTGACTGTTCAAAAGGCACTCCAAGCCTTTGGGTTGGAAATCCAAAGCAAATCCCAAGCCCAAGGCTTCAGATTCCAAAACCAAGACATAACGCGAGCACGTTATAACGTGCTCACGTTATGGTTTGCTTTGCATTTTTCCTTTTCTCAAGTCTATTGTTTGTCATGTTTGACATAACGCGAGCACGTTATAACACGCTCGCGTTATGTTCCCCTTAAATTTTTTATGTTCAATGCTATTAATCATGTATGTATGTATGTATGCCTATATGTATGTATGTATGTATGTATGTATCTATGTATGCCAATATGTATATATGTATGTATGCCTATATGTATGTATGTATCTATCTATCTATCTATGCCTATATGTATGTATGTATAGTATCGAGGGCAGAGGAGGGTAGAGATGGGAGTGAGCCAGAAAGGGGAGGAGAGGGGTGGATAAGGATTGAGTGATTAAGGTTTAAGGTTGAGGGTTGAGCGTTTAGGGATAGGATTTAGAGTTTAGGGATAAGGGCTTAGAGTTTAGGACCTTGAGGGATTAGGGTTTAGGGTTGAGGCTTTAGGGATAGCGTTTAGGGTTAAGGGTCGAGGGATTAGGTTTAAGGTAGAGAGTTGAGGGTAGAGGGATTAGGGTTTAGGGTTTAGGGTTGAGGCTTTAGGGATAGCGTTTAGGGTTAAGGGTCGAGGGATTAGGTTTAAGGTAGAGTGTCGAGGGTAGAGGGATTAGGGATAGGGTTTAGGGTTGAAGGTTTAATGATTTAGGGTTGAGGCTTTAGGGATGAGGGTTAAGGGATTAGGGTTTAAGATATAGTGTCGAGTGTCGAGTGTGTAGGGATAGGTTTTAGGGTTCAAGTTTTAAGGGTTAAGGGTCGAGGGATCAGAGTTAAGGGTTGAGGGATTAGGGTTTGACGTTGAGGGTTGAGTACATTGAGGTTCAAGGGTTAAGGGTTAAAGTAGAGTGTCAAGGGTATAAGGATTAGGGATAGGGTTGGAGGGTTTAGGGATAAGGGATTAGGGTTTAAGGTATAGTATCGAGCCCATTGAGGGTCTAGGAATAGGGATAGCATTTAGGGTTTAGGGATGAGGGATTAAAGTTGAGGGATGACGAATAACGGATTAGGGTTGAGGGATTAGGGTTTAGGGATAAGGTTTAGGGTTAGGGTTGAGGGATTAGGGTTTAAGTTATAGTGTTGAGGGTTTAGAGATAGGTTTTAGGGTTGAGGGATTAGAGTGAAGGGTTGAGGGATTAGGATTTGACGTTGAGGGTTGAGGGTTTAGGGTTTAGGGTTTAGGGATAGGGTTAAGGGTCGAGGGATCAGAGTTAAGGGTTTAATGTTGAGAGTTGAGGGTTGAGGGTTGAGGTTGAGGGATAGGGTTAATGGTCAAGGGATTAGGGTTAAATAAGAGTGTCGAGGGTAGAGGGATTAGGGTTTAAGGTATAGTATCGAGTCTGTTGAGGGTTTAGGAATAGAGATAGCATTTAGGGTTTAGGGATGAGGGATTGGAGTTGAGGGATGACAGATTAGGGTTAAGGGTTGAGGGATTAGGGTTTAGGGATAAAGTTTAGGGTTGAGGGATTATGGTTTAAGGTATAGTGTTGAGGGTTTAGGGATAGGGTTTAGGGTTGAGGGATTAGAATGAAGGGTTGAGGAATTATGATTTGACATTGAGGGTTGAGGTTTTAGGGTTTAGGGTTTAGGGATAGGGTTGAGGGTTGAGGGATCAGAGTTAAGGGTTTAATGTTGAGAGTTGAGGCTTGAGGCTTGAGGCTTGAGGCTTGAGGTTGAGGGATAGGGTTAATGGTCAAGGGATTAGGGTTAAATAAGAGTGTCGAGGATAAGGGATTAGGGTTTAAGGTATAGTATCGAGTCTGTTGAGGGTTTAGGAATAAGGATAGCATTTAGGGTTTAGGGATGAGGGATTAGAGTTGAGGGATGATGGATTAGGGTTGAGGGTTGAGGGATTAGGGTTTAGAGATAAGATTTAGGGTTGAGGGTTGAGGGATTAGGGTTTAAGGTATAGTGTTGAGGGTTGAGGGTTTAGGGATAGGGTTTAGGGTTGACGGATTAGGGTTTAGGGTTGACGGATTAGCATTTAATGTCGAGGTTAGGGTTAGAGTGTCGAGGGTAGAGGGATTAGGGATAGGGTTTAGGGTTGAAGGTTTAAGGATTGAGGGTTGAGGCTTTAGGGATGAGGGTTTAAGGCTTAAGATATAGTGTCAAGTGTTGAGGGTGTAGGGATAGGGTTTAAGTTTTAAGGGTTAAGGGTTGAGGGATAGGGATTTGGGTTTAAGGTATAGTGTTGAGGGTTGATGGTTTAGGGATAGGGTTTAGGTTTGAGGGATTAGGGTGTAGGGTTGATGAATTAGGGTTTAATGTTGAGATTTGAGGGTTGAGGCTTGAGGCTTGAGGCTTGAGGTTGAGGGATAGGGTTAATTGTCAAGGGATTAGGGTTAAATAAGAGTGTCGAGGGTAGACAGATTAGGGTTTAAGGTATAGTATCGAGTCTATTTAGGGTTTAGGAATAGGGATAGCATTTAGGGTTTAGGGATGAGCGATTAGAGTTGAGGGATGACGGATTAGGGTTGAGGGTTGAGGGATTAGGGTTTAGGGATAAGGTTTAGGTTTGAGGGATTAGGGTTTAGGGTTTAAGGTATAGTGTCAAGGGTTTAGGGATTGGGTTTAGGGTTGAGGGATTAGAGTGAAGGGTTGAGGGATTAGGATTTGACGTTGAGGGTTGAGGGTTTAGGGTTTAGGGTTTAGGGATAGGGTTGAGGGTCAAGGGATCAGAGTTAAGGGTTGAGGGATTAGGGTTTGACGTTGAGGGTTGAGGGTTGAGGTTCGAGAGTCAAGGGTTTAGGGATAGGGTTGAGGGTCGAGGGATTAGGGTTAAAGTAGAGTGTGGAGGGTATAAGGATTAGGGATAGGGTTGGAGGGTTTAGGGATAAGGGATTAGGGTTTAAGGTATAGTATCGAGTCTGTTGAGAGTTTAGGAATAGGGATAGCATTTAGGGTTTAGGGATGAGGGATTAGAGTTGAGGGATGACGGATTAGGGTTGACAGTTGAGGGATTAGGGTTTAGGGATAAGGTTTAGGGTTGAGGGCTGAGGGATTAGGGTTTTAAGTATAGTGTCGAGAGTTTAGGGATCGGGTTTAGGGTTGAGGGATTAGAGTGAAGGGTTGAGGGATTAGGATTTGACATTGAGGGTTGAGGGTTTAGGGTTTATGGTTTAGGGATACGGTTGAGGGTCGAGGGATCAGAGTTAAGGGTTGAGGGATTAGGGTTTGACGTTGAGGGTTGAGGGTTGAGGTTCAAGGGTCAAGGGTTTAGGGATAGCGTTGAGGGTCGAGGGATTAGGGTTAAAGTAGAGTGTGGAGGGTATAAGGATTAGGGTTAGGGTTGGAGGGTTTAGGGATAAGGAATTAGGGTTTAAGGTATAGTATCGAGTCTGTTGAGGGTTTAGGAATAGGGATAGCATTTAGGGTTTAGGGATGTGGGATTAGAGTTGAGGGATAACGGATTAAGGTTGAGGGTTGAGGGATTAGGGTTTAGGGATAAGGTTTAGGGTTGAGGGATTAGGGTTTAAGGTATAGTGTCGAGGGTTGAGGGTTTGGGGATCGGGTTTAGGGTTGAGGGATTAGAGTGAAGGGTTGAGGGATTAGGATTTGACGTTGAGGGTTAAGGGTTTAGGGTTTAGGGATAGGGTTGAGGGTTGAGGGATTAGGGTTTGACGTTGAGGGTTGAGGGTTGAGGTTCGAGGGTCAAGGGTTTAGGGATAGGGTTGAGGGTCGAGGGATTAGGGTTAACGGATAGGGTTTAGGGTTGATGGATTAGGGTTTAGGGTTGACGGATTAGGGTTTAATGTCAAGGTTAGGGTTAGAGTGTCGAGGGTAGAGGGATTAGGGATAAGATTTAGGGTTGAAGGTTTAAGGATTGAGAGTTGAGGCTTTAGGGATGAGGGTTTAAGGCTTAAGATATAGTGTCAAGTGTTGAGGGTGTAGGGATAGGGTTTAAGTTTTAAGGGTTAAGGGTTGAAGGATAGGGATTAGGGTTTAAGGTATAGTGTTGAGGGTTGATGGTTTAGGGATAGGGTTTAGGTTTGAGGGATTAGGGTGTAGGGTTGATGAATTAGGGTTTAATGTTGAGATTTGAGGGTTGAGGGTTGAGGGTTGAGGTTGAGGGATAGGGTTAATTGTCAAGGGATTAGGGTTAAATAAGAGTGTCAAGGGTAGAGGGATTAGGGTTTAAGGTATAGTATCGAGTCTGTTGAGGGTTTAGGAATAGGGATAGCATTTAGGGTTTAGGGATGAGGGATTAGAGTTGAGGGATGATAGATTAGAGTTAAGGGTTGAGGTATTAGGGTTGAGGGATAAGGTTTAGGGTTGAGGGATTAGGGTTTAATGTATAGTGTTGACAGTTTCTTTCGTCAAATGTAGATTTATGGGTTTGATTTATTGTTTGCCTCTCCAGTTTTGGGGTGTGGATGTTTTGGAATCAATCAAGAAGTCTTCAAGAGACTGTGGAAGTGGATTGTAAATTACTTGACAGAACCCCTGCTATTTATGCTTGGATAAGGATTTGTCACAAACTAGAACTTCTGCTTCCAAAGAAGATCTATCTTTCTTCCTCGATGGGCATTTTCTATCAAGAACTTGATTATGAGGGCTTGCCCCTTCATTGTTATGCCTATCATATGGCAGAGCATCTAGCAAGCTCTTGCAGGAAACAGGAAAAGTTCTCCCTAAAAAACCTTGTGGTCATTCAAGTCTGAAGGGGAAGGTTTGGAAAGAGATGTGATCAATGCAAAGGATGTGATCAATCTATAGCAGTACAAAACGTGAGTGCGTTATAACGCGCTCGCATTTTGTCTTGCTATTGAAACGGTAAAAAAGTGTTGACCCCCATGATCCAAGCCCACATGCTCTATTTTCTTACTGATTTTGCGCGTGCTCCGACAAAAAAGAAGTGCTTTCATGTTGTTGGGAAGTTCACATGCACATTTGACACATTGTACCACCTTTGCATGATCTTTCCACCACCTTTTCTGCTTTGCCAACTTGAGAAGGAGGAAATAACATAGTTTTCACACCAAGTTTGATAAATATCTATTCAAGTTTCAATTTTTGTAGTGTTGCAATGTTAATTGTGATTCAATTTTATGAATTTAACATTATAGATTGGTTAATAGTATTGTTGTTAGTAATTATATTTGAGTGTTATTCAATTTAACATTGAAAAGGAAGCAAGTGGTGAAAAACTCAAATTGTTGAGGAGTTTGATGCAAGAAGAAAAAAACACTACATAATTGGGTACTCTCTCCATTCGAATCTTCATTTTTTAGGTATGTCAATTCTTTACATGCATGTTCTTTACATTTTCCTTACTTCGGATTGAATTAATTTATCATGCTTTATCATACATGTTTAAAATAGACACATTCCCAATCAAGAAAGCAGCCCACAATCTCACATGATGCCATGTATATTTTCTACACTTGGGCTCTTTAATAATTATGTGTAATAAACAAACCTTAACATACCATGATGTCAAACTATACAAGAATAAATCCTTACAACATAAAAAAAATTAAATCCCACTATTATCTTGTATTTATTTCTTAGGAACTAATATTGGTCTCTTTATCATGTTACAGACAAATTCTCTGTCATGACGAGGAAACGATCAAGAATTAAACCAACACAGGAAGAGATAGAAGCTAAGAATGCAAAGATAGCAGTGGCTATGAGGGAACTTTGTGAGAAGAGGAAATTGGACACGATAAATGAAGACATACCAATTGAAGAGGAACCACAACCATCACAAAGAGATATAGTATTGGCGGCACAAAGAGAACGAATGCACAAACTTCATGGTACAAGAGATTTGAATACCATAGTTGGAGACAGGTCCTCTACCACAAGTCAACATGTAGGGACACCATCTACCACATCTCAAGTTGAGAGTACATCATCACTCACATGTGATGAAGGAGGTACGCCATTGTTCCCACCTCAACCTCAAGGTATGTCATCTATTCCATCTTCGATCAAAGGTATGCCATCTACCCCATCTCATTTAAATATTGATGAAATTCCTAATGTTGAGATGAATTTACCTAAATTAACACCACCTAGAATTTTGCATAGAAAGCCAAAGTATTTGATTGATATTGATGAGAATATTTTGCAGCCAATGGAAGGTAAGATTCTAAAACGCACTTGTAGAAGATATGCTAATAAGATTTGGAGATTGCTCTTTGAAAAGTTAAATGAGACTGCAAGATGTCAACTATTTGTTGAAATGATGTGAAGTATAAAATATAGGTCTATCATGAAGATTCTTGGGTTGAGAACATCAGAGGCTTCAAGTGAAAAATCTATTGTCAAGAATCTAATGAGTGCGTATGAGAGTGTGGGTAACACCTCACGCACAAAAGATAGTAATGCAACACGGCGTGTAATTACATCGACTATAGTAAGTAGTCAAATGAGGAAAGCTCATCTCATTAGAAAGACAAGTCAAGAATTGAGAATTAATAGGAAAACTTTATCAAGAGCCATTGGAAGACACCAAAGAATTAAGGACACTAATGCCAATGAATTATGGGCGTTCTCGAGGAGACTACCACGAAAAGATAAACCAATTGTTGAAGCATTGAGATCACTAATTGAAGGCTTTTGGAAGAATTACACAAGGGTATCTCCGAATCAAAGGGATGTGGTAAGAAGGAAAATCAGTAGTCAGAACCGCGAGCCACATCCAAAGCATTTTTTGGATGAGACTCAAACACAGTTTTATGGTAAATTTCTAGAGAAGTATCCTCAAATTAAAATTTGTGAAAGATATTTTGAAATGCTAAAACCTTTCTATGTTAAAATAAATCACACACACACTACTTGTTGTTATAGATTACATATTGAATTTTCTAACCATTTTGATGCTTATAGGTCTATATGTTTAGATATGCATACTAACAATGATTTGTAGGGTTGTGCCATATGTGCCCCACCAACATCTTCAAGAGACTTCATATCAAGAATTTTATGTGAAAGAAAGGAAGGTCAAATATTCTACAAGAAATTATGCTTGGATGGCACATGTCATCTTTGTGGTGGCTTGCAACATTTGCCAATATGTGAACATATGGAAAGAACACATGCGGTTGGAAATGAACTAGTAGAGTTTGGCAAGTATAAAACAGTGGCATACAATACAAAAGATGGTAAAGAAGCAAAGAGGTGTGAATTGGTTATTGAAAAGATTCCAGTGTATCAGTTTATGCCTATATTTCGTGACAGCATAGTGTATGAGTATACAAGACATGCCCATAGAGCTCGATGGTTGGACTTGCAATTCAAGTTATGCAAGGACACATTTCTAGTTGGTAGCATTGTTTCAGTCGTCGACTTTGCAAAGAACTACAGTCTACAGCCACAGCATGAGGTGCAATCACAATATTACAACTCCACACAGGTTTCTATATTTGTGCACATCGCATTCATTCATGCGAATGATAGTACAGAGGATGACAGAAAGATCATAAGGGAGTATAATTTCTATATTAGTGATGATCGCACGCATTCTACGAAGTTCGTGCAAGGTTGCTTTTAGGTGTTCTACAATGATTTGGCTAGAAGGGGCATATCGTTCAGTCAGCATATCATATGGTCGGATAACTATGCGTCACAATTCAAGAACTCGCAGAATTTTTATTGGCTGAGTAGGAGGCATAATTTTACAGGTATTCAACATATGTGGAACTTTTGTGAGGCCGGGCATGGAAAGGGGGAGCATGATGGTGCAGAAACATGTATCAAAAGAGCCATAGCATGAGAAGAGTTAAAGTATAAAGACAATGCAAAGTTGACAGATGCAAAATCGATTGTTGAGTGGTGTAATGCTTCCATGGGTCCAGGTAATGAAGGTAAGTCTTCAGTTCGTAGATTTTTTTGGTTAATAGATGATACTAACATTGCACTATATGAGGACTGTTGTACACTGACAGGATCAAATGAGATGCACTCTTTCAGAAGCTCAATTGTAGGTTCATGGAGTATCCATACACGAAAGATGTCATGCTTTTGTTCTTCCTGTACAATTCAAGTCTGGGATGAGTGCGAGTCAAAGGAGTGGGTTGATGAATGGTAGTTAAGTTATCTTAGCCCACTTGACATGTATCGACCCCTGACAGCACTGGAACTAACACAAATGGAATCATCAGTTGACTTTGACCACATATCAGATTTAGTTCAACTAGGTAATATAGGGCACGTATATACATCTAATTTCATCTAGTTCAACCAGGTAATGTCATCTTACTTTGTAGTGTTTTTGTAATGTTGACTAATTTCATCTAATTTGCTACACATATCAATGTAGGGCACATATATGCAGTTATTGCAGATGAAGATAATGAAGAGGGAACAAATTATTACTTATGTCGTTGTGTTGAGGCCAAAAAGAAATTGGAGGCCCCTATTACAGATGGAGAAAACATCGAATACCCTACAGGCTCAGTGGTTATTACTAGAACATGGCTTAGAAGGTACCCACATAAGAGTGTTAATATTTGGCTATTTCAGGACTTTGACACGCATCAGAAGATTCTTCATTACTCGAACCTTGTCGTGGCATCCAATGTTCATTTGATAAAGTATCAGGGTAGACCTTTGAACAAAATCTTGTGGAAGGTGCATGAGTCTGACCATGAAGCAATACTTGACACAATAAAGAGTAGAGCAGACCCGGATGGTTCATTGGATTAAGTTGTAAGTATTCACATTGATTTTGTAAAGTCATGTTACATTGAGTTGTAAGTATGCACATTAATTTGTAAGGTTTGTCTTTTTTTAATTTCCTCCTGCATTTTTACACATATACACATTTTTACATCATGTTATGCATTTTTGGTGTCCTTCTCCTGATGCGACCAAACTCATAACTCACCCTACTTCCTCTAGACACTATTTGATGATCTCTCCAACACTCTGGATCCAAGGCGCCCAATCATGATGATGACCTATATACCATTCTCCCAAGGCGCTCATAATGAATGAAAAGAAGACCAAGGGCGCCCAAGCTTAATAGACTTATTTCTTTCAATTTTGATGATCCAAACTCTTGCAAAACGACATCCACTTTCATGCCTTTAGATCTTCCTTCACATACAGGGTGCCAAATCAAGTTGAAAAATCTACATAAGGGTGCCAAAGTAGATGAAAAGAGACATGAAGTGCGCCTTAGGACTCCATGCTAAGGTTTGAGCCATTAAAGTCTCTTGATATTAGGCGCTCATGATGATGAAACTTAGAGTTTTTTCCTTTCCTATGCACTCATCTAAGATGTTTGAATGATAAGGAGCGCCTTGACCTCTATAATGTACATTTGACACCAAAATCAAGGTGGTTTTAAGTCACTTTGAGTCATTTGGGGTTAGTTTGAGTCTTTTAGTCATGTTGCAAAAAAAGTGTCAATGTTGTCAAGTTGCATAAAGCAACTTTTGCATTTTTTGTGTCCTACTCGTGATGCGACCAAATTGACTATTCCAATGTGTCCAGATGGGTACATTTATGCTAGGCATGGTCTTATTTTTCACCCAAACATGTCGAAACAGTCTGCGCTACATTGTACTGACGAAATCCTTGAAGAGTCCAAAGTGTAAAAAGGCAGCAATCTTTAATGAGATGTTACTTGAAAATCATGTCACTTAGAAACATTCTGTCTAAGGCAACACGATCATGTAGAGTGTCTCTACAATAACCTCTCTTAGTTTTTTATATCTCTGAGGCATTTGCCTGTGGTGAAAGGTTTTCTGCTGCCCCAAAAATCATCAGAAGGAGGCAATGTAAAGTTGCAAAGGGGTGTAACTTTCATCCTGCTCCTGATGCGACCAAACTGACTATTCCAACGCATCCGGATGGGTACATTTACGCTAGGCATGGTCCTATTTTTCACCCAAACATATCGAAACAGTCTGAGCTACATTGTACCCATGATATCCCTATAGAGTCTAAAGTGCAAAAAGGCAGCAATCTTTGACGAGATGTTACTTGAAAACCATGTCACTTAGAAATATTCTATCTAAGGCAGCATGATCACGTAGAGTGCCTCTACAATAACCTCTCTCAGTTTTTTATATCTCTGAGATATTTGCCCGTGGTGAAAGGTTTTCTGTTGCCCCAAAAATAGTCAGAAGGAGGTAGTGTAAAGTTGCAAAGGGGTGTAACTTTCATCCTGCTCCTGATGTGACCAAACTGACTATTCCAACGTGTCCAGATGGGTACATTTATGCTAGGCATGGTCCTATTTTCACCCAAACATGTCGAAACAATCCGAGCTACATTGTACCGACGATATCCCTAAAGAGTCCAAAGTGCAAAAAGGCAGCAATCTTTGACGAGATGTTACTCAAAAACTGTGTCACTTAGAAACATTTTATCTGAGGAAACGTGATCACGTAGAGTGTCTCTACAATATCTCTCTCAATTTTTTATATCTCTGAGGCATTTGCCCGTGGTGAAAGTTTTTCTGCTGCCCCAAAAATCATCAAAAGGAGGCAGTGTAAAGTTGCAAAGGGGTGTAACTTTCATCCTGCTCGTGATGTGACCAAACTAATTGTTCCAACGCATCCAGATGGATACATTTACGCTAGGCATGGTCCTATTTTTCACCCAAACATGTCGAAACAGTCCGAGCTACATTGTACCAACGATATCCCTGAAGAGTCCAAAGTGCAAAAAGGTAGCAATCTTTGATGAGAGGTTACTCAAAAACCATATCACTTAGAAATATTTCATCTAAGGCAACGCAATCATGTAGAGTGCCTCTACAATAACCCCTCTCAGTTTTTTATATCTCTGATACATTTGCCCGTGGTGAAAGGTTTTCTTCTGCCCCAAAAATCGTCAGAAGGAGGCAGTGTATTAAGTCAGGATGAAAGCCTATTCACTCTAGGCACCAATCTCAAGTTGCACAATCATGAATGGGCACCTAGAGCAATAAGGCGCTACATCATGGTTCCAGGACCTTGAAATGGCGCCCAAGCATGTAGGAGGAATTTTCAAGGAGCCGAAATATTTTTGAAACTCTAAGGAACTAGTCCAAAGACTCTATGGCGCCATCTTGATACCATTGAGTCAACTTTGGAACTTAAACATATTGAAACAAGGTCTAGGAAGCTAGGCGCCATCTCTTGCTAGTTCAACCTCTCAGATGCGCCAACATTGGAAAGACTCTTAATGAGTGCCTAAGTTTGAATTGATCTTGTGATTGAAAGTTTGGTGATGTATTGGTGCGAGATGATCTTCAGTTGAAGCAATCTAAGTTCCAGGAAGGGTTTAGAAGTTATCAACCTCTTCACTAAGTTAGGCACACTTTACAAGCTTTCTTACCCAAGAGTTGCACCTCATTAAGACAAGGCGCATCTTAACCTCTGGGACTTTTCCAAAGAAGCGCTTCAATTTATTAGCACCTTTGGACCTTATTTTGCATTCTGAAAGAGAAGGCACACTTTGGAGGCATTTCTAAGTCCCTCGCCTATCAGGAGGACTTAATACCATCGACACACTCAAAAACTCTTCTGCCGACACACCGATCTCACCAATGACAACCTTCGGACCACACCCGTTGGTGAGACTCCAAACATCAGTGAACTCTAATCTTGTTGGGCCGATACACCGATGGATTTTGACTATCGGTGTAACCCTCTTCATAGGTGAATCTCTCAACTGCTCTTTCGATGCACCAATGGGATTATCTTTCGATACACTGATGTCTTTGACTTTGAACCACACTCGTCGGCAAGACAGACCACTATCGGCAAAGCCTAACCAAGGTCTGCCGATACGACCAACTGTCGACATCGATACAAGATTCTTTTGAAGGCAAAGGGTGCCTAGGCTTATGGGGCTCAATTTCATGTATTTATTGAAAGCTCAAGGTGCATTTATGCTTATTGAAAATGCCACTTAGTCCTTCATTTGCATTCTACGCGCCATTTCCTATTGACTTATATACTCCTCCTCATGCTAGGGTGCCATAATGAAGTGGTTTAGACAATAGGTGTGCTTCACTTACTAGAGGCTTGTTCTCCTTCCACCTTAGGTGCACTTTTATGGTGGAATAGGTGTCAATGGGTGCCTTGTCTTAAATGAATGCCCTCTCTAACTTGGGCGCCCTTTTGAGGCTTTATGAGTTGCAAATTATGCCTTAACCCTTCATGCTTGTTGCTCAATGTTTGAATGTTTAAGAAAGTCTCCTTTAGGCGCTCATCTTAATGACTTTTCTCAAGGCGCAATCATCCTAATGACTTGGATATTCATCCTAGTGTTTTAGGATATCAGGCTACCAGACTTAGTCATTTTCAGGATCTCAAACATAAAGAATAACATGATGATTCATTTTTTTGTATTG
Source organism: Cunninghamia lanceolata (assembly GCA_027924645.1). Taxonomy (NCBI): domain Eukaryota; kingdom Viridiplantae; phylum Streptophyta; class Pinopsida; order Cupressales; family Cupressaceae; genus Cunninghamia; species Cunninghamia lanceolata. Next base: position 15,948,748 of record BSBN01000553.1, on the reverse strand, counting down.
CATATAGTTGACATTCTATGCTACTCATAAAGAATATTAATATTTTCTGTTCAACATAATGATTCATTTTTTTTTAAATACAACTTTTATCTTTTAGTTCCAAAATGAGGTTTAGGTGATACTTGAATAACAATAGCTTGCTTATTGGATCAACAAACATCCTATTTAATACAATTGGACTTTAAATAATTGAAGTAGCCATCTACAAATATCCATTCAAATGTGGATTTATAATGCAAGTATGGACGCCATCAATAAAAAAGATTTGTATTAACCAAATATCCATATAGGCATACATCAATATCTATCGATATAAGTATAACATATATACAAAATAGCCATATAGGCTTACAAGAATGCCATATAGGCATACAATGTCAACTATATACAATACAAAATATATGTCCACAAATGCCATATAGGCATACAACAAAGGAACACAATAAAAAGTCATTGCCCTCTGGCTGGTGAAGAGAATAGATCATGGGCAGCCTTTGATCTTCTAGGTGATGGAGATGCACATGTGGGTGGTCTACTACGAACCCAAGGGCTACTCCTCCTATTTAGTTCTTCCTGCATCTTTAGCTGTTACAATAAAAAGTATAGACATTAATATATAGAAATTACATGTTATAAAAAATGAAACATTTAACAAAATAATCACTTACCGCTAACATAAAATCTGTCTCCTCACTTGCCTCAGTAGCAGGAATAGGCCCTGGTGATGTCATGTCCTATAGAAACCATCCAGATAAAATTAAACTTCAAATCAATAATCTTTTGATTTTTCAAAAATAGACAACTATAACAATGAATGTAAATTGAAATTTACCAATCTACCTCATACCCCTGTCAATGCCATGGAGCTATGAATCGCAAAGGCCACACCCTGCTCCATTGCCCTATGAACATGGGGAGGTGTCTCTGCAGCCTGCATCATCTGGAAATACACAATAAAGCACACAAGTCACATACAAAAATCTAGTAAGTACAATTCATTCATTAAACTATTTATTTTATTACCTCCGTAAAGCTTTGAAGTCCACCACCACTGGCAGGTGTTGCCGTGAAATCTACAGTATTAACCTATTCAACATCTAAAATTAGATATTAAAATACCATTCATATAACGATGCTATTCACGTGTAATATTTATAATTGTTTACTAGTTACCTACCCCGATAGTAGATGATCTAGTGTAAAATGCAGGTGGAGAACCACTGAAAACTGCATCGACACTATGACCCTGATATTTCATTAAAATCATCAATTTAAATTAGTTAATCTTGCATTTCAAAAATAAAATTTAATAAATTAAATTCAATAAACTTGCTAATATTTACCTGAGTATCAAGGCCGAAAGTCTCACTCAAGAGGGTATCTATCATCACCATCTACTCAGCTGCAGATGTAGCCTATGCACCTGTGTCTTGACTATCCATGGGGTCATAACCACAGGCTGACCCGCAAGCCTGACAAGCATGGGGTGGGACCCTACTCCTCGCACTATCTCCCAACCCACTCTGTGCTGTAGGACCGGCATGCTTTATGATGCTCTGGGTCAAGGCACTAATGGACTGTAGTGTATCGACCTCAACACTCTCCTTCACAATGGAAGGGATAAAAACATGCTCATGGGCTGGTCTGCTGATTACTTGCCTCACTACCCGTTGTGGGTCAAGACATGCCCCTAGTCTATCTTGTGCTGACCCCCCACCTCTACCCTGGAAGTCCCGCATATCAAAATAGTTTGGCACTTTATTGAGGACAAACTCGCAGTAGAGTTTCCTCAAAAAGTATTGCGAGACCTCATTATTATTACATGGAGGATGGTCAAAAACCATCCACCACCTCTACCCAAAATTGTCCCTTATCGCTTGGTTGTTGCACCAATGGATAGGGAACCTCTTGCATGTAATGGGTGGAGGTTGATTTGTTTGTGGGTTTGTGAAAATTGAACACAAGTCTAATTTTGTAATTTGTAATTTTTTCACATCTTGGTATGACAACTTGTCTGCATAGTAATCTCTAAACTCTCTCTTCTTATCCGTCCAACTACTTATTTGCTTGCTAATTGAATCTACATTTGATAACATAGACTCAAGAGATTCGGCAAGCGTGGACCTATGCAAGGTTGATGTGGAAGGATCTTTCAACCTTGCAATTATATCTTCAATTTCTTTTTTGTTGTTTTCAATTTGCCCCATTATATTTTCTTGTGTTCCAGGGGCATGTCGAGGAATGGATGGAGGAGGTTGTTGTTCTACAGGTATTTCCTCCTCAAGATTTTGTGGATTTTGAGGAGGAGGAGGAGGTTCATTAATATTTCCTAACAATTAACGAAATATACATCAAAAATCAACTCAAACCTACCTATTTAGAAACAAATTCAAACAAAAAAACAAATAAACTCACTCCTTTGGTGTGCTCGACGTCATAGCGGCATTTTGGTGATGAATCGATAAGATTTTTGTGTTGAATTGAGGAATCCAAAACGCAAGCGCACTTTCTAGGGTTTGCAGACCGCGGGAGTTGTGGAGAAAAAGAAATAAAATGAGATGCAAACCCTTTTTTTTAATAGTACTTCATAACGCGCTCGTGTTATAACGCGAGCGCGTTATGTATTTTTTTTTTAAACCATTTGGCCACTTTTTGGCCCCCCATCTTTTTGCACTTACCCGTACTTGGTTCAGGAATAAGCCCATACAAATGTAGCAATAGATGAATCCATCGATAGTTCTTTAGGATGCCATCGAGCCAGGACATGTACTTTTTATTTTCCAAAGTAGTGACAGAGGGATGACTTGTTATCCCTATTAAGATGACTTAGATAAATTACCCTCTTTTAAACTTTGTGTTAGTTCAATGATTTACAAAATGCATGTATAACCCCCCAGAATTAATAAAAGCAACACTTTATAAGATGAGTACGTGAATAACCCTTTGTCTTCATTGGGAGAAAATACAAGATTTAAAACAAGAAAATTTAAATACCCCCCTCCCCAAATCTGGCACTTTATCATGCAGTTATAGGTCGATCAAACGCGAGCCCTAATACTTAGCCCCTTTTTTTACAAACTCTAATTTTGACACTTTTTTTTAAATGCGCCTTGTAAACTTTTTAATGTGACCGGTGACGTTGGTGTGACACGCCCTCCAGCTCCACACAACGCTTTTTCCCAGAGCTATGAACTGGTGAGGCCACAACACGGGGAACCTCATCCCCAAAAAAGAAAACTCCAAACCCGTGAGCTCATTGGCCCAGTGAAGGCGTAATGCCTGCGAGCTCGCTGGCCCAACGGGGGTTTGAACTCTGGTGGCCGCCACTACAACCAAGCGACTTAACCACTAAACCACGCCCTTGTCGGCCTCTAATTTTGACACTTTAAAAGTTGTCTTTTACAAGAATTTGCTTGATTAAGCACTTACATTTTTTAAAAGAACTTCTAAATCTTGAGTCATCCCACAATAATGGGTTACACTTTTTGGCCAAACTTGACATTGAAATCAACATTTTGAAGTAAATCTTCACTTTCTGACACCTATAGCCGCTAAACCATTAGGAATTTGAAGATGATGCGAACTAGTGATTTGTGAGATTTTGTTTGTAGATTCTAAATATATTTTTTTAAAAAAAATTGGAGTTAAATTGTAAAAAAATTTGTGTCTCCTTTGATAACTAGTTTTTAATAGTAAACAATATTTTTTTTAAGTGATGTGTATTCTGTAGCACATAACTTTTTTTCTACAAAGGATGAAATTATGATTCTTTTGAATTTAGATTGGTAGCATTTGGTTTTATAATGTTTTGTTGAATTTTTTTTTTTAATTAAGTTTTGAAGTCAAACCAATTATAATTTAGACATAGGCGTATTCCGTAAAATATAACTTTTTCTGTATGTATCAAAATTCTTTTTTTTTGTTGAAACAAGGACATCAATACCTAGGGCATAATTATTTTTCAAAATTTTTTTCACTAATTTACTAATTTTCCATGTGTGTAGAATAGAAAACTTGATGTTCGGTGAAAAACCTACATTCACAAGAAATAAAAAATAAATATAATAATCAAATTAAATATATTTAAAATTATACTTTTTGGGAAGCTTATAATAAGGACTACATACTTACAAAACATAAATTTTAAATGAATTCATTTGATCCCCCAAAAGGTAAATCAAAAATAGTTTTTTTATCAGCATTTTGATAGGTGTAGAGGAGACTCCATTATAGGTATGGTTTAAAACTAGTGGGGTTCTATCCAAGGGGATTTGAATCTAAAGGGGTTTGATCAAACCCTCTTCAATTAAAATCCTATAAATGGAACCTTTCAAGGCTTAAATCATTATATTTTCTAAAAATATGTGATTTCAGCAAAAATTGAGATGTCCCAAAAAGTGTAACCCATTATTTTGGTAGCACCCTCCCCAAAATTCTAAATTACTCCCCCCTAAAGCATAATTTTAAATGTTATTTTGAAAAAAATGCCTATTTATTAATATTTGAAATAAGCATAATTTAAAATGCCTTTCAAAAGAAAACAAAATTAGGGGAAAATTTTTTGAGAAGGGGGCGGATTAGGGCAAAAATACCTAAAATATGGAGCAGGGGAGTGCAAGGGCACCCAAAATGGGGCTCTATCATGCCAAATCCCTCTATGAGGGTGTGCATGGTCTTCGTTTGATGGTCTTCTTGGATAAATGTGGGTAGGCTATGGCTTGGGCAGGCTCAACTTGTCTGTCACGTTGCCTTTGGAGGTCATTGCAGGGCCTTTGGAGGCTTCGACATGTGCCAAATCTTGTGCGTAGGGGCCTCAAAGGGGTGTGAGACCCTTTCGATGTGCACAAGGGCATGGAAGGGGCGTCAAACCTGTTCAAAACCTTCAAAGAGACATTGCAAGGTCGGATTATGCTTCCTTCCTGGGTCGAGTCGTGTTTCCTTTCCTGATAGATAGCAGGCCAGGCAGGGCAGAACCTTCTCTCACATGCAGGGCAAGGCAGGCTGGCTCATGGCTCCTTCACGCCAGGGAATGATGCCTCTCTTTGTTGAGAGCAGGGTCGTCTCAAGTCTTTCTCTAATGAGAGTAGGGCATGTCTCGAATGAGAGCACAAGAACCACATAAAGCCTTCAAACAAGGACACACCTCTATGAATAAACCCTTTCTGCCAATTCCAAAACCTTCTACAAATTAACACTGCATAGAGCACACAGATAAAACTCAAAAATAATTTTCAATGCAAAAATAAGAGCAATATTATAGCCTGTAGTCGACCTCCTCCTGCTCTGATACCATGAAAGAACCAGAAATCAAAGAGATGAAGAACAACAAATGAATATTGCAAATCACAGCATGAAAATGTATGAAGTCGACACAAATGTATTAGCCAAACAGTGATGTATATATATGTAAGGAGGTTGATTCGAATTAGGAGTCGACTCCAACACTCCACTAGTAGTAGAAATCTAATGTACCACCAAGTGGCGAGGGAGTGGTGACACGTATCTTGGATGAGTTTGACCAACTATCCAAGTGTCGCCACATAACCTACCTAAGGTGGCTTAAAGCCATGTGCAAAATATGCATAATTACTTAGGCTAAATACTAACTCTAAGTAATAATATTTTACACTAATAGTCCAAATGTTGGTGCCACAACATATATTCATTTTTAGTAGTACCATTTATATTAATTACAAAATTTAGAGGCATCAAGTTGAAATGTTGTAAATTTAATTATGCTCCTATTCAAATTTCCTTATTTCATAGAAAAAAAACACATTAATGTAATCTATAATAAAGTGACAAGTAGAGTGTTTTGATCTATCTAAATGTATTTCACCTAATTAAGAGCTACATTTATTTCCTAGATGAAATATTATTATTTTTCTCTAATGTACTAAGGGTGTCTAGAAAATCTAAAATGTAGTACAATATTTTAGAAAATGAAGATAGAAACATGAACCTAGAAAATATATATTTTAGAGGAAGTTCTTGGGAGATGACATAGTACAGATGCCCATATGATTCATGGATGACAATGCAATTGCACTAGTGCCCAAGTGTTATTGTTGTCCTCTGTGCATAGGATCAAATTGTATGGACAACAAGCAATAAAGTTACTAAACTACAACTAGAATAATATAAATATGCACCAAATGGAGGAAATGGTCTTAGAACTAAATAATTGAATACAAAGAAGTGTTATAGACACAAAACCTCTGTGCAATTGATTCATGAATGGTACCTATAGCTAGACATAAAGAATGGGGGTGACTGTTAAGGAGCTTGCCAAATGGTCAAGCCCTTATTTAGTTGACCTCCATGGGAAGTCCAATATAAATATGAATCATGGTTGGATAATGTGTATTCTCAATCCTAAGTGTATTTAGAATTAGAGAACAACAATCATTATAAAATAAGTACTTAATAGCTCAAGTCTACAAAGATGCCAAATATCTTGTGTATGAAGGAGAAATGTGGAGAATGGAGAATCCAGGAGTGCCAACATTAGAATTTATTATTCTAATGTAAAATGGATAGTCGTCCAAGTACTATCCTTTGAGAAGATAGAGAATACAATGAAAACCTTATGGAAGTTCAAATAAACTTAGAAATGAATGAGTAAAATAAAGATAGAAAAGAGATGAGAGTTAAGTATGAACAACAATAATATCACCAACTCATGGAAGTTAAGAAGATACATCTTCCATGGATAGTGAGTATAAGTTTGTTGTCTTAAGAACTATCTCCCTCTAGAAATATCCAGCCATAAAGAATATATGGTGCCTCTAGAAACCTACAAGCTTAGAAGAAAGAATACATGAAAGTATGAACAACAACACAATTGAAAACAATGCAAACTCACAATGGTGGATGAATTGTAGTAGTGTTGTAGCTCTAGATTCAAAAAAAAATGTTGTGGTAAAGTTTAGAAATTTTGAAGAGTTCCTAGAGAGTCTCACACCAACTAGGCTAGAATTATCAAAAAGCCTCTAACAATTCAATGAATATAGGGAATGAAGGACAATCCCAATAGCACTAAGGTGGCTATTTTTAGTCAAGAGGTTATAGAACACTAGTTGTAAATCCAACATAACCTAGTCAAATGGTTGTTACAAAATAAATGAAGTCAAAATGTCACCAACTTGGTTATTATATTGAATCTATATGATCGTATTGTCACAAGACAACATTGTGATTATGTGGACATAAATGCAACTGCACTATTGTCTAAGGGAAAAGTCTTAATTAGTGAACATTATCACATAAAGCTACAAAATAAAATGACCATAGGAAATACGTTTAAACACATATAACAAATCTAAACACCCAAAGACATAAAAATGTTGGAACTCGGATTAGAGAAAAAAGCCAATTAATGAGCCCTAAGAACATGTTATGGGAAGGAACACTAAGATGAGGATAATTTGTAATGGCAAAAGCATAGGGTATGCAATTTTTTTCATTACCTTTTGCCCCCACTTTAGTGGGCTTATGCCACTAGGTGATAAAGCCTAGATAAAAAATAATAAAAATTAAATATGAAAAATGAAATGCAAAAAATATTAGATGAAAGGAGACATTGAAATCTTCAAGGGAAGCACTCATGCCCCTAGACAAATATTTGCAAAACCACATGTGAGAAAAACAAAACCTACAACATAGATATGTTAGTGAAACATAAAACCTAGACATCACAAAAAGATGTTAGAAATACATAAAACCTTAAACACAGATACATTATCAAATCCTACATAATCCAAAATACACACACAAGATACACCAAACAGACTATATAACACATGCAAAAACATACAAGACAACACAAAAAAAAGTGCACTAGCCAACACAAAAAAACATAAAAAATCATTTGCATTGAGAAGAAAAATATGAGATTTTGTAGCATGCTCTATTGTTTAAAAATAGAATAAAATAATTCCAATGTACTCTGTTGTTAGGAAAATTTGGGTATGGTTCAAGATCTAGCATGCTCTATTTTTAGGAACCATAAAATTCCACGAATCACATGTACTAGTGTGCTCTATTGCTAGGTGATTCATACATAAATATAATACTATGAATTGCATGTACTAGCATACTCTATTGCTAGGTAATCCTAATAAGGGTATTTATATTGAAGTGTTCTCTATGCTTGGGACCACAAATGTGTGATGCTCTAGCAGCATGCCAAGTGTATAGGTAGGGGATATATGCCCCCCTTAAAATAGTTGTTGAAATGCAATGTATGCAAGTATTTTAAGGTATAGGAAAAGGGAATACGCAACCAAGGGAAGAGTCATACAACAAATTGTATGCCACCAAGGTTAGTGGTTTTGCCTCCCAAAATAGGCAAAATATGGTGATGCTGTTGGTTTTCAAAAGATGGGTACATTAGAAATTGTGTCCATAGAAGGGCATATAGGGGGAGAATGCAATTTCATATACAAGCTAACACATGAAGGGATCTATATGCATCGAGGTCAGTATAAGTACATAAATATATCACATTTATATTAAGATTAGTCATCATCCCTTAGATATACAAAATTATGAATACAACAAAAGAACATTGAAAACATAGGTTATTTCCATTTGGATCAACATGATTCTATATGAAGAACAACATAATACTTTGTATCATCCCCAAGGAAAAACATTTGGCTAATGCAAAAAAGACATCCAACACAATAAGAAATTTTTGGGTCAACATGAAGGAGACCTAAATGTCACCATTCTTTGTCTCATCCCCAAAATGTAATTAAGACCACACAAGAGACTATGCATAAAGGAAGAAGAGGAGGTACAAATAGAAGACAAGCACCATGTGGCATTCTCCTTGTATCCATGTACTTATGGGAGTAACATGTTAGGGTTAGCCAGCAGAAGATATCAATTAAATGCAAATAAAGATTAAACAGAGAAATAGAAATACACAGAATTAATAACAGTGAGAGACAAGTTTTAACGTGGTTCACCCAAACTCAGGCTACATCCACCAAACAGAGAGTCCAATATTATTATCCAGTAAATCAAACCAATTACAATCAGCAATCCCTGCAACTCAATACCGTTGCAAAATGCTACAATACAATATATATCAAAACCTAATCCTTAGCCACTTTTATCAAGCTTTTTGTCGGTTACAAAAATAGGGTTTTCTTATGTCGGTCAATGAAAGAAAAAATAACTCCCGGTGCCTTTATAAAATAATAAAAAATCGTGTGAGGTTTCGGGGGCACTGCCCTCGAGCCCCCGCAAGGGCGCTGCCCCTGGACCCCGCAAGGGGTGCTGCCCCCAAACCCCCACAAGGGGCGCTGCCCCTTGACCCCGTAGGAATTTGGGGGGAAACTGCACCGATAAAAGTGGGGAAAATGTAACCTCTGAGTCTAATTAGGCTCCATATAACAACAATCTCCCACTTGGAGACTGATCAGACTCCACACCATATCATCTCCCACTTGGAGACTGATCATAACACCACTGACCCTGTAGCTCCCACTAGAAATAAGCACCCTGGACTCTGCTATTTTATTTTTGTTGTTTTCAATCGAGAAGACCAACCGAAGCTGAAGAGGAGCGCAACTTCTCCCTTGTCACTGCCTTTGTAAACATATCCACTGGATTATCATCTGTATGTATCTTTTCCAACTGTAATTGTCCATCATCCAACACTGACCGAATGAAGTGATACCTCAACTGTATGTGTTTGGTCTTTGAATGCAAGGCAAAATTCTTTGCAAGATGTATGGCACTCTGGCTGTCTGTATACAAATAATAATTAACCTGTTGTTTGCCTAATTCTTCCATGAAAGATTGCAGCCATATCATCTCCTTGCTTGCCTCTGTTGTAGCTACATATTCTCCCTCTGTGGTGGATAAAGCAACCACCTTTTGCAACCTGGAAATCCAACTCACCGCTATTCCACCTACAGTAAAGACATAACCTATAGTACTCCGCCTGGTATCAATATCTCCTACCAAATCTGAGTCTACATAACCTGCTAAATCAGCATTAGAGCCCCCAAAACATAAATGTTTATTGGATGTATCTCTCAAATATCTGAGAATCTATTTTACCGCATTCCAATGCTCCAATCCAGGATGACTCATATACCTGCTGACGACTCCTATAGCATGTGCAATATCTGGTCTCGTGCATACCATGGCATACATTAAACTTCTTACAGCTAAAGCATATGGTACCTTGGACATTTTCTCTTCCTCCTCTTGTCTCTTAGGACACATCTCCTTAGTCAATTTCAAATGACTAGGCAAAGGTGTGCTGACAGCTTTGGCATTCTCCATATGGAATCTTTGTAACACCTTTTCAACATAAGCAGCCTGAGATAGAGTCAATTTTTTGTTCTTCCTATCTCTACAAATTTTCATACCAAGGATTTGTTTTGCCACCCCCAAATCCTTCATATCAAATGACTGTGCTAACTGTTGTTTTAACTCTCTTATGTGATCCATGTTAGACCTAGCTACAAGCATGTCATCAACATATAAACATAAAATAATGTAGCTGTCATTATCCAACCTCTTAAAAGAAACACAATGGTCAGAATTACACCTGCTATAGCCTTGCTCAGCCATAAAACTATCAAATTTCAAATACCATTGCCGAGGTGCTTGTTTCAGGCCATACAAACTCTTCTTCAATCTGCACACCTGTTTCTCCTTACCTTTGACCTCAAATCCATGGGGCTGTTCCATGTATATCTCCTCCTCCAAATTACCATGGAGAAAGGCAGTTTTCACATCTAGCTATTCCAAAAGCAAATCTTTAGCAGCCACAATACTTAAAACAGTACGAATAGAAGTCATCTTCACAACTGAAGAAAATATCTCATCAAAATCAATGCCCTTTTTCTGTGCAAATCCTTTTACAACTAACCTGGCCTTAAATCTTTTCTTACTTCCATCTTCCTCTTTCAGCTGGTAAACCCATTTGTTTGGTAAAGCCTTTTTACCTACAGGTAACTTACATAATTCCCAAGTTTGATTTTTCAACAAGGAGTCCATTTCTTCTTTCATAGCAAGCTCCCACTGAACCTGTGTATCCACTTGCATAGCTTCATCATACCCTTTGGGTTCACCAGCATCTGTTAACAAAATAGAATACAAAGAGGGAGAAAACCTTTCAGGAGGTCTACTTAGCCTTGTTGACCGTCTAACATTCACTGGAGTTTGTGGTATTTCTGGTTGATGTTGTGGAGCATGAGGAACCACTGGAACATCACTATTTGGAGTATCATCCAGCACCACATAATCTTTTGCTTTCTTCTCATGCTGCTGCAACTGATCTTTGTACAACACCTTCTCATTGAATATGACATCTTCATCAATGCCATATCCAACAAAGGTACACTTTTTTGATTTTGCATCCAACTTGGTTCTATTTTCAGAATCTACATGTGCAAATGCTTCACATCTGAAAGTTTTGAGAAAAGAATAACTCACCTTCTTACCTGTCTATACTTCCTGTTGACATTTCTTCTGAATCAGCATTAGGGTTTGCCACTTCTAATGCACGGGCAGATTCAGGCCAACTGAATACAGGAGGTTGCGTGAGCTCCTCCCCTTCACTTCTGGTTCTGCCGCACCAAGGGGGGTATCCCTATAACTCAAGATGTAACCTTGACTAGCTCAAAGATAGAAGGATCTAACTTGACAACAACAGGCAGAATACTCTCATGTATGGACCAAGATCTGCATGATAGATCACAAGGCTGGCAACATTCTTGGACATGATGTCTGGTTGGGTATGAGAGCATGCAGGGGGTTCCTAATACTACTCCTACAACTAACAGGTGGAGGTATGAAATGGTTTGATATGAATTTGGATGCAAAGCTGGATATGGTGTATAACACAAGAACACAGCATGATTGGTGCCTATCCAGGGCTTGGAGTCGGTAGACATACACCTGTGAATGATTAGCATGAATAGCTAAAACTGGATTTCAGGGGGATACACATGATATCTGCCTTACAGATATCTCCCAATATAGAGTGTTGAGCTATCTCTACTTATGGCATCCCTACTACAGTATACCCTTCCCAATGTTCAACCTGAAAACAGTTTAATCTACCCCTTGAGCAGAGGTTAAAAGATCAGACATTCAACATAGGAATTCTATGCTCTAGAATCTAAACATAAGCAAACATCCAGATCCAGAAGAAGGATACATGCAATACTGGAGACAGAATTAACACAACACATGCTAAGATAGCATTACTCATACAAGATCAACCATGAAATCAGTGGATTCATGCCAAGTCCTACAACAGGAGATACATAAACTCACAAGATAAACTGTACAGAGCAACCAGATCAGCTGGTTTTGGATTACAGAGCCAAAAATCCACAACTTTCAACAACCTCTCAAATGAGCAAGACCACCTGCTTATAACAGCCAGGTAGGTGCTCAGCAATTAATTACATGGTTGACCAAAATTTTGCCAGATACACAGTATCAGGAAAATGGCGCTCAAACACAACCAGATTGGCGCCCAAACTTGAATGCAGCAGGTAGGGGAGGAGACAGGAAGATTTTTCGAGCCCTGCGCCACTGCCTCAGGATCCAGATCTTCAATCAGGTACTACATCTGTCCACGCCATCGTCCATACCTCTGCAACAATCGCCATTGATGGCGCACCAACCCGCGGCCTTGGGAAGATCATCAAACAGTTAATCGCAACCACTTCCCGCCGAGATTCATCATCATGATATTTCGAATATGCAGGATAACATTATCCCACATGCACCCCGCGACGACCTCCTTAACACTTTATATACTAGGTCATGAGCATATATCATGTCGGTGCTTTTGCTCCTGACAACACTAGTATAAGACTTCATCATCATCATCTCCATCGGAGGAACATCCTCCTGCTGAGCTTATACCAAAAGTCTGGCCGATGAACATCCTGATGACGTCATCATCATATCCTGCTGACGTCATCATCATATCTGCCTACTGCGCACCTCCTCATATCCGGATGACGTCATCATCATGTTTACAAATATCAGGGGATCATCACAAGATGATCAGTGTTAGAAATATGACCCCCCCGGGACCTTGATGACGTCATCATCATATTAACATCATCATGATATTCAGAAGACAACCGGATATTTGGAAATATCCTCCTGATGCACAAATATCAGGTTGCACTGTAGCTCCACTATAAGATCGGGGCGATAACTGAATATGATGATGCTGCTTGAAAAGATCACCCCCAGTAGATAATGCGCGAAGCCGGCAGGTGGATATCTCCTTGATATCAGCATCATCATGATGCTCGAGCAAACATATATCCGGGTGATATGAAAATATCACCCCTTCCTTCGGAATATCATGATGCAGATAGGCAGATAAAAAGATATCACCCTGATATAAGGATGACGTCAGCATCATCAGGATGAGAAACAAAGAACAAGGTGATACAACATCATCAGGATGATATTGACTAAGATCATCCTGACGTTCAAAATATGATGACCCTAGTGAATATCGGGTCGCACTTAGAACTCTTCAACAACATCATCAGGATGATCATAACCAAGATCACCCGATGATAGAAATATCACCCCGGCGAAATATCATGAAGGCAGAAAATATGATGACCTCCGCAAGCAGCAGGATGATAACTGGAAATATGATGATGATGACGACGACCCTTGGGAAAAAACAAGTTAGGTCAAGCAACTCAAAGAATAACCCCTTCAGAATAACGGGGCAACATCATCATCATGTTTGGGCAAGGTGATAAATGCAAGATCACCGGATACTTCGAAAAATCACCCTCGCAAGCAGATCAGGGCGCACTGTAGCTCGTCAGCATCATCAGGATAAAAAAACCAAACATCACCCGATGTTTCAATATGATGATGACGATGAGAAACCGGTCGGCGGAGAACATGATGATGCCGACCACCATCGAAACAAACATGATGATGATGACCTCCTCCTCAAGAAAATATGATGATGCAGCTGAAAAAACACTGAGGAGGTCCAACACTTGGAGCATTTTTTGGATACTTAGGGAGAGTGCCTGAATGAAAATTGCTCAGAAAACTACCAGTCAATTCAGGCACTAACAGTGGCTCTGTCTGGGGACGTGCAGGTGAAAACCTGCAGCGAGAACCCCAGATCTCTGGGATGCAGACCAGTCCCTTATCCATTGGGCACAGAGTCAAATACTGCACTGACCTGCATCACCAAACACACTTGATGGCCTAAGGCCACCAAGAAAAGAAAAACATGTATCTCCCTTTGTCAAATATCTTGTTTTCATCTGCATGCACTGGGTCAAGCTTGGAGATACTATAAAGATCTACCCACAAACAAATCTTGTCATCTGCATACTTAACTCTTTGATTTAGCTTGTCATCATCACCCTTGTGCAGATAACCCTCAGCATCTTGTGACATGTGGGTGCAAAATGTATCAAACAATGCATGTTCATATGGCATATAGCACTTATCACCTATATCATCATCATGCATTGCAACATGATCTCCTAGCTGGACTGCAAATAGGAAACACTCGGAGTCCACCATAAAACTAGGAAGATCAAGGCTCATTGTATTATATGCTGGCTCATCAAAAGAAAAGCTTTCAAAATCACAATTGTGTACATCATGTACACAGCCATCTGGTACACTAGGCTGGAAAAGATCAGGGTCTGGCATCTCTTTTAAGTCAGGCACATTTTCACAGTCACTTACCTGATGTATGTTGTTTCCTCCTTCATCAAGATGAGAAACAGAATCCAAGCCAAAAATAGTATCTAGATCCTCACCATACTTAGACAGATCCTCATCACCATATGTGTCATAAATGGGTGACCCAGGTGCATCAGTTTCATCATAGTATGCCATTTGTTCATGGGCAGCAGAGCACATCTCTTCATCATCAATGGATTCACTCTGTGGAGGAGTATCAGCCTGTGTGTCATAAGCAAAACAGCCATCAAATGAAAAACAATCATGCTCTGAACTAGCACTTATTTCAATTTCTGACTGCTCTTCATGATCTCCATGTGTTTGAAAGGTAGGCAATGGGTCACACATAGGACTGCTTCTCTGTTTGCTTATATCTTCTCTGTCTTGAGTACAATACTCACAATTGTCTCCACAGGTCCATTCTAAAAATTGCTCATTGCTGTCCACAACCTCATTATTGTCTTCATGGTCAGCTGCCTCATCATTGCAATGGGAATCCTCATTAGTCCTTTCACTGGCATCCTCAACTGGTGAACAATCCAGTTGAGCAGTATTGTTAGCATTATGTTCAAATACAGCAGTCTCAAGCTCTATGCTTTTATTTTCATTTTTATCTGCACATGATGCCATAATCATTTGGTCATTTGCAGCTTCATAACCATTATTCACACCAAGGCCTGGGGATAGGGGTTTCAGCAGGTGCACATTTCTCATTTCTTCTACATTTTCTAAAAATTTGTATGCCATCTGCATACTTGTCACCTTGAAATCCCTCAGTAATGCACTAGAGCCCTCCTCAAAAGCTTCAAAGAATATGCCAACACAGGCTGAAATATCAGGTCTGAAACTTTCAGGGACATGTGAAAGGGCTACTGCAAACCTATGACTGAAATCAACACAAGGCTCTTCATCTTGTTTTCTTATCTTCATCAATTCTGCAACAAGATCAGCCGGTTCTTTTGCAAATTCTTCCTTGAAACAGTCAGCAAGCTCATCCCAACAGGCAAAAAATTTCTTTGGAAAGCTCAAATACCAGTCTTTTGCTTTTGCATCAAAGGACCTAACAAGAAACCTCATCCACATATCCTCATCTCTGAATGAATGTTTTCCCATAAAACTTTGAAAATTTTGGATATGTGCATTCCCATCACATATATTGTGACCACTAAATCTAGGCATCTGACAGTATATCCTAGCAGGCATAATTTCTACTTCATAATCCACCCATGACAAATCCAGTTGGTCATACAAAGGATCAAAAGGGCTGACAGGAGGTTTAGCTTTTTGACTGGCAGACACAACAGGGTTACTGCTTCTTAACTGGGCCTGCTCAGCCTCTAAGAATATCAACCTATTTCTTATCTCTTCTATTCCCTTATCCAACATTTCACCACTGAGTGTGAGATAACTCATACTTGGATTCATAAAAATCTTACTCTTAGACATTGTTTGTCTGTCTAAGACCTAAGGCTTCCCCTGGCATCTAACCTATGCAGTAAAATAGCAAATAAAAGGGGAAGGAACAAGGTACCTTTTCTCATACAGATGCAGAAAAATGAACAACACATTTCTGTCACATCACATACATCCATCTTTCATGTGCATTTGGATCTTTTTTGCAGAGTCGCCACCTCTCCAGAGAGGACAAAATTTTCAATAGCTGGAAGCTACTTTTCTAGGTTCATTCCACCAGCAGAGCATCATTTCACCAGAGATTGCAGGATATTACTTTACATCAACGTCCCCAGCAGAGTCGCCAATTTGTTGACATTTCTTCTGAATCAGCATTAGGGTTTGCCACTTCTAATGCACGGGCAGATTCAGGCCAACTGAATACAGGAGGTTGCGTGAGCTCCTCCCCTTCACTTCTGGTTCTGCCGCACCAAGGGGGGTATCCCTATAACTCAAGATGTAACCTTGACTAGCTCAAAGATAGAAGGATCTAACTTGACAACAACAGGCAGAATACTCTCATGTATGGACCAAGATCTGCATGATAGATCACAAGGCTGGCAACATTCTTAGACATGATGTCTGGTTGGGTATGAGAGCATGCAGGGGGTTCCTAATACTACTCCTACAACTAACAGGTGGAGGTATGAAATGGTTTGATATGAATTTGGATGCAAAGCTGGATATGGTGTATAACACAAGAACACAGCATGATTGGTGCCTATCCAGGGCTTGGAGTCGGTAGACATACACCTGTGAATGATCAGCATGAATAGCTAAAACTAGATTTCAGGGGGATACACATGATATCTGCCTTACAGATATCTCCCAATATAGAGTGTTGAGCTATCTCTACTTATGGCATCCCTACTGCAGTATACCCTTCCCAATGTTCAACCTGAAAATAGTTTAATCTGCCCCTTGAGCAGAGGTTAAAAGATCAGACATTCAACATAGGAATTCTATGCTCTAGAATCTAAACATAAGCAAACATCCAGATCCAGAAGAAGGATACATGCAATACTGGAGACAGAATTAACACAACACATGCTAAGATAGCATTACTCATACAAGATCAACCATGAAATCAGTGGATTCATGCCAAGTCCTACAACAGGAGATACATAAACTCACAAGATAAACTGTACAGAGCAACCAGATCAGCTGGTTTTGGATTACAGAGCCAAAAATCCACAACTTTCAACAACCTCTCAAATGAGCAAGACCACCTGCTTATAACAGCCAGGTAGGTGCTCAGCAATTAATTACATGGTTGACCAAAATTTTGCCAGATACACAGTATCAGGAAAATGGCGCTCAAACACAACCAGATTGGCGCCCAAACTTGAATGCAGCAGGTAGGGGAGGAGACAGGAAGATTTTTCGAGCCCTGCGCCACTGCCTCGGGATCCAGATCTTCAATCATGTACTACATCCGTCCACGCCATCGCCCATACCTCTGCAACAATCACCATTGATGGCGCACCAACCCGCGGCCTTGGGAAGATCATCAAACAGTTAATCGCAACCACTTCCCGCCGAGATTCATCATCATGATATTTCGAATATGCAGGATAACATTATCCCACATGCACCCCGCGACGACCTCCTTAACACTTTATATACTAGGTCATGAGCATATATCATGTCGGTGCTTTTGCTCCTGACGACACTAGTATAAGACTTCATCATCATCATCTCCATCGGAGGAACATCCTCCTGCTGAGCTTATACCAAAAGTCTGGCCGATGAACATCCTGATGACGTCATCATCATATCCTGCTGACGTCATCATCATATCTGCCTACTGCGCACCTCCTCATATCCGGATGACATCATCATCATGTTTACAACTATCAGGGGATCATCACAAGATGATCAGTGTTAGAAATATGACCCCCCCGGGACCTTGATGACGTCATCATCATATTAACATCATCATGATATTCAGAAGACAACCGGATATTTGGAAATATCCTCCTGATGCACAAATATCAGGTTGCACTGTAGCTCCACTATAAGATCAGGGCGATAACTGAATATGATGATGCTGCTTGAAAAGATCACCCCCAGTAGATAATGCGCGAAGCCGGCAGGCGGATATCTCCTTGATATCAGCATCATCATGATGCTCGAGCAAACATATATCCGGGTGATATGAAAATATCACCCCTTCCTTCGGAATATCATGATGCAGATAGGCAGATAAAAAGATATCACCCTGATATAAGGATGACGTCAGCATCATCAGGATGAGAAACAAAGAACAAGGTGATACAACATCATCAGGATGATATTGACTAAGATCATCCTGACGTTCAAAATATGATGACCCTAGTGAATATCGGGTCGCACTTAGAACTCTTCAACAACATCATCAGGATGATCATAACCAAGATCACCCGATGATAGAAATATCACCCCGGCGAAATATCATGAAGGCAGAAAATATGATGACCTCCGCAAGCAGCAGGATGATAACTGGAAATATGATGATGATGACGACGACCCTTGGGAAAAAACAAGTTAGGTCAAGCAACTCAAAGAATAACCCCTTCAGAATAACGGGGCAACATCATCATCATGTTTGGGCAAGGTGATAAATGCAAGATCACCGGATACTTCGAAAAATCACCCTCGCAAGCAGATCAGGGCGCACTGTAGCTCGTCAGCATCATCAGGATAAAAAAACCAAACATCACCCGATGTTTCAATATGATGATGACGATGAGAAACCGGTCGGCGGAGAACATGATGATGCCGACCACCATCGAAACAAACATGATGATGATGACCTCCTCCTCAAGAAAATATGATGATGCAGCTGAAAAAACACTGAGGAGGTCCAACACTTGGAGCATTTTTTGGATACTTAGGGAGAGTGCCTGAATGAAAATTGCTCAGAAAACTACCAGTCAATTCAGGCACTAACACTTCCTCTGGAATACCACAGCCCAAAGGAACTGAAGGACCTCTATTAATTAAATATACAGCAATGTTGACAGCCTTTGCCCACATATTTAAAGGCAGCCCAGCATGTAATCTCATGGTCCTTGCATGCTCCATTATTGTCCTATTCATGCGTTCAACCACTCTATTTTCTTGTAGAGTCCCTGGAACCGTTTTCTACCTACGAATTCCATTAAAGGAACAATAATCCTTAAATTCTTTGCTGCAATACTCACCACTGTTATTAGAGCTGAGACATTTTAATCTTTTACCTGTCTCATTCTCAACCAAGCTTCTCCATTTCTTAAATGTTTCAAATACATCAAATTTATGTCTAAGGAAATAAATCCAGACCTTCCTAGTTGCATCATCTATGAATCTAACATAATACCGAGAGCCACCGAGAGAAGATACCTGCGCTGGTCCCCATACATCTATATGCACAAGCTCCAATTTTTTATTTTTCTTTTGCTTCCCATCTCTGAGAAAATTGACTCTCTTTTGTTTTCCATACACACAACTTTCACAGAAATCCATATTAATACATTTCAAACCTGGTAAAACTTTCTTAGAATGAAGTACCTTCATACCTTTTTCACTCATATGCCCAAGTATGTTATGCCACAGCGTTGTCTCAGAACCTGCAGCAACTGTTTCAGTCTCTTCTTGTGAACCTGCAGCAACTGTTCCTGAACCTGTTTGTTTTTTCTCTGCAACAGCTAAAGTAGAAGGAACAGTATGACCTGTACAACGATATAAGGTGCCTACTTTCACACATTTTGCTACTACTAAGGTACCTTTTGAAACCTTCCAATTTTTATCAGTAAATGTAATAATGCAACCTTGTTCGGCTAGCTGCCCTGCTGAAATTAAATTCCTACTGAGCCTTGGAAGGTGCCTTACCTCTTGTAATAGCCAATGATTCCCATTCTGCAACTTAATCTTGATTCTTCCCTTTCCAACAATCTGACAGGGTTCGTTATCTCCCAAATAAACCAGCCCAAAATCCCCTTGGACATAATCAAGAAAATAACTTCTATGGGGCGTAGCATGAAATGAGGCCCCTGAATCTAAAACCCATGAATCATCAGCATTATCTAGGGAAAAAATCAAAGCGTCATCTTCAGATTTATTACTTGCCACATTTGCTTCCTTATTGCCTTCTTGTTTGTCTCCTTTATTTTTCTAAGACCAGCAATCTTTCTTCAGATGACCTAGTTTCCCATAGTACCAGCAATCCTCCTGTCCTCTGATTTGGGATCTTTTGTCCTCTGATTTTCCTCGTGACTTCCCATGACTTCCAAAACCTTTTCCTCTCTCCTTTGATCTACCCCTGCTTTCTGCATTCAAAACACTGCCTGATGTGGATCCACCTGAGCTTTTCTTACGAATTTTCTCACTCAGAATAACACCAACAACATCATCAAATTTCAGGGTATTTGAACCAGAAACAGAGTTACTAACTGCCATTACCAAACTATCCCAGCTTTCAGGCAATGAACATAATATCAAGAGAGCTCTAACTTCTTCATCAAATTTTACATTTATAGAAGTCAATTGACTGACAATCATATTAAATTTATTTAAATGATCTATCACAGATCCACCTTCAACCATTTTCAAATTAAACAAACGCTTCATGAGAAATACCTTATTTGAGGCTGAGGGTTTTTCATACAATTTAGCCAAAGCTTTCATCAGACCATCTGTTGTCTTCGCTTCCATTATATTTGAATGCCACCGACGATGCCAGGCACAACCAAATGGTTCCCAGTGCCTTTCTGTCAAGAAGATTCCAATCCTCATCAGACATTGTTGCCGGTTTCTTGGCTACTCCTTCCAACGGCCTCCATAAATCATTTTGATAGAGGTAATCCTCCATCTGCATCTTCCATAACTGATAGTTTTGCCCATTGAATTTATCGACCTTCAATTTACCCTCATCCGCAATTGCTCCCACTCAACTGTGAGACTTTCCTGCAGATGATAATCGAACACAACCCGCTCTGATACCACTTGTTAGGGTTAGCTGGCAGAAGATATCAATTAAATGCAAATAAAGATTAAACAAAGAAATGGAAATACACAGAATTAATAACAGCGAGAGACAAGTTTTAACGTGGTTCACCCAAACTCGGGCTACATCCACCAAACAGAGAGTCCAATATTATTATCTAGTAAATCAAACCGATTACAATCAGCAATCCCTGCAACTCAATACCGCTACAAAATGCTACAATACAATATATATCAAAACCCTTAACCCTTAGCCGCTTTTATCAAGCTTTTTGTCGGTTACAAAAATAGGGTTTTCTTATGTCGATCAATGAAAAAAAAATAACTCTCGGTGCCTTTATAAAATAATAAAAAACTGTGTGAGGTTTTGGAGCGCTGCTCCCGAGCCCCCGCGAGGGCACTGCCCCTCGACCCCGCCCTGTATCGCGACATGGACCCCGCCAGGGGCGCTGCCCCCAAACCCCGTAGGAATTTGGGGGGAAACCTCGCCGATAAAAGTGGGGAAAATGTAACCTCCGAGTCTGATTAGGCTCCATATAACAACATAACATGGGTCTTGTAGGGGACTAATAGACAAACACACATACACATAGGATGGCACAAGGACATACATAAATAAAAAAAATCTAGTAAAAGATAAATACTAAATGAAAACACACATATATATAATCACCAACCAAAATACTACTTCTGAAAAATTATGTAATCAAATTAATAAATAAATATGTATTATTTATGTAATAGTAAAAAAAACATTTGGTGCAGGTGCACCTAACCCACAATGGCCCCCATGAGGCATTTAATTGTTTTATGTTTATTTTTCTATTTTCAATAAGGTCCTCAATGACCCTTCAATGTAATAAGGTCTGTTTGACCAATGCTTACTATTTTTAGGTTGCTAGTTAAGAGTTTGTTAGTCAATTAGATCTCCCAGCCGATTGGAAGTGTCTCCCAGCCGCTGGGAACCAAGTCTGTACTACTGAGGGTAAGTAGATAAATACCCCCCAGATGATCAAATGAAGAGAGTAGAGTACAGTAGGGTGGTCAGTTGTAGTTCAATTCAGTTGTGAAGTTGTAGACAGAGCACCTATAAACATTTCTAAAAAAATCCATATAAGATCCTGTTGTATTATTTTCTGGGTATTGAATTTATCGTTTTGCTAAGGTCGGATGGATTCGTTTATCCATTCCACCGGTTGATTCTCTGAATCGGTGGAATGGTTGTATATATTAGTTTAGGGTTTTGTTTTGTTTTTCTATTTGTCTGTGTTAACACTTGTAGGATCAGGCAAGGAATGCATTAAAGAATTCTAGCATGGTTGTGTGCTAAATTGTCAAAGTGCAGAGAGCTGCATGTTGGAAGAAGGAACAGTTTGAAGCAATCGCTATGCAAAAAGTGGATCAAAATAGCGAAAATTCGCGTGGGTTGGAGAGACATACAAATTGTGTGTATATCGCTTTTGTATGAAGGATATATAATCCGTGAGTATATCGCTATTGTATGTTGTGAGTATATTGCTTTTGGTCCATCGCTGTTGTATCGAAGATATACAAGTCTATCGCAAATACAAGGGAGCGAGAAAGTCCAAGATTCCCAGTCGGCATACAAAGAAGCCAAGATTCGGTCAAATGCATATTTGAAAATGCATGTTGGAAATATAAAAGGTTGAACATACAATTCCTGTATATACTGCAAATGTATGTCGGATATAATTTATGTGTATCTCGCAGTTGTAAATCTGTGAGTATCTGTCAATTGCATCTGGCAGATTGTATGTGATGAGTGTACATCGCAAATGTACATCGGGTTATATAGTTTATGAGTATATGTCTTTTGTATGTCGAAGACAGTTTGTGTATATACTACAGTTGTATGGGTGAGATAGTTTTCTGTGTATCTGTCAGTTGCATTTTGTGGTTGTATGTGGTGAAGATACAACAAATGATGCAAAGGGTGACTGGCCGAGGTGGTAGCCAAAATGTATGTTGAAAGGGTTTTTGTCTACGGATACAAGAGTTGACCGGCAGTCGTAGGTAAGGGCACCGGAAGAACAGGTTAAGATTTGTATGTATGTCGTGAATGTGCAACACGCAAGTATCGGTCGGCTAGAGGATAGCGATCGGCAAAAGAGACACAGGCTTCACCGATGGAAGGGAGTCTAAGCGATGAGGTTTTGGCATTGGCGTGAGGTGGTTGGTCAGAGCGACAGTAGGTGAAGCAGCTGATATAGAAGGTGGTGCCGATGGTCAACAAGTCAACGGTTCCCATTGGTATGATCACAGCGGTTGGAACAAAGAGAATAGGTGGCGTCGATAGAATAGTGTGCTGCCGATAGGCAAGTAAAGAGGAGGGTTCATAAAATGAAGTTTGTAAGCATGTTAAGAAATGCATAGACATACATTTGCAATTGTATGTTAGGGTTTGAGTGGTGGATGCTCTGCATCAACATTGATCTTACAAAATTATTTACAATCACATTGGTAAAATCTTAAATTAAAATGACTAAACAAAACTAAGAAATTAGGTAGACGATGCAGTCATCAAATCCTAAATTAAAATAACTAAACAAAGCTAAGAAACCTTATAAAACAACTTTAGACTCGTAAAAAAGAATTGACTAAACAAAGGCATAAACAAAAGTGCTGGGTATATAATTTTTACTCACTAGAATTAAGATTCTTTTAGACGAGATAATCCAATAAGAGCATAAAACTAGTTGAAAAACACTAAATATAAAAAATAAAAGAGAAAATGACTGCGAGGAAAGATTAATTGCCTACCCTACAATCCATGTCACCAGTCTCAAAGGCAATAGAGACAGTCTGTGGATCTATTAAGGAATGATTGAGGTACCATGCAATCACTCAACTGAACAAAGTGATCAATCCAAAATTAACATAACACATCCACTTTTTACTTTTAAACCAACTTAAAAAGTCTCTGTCAAAAGGCTTTTGGTCTACTAGTGAAGTTGAAAGGTTCTGAATGAGCCCACCAGGAATCAAGTCTCGCTAAGTGCAAGGTCCCTGACACCTCCTGACACCATAAGGGATGAGGCTGGGATCATACCCCTGACGAATTTGGCGGAATGGATACCTCTCAATCCTTGATTCTCAACCGAAGAGGTTCAACCTAAACTCATGCTCCCGTATGGCGATCATCCTGTCACATATACTATGAAAACTGCAAATATTCTCTTCAAATTTGCCACCGCACTAATACTTGAATTAGAGGTGACTGTCCACTTACTCAAAAGAATGGACAAAACTATCCAGAGGAAGCTGATGTTTTTGTCAGTTTACTTATGCTGTGAAGTTGGCAAGCTTTTGAGCTCATCTTGGTTATACCAGTCCTTATCTACTTCCACTTGTCCTCTTTTCTAATGATTTATTTTTATTCTGAATATTTTTGTTTTCATGGTGTGTCTTGTTCATTTTGGGCTAAACATTACACAAATTCCTCATATTACTACCATAAGAACTGATAAAAAAGAGTGGCCCTTCGCTTTACTCATGACATAATTTGTAGGGGCATCATTCATTCAATCCCTCTCATTCCCTGTCATTTTTTTGTTTTTAAAATTTCCTATCATAATTGTTTAGGATAATTGGTTTGTCTCCTTCGAGAAGATAAGATTCATAATTTTATTGAGTAAAAATTATATACTCTGTTGTTTAGATTAATATGGGTTTTTTTTAATTTGTTTAGCAAATTGCTTGGATGACTGTACAGTTATTGAATGAGATAAGACTGCCCTTATTTCCATTTTTGGATTTCATGTGACCATAACGCAATTGTAAATATCTTCTGTCTTATATACCATTATAGATTTGATTGATTTATTTTATATTTTTTAATTATTTATTAATTTAATTATGTATTTTATGTAAATCAATTTTCAATTTTATAATTATGATGATGTTTATCAATTTATAATTATGGATAGGATAATATGATTAAGTTTATTGATTTATGTTCATCATTTTTAATTTTAAGGTTTCTATTGTTGAAAATGTTTCTATACTTTTATCTAGAATTCAAAAATATTCATATAAATTGTAAAAGCACTTTTTGATGTACACATAAGGATTGATTAAGAATTTTATTATTGTATTGAGAATGATTGAGTTTTTACATACAATAGAGAAGGTTATTTTGCTGAACTTTTTACCTAAAAGAGTTTTCTAATATTGTTTCAAATTTTGTATGCAATATGTTTATAAAGCTTCTTTTCTACATCCACTTATTGTATTTTCAATTTTATTTGAGAGAAGTGTATCTTCTAGATGCTTCATAAATTTAACTATTTTTCAAAGTTAATCATGATTGTTGGGTAATAATGAGAATTTTATCATACTATATTATGGTCAACTTATATTTATATAATATTATAAAGAAGAAAAGTGTATATTTCATTCTTTTCTCTACTAGTTTAACATTCACTTTGGCTTTGTCTTTAGATATGTTGTTCTAGTGTTCAATTCAACCAATTTTTGTGCATAAGTTGACAAAACCTAATAAATCCATTGACATTTGGCCATTTTAGTCCTACTAGTCTAGACTCATTCTAATCCAGATCAGTTTCCCTATTCTACACTTGATTGCAAATGTAATTCTATGACTCCCTAGACAAAATTGCACTCATGATCAAGTTCCCTTAGTCCAAGCTCACCTTTTACTCATCACAAATGGACTCTTCTACCAAGTTGGATTGCTATTTTTAGCTTTCATGCCAAATTATTTGAATTTGAAACCTGGGATGTCCTATTTAAAGATAAGTCCTAAGACATTAGAACGTCATCTTAGAATCTATAGCCAAGATCATCAGGTCATCTTGAGAGCATATATTTGAAATCAAATTTAGAACAAACTAAATTGCATCAACATTTTGACAATAGTTGCTACACTTTAGGCATATTGCAATTGCATGTCCTTTGTGCCTTCAAATCTTATGAAAACAACAAAGAGTTTTGACTAAGGATTAAGAAATTTCTATACTTCAATCCTTGCAAATAGAACCCCCAAAGGTGTTAATGGTGTTCATTAACATCACATCAACCCAAAATCAAATATCATCACTAAGTGGACAAGATTTGAAGGTGCATGATAACAAAACACATAATCACATTAGGGAAGATTGAATCATGCCAAAGTAAAACATAATCACGTGTACTCATATTTGGCTATAGAGCATACATGAAAGGAAGATCAACTATAGGGTTTCCAACCCAAATGTGATAGTAGGATTCCATATCCTATCGTTGAACACTTATAAACAATCAAATCAACCATAATAAAAAATGACATTATCTAAGAGCTAAGTGCCTTCTACTTTCTATTTAATTTTAACAATCACAACCCATTGACTATTTAGGTTTGATTATTACATTGTTTTCTTATCATTTATTAGATCGAGATTAATCTATGTTTCTTTTAGGGTGTGCTTAGTTTCCTACATTTTAGTGAACCCAATTGTCAAACCCCTCTAGTGTAACCCTAGGGTTTTGAGCCTTCTTTTCATTTCCAATTTTTTGTTTGCATTGCTTCTTTTACTTTTCTCCATCGTTGATCTTATATGACAAAACATTAACCAAGCTCCCATCTTCCACTTAGGCGAAGTCCTAAATTTAATCCTACAATGGCCGTGATCAAAATGAAGCTCGTATAGTTGAAAATTCAAATACATCAATTTATTTGAATGACGACGATTCTTTTGACCATGAAGCTTCTTAGCACCACCTATCTTTAGATATTCAAGAATGAAGTTATTGAAGAGGATGAGTGTAACTGGGACAAAACTACACAGCACAAGGACAAAATCACGCAAGGAGGACTAAACCATGAGTGAGGATATGTCCAAAGCAAA
Organism: Cunninghamia lanceolata; assembly: GCA_027924645.1. Taxonomy (NCBI): domain Eukaryota; kingdom Viridiplantae; phylum Streptophyta; class Pinopsida; order Cupressales; family Cupressaceae; genus Cunninghamia; species Cunninghamia lanceolata. Next base: position 15,921,731 of record BSBN01000553.1, on the reverse strand, counting down.
AAGGACATTTTGGATAGATCTACAACAATTCATACAATGTTGAATCTTGATCGTTGATCACATTCCATATCAAAAAGCAACTATTGATTACACAAAAGTAATAAACAAAACTAAGCACATCCTAACCCTCTCTTTATCATGTACATTTCTTAGTCTCAATTCTTAATTTGGATCTTATTAGTATTTATTGTTTTATATCAATTAATTAAACACTATATTACAAACGGGTGTGTTTATTTTCTCTACAATCAATAGCTAGTAATCTAAATCCTACTTGCTAAGCCCGACTAGTGTGGTTGAGGGTGTGTTACATCATCCACCAAGGTGCAATTGGCTCGAGTTTAATAACTGAATGACTTTGACGAAGTGAATCTGATGAAGGGGGTAAATCACAAAACATAAAACAACAGAAATTGGACACAGAAAATAGAATTTTCTTTTATTGATTTGGATAACTCATTACATTACAAAAGCTCAATTACAATCAGAGGAATCAATCCTCCATAGGCTGCATCACACTATAGCTACACATCCCCAGGCTCTAGAATCTTCCGCCTTCTGTAACCCCTAAATCAGCTAAGGTTTCTATTTTCCCCCTATTCTTGACTCTACACTTTCCCTCTTAACTCTACTATTGCCCAGGGTTTCCAAAAATGGTTATTAATTGTTTTTTTGGCGGCCAACAACCTAATTTCAAAATTTGCATCTCCCTCCAAAAATAGGTCAACTTCCGAGAGCCATAACTTTTAATCCGGATGTCCAATTGACGAACCGTTTTATGCGTCGGAAAGCTCGCAGAGTGCTCTACGTGCTAAAAACAATTTTGTCGGTTCTGGCCATTTTCGGGCCCATATGGGGCCATTTACTGCCTCAAACCTGAGTTTGAATAATTTTCAGACATTTTTCAAGAAACGGAAACTTTAATATCTTTCAGCTCGCAAATGATCTTTACGTGATTCCTTCGCCAAATGTCTTATTTTTCAGTTACAAAGCTTCCTATAAATTTTCACTTCATTCCGTGCCCAAATGCAAACTTTCTAAAAATAGCAGGGTGTTATTTTTAACAGTTTAGAAAAACTGAAAGTTCTACATCATTATTCAGGGGATTATGGAACTAGAAACACTAATTATGGAAAGAAATGAAAACAACTGCAATGATTTTGAATTAACTTCTTTTTGGATAATGCAAGATTGCCCTTACACCACTCGCTGCTCCTGCATCAGAATCCCCTTGCTCATGATAACTTCACTAAAAGATGCATTGGATGATTTTGACAAAGTGGTATCTTAATTGAAGAAGGCTTTGAATAACTTTGACAGAGCAAGCCTTGCTCATAATAACTTAGGTAAAGGAGGAGTGGACCCCTACTTATAATAAGTTAACTAAAAAAACCTATGAAACAAATGTACACTTACTCAGCGTCTTACACTCTACCTAAGGACAAATATGTCCGTATCTATGTAACCATTAAAAAAATCCACTTGCTAATGATAAGAACTACAGTTTTCCAAAATGTGGGCCCCATTTCCCAAAAGTGTATTGACTGATGTGTTTAGGCAATGGTGCCATGGGCGAAATAATATGGTGTAATGATAGAGTAAGAATGACTTAAGCATGTGGACATTAAGGCTCAACTGAAAAAGACAAACCTCAGTGACAAGTCACCATCCCGATAATGAGCTAAGTTGACAGGTGTACCTAAACCAAAAACGGCATCGAGGCGCGGCATCCAAAAGTAGATAAGTTGACAGATATTTAACGCATTCACCGACTTCTCTCTGATTTTGTTAGCCCACGGTCACCAGCAATTGTCAAAAAAAGTTGTCTGAAGGAGCTCAAATTTCCTTTTTGGGGGTTTACGGTGGACATGCACTCCAAGCTCTCTGGAATGACCCCAAATTTCTTGGAATGAATCTGCACCTTACACAGTTTGGGAATTTTAGCTCCTTCAGTGAGCGCCATGTCCAACTGCCCTGATTTGAAGGTAAGTGCGAATTTGAAAAAGAATGTTCGCCTGTGCTGGAATATGCCCAATATTGATGCTTCTGGTCGTATGCATTTTGGTGCTGTATGGTCAGGGTGCTGCATATTTTTAATTTTTTTTTTTCTTGTCGTGGATAACCTACATTTTTCTTACACTGTGCCTGAGCAACTTGTGAGAATCTATAAATACATCTGATGCATGTATATCCTATTATGCCCAAGCTTTTTTGGTTAATGAGAAAGAAAAGAAGAGATTTAAGGAATTCAACCATGGCATACCATTGTGCTTCAGGAAGGCAGTGTGTGTGGTCGGTTGAGAAGTATCTGAGGGAGTGTGTGTGTGGAGAAAGAGATTATTTGTCTGTTGGTTTTGGGCTCATCAGTTTGTTCAGCTGGGCAGTTGCAGAAGTGCCTCAGATTATAACCAACTTAAAGAATGGATCAACAGAGGGTGTCTCTCTGGGCTTTCTTGTGACATGGGTTGTAGGGTAAGAATCAATCGATCCCTTTCATTCTCATAGATTTTTTTTAAATCCTATTCAATAGTGATTGATGATGGTAGTGCTTGAAGTATATTGGTTTAGCTGTTCCATTAGATAAGATTCTTCATCTCATTTATTCAAGGTGGTCGTTTTTAACTTATTACACAAGATTTTATCTTCCATAGATATTTATGGATATTTTCAATTTCAATTTCAATACAATTTCTCTCAATCTTATTATCTTTTGTAGATATTTATGGATATTTTCAATTTCACTTTCAATACAATTTCTGTCTAATATAATTTTCAATTAACCATATTTCAGGGACCTATTCAATCTTATTGGATGTTGGCTGGAGCCAGCAACTGTAAGTCTTTCCTGGCCCTGTACCTACTAGATTGATGATTATTGTTATTGTTATTAATTATGGGTTTTTAAAAGATAATTATTATTCCATAGATTAGACTTTCAGTTGCTATGGCTATATTAGTTCGATTGTTTATCTTTTTTATGAGAAACTGTAACAGAAACATCCAAATAGTAAGGTAGCATCTTTACAAAACTTTATTGAAAAATTTGAGGTAAATGTGAAAAATACGATAAATTACATATTAAAAATAATCATTTAAATATAAATGTATGTACAGTTCTAAGATAATATCGATAAAATATTGAGAAAAATATAAACAGGAGACAAATTATTATATTTTATTCAACAAAGAAGTTACAATTTTATAGTAAGAGACAAGCTCAACAACTTCCTATAAATCTCGAGTCAAACATGACACCTAGAATTGCTTGACAACAAACTTAGCTAACAATGATACATCTACAACATCTAATTGACAGCACAAAAGTAAACTGACAGCACTTACACTCTTCGGTTATTCATTATTCTCTAATAAATATGTGATTATTGATTGACAGATATTATTGACCATAATATCTGCAAACACTAAAATTCAAAAGACCCACAATGTGCTGGTGGTTTTTGAGATTAAACTTCATCTAATTTAACAGTCAAAAGTTAATTTTAACCAATAAAAATAGGACAAATATCTACCATTTTTTTGGTGTGGATGAGGTGTAAAATTACAGACTGTTTGACCATTAAACCTAATGATGTTTAAGTAGAATAGTTCTTCAGTGCTCAAATCTATATATTGGATGGATGACAAACATCAAGCAGGCCTAGGCCAGACGCTGCTCAGTTTTAAATTTATCAAAATTAACTTGGAGTAGTTGAAAAAATCAACATTTTATAGATTACAAATCTTAGATTATATTGCAGCAGCCTATTCTCTACTAGATTTTTTTAATGTCCTTCAGGTTTTCTACATGATTTTTCTGTTTTGGTTGAGGATACAAAATATCAAGAAAGTAAAGGGAAACTAATAATTTTATTAGTTGGGCATCTGCTAACGAGGATGGATGGATTGGTGGTGCATCTGCTTGTGGTGCTGGTGTTGGTGGTGGTGGTTTCGGGTCAGCGTAGTCCATCTTTGTTTTCTCTGCTTTGGTTTTTTGTTTTCTTTGGTTTGTTAGTGTTCGGCTTCTGGCTCTGGCCTTTTGTAATTTTGCTGCTTTTGCCATGTTTGGGCTTAGCAGGTTTATTTATATAGTTTTCATATATTGAACTGTAGTTATTTTTGCTTTTCGGGTGGGGGCCCTATAGAACCCCTGGATATCAATAAAGAAGCAGTTTTATTAATTTTAAACTGTTTGCCTTTAAATTACTTTGGTCTATGTGCAGAAAAGTTTTTAGTAGTCTTTTGGTGTTTCTATCTCCCTACTACTCTTTTGATTGATAGCTTTGTACTTTATTAATCCTAAGTTATTTTGTTCTTGATTTGTCATTACATATGTATAATGTTTTATTGGTTCTGCTATTCTTCCAAAATCAAGTGCTACTGCTTACTAGTAAGTGAACATCAAGCGCGGCCATCAGAGTGGTGATTTTTTTAGGAATGTTGTATGATAATAGTTCATATGTTTGTCTCAAAACTAATTAAAATATATTAATGTCAGTGATATTTGTAAAACGTCCCTGAAGTTTGGGTTTTTTTATGTATAAAATTGTAGTTTTCTGAAAGGAATCTGGATGTACATCTCAAAACTATTGTCTATATCTCCCTAACATTATTTATTTCTCTGACTCTGCAGCTAGCAACACAATTCTATACAGCACTGGTAAACACGGTTTCCACCATTTCAAAGAAAACAAAAATTATATAGGCCAAAGCATTCTGGGGGAATCAAGACCCAAATATATTTTATATCTTCCCATTCCTAATTTTATCTGTTATTATGTGCTGCAGCTGTATACAATTACCACAATAGTCTTAGTTTGCCAGATCATATATTATGATCACATCTCCAACTGGTGGAAAGTGAGGAAAGCAAAATCTCAATCTAAGGTTGTGATTTTGCTTGAATTGTTCCATTTTTACACTGTATCGTTGTATAGATATTCACATATGTTGTAGTATAGTAGATTTTTAAGTGAAAGATGATGTAATTTTTACTTGTTAAACATCAAATTCAACCTAAGCAAATCTCGAAATGTGAGCAAAATGATCATAAAAAGACAGAGCCTGTGAAGGTGTTGTTGTGACCAAATCACACATCACCCCATTGGACTGGGGACCCCCTCTCATTTGGAAATCCAATGCCTCGCATAAAGTTTTGATGATGTCTTATGATGAAATTTGGCGCCTTTCTGGAGGGGTATTGAAACAATCAAGTACACGCGCCTTGAGGTCAGATGGATGAGGTCTAGTCCACCTTGTTTGAGCGCCCTGAGTTGAGGGTAAGAAACATGTGCGCCTTGAAGGTAAGTGGTTCAGGGGCATTGTTTCTAGGTAAGTCTTTGAGCGCCTTGTGGAGGACATTCTAAAGTTTCCATCTAGGTGAGCGCCTTCATTTAAATGCGCCTTTGACATGGAGTATGAACCTAGAAGTTTGAGTGCCTATGATGATGATCTCCTTCAACCTATTCTAGCGCACTTCATAGTAATTGGAAGATAGATAAAGAAATGAGTAAAGTGTGTTAGGCGCCATTTGCCTTCAAAGTGGTTTTGTTTTAGCGCCTTGAAGGTTGAAGGCATTGTTTCTAGAGGATTTCAAGGGAATTGGTGCCTGGATGAAGTCTTTGAGTGCCTAGAAGAAGATGATGAGCACCCTAGACATGTTTTAGCACCTTCATTAAAAACTCCAAGAAGCTGAGCGCCTTGTATGTGTCAACGCCTTCCATGTGTGAGTTCAGTATGAATGCCTTGAGGAGTATTGAGTGCCTTAAAAGTGTTGAGGTCAATGACATATGGACACCTAGTGTTGATCAAAGACTCCTGTGCCTTGACAAAGATGGAGGCCTACCCAATTGCGCCTAGAAATGAGCATCATCAAAAGGATTGAATGGCGCCCAAGGTAATATCGTCCCTGTCACGTTAATCACTGAACAACGCCTCAAGCCATATAGGCGCAATAACAAGCCTTGACAACCACCTAAGGCGCTTAGATAGAGATAAAGCGAGAGATGATTGTTAGGACCAATAAGAGCGCCCTATGGATTGAATGAAGATCTCATTTGCGCCTCAAGATGAATTGAAGGCATTTTGCGCCTTAGATGGTTGAGAAAGTGACTTGAGCGCCAAGATTTGGAGGTGTGAACATTGATCCTTGATGTGGATTTGAGAAGACCACCATTAACGCTCAGAGGTAAGAAGGATTCCTTGAGCTCCAAAAGAGTGCCTTTGATGAAAGTAAGCACCCTATACTTGTTTTGAGTGTCTTGAAGAATGTTTGGGCACCTGGTGGATAAGATTGGAATCACTCTAAGAGAGCGCCCGGAGGGAAATGGTAGATGGAGCGCTTTGGTGTATTGGCGTCCTAAAGTCGATGAGCGCCTAGGGGATTATTTAGCACTCTTTGGATGGAAAACTCAAGTATAGCACCTTGGACATGTTGGAGCACCTAAAGTATGATGAAGTTGGTACCTTGGATCTAGAACATTTAAGATCATCTCCATTTGCACCTAGGGAGTGGGAGTATATGAAGTATATGAAGTGTTGAAGTGATGACATTCCAAGATCATGATGATTTGCGCCCTGGAGAGACATGATGCCTAGCAACTTTGGATCCAATGCCTTTAGCTTTGTAATATGGCCCCAAAGGTGAAGATATGCGCCTAGGACAATGTTTCAAAGGGATATGCGCCTTAGTGAAGACTGGAAGCGCCCAAAGTCAAAAGACTTAAAACCTTGAAAACTTGCATTGGATGATGAGCGCCTTGATGTTTGAGAAGATATTTGTACCCTGGAGAGATGTGCGCCCAAGGTGGGGGTATTGTTTCTAGCGCCCACTAAAGGAAGGAAACGATAAAATAAGTTGGAAATCATTTGCTCTGGTGCCTTGAAGAGTAAGGACAAGTGTTTTGAGTGCTTAGGGATTTGAGAGGACCACAATTAGCGTGCAAAGGTGAGAAGAGCACCTTGAGGATGGAACAGGTTTGATTAGGTGCCTAACCTTCAAGGGTAGGCATGAAACCAGGTTAATGGAATGTGTTGAAGAAGGTGTAGGTGCCCATTGCTATTGAAGTTGGCTCATTTGAGTTACTACTCTCACCAATGTGCGCCTAGAAGAAGGTTTGAGTGCCTTGATGTGGAGCACCTTGGCAATTGAATGAGAATGAGTTTGAACACTTAGTAAGTGAACCTACTCACTCTAGCGCCCTTCATGGAGGAACCTACTCACTCTAGCACCCTTCATGGAGGAACCACTTGTAGTTTGTGGCATGCAAATTGCAGTGCATGGTTAGTCTGAACAACATTTGAACTTCAATTTGATCTTTATGTTTGTTGAATCCTTCATGAGCATAACTGATTTAAACATCTTGTACACCCTAGAAGATTGCATCAATCTTGTGTAGTTGTCTATCTTGGCGAAGCGAGATCTGGTTTGATTTCACTTGAGCAATAATCATCCTTGCATCTAGGATTAGATTAGCATCACTAAACCTTACATCTTTTGTCCTTTTTTTTTATCCATTCAGTTAGAATTAGAACCAAGAATATTATTGCCAAATCATACGCCATAAGTTATAGTACTTAGATTCTCCAGTGTTCGTCTCCGTAATCATTGAATCAACAGCTTATCTGAACAATTGCGTAAGTCCCTTTGTGTTTAACCGCAAAATCATACTTAGTCACTGAGCTATCTCTTACAAAATCATCATAAAGGAACCTTGGAGTTATCTTGTTTGATCACTTCATTCAGCATTCAAGAGGCTTTGCTCAAGAGGGAGTTAGATACTTAGTATTTCACTCTAATTGTTGACTTGTCCAAAAACAAACATCAACATTTTTGGCGCTAGAAGGAGGGCCGTTTAACAAGTTGTTTCAGATTAAGGAAGAAGGAAGAACATCCTGGAGCGAATTGGTTCTTTCTCGCCAGAAAGGCACCGGAGAATTCTGAGATCTACACCAGGAGCATCCAAGGAGTTCATCGAGTTGGGGTTCCCTTCCAAGATGAAGAAAGGAAAGAAGGGCGTGCACTTCATCAGGTCAAGGATCTCCGAGTGGAAGTGATATTTCAAACTTATTTCAGGCTCCACCTCCACATAATCAAAGACAAGGAATTGCTCAACCAAGTACTACACAAACTCCACTTCAGTCAAGAGCTGCTCAAACAAGTCTAGGACAACAACCCAACGTTCCAATGGCAGCACCAGCTTGGCCTCTGGGAAATGTCTCGCCCCTGGGGACTTTTACAAACTACCATGAAATGCCCAAGAACCCAGAACACTTCTGCTCAAAATTCCATGTCAATGATCCAAATAGGACAGCTGAAGAACACATTAAGATCTTTGAAGGCATTCTGATAAATCGTAGGATCACGCACCAGGATGTAGCATGCCAGCTATTTCCATACTCTCTCGAAGGAGATGCTACCTTTTGGTATGTTAACCTACCAGCAGGATCTATCACTACTTGGGAACAAATGAAAGATGCTTTCTTGGATAAGTTCAAAATTCCCATTACTCTGGTAGAACTCTATAAGCAGTTCATTGAAGTAAGGAGGCAGGAACATGAGCCTATCACTTCTTTTAATCACAGGTTTCACAAAGCATATTCCCGATTGCAAGCTCCATACGACATCAATGAAGCAATGGCCAAGGAGATTTATTATGCCGCTTTAGATCACCTTACTTCCATGTTTGTGAAAAGTGTAATGGCCCTGCCTACCAATTTGACAGGAGCATATGTTGAAGCCGTCAAGGTAAACATTGATTTGGTTATGAACACTCATGGGCCACTCAATCACCTGGGACATGTGGCAATGCCAAACCAGATCCAGGGGATCAATCAAGCACTGGCTCAACATACGCCAGTAATGAATCCGATACCTGCTCTTGCTCCCGCTAGTCAGTTGGTTCTGCATCCAAGGGCACCAATTTCACAAGTTGCACCTAAAAAGCTAGTGTATCTACAAGGATCGTCGTCTTCCGCAAAGACTCAGGAGGAGAAAGATGAGATGAAAGAGCTGATTGATCAGGTGAAGAAGTTGTCTACTGAAGTTACACATTTGAGAAATCAGAATAATTATCTGCAGAGGAATTTCCAAGGCAATCAGGGTGGTAATCAAGGATATAATCCAGGATATAATGAGGGATACAATCAAGGCTTCAAAGGAAACAATCAAGGTTTTCAATGGCAGAATAGAACCTGGAACATTACACCTAACAATGGAACTGTACCTTCACCACTTGATAATCCGCCGGCTTCTAATCCAAAACCAGCAGACAAAGTTTTCTTAGCAGAAGCTGCCTTATCCACTTGGTGCAGATTGCATAACACTAATCAACATTCAGAACTTCAATGTCCTAAATTTAAGATAGTTGCTGACATCTTCCAACAAGAGATGCATGGTACACATGTACCAGAAAACACTCCCGTTACTGGGTATGAGATTGTGCCCACTCCAAGGTATGATCAGGCCTTAATCATTGAGGATTTTACTTTTCCACCCATGATGGAGTATGATATGTCAGAATATAATGGAAGGTTCCCTTCAGCTTCTGCAAATGGGCCTGTTGATGATACATACTATCCTCCTCCATTCGAGGGTAATTTCCAAACTCAAGAAGCAGATGAAGTTCAGGCTTTTCAGCAATCCACAGGTAATGCTTCGCAAAGGGTCTATCAACGAAATTACCGAGCCCAAGATCCTGTTACTACATCAACTCCTCCTAATAACTTGCAAACTCTGCCAAACCCTAATGCAAGTAATAATCCAAGTTATCCAAGGGATTCACCAGAGTACAGATAGCGTAACCCAGGTCAAAAAGTTGTTCCAGCACAAGATGCTCAGCAACAGAATGTTTCCTCAAGAATTGATCCAATCAGAAAGGAAATTCCCAAAGATGATTTGAAGAGGTTGAGTCAATGTGTTGTAGAGGAACTCAAGAAAATCAAGCTTAGCCTACCACTGACGGAATTGATCCGAGTACCTGAGATAAAGGAAGCCTTTCTGAGAAGTGTTGATGATACCATCGCAAAGGGTGGAAATCAAAATGTGCAAACTCCCACAGGATCATCAAGTCCATCCACTTCAAGTGCACAAAGAACAAGTGTGGGTCAGAATATGAATCCAACCCAAATAAGGCCACCTCACCTACAAGGTCAAACAAATGTTGTTTTCATTGCACAGGATTCATCCAGTATGGCAAATAACAAGCCAGTTGAAATAAAGGAAGAACCTGCAGGAAGTAATGATGCCCCGAAGATTCAAAATTCACAAGCCAATCTAGATCTAGCTAATGATTGGTATAGTGCTCCTAAGAAGAAATCAGTAGTTTTTTACCAAGGAATGAACAACCCCCATTCTTGCTATCAGTCAGAATGTTTGGTAAGCTGTTGCATAATTGCTTAATGGATTCAGGATCCTCAAGCAATGTGATGCCGTTAGGTGTCTGTAAGAAACTTGGTCTCATCCCGAAACAGACATCCAAGAAAGTTACCCAGTTGGATAAGACCGAGGTTCCAGTTATTGGAGAATTACACAATATTCATATGCAGTTGGCAGCTGACCCCAGGATTCAACATTACATTGACATTTCAGTGGTAGACATACCTGAAGGGTACGGGATGCTACTAAGTAGAGATTGGCTGAACAAGCTCAATGGGTACATTTCCACCGACTTCTCGCACATGTGGCTGTCATGGAAAGGATTGCCGAATCAGATCAGAATAGATAGTACCCCGCGTCTGAAATTGATGATCACTAAATATGGCGAAGATAATGAGATCCTTTTTGTAGAAATAGATTTGGGGGTTTATAAGCCTAAACCTAAAGTTGAAGAAGTCTTAATGTTGCATAATCCAACAGAGGCCATTATAGAAAGTGATCATGGCACATCATCAGATGAAGAAGGGGAAGGCATGTTTGAAAACTTCCAAAACTTTGTGATGAAGCATGTAAGGCAAGGTGTGGAATTAGGAAGCCATGCATCTGTTCATGATTTATTATTGCCTAATTGATGCAGGATACACAATGCTTTTCATTCTGAGTTCTCCTGTGCTATGTGCGTAGTAACCCTAGAACAAGTCCAGAAAAGGATTCCAGAGGCTATGGGCTTGGAATTTCCAAGTATGATGAAATTAAAAGAACCTATCCAAAATACTGTCTTTACAGATGAAGCAAGCACCTCGGCATCAGTGACAAAAAACACCTAGGTTGAACCTGCAAAAGCAAATGAAGATATCAATGAGTCAAATCCAAGAGATAATCAAGTATGGACTTTAAGATTTGATGGATCAAAATCCAAACAAGGATCCGGAGCTAGTTTTGAACTGATTAGTCCAATGGGAGAAGCTTACTTGTTAGCTTTAAGATTGCAGTTTCCGTGCACCAATAACGTTGCCGAATATGAAGCTCTAGTGCATGGATTGCTCCTGGCTATCAAGAAGAAAGTTAAGATTCTGCATGTGTTTGGCGATTCAGAGATAGTTGTCAGGCAAGTCAGGAAACAATATGTGTGCCATGATAAGAGGTTAAAGAAATACAGAAACTAGGTATGGGATCTTATAGAGGACTTAGATGCATTCAACATCAAGTTGATATACAGGTCAACAAACCAAGTAGCTAATGCACTAGCACAAGCCACAAGTTCTCTTGAGCCATTAGCTATGGAGGGGTTAAAAAAGTTTACAGTCAAACTGACATCAGTTCCATTAGTACCAGATAATATCACAAACTTTCAAGTGTTTGATGATGACAGACATATACTAGACTTCTTGACTAATTCAGGTATTTTCACTACCCAGGTCATTGATGAGAGTGAAGTTGAAGCTGAGTTTGATCCGGATGGGATCATGAATCTAAAGGACAACACCATCCCAAAGGGTATGATTGAGTTAGAGAGACTCTTCGATTCAGACAAGTTAGGCACTCCTCCCTACCGCAGGGAAGACAGAAATAAGTGTGAAGCAGTCAATCTCGGGACAAATGAAGAGGTAAAAAATGTTTTTATAGGGAAAGTTTGTACACCAGAAGAAAGAGAAAATATTCTCAATAGCATGAGAGAGTTTCACGATGTTATCGCTTGGGGGTATGATGATTTGAAGACATACGACACATCCATTATCACGCATACCATTCCTCTCAAAGCCGAGAGCAGACCATTCCGACAAAGGCAGAGGCCAGTCAATCCTTTATTGGAGCCACTCATCTACCAAGAAGTGAAGAAGCTGCTACAGGCAAGGATAATATTTCTGATAAGGCACTCGACGTGGGTCGCCAATTTGGTTCCTGTCAGAAAAAAGAAAGGAGAAATAAGGCTATGTGTTGATTTCAGGAATCTTAACAAAGCATCAGAGAAAGATAATTATCCTTTGCCCTCACTTGACAAAGTGCTTCAAATTGTAAATGGGTCGCAGATGATGTCTTTTCTGGATGGATATTCTGGGTATAACCAGGTCATGGTTGAAGAAGAAGATTGGTTAAAGACCGCTTTCACTACTAAATGGGGTACATATGCATATAGAAGGATGCCTTTCGGCTTAATCAATGTAGGAGCTACTTTTCAGAGGACCGTGGACATTGCCTTCAGAGACATAATTGGAAAGTGCATTATCATCTATATGGATGACCTTACTGTGTTCTCGAAGGTTAGAGTAGATCATGTGGATCATCTAAGAGAGGTTTTTCAAGCTTGCAGAACATACGGAATCTCCTTGAATCCGAAGAAGTGTATCTTTGGGATAACAGAAGGAAAGCTCTTGGGTCACGTTTTGTCAGAACATGGAATCTCCATCGACCCTGACCGAGTAGAGGCCATTAAAAGAGTTAGTATGCTTGCCAGCAAAAAGGAATTGAAGTCTTTCTTCAGCAAGATTAATTTTGTCAAGAAGTTTATTACTGGATTCACAGAAATTGTCAAGCCTTTGAATGATATGTTGAAGAAGGATGTGAAAATTGAATGGACTCCCCAAGCAAAAAGAGCATTCGAAGAAATTAAGCAGGCAATCGCTAGGGTTCCTATTCTCATCAATCCAAACTATTTGAAGCCCTTTTACTTGTATTCTTTTGCGTCAGATCACACATGTGCAGGGATTTTGACCCAGAGGACAAATGGTAAAGATGAACACCCTATCGCATTTATGAGTGCCCCCTTCAAGGATAATGAACTGAGATATCCTGGAGTTGAGAAACAGGTGTATGCTCTGGTAAAGGCCATCAAGAAATTCCAACACTATATCTTGCGGAGCAGAGTGTATGCTATAGTTCCAGATGCCGCAGTTAAGACACTACTAATGCAGAATGAATTTGGCGAGAGAAGAGGCAAGTGGGTTGCCACTATCCAAGAGTATGACATTGAAATTCAACTGATGAAACTGGTCAGAGGACAAGCACTTACCCAAACCATAGTAGTTGAAGGCCCTGGATTGGTTCAGCAGGCTTATGTACTTGAAGCAGTATCACCAGATGAGTGGTACGATGATATTGTCTATTACTTGCTGTCCTAGAAATGCCCAGATCACATGAGCCCAACACAGAGAAGAGCACTAAGATACAGAAGCAAACGCTTCATGTTGCAAGGATCAGTTTTATTCAGACAAAATCATGAAGGGATCTACTTAAGGTGTGTTGGTAGGAGCGAAGCCAAAAGTATTATGGAACAGTTTCACGACAAATTCAGAACTTGCCACGGTGGTGAATTGGTGACAGCAAATCAGATATTGAGGGCAGGCTACTATTGGCCAAAACTATTTCAAGATGCTCATCAACACATCAAAACTTGCCACATTTGTCAGGTAGCGGCTTCAAGAGAATGAAACCCAGCAATGCCTTTATAGCTGGTTGTTGAATTCAGGCCTTTTGCCAAGTGGGGACTAGATTTTATTGGCATGATAAACCCACCTTCTTCTGCACAGCATAGATATATCTTGACTGCGACAGACTATTACACTAGATGGACAAAAGCCCATGCTTTGAAGTTTTGCACCTCTAAAGTAGTGATCAAATTTCTTGAAGAGAACATAATTACCAGATTTGGTTGTCCCAGCGCCCTTGTAATTGGGCCTTTGAATATGGAATAACCTTGAAGTTCTCCTCAAACTATTATCTGCAGGATAATGGCTTGGCTGAATCCACAAATAAGAACCTTTTGAACGTAATCAAGAAGCTGCTGGATAAGAATCCAAGAGACTGGCATACATAGTTAAAGTTCGCTCTTTGGGTAGATAGGACCTGAGTCAAGTCTTCCCTGGGCACTTCTCCATATCACTTGGTTTATGGGCAAGATCCCATCTTCCTGATACAATTGAGGATTCCAACCTTGCAGTTCATGCAAGAGTATTTAGATGAAGATGAGAGAGTACAAACAAGATTGTCACAATTACTGCATCTGGAAGAAAAGTGAGACATTGCCTTGGATAAGTTTATGAAACATCAAGGAGTGGTCAAGCGTTGGTTTGATCGCCAGGCGAGAGTGAAAGCCTTCAGAATTTCTGACCTGGTTTTATATTGGGACAAAGCACATGAAAGGCGAGGTGATCATGACAAGTTTGATTATCTCTAGAAAGGCCCATACCAGATTGCCGAGATTCTAGGAGAGAATGCTTTCAAGTTGAAGACTTTGACTGGAGAAGACGTCCCACTACCTGTCAATGGGCAGTTCCTGAAGCACTATTTCCAGCCATGAGATCCCTGAGGGGCTGGTTTGTACATAGTTAGGATAGGATTTCTTTCTACTGTTTGGTTTTCTTAGGTTAGATTTGCTCATCTTGATGTCATTTGGCTCAAGAATTTCTTGCTTTTCATCATTTAGTTTGTTGTTTTGTTTTTGGTTTAGAGTAGTTGTTTTGGGGGTTCTTAGTTCCTGCAGGTGATTCATATCTCAAGGACATTTGGTATACTTTCGCTGGAATATGTTAGCTCATTTCCTAAACATCTATTCATAATATTCTTAGGATTGAAGGATCATAGTTTTCAATTTGTTGACAACGCAAATTCTGAACTTGATTGGGACACTAATCATCTATTGTGTCTTGACACTGCTATCTTCTGAACATAATATTTAAAATGCCAAATCTAATTTTATGAGTTCTTATTTGTTCCTTTGAGAAACTTAAGTCATGACTGATGGATTTCCCGTGGACTCCATCATTAGTGTCAGATAGCACGATTGCTTGCTCTTGGGAGATGAGTTAGTTGTTCGGTATTAACTGAAGTGTTTTGAGATTTTATATCTTACACATCTTAATGATCTTGAGGTTGTTGGGAAAGTCTTTGTGATCCTGAATTAAGTGAAATCTCAAGGTAATTCATGATTTCAATTCCATTCCATAATAAGCATCTCTGCATACTTCCATTCATTCCATTCTGCTGGTCACCCACTTGAAAGCAATAAAGCTTCCATCCATGTCGCATTCTCCATCCAATAATGAATTCAAGTCTGATGTTTTATCATTTATATGGTCTTGTTGTTCGCTGCATACTCCAGAAGGATAAGTTGAAGTCCTTATGAATCATTTGAGTATTCACATATCAAGAACTGTTTCAATTGACCTTATCCACTGCATATAGGTCAAAGTCAAGATGTTGGTGTTCCCATCTGCTTTGTCTAAATTCTCCATTTTCCACCTATTATGTATGCCTTCATTATCATATAAAGTACCAAGGCACGTCATTATCCATATTTTCTGTTGTATGTCATTCCGTCACTTCATTTCCATTTCACCCATTTCCTTGTCATGACCAATGAATGTGAGTGTCGTCTAGACAAGAAGTTTGCAATTCCTTCCACCCATTCCCCACACTTCGTAAAATAAATATGAGGATGCTTACCCATCAAGCCAAGAGATTCCTAAAAATTTTATAAATTTCTATGCTTCATGGTATAAATCCCTAAATCCCAAGCAAGGCACATTCAAAAGCTATTTCACTCTGTGCTTCTAAATAAAGAAAAGCTTAAAGAATGAAACTCTGGGTACTTGTAGCCGAATCCAAAGAGGTTACCGCATCCATTCATTCCATTCTATTTTCCATTCCATCCATCACTTCACCCCACGAACCAAAAAATAAGGGAGAACTCCTAAGTTCGTGAAGGTTGTGAAGATGACATTATCATCCATTTCCATTCCCATCCCTTTATTTTGTTTCCTTTCCACTTGCAAGCTTCGTAGTTTAGGACGATATGAACAGATGTTGGTCGTGATTCCATTCCATCTCATTTACTTGTCCACCGTCTGTGTCTATTTCCCGCTATTCAGCATACTCCATCATTCCCTTGGTTTATGCTTGAATACGCTTTCATACATCCGTTCCCTTCACCCTATCATGTTGTTATTTCCTGCCAACATCAATAAGTGCGTATCATAATCTGACATGGTTTGTATAGACCTCTGTATTATCAGTACAATCAGACCTCTGAGTTCTTTCCATTCGTCACCGTGGTGAAAACCTGGCAAATAGGTGCTGTGCGTGATGATTGACTACTTCAAAAAAAATGAAAAATAGTAAAGAGAAATTTTCGTCCACTGGTGAAAACCACCTTTGGTGGCGCCTTGGATAAGTACCATGATGAAAACTTGGTAAACAGGCGTCATGCGTAGAGACACCCTGTCTCATTTCACTCCTTCCTATTTCATTACAATTTCATTCCATATCATAACCTATTCCACCATCGTCCCATTCACGGTTATTGCATACTATCATTTGCCCATTTCATTCATTCATAAGTATATCTCTCTATTCGTCCGCTTTCATGCATTTTCCTAGCTTGAGATAGGTTAGCTTAGATGCTCCTGGTTTCTAAGGGATGGGAATGAACTCAAGTGCTTGCACTTCAAACCTCGAATATGGATAGTTGCGCTGGCAAGTAGTTCTAATTCTTTGATCAGGTAGTCGTGTTTATTTGACCTGGTGTGTGGGTGTACATGGAGGTATTGAAACTTGATGTTTGTTTATCTGTGGAACATTTAGAAATTGTTTTAATCAAAACTTATCTTTAATCGTATATCAAAAGAGATAGTGTCTTGATCCAATTTATGATTCCTTTCCTTTTTAGGTTCGCTTTTGCCTAGTTTCTGATTGAGGATGGTGATTTAACATTCTTTGAGTGGGCTCTGAATCCTTGTTTTAGAAATGTTCAGGAACATTCTTCTCGTGGAGTCGCCAGATGTTGTGACCAAATCACACATCACCCCATTGGACTGGGACCCCCTCTCATTTGGAAATCCAATGCCTCGCATAAAGTTTTGATGATGTCTTATGATGAAATTTGGTGCCTTTCTGGAGGGTTATTGAAACAATCAAGTACACGCGCCTTAAGGTCAGATGGATGAGGTCTAGTCCACCTTGTTTAAGCACCCTAAGTTGAGGATAAGAAACTTGTGCGCCTTGAAGGTAAGTGGTTCAAGGGCATTGTTTCTAGGTAAGTCTTTGAGCAGCCTTGTGGAGGACATTCTAAAGTTTCCATCTAGGTGAGTGCCTTCATTTAAATGCGCCTTTGACATGGAGTATGAACCCAGAAGTTTGAGTGCCTATGATGATGATCTCCTTCAACCTATTCTAGCGCACTTCATAGTAATTGGAAGATAGATAAAGAAATGAGTAAAGTGTGTTAGGCACCATTTGCCATCAAAGTGGTTTTGTTTTAGTGCCTTGAAGGTTGAAGGCATTGTTTCTAGAGGATTTCAAGGGAATTGGCACCTGGATGAAGTCTTTGAGTGCCTAGAAGAAGATGATGAGCGCCCTAGACATGTTTTAGTGCCTTCATTAAAAACTCCAAGAAGCTGAGTGCCTTGTATGTGTCAGCGCCTTCCATGTGTGAGTTCAGTATGAATGCCTTGAGGAGTATTGAGTGCCTTAAAAGTGTTGAGGTCAATGACATATGGACACCTAGTGTTGATCGAAGACTCCTGCGCCTTGACAAAGATGGAGGCCTACCCAATTGCGCCTAGAAATGAGCATCATCAAAAGGATTGAATGGCACCCAAGGTAATATCGTCCCTGTCACGTTAATCACTGAACAGCACCTCAAGCCATATAGGCGCAATAACAAGCCTTGACAACCACCTAAGGTGCTTAGATAGAGATAAAGGGAGAGATGATTGTTAGGACCAATAAGAGCACCCTATGGATTGAATGAAGATCTCATTTGTGCCTCAAGATGAATTGATGGCATTTTGCACCTTAGATGGTTGAGAAAGTGACCTGAGCACCAAGATTTGGAGGTGTGAACATTGATCCTTGAAATGGATTTGAGAAGACCACCATTAACGCTCAAAGGTAAGAAGGATTCCTTAAGCTCCAAAAGAGTGCCTTTGATGAAAGTAAGCACCCTATACTTGTTTTGAGCATCTTGAAGAATGTTTGGGAGCCTGGTGGATAAGATTGGAATCACTCTAAGAGAGCACCCGGAGGGAAATGGTAGATGGAGCGCTTTGGTGTATTGGCGCCCTGAAGTCGATGAGTGCCTAGGGGATTATTTAGCACTCTTTGGATGGAAAACTCAAGTATAGCACCTTGGACATGTTGGAGCGCCTAAAGTATGATGAAGTTGGTACCTTGGATCTAGAACATTTAAGATCATCTCCATTTGCACCTAGGGAGTGGGAGTATATGAAGTATATGAAGTGTTGAAGTGATGACATTCCAAGATCATGATGATTTGCGCCCTGGAGAGACATGATGCCTAGCAACTTTGGATCCAGCACCTTTAGCTTTGTAATATGGCTCCAAAGGTGAAGATATGTGCCTAGGACAATGTTTCAAGGGGATATGCGCCTTAGTGAAGACTGGAAGCGCCCAAAGTCAAAAGACTTAAAACCTTGAAAACTTGCATTGGATGATGAGTGCTTGATGTTTGAGAAGATATTTGCGCCCTGGAGAGATGTGTGCCCAAGGTGGGGGTATTGTTTCTAGTGCCCACTGAAGGAAGGAAACGATAAAATAAGTTGGAAATCATTTGCTCTGGTGCCTTGAAGAGTAAGGACAAGTGTTTTGAGCGCTTAGGGATTTGAGAGGACCACAATTGGCATGCAAAGGTGAGAAGAGCACCTTGAGGATGGAATAGGCTTGATTAGGCACCTAACCTTCAAGGGTAGGCATGAAACCAGGTTAATGGAATGTGTTGAAGATGGTGTAGGTGCCCATTGCTATTGAAGTTGGCTCGTTTGAGTTACTGCTCTCACCAATGTGCGCCTAGAAGAAGGTTTGAGCACCTTGGCAATTGAATGAGCATGAATTTGAACACTTAGTAAGTGAACCTACTCACTCTAGCACCCTTCATGGAGGAACCTACTCACTCTAGCACCCTTCATGGAGGAACCTACTCACTCTAGCGCCCTAAGTTTGTTTGTTTTTAAATTTTTTGCAAATATTAAATGCCTAGTAGGCTGACCTCACCCAGACGCCAACATTAAATGAGGACAAAATCCCTATATAAGGTGGCGCTCCCTTCATTTTCCTCATTCACATTTGCAAGTTGCAAGCAAGGGAGCAGCGAAATTTATATAGGAGCAACGAATTTCTACTAAGGGAGCAGCAAAATTTATATAGGGGCGGCGAATTTGGAGAAAGGGTAGTAAATTTTAGCAAGGAATAATATATATTCTAGCAAAGAATCAGTTTTAAGGGGCTTACTTCTGATTTCTGGATTGACTTCTGCCATTCTAAGACTGATTTTATTATAAAATCCAAAATTCTGCTTCTTCTAGGACAGAAACTTGACACAAGGTATGTTTTAATCAGCTTTACCTCACAGAAAATTGCCTTTTATTCATTTGGTTTTGCAGGTTTATCATCAGTTTATCATCCAAAATTAGGTTCTTGTAGAAGGTAAATGTGATGATCTTATGTGATATTGATGTAGAGGTATGATAGCATGACTTAAAGTGTGTGGTGATCTTCATTCATAACTTAAAATTGAATAGATGAAGTGTTTTTTGCTTGGTGTAGAAGCTGATGAAGTGATCTAACATGATATTTTAATGTAGAAAATTTGAGGTTCTGATGGTAAAATCTATTATTTCAACCCACTTATTCAAGTCTAGTCTTGTAGGTAAATGGGAATGACGGCCAAAGAGAGACAAGTCCTTATCAAGATGGATGCTATGTCCAACATACCCGAGTCCAAGCTAGAAACACAGTGGAAGGATGTCGGAGATACCAACATGGGACACGTCAACCTGGAGGAGGTGAAAGACTTCTTACTCGTCATCACAAGAAATGAAGACATTAAGGCCATCGCAAAGAGCAAGATTGTTCAAGCAGCCTGCTTTCCACCTGCCTTGCCAAGCACTGAGTTAGTGTTGGAGTGTGTTCAGCACTATGATAAAGAGAAAAGACAAATTATAGCCAAGGATGGAACTGTTCTCGCCTACCTGCAAAGGGAAGCCATTCAAGAGATCTTCAACATCCCGAAAGCGAAAGGAGTCTTCATATGCCCTACAACTGCTCAGATGACTTTCGAAGGCAATTCCAAGGTTTACATGCAAGAAATCAGGAAGAAGTGGATGACTGATTCATCGATGAAGATATACAATTCTGAGGATCCCAAGTATCACAAGACTGACTTCAAGCAAGAGATAAGTTACCTGATCATGTTCCTGAATCAAGTAACAGGTAGGCCTCAATCATCTACTTTCGAAGGATGGATGTATACTTACTTTGATCATATGTTTACAAAGAACAAGATGATTGACTGAGCTAGTCTTATAAGTCACTACCTAGATGAACAATTTGAGAATTTTGATGAAACGAAGTCTTTCTTCATGACTTCATACCTTGTTTACATCCTGGCAAGAAATGTAGTCTACAAAGGATTAACAGCTAAAGGGCAAGTAGGTACAAAACCTGGACAGATTCTCTCACATCAGTGTTATCCTCAACTCCACTTGAAGAACATAAATCACTATAAGAGATTCAATGATGCTTTCGCCATGTTCATAGTGAGAAAGTTGAGAAGTGAGCCGCATAGAAGATTAACAGGTGCTGCTAGGAACTTCATCAAGTAGTATGGAAGGTATTATATTCAGTATGACAAGTTCACCTATATCAAGATTCAAAGTTTTACATCTTTTCCATATAGACTGCCTCGATATCCTTCAAATAGGATGGTGTTGCTAGAGGTTTCAAGACAGCTGTTAGAGTTTCATAAGATGCAGAAAGCAAGAAAGAAAGCAGGGGTTCAGTTTCCTCTTTAGTTGGGTAGATATTACTCTTGTCCATCACTTCAGGCAGCTGAGCATTCAGAAGTTGAGCTTCAAGCGTATCGTCTGCATCCGCATGATTCAAGAAGAGAAAACTTTGATCCACATGGAGCCATCAAGCAATCATATTCTTCTTACAAACATAAAGAACAATTGGAAGATCACTGGGCTAATGCTATAGATGATGATGATATCAGAATGCAAAAATGTTCAAGGTTGAGGTGGGATTTAGTAAGAGCTACAAAGGTATTAAGGATTCCTGATCAATTAGAAAGTGACAGAGCTCTTCTGGGTGATGAATATAATAAGATCCAGAATTTGCCTTATGAGGTCAACTGGGTTGATAGAGAAAAGGTTGACGATGAAGGATTGATAAAGCCTATCATTGCTATCACTGAAGAGTAGATAAATAAACAAGTACAAGCCTTGCTTGATGAAGGTAAGAGACTCACCTATACTAAAATGGGGGAAGTAGATCAGCAAGAACAACATAATGCACCTAGTAAAGATTCACGAAGCAGAGGAAGTGAAAGAGATTCAGGATAGGGAAAGAAAAGAAAACAGCTTGAGATTGTTCAAGGAGAATCCAGTAGAAAGAAGAAAAGGATAAGTATTGAAACTGCTTCTTCAAGACTATCAGGTGATACTCCACTTAATCAAGACATAGTGATACCTGCTGAAGATGTAGTTCCAGAAGCTCCAATTGAAGAAGTATCTTCTAGTCCACATGACACTGAGATCATTGATGAAGCTAATACCGAAGATAAGGATGAGGCTGAAGAAGAATCATTGCCTGCACAAGGAAGGCAGTTACAATAGTAGCAAGATCTTTCATCACTACCAGAGTGGCTACAGGAAAGAATCAAAGAGAATTATGAAGTTGAGAAGTGTCCTCTTCTTCCAGTTGACGAGTTATTTATGGACATGTCGAAAGAGAAACCGAAGAAGAAGGCAAATATTCTTTCAAAGATCACTAAAGATGAAACAGGAGTAAGGAAAGTGCATGTAGCAGTTCCAAGGCTTGAGAAAAATATAGAAGATGTAACACATGATGATTATGACATCAATACAATCAATCTGGGTCCATTGACTGGAATGCTAGTAGAAGAAGAGCTTCAGGATTCAATTGATAATGCTCGAGCTATTATAAGACAAGAGACAGAAGGCAGAATCAAAGCTGAGCAAAGGTGTCGAGCCTTAGAGCAGTACATTCAGCATTTAGTTCATCCTATTCATCGACAGGAAAGAGTTGCTACACCTCCATCTCTCCTTCCTCCAGAAATAGTTGAACACCTAGAAGAGTTGAAGTCTTCATCTCATAGAATGAGGGATTGGATGAAAAGATCAAAGGAGGTTACATTTAAACATATGGAAGATATCATGCAAGTGTATGATAAGATTATTGATCTTAAGGAGAGAGTATTTGCATTAATAATAGTTTGTGTTGAATTCAAAGACATCAAAGAATAGTACTTACCACATTTGAAGAGCTTGATGGAAACATCAGTTGATGAGTTGTTACATGCTGAAGTGATTGAAGAAGGTAAAACATATAACTTCTCTTCCTGGTATTATGGCTTTCGCATCAAAGGACAGTTGCTGGATAAGATAGAAATAGATATGTCAAGAGTTAGAAGTGTACTTCAAAGGATTCAGGATGGGATACATGCCTCTTTGATGAAGATCTGTAATCCATTTGGGGAGATAACTCTTGATAACATGAAAGAACAAGTTCAAGCTTTCTATTTTTAAGAAGATGATGTTACTGATGAAAGACTTGATAGTATTTTTTCACTTGCTGTCCACCTTGGTGACAACAAAGCAAGGATAACTGATTGGGGAAAGACACTTGGCCTCTATTCAGATGAGGTACTTAAAGCTGAAGGAACTATTCAGAATGCACCAAGTGTACCTTTAGAGGAAATCAAGCAAATAGTGTCTAGGTTCATTGAATGCCAAGCTTCTAGTGATGGATATTCACATGGGGATTCCTCATAAGCTAATGATATATCATTCTTATCTTCTTGGGAGGCGTGCCTTCATTCCTTTCTTCATAGCCTCTTTCATTTAATAAAGATAACCTCCTTCATTAATAAAGTTAGCCTCTTTCATTTAATAAAGAAGAGTTTGTTACAACTGCTTGTGATGTGGCTTGATCTAGTCCGCTAGCTTGGCCGATCGATCTTGACCCTTCATTCATTTTAAGGTCTATAAAAGGGCTCTTGTTGCTCTCATTTGTACGATTTTTGAAAACTCTGGAATTGTTGCAAGAGCTCTCTGAAATAATAAAAGACTCATTGTTTCGGTGATTCTATATGTGTTTCTGAGTGTTGCATGGTTTGGATTTTCAAGCGAATATTAAGTTAGATTAAGTTTTCTTTAAGTTTATGTTAGTTAATGGAAGGTTTATTTATTGTTTCGTGGTGAAATCTATAAGTTCACACCATTTGTAGTTTGTGGCATGCAAATTGCAGTGCATGGTTAGTTTGAACAACATTTGAACTTCAATTTGATCTTTATGTTTGTTGAATCCTTCATGAGCATAACTGATTTAAACATCTTGTACACCCTAGAAGATTGCATCAATCTTGTGTAGTTGTCTATCTTGGCGAAGCGAGATCTGGTTTGATTTCACCTGAGCAGTAATCATCCTTGCATCTAGGATTAGATTAGCATCACTAAACCTTACATCTTTTGTCCTTTTTTTTTATCCATTCAGTTAGAATTAGAACCAAGAATATTATTGCCAAATCATACACCATAAGTTATAGTACTTAGATTCTCTAGTGTTCGTCTCCATAATCATTGAATCAACAGCTTATCTGTTACATCCCTCTTTTTGGAACCGATTATGCTATTTACTTTCTTGCAAATTTCAATAATATAATATGTTGTGGACAACATGGAAACTGATGATTTATTATACAAAGTTAGTTCTATGAAATTTTAGAATCTATTGATTATGATCAATGTGATATTGTTGACTAAATGTCCTTTTTGTTAAGTGAAATGATGTTTTGGATATATTATGTTTTGATTTGTAACATAGGTGCTTTGACCACAAAATTGTATGTGAGACTGTCATTGCAGGAACAGGTGGACCATGTTTGACAGGAAGAGAAAGTATCTTTGAGAGAGAGTATAGACTCTGGAAATTAACCATGGGTGTTTGTCACTGAGAACACCATATAGGTAGATAAACCTTGGAACCATCAATTTAGTCTTGTTTGTCGACTGGGTTAGTTATACTAGATGTCGACGTCTAAAGATAAGGTGTAACATCCTTTTCGTAAGTTGTCATATAGAATCTTGGAATCGACGATGTTGTCGTAAGTCGACCAAGGCGAGTCAACTTATTTAGATGATTATTATTTCATTTATAAGTAATTAAATAAACCCTCTTGTGGCGGATTGCGGATCACCTCTCGTAGTCAAAGGATGCGAGAAGTCATTTTTGTGCATCTAACGATTTAGAAACCTTGTTTGTGTTACGATCAATCCATCATGATTGTCGTAAAACGCGTCAAACTTGTGTTGTGAATTATTCTTTCTGGAAATCGACGAATGTCAATTTTCAAGCCATAGCATGTAATAATTTGTTTTGGTCGTTGTTTAGCATGGGTCTTTTTCTTTTAGCTTTGTCCGCAAGATATTTTTGATCTGACCTTGAGTCTCTTATCTAGAGTGGTCTTTATCTCTTTTTCCTATTCGACCATAGAGATGCTTTAGGCATTTATTATTTGCTACCTTGTTGAGTTTAACTCCTCAATTCAACCTTTAAGTTGCTCTTGAAGGATTTGATGCTTTTTTGTTCGAGTAGGGCGGGGTTGTTATGTCCAATAACAAGCCACATCACCGAAGGAGCCTTCATCTTTCTAGTGGTCGTAGTGAGTAAGGAAGTCGGGTTATATTCAATTAAATCGACCTCCTTGAGCTTAGGCATGTAACTGTAGTCATTTAATGCCTTAACTTCCTTCACCATGGTGCAAGAGGGAGGAAGTTGGGCAGTCGTGATAAAGAGTAACCGCAAATTGATGGCAGATGCTCCATCATCATGGTGGGTGCGAAGGCATTGGGAGGCGGTTGTGTAGAAACGTAAGGAAAACCACAGAGTGAAGGGAGTCTTATCCTTCACCATTTGGGATTTATGCAGGTGGTAGTTAGAATTGGAGATGGAGACTTAAATGAGGCAGTTTCCATTGCGAGTTGGGAAAAGAAAAATAGGAGGAGGCTGTCATTGTATAGGAAGAAGAAAACTGCGGAGAGTTATGGAGAAGTGGGGTCGTAGTTTAGAAAAAAAAAAAGAAAAATGGCAGAGATAGGAGGGGATTCTCTTAGTTGTGGTCGGGCAGGAGTTAGGAAATAGTGAAGGAGAAAGGCTCACATGATATTGAGCAATTTCTCCTACGTGAAGCGCTACACTTAGAGTGGACTGTCGTTGTTTTAGAGGGAAGAAAAATGGTAGAGAGGAGAAGCTTTTGAATTAAAAAGTTTGGCTTCATTGTGCACGACGCGAGATAAGAGAGAGTCTTGAAAAACCAGAGGAGAATGACTAACCAGAGGAGAACATGGAACTTGCCACAGCAATCTTTATCTCTATCAATAGGTTCATTTCCCTTTCTCTTCTTTTTCACAGTTTCGACCAGTAAGTGTGTCTCATCTTTGCAAGGACAAATACGTTTACAATGAATAGAACATGATGACAACATAATTCTATTGCGATTCTGTGTGAGGTTTATCCATAAAATGGTATCATTGTTGTGTTTTGATATTCGAAAACTCAGAAATAGTTTCATTGTTGTTTTTAGTATTCAAGAACTCTAAAACTAGATCATTGTCTTTCATGATTGACATTGCATGATGATAGAACATAGACCTCAATATGCACACATCTAGGAATGATCACTGCATGATACAAATGTAAACAACCAACTTCAAACAGTCGGTAAAGACGTAAGTTAAAAGAAGATCCTTTAAGACTATGATATCAACTTAAAACTACCTTTGGTGCGTTTGAAACGATAGCTCCACAGTGAGAAAACACATTGCTCCACGTGCATGTTGTGTAGGAGTTAAAACCACAGTTTTTAAGTATGTTCTGACATAAAATTTAGTGTGTTTGATAGCCGGAGATGTAGTTGTAAACAACTAGTGTCTTATCCGTCTTATATCTTTAGTTAGAGGTCAACCATGTGGTTGGTCATCTCTAATGTCATAAGAAAGATTCCAAACCCTTTATATCTTATTTACGACTCTTATCTCTATGAATCATGCGAAACTAATTGACTTGGAAAGGGGAGTAGGAAGTTAAAGTTTTAGTATTGGTCGAAAACCGTCATGGATTTGAAATGAACAAGTAGAGTGGGAAAACCCGCATTGTGAGACTAGATTACATTGCATGCGATGATTCTAGTGTCGCTATATCTTGTAGACCTTTATGAGTCCAAAACCTTAACTCCGGGATAACTAGAAATTGTTTTAGCTACTTGAGTTGTTGTATAAACATGGGAAGCGAATATCCAAGTTTGAAACCACTTAGGAGTGGCATTATTAAAAGATGTTTTTACATAAATATGGGATTATGAAACAATAAACTCAGGATTAGAGTAAACGTTGCGCAATGCGCTATTACAGGAGAAAATCCTAAAACCTTGAGGTCATCGAGGTCAACATTTTTTCAAACCTTACTAATAGGAAACTATAGGATTTCGATCAATTCAAGTCGAGTAGGGTGGGTGAACTAAGTTCATGCGTTCTTAGAACGCTATTTAAAAACAAATCCTTTGGCCAAGGTGGTGCACATTCCTCAAGTGCATCGAATGTTCACTGTGACTGGATGGTGTTTCTTGTGGAGAGTCGTGCATGACTAAAGGGTATCTAGGGATCTGCACGATAACAAGACACGTAAGTTACAACACCAGAGCTCAGATGGCAAACACCGATGGTTATCCTAAGTCTATCCTCTTGAGTAGGGTAGGGCCACTTCCAGTTAGGAAGGAGTGCGGGAGACCGACGGTCTGTAGTTGGAGGTTAAGCTCCTTGAAGATACTTTCTCTTCCAAATACTAAGGATTGCTGAGTCTTGAATGTGATGGGTCAACAATCGAGATGCATGTTAATGGTATGTTTCCAATATATTATTTGTTACAAGAAAATTTCAAATTGTTAGAAAACAAAATGTTTATTGTATATCATTTCTTTCAGTTTTATGAAAATGAGATCATCTTTATGTTAAAGTGAAAAATGTTATACTTGGTAATAGATAAGTTCTTTTGTATTTGATTACATAGATTAAAAAAAAAAATTACCTTTGTGAAAACCTAGTTTTTCTTGTCAATTCGGATATGGATGTTACATTATCTGAATAATTGCGTAAGTCCCTTTGTGTTTAATAGCAAAATCATACTTAGTCACTGAGCTATCTCTTACAAAATCATCAGAAAGGAACCTTGGAGTTATCTTGTTTGATCACTTCGTTCAGCATTCGAGAGGCTTTGCTCAAGAGGGAGTCAGATACTTAGTATTTCACTCTAATTGTTGACTTGTCCAAAAACAAACATCAACAGGTGTCAGGGAGCATGAAGTGTTCATCTGAAATAGCCAAGAAAGCTAGTATAGACTCCAATATTAAATCCTGTTATGGAACTCTAGTATCCAATTTACCTAATGCTATACCCACTCTTTCTCCTAGGCAGAAACCCAATACTGGGAGGGATCTATATTACATGTAATACATTTGTATTTCCTCTTTTATATTTTCTTTTTAGTTAATGGTTACATAAGACCTGATACAACATGCCTATTGTTTAATAGAAGGTATTATGTTTGTCAGGTCTGCAAGATCTCTAGCTAGCAGTTACACTCCTACTCCTGGTTCATATCTGCTACACTCTCGTGGGTCTGGTAGAAGTGGTCCAAGCTGTATGTTAGATGAGTCATCAGAAGAGGAGGGAGAATTGCTCACTAATCTTATATCTCCAAGTCCTAAGAATTCCAATACCATAATTTGATCTGTAAGTTTTCAGACATATTTCAACACATTTGATTGAATCCACATGAGTACCTACATATAGTTATCATTTTAATGGATTTTTCTTTCTATATCTTTATTCAAATAGCTTCAACAATATTCTTTGTTGGTGGGCTGAACTATTTGAAATTGCCTACTTATAACAACATTACTTCAACCTCTTACCCTGCTCAAGCAAAAAGGAGATCTGTTATTATAATAACAGGAAGGAAACTTTTGCAGGTAACTGACTGTAAAAGTAATTACTCTATACAATATCATTCAAACTGTCTTTGGGTATGTAAATTATTATTGTGATGCAAATGTAGGGAATGGGCGGCGTTGCATTCAATAGGTCAGTGATGCAAGGTGAGTCATCAAGCCAATCAGGAACTTAGTTCGGGTGGATTATGGCTGCAATCTATATGGGTGGACGGCTTCCACAAATCGACTTAAATGTAAGTTCAGAAAAATTGGAGTTCAATTCTTGTAGTCTAACAAGCTGTATAGATTGAATCTATCTTCCATATGTACTGTTGTTATAAATGGAGTTCAATTCTTGTAGTCTAACAAGCTGTATAGATTGAATCTATCTTACATATGTACTGTTGTTATAAATGGAGTTCAATTCTTGTAGTCTAACAAGCTGTATAGATTGAATCTATCTTACATATGTACTATTGTTATATCAGAGTTTTGAGAGTTTTGAGATTGGTTTGATAGTGTTTTCATGTTCTAGATTTTTCTAGAGTTGTAATATTATATTTTACAATAAAACAATAGTAAAACTATTATTACTATGTATATCTAAAATTCCAAAAAAAATTGTAAATTTCAGCCTCTAATAAGCCTGATGTTGGATGATAATTTGTGGTTGCAGATTAAGAGAGGGACCGTTGAGGTATGCTAACCCTTCTTGTTGGATATGAAACCCAACGATCACCTCGTCCTTTTGTGGTGACTCTTCATTGTTCAGCTCCTTCTCTTGGCTTCTATTGTAATCTATAAAAGCATATGTATATGCTATTGTAAACACATCTGAGAACACACTAATATAAGAGTTCTCCCCTGCTTTGTGGATGTAGCCATACATATGGTGAACCACGTTAAATATCTTTGCACTGTGTGATTGTTTATTGTTCTTTTCTTTTTCGTTGTTCCATTATTTTAACAATTGGTATCAGAGCTCGGGTAAGGAGCTGGTTGAGAAATTCGTGACGAATTTCAAAGAAATGGAAGAAGCGGACAAGTGGAGAATAGAGAAGTTTTCAGGGCAGAATTTTGGGCTTTGGAAGCTGCAAATTTGTGCCATGCTAATTCAAAAAGACTTAGCTATCAAGCTGAAAGGAAAAATAGCAAAACCAGAAAAGATGACAGATGACGAATGGGATGTGTTGGATCAAAAAGCAGCCTCTACAATCATCCTCTCGCTGTCCAGCAACGTCTTATTTAATGTTGCAACAGAAACTTCAGCAAAGTAGATCTGGGACAAGCTTTGCAACATGTATGAAATGGCATCTGCAACCAATAGAGTCTTCTTGCTAAAGAAGTTGTTCAACCTGAAAATGAAAGAGGGAAAAACATTTTCAAATCACTTGAATGAATTCAACATTGCAATCAGCCAACTAGTTTCTGTAGAAATCAATTTTGATGATTAAATGAGGGCTATGCTACTCCTGTGCTCACTTCCTGATAGTTGGGATAATGTCGTGATGACGATCAGCAATTCAGCACCTGGGAGAAGAGGATCTGAAAACAAGGAAAAGAAAGCATTGTTAAGGTTTGATGATGTTGCTGCCACCCTCCTCAACGAAGACATGAGGAGAGGATAAAATAAAATATCTGGTGAAGCCTTGGTTCTAGGCAATAGGGGAAGAACCCAAGATCGAGGAAAACAAAATAGGAGAAGATCTAAATCAGTGAAGAGATCAAAGTCAAGAGGATGGAAAGAAGGTTGTTGATTTTGTGAAAAAGATGGACATGTCAAGAAAGATTGTTGGTGTTACAAAAAAGCTCAAAAACAGCTAAAAGAAAATGAGATTAACACAACTCTTGAAGATGATGGAGGAGCTCTTGTCTTGGCAGCAAGTGAAGCTGAATCTGACTCATGGATTTTAGACTCTGGTGCCTCCTTTCATGCAACTTCAAATCGGGATGCCTTCCAAACATATCAAGAAGGAAAATTTGGCAAGGTTTATCTCGGAGACAATGAGCCGTGCGAGATTGTCGGCAAAGGTGACATATTGCTATAACTAAAAAATGGAAGCAAGTGGCTACTAAATGATGTCAGACATGTTCCTAAACTTAAGAGGAACTTGATTTTAGTTGGACAACTTGATGCGCAAGGCTGCAGCATCACTTTCTCTTCCAACATTTGGAAAGTAACTAAAGGCGCTTTAGTTGTTGCAAAAGGTAGTAAATCAGGATCTCTTTATGTGCTTGAATGCGCCGCTGAAGTGGGAGCGGTGATGGCCGTAGTTGACAGCAGGACAGAATTGTGGCATAGGAGACTTGGCCACATGAGCAAAAAAGGAATGGAAGTATTGCTCAAAAGAGGCCAACTTTCTGGTTTACAATCAACAGATTTAGAACTTTGTGAGCATTGCATTTATGCGAAACAAAGGCAGGCCAGCTTCTCCAAAACTGGACACGACAAGAAGGCAAAACCCTTGGAACTCGTGCATTCAGATGTCTTCGGTCCCACAGAGGTAACCTCCATTGGAGGAGCAAACTGCTTTGTAACTTTTTTAGATGATTGCACCCGTAAGCTTTGGGTTTATATGCTCAACAGAAAATCATAAGTGTTTGCAAAATTCAAAATTTTTAAGGCTGTTGCTGAAAATTAAATTGGGAGAAAAATTAAATGTCTTAAAACTGACAATGGGGGGGAGTTTTGCTCTTTAGATTTTGATGCTTTCTATGCAGACAACGGCATTCAGCACATCAAGGTTGTGCCATTTACACCTTAGGAAAATGGTGCAGCCGAAAGAATGAATCGCACGATTCTAGAGAGGGCACGTAGCATGCTCTCAAATGCTAGTCTGAGTAAAGAATTCTGGGCTGAGGTAGTTAACATGGCGGTTTATTTGATCAACTGAAGTCCTTCCACCAAACTGGACTTTGATATTCTGGAAGAAGAATGGTTTCAAAGGAAGATCTCCTACAATCACCTCCGGGTCTTTAGCTGCGAGGCGTTCGCTCACATTCCAAAAGAAAAGTGAACAAAATTAGATTTCAAATCCAAACGATGCATCTTCATCGGTTATGGGGAAGAGCAATACGGTTTCAGATTGTGGGATCCTGTTGCAAAACAAATCATTCGTAGCCGTGATGTGATCTTCAATAAAAAAAGTGTTTCCTACCTTGCATGAACAGAGGGCATCTACAAAAGAATATATTTCATTGGATGACAGTTTCAGTGGGTGTGATTCACAGTCTCCACATCCGTCACTAGCAGCCAGAGGCATTTCTTAGTCACCTACACAAGGTACAGTTCAAATGTCAAATGAAGTGGGAGCCCTACCACTTAATTTTGGTTCAATTTCTATTAATGAGCACTCAGGCTCACATCTGCCATCAAATACCTATGAAATGGGTGTTATTATCACACAGCCTCAAGTTATACATCTACCACACAACGTAGATGAAAGCCTGGTGGATAATAACAATACTGGCAGAGGAATCCTTGGCTCATGTCATAAGAACGCTAAAGATACAGTTGCATATAATCCCACGTGGGCTGAGGAATGTATAAACCCATGCACTGATGTCAGACACATACAAACCACTATTAGATATCATCCTACGCAGGCTGAAGATAACCACACTACACATCATAACTCTTTGAAATTGCTGCCTCTGCCTAAAAACGATATTCCTAGCGGTGAAAAATACACCAAATATAGAGTGGTAAATGCTCCCACGTTGGTCCCACAGGCAGATAGACAAGTTTTTGAGGGCGGGTCCCAGACAAATTCAATTTCTTTGGATGCCACGTAGTATATATATTCTCCATCGCTGCCAATTCAAAGAAATACAGAGTCATACCACCTGCCCGTTTTCTCTCACCCACGAACTCAGCAAGATGGTCAGTCTCATAAGAATATGGGAGACTTTTCTTTACCACATTCCTCTTCTTCATTCTCTATGCCAGACAGTCAGAAAGAGGATGAAATTTTTAAGAAGGCTGTCGAAATTATTCCAACGCAGCCAGTTTGGAATTAAGTTATACAATTAGTGGAGATAGGTTGATGTTAGGTTTTATAATGTCCTATACAAATCTATGTTTGTGGTCTAGTCATCCTTGAGCACTTGTGTCCTATAGGCATGGTTCTATCCTTTGCACATATTGATCTCTTAATCTATTTGTCTATGTATGTGCATGTGTCTGAATTGAAAAACACCTTAGGGTCCACTATTTCTAGAGGGAAGTGTAGAAACTTCCTTGCTAATGTATAATGATCAAAAGCATGTTACACAAGGATGCAATATTCCCATGATGATAAAATGATTTAATAAATATTTAAATGGAATGCTAATGTGGTGTTCTTAGATGATATATCTATTTGATAATGCATTGGATCAATTCTTTTCAATGAGACCTCTTCCTTTTTTTATGAATCACTGAGGTTTTATTCTTAAATACAAGATATTGGGTGCTCAATTCAAATTATTTTGGCACATGATTCAATGAGTAACATTTTATTTCTATTATTATCGACCTTGGGAGCAAGAAAAGTGAGATTTGAAAGGATGGGACAAGACTCACATACAAATCTATCTAGAGGAGAGATTTGCAATTGTGATTTAGTCTAGGGGGGAAGCCTAAGGATTTAGATTGGTCTAGTTCTTTGTTTAGGGTAATTGTATTTAGAGTGATAAGCGTCAGGTTATGGTTATCTTATTTGCAAAATAAGACTATAATTTGAGCATGTAATAACCTAATATCTAGTAGCCATTAAGTGACCAATTAGAATAGCATGGGAGAGTGTTTGGATTAAGGATCCATCAATTTGAATAAGCCATGTGACATTTATTTAATTATAAGTATGTAACTAATTTAGACTATGACTAGTGTATAACTTTAAATTTGAATTAGAGACTCTTGCTTTCATAGATTATTGTAATAACTTGAATGTCTAGATTGTGTATGATGGACCTAGAAACAATTATGGATTACTTAAATAATAATGTTTAATTTTTTTATTAAAATTTATGTCTGATTATTTTACACCTGATGTAAGTGTTAGTGGCCATGCAAGTGGTGACTATGGGATAAGAGGAAGAAGGGTTAGAAGAGGATGAATGGTGGGTGGATGGGTTAGAGCATACACCATTAGAATAATCCATAAGTGTTCTAAGACCATGAAGAATATCTATGCCAAATAGAGCACCCGCTAAGGTCTTGTGTATTTAATAGTAGACAATGACAATTAAATACTTAGATCAAATGGAATTAAATGTGATACTAGCTCAAAATCCAATGATGAAGAGGGGGTGTGACACATGTTAAAAGAAGATTCACCAATATTCTAGAATATTATGGTTGAATCAGATGAAGATCTTAAATTCTACAAATTGACTATTTTTTACTCTAAATCACTTAAACTAGTGTGGATCTAAACTTGTGCATCCAGTATGAACCTATGACTTATAGCACTGATCTAGAAGAATATGTTTTGTTAGAAGTCACTCATTGTGATCTATGATATCTAAATACTTGTAATGATTGGCAATGTTTAGGAACACTTTAGGGAATCTAGTGAATTGTGAGGGTTATGTTCTCCTTAGTTAGATCCCAAGTTGGACTATATTTATGACTTGAGGAAAACAATTGAAGACAACAAGCAAGCGTGCAATGGATCTAGGATGATGTGCTCTCATAATTCTCCACTAAATGTTGTTAGAATGCTCTCATAAATGCTCTAGGATTTCCTTAAATATCTTCCAACAACATGATAGTTCATTGATGTTTTAAATGAGTGAATGAATATCCTTAAATATAACAACCAAACACACAATTTAACAAAATGTGCACTAGATCAGTTCACAACAACTAGTGAAATGGTTGGCAATGTAGGAATTTGAATTTTGAATTTAAAGTTGGGTAAGTGCAAAAAGATGGGGGGCCAAAAAGTGGCCAAATTGTTTTCAAAATAACTTAATGCATAACACGAGCGCATTATGAATTATTATAAATAAAAAAAAGCTAATCTTCTCATTTCATTTATGTTTTCTCCTCTATACCCGCGGCCTGCAAACCCTAGGAAGTGCGCTCGCATTTTGGGAAAATCAATTCAACACCAAAATCTTGCTGATTCGTCGCCAAAATGCTGCCACAACTTCGAGCACGCCAAAGGAGTGAGTTTTATTTATTTTTTTGTTTGAATTTCTTTCTAAATAGGTAGGTTTGAGTTGATTTTTTATGTATATTTTGTTAATTGTCAGGAAATGTTAATGCACCTCCTCCTCCTCAAAATCCACAAAATCGTGAAGAGGAAATACCTATGGAACAACAACCTCCTCCATCCATTCCTCGACATGCCCCTGGAACACAAGAAAATATAATGGGGCAAATTGAAAACAACAAAAAAGAAATTGAAGATATAATTGCAAGGTTGAAAGATCCTTCCACTTTAACCTTGCATAGGTCCACGCTTGCTGAATCTTTTGAATCTATGTTGTCAAATGTAGATTCAATTTGCAAGCAAATATCTAGTTGGACGGATAAAAGGAGAGAGTTTAGAGACTATTATGTAGACAAGTTGTCATACCAAGATGTGAAAAAATTACAAATTACAAAATTACAATTGTGTTCAATTTTCACAAACCCACAAACAAATCAACCTCCACCCATTACATGCAAGAGGTTCCCTATCCATTGGTGCAACAACCAAGCGATAAGGGACAATTTTGGGCAAAGGTGGTGGATGGTTTTTGACCATCCTCCATGCAATAATAATGAGGTCCTGCAATATTTTTTGAGGAAACTCTACTGCGAGTTTGTCCTTAATAAAGTGCCAAACTATTTTGATATATGGGACTTCTAGGGTAGAGGTGGGGGGTCAGCACAAGATAGACCAGGGGCACGTGTTGACCCACAGCGGGCAGTGAGATGAGTAATCAGTAGATCAGCCCATGAGCATGTTTCTATCCCTTCCATTGTGAAGGAGAGTGTTGAGGTTGATACACTTCAGTCCATTAGTGCCTTGACCCAGAGCATCATAGAGTATGATAGTCCTACAGCACAGAGTGGGTTGGGAGATAGTGCAAGGAGTAGGGTCCCACCCCATGCTTGTCAGACTTGCGGATCAACCTATGATTATGACCCCATGGATAGTCAGGACGTAGGTGCACAGGCTACATCTGTAGCTGAGCAAATGGTGATGACAGATACCCTCCTGAGTGAGACTTTCGGCCTTGATACTCAAGTAAATATTAGCAAGTTTATTAAATTTAATTTATTAAATTTTATTTTTGAAATGCAAGATTAACTAATTTAGTTTGATGATTTTAATGAAATTTTAGGGTCATAGCGTTGATGCAGTTTTAAGTGGTTCTCCACCTGCATATTACACTAGATCATCTACTGTCGGGGTATGTAACTAGTAAACAATTATAAATATTACATGTGAATAGCATCGCTATATGAATGGTATTCTAATATCTGATTTTGGATGTTGAATAGGTTAATATTGGAGATTTCACGGCAACACCTACCAGTGGTGGTGGACTTCAAAACTTCACGGAGGTAATAAAATAAATAGTTTAATGAATAAATTATACTTACTAGATTTTTGTATGTGACTTATGTGCTTTATTGTGTGTACTTCCATGTTTAGATGAACGTGTGTGTATGTTAGGAGCCATGATTTGCATCACTATTATAGTTTTCGTAATAGAATAATATTGTTTTATTTCTAGATTATGCAGGCTGTGGAGACACCTCCCAATGTTCATAGGGCAATGGAGCATGGTGTAACATCTGCGATTCATAGCTCCATGGCATTGATAGGGGTATGAGACAGATTAGTAAATTTCAATTTACATTCATTGTTATAGTTGTTTATTTTTGAAAAATCAAAAGATTATTGATTTAAAGTTTAATTTCTATCTGGATGGTTTCTATAGGACATGACATCACCACGGCCTATTCCTGCTACTAAGGCAAGTGAGGAGACAAATTATATGGTAGTGGTAAGTAATTATTTTGTTAAATGTTTTATTTTTTATAACATGTAATTTCTATATATTAATGTTTATACTTTTTATTGTAACAGCTAAAGATGTAGGAAGAACTAAATAAGAGGAGCAGCCCTCAGGTTCGTAGTAGACTACCCACATGCACGTCTCCATCCCCTAGAAGATCAAAGGCTTCCCGTGATCTATTCTCTTCACCAGCCAGAGGGGAATGACTTTTTATTGTGTTCCTTTATTGTATGCCTATATGGCATTTGTGGACATATATTTTGTATTGCATATAGTTGACATTGTATGCCTATATGGCATTCTTGTAAGCCTATATGGCTATTTTGTATATATGTTATACTTATATCGACAGATATTGATGTATGCCTGTATGGATATTTGCTTAATACAAATCTTTTTTATTGATGGTGTCCATACTTGCATTATAAATCCACGTTTGAATGGATATTTGTAGATGGCTACTTCAAATATTTAAAGTCCAATTGTATTACATAGGATGTTTGTTGATCCAATAAGCTAGCTATTGTTATTCAAGTATCACCTAAACCTCATTTTGGAACTAAAAGATAAAAGTTATATTTTAAAAAAAAATGAATCATCATGTTGAATAGAAAATATTAATATTCTTTATGAGTAGCATACAATGTCAACTATATGCAATACAAAAAAAAGAATCATCATGTTATTCTTTATGTTTGAGGTCCTGAAAATGACTAAGTCTGGTAGCCTGATATCCTGAAACACTAAAAATTGACTAAGTCTGAAATCTGGTGGATCCTCCAAATTCTATAATCTACATGTTAAATCCGATGGATTCGAGACCTATCTCAAACATCCTGAAAGGTATATTAAAAAATATTTAAAGTATATTCAATATACCTTATCCTCTGGGACTTACACTTCTAGGCACAAAATTGCTCTAGGGAGTTAGGCGCGCTTTCCCACCTCTGCAGACTCAAATCAGTGCCTAAGATTGAGACCTCAAAGTGCGCCTAGAGAAGAAAACAAACCTTTGATCATCCCAAGTTATGGCGCCTTCAATGGAATTGATACAAATGACCTTAAGCATTGAAAATTTGACAAGGAAAACACATTATGAGTTTAGGCGCCCTTCATGCTTCATATCACCAATTTTGGCGCCTTGGCAACATAGTAGATGAATAACACTTCAAAATGAGTGCCTAAGGGTGATGTAGTCATACAAGGGTGCAAACGAGTGTTAAAAGCCTTAAAATATCAAGGAATAATTCAAATTCAAGTAAGGCACATTTTCACGCCTTGATCATCATCTAAGGCACCTTGCAAAGGAGGTCTTGAGCAACATAAACCTTAGGTGTAATTTCTTGCTTCTACAATCAAATTTGAGTGCCTAAAGAGTGGATTGGTGATGGACATCACTTTGAGCACCTTAAAAGTGTTTGAAGGTTTGAATTGGTGAATGATAGTGCCTAAAGGTCTTAGAACCAACTAGAATAAGGAATTGAAGAATGAGTTAACCACTTTGAGCACCTTGAAGGAGAGAAGTATGTATATGAAGATTGATTGAATGTTTGAAGTTTAGGCGCACTTTCCTTGTCATCTAATCACACATTGGCACCTAGGAAGAGTTGACATGAAACAATCCTTTGAGTGGACTCCTTAATGAGATCTCTCCCATTGCTTAAACTTGTTGAAACGTTAAAAGCTAAGTCAAATGGATTCTAGGCGCTCTTTGCCTTCAGAATGACCTTGAATTGGCACCTAAGCATAACAAGAGAGTTTAAATCCATTCAATATGGCGCCTTGTAAGAGGAGAGCTTAAGAACATGAGACTAGATGGCATTTAAGAGTCAAGATCATCAAAATCCAAAGAAATGGGCTAAGTAAGCTAAGGCGCCTTTGCTTGTCATTCAATACCTCCATGAGCGCCTAGATTGAAATTGCATCCAAGGACATCTAAGAGTAGGCGCCTAGAGGGGAAAAGTCATCCTAAGACCTTCATAATTATTTAAAGCATAAAAAATGCCAAGTATAAAGCTTCAT
The DNA here is from genome assembly GCA_027924645.1 of Cunninghamia lanceolata. NCBI lineage: Eukaryota > Viridiplantae > Streptophyta > Pinopsida > Cupressales > Cupressaceae > Cunninghamia > Cunninghamia lanceolata. Next base: position 15,883,310 of record BSBN01000553.1, on the reverse strand, counting down.
GATGTTGGGCGCTCTTTCACCTCCATATAGATCTAGATTGGTGCCTTAGATAAAGTACCACAAATTTATATCATTGAGTAAGTTCCAAGAGAGAAAGGCTTACTTCAAGCATATTTAATCATTCAAGGTCTTACAAATAATGAATAGAGCCTAAATTGATAATAGGCACCTCCTCTTGTCTCTACTATCTAGTTTTGGCGCCTAAGGAGAAATTGCATCTAGTGAACTCATTAATTGGCGCCTAGGAGGAAAAGACCTTAAACTTACATTATTGAGTCAGCACTTTAGAAATTGAGCCATTCCTAGTCAATTGGAGTCATAAAATATCAAATACAATGTCAAATTGGACTTAGGCGCCCCTTCATGTAATTTCCCACCATCATGAGTGCCTAGATCTAGGAAGATCATCCAATTGCGCCTAGGAATAAGATACAAGTCCAAGACCTCAAATTTGAGCACCTAGAAGTGTGATGGATTGAAGAAGTTACATTAGCACCTAAGGGTAAGTTGTATCTAATGACATCACCTAATTGAGCGCCTAGGAGGTATAAAGTGTAACATTGACATGAGGACAAGCGCTTAGTAAAGGAGAGTTTCTCAAACATTTAAACATGTGAATGAAGTCATAGAAATGCACTAAGTCATCTAGGTTCCATTTTCCCCTTGTGTACCCTTACATTTGCGCCTAAGAAGAAGTTGCTTCAGTTCATTGGAGTGTTTGAGTATTGAGGATTTCTTAGCAATGCTTTGAACCCCTTTGAAGTTGAAGAAGGTATTTACCTGAGTTAAGGCACAAATTTACACCCCAATCATCATCAAAATGCGCCTTAGGAGAGATCAGCATTATTAAGGAAGTCTAGGCGAGTTCTTCAACTTGTATAACCTCTGAGTGCGCCTAGCAAGCAAGAATTATTATAAGTCATCCTCAAATGTTTGAAATAGCAATACAAAGTCAAATTAGACTTAGGCACCTTTTGCTCCTCTTTTCACCTATATATGTGCCTAGATTTGAAATAAGATTATTGCATGTTCCTTTGTGCATTGAAGTGTTTATCATAAGGATTGATGTGTTTCTCGGTTTGTATTACAGGAAGATTGAAGGAAAGGAAGTATTAAAAAGGTAGGAGCAAGAGCTTGGAGTCACTTTCAAGGAGGAGTCATCATGTAGCTATTTCAAAGGAGTCATTCACATTCATTCATGCCAGAGAGTTAAGATGGGAAGTAATCACTACCAAAGAGACACCACTTCAAGAGGTAGTTGGTCCAAGAAGTCACAACAAGATACATCTCAGGTCTTCTTCATCAATGACATCATGTTAGATCACATCAAGTTCGACATACTTCATCAAGTTGCATCATGTCTAGAGATCTTCAATCACTTCAAGTTCCATTCATCTTCAAGTATCAATTAGCTTCTTCATCAATCATTGCTTCAAGGTCAACATGCCAAGTGCACTACTTCATCTTCATCATATCATCAAGCAAGGCACTTCATCCATCATACTTCAAGTTCTCCCAATCTTCAAGTCTTTGAGAAGAGTTTTCTACTCCATGTCATCAATGAAGTTTCATCATCCACTCTGAGTAATGAAGGAGCATCATTATCCTCATCTACTCTACATGAAAGAGCATCAAGGAAGGTCATCAACCTACCTACAAGAAGAAGAAATATCATAGAGTTAGTCAAATGAAGCTACAAGCATCATACATATCCTACTTACAATGAACAAGGCAAGATCAAAAAAATACATCTCAAGTGTTCATTATCAAAGTAGTCATGTTGAAGGTATCATACAAAGATTAGTTTGGCCACATGAGGAGAAGAATGAAAGTTACACCCCTTTGCAACTTTACAATGCCTCCTTCTGATGATTTTTGGGGTAGCAGAAAACCTTTCACCATGGGCAAACACCTCAGAGATATAAAAAATGAGAGTGGTTATTGTAGATTGACTCTACATGATTGCGTTGCCTCAGACGAAATGTTTCTAAGTGACACAATTTTTGAATAACATCTCGCCAAAGATTGCTGCCTTTTTGCACTTTGGACTCTTCAGGGATATTGTCGGTACAATATAGCTCGAACCGTTTCAACATGTTTGGGTGAAAAATAGGACCATGCCTAGTGTAAATGTACCCATCCGGACGCGTTGGAATAGTCAGTTTGGTCACATCAGGATCAGGATGAAAGTTACACCCTTTGCAACTTTACACTGCCTCCTTCTGACGATTTTTGGGGTAGCAGAAAACCTTTCACCACGGCCAAATGCCTCAGAGATATAAAAAACTGAGAGAGGTTATTGTAGAGGCACTCTATGTGATCATGTTGTCTTAGACAGAATGTTTCTAAGTGACACAATTTTTGAGTAACATCTTGTCAAAGATTGCTGCCTTTTTTCACTTTGGACTCTTCAGGAATATCGTCAGTACAATGTAGCTCGGACTGTTTTGACATGTTTGGGTGAAAAATAGGACCGTACCTAGCATAAATGTACCCATCCAGATGTGTTGGAATAGTCAGTTTGGTCGCATCAGGAGTAGAATGAAAGTTACATGCCTTTGCAACTTTACACTACCTCCTTCTGACGATTTTTGGGCAGCAGGAAACCTTTCACCACGGGCAAATGCCTCAGAGATATAAAAAATTGAGAGAGGTTATTGTAGAGGCACTCTACATGATCGCGTTGCCTTAGACAGATGTTTCTAAGTGACAAAATTTTCAAGTAACATCTCGTCAAAGATTGCTGCCTTTTTGCACTTTAGACTCTTCAAGGATATCGTCAGTACAATGTAGCTCGGACTGTTTTGACATGTTTGGGTGAAAAATAGGACCATGCCTAGCGTAAATGTACCCATTCAGATGCATTAGAATAGTCAGTTTGGTTGCATCAGGAGCAAGGCAAAAGTTACACCCCTTTGCAACTTTAAACTACCTCCTGACAATTTTTGGGGCAGCAGAAAACCTTTCACCACGGGCAAATGCCTCAGAGATATAAAAAACTGAGAGAGGTTATTGTAGAGGCACTCTACATGATCGTGTTGCCTCAGATGGAATGTTTCTATGTGACACATTTTTTGAGTAACATCTCATCAAAGATTTCTACCTTTTTGCACTTTGGACTCTTCAGGGATATCGTCGGTACAATGTAGCTCGGACTGTTTCGACATGTTTGGGTGAAAAATAGAACAATGCCTAGCCTAAATGTACCCATCCAGATGCATTGAAACTATCAATTTGGTCGCATCAGGAGCAGGACACCAAAAATGCTTAACATGATGATATAAAAATGTGTATATGTGTAAAAATGCAGCAGGAAATTAAAAAAAAAAGACAAACCTTACAAATTAATGTGCATACTTACAACTCAATGTAACATAACTTTAAAAAATCAATGTGAATACTTACAAATTAATCCAATTAACCATCCGGGTCTGCTCTACTCTTTATTGTGTCAAGTATTGCTTCATGGTCAGACTCATGCACCTTCCACAAGATTTTGTTCAAAGGTCTACCCCGATACTTTATCAAATAAACATTGGATGCCACGACAAGGTTCGAGTAATGAAGAATCTTCTGATGCGTGTCAAAGTCCTAAAATAGCCAAACATTAACACTCTTATGTGGGTACCTTCTAAGCCATGTTCCAGTAATAACCACTGAGCCTGTAGGGTATTCGATGTTTTCTCCATCTGTAACAGGGGCCTCCAATTTATTTTTAGCCTCAACACAATGACATAAGTAATAATGTGCTCCCTCTTCATTATCTTCATCTGCAATAACTGCATATACGTGCCCTACATTGATATGTGTAGCAAATTAGATGAAGTTAGTCAACATTACAAAAACACTACAAAGTAAGATGACATTACCTGGTTGAACTAGATGAAATTAGATGCATATACATGCCCTATATTACCTAGTTGAACTAAATCTGATATGTGGTCAAAGTCAACTGATGATTCCATCTGTGTTAGTTCCAGTGCCTATCAAGTGGGCTAAGATAACTTAACTGCCATTCGTCAACCCACTCCTTTGACTCGCACTCATCCCAGACTTGAATTGTACAGGAAGAACAAAAGCATGACATCTTTTGCGTATGGATACTCCATGAACCTATAATTGAGCTTCTGAAAAAGTGCATCTCATTTGATCATGTCAGTGTACAACAGTCCTCATATGGTGCAATGTTAGTATCATCTATCAACCAAAAAAATCTACGAACTGAAGACTTACCTTCATTACTTGGACCCATGGAAGCATTACACCACTCGACAATCGATTTTGCATCTGTCAACTTTGCATTGTCTTTATACTTTAACTCTTCTCGTGTTATGGCTCTTTTGATACATGCTCCTGCACCATCATGCTCCCCGTTTCCATGCCCGGCCTCACAAAAGTTCCACATATGTTGAATACCTATAAAATTATGCCTCCTACTCAGCCAATAGAAATTATGTGAGTTCTTGAATTATGAAGCACAGTTATCTGACCATATGATATGCTGACTGAATAATATGCTCCTTCTAGCCAAATCATTATAGAACACCTAAAAGCAACCTTGCATTAACTTCGTAGAATGCGTGCAATCATCACTAATATAGAGATTATACTCCCTTATGATCTTTCTATCATCCTTTATACTATCATTGGCATGAATGAATGCGATATGCACAAATATAGAAACCTGTGTGGAGTTGTAATATTGTGATTGCACCTCACGCTGTAGCTATAGACTGTAGTTCTTTACAAAGTTGACGATTGAAACAATGCTACCAACCGGAAATGTGTCCTTGCATAACTTGAATTGCAAGTCCAACCATCGAGCTCTATGGGCATGTCTTGCATACTCATACACTATGCTATCATGAAATATAGGCATAAACTGATACACTAGAATCTTTTCAATAACCAATTCACACCTCTTTGCTTCTTTACCACCTTTTGTATTGTATGCCACTGTTTTATACTTGCCAAACTCTACTAGTTCATTTCCAACCGCATGTGTTCTTTCCATATGTTCACATATTGGCAAATGTTGCAAGCCACTGCAACGATGACATGTGCCATCCAAGCATAATTTCTTGTAGAATATTTGACCTTCCTCTCTTTCACATAAAATTCTTGATATGAAGTCTCTTGAAGCTGTTGGTGGGGGCACGTATGGCACAACCCTGCAAAACATTGTTAGTATGCATATCTAAACATATAGACCTATAAACATCAAAATGGTTAGAAAATTCAATATGTAATCTACAACAAGTAGTGCATGTGTGATTTCTCTTGACATAGAAAGGTTTTAGCATTTCAAAATATCTTTGACAAATTTTAATTTGAGGATACTTCTCTAGAAATTTACCATAAAACTGTGTTTGAGTCTCATCCAAAAAATGCTTTGGATGTGGCTCACGGTTCTGACTACCGATTCTCCTTCTTACCACATCCCTTTGATTCAGAGATACCCTTTTGTAATTCTTCCAAAAGTCTTCAATTAGTGATCTCAATGCTTCAACAATTGGTTTATCTTTTCATGGTAATCTCCCTAAGAACGCCCATAATTCATTGGCATTAGTGTCCTCGATTCTTTGGCGTCTTCCAACGGCTATTGATAAAGTTTTCCTATTAATTCTTAATTCTTGACTCGTCTTTCTAATGAGATGAGCTTTCCTCATTTGACTACTTACTATAGTCAATGTAATCACACGCCGTGTTGCATTACTATCTTTTGTGCGTGAGGTGTTACCCACACTCTCATACGCACTCATTAGATTCTTGACAATAGATTTTTCACTTGAAGCCTCTGATGTTCTCAACCCAAGAATCTTCATGATGGACCTATACTTTATACTTCGCATCATTTCAATGAATAGTTGACATCTTGCAGTCTCATTTAACTTTTCAAAGAACAATCTCCAAATCTTATGAGCATATCTTCTACAAGTGCATTTTGGAATCTTACCTTCCATTGGCTGCAAAATATTCTCATCAATATCAATCAAATACTTTGGCTTTCTATGCAAAATTCTAGGTGGTGTTAAGTTAGGTAAATTCATCTCAACATTAGGAATTTCATCAATATTTAAATGAGATGGGCTAGATGGCATACCTTCGATCAAAGATGGAATAAATGACATACCTTGAGGTTGAGGTGGGAATGATGGCGTACCTCCATTGGGACTGAAATTCTCGGGCTATTTTTTGGCAAATATTAAGTTTCAATCATCCAAAGATTACAGTATGTGAGCATATATGGAAAGATCCACAATTGTTTTCAAGAATAAATTAACAATTGAGTTGATAGAAATATTTGGATTTGTTCTATTCTGATTCCTAAAGACTTAATATAACATGGTTGAAGTGCTCATTAAAGATGAACCGTAAACAAGGAAGTGAAAAGTTACAAACCTTGTTGAAAATAAAGAAAAAACTGCAACAAGTACCAAGGCAGAATATGGGTGAATTCCTTGTCAAAAATAAGCTAGGGTTGCTTTTTGAACCATGTTAAAATTCCAAGTATTTTGCAAGTTATGATATTTTGATAAAATGTACAAGGGGAGAATTTGCTGTTGCATATACAATGCCTTTTGTATATCAGGTTGCATATACAAGGTCCTTTGTATACAAGTTCGCTTGTATACAAAGTCCTTTGTATATCACTTTTCATATACAAAGTCGTTTGTATATGCAAAGTCATTTTTTATACAAGTCGCTGTTTTGTATATCGGATTTAGATATATTTGGACTTGTATGGTTTTTTTACTAACGCTTTATTTGTACATGCAAGTCGTGGACCCGACGGGATTCACGGTTTAAATGTATAAAAGGTTGGGTCCGCCACTTGTATATTGATGTTTGTATGTTAGGCTCCGCAGAACATACAAAGGATACATACATTGCGGTACATACAAGTCGGGCCTGAAAAGTCTATGAAATAAGGAAAATTCGTTTTATGTTTATGTTTGTATGTGTCTGACATACATTGCTGATATACAAGGTTTACATACAAGTCGTTCATATACAAAGTTGTTTGTATATACAAAACCAATATACATTGCACCACATACAAGCTGAAACTCAAAAGAAGTTAAAATGTGGTATAAACGATGCATCCTGACTCATTGTATATTAGAATATACATGGCACTACATACAAAGTGGAATCCAAAAAAGATTAGAGTTTGGTTAAACCAATGTATCCGGACTCAATGTATATCGGAATATACATTGCATTTTATGCAAGCCGGACCTGAAAAGTTTGTGAAATAGGGAAAATCCATTGTATGTTTGCACTTTGTATCTATCCGACATACATTGCCGATATACAATGCATTACATACAAGTGGCGGAACCGAAAGGTTATTTAAAAGAGTTAAGTGCTTGTATATTTAGTGCCTTGTATGTTTCAAAAATACATTCTTAAAAATACAAGTGATAGATACAAAAAGATATACAAGAACTGGATGCGAAGGAAAAGTTAAATATTAAAAACTCCTTTTATGTTTTAGTGATTGTATGTTTGCAATGAGCATATCCAATGTACAAACAAATTGAAAGCATCGAAAGGGAAGGTTTGTATGGTTCATTTGTATATGTGCTCATACAAGAAGATATACAAGAGCGATATACAAGCAAAAGATACAAGGATGTACGGAAAGCAAAAAGGCGGGAAGTTTTTGGATCAACCCGACTGCGAGGTTACACTGACGAAGGAAACCCTAAAACGACATTAAAATCCGAATGGTTAAGATATCTTTCTGATAGTTAAAATATTTGTTTTTTGCAGGATAAACATAGTGGCGATCAAGTTGTATAAACACCCACGAAAGGATCTTAAGCAACTAATAAATTGTCGATAAGGGAAGTAATTAATTGAGTAAATATATATGAATAAATTTGTTTTGATCAATTGATCTGAGACTAATTGATGTTTTATCTGGTCTTTTTAGGAATAATGAAGAAACCCTCAAAGGATATTGAGTAGAACTACAGTTAAAGATTTTTCGACCCTGAAATGGTTATCCATTTGATGATTAGTGGCCAGTATTAAATTCCTTGAATCTATTTTATTAGAACTAATATTGATTTCGGTTATCAACCATCACAACTATTGTAATTGGTCTGAAGCTTGTATGCCACTCTTTATAAGAGATGACCAAGACCAGAAAAGGGATATTAGAATATTAGATTAGATTATAAAAAGAGACTACAGAATAGAAGAGGAGATACTATAGATTAGATTTGAACAGCAATGCTGGTTCACTTTTAATATATTTTATTTCTGGTAGACCATGTGCAAGCATTCTCTGATGAAGTCAAGTCTGTGAACATGAAGCAGTAACTGCAAATTTCAGTATCAACTATCTATTTAATTTATTCAATTATATGATTGTCTCCTTTCAAGGTTTTCTCTATTATTCAATTTGAGTTATCAAGTATACCTTCAAGTCTTCTATACACATTTGTTGTTATAGTGTGATAAGATTAACTGGTTTCTATTTTTAGAATTAAATCCTTTAAATTTATCACAGTAACTCAGAAGACATTGTCATGGATCTGTAAGAAGGGTCATATAGTTAGGGTTTGTATTCTCTCTCCAGTTTTTGATAAATCTGTTACAATTGCAGTATCATTTTGATAGGTTCCTTCAAGCAAGGATTAAATCCTTTTAGATGAATGCATGTAATATTTTGTCAATTAGATATATGTAAGTATGGAATACTAACTATTTCCTTGCAGGGTTGTACAAGTTACATACCTATTCTGTCATGCCAGATAGTTTGAGTTTTTACCAAACAAACAGTCATTTATTTCATGATCATACTGACTCTATATTCAATAAGACACTAGTCTAGTATTTTCATTATCACTTATACAAATTCATTTTAGATTTACTTAGTTAGGCTGCATTATAGTTTTTGCATTACAATTTAGATTATTTAGAATTAACTTGCTATCTTTTTATCTATTTTATAATTTGTGCCATTATCAATAGTTAGGTTAATTTTGATTAAAGTAGTGATCATCTTTTTATCTGCTTTATTAATTAGAGGTCTACCAGCCTAGGTCTGGCAGAGCCTGAAGCGAAGGGGGTTTAGCCATATCTACCCCGTGTCAGTTAGCCAAAAACGTCAAGAGAGCATAGCACCATCTTAGGGTTAACAACCTGTGTTTTTGAGACCTAACACCTCCTTCATCACATGTGAGTGATGTTGTACTCTCAACTTGAGATGTGGTAGATGGTGTCCCTACATGTTGACTTGTGGTAGAGGACGTGTCTCCAACTATGGTATTCAAATCTCTCGTAGCATGAAGTTTTTGCATTCGTTCTCTTTGTGCCGCCAATACCATATCTCTTTGTGATGGTTGTGGTTCCTCTTCAATTGGCATGTCTTCATTTATCGTGTCCAATTTCCTCTTCTCACGAAGTTCCCTCATAGCCACTGCTTTCTTTGCATTCTTAGCTTCTATCTCTTCCTGTGTTGGTTTAATTCTTGATCGTTTCCTCGGCATGACGGAGAATTTGTCTGTAGCATGATAAAGAGACCAATATTAGTTCCTAAGAAATGAATACAAGATAATAGTGGGATTGTGGGTAAGTGCAAAAAGATGGGGGGCCAAAAAGTGGCCAAATTGTTTTCAACAAAAAAAATGCAAAACACGAGCGCGTTATAATGCGCTCGCGTTATAACGCGAGCGCGTTATCACCTATTATAAATTAAAAAAACTCATCTCATTTCATTTCATTTCTTTTTTTCTCCACTATTCCCACGGTCTGCAAACCCTAGGAAGCGCGCTCGCATTTTGGATTCCTCAATTCAACACAAAAATCTTATCGATTCGTCGCCAAAATGCCGCCACGACGTCGAGCACGCCAAAGGAGTGAGTTTATTTGTCTTTTTGTTTGAATTTTCTTCTAAATAGGTAGGTTTGAGTTGTTTTTTGATGTATATTTCGTTAATTGTCAGGAAATGTTAATGCACCTCCTCCTCCTCAAAATCCACAAAATCCTGCGGAACAACAACCTCCTCCATCCATTCCTCAACACGCCCCTAGAACACAAGAAAATATAATGGGGCAAATTGAAAACAACAAAAAAGAAATTGAAGATATAATTGCAAGGTTGAAAGATCCTTCCACTTCAACCTTGCATAGGTCCACGTTTGTTGAATCTCTTGAATCTATGTTGTCAAATGTAGATTCAATTAGCAAGCAAATATCTAGTTTGACGGATAAAAGGAGAGAGTTTAGAGACTACTATGCAAACAAGTTGTCATACCAAGATGTGAAAAAATTATAAATTACAAAATTATACTTGTGTTCGATTTTCACAAACTCACAAACAAATCAACCTCCACCCATTACATGCAAGAGGTTCCCTATCCATTGGTGCAACAACCAAGTGATAAGGGACAATTTTGGACAGAGGTGGTGGATGGTTTTTGGCCATCCTCCATGCAATAATAATGAGGTCCCGCAATAATTTTTGAGGAAACTCTACTGTGAGTTTGTCCTCAATAAAGTGCCAAACTATTTTGATATGCAGGACTTCCAGGGTAGAGGTGGGGGGTCAGCACAAGATAGACCAGGGGCACGTGTTGACCCACAGTGGGCAGTGAGATGAGTAATCAGCAGACCAGCCCATGAGCATGTTTCTATCCCTTCCATTGTGAAGCAGAGTGTTGAGGTCGATACACTTCAGTCCATTAGTGCTTTGACCCAGAGCATCATAGAGCATGACAGTCCTGCAGCACAGAGTGGGTTGGGAGATAGTGCGAGGAGTAGGGTCCCACCCCATGCTTGTCAGGCTTGCGGGTCAGCCTATGGTTATGACCCCATGGATAGTCAGGACGCAGGTGCACACGCTACATCTACAGCTGAGCAGATGGTGATGACAGATACCCTCCCGAGTGAGACTTTCAGCCTTGATACTCAGGTAAATATTAGCAAGTTTATTGAATTTAATTTATTAAATTTTATTTTTGAAATGCAAGATTAACTAATTTAGTTTGATGATTTTAATGAAATTTCAAGGTCATAGCGTTGATGCAATTTTCAGTGGTTCTCCACCTGCATATTACACTAGATCATCTACTGTAGGGGTATGTAACTAGTAAACAATTATAAATATTACATGTGAATAGCATCATTATATGAATGGTATTCTAATATCTAATTTTGGATGTTGAATAGGTTAATATTGGAGATTTCATGGCAACACCTGCTAGCAGTGGTGGACTTCAAAGCTTCACGAAGGTAATAAAATAAATAGTTTAATGAATGAATTGTACTTAGTAGATTCTTGTATGTGACTTGTGTGCTTTATTGTGTGCACTTCCATGTTTAGATGAATGTGTGTATATGTTAGGAGCCATGATTTGCATCACTATTATATTTTTCGTAATTGAATAATGTTGTTTTATTTCCAGATGATGCAGGTTGAGGAGACACCTCCCAATGTTCATAGGGCAATGGAGCATGGTGTGACCTCTATGATTCATAGCTCCATGGCATTGACAGGGGTATGAGGAAGATTAGTAAATTTTAATTTACATTCATTGTTATAGTTGTTTATTTTTGAAAAATCAAAAGATTATTGATTTGAAGTTTAATTTCTATCTGGATGGTTTCTATAGGACATGACATCACCACAGCCTATTCCTACTACTAAGGCAAGTGAGGAGATAAATTATATGGTAGCGGTAAGTGATTATTTTGTTAAATTTTTTTTTTTATAACATGTAATTTCTATATATTAATGTCTATACTTTTTATTGTAACAGCTAAAGATGCAGGAAGAACTAAATAGGAGGAGCAACCCTCGGGTTCATAGTAGACCACCCACATGCGCGTCTCCATCCCCTAGAAGATCAAAGGCTGCCCGTGACCTATTTTCCTCACCAGCCAGAGGGGAATGACTTTTTATTGTGTTCCTTTGTTGTATGCCTATATGGCATTTGTGGACATATATTTTGTATTGCATATAGTTGACATTGTATGCCTATATGGCATTCTTGTAAGCCTATATGGCTATTTTGTATATATGTTATATCGATAGATATTGATGTATGCCTATATGGATATTTGGTTAATACAAATCTTTTTTATTGATGGTGTCCATACTTGCATTAAAAATCCACGTTTGAATGGATATTTGTAGATGGCTACTTCAAATATTTAAAGTCCAATTGTATTACATAGGATGTTTGTTGATCCAATAAGCTAGCTATTGTTATTCAAGTATCACCTAAACCTCATTTTGGAACTAAAAGATAAAAGTTGTATTTTAAAAAAAATGAATCATCATGTTGAACAGAAAATATTAATATTCTTTATGAGTAGCGTACAATGTCAACTATATGCAATGCAAAAAAATAAATCATCATGTTATTCTTTATGTTTGAGATCCTGAAAATGACTAAGTCTGGTAGCCTGATATCCTGAAACACTAAAAATTGACTAAGTCTAAAATCTGGTGGATCTTCCAAATTCTATAATCTACATGTTAAATCTGGTGGATTCGAGACCTATCTCAAACATCCTGAAGGTATATTGAAAAATATTTAAATTATAAGATACTTAAATATATTTTTCAATATACCTTACCTCTGGGACTTCCACTTCTAGGCACAAATTTTAGGTGCATTTTCTCACCATTGCAAACATCATGTTGCGCCTAGGATTAAGACCCAATTATGCGCCTAAGGTAAGAACTCAGATAGGTGCCTAGAGGAGACTTCAAATAGTAGCGCCTTGGTAGAGATCACTTAAAACTTGATGTATGTACTACTTCAAGGTTAGGCGTAAATTTGCTCTTGCACAACCTCATTTTGGCACCTTCACATGAGGTGAATATCCAAGTCATTAGGATGATTGCCCCTTGAGAAAAAGGCATTAAGATGAGCGCCTAAAGGAGACTTTCTTAAACATTCAAACATTGAGCAACAAGCATGAAGGGTTAAGGCGCAATTTGCAACTCATAAAGCCTCAAAAGGGCGCCCAACTTGGAGAGAGCATTCATTTAAGACAAGGCACCCATTGACACATGTTCCACCATAAAATTGCACCTAAGGTGGAAGGAGAACAAGCCTCTAGTAAGTGAAGCGCACCTATTGTCTAAACCACTTCATTACGGTGCCCTAGCATGAGGAGTATATAAGTCAATAGGAAATGGCGCCTAGAATGCAAATGAAGGACTAAGTGGCATTTTCAATAAGCATCAATTCATCTTGAGCTTTCAATAAATACATCAAATTGAGTCCCATAAGCCTAGGCGCCCTTTGCCTTCAAAAGAACCTTGTATTGGAGCCTTGGAGGAAATCAACTTACAATGACAAGTCTTGGAGGTTTCTCATTTTGGATGATGTCTTTTGAGATTAACTACAATGATTGAAAGTTAAGATGAGTGGAAAGAACCTATCTTGAACCTTAGGCACCCTTCATGTAATTTCCCACCATCATGAATGCCTAGATCTAAGAAGAAGGAGTGAATGAAGGATCTTAACATCAAGAAGCATGTTATCAATCAACTTGGAGAAGTCTTTGACAATAATTATGATGAATTGAGTACATGGAAGTAAAGGAAGTACATATCAACTCCAAAGTGTGCCTAATGATCAATAAGAAATTCTTCCAAAGCAAAGGCGCTCATTGTGAATTTTCCTACTAGATTTGGCGCCTTGAAGTCTAAGTGCATGAAAATCATGAGGATGAGTGCTTAGGGATGAGATAGTCTTCATAAGAGTTTAAATAAGAACATGATCAAAATGTGCCTTGGTAGAGAGACTTGAGACCATCATCAAATAAGCCAAAACATCTATCTCCAATCTAGGCACAAATTCTAGCTCCTCCCAACTCAAATGAGCGCCCAAGTTGAAGTCAACTTTCATCTATACAACCCTCAGATTGTGCCTTGATTGAGGAAGGGATTTGAACCTCAAAATTTAATCATCTCAAGACAAAATCTTCCTTAGACACTTGGCATTTGATTGAAATCATTGAGAATTAGAAAGAACCACCTAAGGATGTAAGGCACACTTTTCACCCATACAAGCCTAAAATTGTGCCTAAGGGAAATAACTCGACATATCAATAGGTGAGTGCCTTGAGAGAAAAGATCACTCTAGGTCATTTTCAATTATTGAAAGCATAAAAATTATAAAGATAAAGGCAATTGAGTTAGGTGCACTTTAGCCTTTGAGGACACCTCAATGAGCGCCTTGGGTGAAATTGCATGAGATGACCTTTTGGAGTGAGCGCTTTAAAGATAGAATTCATTCTAAGACATTTCTCATCATTTAAAATTGCAAAATTTTAAGTATAAAGACATTTAAATCTAGGCGCACTCTCCATCAGTACAAACCCATTCTAGCACCTAAGGGAGAAATTGCATTGAAAGACACCTTTTGAATGAATCTCTTAAGGGAGATTGACCTCTTTAAACCATTACAATTGTTTGAAATCATTTAAAGTGATAAATATGGACCAACTTGTGTTAGGTGCCCTTTGCTCTTTTTTTTACCTATATATGCACCTAGATTTGTAGTAAGATTATTCCATGTTTAAAGAGGATTCCTTTGTGTTATAAAATGTTTATCATGAGGATTGATGTGTTTCTTGGTTTGTATTATAGGAAGATTGAAGGAAAAGGTAGGAGCAAGAGCCTGGAGTTGCCTAGAGTCATCATGTAGCTGCTCCAAAGGAGCCTTTCACATTCATTCATGCCAGAAAGTTAAGATGGAAGTAATCACTACCAAGGAAACACCACTTCAAGAGGTAGTTGCTCCAAGAGGTCACAACAAGATATATTTCAAGTCTTCTTCATCAATGACATCACCAGTTGCATCATGTTCGAAGACTTCCATCTATCACTTCATGTTCCATTCATCTTCAAGTATCAACTAGATTCTTCATCAATCATCGCTTCAAGATCAGCATGTAGCCGATCCAAAGGAACTTCTCATCATCATCAAGCATTCCAAAGACATCCATTCAATTTCAAGTCCCTCTGATACATTCAAGCCTCCTTGAGAAATCATCTACTTCACATATAAGGGAAAGTGTTATCATCAATATCTACACTTCAAAGGACCTTTCAAGTTGGAACACTTCTTCATCGAACATTTGAAGACATCCATCCAAGCTTCAAGTTCTTTCACAATCTTCAAGTCCATGAGAAATTGCATCTGGTGAACTCATTAATTGGCACCTAGGAGTAAAAGACCTTAAACTTACATTATTGAGTCAGCACTTTAGAAATTAAGCCATTCCTAGTCAATTGGAGTCATAAAATATCAAATACAAAGTCAAATTGGACTTAGGTGCCCCTTCATGTAATTTCCCACCATCATGAGCACCTAGATCTAGGAAGATCATCCAATTGCACCTAGGAATAAGATACAAGTCCAAGACCTCAAATTTGAGCGCCTAGAAGTGTGATGGATTAAAGAAGCTACATTGGCGCCTAAGGGTAAGTTATATCTAATGACTAATTGAGCACCTAGAAGTGTGATGGATTGAAGAAGCTACATTGGTGCCTAAGGGTAAGTTATATCTAATGACATCACCTAATTGAGCGCCTAGGAGGTATAAAGCTTAACATTGACATGAGGACAAGCACTTAGTAAAGAAGAGTTTCTTAAACATTTAAACATGTGAATGAAGTCATAGAAATGCACAAAGTCATCTAGGTGCCATTTTCCCCTTGTGTACCCTTACATTTACACCTAAGAAGAAGTTGCTTCAGTTCATTGGAGTGTTTAAGTATTGAGGATTTCTTAGCAATGCATTGCAACTTTACACTGCCTCCTTCTGAAAATTTTTGGGGGATTTTTGGGGCAGCAGAAAACCTTTCACCATGGGCAAACACCTCAGAGATATAAAAAATTGAGAGAGGTTATTATAAAGGCACTCTACGTAATCATGTTGCCTGAAATGGAATGTTTCTAAGTGACATGGTTTTCGAGTAACATCTCATCAAAGATTGCTACCTTTTTGCACTTTGGACTCTTCAGGGATATCGTCGGTACAATGTAGCTCAAACTGTTTCGACATGTTTGGATGAAAAATAGGACCATGCCTAGCGTAAATGTACCCATCTAGATGCGTTGGAATAGTCAGTTTGGTCGCATCAGGAGCAGGATGAAAGTTACACCCCTTTGCAACTTTACACTGCCTCCTTCTGACGATTTTTGGGGCAGCAGAAAACCTTTCACCATGGGCAAATGTCTCAGAGATATTAAAAAATGAGAGAGGTTATTGTAGAAGGACTCTACGTGATCACGTTCCTTAGACGGAATGTTTCTAAGTGACACAATTTTCAAGTAACATCTCGTCAAAGATTGTTGTCTTTTTGCACTTTGGACTCTTCAGGGATATCGTCGGTACAATGTACCTCGGACTGATTCGACATGTTTGGGTGAAAAAAAGGACCATGCCTAGTGTAAATGTACCCATCCAGACGCGTTGGAATAGTCAGTTTGGTCGCATCAGGAGCAGAACAAAAGTTACACCCCTTCGCAACTTTACACTGCCTCCTTCTGACAATTTTTGGGGCAGTAGAAAACCTTTCACCACGGGCAAATACCTCAGAGATATAAAAAACTGAGAGAGGTTATTGTAGAGGCACTCTACATGATCATGTTGCCTCAGACGAAATGTTCTAAGAGTAACATCTCATCAAATATTGCTACCTTATTGTACTTTGGACTCTTAGGGGATATCATCGGTATAATGTAGCTCAGACTGTTTCGACATGTTTGGGTGAAAAATAGAACAATGCCTAGCCTAAATGTACCCATCTGGATGCATTAGAACTATCAGCTTAGTCGCATCAGGAGTAGGACACCAAAAATACATAACATGATGATGTAAAAATGTGTATATGTGTAAAAATGTAGCAAGAAATAAAAAAAGACAAACCTTACAAATTAATGTGCATAGTTACAACTCAATGTAACATGACTTTACAAAATCAATGTGAATACTTACAAATTAATCCAATGAACCATCTGGGTCTGCTCTACTCTTTATTGTGTCAAGTATTGCTTCATGGTCAAACTCACGCACCTTCCACAAGATTTTGTTCAAAGGTCTACCCCAATACTTTATCAAATGAACATTGGATGCCATGACAAGGTTCGAGTAATGAAGAATCTTCTGATGTGTGTCAAAGTCCTAAAACATCCAAATATTAACACTCTTATGTGGGTACCTTCTAAGCCATGTTCCAGTAATAACCAGTGAGCCTGTAGGGTATTCGATGTTTTCTCCATCTATAACAGGGGCCTCCAATTTCTTTTTGGCCTCAACACAATGACATAAGTAATAATTTGTTCCTTCTTCATTATCTTCATCTGCAATAATTGCATATACATGCCCTTCATTGATGTCTGTAGTAAATTAGATGAAATTAGTCAATATTACAAAAACACTACAAAGTAAGATGACATTACTTGGTGAAACTATATGAAATTAGATGCATATACATGCCCTATATTACTTGGTTGAACTAAATCTGATATGTGGTCAAAGTTAACTGATGATTCCATCTGTGTTAGTTCCAGTGTCGTCGGGGGTCGATACGTGTCAAGTGGACTAATATAACATAACTGCCATTCGTCAACCCACTCCTTTGACTCGCACTCATCCCAAACTTGAATTGTATAGGAAGAACAAAAGCATGACATCTTTCACGTATGGATACTCCATGAACCTGCAATTGAGCTTCTGAAAGAGTGCATCTCATTTGATCCTGTCAGTGTACAACAGTCCTCATATGGTGCAATGTTAGTATCATCTATCAACCAAAAAAATCTACGAACTTAAGACTTGCCTTCATTACCTAAACCCATGGAAGCATTACACCACTCGATAATCAATTTTGCATCTGTCAACTTTGCATTGTCTTTATACTTTAACTCTTCTTGTGCTATGGCTCTTTTGATACATGCTCATGCACCATCATGCTCCCCCTTTCCACGCCTAGCCTCACAAAAGTTCCACATATGCTGAATACTTGTAAAATTATGCCTCCTACTCAGCCAATAGAAATTATGTGAGTTCTTGAATTGTGACGCACAGTTATCCGACCATATGATATGCTGACTGAATGATATACCCCTTTAGCCAAATCATTATAGAACACCTGAAAGCAACCTTGCACGAACTTCGTAGAATACGTACAATCATCACTAATATAGAAATTATACTCCCTTATGATCTTTTTGTCATCCTCTGTACTATCATTGGCATAAATGAATGCGATGTGCACAAATATAGAAACCTGTGTGGAGTTGTAATATTGTGATTACACCTCACGTTGTGGCTGTAGACTGTAGTTCTCTGCAAAGTTGACGACTGAAACAATGCTACCAACCAAAAATGTGTCCTTGCATAACTTGAATTGCAAGTCCAACCATCGAGCTCTATGGGCATGTCTTGCATACTCATACACTATGTTGTCACGAAATATAGGCATAAACTGATACACTGAAATCTTTTCAATAACCAATTCACACCTCTTTGCTTCTTTACCATCTTTTGTATTGTATGCCACTATTTTATACTTGCCAAATTCTATTAGTTCATTTCCAACTGCATGTGTTCTTTCCATATGTTCACATATTGGCAAATGTTGCAAGCCACCGCAACGATGACATGTGCCATCCAAGCATAATTTTTTGTAGAATATTTGACCTTCCTCTCTTTCACATAAAATTCTTGATATGAAGTCTCTTGAAGATGTTGGTGGGGCACATATGGCACAACCTTGCAAATCATTGTTAGTATGCATATCTAAACATATAGACCTATAAGCATTAAAATGGTTAGAAAATTCAATATGTAATCTACAACAACAAGTAGTGCTTGTGTGATTTATCTTGACATAGAAAGGTTTTAGCATTTCAAAATATCTTTGACAAATTTTAATTTGAGGATACTTCTCTAGAAATTTACCATAAAACTTTGTTTGAGTCTCATCCAAAAAATGCTTTAGATGTGGCTCACAGTTCTGACTACCGATTCTCCTTCTTACCACATCCCTTTAGTTCAGAGATACCCTTGTGTAATTCTTCCAAAAGTCTTCAATTAGTGATCTCAATGCTTCAACAATTGTTATCTTTTCATGGTAGTCTCCCCAAGAACGCCCATAATTCATTGGCATTAGTGTCCTTAATTCTTTGGCATCTTTCAACGGCTCTTGATAAAGTTTTCCTATTAATTCTCAATTCTTGACTTGTCTTTCTAATGAGACAAGCTTTCCTCGTTTGACTACTTACTATAGTCGATGTAATCACACGCCGTGTTGCATTACTATCTTTTGTGCATGAGGTGTTACCCACACTCTCATACGCACTCATTAGATTCTTGACAATAGATTTTTCACTTGAAGCCTCTGATGTTCTCAACCCAAGAATCTTCATTATGGACCTATACTTTATACTTCGTAACATTTTAATGAATAGTTGACATCTTGCAGTCTTATTTAACTTTTCAAAGAACAATCTCCAAATCTTATGAGCATATCTTCTACAAGTGCGTTTTGGAATCTTACCTTCCATTGGCTACAAAATATTCTCATCAATATCAATCAAATACTTTGGATTTCTATGCAAAATTCTAGGTAGTGTTAAGTTAGGTAAATTCATCTCAACATTAGGAATTTCATCAATATTTAAATGAGATGGGCTAGATGGCATACCTTCAATCAAAAATGGAATAGATGACATACCTTGAGGTTGAGGTGGGAACGATGGCATACCTCCTTCATCACATGTGAGTGATGATGTACTCTCAACTTGAGATGTGATAGATGGTGTCCCTACATGTTGACTTGTGGTAGAGGACATGTCTCCAACTATGGTATTCAAATCTCTCGTAGTACGAAGTTTTTGCATTCGTTCTCTTTGTGCCGCCAATACCATATCTCTTTGTGATGGTTGTGGCTCCTCTTCAATTGGCGTGTCTTTATTTATCATGTCCAATTTCCTCTTCTCACGAAGTTCCCTCATAGCCACTGCTTTCTTTGCATTCTTAGCTTCTATCTCTTCCTATGTTGGTTTAATTCTTGATCGTTTCCTCAGCATGACAGAGAATTTGTCTGTAGCATGATAAAGAGACCAATATTATTTCCTAATAAATGAATACAAGATAATAGTGGGATTGTATTTTTATTATGTTGTAAAGATTTATTCTTGTATAGTTTGACATCATGGTATGTTAAGGTCTGTTTATTACACATAATTATTAAAGAGCCCAAGTGTAGAAAATATACATGGCATCATGTGAGATTGTAGGCTGCTTTCTTGATTGGGAATGTGTCTATTTTAAACATGTATGATAAAGCATGATAAAGTACTTTAAATAGAATTAAGGAAAATGTAAAGAACATGCATATAAAGACTTGACATACCTAAAAAATGAAGATTCGAATGGAGAGAGTACTCAATTATGTAGTATTTTTTCTTCTTGCATCGAACTCCTCAACAATTTGAGTTTTTCACCACTTGCTTCCTTTTAAATGTTAAATTGAATAACACTCAAATATAATTACTAACAACAATACTATTAACCAATCTATAATGTTAAATTCCTAAAATTGAATCACAATTAACATTGCAACACTACAAAAATTGAAACTTGAATAGATATATATCAAACTTCGTGTGAAAACTATGTTATTTCCTCCTTCTCAAGTTGGCAAAGTAGAAAAGGTGGTGGAAAGATCATGCAAAGGTGGTAGAATATGTCAAATGTGCATGAGAACTTCCCAACAGCATGAAATCACTTCTTTTTTGTCAGAGCACGCGCAGAATTAGTATGAAAACAGAGCATGTGGGCCTAGATCACGGGGATCAACACTTTTTTACTGTTTCTATAGCAGGACAAAATACGAGCGTGTTATAATGCACTCGCATTTTGTCCTACTATAAATTGATCCATAAATATTTTACCTATCTCACCTTCAATAGCACCTTTACAATATCTCACCTCTAGTTCCATTAGCTCATGTTCTATATCTCACTTATCTCTCCCCCTCACCTCTCTACCTCTCCCCTCTCTATGTCTCTCAGTCGCTCCTTGTCTACCTTAACCCTAATCCCTCGACCCTCAACCCTATCCCTAAACCCTAAACCCTAAAGCCTCGACCCTCAACGTCAAATCCTAATCCCTCAACCCTAAACCCTAAACCTTATCCCTAAACCCTAATCCCTTAACCCTCAACCCTAATCTGTCATCCCTCAACTCTAATCCCTCATCCCTAAACCCTAAACGCTATCCCTATTCCTAAAGCCTCAATGGGCTTGTACTATACCTTAAACCCTAATCCCTTATCCCTAAACCCTCCAACCCTATCCCTAATCCTTATACCCTCGACACTCTACTTTAACCCTAATCCCTCGACCCTCAACCCTATCCCAAAACCCTTAACCCTCAAACCTCAATGTACTCAACCCTCAACGTCAAACCCTAATCCCTCAACCCTTAACTCTGATCCCTCGATCCTCAACCCTATCCCTAAACCCTAAACCCTAAAGCCTCAACCCTCAATGTCAAATCCTAATCCCTTGACCCTTCACTTTAATCCCTCAACCCTAAACCCTATCCCTAAACCCTCAACACTAAACCTTAAACCCTCAACACTAAACCTTATCCTTAAACCCTAATCCCTCAACCCTAATCCATCATCCCTCAACTCTAATCCCTCATCCCTAAACCCTAAATGCTATCCCTATTCCTAAGCCCTCAACAGGCTCGATACTATACCTTAAACCCTAATCCCTTATCCCTAAACCCTCCAACCCTATCCCTAATCCTTATACCCTCCACACTCTACTTTAACCCTAATCCCTCGACCCTCAACCCTATCCCTAAACCCTCGACCCTCAAACCTCAACCCTCAATGTCAAACCCTAATCCCTCAACCCTTAACTCTGATCCCTCGACCCTTAACCCTATCGCTAAACCCTAAACCCTAAAGCCTCAACCCTCAACCCTCAACATCAAATCCTAATCCCTTAACCCTTCACTCTAATCCCTCAACCCTAAACCCTCAACACTATACCTTAAACCCTAATCCCTCAACCCTCAACCCTAAACCTTATCCCTAAACCCTAATCCCTCAACCCTCAACCTTAATCCATCATCCCTCAACTCTAATCCCTCATCCCTATACCCTAAATGCTATCCCTATTCCTAAACCCTCAACAGGCTCGATATTATACCTTAAACCCTAATCCCTTATCCCTAAACCCTCCAACCCTATCCCTAATCCTTATACCCTCCACACTCTACTTTAACCCTAATCCCTCGACCCTCAACCCTATCCTGAAACCCTTAACCCTCAAACTTTAATGTACTCAACCCTCAACATCAAACCCTAATCCCTCAACCCTTAACTGTGATCCCTCGACCCTCAACCCTCAACATCAAATCCTAATCCCTCAACCCTTCACTCTAATCCCTCAACCCTAAACCCTATCCCTAAACCTTCAACACTATACCTTAAACCCTAATCCCTCAACCCTAAACCTTATCCCTAAACCCTAATCCCTTAACCCTCAACCCTAATCTGTCATCCCTCAACTCTAATCCCTCATCCCTAAACCCTAAACGCTATCCCTATTCCTAGACCCTCAATAGGCTCGATACTATATCTTAAACCCTAATCCCTTATCCCTAAACCCTCCAACCCTATCCCTAATCCTTATACCCTTGACACTCTACGTTAACCCTAATCCCTCGACCCTCAACCCTATCTCGAAACCCTTAACCCTCGAACCTCAATGTACTCAACCCTCAACGTCAAACCCTAATCCCTCAACCCTTAACTCTGATCCCTCGACCCTTAACCCTTAAAACTTGAACCCTAAAACCTATCCCTACATGCTCGACACTCGACACTATGTCTTAAACCCTAATCCCTTAATCCTCATCCATAAATCCTTAAACCTTCAACCCTAAACCCTATCCCTAATCCCTCTACCCTCGACACTCTTATTTAACCCTAATCCCTTGACCATTAGCCCTATCCCTCAACCCTCAACCCTTAACTCTCAACATTAAACCCTAATTCATCAACCCTAAACCCTAATCCCTTAAACCTAAACCGTATCCCTAAACCATCAACCCTCAACACTATACCTTAAACCCTCATCCCTATCCCTCAACGCTTAACCCTTAAAACTTAAACCCTATCCCTACACCCTCAACACTTGACACTATATCTTAAGCCTTAAACCCTCATCCCTAAAGCCTCAACCCTCAATCCTTAAACCTTCAATCCTAAACCCTATCCCTAATTCCTCTACCCTCGATACTCTAACCCTAACCTCGACATTAAACGCTAATCCATCAACCCTAAATCCTAATCCCTCAACCCTAAACCCTATCCCTAAACCCTCAACCCTCAACACTATACCTTAAACCCTAATCCATCAACCCTAAAACCTAATCCCTCAACCCTCAACCCTAAACACTATCAATAAACCCTCAACCCTCGACACTATACCTTAATCCCTAACCCCTCAACCCTCAACCCTAATCCATCAACCCTCAACCCTAATCCATCAACCCTCAACCCTAATCCCTCATCCCTAAACCCTAAACGCTATCCCTATTCCTAAACCCTCAACCCTCGACACTATACCTTAAACCCTAATCCTTTATCCCTGAACCCTAAACTCTATCCCTCAACCCTTAACCCTTAACCCTTAAAAATTAAACCCTAAAACCTCTCCACAAACCCTCGACACTCAACACTATATTTTAAACCCCAATCCCTTAACCCTCAACCCTAAAGCCTCAACCCTCAATCGTTAAACCTTCAACCCTAAACCCTATCCCTAATCCCTCTACCCTTAACACTCTACTTTAACCCTAATCCCTTGACCATCAACCCTATCCCTAAACCCTCAACCCTCAACTCTCAACATTAAACCCTAATCCGTCAACCCTAAGCCCTAATTCGTCAACCCTAAACCCTAATCCCTCAACCCTAAACCCTATCCCTAAACCCTCAACCCTCAACACTATACCTTAAACCATAATCCCTCAACCCTAAACCCTAAACCCTAAACCCTATCCCTAAACCCAACAAAACTGCTTTGCCTTATGTTAGGTTGTTAAACCCATCATTTTTGACACTCTTCTCTTAAAGATATTTGAGTTGCAATAATATGTCAAAAAAATGGCTATGAACTTTTTTAATGTTAGTAATGTTATATGGCATGTTTTTCTGGCCCACCTGGGGTTCATTATGCCAATAGGTGTATACACTATGAGAAAAGCTTTGCGTATGGTACATCCATAGTGAGTAATTAACAGTTGAAATCAGAAGGATGATCATTATGAGAAAATCTTTGCATCGGGGTACATCTATGTTTCTTGCTGTCCACCCCACACTTAGGGGAGGTATATTGTTATGAAATAGGCAAATAATCTCCCATTGTTTACTGGCTCTATCCACAAGAACTACTAAACTATACCCTAAACCCTAATCCCTCAACCCTAAACTTTCAACCCTAAACCCTATCCCTAATCCCTCTACCCTAACCACTCTACCTTAACCCTAATCCCTCGACCCTTAACCCTAAATGCTATCCCTAAAGCCTCGACCCTAAACCCTAATCCCTCAAGGTCCTAAACTCTAATCCCTTATCCCTAAACTCAAAATCCTATCCCTAAACACTCAACCCTCAACCTTAAACCTTAATCACTCAATCCTTATCCACCCCTCTCCTCCCTATCTAGCTCACTCCCATCTCTACCCTCCTCTACCCTCGACACTATACATGCATACATATAGGCATACATAGATACATACATACATATAGGCATACATAGATACATACATACATATAGGAATACATACACACATACATACATACATATAGGCATACATACATACATACATGATTAATAGCCTTGAACATAAAAAAATTTAAGGGGAACATAATGTGAGCGCGTTATAATGCGCTCCCGTTATTTCAAACATGACAAACAGCACAAACTTTTGCGGAAAAGGAAAAATGCAAAGCAAAAACTAACGCGCTCGCGTTATGTTTTACTTTGGGAATCCCAAGCCTTGGGCTTGGGATTTGCTTTGGATTTCCAACTCAAAGGCTTGGAGTGCCTTTTCAACATCCACAGACGTGTTTTTCCATATTCTTCAAGATTTTATATAATTTCGTTCGTGCTAACCCTCAGATTTGCACGTGTTTCAAGGTCGAACAAATCGAACACCTGGGTAATGTTAGGCTTTCTCTTATCTATTTGAAGATGTAATTTTTTTCACATTTTAACAATGTTAAGCCTTTCATCTTTAATTTATTTTGTTTGTGTGTTCGTTTTTGGGAAAAAACCATTGTTTGGTCTTTTTTCATTGTAAATTAACTATTCATTGAAATTTCAAAAAAAATACGTATTTAGAAACTAGACTCCATTTTACAAATATTAAAAAAATAAAAAAATGATTTTCAATTAGTTTTCAAAATTTATAGGGGTAGCACGGCCAAAATTCTATTTTTTAGGATGTGTCCACTTTGAAAATTAGTAAAAAAATCAAATATTCATCAAAAAATTATCAGAAAAACTGGGCATAAACTACATTCTATTAGCTAATTTCTCACCAAAGCGATTTTAAAAATACCAAAAAGAAGTTGACCTTTTGAGGGAGCCACAAAACATGCTATGTTATGTTTTTTTGACAGAAACAACACCAATTTATGTGGCTCCCTCTTTTGAATGCCTTAATTTATGCCATTTTCAAAAAAAATAGTAGTTTAGAAAGTAGACTCAGAGCACAATGAATATTGTTTTAGTTGCATCTCCAAATTTTGAGTGTAAATATGCTCAATTTCTCATCCAAGGTCAGTATTTCCTAATTTCAGAAAAAAAAAGTGGCCACTTAAGACCCCTTTTTGGCCCCCCATCTTCTTGCACTTACCTAGTTTTCAAGTATCAAATTTGAGTCTATAGAAGTGACCTAGATCAAGTCCGCACACACAAATTTAATTTCGGTTAATAAAAATTAGGTCTAGAGGGATCACGAAATGCACAAATCTATGAATTGACGATAAAAATGATTAGGATATGTGATAGTATGAACCAAATATAATATAAATATGCCACTTATAAACTAATTATTACATTTAAAATATTCTAACTATACATTTTTTACCATTTTTTTTTTGTTCGGTGAGTGTGAGGATATTTAAGCTGGCCCACTCCAGCAGAGGTCACAAGGGGGACCTCCTCCCCATCCACATATACAACTTAGAGCTTAGAAGCCACTTAATCAACTCAATTCAACTTAAGAGCCACAATGGAAGTCCAAGAGCCACAACTTGAAGTTCCAACTATAGATGTTACTTGGGGGATTCGAACTTGGATCTCCATCTTGAGAACCATCTGGTCTTGCCATTTAAACACAACCCCTTTCACTTTTACCATTATAATTTTATTGCATAACTTCTATAATATTATAATGATCATGCAATGCTTAATTACATATTTGTTTTCTAATTAATCTTGTATTTTAATTTTACATTTATAATTTTTAATTTAATCAAGAAATTATATTCGTAGTTGGCTATGTATTTTGCCAAAAAAAATAATGCCTTCATGTGATATTCTAGAATGTGATACTATCCATCAATTTGATGGTTGCAATTTAGAGGAACTCTATTTCCCCTTAAGGGAAAGGAGTGACACCTCCTTTCAAGCCAATAATGTACTTTGGCATTAATTACTTATAATAGAGTTCTATCATATACAAACAAAAGATAGTAGCAAAAAAATACTTTCTTGTCGGCCTCGTTAGCTTATGATAAGAAAAATATCATCACAAAGGTCTATTTCATAGGTACTATGAAAGTTCTAAGAGAAATCTAGATATAGAAACATTGCACTTGTGTTAAAAAAAAATATGAAGTACCTATACATATACAACTATTTCTAATTTTATAATCATGCTTTAAATTCCCTAGCCAAAAAATTGTGCCGCCCTTCGTAACAAAGAGCATGGTCTTTGCAACCCCCACAAAAAATGTCAAATCTTAATATAAAAATTCAAAAACTTTGAATTTTTTGGTTTTTATGTTCGTAAATGAAAGAAAGAAAATCATGGAATTATTATTGAACATAGAACAACAAAGATACTCTTTGTCTATTAGATTGTGAGTTGTCTTGAGGTTATATTTGTAAGCTTTACGTAAATTGTTGGCATAACAATGAATTGATTTTGTTGTCTCACAGTTTCGATTGAAATGACCTAACTAACTCTACTAGACACATGTACAAATCTAATCAACTTTTACTCAATTTTATTTTAATGCAAAAATTATAACATACCAACTGAATAAATACTTCCATATTTATATTGCACACCTTCATAGATCTAAAACCATTTCAAACATAAGAATACAACCACACAAACTATTTTCAATTGGGTTAAAATTGGAACCTAATGGAATTAGTCTATGATAACATACTAACATTAAAAATAGGTACAACATCCCATTGCAATACAATTGTGAACTAATAGTCGATAGGAGACTTGTGGTCAATTTGGTCAGGCCTCTAAAGGAATTGCTAAGGCCATTAGTTTTATAAGCAAACTTGTTGAGCATTCCAAGAATCTATTACTTAAAGTAAATGAAATGGCTGGTGTGTATCATCATAGATCAAACTTTAGATATATAGTTAAGTGTGTTAAG
Source organism: Cunninghamia lanceolata (assembly GCA_027924645.1). Taxonomy (NCBI): domain Eukaryota; kingdom Viridiplantae; phylum Streptophyta; class Pinopsida; order Cupressales; family Cupressaceae; genus Cunninghamia; species Cunninghamia lanceolata. The sequence continues at coordinate 15,855,598 of BSBN01000553.1, read as the reverse complement.
GAAAAATAAGATTGTCTAGAATCTTCTAAAGATTAGAAGTTATGGGAGAAATAAATTTGTCTAGAATCTTCCATAGAGCTGTTAGAATAAGTCAAACAGAATATAGTTGTGCATGTATGTGTCATAGAGTTTTAGTTAGAAACAATAACTAACTGTAGATCTATCTCTCAGATCTAGTTAAATGTCAAGAGTCATTCACTTGTCTATTTTCATGTGTGTGTTGTCAAACTTATTATAGTTTGTTGTCAATCTATTTAGCAGACATTTAGGAATGATAATTGTTCAATCTGCTATATAAATATTCATCTCTTGCTCAATAAAGTTAAGCATTGCTCGTTTCGTTGTTTTTTTCAAGTTTATATCTGCTATTCTATTTTTGTTCTGTTGTTATATTTTTCTGTTTTGGTATCAGAGCCATAAGCACTCTAGTGCAGCGATTCATTCTTGGGCCAGCTGATAAGAGTTGAGTCTTCCATAGAGGAGAGCTGTAATTGGTTAAGGTGCAGTGCAGAAGGAGATAAAGAAGTTGAAGCTGGTGTATAAGAGAACACCAATTCTAGACTGTTGGCCGATGTTAGACATTAAAGGTGTCTTATTGAGCAAGAAAGAATATTGAAGGAGTTGCAAAGAGGCAGTATTGTGCCTTAGTGTGTTGTTGAAGAGTGCTGATTGTGATAGTGTCCAAGGTGACTAAGAAGTGCTGTCCTCAAGGTGTAAGAAATTGGTAAAAAATTCTCTTTGTTGATTTGTTTTTAAAATATGGCAAATCTTTTATATACTTATCTAACTGAATCAAATAAGTTAGATGGTTCCAATTATGTTAATTGGAAGTTCAAGATGCAGACTTTAATGGAAGGTTACAATGTTTGGAGTATTGTAACTAGTACTGAGGCTAAACCAACAGCACCACCTGATACTATTAAAGATTGGGAGAAAAGAGAATCCAAAGCTAAGATTCTCTTGTGTATATTAGTAAAGGATTCAGTGATCCCTCATATTAGAGATATCTCTACCTCTAAAGATACATGGATAGCATTGAAAGGTTTGTATGAGATTACAAATACAAACAAAATTTTGTTTTTAAAGAGCAAATTGATTTATATTAAAATGGAAGTAAATGAAAATATAAGTGATTATTTATCCAGACTTAAGGAGTTAAGGGATAAATTAGCTGATATTGGTGAAAAAGTCTCTAATAATGATCTAGTAACAGTTACTTTGAATGGAATGGTTAGTGATTATCATGTCTTTATTACTAGCTTGGCTGCAAGGGAAAAGCCACCTTCTTTTGAGAGTTTGGCAGGTATCCTCCTACAAGAAGAAGAGAGGAAGAAGCACATGGACAGTAGAATTCAGAGTGTTGATTCAACTTTCATGGCCAAAGACAAGATGCCATTCAAAGCAAAGCAATGGTCAAAGAACAAAGGAAGAGGTAAATTTGAGAACAAAAGGTATTAAGAAGGAGTATCATCCAAATCAAATGTAAAGAAAAATAGAAATTGTAATTATTGTGGCAAACTTGGTCATTATGCTTATGAATGTTGGAAAAAGAAGAATAATGAGTCCAAAAACAACAAATATGAGGGTAATTTTGTGAAGGGTGAGGATGAAATAAGTGATAACCTTCATGATTTAAAGTTGTTTATGTCTGATGTTGCTCTTCCAGCTGAAACAAATGAGTCTAATAATTGGTTTATAGATTCAGGGGCATCTATTCATATGTCATGTCATAGAAATTGGTTTACAAATTTTCATGAGAAAAATGATGGTAGTAAGATCTATTTAGGAGATAATAGGTCTCATGATGTAAAAGGATGTGGCGATATAAGTGTGCAACTACCTAATGGTTATGTAAAGAAACTTTCTAATGTTATGTATGTCCCAGGAATTAAGAAAAATTTGATTTCAGTTTCAGCTATTACCGATCAAGGTCTTAAGGTTGAGTTCTTGAAAACATGTAGCCAAGTAAAGGATATGAAAGATAATTGTAATGTGATTGCTGAAGGTATTAGAATAGGAGGCTTGTATAAACTTGATGTGAAAGTGGACAGCCATCAAGCATTGGCTTCTACATGTGTATCCATAGAAGAGCTATGGCATAAAAGGTATGGTCATTTAAATCTTCAAGATCTTATTACTCTACAAAGAAAAGAGATGGTGCAAGGTCTTCCAATATTAAAGGATGATCAAATTAGTTGTGATGGTTGTGCATTTGGTAAACAACATAGAAATGAATTTGCAAAAAGGTCTAATCAAAGGCAAAGGGATATTCTTGAATTAGTACATTCAGATGTGTGTGGTCCCATGCAAACTCAATCACTTGGGGGAGCTTCTTACTTTCTTATATTTATTGATGATTGCACAAGATATACTTGGGTGTATTTATTAAGAAATAAGAATGAAGTGTTTGAATATTTCAAAGAGTTTTAAAGTATGGTGGAAAAACAAACATCTAACGATATTAAGATTCTTAGATCAGATCAAGGGGGGGAATATACTTCAAAAAATTTTGTGAACTATTGTAAAACTAATGGTATTCTTAAGCAATACACGGTTGCCTATAGTCCAGAGCAAAATGGTGTTGCTGAAAGGAAAAATAGGACAATTGTTGAGTGTGCTAGGAGTATGCTAAAAGAAAAGAACCTCCCTAACAATTTGTGGGCTGAAGCAGTTAGTACGGTTGTTTATTTGTTGAATAGAAGACCTACAAAGTATCTAGCAAATAAAACTCCTTATGAAGCTCTTAATGGTGCTAAACCTATTGTTAGTCATTTGAGAATTTTTGGAAGTAAGGCATTTTGTCATATTCCAAAAGAGAATAGAAGAAAACTTGATGCAAAGTCTATAAAATGTATTTTTATTCGTTATTGTGTTGATCATAAGGCTTACAAGGTGTATGATCCATCTACTCATAGGGTGTTTGCTTGTAGAGATGTTATATTTCATGAGTTTGCTGGTGATGTTCAAGAGGAAGAAAAGGAGGATAAAACTACATCATGGAAACTACTTGAAGAAGACAATGGAAGTTCAAATATTGGTGATCAACAAACCCATGATCAAAGTGGACATGAAGTAAGACAAGGTGAAGCTACTGCTATCAGCAATGAAGCATTAAGAAGATCAACAAGGCAAGTAAAGGCACCAATCAGGTATAATGACTATGCTTTAATGGCTCAAGTAATGAGTGTAGATGAACCTCAAAATTTTGAAGAAGCTAAGGATCATAAGGAATGGATGAATGCAATGCAAGAAGAATATGATTCAATTATGGATAATGGTACTTGGGAATTGGTTGAATTACCTACAAATATAATTCCTATAGCCTCTAAATGGTTATTCAAGACTAAGTTTAAAGCTGATGGTACTATTGATAAATTCAAAGCTAGATTAGTTGCAAAAGGATATACACAAAAGGAAGGAATAGATTATGAAGATACTTTTGCACCTGTAGCTAAAATGAATACTATTAGACTTATGATTGCACTTGCTACTAAGTTTAATTGGGATCTTCATCAAATGGATGTTAAGTCAGCGTTTTCAAATGGTGATCTAAAGGAAGAAATTTATCTTGTTCAACCTGAAGGATTTGTAAAGAAGGGAAAAGAACATTTGGTATGCAGGTTAAAGAAAGCATTATATGGTCTCAAATAAGCACCAAGATAATGGTATGAGAAAATTGATAAATTCTTCTTTCAACAAGGGTTTATCAAGAGTAAAAATTATCCAAATTTGTACATAAAGAATTATGAACATGGGAATTTTGTTTTGATTTCATTGTATGTGGATGACTTAATCATAATAGGAAGTGCCATAAGCTTGATTGATGAAATCAAATAAGATTTATCACAGCCATTTGAAATGAAGGATCTTGGCAAAATGCATTATTATTTAGGAATTGAAGTATGGAGACAAGATGGTAAGACTTTGATTACTCAAAGTAAGTATGTAAAGAAGTTGATGTAAAGAAGTTGATCCAAAGGTTTAATATGCAAGATTGTAAGATTGTAAAGTAGCATGTACTCCATTAGAACAAAATTTCAAGTTCTCTTATGATAATGTTACTTCAGAAGTCAATGGGAGTTTGTATAGACAAATGGTGGGAAGTTTGAACTACTTGACCACTACAAGACCAGATATTTCATATTCTATCAGCATACTTAGCCAATTCATGGCTAATCCTCTTGAGACTAATTGGATAGCAACAAAGAAAGTCATTCGATACCTATAGGGTACCGTAAACTTCGGCATTGAATATACTAACCATTTGAATGTTGAGTTGACAGGCTATTCAGAATCTGATTGGGCAGGTGATCTAGATGATCGTAAGTCAACAACTGGTTATGCATTTAGCATAGGATCAGGTGTTGTTTCTTGGAGCAGCAAAAAGCAACCAACTGTTTCCCTCTCATCTACTAAAGCTAAGTACAAAGCATTGTGCAGTGCTACCTGCGAAGCAATTTGGCTAAGGAGAATTCTTGAAGATATGGGACAAAAGCAAGGAGGACCAACTCCAATCAAGTGTGACAATCAAAGTACAATCAAGCTTGCAAACAATCCTGTTTATCATGCAAGATCAAAGCATATAGAAACTCAACATCATTTTGTAAGAGAGAAATTTCAGTCTCAAGAGATAGAGCTGCATTATTGTAATACCAATGACAATGTGGTTGATATATTCACTAAATCATTAGGCAAAATAAAATTTGTAACATGTAGAAATCTGTTAGGAGTCAATCAAAATTCTGTTTTCCTTAAGAGGGAGTATTAGAATAAGTCAAACAGAATACAGCTATGCACGTATGTGTCATAGAGTTTTAGTTAGAAACAATAACTAACTGTAGATCTGTCTCTCAGATCCAGTTAACTATGAAGAGTCATTCACTTGTTCGTTTTCATGTGTGTGTTGTCAAACTTATTATAGTTTGATGTCAATCTATTTAGCAGACATTTAGGAATGATAGTTGTTCAATCTAATGTATAAATATTCATCTCTTGTTCAATAAAGTTAAGCACTGAGTTCCGTTGTTTTGTCAAGTTTATATCTGTTATTCTATTTTTGTTCTGCTATTATATCTTTCTGTTTAGAGCTATCTAGAAAAAGGATCATTCCATATTTTAGATTCTTCTAAATGTTATAAAGAAAAATAAATAAATAAGTGACTATTCATCGCACAAAGTACTAATGTATATTACAGTCGATTAACTCAATACAAGTTGGATTATTTGTTTAAACATATACTCTATTTTTATGCTTTGTTTTGCTGCCTACTGTTCTATTTTTTTTGCCTTTTCACACAGTGTTGCATCCAATCTTCATTGTCATCTACACGATAGATCAAAGAGGTACGCACTCAAGTGCTATATCTTGACTACTTCATAAGCTCCATCATCATCCCCATGGTCATCACTTCATCTAATCTTGTAGTAGATGAATTGGGCAAGAATCTTTGCAAGTTTGTTGTTAAGGAAGAAATTATTCCTTATGTAAAATCATGCTAGCAAAGTTTTAAACAATTAGTTGATATGTATATATGCATTGAGTTGAACAAAAGAAAGAAAATATTTGTCATGTTTTATGGTCTAATAAAACTTTGTGTGTGTAACATTATCTTTGGCGAAGGATACAAATAGATCTATAAGAACGCATGCTGCTGCATCAACGAGCCATGGCATATTTGGCTTTAAGTTTTTCCACTCTAGAGTCCTTACTGTAATACTGCATATGACATAGTACGTATCAACATATTAGTTGTCTAATGTATAAATTACTAAGCCAGTAATACAAATACTCCAATGGAAGAGACCAATGCATAAATGGATTTGGTACTCTACCTTCCCACATAAGTCGCATTCCCAAGTACAGCGAACATGAACATGAAAGGATCTAGTCCCTAATAACATGATAACATTAGACAATAAATCATTCCAGTGCAATGCAGAACATTAGACAATAAATTATTCCAGTGTAGTGCAAAACAATTTCAAATAAATGTCAATCAAACAATTATGGCTGAAAAGGATAAAACTCACCTCAACGGTTCCTCGCTTAATCTGCAACCAAATTTCCCATTAATCAGCAGTTAGCCAAATTTCCCATTAATCAGTAGTTTTAACTTGTTTATAAGAGACTTGTCTTCAAACAAGTGCAACCTAATAATTTAAAGAATTTGTTTAGTAAGAAATACTAGTAATATTTTATTAGTAGGTGTAAATGTAATAATGTTTGGTTATTCTTAAATATTATTTAGTTCAACAGTTAAAGGTCAATTTTGGTTAAAAAATAGAATAAATATTTATCACATTTTAATCCAGATGAAATGTAAAATTATTATTAACTGTTTGATCATTAAACCAAATAATATTTAAATAAAATATAATGTTCAAATAGTATATACAATTCTATAAATAGTATATACAAATCTATGCAAGTAAATTTATAAGAACTCACATTTAAGTGGATTTGTGGAATCTTTCCACCCATATAGATAGCAGCCATAAGCCATCCCAACCAAGTTCCTAACTGGCTAGACCACTCCTCTTGCATTACACCGCCAACCATTCCCTAGATTTGCACAACACCAATAATTACAAAACCCTCAACACCAATAATTACAAAACTCTCAAGACAATTGAATCCTCTCATATTAAGAAATACCCACCAAAAAAATTGTGTTTTATGGTTACCTGTAAAAGTTTCCTTCCTGCTATTATAAGAATAGATTTCCCTTCCACTTGAGCAGAGTAAGAGCTTCTTGAAGTAATGTTATTGTAAGTAGGCAAGTTAAGATAGTTGAGCCCGCCAATAAAGACTATAACTGAAGCTACCTGGGTATAAACATGGTAGCAGAAATCAGTTATGCTAATGGTTATCTAGGTAGGCAATCATCTTACTTGAACCAATTAAATGTACTGCAATGCATGAAAACTTACAGAACGAAGTATGGTATTGGAATTCCCAGGACTTGGAGATACAAGATTGGTAAGCAATCCTTCCTCGTCTAGTGATGACTGGTTTAAGCTGTAGCTTGTACCACTTCTACGAGCTTGTAACAGATATGAACCGGAAGTAGGAGTGTGACTGCTTGCTAGAGATCTTGCAGACCTGAAAAACATAACACTGGTTGCAGTCAAAAAGTGCTTTGACTGCATATTAACATCCAGGTTTATTCCAATGTTCTTAAATATCATCCATTTTAACAGTCAAAGATCAATTTTGACTAATAAAAATAAGACAATTATTTACCATTTTTTGTTGTGAATGAGGTGTAAAATCCATATTGATTATTTGACCATTAAAATGGATGATATTTAAGTAGAGTGGATTTACTCAACAGGTAACAAAGTAGTATCACCCCTTTGATTGCAAACACACTCATATTTAAGTCCAGCAAGATTTATCATGTGTAAGTAAACTTGAACTAAAAGGAACATATGCAAGTATAATACAAGTATAATACAGGTATAATACAAGTATATTACGTGTAATATTGGTCCCTGGCTGTGTTGGACCTGTGTTGGGTTGAAACAGCAGGTATGGGTAAACTGTTCACGTTTTCTGGCACCTTCACAGGCTCTGCCTTCTGATTATCATTTTTATCAGACTTGAACACTTCTTTGTGGAGATTCTGATTATGTAGAACAAATTTGTTAAAAATATTATACTAGATTCATTGTCGTTATCTACAATCCAACTGATCTATGAAATAGATTAGATATGTAAAGATCACAACCTTGGATTGACCTTTCGATTTCCTCACTTTCCACCACTTGCAGACATAATTATAGTATGTAATTTGGAAAACTAGAATAATGGTCGTAGTTGTATACAGCTGCAGGACATGAGGGACAAAAAAATTATGTACATTCAGAGGGAAAACTCGAAAATAGACAACAAAGTGGGCCTAGTAGTATCTTGAGGAATGCTTTGACAAATATAATTCAAAAGAATCCTTACCACTGCCGTATAAAACTCCGTTGGTAGCTGCACCATCGTACCAAAAATATTTTGTTAGTTTTGAGAGAGAACAACGTGATTTTTAATTTCAATTAATTAATAAATACGGTCAAATGTGCACCCAGAATGCTGGACAGACAATACGACAAATCTCGGGCTAGCACAAATAATAAAAGTTACTGGAATACATTATCTTAGTTGGAGTGAAACATTTTCTAGATTTGAAAAGTAAGGCAATCTAGTGTGCCGCTGGCATGGTAAGAGTGGTCCAAATTCTTTAGCTGGATCAATGGCTTTAAAACCAAAAAAAAATGATTCAATTTCTACTGCAGATTCTTTCAATAGGTACCTTGTGAATTACCCAATAACTGCAGCACTGCAATCAATAGAATATGTAAAAACCAAATTAAATTAGTGAGCAGCATCCGGCCCATTGTTTAGGCACTCACCATCCATCCAGCTGGATCAATCAGAGAATATGCAGGATTCTAGTACTTTATTTAAACATTATTCAATTTAATGGTACACTTTCATTCATATTAAATTATGAAATTTTATGTAATTTTTATTGGTAAAAATTAACATTTAACTATTAAATTAGATGATATTTAAGAATAATCCAAATTAAGTGTATACATCTGAATGATATTGGGACTCAAAATATCTCTCCTGACTATGTTACATTTTCATACATGAGTTAAAGTCAGTTAATTTGCCCAATCAAATTAGTCAACCATCAGTATTGACATAGTTACACCAAAAAAACAAGCAATGGAGAGTTTTAAGAAAATAAAAACATCAGGGGAAGTCATAGGCATACAGAGGCACAAGTGAATACTCCGAGATTATAGTCTACCTTAGAGTTAGCAAGAACAAAGTTACATTGTCTCTGCTAGGTAAGGGAAAGGGCTTATCGATCTCACTAAGTTCTTAACTTTAAAAAAAAACTACCCTTATCCACGTTTCTGGATTACTGTGGCAGACTGTAGGATCAAGAAATAATAGCATTCTAAGTGCACTCCAACTTTCAAGTATTGCCCTGCCTAACACACAGAGCAGATATTCCAAACTTGTCTGTGTATTTAGGGTGTGGTAATGTTGGAATTATGTTATTACTCCGAATATAAATCTGTATTCCTTAAGAAAAAAATGTGTTGAAAACATGCAATCCAAAGATAATAACGTACTGCATATAAATATAAATAGGTGGGTGTTATATTTGGGACTGGCAAATCGGTGACATTTAAGCTGAACGGTCTGGAACAAGTGAACAAGTGAGCTTTATAAGAACAGCAAAAGTTATGAAAAACAGTAAATGATATGACAATGTTTAAAAGGGCTGGGCTTAAACAGCACACTCTAAGCTTTGACTTGCTTAGAGTGGGGCCCGCTTAGAGTGTGCTGTTTACAACAGCCCGTTCGCTACCCAGAGTTTGGTGGTTTCACGTAACTGTTTGTTGACCTTAGCCTGTTTGGTGGATGCCTGTTGTGAATGGGAAAATGAGATAGATTTGATCTATTAAGATGAATCAACCCAAACAACAATGGAATATGTGAATAACAAGAACAAACAAATGAAACTGTCAAACTTACAACCTTGTTACCCTGCGGCTTCCATTGGTCGCCTATTCTTTCTTGATCTTGACTGATGAAGGTGGCCCTCAGGGAGCTTGCTTCCTTGCTTCGATCCCTCAAGATGACAAGGAGAAACGGCTATGATACTTTGTGTGATTGAAGATGAGCTTCAACACACTGATGATGGATGATGATATGAGAAGATTTGGGTAGAGGTTTGGTACCTAAAGTGGTCTCTCCTAATGGCTTAGAGAGGGGTCCTATTTATAGGATTTTGGAGATGAGGATGGAGGGTCAGGATTCACCTGATCAGATCAAGGGTTAGGAATAAAAGTGAATCTTTTATTCCTTAGTGGATGAATTAAAAATTCCCATTTTGGGAAGAGTGGAGGTGATGGGGGACATCTGAATTTAAAATTCAGTGAGTGGGAGACATCTGAATTTAAAATTCAGTGAGTGGGAGACATCTGAATATTAAATTCAGTGAGTGGATGAGTGAGGGACAAGGTTAATTAAGTGGCATCTTAATTAACTTAAGCCTAGGTTAATTAGATAATCAAGATTTATCTAATTAATCAGGGATTAGGGAAATAGATAAATCAATTAAATGAATATTAGGAATATTCATTCAATTAATAGGATAGGGTTGTAAGGTTAAATGGATCAATTAGGTGAATTAATTGATCACCAGGGATATGCAGATTGGGGGAGTGAATTAATGTAGAGGTACGGAAGTTGGTTTTGCAGAGCAGTCCAATTTTCAGTGTCTACACCCGTAACATTTTTGTTGACGGTAACCTGTTTGGCATTCAAACAACCCGCGCATAAATGAAACTCCCTTCCCACCCACGCCCATAAGCCTGTTTTCTATTCCCGCCCAGAAGACACTTTCGAACATCCGTTGAGTTTTTTTAATGCAGGTCTATTACAAGGAAGGCAATTTGAGGATCTATTTGAATGAGAAGGGGTGGAATACAGAGGAAAACCGAGTCCTTCCAAGCTAAGGTAATTAGCTCAAAAGATCTGCATTTTTTTTCTTGTTTTGGTGTTTTCAAGTATTCACATGCCTTGTCTATGCTTCCACATTTAAATTGCATACATGTCTACCAAAGCCTTTCCTACTACAATATCTGACCAAATTCCTGCACCCGTTATCCTTTGATGGATGTTTATACCCTATTCCAAAGCTCCCATTTTAGCACAGACAGGGAGGATGCTGGCAAAGGTTGCAGAGTTTGGCTTTATACATGCCAATTGCATTTTCATGAAAGTTTTTAAAGCCTTTTCAACAAACCCATTTTGTGCATATCCTCCAATCATAACATTCCATGAGACCACATTTCTTTGAGGAATCCGTTCAAACAGTTCATGTACCTTGTTTATGCTTCCACATTTTGTTAGATTCCTCTATCCTTTAACCTGTGATAGATGCCCATACTCTGTTCAAACCTCAAGTTTTGGCACAGGTAGGGATGATGCTAGCAAAGGTTGCGGAGTCTGGCTTTACACCTGCCAATTGCATTTGCTTGAAAGTTTCTAAAGCCTTTTCAACAAACCTATTTTGTGCATATCCTGCAATCATGGCATTCCATGGACCACATGTCTTTGAGGCATTCGGTCAAACAGTTCACATGCCTTGTCCATGATTCCACATTTTGCATACATGTCTACCAGAGCATTTCCAACTACACCATATGACTAAATTCCTCTAACCTTTATCTTTTGATGGATTTCCATACCCTGTTCCAAACCTCCCATTTTGGCATAGGTTGGGGTATGCTTGCAAATGTAAACTGCTCAAGTTGGAAACCTGTTTGTTGCATATGGTGAAACAGTGCAACTACCTCATGAAGAAACCCATGTCTTCTGTACACTGCAATAATCATATTCCGAGAGGCTATCTCATTCTTTTATGTGATCAAACACTTTATAAACTTCCACCAAACTTTGGCACTTGACATCAGGGCGATTGCAACAAAAGTGGAAACATTATTTCACATTTGTAAATTATATTCATGTTATGAGTCAGGCAGCTGTAGTTATCTTCTAAACAGTGATGGAAATAATGAATTTGGTTTGGCTTATGTGCGCGAATAGTGAATTTGGTTCGGCTTATGCACGGGAACAGGGCAACTGACTGCTAAAGATCATATTGATATCAATTATAAACTATGGCAGACCATGAAGAATCATTTCCCAATCAACTGGTATAAAGGGGATAAGAACTGGTTCATGTAAATAAAGTATCCTTCACTTCAAACCAAAATATAAAAATTCAGCATTTGATTTTCCTTCTCAAACATTAGTTTCGTTAAATTCTTGATATATGTATATATACACAAAATTATATATTTACCAACCACTAGTTGGGATTTACTCACTCACTAGAATAATGGATTTATTCATGGCTTTCAAAGATATTTATCCAATAACTCATAGATTAGGGACAAAGAAACCATACCTTAGGATTTTACAATTGTGCTAATAGAGTTCCACCCTTAATATTGAAACTATTTCATTTTCATACAAGAATTTCCATATTGTTAGATTTTAATGATTTATGGGTTTACTATATGACTTAAGACTTGTCCACTTAGAGTTCATGCACCCATAATGATAATCGTAGTGCTTCTGGGCAAAACTGTGTATGCTTTTTTGACTCAACGTTTCGGATCATACTCTCCTGATGATGGATCATGGAGTATGATCCGAAACGTTGAGTCAAAAAAGCATACACAGTTTTGCCCAGAAGCACTACGATTATCATTATGGATTGTGGAAATATCATGTCTACACCCATAATGAATCAAAGTTGACACACACTAAGTAGTTTATCAATACTTAACCTCTCCTACATAATCATAACTATAATTGGTTTGTTCATTTAGGTGGCATATAAGTTACAAATATTTATAAGATAATATACTAACTTTGTTAATATCATTTTTAAGACTTTATAACTACGAGTTCCCTTTAATTACCATAGTCATGTTATTGATTATAGAGTTCAATAAGTAATAATAGTAGATCCAATAATTTCAAAATCTCTTTCTCCACTCAAAATACCAAGCCATGAATAAATTTCCAACCATTATTGCATGATAAGTATTCACATGATAATTTCTGCATTTTTTCTTAGATGGACCAAGTCAAAAATGAATTCATAATGCACATATGCCAATGATAGAACAAACCTAAGTTTAACTCATGTTTTACCCTTGATTAAATCATGTGTTAGAAGCATGCCATAACTCATTTAAGGCCATTAGATGCAATGCCTTTATTCATTTTAGAGTTCTTCAATATTTTAGTACCATGTCATGTGAAGCAAAATACTTAAATTTAGACATAGGTCTAGGTTAGCTTTTATTTTAGCTAAGACTTAAGTTTAAATATATATGTAGGATGAAATATTTATATGTATATCGATATACACACATAATTTAAGACCATAGGCTATAGATAATAGGGCTAGGCTTAGATCAGACTATACTCCATAAATCAATCAATATAAATATATTTATACAACTTAACCACTAGAGCTCAATCTAGGTTAAGTTTTATAAATTTATTTATAGTATTAGGATAAGAACATAGATCAATAACAATAGGACCCTATCCATAATGTTTGCATTAAGACTTGGGCTAGAGCATTTCCAAGCTCTAACCCACACACCATGGACAATTAAACTCAAATAAGCAACTTACCTAGACAATCAAATCATCTAATATTTGCAATACAATAAGATTACTTCACACATAGGTTCAACCATTCAACACAAAAACTATCTACAAACTAAAACACTAGAAATACTAGTAACATAAGGACCTACACATAATGGTGAATGATACTTTTAGCCGAATATATCTTGAATCAAGGCTATTACATAAGATAATCATTATGAATTAGTATTTTGGAATCATTCCTAAAGTCCTAATTTGTGGAAGGTTCATTTTCTTTCAAATTCTAGATCTATCCTATTGTTCTTTCATTGCTACATCTTGCAATCTTCTAACCCTAGGATCCATGGATCTTTGATTGATTCTATCTTACTCAATATGAATTATCCTAACCATTAGCCATGACTGATATACATGCACAACACATTTTGTATGATGTCAATCTTGTGTGCACAGTACATATGTTAGTGACTTACATGTCTAGGTCTATTCGCTCCTTATGGTGATACATCCAGTAATAAGTTTCAAAATTATTACCTTACAATGATAAAGGCTTCCTTAGTATCTCTCTTCCCATTGATCATTAGCTTCATTTTTTTCATGATGGACATATTATTAGGAAACCTAAGACAGTCTTATTTGATAGCAATTCTTAGCACAATATTTCATTTCTTCATCCTATATGCATATGCATGATACTACCTAATTGGTTAATGCATTAGAAAATAGAATATTTGAGCAAGCTTATTAACAAGTTAGATTTGCTACTTTTTATGCATGTTGTTAGATGATGAGTATGACATATAATGATCTTATTAGTAAACCTAAAACAATTTTGGATAAATACAAAAAAATTAAGGGTAAATTTATGGGGACATATTTTGTAATTAAAGTGCATAAAGAAATTACTCAATATTAGTATATAGCTTGATATATTTTCTAGTATTGAAACAATTAGTTAAAAGATTATCTCATAATCTATGTGAATTGACTATGTAGTATTCTTGTCTAACATGAAAATTAGTTACATCATAAAAGATGACAACTTGTTCACTTGGTAAACATCACCTTTTATGCCATCTTTAGGTATGCAATCACCACTACTAGTGAGATCAAGTGTATAAGAGTTTTCTATATATAAGCATTCTCATCGTTTGCTAAAATATATATTGTAATTGTAGTTGAGACCATGTATTTATTTGTAAAATGCATTTATTAATTTTTTTTATAATTGTAATTGAGATCATGGATTGTATAAATGTTTTTGATTTTATATTGGATGAACTTTTACTTGAGTAGCCTAAAAACCCACCTCAAAGCCCCCCACCTCAAATTGATGAACAAAGATTGAGTAGAGATAATTGAAAACATAACCATGTTGCAAACCAAAATAGGTTTATTTCATATTGCTCCTCATTTACATAGGTTTGCCACTTCTATGCAGACACTGATAGATTTAGTTAGAAGCATAGATTCTAATTTGGGTAGAAGTACGATTTTTATGTTTTTGTTTAGTGACTTGTTCACATCTACCAAATGTCTACATGCAATGATTGAATCTCTTTTGGGAGGTTTAGGCATCTTGTTTTCACTACCCTAGGAGCAATGCAAAATAAATTTTATAAGCCATAAAATACATACATCAATACTTTTTTTCAACTCTTTGAGCACAAATAAATAACAACCTTATTATAACTTGTTTCATATAATATTCAAAATGAAGAGAAGAAGGTTCTTCAAAGACCCCATAACTTTAAGCTTCTAGCTAATGGGAGAAATGCTACCTCTTGACCATGTGGAACTATGAGGTCCACCCCACCTTGCTTAGGAGAGTAATTCACATGGGATCATACACACACCATTCAAAAAATAGACTCGTTTGGCCACATGAACAATCACATACATGCAAGGGTATTCTCAAAACATAAGTGCAACCCTCAAGAATCATAACTTGAGAGGTAGGTGAAGCAAGACCATGGAGTGTATATTACCAAGGACCTCCAAATCCATTTGGTGAGTTTAATGAATAAATCTTAAGGGTTCATTCAATCCACACTCCATGCCTCCTAAATATGTTAAAGGCATCAAACCCTCATAGGTGACTCTCAATAAGGTGTCAAACTCTCATTTACACAAGTAAATCACCATACTTGGAATAAAACACGTTCTTTTTTACTTTGAACACATTTTAATGTAAGGTTCATCCTTTTTAAATATAAGCAACATACTCTTAAATTTATACATATATAAATCATTAGAACACCATTAATACATTCTAAAGCTTTATCTCCAAGCACAAAGAAAGGAAACTGTTAAGAATTTTTTTTTCAACACACTCATGAACACATTCATGGCAAGAACCATTTCATTTGATCATGCAACACAAAGGAAATATCAAAATAAATGCAAGGGAATAAGGCCCTACCTCTAAAATTCTAAATCTTTCCAAAAAAGATTTTAACTCCATTATTTTTTTAAGCACAATCCTTGCCTTTTCCAAACTTAAGCATGCATTCCCTAGCTCTAGATCTATTCTTTAGCAAACGAAATCTCTCCCAAGAGCTCAAGAACACTATGATCTTTCTCTTTTCTATTCTCTAATCTCTCTAAACTCAAACATGAAAGTGGATAATCAAATCCAAAAGTGTCTAGTCCTCTCCTCAACCTATCCCAAAGGTTAAGGAAACTCAACTCACCTCTCAAGTCCTCACCAATCAAGAGCTCAAGAACACTACACTCTTTCTCTTTTCTCTTCTCTAATCTCTCTAAACTTAAACATGAAAGTGAATAATCAAATCCAAAAGTGTTTTTCCCTTCTCACCCAAGCAATTCAAAGGTCAACAATGACATCTTTGAGGAGATAAATGAAACAATAAAGAAAATAAACGGTAAATATCTCTAACACATAACCATTAAATTCAAATGCAAGTAGTGGAGACAAACTCCTACAACACATTTAAGGCTCTTACAAAATCATATATTTGCCATGTGAAGAGCACATGGTCTTCAAAGACCTTCCAAAATCATAAATACACCTCTAATAAATAAATGAAAATATCTAATCTGAATGGCAAACTAGGGCTTTCTAGAAGCATTTAGATTATTTTGTGCATATCTACTATTATCCATAAGTCAAATTTTACATTCAAATGAAAGAAAAGTCAATTTATGATGTCATTAAAATTTAATATTCATACCAACCCCGTTCTACATTTATCAAATTGAAATTAACCAAAGCCTTATCACATGCCCACTATAATTAACCTAGAATTATTACCTTACAACCCTTGTAGTCTTTTTGGGATGTAACAGATTACCATGGGTCAAAACAAGACTCAAAATCATGGTCTAACTCATGTTCCCTCCTTCAAAAGTAACTCCAAGAGTAGAATGCAACTCTCGAGTTGGTTGCTTGATTCCTATGACCAAGAAGGGTCCAAGTGACTCCCAAGTGCTCTATGTGGGTATAATTTAATAATCATTGTTGATTTCACTTTTACAATCATTTCCCACATTGACATTCGATATCCTTGGGATCTTTACCTCTAATCTTGACGATGGGCATAATTGCAATAATTCGACATAACATGTTTCGAATGGTTATCAGAAATGTCTAGAATTTCTACCAAGTGTGTTATATCATGTGTGGACATTTTCTAATCAAATGATAACATTTTTGTCTGTCTACTAGATGAATGTCAATTGATCTCGCATCATGGATGAAGTCATTCAACACTCCCCTAGTGGAATGTTTTCCTACAAAGACCTTTCATGGGAGACATATATCCTTAAAGTCTCACAATTATTTTCAGCCTGGATTGAGGTTGATAGATTGAATGACTTTATCGAGGGAGAAAGTTCAAGGGACTCCTACCCAACTTGCTTTCACAAGAGTCATACAAAGAAACCCCCTCTTGATTCTCATGAAAAAACTAGGATTAATAGCTTTTTGGAATACATGTAAGAATAATTAGTTAACTACAAATGTTCATACTCACAATCGTGAAGTGCAAGAGTGATATAATCATTGGTTAACTACATATGTTAATAGTTTGAAGATTATTTATGATTTTCATAGGTATTGGTGTACATATGGACCAAAGGACTTCAGGAAAAAAGATGCAACACCTTCTGATCCTTCCTCAGTGCCCAAATTAGGGAGGGTAGTAGACTTGGCCGCAAGCATACATAATGTGGTTGCACCTGTCATTTTAGCACATGAGTCATGGTTTGCAAGTCAAACCATGTATTGGTATGGTACCACCAGGTTCAACATGTGGACAAGGAAGGCATACCTTGTCACAATCAAAAGAACAATGAGTTTTTGAGAAGGAGGTCCTTTACGCGATATATTAGCAAACAATTGCATGGATGGGTAGAGTCATTGTTGTTGCTTGGCATGCCTGCAAATGCAGTGCATAAAAAACATAAGCAAATGGTGCATGAGAAGATGACCATATTTGAGGGTCAATCTTCTAGGGATGATTTTCTTATCGTGGATGATATTGTAAACATTGATCATAAAATTAAGATATCAAGCTACATGTTTGATGGTAATGATGCTCTTTTGGTGCAACAATGGGTTTTGGCAAACCCAGACAAGTGTTTTGCATATCACGAGTATAGTGCCACTGTTGTCGATGGAGAAGGGCAAATCCCATTTGTTTTGGGAATTCAATTTCTAGAGCAACTTGTTTGGATGCTTCAATATGGCCACATATTGGCCATGGATTCTACTTTGGTACAAATGTAATGAAGGTATGTTGTGCATTCCTTGATAGAGTTGAATTAAAAATGTTTACGCTCATATAAAACACAGTATTGATATATTGCCCTATGTGTCTTATAACAGTTTCAATTGTATACAATGCTTGCATTCGACTCGAAGCATATGGGGGTGCTTGTGGTATGGGTCATTATATCCAGGTTTTGTGCATATGATATTGTGTATTGGATGCACATTCTTCTCCAACGGATTCACTTGAAGAATATTGATTGGAGACTAAACGCATTCATGGTGGATGATGCAGGTGCTGAGATCAAAGCTATCAGGTGTTTCATCTTTCATTAAAACCTTGTATTTTTGTAAATATTTCAATGTCCCATGGAAGAATATTGAATACTGAGTAAAAGTATTCATGATGCAGAGAAGTGTTTTAGTGTGATGTATATCTCTGCTCTTGGCATGTCAGACATGTGTGGCTAAAGAGCTTGATCACAAAGGTCAAGGATAATGTAGTCAGGCAAGAGATGTTTAATAAACTTGGATATATCATGCATCGTTCAATAGATGAGGATTCTATAAGGAATGAGGTTCACATGTTTATTGAGGACTTTAAGGATGCACAACGAGCCTCGTTCATGGAATATTTTAAGGGATAGTGGTCTGACAGATTGAGTATGTGAGCTAGATGTTGTCATACATTAGAGCATGCAGGCCAAGAGACAAATTGTGCCCTAGAGTTCTACCACTTGCATTTGAAGAGATGATTCTTGAAGACAGTCAAGCGTGCTACAAATCGTCATGTTGATTGGTTGGTACATCAACTAACAACACATGTTTATGTCTATTATTGGTGGATACAAGTCAGCAAGAAACATGGTTTAATTAGGAACTTTGATATTGAGAAGATTGAAAATACATCTTGGGTTCGAGCCTCACAAATTCTAAATAGCCATGTTACGTTCAATTACATTGATGATCACATAACATGGGTGACAAGTGAAAGAAATCCTTGTTTTTGGTATGAGGTGTATAGTTCCTCGCTTGATCTATGTATGTGCTCTTACAACTTTTCAATGTAAGGATACATGTGTAAGCATGTCATCAAGGTGAACCTGATGAGGGAGAGACAACATCTATCTAACAACTTGCATGTAGACCTTGATAATCTTGTTGGTACAATTGCGTCTATAGAAGAAGGATGTGCCACTGGTGTCTCTAATCATTTTGTAGTTGACAAATAAGTTTTTTTGTTCTATTTGTATATCATTCTTTGCAAAACATATGTTTAAAATGTGTCACAATGTCAATGTAGGAAACAATTAAAGAATTTGATGGGATTGGAGGTAACGAAAATTGCCAACTCTTGGAGGATTATTGTGTGCATACAAGGGAATGTTGATATGGAGAATGTTGAACCTTACATTAAAATGTGTTCAAAGTCAAAAGAACGTGTTTTATTCCAAGTATGGTGATTTACTTGTGTAAATGAGAGTTTGACACCTTATTGACAGTCACCTATGAGGGTTTGATACCTTTAACATATTTAGGAGGCATGGAGTGTGGATTGAATGAACCCTTGAGATTTCTCCATTAAACTCACCAAATGGATTTGGAGGTCCTTGGTAAAAGACACTCCATGGTCTTGCTTCACCAACCTCTCCTTGTGATTCTTGAGGGTTGCACTTATGTTTTCAGAATACCCTTGCATGTATGTGTTTGTTTATGTGGCCAAATGAGTCTATTTTTTTGATAAGGTAGCCTTAGTTTGGCATTTCCGCTTCACATGGCATGATACTAAAATATTGAAGAACTCTAAAATAAATAAAGGCATTGCATCTAATGGTCTTAAATGAGTTATGGCATACTTCTAACACACAATTTAATCAAGGGTAAAACATGAGTTAAACTTAGGTTTGTTCTATCATTGACATATGTGCATTCTCAATTCATTTTTTATTTGGTCCATCTAAGAAAACATGCAGAAATTATCATGTGAATACTTATCATGCAATAATGGTTGGAAATTTATTCACAACTTGGTATTTTGAGTGGAGAAAGAGATTTTGAAATTATTGGCAATGGCATTATTTTTGATTGGGAGCTATATCATTGTTACTGAATAATAATCCTTGAATTTAGTTACCATAATGTGATAGTATAAGGAAACCTATATTTGAAACTAGAACCAATAATACATGCATTATTCATGACCACTGATATGTGCTACTATTATTACTTATTGAACTCCATAACCAATAAAATGACTATGTTACTTAAAGGGAACTCGTAGTTATAAAGTCTTAAAAATGATATTAACAAAGTTAGTATATTATCTTATAAATGTTTGTAACTTATATGCCACCGAAATTAACAAACCAATTATGGTTATGCTTATGTAGGAGAGGTTGAGAATTGATGTTTAGGATTTTACAAGTAAATGATATAAGTTGATGATATTCTACTATAGTAACATTCTGTTAACTTTGATTCATTAGGGTTGCATGAACTTGAAGTGGACAAGTCTTAAGTCATATAGCAAACCCATAAATCATTAAAATCTAACAATATGGAAATTCTTGTATGAAAATGAAATAGTTTCAATATTAAGGGTGGAACTCTATTAGCACAATTGTAAAATCCTAAGGTATGGTTTCATTGTCCCTGATCTATGAGTTATTGGATAAATATATTTGAAATCCAGTGAGTGAGTAAATCCCAACTAGTGGTTGGTAAATATATAATTTTGTGTCTATATACACATATCAAGAATTTAACGAAACTAATGTTTGAGAAGGAAAATCAAATGCTGAATTTTTATATTTTGGTTTGAAGTGAAGGATACTATATTTACATGAACCAGGTCTTATCCCTTTTATACCAGTTGATTGGGAAATGATTCTTCATGGTCTGTCATAGTTTATAATTGATATAACTATGATCTTTAGCAGTCAGCCGCCCTGTTCCCGTGCATAAGCCAAACCAAATTCATTGTTCTTGCATATAAGCCAAACCAAATTCACTGTTTCCATCACTGTTTAGAAGATAACTGCAGCTGCCTGACTCATAACATGAATAGAATTTACCAATGTGGAATAATGTTTCCCTTTTGTTGCAATCACCCTGATGTCAAGTGCCGAAGTTTGGTGGATGCTTATAAAGTGTTCGATCACATAAAAGAACGAGATAGCCTCTCAGAATATGATTATTGCAGCATACATAAGACATGGGTTTCATCATGAGGCAGTTGCACTGTTTCACCATATACAACAAATAGGTTTCCAACTTGAGCAGTTTACATTTGCAAGCATACCCCAACCTATGCCAAAATGGGAGGTTTGGAACAGGGTATGGAAATCCATCAAAGGATAAAGGTTAGAGGAATTTTGTCAGATGGTGTAGTTGGAAATGCTCTGGTAGACATGTATGCAAAATGTGGAATCATGGACAAGGCACGTGAACTATTTGACCGAATGCCTCAAAGACATGTGGTCCATGGAATGCCATGATTGTAGGATATACACAAAATGTTAATTTTTTATGTAGCTTGGACAGGTGTTCTAGTCTCGGGTGGTGATTACGAGGCTGAAAACACAGCTAGAATAATTATCTCCATACCTAGATAATTGATTTCTCGAGAGACTTCTAGATATTAGGGTTTAGAGTCTAATTAATCCTAGCCGTTGATTAAGATTAAATCATGGCCATTGGTTTTCAATGAGGGGATTATAAAAGAGGATCAATAGGTATTTGGAGAACACAGATCCGAGAAGTATTTGCAGTGATAGCAAATAAATAAATTTGCAGTGATAGCAAATTGATTTGCAGTGAGAGCAAGGGCGCAGCGATAGCGTTTGAGACAGCAGTAGTGGAATTTCTATAGGAGAAATTGGGAGAAGAATTTTCGGAGGAGATCATTGCCGGAGCTCTGCTAGTAAGAGGCAAGCAGTCTATGTATCTCTTGGTTTGATTTAATAAAGTTCCTCATCTGCAGTACTGGTTTTCCCTTCGGGGTTTTTCCAGGGACAATTTGTCCAAAATATTGTGTTGATTTTATTTTTCTGTCTCCGTGATTTTTCCGTGAAATTACAGTTGTGTTATTAATTAATATTTGTTGTAAGTTATTTTTTGGCAGCCAAATAATCTACTTAAGATAGGTAATTAATAATCAGTAGCTGCAATAGATTTTTCACATGGTATCAGAGCGGATCTGAGGGCAGAACAGGCACAGGGAGAAAGGAAAAATAATAAATAAAAATCTAGGGTTTATAAAACCCAGTTTGACCTCTTCAAATTATTATTTTCTTTTGAGATGGCCTCAACAGGTTTAAGAGATCAGGACAGATTGGATGGAGCCTCAAATTTTGGTGTCTGGAAAGCCAGAATTTATTTATTGCTGGAAGAGAATGGTATCAAGGATTATGTGACCACTGTTGTACCTGTACCTACAGATGCAACACAGCTCTTAGCATATAAGAAGGAAGATGCCAAGGCAAGGAGGCTGATTCTTGACGGTGTTAGGATCATATTGTTCCGCATATTGCAGAGTTAGATATAGCAAAGACAATGTGGGACGCCATTATGAATCTGTACCAGAATGCTACCCTTAATCGAAACCTGATTCTCAGAGAAAAGTTAAGGAATACTCGGATGAATAAGGGAAAAGACGTCACAAGTTACCTCACCAGACTTAGACTTGTCAAGGATGAATTGGCAGCTGTTGGAGACAAACCAAAGGATGATGAGCTAGTACGAATAGCCCTGAATGGGTTCACTAAGCAGTGGGATGTCTTTGTTCAAGTTATTAATGGACGAGACACCTTACCGAGTTGGGATCGACTATGGAGTGACTTCACTCAGAAGGAGCTTAGACTAAGTCTTGTCAATGGAACCAGCAGTAATAGTCAGAAAAGTGAGGTGGAACAGGAAAACGTTGCCCTAGCAAGAAAAGGGAAAGCGAAAAAGGGGTTTGGCAAAGGATCAAATCCAAAAAGTGAGAAGAAGAAGGACTTATCTAAGATCAAATGCTATGGCTGTCACGAGTTCGGCCACTATGTCAGTGATTGCCCACAAAGGAAGAAAAATGAAAAGAAAGGCAAAAAGCAGACGGCAGCTTCAGCAAGTGTAGATGAGCTTTCTAGTAGAATGGAGGATGAGTTTGCACTCATAGCTTGCCTGACTAGCTCAACCTCACAGGGTGTTTGGTATATAGACAGTGGGGCATCATTTCATATGACAGGAGTTAGGGAGTACTTCTCCAGCTACAAGGAGGAGGACATCAGATTCCAGATTTAGATGGGGAACAAGTCCAAGTGTAATCCAGTTGGGAGAGGGACTGTTCTATTTCAGAGGGAGAATGGCAAGCCTATTTCCATTCATGATGTGTTGTATGTGCCAGGCTTGGGCATGAATCTAATTTCCGTATCTGTCCTTCAGGATAAAGGCTACAATGTACTCTTTAGAGGGGCGCATATTTTAATCAAGCATAAGGATTGGAAATCACCCATAGCTATTAGAGTTAGGAGCGGCCGACTTTATAGGTTGCAATTTGATTCTCCTAAGGCACTAGTGAGCAGCAGTAATCCTAGAGATTAAGGAGAGCTATGGCATAGGAGGATGGGCCATATACATCATGGAGCACTTAAATTGCTTCGTGAGACAGTGACAGGTGTTCCAGAGGTGAGCACAGAGCATGATGATGTATGTAAGGGATGTGTATTGGGGAAGTTTGTGAAAGCAGCTTTTCCAAGGAGTGACACCAGATCCAAGGGGGTTCTTGATCTAGTACATTCAGATATATGTGGACCAATATCAAAAAAGTCTCTCAGAGGATATGTGTACTTTGTTACTTTTATTGATGATTTCTCCAGGAAGACCTGGATATACTTCTTGAAGACCAAGGATGAGGTCTTCAGTCACTTCCAGGAGTTCAAAGCTCTTGTGGAGAATTCGACAGGCAGGAAGGTAAAGGTTCTTCGGTCAGACAATGGAGGCGAGTACAAAGGGAAAGAGTTCCAGGAGTTCTGTACCAGGGAAGGAATCAAGTGAGTGGACCGTTCCTTACAACCCGCAGCAGAATGGGGTTGCTGAGAGGAAGAATCGTTCTATATTGGAGGCAGCAAGGGCTATGTTGTATGACTAAGATATGCCACGTTACTTATGGGCAGAGGCATGCAGTACAGCAGTATACATATAGAACAGGGTTCCACATAAGGTATTGGGCAAGATGACACCAGAAGAGGCATTCTCAGGGAAGAAGCCAGATGTCAGTCACTTCAGGATATTTGGGAGTTTGGCATTTTGTCACATTCCAGGGGCTACACGTTCCAAGTTAGATCAGACTGCAGAGAGAGGGTACTTTGTGGGGTACAGCGAGACCTCAAAGGCATATCGGATATTTATTCCAGGGACTAGGAGGATTATAGTCAGGCGTGATGTCAAATTCATGGAGGACAAGGCATATAGGAGGTCCAGAGATTTGCCAGCAGATGATCAGAATGAGCAGCCAACAGAAGCTCCAAGAATTATTCAACCAGAATAGGGGCAGCGAAGCACGAGTACAGTTACCAGTACAAGCACAGGTTCAGGTGCTAAGAGTTCGCAGAGTATGGAGCAACAGATACAGCAAATCCAAGAGATGCATCAAGAAGATATGGAGTTTGATATTTCATCCTCTATAGTTGACAGGAGGAACCGTGAGGTTCAACAGACACATAAGGATACTCAGGAGTTGTGGGAGCTCCTAGGATGAGTAGTAGACAGCGGAAACAACCAGCTAGGTATAATGACTATGTGGCATTGGTTAGTCAGTTAGTAGATACTGAACCTTCTAGCTATCAGGAGGCTGCACGGCAACAGGTGTGGCAAGATGCGATGGTTGAGGAATATACCTCAATAATGCAGAATGATGTGTGGGAGGTTGTGCCTAGACCGACAGATAGGGCAGTGGTTGGATCACGCTGGATCTATAAGATTAAGCATGGTGCAGATGGTAGCATCGAGAAATACAAGGCAAGGTTCATGGCCAAGGGGTTCTCTCAAAAGGAGGGAATAGACTATGAGGAGACATTCGCTCCAGTGGCTAGGTATACTTCTATACGAGCCGTAATCTCACTTGCAGCGCATATGGGATGGCAGATCCATCAAATGGATGTCAAGACAGCATTTCTTAATGGTGAATTGTTAGAGGAGGTATACATAGAACAACCAGAGGGCTTTGTAGCACACAGCAGCAAAACCCACGTGTGCAGATTGAAGAAAGCTTTGTATGGACTCAAGCAGGCTCCCAGGGCGTGGTATAAGCACATTGATAGATACTTGCAGGGAATAGGCTTTGTGAAGAGTGAGGCAGATGCTAACCTCTACTACTTGGTGGTTGGGGGTGAAATTCTCATTCTTGTTTTATATGTGGATGACTTGTTTTTAACAGGTTCACTGGGGCTTATAGAGGAGTGCAAGAGGGACCTTGCAGCAGAGTTCGAGATGAAGGATTTGGGGCTTATGCACTACTTTCTAGGCATGGAAGTGTGGCAGATAGATGGAGAGATTTTCCTTGGACAAGGGAAATACTGCATTGAAATCTTGAAGAGGTTTGAAATGCAAGATTGCAGAGCCATGTCTACACCTATGATCACGAATTGGAAGAAGGTAGATGCATCCAAGGAAAAGGATGTAGACCCCACCATATACAGGATGTTGATTGGATCTCTCATGTATTTGGTCAACACTAGGCCAGATATATCCTTTGCAGTAAACTCTCTTAGCCAGTTCATGGTTGAGCCAAAGAGAGTGCATTGGATAGCAGCAAAGCATGTGTTGCGGTATTTGCGTGGTACAATCGAGTATGGGATCAGATATGCTCGAGGTGATGGTATCAAGTTGATAGGCTATACTGATGCAGATTGGGTAGGTAGTACAGTGGACAGGAAAAGCACTTCAGGGTGCTGCTTTAGTTTGGGATCAGTTGTCTCTTGGTACAGCAGGAAGCAAAAGTCTGTTGCTCTGAGTTCTGCAGAAGCAGAATACATAGCAGCTAGCATGGCAACGTGTGAGGCTATATGGCTTTGGAAGTTGCTGGTAGCCTTGTTTGGTCAGAGGGTTAAGACTACCGTGATACACTGTGATAATCAGAGTTGCATCAGATTATCAGAGAATCCAGTGTTTCATGATAGGTCTAAGCATATAGACATCAGATATCATTTCATCAGGGATTGTGTACAACGGAGGATTGTTCAGCTACAGTATATACCTACAGATCAGCAGGTAGCAGACATTTTGACAAAGGCATTGGGGAAGGCGAAATTCATCTTCTTCAGAGGTAAGTTGGGTGTTATGTAGAACACCTTCCTCGCTAAGAGGGAGTGTTAATTTTTTATGTAGCTTGGACAGGTGTTCTAGTCTCGGGTGGTGATTACGAGGCTGGAAACACAGCTGGAATAATTATCTCCATACCTAGATAATTGATTTCTCGAGAGACTTCTAGATATTAGGGTTTAGAGTCTAATTAATCCTAGCCGTTGATTAAGATTAAATCATGGCCATTGGTTTTCAATGAGGGGATTATAAAAGAGGATCAATAGGTATTTGGAGAACACAGATCTGAGAAGTATTTGCAGCGATAGCAAATAAATAAATTTGCAGTGATAGCAAATTGATTTGCAGTGAGAGCAAGGGCGCAGCGATAGCGTTCGAGACAGCAGTAGTGGAATTTCTATAGGAGAAATTGGGAGAAGAATTTCCAGAGGAGATCATTGCCGGAGCTCTGCCAGTAAGAGGCAAGCAGTCTATGTATCTCTTGGTTTGATTTAATAAAGTTCCTCATCTGCAGTACTGGTTTTCCCTTCAGGGTTTTTCCAGGGACAATTTGTCCAAAATATTGTGTTGATTTTATTTTTCTGTCTCCGTGATTTTCCCGTGAAATTGCAGCTGTGTTATTAATTAATATTTGTTGTAAGTTATTTTTCGACAGCCAAATAATCTACTTAAGATAGGTAATTAATAATCAGTAGCTGCAATAGATTTTTCACACAAAATAGGTTTGTTGAAAAGGCTTTAGAAACTTTCAAGCAAATGCAATTGGCAGGTGTAAAGCCAGACTCCGTAACCTTTGCCAGCATCATCCCTGCATGTGCCAAAACTTGAGGTTTGAACAGAGTATGGGCATCTATCACAGGTTAAAGGATAGAGGAATCTGACAAAATGTGGAAGCATAAACAAGGTACATGAACTGTTTGAACGGATGCCTCAAAGAAATGTGGTCTCATGGAATGTTATGATTGCAGGATATGCACAAAATGGGTTTGTTGAAAAGGCTTTAGAAACTTTCATGAAAATGCAATTGGCAGTTGTAAAGCCAGACTCTGCAACCTTTGCCAGCATCCTCCCTGTCTGTGCTAAAATGGGAGCTTTGGAACAAGGTATAAACATCCATCATCAAAGGATAAATAGGTGCAGGAATTTGGTCAGATATGGGAGCTTTGGAACAGGGTATAAACATCCATCAAAGGATAAACGGGTGCAGGAATTTGGTCAGATATTGTAGTAGGAAAGGTTTTGGTAGACATGTATGCAATTTAAATGTGGAAGCATAGACAAGGCACGTGAATACTTAAAAACACCAAAACAAGAAAAAAATGCAGATCTTTTGAGCTAATTACCTTAGCTTTGAAGGACTCGGTTCTCCTATGAATTCCACCCCTTCTTATTCAAACAGATCCTCAAATCGCCTTCCTCGTAATAGACTTGCATTAAAAAACTCAATGGATGTTCGAAAGTGTCTTCTGGGCGGGAATAGAGAACAGGCTTATGGGCATGGGCGGGAAGGGAGTTTCATTTATGCGCGGGTTGTTTGAATGCCAAACAGGTTACCATCAACAAAAATGTTACGAGCATCCACCAAACAGGCTAAGGTCAACAAACAGTTACGGAAAACCACCAAACTCCAGTTAGCTAGCGAACAGGCTGTTGGAAACAGCACACTCTAAGCGGGCCCACTCTAAGCAAGTCAAAGCTTAGAGTGTGTTGTTTAAGCCCAGCGAGTTGAAACTGTAAAATGGTACGATAACAATGCTATTTTATTTTGAGGCTCTAAAGACTTACAGTTGCTGGCTCTAGGAAACACCCAACAAGATTAAACATGTCCCTACAAATACCACCAAATGCAAGGCAGATTCACAATAAGTTCTACTCAACAAAACTACCAACAATATCTTATAGGAAAAATACAAATATTCCTTAACAACTCTAATAATACAAGTTTCAAAATCGAAAAGGGTAATAAAATTTTCAGGGGGATTGGTTGCTTGTTTGCTTACCCCACAACCCATGTCATAGAAAACCAAGGGAAATACCCTCTGTGGATCCATTCTTGAAGTTGGTGATAATCTGAGGCACTTCTGCAACAGCCCAACTGAGCACACTGATGAGCCCAAAACCAATAGACACATAATCTCTCACTCCACACACACAGTCCCTCAAATACTTCTCAACCCACCCCACACACTGCCTTCCAGAAGCACAATGATTTGCCATCACTGAAGCCTTATAATCTCTTCTTCCCTTTACTTTTTTCTCAAACCATGAAACCACAAACAAAGCCTGTAAGTATGCATGTCTAGGCAAGATATGTATAATGTACCCTCACAGTTTGTCTAGAGAAAAAGACCACAAATATGCCACCCTCCCACCAACAAGGTGGTTCTTAAATATCATCTACTTCAACAGTCAGGTCATTTTTGGTCAATAAAAATAGGACAAATATGTATCACTTTTTATTATGAATAGAATGTAAAATTATTATTAACTGTTTAATCATAAAAATAAATGATATTTAAATAGAATGCAAAAAAAAAAGGCATGAGACCAAAATTCAATATTCAAGACCCTCTTCTGGCATATTTCCAAGTGCCCACCATAAACAGCTGGCACATTGACTGTTTAGGGAATTTTCTTCAATCTTTTTTGACTTCTTATTTCGACCTATTCACTGCAGTGATCTGTTCAACCGTATCTTAATTTGATCAAATAGTCGAAATTTGTTTAGTCGATACGATTTCAACCAGCCAACCATTTTACGACGTGCCAACTAATTAAGCTCTTCCTTTCCAAGATAAATCTCAAACTCCGCTTAAGTTGAAGTCACAATCATTCAGTTCCAGGTGACCGTCCGTTTATTACAAATGGACAGAAGAAAGTTGATGTTTTATTAACGTTTTTACTGTGGTTATAAACGTTTTTACTGTGGTTATAAAATATCATGTGATCTTGCTCAAGCTTATCTACTTTCTGTATGCTGCGTGTGTCCGCACCAGTCTACACTTTGAAAAAACGCTGCTGGTCATTCCTTCTTGTCTTTTGTGTAGAGGCAACTTGTCCTCCGGCGATAAGAAAAATTTTATCTAACAGTGGTCCCTTCTTATTTCTTTTATTGTTGGAGAATTCCTCAAATCAATGGGACTGCATTGATCTGGAATACAGTTGCTACAATACCATATAATTTGAAATTTGAAATTTATAAATTATTATCCACTAGTAATTGAAATTTATGGTTGGATAAGTTTTTAAATTACCAGTTGATTGTGAAGTGACATACATCCATCACAGCATCTAGAATTACTTTTATTTAAATATTAATTAAATTTTAATGTTCAATCACAACTAAATTCAACAATAATCATTTCAAATAATAAATAATATGTCATTTAAATAATAAGTAATTATAATAATAATAATTGTGCCACCCAAATAATAAATTAGAAAATAATCATTATAATAATAAATAAGGGGATCCATAAGTAATAGTGGGGCAACTCCACTTACATATTGGTGGGGCACTCTACCATATAAATGTCATTATAAGTGTAGCTTAGATTCTAGCCCTTTAGGCAAGCTCTTATCCTAGTGACATGCTCTATCCACTTACCAAAGTCATCAAATACAATAACAACACATATTAATCACAAAGCAAATATTTGAAATACATAGTACCAACTAAGTCACTTACCTTCAAATGTTATATTTTTTCAATCTTTGGTATACTCGAAATCAATAATCATGCATCTCAAACTACATGACCATCTTCCTCACCTATACTCATACACAACAATCAAATTACTCAATCTAAATACCATGGGTCAACTCCACAATAAGATTCTCCTCAAGGTCTCCCTAACTAAGTGGGTCATGAGCGCAATAAGAATTTCCTCAAGATCCCCTTGACTATAGTGGGTTAGGTTCACAATAAGGATCTCCTCAAGATCCCCCCTGACTATAGTGAGAAAAGAACACAATGCTTTGGCCAAAGACTTTATGAACACTATTTATTAAACATACATACATATATATACATACCTCATGACCTAAAACTTCAACCTTGTTCCCATGAATATTACCTTATGAATGCTAGTGATGTTGGTGATGAGAATACCAAACCCACTATGAGAATGCTCCTCCTCTTTGTTAGAGAAACCAAGATCTGAGAATGCAACATCAAGATAACCTTCCACTAGTAAAACAATAAAACACAAAAACATGTCTATCATATAAAATGAGAGTGCGTAAAATGTACAATGAGATCCTTGCATATAAAGGCAAGAATGAGGGGGTAAGAAGGTATCAATGAACAACTGACTACCCCTCCAAACGTGAAACACTTGTGAGCTCATATGACAAGTGTGAAAGCATGTAGCAAGTGTGCATGAACTAGGTGTCTAAAAAGGTGATACACATGTCTCAACCACATAACTTGTTGGACAAAAAGCTAAAAGTCCCTAAGTGGAGACTTAACAAGTGTGAATGAGTCAATCTAGAAATGGTGATTAGTTAACTACTTATGAAATGACCTCATTTACACTAACACTCTTCACTATGACCTAAAAAATCAACCTTGCCCCTTATGAATGTGACCTCAATGGTGGTGATGTTCATCTAGAGTGGCCTATTGGCTTAAGGGACACAATCTAGAACCCAATACTATTATGCTACTTAAAACTCCAAAAGCATAATTAACAATGCCCATGCAAGGAACCCTAAGTCTTATCTCTATTCGATTTATTAAAATTACTTAAAAACCCAAAAGCAAACTCTAGAATTTAGACCATAATTATTCTAAAGTACTTTAATGGTTTGCATTATCTTATGCTCTACTTTTGCATGCTAGGGTTTCCCTTCCATTGCACTCATGTTACATCATTGAAGCATAGGGATTTTATAACTGCCACAATTGGGTCTTGTACAACCATTGTTGCATTAGGTAGCAAAGATGTCTCCCAAGCAGACACAAAGTTTGTCCTAAAGGTCTATGATAAGGTTTGTCCATATAACCAAATGTTATTTTGCCTAGTGATGTAGTAGAATCTATGTGCATGTGTATGAGATGTATAGTCTATAATGCTTATTATGTGGGTCACATTCTATCTAAACAATACTTGCTTTCTTAGGTCAAGAATTCTTGGGAGCCCCATAGAATTAAGTTGTTTGGGGTTACGAATTTATCTAAGGTGTTTTTTTATTCACTTTTAAGGCATGTGGAAAATAAACATGATGCTTAACTAATCAAGTTGTTAGTTCATGTGAAACACCTTGTTGGTGCTTTCTCACTAGACCTGGGACTTTAAATTTTTGGAACAAGTGTCCCTCAAAATCCTTGTGGAGATTCTTGGGCTCCTCATCTCTTTGTGGGCCTTCTTGGAACAGATTATTCAATCATTAGGTCATTTTAGTTGTCACAAGCCAAATAAATTCTTCAGCACTCAGCCCACAAATGGGTCTATGTTGAGGTGGACCTAACCTTTGACCTTAAAGAATCCATAGAGATTAAGGTGGGTGACTTGCACTTTTCATAAAAGGTTACTTTTATCAATTTTTATAACACTTGCTTTTATTGTCAAGCCTCAAATCACAAAATAAAGGACTGGCCACTTATGCCTAAGTGGGCCCCCTGGCTAATAGTTGAGTCCCCTATGCCACCAACTCAAGAATCTAGTTGGTCAAATGCAGGTGGTAAAGAGCCTATGGTTTCCGAGTAATCCAACGAGAGCAAACCTCTATCAAAGCCTTTGTATGTTTATAAACTTGGAAGGTCACCATCATGGCATGTCAGCATGTAGTGGTTTTGACTTCTCAACCACCTACTAGATCATCCACTCAACTAGTTATAGAGAATGTTAGCCATAAGCATTTGATGCATAAATTTGATGCTTCCCAAATGAGTGTTAAACTCTCTATGTGCTCTTATAGCCCATCTAGTGAGGAGGGATCATCTAGGGGAGGTTATAGCAGCCAACATCACTCTATTTCACTCATATATTTCATCACATCAATGACCTTTACTAGGTAACCAGTTTGAAGCTTTAACGAATGATGACAATGGTCATTCATAGCACTCCATGGAGGATCCCTCTATATGAATGTTATCTCCTAGAATGCTAGGGACCTTGCAAAAGCTTCCCATAAATTTTGTGTATGGACTACCTACTAGCAATTGGGCCCATTTGATATTATTTGTTTGCAAGAAATTAAAGTTACATTTTTTTTGCTTCAAGCCTCCCTAAGATCTATTTGGACTCAATATTTTCATCTTATCACTTCACTAGGATGGACATGGAGGTACATACATGTTAACTTATCCTAGTTTACATTTAAATTATAACCACGAGGGAGTCTCCCAACCACAATACCTTATGGGTGACCTTTGACATTATTCAGAGAATGTTGGAGATTGTAAATATTTATGCACCTAATGATGGTTCTAAAAGAATGACATTTTGACATCAAGACTTGTTGATGACTTGTCTCTTTTCATCTAGCTTATTTGTGGTGATTTTAGTATGGTGGACTCTCCCAAGGATAAAGTCAATTTGTTTCTAATGCATCAAAGAGTGTGAAGTATGGTTTTATTTCAAAAACTATTGGGAGTTAGTAGACCCAATTTTCTTATGGTATCATACCGCATCAATTCTTTGGTTTACATGGACCAACTTGCAAGTCAATGAGGATTGAGTTCCCAAATGTCTTCATCATGTTTGACATTATGATCAACATGTGTTCACTCTCTCTTCTTCCTTGTAACAATAGATCTATGCAAGTACATCTAGAGATTATATTATCTGACCACAGTCCAATCACTTTTAAGGTTGAATGGATTTCTATGCTAATGAAAATATCATGCACATAATTCTTTCTATACATGTCAAATCTGACTCATCCTAGGACAATCCACCTCATTATCTGGAATTCAAAACTCAAAACCATGTCATCCCTATGCTATTAGCTAATCAATTAGTGTAATTTTCTAGTTGTTCACACTACCACCTTTGTTAGGATTAAGGTGCCATCAACCTTGTAAATCCGATTAATTATTTACTCCTAATATTGTAATTATTAATGCAATCATAAGGAATGAGGAATCCACCAACATGGTAATTTATTTTTACTGGTACAGTAATTAATTATTTATTGGCAGTTGTAACTAATTATTTACTGGCAATAGTTACTATTTACTTTTGACCTTAGGATTACTATAGGTGAAATAGGAGTGCCCAAATCTATATTTGGCTTATGATAGGTGTAAGAGCATCTGATATTGTTGGTATCTTACATGTTGTAAGGATTTTTTTCTATTCTTGGTCCTTTATGACAGAGCATCTTATGACGATATAAGTAACATAATGGAAGTCTATTTTTGTCCTATTAGTGGAATCCCAAAGGAGGGCATTGGGAATCTTTCTATGACAACTGTAAGAGGAGTTATTGCATTTCCCTATGTTGGACATTTAGATTTTCCCAGATATAGTGCCACATTTTGTGGCTTCTTCATGAAGTTTGTAATTATCTATAAAAAAAGTTATGTTGTATGGTATAAATGGCACTTTTAAAAAATATTGTTATTACGTAAAAAAATTCACAAATCATTTTTTAAAATTTTTTAGAAAATATATTTAAAATCTACACATGAAATCTAAAAAATCACTAGTTCACATCATGTTCGAATTCTTAATGGTTTAGTTGCTATAGGTGTCAGAAAGTGAAAATTTGGTTAAAAATGTTGATTTCAATGTCCTACTTTGGCCAAAAAGTGGGACAAAGTATTGTGGGATCACCCACCTATAACTTATAGAACTGATAACAGAATATGTTTTGTTAGAATCCACTCATTTTGATCTATGATATCTAAATACATGTAAGGATTGATAGTGTTTAGGAACACTTCAGGGAATCTAGTGAATTGTAAGGGTTATGTTCTCCTTAGTTAGACCCCTAGTTGGACTAGATTTATGACTCTAGGCAAACAATTGAAGGCAACAAAAAATTGTGCTATTGACTTACGATGATGTGCTCTAATAATTCTCCAATAAATGTTGTTAGAATGTTCTCATAAATGCTCTAGGATTTCCTTAACTATCTTCCAACAACATGATAGTTCCTTGATATTTCAAATGAGTGATTGAATATCCTTAAATATAACAACCAAGCACACGATTCAACAAAATATGCACTAGGTTAGTTCACAACTAGTGAAATGGTCGGTTTAGGTTAATAAAAATTAGGTCTAGAGAGATCACAGAATGCACAAATCTATGAATTGACAATAAGAATGATTAGGATATGTAATACCATAAACTGAAAATACATATAAATATGCCACTTATAAGTGAATAATTACATTTAAAACATTATAATCAAAACAAACCCAAAACATAGAAGAAAATATTTGAGCATACAATTTTTACCATTATAACTTTATTACCTAACTTTTATAATATTATAATGATTAAGCAATGCTTAATTACATATTTGTTTTCTAATTAATCTTGTATTTTAATTTATATTTATAATTTTCAATTTAATCCAGAAATGATATTCATAACTGGCTATGTATTTTGGCCCCAAAAAAAATACCTTCACGTGATATTATGGAATGTGATACTCTCCATCAATTTGAGGGTTGCAATTAAGAGGAACTCTATTTCCCCTTAAGGCAAGGCGTCACACCTCATTTGAAGTCAATAACGTACTTTGGCATTAATTACTTATAATAGAGTTCTATCGAGTACAAACAAAAGATAATAGTAAAAAATATACTTTCTCTGTTGGCCTTGTTAGTTTATGATGAGAAAAATAAATCATCACGAAGGTTTATTTCGCAGTTCCTATGAAAGTTCTAAGAGAAATCTAGATTGGCTAATGGAATAGAAACATTGCATTTATGTTAAAAAATTTATGAAGTACCTTTACACATACAATTCTTTCTAATTGTATAATCATGCTTTAAATTCCTTAGCCAAAAGATTGTGCCCTTCATAACAAAGAGCACAGCCCTTGCAACCACCACAAAAGATGTCAAATCTTATTACAAAAATTTCCAAAACATTTGGTTTTTATGTTCATAAATGTAAGAAACAAAATCATGGAATTGTTATTGAACATAAAATAATAAAATATTTTTTGTTTATTAGGTTGTGAACTATCTAAAGGTTATATTGTAAGTTTTATGTAAATAGTTGGCATATTTTTATGTCCATTCAACAAATAAATTTGATTTTGTGATATGTCAGTTTCCATTGAAACGACTTAACCAATTTTAATAGACATACGCATAAATTTAATCAATTTTATTTTAACTAACATCAAAAATACAACATACCAACTGAATAAACACTCCCATATTTATATTGCACACCTTCAAAGATCTAAAACCATTTCAAACATAAGATATACAACCACACAAACTATTTTCAACTGGATTAAAATTGGAACATAATGGAATTAGTGTATGGTAACATACTGTTAACATTAAAAACAGGTACAACATCCCATTGCAATACAATTGTGAACAACAGTCAATAGGAGAATTATGGTCAATTTGATGAGGCCTCTAAAGGAGTTGCTAAGGCCATTAGTTTTATGAGCAAACTTGTTGAGCATTCCAAGAATCTATTACTTAAAGTAAATGAAATGGCTGGTATGTATCATCGTAGATCAAACTTTAGATATGTAGTTAAGTGTGTTAAGAGAAAAATAAGAATGTTTAGAATCTTCCGGAAAAAGTAAATTTGTATAGAATCTGCCATAAAATTTTCCAGAAAATAGAACATTTCAGATTTTAGATTTTTTAAATATTATAAAGAAAAAATATATAAATAAGTGACTGTTTATTACACAAAATATTGATGTATATTACATTGGATTATACTCAATACAAGTTAGAGTATTCTTTTAACCATATACCCTGTTTTATGCTCTGTTTTGCTATTTGCTGCCTAATGTTCTGTTTTTTCTTTTTTCTTGACTGCTTCATAAGATCCATCATCATCCCCATGGTCATCACTTCGTCTAATCTTGTAGTAGATGAATTGGGCAAGAATCTTTGCAAGTTTGTTGTTAAGGAAGAAATTATTCCTTATGTAAAATCACGCTAGCAAAGTTTTAAACAATTAGTTGATATGTATATATGCATTGAGTTGAACAAAAGAAAGAAAATATTTGTCAGCCTTCTTGATGTTGTTTTTATGGTCTAATAAAATTGTTTGTGTGTAACATTATCTTTGCCGAAGGATACAAATAGATCTATAAGGACGCATGATGCTGCATCAACGAGCCATGGCATATTTGGCTTTAAGTTTTTCCACTCTACACTCCTTACTGTAATACTGCATATGACATAGTACGTAACAACATATTAGGTGTCTAATGTATACATTACTGAGCCAGCAATACAAATACTCCAAATGGAGGAGACCAATGCATAAATGGATCTGGTACTTTACCTTCCCACATAAGTTGCATTCCCAAGCACGGCGAACATGAACATGAAAGGATCTAGTCCCTAATAACATGATAACATTAGAGAATAAATTATTCCAGTGCAGTGCACAACAATTTCAAATAAATGTCAATCAAACAATTATGGCTGAAAAGGATAAAACTCACCTCAACGGTTCCTCGCTTAATCTACAACCAAATTTCCCATTAATCAGCAGTTTTAACTTGATTATAAGAGACTTGGCTTCAAACAAGTCCAACCCAATAATTTAAAGAATTTGTTTAGTAGGAAAAGACTGGTGATGTTTTATTAGTAGGTGTAAATGTAAAAATGTTTGACTACTCTTAAATATTATTCAGTTCAATAGTTAAGGGTGGACGTAATTAGGTTTCATAATTCCTGTCAAAAGCCCTTACCTTAATCAAAAATAGTCAAAGGTCAATTTTGACTAATAAATATAGGATAAATATTTACCACATTTTAATTAGGATTAGGTATAAAATTACTATTGACTGTTTGACCATTAAACTAGACGATATTTAAATAGAGTGATAATGTTCAAATAGTATATACAATCTATAAAAGTTAATTTATAATAGCTCACATTTAAGTGGATTTGTGGAAGTCTTCCACCCATATAAATAACAGTCATAAGCCACCCCAACCAAGAGTGATAATGTTCTTGTATATACAATCTATAAAAGTTAATTTATAATAGCTCACATTTAAGTGGATTTGTGGAAGTCTTCCACCCATATAAATAGCAGTCATAAGCCACCCCAACCAAGTTCCTAACTGGCTAGACGACTCCTCTTGCATTGCACCGCCAACCATTCCCTAGATTTGCACACCACCAATAATTACACAACCCTCAAGACAAATCCAATCCTCTCATATTAAGAAATACCCACAAAACTATGTGTTTTATGGTTACCTGTAAAAGTTTCCTTCCTGTTATTATAAGAACAGATCTCCCTTCCACTTGAGCAGAGTAAGAGCTTCTTGAAGTAATGTTATTGTAAGTAGGCAAGTTAAGGTAGTTGAGCCCGCCAATAAAGAATATAACTGAAGCTACCTGGGTAGAAACATGATTTCAGAAATCAGTTATGATAATGGTTGCTATCTAGGTAGGCACTTATCTTACCTGAATCAATTAAATGTACTTACAGAGCGAAGTATGGTATTGGAATTCCCAGGACTTGGAGATACAAGATTGGTAAGCAATCCTTCCTCGCCTAGTGATGGCTGGTTTAAGGTGTAGCTTGTACTGCTTCTACGAGCTTGTAACAGATAAGAACCAGAAGTAGGAGTGTGACTGCTTGCTAGAGATCTTGCAGCCCTGAAAAATATAACACATTTTATTAAGACATTATCATGATTTCAGTCAAAAAGTGCTTTGACTGCATATAGTCCAAAAAAGGTAACAACCAGATTTACTTAACAGGTAAACAACCTAATATTACCAATTTACCCTTTTGATTGCAGACATACTTGATAAGTCCAGCCATGATTTATCATGTGTAAGTAACCTTTAACTAAAAGGAAAATGTGCAGGGAATACAAGTATATTACGTGTAATATTGGTCCCTGCCTGTGTTGGACCTGTGTTGGGTGGAAACAGTAGGTATAGGTAAAGTGTTCGCGTTCTCTGGCACCTTCACAAGCTCTGCCTTCTGATTATCATTTTTATCAGATTTGAACACTTCTTTGTGGAGATCCTGATTATGTAGAACAAATTTATTAAAAGATATCATACGTTAATACATCTAGATTCATTGTCATTAGCTAAAATCGATCTGATCTAAGAAATAGATTAGATATGTAAAGATC
Organism: Cunninghamia lanceolata; assembly: GCA_027924645.1. Classification (NCBI taxonomy): domain Eukaryota; kingdom Viridiplantae; phylum Streptophyta; class Pinopsida; order Cupressales; family Cupressaceae; genus Cunninghamia; species Cunninghamia lanceolata. The sequence continues at coordinate 15,817,075 of BSBN01000553.1, read as the reverse complement.
ACAACCTTGGATTGAGCTTTCGCTTTCCTCACTTTCCACCACTTGCAGACATAATTATAGTATATAATTTGGAAAACTAGAATAATGGTCGTAATTGTATACAGCTGCACGACATGAGGGACAAAAAAGTGACATATATTGAAAGGGAAAAGTCAAAAATAGACAACAAAGTGAGCCTGGAATCTTGAGGAATGCTTTGACCAATACAATTTAATTTGATCTTCTAAAGACTCCTTACCAGTGCCGTATAAAACTGCGTTGGTAGCTGCAACGTAAAAAAAATATTTTGTTAGTTGTGTGTGAGAGGATCCTAGAAGATATCTCTAACTAAAAGGCAATCTAGTGTGCCGCGTGGCGTGATAAGAGTAGTCCAAATTCTTTACTTGGATCAATGGCTTTAAAACCAAAAGAAATTGAGTCATTATCTACTGCAGATTCTTTCAATAGGTACCTTGTTGAATTACCCAATAACTGCAGCACTACAGCCAATAGTAAAAAATGAATTAAATTAGGGAGCAGCATCCGGCCCATTGTCTAGGCACTCACCATCCAGCTGGGTGAACCCGAGAGCACTTTATTTAAACATCATTCAGTTTAATGGTACATCTCATTCATATTAAAATATGAAATATTTATCTCATCCGTATTAAAATATCAAATATTTATCTAATCTTTTTTTGGTTAAAATTAACCTTGAACTGTTAAATTAAATAATGTTTAAGAATAATCGAAAGTAAATGCTTACACAAACATGCTAAAGGTATTGGAATTGGGACTCAAAATATATATCTCTCCTGGTTATGTAGAATTTTCATACATGAGTTATGGTCACTTAATTTGCCCAATCAAGTTAAACAACCATCAGTATTGGCATAGTTACATAAAAAAACAAGCAACGGAGAATTTTAGAAAAATAAAAACATGTCAGGGGAAGTTATAGGCTTACAGAGGCACATGCGAATACTCCAAGAATAAACTTACATTGTCTCTGCTAGGTAAGGGAAAAAACTTACATTGTCTCTGCTAGGTAAGGGAAAGGGCTTATCAATCACACTAAGTTCTTAATTTTAAAAAAACTACCCTTATCCACATTTTTGGATTCCTGTGGCAGACTGTAGGATCAAGAAATAATAGCATTCTAAGTGCACTCCAACCTTCAAGTATTCCCCTGCCTCACACACATAGCAGATATTCCTAACTTGTCTGTGTATTGAGGGTGTGATCAATGTTGGAATTATGTTGTTACTCCGAATATAAATCTGTATGCTTTAAGAAAAAAATGTGTTGAAAACATGCGATCCAAACATAATAACATACTGCATATAAATATAAATAGGTGGGTATTAATTTGGGACTGGCAAATGTCAGTGACATTTAAGCTGAGCGGTCTTGAACAAGTGAGCTTTATAAGAACAGAAAAAGTTATGATAAACATTAAACTCAATGATATGGCAATATTTAAAAGCATCTGAAACTGCAAAATGGTACATAACAATGCTGTTCTATATTGAGGCTTTAAAGACTTACAGTTGCTGGCTCCAGGAAACACCCAACAAGATTGAACATGTCCCTACAAACACCATCAAATGCAGGGCAGATTCACAGTAAGTTCTACTCAACAAAACTAGCTACAATATCTTCTAGGAGAAACACCAATATTCCTTAACAACTCTAATAATAAAAATTTTAAAATGAAAAGGGTAGCAAATTTTAAAACCACAATTGATTTAGGGGGATCGGTTGGCTGCTTGCTTACCCCACAACCCATGTCATGAGAAAGCCAAGGGAAAAACCCTCTGTGGATCCATTCTTGAAGTTGGTGATAATCTGAGGCACTTCTGCAACAGCCCAACTGAGCACACTAATGAGCCCAAAACCAACAGACACATAATCTCTCACTCCACATACACAGTCCCTCAAATACTTCTCAACCCACCTCACACAATGCCTTCCAGAAGCACAATAATTTGCCATCACTGAAGCCTTATAATCTCTTCCTTACTTTTTCCTCAGACTGGTATGAAACCACAAAGCTTGTAAATATGCATGTCTAGGCAGCATATGTATAATGTATAGGGAGATACCCTCACAATTTGTTCGAGAGAAAAAGACAACCCACAAATATGCCACCCTCAAAGCACATGAGACCAAAATTCAGTATTTGTGACCCTCTTCTACCATATTTCCAAGATTATATCTCAAACTCGCGCTTAAGTTGAAGTCACAATCATTCAGTTTCAGGTGACCGTCCGCTTATTAAACATGAACAGAAGAAAGTTGATGTTTTATTATTGTTTTTAACGTGGTTATAAGATAGTATGTGATCTTGTTCAAGCTTATCTACTTTCTGTATGCTGCGTGTGTCCGCACCAGTCTACACTTTGAGAAAACGCTGATGGTCATTCACTATTGTCTGTTGTGCAGAGGCAACTTGTCCTCCGTCGATAAGAAAAGTTTTATCGAACTGTGGACCCTTCTTATTTCTTTTATTGTTGGAGAATTGCTGAAATCAATGGGACTGCATTGATCTTGAATACAGTTGCTACAATATCATATAGTTTAAATTTTGAAATTTATAAATTATTATCCACTAGTAATTGAATCAGGTTAATAGAAATTTATGACTGGATAAGTTTTTAAATTACCAGTTTCAAAAATGATTTAATTTTGAAGAATCATAGCATTCACATCATAAGAATTACTTTTATTTAAATATTAATAAAATTTCTATGTTTAATCACAACAATTAAATACAACAATAATCATTACAAATAATAAATAAAATGTCACTTAGAGTAATAAATAATTATTATAATAATAAAAATTGTGCCACCTAAATAATAAATTAGAAAATAATCATTGTAATAATAAATAATGGGATCCATAAGTAATAGTGGGGCTACTCCACTTACATATTGGTGGGGCATTCTACATTATAAATGTCATTATAAGTGTAGCTTAGGTTCTAACCCTTTAGGTGAGCTGATAAGCTACACCATATAAGTCGAGCTCTTATTCTAGTGCCATGCTCTATCCACTTGCAAAAGTCATCAAATACAGTAACAACACATATTAATCACAAAGCAAATATTTGAAATACATAGTACCTACTAAGTCACTTACCTTCAAATGTTAGATTTTTCAATCTTTGGTATACTCGAAATCAGTAATCATACATCTCATACTACATGACCATCTTCCTCACCCGTACTCATACACAACAATCAGATTACTCAATCTAAATGCCATAGGTTAACTCCACAATAGTATTCTTCTCAAGATCTCTCTAACTAAGTGGGTCATGACCACAATAAGGATTTCCTCAAGATCCCCCTGACTATAGTGGGTTAGGTTCACAATAAGGTTCTCCTTGAAAGATCTCCTCTGACTATAGTGAGGAAAGACCACAATGCTTTGGCCAAAGACTTTATGAACACTATTTATTATACATGCATACATGTGTGTGTGTGTGTGTCATGACGTAAAATTTCAACCTTATTCCCATGAATATTACCTTCATGCTAGTGATGTTGGTGATGGGGATACCCAAACCCACTATAAGAATGGTTCTCTTCTTCACTGTGACCTAAAAAATCAACCTTGCCCTCTATGAATGTCACCTTCACAATGGTGGTGTTCATTTAGAGTGGCCTATTGGCTTAAGGGACACAATACATAGCCCAACACTTGTGTGCTACTTAAAACTCCAAAAGCAAAATTGACAATGCCCATGCAAGGAACCCTAACTCTTATCTTTATTCGATCCATTGAAATTACATACAAACCCAAAAGCAAACTCTATAATTTTGACCACAATTATTCTAATGTACTTTTATAGTCTACATTGTCTTATGCTCTACTTTTGCATCCTAGGGTTTCCCTTCCATTGCACTCATATCACATCACTGAAGCATAGGTCTTTTATAATTACCATGGTTGGGTTTTCTACAACTATTGTCGTATTAGGTAGCAAAGATGTCTCATAAGCAAACACAAAATTTGTCCCAAAGGTCTATGACAAGGTTTGTCCCTAGAACCAACTATTATTTTTTCCTAGTGATGTAGTAGAATCTATTTGTATGTGGTATGAGATGTATAGTCTATTGCTTACTATGTGAGTTGTATCCCCTCTGAACAATACTTTCTTTCTTAGGTCAAGAATTATTGGGAACCCCGTGGCATTAAGTTGTTTGGTGTTAGAAATTTGTCTAAGGGATTTTTCATGTTCACTTTTTAGGACCCATGGAAAATAAACATGATGCTTAACTAATAAAATTGTTAGTTCATGTGAAAGACCTTGTTGGTTCTTTCCCACTAGACCTGGGACTTTAAAGTTTTCGAACAAATGTCCCTTAAAGTCCTTGTGTGGGTTGATCTTTGTGGGCTCCTCATCCATTTATGGGCCTTCTTGGAACAAATTATTCAATCATTGGGTCATTTTACTTGTCACGAGCCAAAGAAAAATCTCTCAACACTTGGCCCCACAAACTAGTCTATGTCGAGGTGGACCTCACCTTTGACCTTAAAGAATCCATAAAGATTAAGGTCGGTGGCTTGCACTTTTCATAAAAGGTCACTTTTATCAATTTTCCAAGTTGTCAAGCTTCAAATCCCAAAATAAAGGACTACCCACTTATGCCTAAGTTGGCCCTTTGGTTGGTAGTTGAGTCCTCTATGCCACCAACTCAAGAAACTAGTTGGTGAAATGCAGGTGGTAAAGAGACTATGGTTTCTAATCAATCCAAGGTGAGCAACCCTCTATCAAAGGCTTTTAATGTTTATAAACTTGGAAGGTCACCATCATGGCATGTCAACATATAATGGTTTTAGCTTCTCAACCACCTACTACAATATCCACTCAACTAGTTATAGAGAATGTTGGTCGTAAGTGTTTAATGGGGGACTTTGATGTTTCCCAAATAAGTGTTGAAACCTCTAATTTCTCTTGTAACCCGTCTAGTGAGGATGGATCATTAAGGGGAGATTATAGCAGCAAACACCACTCTATTTCACTCAAATATATTTGATCACATCAATGACCTTTGCTAGGTAACCAGTTTGAAGCTTTAGCAAACACTAACAATGGTCATTCAGAGCACTCCATGGAGGATCCCTTTATATTAATATTATATCCTAAAATGTTAGAGATGTTACAAAAGATTCCCATAAGTTTTTTGTATGGGCTACTGACTAATAGTTGGGTCCATTTGATATGATTTGCTTGCAAGAAATTAAAGTTACATGTTTTTTCCTTCAAGACTCCTTGAGGTTTATTTAGCCTCAATATTTTCATCTTATCACTTCATGAGGATGGAAATGGAGGTACGTGCATGTCAATTGTTCCTAGTTACATTGAAATTACAACTACAAGGGAGTCTCCCAACCTTAATACCTTATGGGTGACCTTTGACATTTTTGAGATAATGTTGGAGATTGTAAATATTTATGCACCTAATGATGGCTCTGAAATAGTGGCACTTTGGCATCAACACTTGTTGACAACTTGTTTCTTTCCAACTAGCTCATTTGTGGTGATTTTTATATGGTTGAGTCTCTCAAGGATAAAGTCAATTTATTGCTAGTGCATCAAGGTGCATCAAAGAGTGTGAAGCATGGTTTTAATTTTAAAATTGCTAGGGGTTAGTAAACCCAAATTTTATATGGTAGCATACCACATTAATTCTTTAGTTTACATGGACCAACTTGTAGGTCAATGAAGATAGAGTCCTCAAATACCTTGATCATGTTCTATATTATGATTAACACGTGTTCACTCTTTCTTCTCTCTTGTAACTATAGACACCTAAAATTGTCCACTCTTTGTGTCATCACTAATTCGTCCCTAAACCATCACTAACCATCTCTAAACATCCCTAATTCATCACTAACTATCCCTATTCATCCCTAAACCATCACTAATCATCTCTATACAACCCTAAATCACTATTTCTACCACATTAACTAAACAAACACATGTTTAAATAGATAATTAACTAATTCCCCTTCAAACCATGATTTTACAATTTTTTATTGAAATCACTATTCATGTACTATTCACTATTCATATGTACCTACATTGGTATCTAGCCCTAGCCAAAATGATTTATTAATCATTTATCCCCTTCCTCTATAGTCTAAACATTGGATAAATTTAATTTATCTATTATCCCATCCCATGATTTAAATAAATATTTGTATTTATTTAATTCCTATTTTCTACACTTTTGATTAGGTCACCTAAACCTAATTAACTGACCTAATCCCCCACTTGCACATCCTTAAATCTAATCTAATCATAGTCAAATCCTCTCCATTCTCCTAAATGTACAAAGGTATGGGCCAATTATACATGTCCACTTGGCCTTCTTACAAAAGGCATGGTCAAGGACACATGTATAAAGGTCCTTTTGTCCTCCATCCACTATTCCTCCAATTTTAAGTTAGGCATGTACCCATGCCCCAATTTAAAATTCAAATCAATTCCAACTCATCCCTTCTACTCCAATTTTAAATTGGGCATGTACCCATGCTTCTCAATTTAAAATTCTAATCAAATCTAACCCATACCTCCCATCTACCAAGACAATCTAATCCCTCCAATCTTCCCAAGGTTAAATCTCAACCCTTCATCCTTCCTTGATCCAAGAACATCTCCTCTCATCCAATTTCATCATGACACTTAGCGAGCTCTCCTTACTTGAGATCTCTCAATAATCCTCATCCGTTGATCTTTCAATCCAATCTTGACCATCCATTTGAGCCTCCAAAAATCTATAAATTGGAGCTCATCCCTTCACAATTAACATAACTTCTTCATGCAACTAAATGTTGTCTATTTTCCTCCAAAACTCCATGAGAAGCAAGGTTATACTACCCATTTGAGGATCCATCCACATCAACACATCAAAGAGGACATCAACATAGCAAGGTTTGCATTTGGGGTTAATAGCTTAGCTTCATTTCTTGTTTTAAGCATTCCTTCATTGCTCAATCCAAGGTAGCCTAGATTTTTGGTGAAATAGGTTAGTGTTTAACTTGTTTCTTGGGCTCAATTTCTTGGTTATACATTCTTGCATGTCTGGTGGGACTCCCACCCTTCTAATCTAACATCTTTGTGAGTTTTGTTATCAAGTGTTGTCATGCAGGTTACAGTCATGCCTACGACTGCAAATCAATGCCCACACCCTTGAATCAGTGCCTACACCCCTCATATCAGCGCCCATGTTTAACTCCCCTACACTCAAGTATATTTTCCTATGTTTTAGCACCTAATTTTCCTTTGTTAGCATCCATACCCTAGGGATTAGCGCCCTTTTCTGCATCAACACCTAATTTTCCTCAATCAGTGCCTAATTTTCCTCTGTCAGTTCCTAGGACCTAGATTAGCGCCTAAACCCCATACTTCAATGCCTAGTTCATGTAAAGTAGCACCCAGATTTTGTATATCAATGCCTAGACCTGTCTGTCAATGCCTACATCCTAGAAACTTCAAATGCCCATAACTTTTACAAAACATAACAAAATTTGATGATTTTTTTAAATGACTTAAAATTTTGCAAGGAATCCAAATATCTTATCTAATTTGATTTATCATTCCATATAACATTTGGGTTTTGTAGATTTTATCATTTCAATCTAACACGCTTGTTTGTAGCACATCATTGGTCAAAGATCAAATCATCATAAGACTACTGACAAGTTTTTGTAGGTCCACTCGTCCAAGGATCCATCATTTTTCCACTAAATCTAGGCACATTTATTTTTGGGGATAAAAAGAACTTGTATGCTTTGTTAGGGATCATTTTAAGGTGTATGCTCTCTCCTTGCTCCATTTGGCAATCTCAGAGATCAAAAGCCTTGATTTAATCTAATCTTTGTTATCATTGTTAATCCCGAAGGGGTCACTTCTTCAATTATGCTTTGCCCTTACACTTCGTGCAATCTTGGGTGATCAAAAGTGGGAAGTGGTTTCTTCTTAGGGGATCTACTTGGGGATTTCATCCCCCAAGGGACAACCTCAATCGCGTGTTCCGACGCAGTATAAAAATATTGTGAGAATCGAAAGACTCCTTTAAAGAAAGGACCTTCTCAACTCCAAGAAAAAAACCTTCAAGATACTTGGTCCACCAAGGCTTGTGTGGTTGAGTGTCAGTTGATTAGGACACCCTCATTCATGGACTCGGGCCTCAAGTACCTTGAGTACGCTAGAGGCCACCCCTAGAAGCCTTGTAAAGCCTAGATACGACCTTTCAGCTATCATATCTTATGGTGCACCACTACAAAGGAGGGGAAGATGCTCATTGTACCATTATACTTCAAATAGGTATGCATTGGGAAAGATAAAAGTCTCCAAGGTGAGGGGCTAAGGTGGTCCATGAGCTTATTTTCCCTATCTATCCAAGTTATAACATCAAAGGTATTAGTGGGGGTGGGAATCTTGATTCACTTTGAGTTGAGATTGACCCATGGCCACTTCATGAGATCCACGAGATATGTCACTCCCACTTGAATAATCTAGGAATGTTGGTGTGTTTAGCATGTCTTCATTGTCAAAACCTGTGAATCCTCTCAATCCAAATCAAACCCAAATCCGTTGCAAGATTTTTGCATGTATGTGTGTTTATTTTATTGCAAAGTTGCCTAAGGTCAAGCACCTAAGACATCCTTAATCACATCTTAATCCATCATCCAAATCATCCATTTTCCTAAATCCAAATCCAAATTATCCATTATCCTCATAATCCATATTAACCTAATCCATTTTCTTCCCAATCCACATTAACTCAATCCAATTTCTTCTAATCACTCATCCAATTATCCATTTCATCATCATTATCCTAATCTAATCCCATCATTTGAGCTTAATTAATCCTCATCTTTGAGCTTAATCCCATCCTCTCATTCTCATCACCTTCTAATCCAATCTTTTATCCATTATTCATTTTCCCTAATCATCCTTAAATCCATATCCTAATCTATGTTCCATTATCTTAATCACATCACTTTCATGCTAATCAAAGTCTTCGTCACCACCTTTATCCCATATTAATCACTCTCTAATCCATTTTCCCAAATCACTTCATCCACTTATCATAGTCTAATCATCTCATATTATCCTTCCTAATCATCTCATCCATTAAACACTCTAATCCTAATCCCATTAGTGAGCTTAATCTTTCATCCATTTTCCTCCTAATCCACATCATAATCCATTTCCCTAATCTGATTCTCCATCTCCATCCTAATTTAATCCTAATCACTTCCTCATCCTCTTAATCCAAATCCATTATCCACATAATCCCAACTCTCTATCATCCATCTAATCCAATCCATTATCCTAACCATATTATCCTAATCATCTAGCCTATTATCCACCTCATCCACTTCTAAATCATTATCATTATCCTAATCATTCCCATCACTTGAGCTTAATCCAATCCCCTCATTTGAGCTTTATCAAATTCACCCAAAATCCACATCATAATCCACTTAATACCCTTTCATCTCAATCCTAATCTAATCCAATCATCCTTCATCTCAAATCAACCATCCACCATCCTTTATTCCTCTATCTATCCTTCATCAAAATCCAATTCCAATCCTTAATCCAAAAAACCCATCATTTTCAAATCAAAAATTGGTTAAGGACTTAACCCCCTTCAACCCTCTCCAAATCCTAATCATATCCCATCTAACTTTATCCAATCCATAATCATTTCCATCCAAATCACTATCCAAAGGGCCCTTGGCCTAATTCTTAAGCAAATCATCCAATCCAATCCAACCATCAAAGGGCCTTTGGCCTATTCCAAATCATCCCCAATTAATCCAAATCCAGTCAAGCATCATATATATCATTGGCCTTGACTAATCAAATCAAATCAAATCCATCCTAGCATCAAGTGTCATATACCATTGACCTTGATCAATCTAATCCCAATCAATCCAAACAAATTCCCCTCCAATCCAAAATCAAAATCAATTTCATCAAGTCATCCTACATTACATCATCATAAATCCAATTCCAATCATGACTTCATATGATGATGTTTTTGAACAAGATAAACTCAAAATCCTTGATGATATCCTTACAAGTAAGCTTGTCATAAATCACTCTCACCCATCCATAAACATGAAAGTACCTTATGAGCATGCATTGGCTAGCACAATCTACACCCTTACACCTAATTGCATATCCTATGGTCATCCTTATGCTACCCTTGACAAGGGAAATCCATTCTATCCCCCCTCCACATTGTATCATCCATCCTCATATGAAATCCCCATCACCTCCACCTCTTACTCACATCCTTCTTATCCTTATTCCACTTATCCAAATCCCTCATATCAAAATCCACCACCCCCTTATCCGAATCTATCATATCCAAATCCAACATCTCCTTACCCATCAACCTCTCCATCCAACCTTTTATCCAATCCAAGCCATCTACACCATCATCCAAATCCCCTACTAAATCTATGTCATCCTTTCTCCAAGGACTCCTCTCTAAGAGTGTTGACAAAAATAATGAAAACAAACTTGTGGAGTCATGTCACCCCACTCCTCCCCAACCACCTACATGTGTCATTGATGACCCCATCATTCACCTCCTACCCATCAAAACCACATCACCATCCTCCTCCATTTTATCCCAAGTCCTATCCAAAGTATCACCCTCTCCTCCATCTACCCCATCCAAGGAGCCTAGTCAAGGGCCCCACGGTGGGCGCCAAAATGTGAGGGGGAAATTTGGTTATTCAAATTAATAAAAAATAAACCCAAACACCTACAGAATCTGAAAATAAAAGGAGATTAAAATAAATAAAACAATAATACCTTCACCTTTACCTTGCGTCTTCCATAGTTCGCCTATCTCTCTTTGATCTTGATGATGAAGCCCTCAGAAGCTTTTGCTCCATTGCTTGTTATAGATGGCAAAGATGGAATGGCTGAGATACTTGTGTATTTGAAGATGAACTTCAAAAACACTAACAATGGAGGCTATGAAGTGTTAAGAAGTGTTAAGAAGTGCTATGAAGTGCCAACGGTGTGCTAGATTTCCTGCAACATAAGTTTACTCAAACGATGGATTATGAAATGAAGAGAAGGTTATATTTATAGAAGAGAGTGAGGGAAGATCAATGGTTGAGAAGAAAAGAAGAGATCAACGGAGAAGGATTGTTGAGGAACGTGCAACAAATGGAAGAAAGACATGTGTCATTCAAAAAGAAGCTTTGTTGAGTTAAAAGCTTTCTTGATGAGTTTTCATTTTTTTTAAATTAGAATTTATTTTTCTAATTTAAGAGCAAAGTTGCTTTAAAGTTGCTTTAACTCAGCTTTTACTTTTGTATGACGAGGAATTTATTTTTAAAAGATATTGAAGATAAGAAAAAGAATTCAATAAAAAATTTATTTAATTTAGAAGATAAGAAAATAAATTAAATAAATTTATTTATTTAATTCATTTTTAGAAGATTTGGAAGATAAGAAAACAAATTAAATAAATAAATTTATTTAATTCATTTTTAAAATATTTGGAAGATAAGAAAGCAAATTAAATAAATAAATTTATTTAATTTACTTGCACATGATTTTGGAAGAATAAATAAAATATTTAATTATATTTTATTTTTGGGGATTTTAATTTAAATAAATTTGCATTTTATTTAAATTAGGAAGAATGAAAAATTTAATTAAATAATTGTTATTTAATTACTTAGAAGAATGGGTGTTTTAATTAAATAATTGAAATTATTTAATTATTTAGAAGAATAAAGTTAATGTAGATGAAATTAATTAAATAAACGAAATTTATTTAATTAAATGGGAGGAAGTGAATCAAATAAATAAATATATTTATTTATTTATTGATAGAGGACTATGAAGATGAAATAAATATTTAAAATATTTATTTAAGTAGAGTCATGTAATTTTTAGGTGTATACAAAGGCAAATAAGAAACAACAATGGTAATTTGCTAATCACAAAACAAGTAATTACACAAAAGCATTAAATCATCTTAATAGAAGAAGAGTCACATCTATATATAGAGATTTAAAATACAAGTGACATTATGACACACAACCATATTCACCAATAACCTAATTACAATGTTAAATGTAAAACAGAAAAGTCATAAAAAACAGGTAGAAAATTAATAAGCCCAATGGACATTACAATAATAGTCAAACATGGCTGCTAGACATTGGATATTTGTTGTCAACCTTGTTAGTTTATGATAAGAAAAATAAATCATCACGAAGGTGTATTTCATAGATCCTATGAAAGTTCTAAGAGAAATCTAGATTGGCTGATAGAATAGAAGCATTGCATTTGTGTTAAAAAAGTTATGAAGTACCTTTACATATACAACTCTTTCTAATTGTATAACCATGCTTCAAATCCCTTAGCCAAGAAATTATGTCCTTCATAATAAAGAAAACAGTCCCTAACACCACCACAAAAGATGTCAAATCTTTTTATAAAAATTTCCAAACATTTGGTTTTTATGTTCATAAATGTAAGAAACAAAATGATAGAATTGTTATTGAACATAAAACAACAAAATACTTTTTGTAGGTTGTGAATGTCTAAAGGCTATATTGGTAGGTTTTATGTAAATAGTTGGCATATTTTTATGCCCATTCAACAAATGAATTTGATTTTGTGATATGTCAGTTTTGATTGAAACGACCTAACCAACTTTACTAGGTACACATAAATTTAATCAATTTTATTTTAACTAACATCAAAAATATAACATACCAACTCAATAAACACTCAAATATATATATATATATATATATATATATATATATATATATATATATATATATATATATATATATATATCAGTGATAACTTTAAGGAGACCCCCCTTAAAAAAACTTATAAAATCCTGGCGAATCCTAGCTAAGTGCTATAATTTTCCTGGCGAATCTATGCACATTATTAAAATAATTGTAAAATCCTGTCGAATCCTAATAAATAATTGGTAAAAAATAATTACAATGGCGAATCCTAGTGAATAATTACTAAAGAAATTAATTACAGTGGTGAATCTTTCCTTTAAAATTCTCATAGTTGGTCAGCGCAATCCCCCAATATATTTTTTTTATTTTTTGTAATGTTGAAGCAGGGGCCCAGGGGCGGCAGCCACTGGCAGGGTCAAGGGGTAGCGCCCTTTGTGGGGTCAAGGGGAGGGGTCTGGGGACAGCGGCCTTGGTGCGCTCCTGTCACGATACAGGCGGGATCAAGGGGCAGAGCCCCTCGCCACCAAGCACAAATCCACTATCTAAAAAGCATTGGAGCACACAGAGAATCAATATTTTTAAAATATCTCAATTTAAAATAAAGACTTAAAAAAAGTGAATTTTTTGCCATCGATTACTTTTTTAATCGAACGGTTGTGGTTTAATTCTGGGGGGCTCTATCCGTTTGCCTTTGAAAAGGATTGTTAAGGCCCAGAATTTGTCTGAAATTAAGCCACAATTGTTCGATTAAAAAGGTAATCGATGGCAACAATTAAAACCTCTTTTCAAAGAGAAAATACACCTAAAATTAAGTGGGACTTCATTATTAATGGTGATATTGACCCGAAATCAATGGAAAGAATATACTATTAATGGCGAATATAATAAAGATTTGTAATTACGTTATAAACTACTGGCGAATCAGCTCTAATGCTGCATAATTTACCTGGTGAATCAACTTAATTTTTAGTTTAAAAAAATACATTGGCAAATTAACCAAAACAAAATAAATTTGTGTCAAAATGGGACGATTTAGTCTCCTGTAGAGCTCGTACTATTCGCCATTTTTGGAGGCCCCGATTTCAACTATTTGCCACTAAAAAATCCCTTATATATATATAGCACACCTTCAAAGATCTAAAACCATTTCAAACATAAGATATACAACCACACAAACTATTTTCAACTGGATTAAAATTGGAACATAATGGAATTAGTCTATGATAACATACTAACATTAAAAAAAGGTACAACATCCCATTGCAATACAATTGTGAACTAACAGTAAATAGGAGACTTGTGGTCAATTTGGTTAGGCCTCTAAAGGAATTGCTAAGGCCATTAGTTTTATGAGCAAACTTGTTGAGCATTCCAAGAATCTATTACTTAAAGTAAATGAAATGGCTGATGTTTATCATTGTAGATCAAACTTTAGATATATAGTTAAGTGTGTTAAGGAAAAATAAGAATGTTTAGAATCTTCGGGAAAAGTAAATTTGTATAGAATCTTTCATAAAACTGTCCAGAAAATAGAACATTCCAGATTTTAGATTATTTTAAATATTATAAAGAAAAAATATAAAAATAAGTAACTGTTTATTGCACAAAGTATTGATGTATATTACATTGGATTATGCTCAATTCAAGTTAGAGTATTCTTTTAACCATATACCCTTGTTTTTATGCTATGTTTTGCTGCCTGATTTCTTTATTTTTTTCCCTTTTCACAAAGTGTTGCATCCAATCTTCATTGTCATCTGCACGATAGATCAAAGAGGTACGCACTCAAGCGCTACATCTTGACTGCTTCATAAGCTCCGTCATCATCCCCATGCTCATCACTTCGTCTAATCTTGTAGTAGATGAATTGGGCAAGAATCTTTGCAAGTTGTTATTAAGGAAGAATGTAAAATCACGCTAGCAAAGTTTTAAACAATTAGTTGATATGTATATATGAATTGAGTTGAACAAAAGAAAGAAAATATTTGTCAGCCTTCTTGATGTTGTTTTTATGGTCTAGAAAAACTGTTTGTGTAACATTATCTTTGTCGAAGGATACAAATAGATCTATAAGAACGCATGCTACTGCATCAACGAGCCATGGCATATTTGGCTTTAAGTTTTTCCACTCTAGACTCCTTACTGTAATACTGCATATGACATAGTTTTAGTTGCCTAATGTATACATTACTTTTCCAGCAACAAATACTCCAATGGAGGAGACCAATGCACAAATGGATCTGGTACTTTACCTTCCCACATAAGTTGCATTCCCAAGTACAGCGAACATGAACATGAAAGGATCTAGTCCCTAATAACATGATAAGATTAGAAAATAAATTATTCCAGTGCAGTGCACAACAATTTCAAATAAATGTCAATCAAACGATTATGGCTGAGAAGGATAAAACTCACCTCAACGGTTCCTCGCTTAATCTGCAACCAAATTTCCCATTAATCAGCAGTTTTAACTTATAAGAGACTTGTCTTCAAAAGAATTTGTTTAGTAGGAAAATACTGGTGATGTTTTATTAGTAAGTGTAAATGTATTAATGTTGGGTTATTCCTAAACATTATCCAATTCAATAGTCAAAACTTAATTTCAACTAATAGAAATAGGATAAATATTTAACACATTGATAAATAACCGATGGCTGTATATACAATCTATAAAAGTTAATTTATAATAACTCACATTTAAGTGGATTTAACTCACATTTAAGTGGATTTGTGGAAGTCTTCCACCCATATAAATAGCAGTCATAAGCCACCCCAACCAAGTTCCTAACTGGCTAGACAACTCCTCTTGCATTGCACCACCAACCATTTCCTAGATTTGCACACCGCCAATAATTACACAACCCTCAAAGACAAATCCAATCCTCTCATATTAAGAAATACCCACAAAACTATGTGTTTTATGGTTACCTGTAAAAGTTTCCTTCCTGTTATTGTAAGAACAGATCTCCCTTCCACTTGAGCAGAGTAAGAGCTTCTTGAAGTAATGTTATTGTAAGTAGGCAAGTTAAGGTAGTTAAGCCCGCCAATAAAGAATATAACTGAAGCTACCTGGGTAGAAACATGGTTTCAGAAATCAGTTATGATAATGGTTGCTATCTAGGTAGGCACTCATCTTACCTGAATCAATTAAATGTACTTACAGAGCGAAGTATGGTATTGGAATTCCCAGGACTTGGAGATACAAGATTGGTAAGCAATCCTTCCTCGCCTAGTGATGGCTGGTTTAAGGTGTAGCTTGTACTGCTTCTACGAGCTTGTAACAGATAAGAACCAGAAGTAGGAGTGTGACTGCTTGCTAGAGATCTTGCAGACCTGTAAAATATAACACATTTTATTAAGACATTATCATGATTTCAGTCAAAAAGTGCTTTGACTGCATATAGTCCAAAAAAGGTAACAACCAGATTTACTTAACAGGTAAACAACAGAATATTACCAATTTACCCTTTTGATTGCAGACATACTTGATAAGTCCGGCCATGATTTATCATGTGTAAGTAACCTTTAACTAAAAGGAACATGTGCAGGGAATACAAGTATATTACGTGTAATATTGGTCCCTGCCTGTGTTGGACCTGTGTTGGGTGGAAACAGTACGTATAGGTAAAGTGTTCGCGTTCTCTGGCACCTTCACAGGCTCTGCCTTCTGATTATCATTTTTATCAGATTTGAACACTTCTTTGTGGAGATCCTGATTATGTAGAACAAATTTATTAAAAGATATTATACGTTAATACATCTAGATTCATTGTCATTAGCTAAAACCGATCTGATCTATGAAATAGATTAGATATGTAAAGATCACAACCTTGGATTGAGCTTTCGCTTTCCTCACTTTCCACCACTTGCAGACATAATTATAGTATATAATTTGGAAAACTAGAATAATGGTCGTAATTGTATACAGCTGCAGGACATGAGGGACAAAAAATAAATTATATACATTCAAAGGGAAAACTCAAAAATAGACAACAAAGTAAGCCTGGAATCTTGAGGAATGGTTTGACCAATATAATTTAATTTGACCTTCAAAAGACTCCTTACCAGTGCCGTATAAAACTGCGTTGGTAGCTGCAACGTAAAAAAAAAATATTTTGTTAGTTGTGTGTGAGAGGACAAATTTTGGCAACGTCCAATTTGACCGTATTTATTAATTAATTGAATTCAAAATCACATAGCTTCAAAGTATTTATTAATTAAGGGAGAGGGGTCAGTTGTCCTAGGCCTCAATAACTACTATGTTTTTAATCACTTGACTCCTCAATTAAATTTTTAAAAAGAACCAATAAATGTAAAATACTAACCTAATAAATTAATATAAATGTATCAATACATTTGTAAATTAATCAATAAAATTAAGATAAGTGTACAAATGTGATGTCGATGTATGGGGAGACATGTTGAAATGACTATTTCTCGACCCATGTCCACATAACGCGTCCTATAGGGAAATGTATAAGTGCCCAGAAGCCGAAAGAATAGCTTTTAGCTCTTTGGTCACATACGGAAAAACCCAAAAAAAATCGTCAAAATCCGATATGTCTAACTATGTACTTGATGTGCACAAAATTAGGGTGGGTGGTTACTGACCCCTCTCCCTTAATTGAAATTAAAATCACGTGATTTTTAATTTTAATTAATTAATAAATAAGGTCAAATGTGCATCTAGAATGCTTGACAAATTTGGGGCTAATGACAAATAATAAAAGTTACTGGAATATATTATCTTAGTTGGAATGAAATATTTTCTAAATTTGAAAGTAGATCCTAGAAGATATCTCTAACTAAAACCAAAAAAAATTGACTCATTTTCTACTGCAGATTCTTTCAATAGGTACCTTGTTATTGAATTACCCAATAACTGCAGCACTGCAGTCAACAGTACGACAGCTGGAATATGTAAAAACCAAATTAAATTAGTGAGCAGCATCCAGCCCATTGTTTAGGCACTCATCATGGATGGATCAGAAGATATAATGGGAGCACTTTATTTAAATATTATTCAGTTTAATAGTATATTTTCATCCATATTAAAATATGAAATTTAATTTAATTTTTATTGGTCAAAATTAACCTTTTAACTGTTAGCAAGAATAAACTTACATCAATCACATGAAGTTTTTTTAACTTTAAAAAACTACCTTTATCCACATTTTTGGATCATTGTAGCAGACTGTAAGATCAAGAAATAATAACATTCTAAATGCACTCCAACCTTCAAGTATTCCCCTGCCTCACACACACAGAGCAGATATTCCTAACTTGTCTGTGTATTCAGAATGTGGTAATGTTGGAGTTATGTTGTTACTTGGAATATAAATCTGCAACAGTCAAAGGTCACTTTTGGCCAATAAAAATAGGATAAATATTTAACATTTTTTATTATGAATGAGGTGTAAAATTGTTATGATTGTTTGACCATTGAAATGGATAAAATTTAAGTAGAGTGGTTCAAAACATGCCATCCAAAAATAATAGCATACTGCTATAAATATAAATATAAATAGGTGGGACTCGCAAATCTAAGCTGAGCAGTCTTGAACAAGTGAGCTTTATAAGAACAGCAAAACTTATGGAAAACAGTAAATGATTTGGCAATATTTAAAAGCAGCTGAAACTGTAAAATGTTACGATAACAATGCTATTCTATATTGAGGCTTTAAGGACTTACAGTTGCTGGCTCCAGGAAACACCCAACAAGATTGAACATGTCCCTACAAACACCATCAAATGCAGGGCAGATTGACAATAAGTACACAACAAAAATACCAAAAATATCTTCTAGGAAAAACACCAGTATTCCTTAACAACTCTAATAATAGAAATTTCAAAATGGAAAAGGGTAACAAAATTTAAAACCACAATTGCTTTAGGGGGATTGGTTGGTTGCTTCCTTCCTTACCCCACAAGCCATGTCATGAGGAAACCAAGGGAAATACCCTCTGTGGATCCATTCTTGAAGTTGGTGATAATCTGAGGCACTTCTGCAACAGCCCAACTGAGTACACTAACGAGCCCAAAACCAACAGACACATAATCTCTCACTCCACATACACAGTCCCTCAAATACTTCTCAACCCACCTCACACAATGCCTTCCAGAAGCACAATAATTTGCCATCACTGAAGCCTTATAATCTCTTCTTTCCTTTACTTTTTTCTCAGACCATGAAACCACAAAGCTTGAAAATATGCATGTCTAGGCAGGATATGTATAATGCATAGGGAGATACCCTCACAATTTGTTCGAGAGAAAAAGACAACCCACAAATATGCAACCCTCAAAGCACATGAGACCAAAATTCAGTATTTGTGACCCTCTTCTAGCATATTTCCAAGATTATATCTCAAACTCGCGCTAAGTTGAAGTCACAATCATTCAGTTCCAGGTGACCGTCCGCTTATTAAAAATGAACAGAAGAAAGTTAGATGTTTTATTATTGTTTTTAACGTGGTTATAAGATATCATGTGACCTTGCTCAAGCTTATCCACTTTCTGTATGCTGCGCGCCGATACTGCGTGTGTCCGCACAAGTCTACACGTTGAGAAAACGCTGATGACCATTCACTCGTCTGTTGTGCAGAGGCAACTTGTCCTCCGTCGATAAGAAAGGTTTTATCTAACAGTGGACCCTTCTTATTTCTTTTATTGTTGGAGAATTCCTCAAATCAATGGGACTCATTGATCTGGAGTACAGTTGCTACAATACCATTTAATTTATTATCCACTACTAATTGAAATTTATGGTTGGATAAGTTCTTATGGTGTAGAAGAGAGCACTCATTTTTTGGTGTATAAAAACCAAAAAGAAGTTGGAAAAAATAAAAAATAAAAAATGGAAAAAATAAAAAAGAAAAACCAAAAAAGAAATTGGAAATAGAAAAAATCAGAAATACTATGGAATGAAAAAAGAAATTGGACAAAACAAAAAATAAAAGGAAAAAAGTGGAAACAATCACAAAATCAATGAAAAATGCAAAAAGCACTGACAAAACCTTGAGAAGATATCTCTCAACATATTGTAGATATATTTTCTTAAATATAAATATACTAGTTAAATTACCATTTGAAAAAAAGTTATTTAATTTTGAAGTGACATGCATGAACACATCATAAGAATTACTATTATTTAAATATTAATAAAATTTCAATGTTCAATCACAACAATTAAATACAATAATAATCATTACAAACAATAAATAATGTGTCATTTAAGTAATAAATAATTATTAAAATAATAAAAGTGTGCCATCCAAATAATAAATTAAAAAATAATTATTGTAATAATAAATAATGTAACCCATAAGTAATAGTGGGGCTACTCTACTTACATACTCCACTTACATATTGGTGGGGCACTCTACATTATAAATGTCACTATAAGTATAGCTTAGGTTCTAACCCTTTAGGTGAGTTGATAAGCTACTCTATATAATATGTAGGCAAGCTCTCATGCTTTATCCACTTATAGAAGTCATCAAATACAATAGCAACACATATTATAACATTTGAAATATATAGTACCTTTTGAGTCACTTACCTTCAAATGCTATATTTTTTCAATCTTTGGTATGCTTGAAGTCAATAATCATGCATCTCATACTACATGGCCATTTTTCTTTCTTGTACTCATACACAACGATCATATTACTCAATCTAACTACCATGGGTCAACTCCACAATAAGACTCTCGTCAAGATCTCCCTAACTAAGTGGGTCATGACCACAATAAGGATTTCCAAGATCCCAAGACCACAATGCTTTGGCCAAAGACTTTATGAACACTATTATACATACAAACATACATACATACATACGTGTACATATATATATCATGACCTAAAATTTCAACCTTGTTCCCATGAATATTACCTTCATGCTAGTGACATGTTGGTGATGGGAATACCCAAACCCACTATAAGAATGGTCCTCCTCTTCACTGTGACCTAAAAAATCAACCTTTCCCCTTATGAATGTGATCTTCACAATGGTGATGTTCATCTAGAGTGGCTTATTGGCTTAAGGGACACAATCCATAGCCCAATACTTATGTGCTTCTTAAAACTCCAAAAGCATAATTAGCAATGCCCATGCAAGGAACCCTAACTCTTATCTTTATTTGATCCATTGAAATTACATACAAACCCAAAATCAAACTCTATAATTTAGACCACAATTATTCTAAAGTACTTTGATAGTCTACAGTGTCTTATGCTCTACTTTTGCATCCTAGGGTTTCCCTTCCATTGCACTCATATCACATCATTGAAGCATAGGTCTTTTATATTTACCATGGTTGGGTCTTCTATAACTATTGTTGTATTAGGTAGCAAAGATGTCTCATAAGCAAACACAAAATTTGTCCCAAAGGTCTATGACAAGGTTTATCCCTAGAACCAACTATTATTTTTCCTAGTGATGTAGTAGAATCTATTTGTATGTGGTATGAGATGTATAGTCTATTGCTTACTATGTGAGTTGTATCCCCTCTGAACAATACTTTCTTTCTTATGTCAAGAATTCTTGGGAGCCCCATGGCATTAATTTGCTTGGTGTTAGAAATTTGTCTAAGGGATTTTTCGTGTTCACTTTTTAGGACCCATGGAAAATAAACATGATGCTTAACTAATCAAATTGTTGGTTCATGTGAAAGACCTTGTTGGTTCCTTCTCACTAGACCTAAGACTTTAAAGTTTTGGAACAAGTGTCCCTCAAAGTCCTTGTGTGGGTTGAGCTTTGTGGGCTCCTCATCCATTTATGGGCCTTCTTGGAACAAATTATTCAATCATTAGGTCATTTTAGTTGTCACGAGCCAAAGAAATTCCTCAATACTTGGCCCCACAAACTGGTCTATGTCAAGGTGGACCTCACCTTTAACCTTAAAGAAGCCATATAGA
Organism: Cunninghamia lanceolata; assembly: GCA_027924645.1. Taxonomy (NCBI): domain Eukaryota; kingdom Viridiplantae; phylum Streptophyta; class Pinopsida; order Cupressales; family Cupressaceae; genus Cunninghamia; species Cunninghamia lanceolata. The sequence continues at coordinate 15,795,404 of BSBN01000553.1, read as the reverse complement.
TTAAGGTGGGTGGCTTTCACTTTTCATAAAAGGTCACTTTTATCAATTATCCAAGTTGTCAAGCTTTAAATCCCAAAATAAAGAACTACCCACTTATGCCTAAGTTGGCCCTTTGGTTGGTAGTTGAGTCCTCTATGCCACCAACTCAAGAAGCTACTTGGTGAAATGCAGGTGGTAAAGAGACTATGGTTTCTAAGAAATCCAAGGTGAGCAACCCTGTATCAAAGGCTTTTAATGTTTATAAACCTGGAAGGTCACCATCATGGCATGTCAACATCTAATGGTTTCAGCTTCTCAACCACGTACTACAACATCCACTCAACTAGTTATAGAGAATGTTAGTCATGTTTAATGGGGGACTTTGATGTTTCCCAAATAAGTGTTGAACCCTCTAAGTTCTCTTGTAACCCATCTAGTGAGGATGGATCATTAAGGGGAGATTATAGTAGCAAACACCACTCTATTTCACTTAAATATATTTGATCACATCAATGACCTTTGCTAGGTAACCAGTTTGAAGCTTTAGCAAACACTAACAATGGTCATTCAGAGCACTCCATGGAGGATCCCTCTATATGAATATTATATCCTAAAATGTTAGAGACATTACAAAAGATTCTGCTAAGTTTTTTGTATGGGCTACTGACTAATAGTTGGGTCCATTTGATATGATTTGTTTGCAAGAAATTAAAGTTACATGTTTTTTGCTTCAAGACTCCTTGAGGTTTATTTGGCCTCAATATTTTCATCTTATCACTTCATGAGGATGGAAATGGAGGTATGTGCATGTTAATTGTTCCTAGTTACATTGAAATTACAACTACAAGGGAATCTCCCAACCATAATACCTTATGGGTGACCTTTGACATTTTTGAGATAATGGTGGAGATTGTAAATATTTATGCACCTAATGATGGCTCTAAAATAATGGCACTTTGGCATCAACACTTGTTGACAACATGTTTCTTTCCAACTAGCTCATTTGTGGTGATTTTAATATGGTTGTCTCCCAAGGATAAAATCAATTTGTTGCTAATGCATCAAGGTGTGTCAAAGAGTGTGAAGCATGGTTTTATTTTTAAAATTGTTAGGGGTTAGTAGACCCAAATTTTGTATGGTAGCATACCACATTAATTCTTTGGTTTACATGGACCAACTTGTAGGTCAATGAAGATAGAGTTCTCAAATGCTTTGATCATGTTCCATATTATGATAAACACGTGTTCATTTTTTCTTCTTTCTTGTAACGATAGATATGTGCAAGTACATCTAGAGATTATATTATCTAACCATAGTCCCATCATTTTTAAGGTTGAATGGGTTTCTATGATGATGAAAATCTCATGCACACAATTCTTTCTATACATATCACATCTGACTCATCAGGTAGGACAATCCACCTCATCAACCATAATTTGAAACTCAAATCCATGTCCTCCCTATACTACCAACTGATCAACTAGTGTAATTTTGTAGTTGCTCACACTACCACCTTCATGTATAGATTTGGAAAGCAAGTGGACCATGTCTACAAACATGTATATTTCACCACGTCAAAGGAATTCACTCACGTGTCTTGTGAGCTTGAAGGAGATCCTTCTGATGGTAATATGTGTTGTCATTGATGTCAACATAACATATGTCAACCTGAGGTCAGAGATGGGTGAAGCTAATGGACAATGGAAGATTTGAGAGAGATAGTTTGACTAAATTAAAGACATAGAATTGGCATGCTTAAGGGAAGTCAATCCGGAAGACTTAGCAGATGGAAAAAAACTGTCCAAGTATAAGAATGGTAATCTTCCTGATGTCTGAATGTGTTGCGGAGGTGTGTAAACTTGCTATAACATGTTTCCTATATATCTACAATGATATCCTATCAGTTTGAAGAACCACACTTAGAGAAAAGTTGCAGAAGGTTGGTTAAGGCTCTCACAATGTATATCCTAAGGCAGAGTTACAGTATTTTGGTCCACATTCCTCCGCAGTGCAAGATTTAGTCTTGTGGTTCAATAGTTAAGTTGATATTGATATTAACATACCATATCCAAGATTTCAGGTCTTTACTCCTTCAGCAAAGAAAGTTATCAGCAACAAAGTTTTGAATAGTCCTCAGACAGAGTAAAGCAATGGTGGAGACCTACTGGATTGCTCTACATTCCTCTAGATAAGAAGTTGTGCCCATGCGGCTTTGCAAATATGTTTGGAGATGTGTAATGCACACTACCTTGTTGTACCAGGTGTTCTTGTGGTCCGCAAGGTTAGATTTCAAGTGACTGAAGTAACATAGACAATTCTAGATGCATAAGTACTCTATAGAACACATGGTTGAGCACTTGTGGAAGATGGAAAGTATATAAATCATCTATAGGAGCTTGTGCAGAGATTCTACATGCCTTAATGTAGCTTAGGTTTGAACCGCATGCAAATCTTTCTTATCTCGGGTACCGCATAAGGCATTTAAGTCAGTCAGTGAAGAATTGCATATGATTGTACTCCATACTACAATATACTTGAGTCAAGTCTTTGATTTTCTCTGAAAGTAAGAAATAAGGATGTGTAGATCTGGTAATATATGCATAATGATGTATGAGTTTCTTCCTAAGAAGTTTCAAATGGTTTGATGGTCCAGAATGCAATATTCTAAGTTGTGATGTGTTATAATATGCCTAGAATGCTATGTTTCTAGTAGTTCAATATGTTTCTTATTGTACGCGGATGTATAGAATGATCTGATATTTTAGGAGAATGATGTATGGATGTTGTTGAGAAGATACATTGTTGAAACATTGGTCTGCATAATGTTTTTGGCTTCTCCCCGGTAATATGAAGATGGACAATTAACAGTGGTAGTGTTGGTTGAGCCGACAACTTGGTTTCCTTCTTGTGCGGAGGATCTTGATCAATGGTTTTGATATTGCAACATGTGTTATGATGCAATTAACCTTGTGCCATGTGAAGTGATCCACAACTCAAAATGTATTTGTTCTAAGCTGACCCATATAGAATTACTTATTTCATCTTAAGGTCTTTCTGATGCCGACCTATTTGATATTTTAAGTGGTTGTGGAGGATATATATATATATATAGAAGAACCAATTCATTTGTGATGTGTAGAATTGAGTGTGAAAGTAATAGAGTAGAATGAGAAGTATGAAGTGTGTAGAATCAATATGATGGAGTAATTGTGTAGTAAAGAGGACTACAATTTCAACATGAGTTAGATGCTTCTTCCATAGCATTTCATAGTTTTGTTTATCATTGTAATTCTTTGTAGCAGTGAGCTTTCTTCAAGGAGTAGTAGCTTCCTTGGGTTGTAGCCCTAAAACAATGTTGTAAAATTTTATATAGCAGTGAGCATTACATTGTGAGTTAACACTCACCGTGGTTTTTCCCAGTTTTGGGTTTTTCACATAAAAAATCTTAGTGTCATTATGTTGATGAATGTGTTGCATGTTTTACTTTATGTTCTCTAAGTAAATGAATTTGATCTGCAAATGAAGTAGTTAAGTTTTAGTACATGTTGATTCACCCCCCTCTCAACATCTCTGTGTGTTCAACATCTTCTAGTTCACAATTGCAAAACTTAGAAGCTGTCAAACATTGTGATTAACTCAAGATCACTAATCTGTGCTCTTATAACTAAATTTGGGAGTATTTGATCTATAGGTCAGATATTGTCCATGCATCCTAGATCATTACATGTTGATTTTTCAAGATCAACAAAACTCATGGGAGTGTAGTTCTATGATTTTACAGTTGCTAGTGCTAGATGGACAAGTTAACTTGTCTAGTATATCTCCTCTCCACAAGTTGCAACTTTGAGATATATTGCAATCCTCAACAATGCAAGAGATATTACAACAACAAGTTGAAGGGGTTGAGTTATTAGAAGAAGCAATTATGATAATTCAGGAGGAATTCCCTGAGGCAAAGAGAGATCCAACTCTACCTCCTACTCAGCAAATGAAACTTCTATTGGAGTCTTTCAAGGCTCATTCCTCTTATCTTGAGAAGCAGGCTAAGGAGAAAATAACTAAGCAGGTGAACAATAAAAGATTGGCTAATGCCTCTGGGAGATGTGCTAATGCACATAATAAAATGTAGGAAAATGTAAAAAGCATTCAAAAATGTCTAGAGGATGCTAAAGTGATGTATCAATTTTGTTTGAATTGGCCAGTAACAACAAAGAGCATAAAGGATCAAATTGACTCTATTGGGTCACAATTAACTCAAGTGGCAAAAGTATATGATCCTTTAAAGGATAAAGATGAAGCTACTAGGGCCCAAAGAGAAAATCTACATTCCCATCTAAATCAGTTTTTGGATCAAAGGGAGCGAATAAAAAGTGAAATTGGACAGCTAAGGGAAGTTGTGAGTCTGAGGTTGGCTTCCTTAACTGGTATCCTGACTACAGCAAAAAATGTGGAGCTCAAAAAGTAAAAGTGCCATCTACTTTGGAAGAAGCAAAAAAATTGTATATTCATCTTGAAAGCCAAATGCACATTTTGTCTTATGCGAATAAGAATTGGGATACAACTCTTGCCCAGTCAAAGGTAATATATAAGAATTTTCTACCTTCCAAATAAATTAAAGACATGTTGGAGGTAAGACAATTTTGACATTGTATAGATATGTGGAAGATAAGATAGGAATAATCAGTGTTATTTTGATATGAACAAGGCACTCTGTATATATCATCTATGTATATCATAAAAAAAGTTGGAAAAAAAAGTTTTGCTACATTAGTTTTGGAGTGACAGAGGCTACTTCTCAAGGGGAGATGACTGATAAAAGATGATAAGGATTGTTTAGACAGGGGGAGCCTACATGTTTTTACCGGCATAGAGGAAAACCACCAACCCTTTGCCCTTCATTTCAAAGGGGGAGAGATTGCATATCAGGTTGTGTTGCCATCAATGACAAAGGGGGAGATTGTTGCATATGTGTTGTCATTGATGTCAACAAGTTGTGATGCAGAAGACATAATGTTGCATGTGATATAAAAAGAGAAAATCAAAGGAAGGATAATGATTAGTATCATCTGTACACAATTGTACCGTCAGAGAAGAGGAGCAGTGATGATGTGAGATAGAAGATCAGTATCATCTATACACAGTCATACTGTATCTTCTAAAGTTCATGTGTAAGTTCATATCTTTGATGTGTTGCGTTGATAATAAATGTCATGGAAGTTATGTTGGTTGAACTGTGTTGTACTTGGATGATATGAAGTCATGTGACTTGGCATTGGATAAAGAAAGTTACAAAAAGTTTGAAGAAATTTGGTTAAGTATAGTTTAAGTCAGGAAAGGTGTCACAGGCTCAGTAATGTGTACTACATTCTACCATTGATGCAGATATGGGATTGCAGATTGAAAAGTAGCTAGACATTACTCTCAAGAATCCATGGTTCAAATTTGAGATCATTAAGTCTACCGCAAAATGTTTTAGAGTCAAAAGAGTGAAGGTAGTGATGGAACAGGGTAGTTGTAGTGACAAAGGTTCGGGAGATTGTTCTGCACTTCTCCACAGACGAAGGTATGACATGGTGGTTTGAAGGATAGCTAGATTTAAGTGAAAGGTATGCATGTTTCAAGTTTCAAGTGATATGTACCGTAGAAGCTTCTCCAGAGTCAGATGTGTGAAGACAAGTCTTATTGATGGTTATGGTAAGTAGAGGGAGATAGTGGATGCCACGCAATTCATCGCACATTTGTATTTAGCTTTGTTGATGGAAAGACAAGCTCACTAGATCTATTGGATTGCTCTGTTCAAGTTTCAAATGGTCGTATTTACCGTACGTATGATTTTCATTGTTTTAATTCAAGACTATGTAAGCAGAGTATGTTAAGGGCACCACCATCAAAGTTTTAATGTTTGCACCAGCATGATTTTATCTTGAAATGATAAAAGGAGTGTATAGGAATGATTTGCATGTCATATAATGTTTTTTGTGTGGTCTACATGGTGTCATTTAGTCTCTATGGTGTTGCTTTAGGTCTGGAGCTAAGTGTATGGTTGGTTAAGTGTTTGTTGTGCTAACTTGGTGTATGTTGATTATTATGCCTTGTGTTTGGAAGTATGTGCTAGCATGGAAATGTGTGCTAAAGTAAATTAGCTCCTGATTAACTCTTGTTCTTGAACCACATTGGATTTCTACTTACTGCAAATGTCTGGAAGCCAACTAGTTGTGTCCATTGCACGTTTCATGTTACACGTTTCATCTTGGCCGACAAAGGAGAAAGTTTTTGAAGCTTGCAGAGGATATAAATGTAGTATCAAAGTTGTTGAAGGAAGTACGATGTGTCTATTGTGTGATAGACTTGATAATGTGCGAATAAACTAACCGCATAAGTAGTTTTGATGATGAAATGTGGAAAGGATCGGTTTATGAAAAGTGATATTGTTGCAGAGGTAATTGTAGGAGTTGTGATGAAAAAGAAGAGTTTTTGAAGGTATGATGATGTTGCAAAGCTTGGTATTTTAATTGTGTCGAGATGAGATAGTTGTGCAGAGTTTGGAAAGGTCAGTAGAAGGTTGAAGCAGTCAGTTTTGTGAAAGAAGGATCTGAATCATATAAGTGTTGTAACAAAGCTTGAAGCCTCTCTTTGTAAAAGTTGTAAAAGTTTGTAAGTTTTGTAATCATATTATAAACTTATTTTTATTTGTGAGGCTAGATTTGGATAAGAGATCCAAATAGCTTGCTCACCGTGGTTTTTCCCTTCTGGGGTTTTCCACGTTAATCTGGTTTTATGGTTTTGTGCTTATGTGTTCTTTTGTTTTCATGGTTTAAATACATATATAAGATTAATTGCTATTGGAAGTAAAGACTTTGATGAAGTACTGATTCACCCCCCTCTCGATACTTATGTGTGTTCAACATTGATAACATGACCAAGATATAAAATTTCAGTCATTCCAAATGTACACTTGAATTCCTTAGCAAACAAAGAATTTCCCTCAAGGATTCCCAACACCTCATCCAAATGGCACATATGCTCCTCCCAAGTCTTATTGTATATCAAAATGTCATCAAAGAACACCAAAAGAAATTTCTAGAGTTTATTACTAAAGATTTGGTTCATACATGACTGAAATGTTGCATGAGCATTGGTTAAGCCAAAAGGCATAACCAGGAAATCAAAATTCCCAAAGTGGCATCTGAATGCAATCTTCTTTGTGTCATTATGCATCCTGATTTGATGATATCCCGATCTCAAGCCTATTTTTGAAAAATAGACTGCACCATGAAGCTCATCAATCCTCAATATGGGATACTAGCTTTTTATAGTTATCTTGTTGATCTCTCTGTAATCTATGCACAATTTCATAGTTCTATCCATTTTCTTAACCAACACCATAGAAGATGTAAATGGGCTCTTACTTGGATGGATAAACCCAATGTCTAAGATTTCTTTGATGGTTTTCTCTATCTCATCTTTGAACAACTTGGGATGTCTGTAGGGAATTGTAATGACAGGTTTGGCTTCCTCTTCAAGTTTGATGACATGCTCAATACCTCTTTCTGGAGGTCTTCCAGGTTGTAAGCCACTAAAAACCTTGCTATGCTTGGTCAACAAAGCTTGCACATCTAGATGATAATTCCCCTTTTCTTCTTGTGGAGTGGTAGGCATGATAACACATTGGGCTACCCACTCTACTTGACCATGTTGAAGCAAGCATCCTATTATCTTAACTGTGACAACCTATTGGGACTGAAATTCCCAAGCTACTTTTTGGCTTTTATTAAGTTTCAATCATCCAAAGTGTTAGGGTAAAATATGGATTAATCAATTTAACAATAATAAACCCAAACATCAATAGAATAATGAAACTAAGAAAGATTGAATGAAATGAAGCAATGAATAATACAGTGTAAACCTTCCTTGAATCAAAGCTTCTATTGTTTGCCTGTTAAAACCGTCCTTGTTGTAATGAAGTTGGGCCCTCAGTGAGTGCACTTCTTTTGCTGTGTTGTAGGATGTCGATAGTAAATGGCTGTATTGATAGATATTGCTATGAAGAGGAGCTTCAAAGCAAATGGTGATCTCAAGTAGATTGTATTAGAGGTGCCAAAGGCGTGCTGGTGAATTTCTGTAGAGTAACAATACAAATAACCTGGATGAATAGAATGGAAGAATAAGGTTCCATTTATAGACTTGGAAGAATGAGGATCAACAGTTGAGAAGAAATGAGAAGATCAATGGCTGAGAATGGTTGAGGAATGTGCAACCAGTAGGAATATGACAAGTGTCCCACCTCCATCATGAAAGAGGGGATTTGACAAAATTGATTAGAGAGTTAACTCCATTGACTGATCAGTTAACAAACTTGATTAGTCAGTTGGAAGAATGGATTGAGGGAATGACTGAATTGATTGATCAGTTACCCGACTAGATTAAGGAGTTGACATAATTGATTGGTTAGTTAACAGTTTTGATTGAGAAGTTAACTAATTTTGATTTAAAGAAGAAATAGGACATGTGGGTGAGGGAATATTAGGTAATTAAATATTTAAAATATTTAATTACATGTGCAACATGGTGAGGTGGAAAAGGTGAGGTGGAAAGGTGAGGTGGATTTATGGAATTAGGACTTAGGATAGAGGAATTTAGGATTAATTAAATAATGTAGGATTATTTAATTATTCTAGACATTAGAAAAATTTAGGGAATTTAATTAAATAAATTGATTTTATTTAATTATGGGATAATGAACCAATCAAATAAACTTAGAATATTTATTTAATTGATAGAAGAAAATAAGAAGGGAATAAATATTAAGAATATTTATTTAGAATGAATCGTGTCATTTTTAGGCGTATACACAAAGATTTCAGTATGTCAGCATATATGGAAAGATCCATAGTTGTTTTCAAGCAGAAATTAACAATTGAGTTGATAGAAATATTTGGATTTGATCTATTCTGATTCCTAAGGACTTAATATAACATGGTTGAAGTGCTCATTAAAGATGAACCGTAAACAAGGAATTGAAAAGTTACAAACCTTGTTGAAAATAAAGGAAAAATGGCATTAAGTACTAGAGCTGAATATAGGTGAATTCCTTGTCGAAAATGAATAGGGGTTGCTTTTTGAACCATCTTAAAATTCCCTGTATTTTGCAAGTTATGTGTGTTTTTGGTAAAATGCATTGTGGTATGGGTTTGTATGTTTGTATAGACAAAGTCGTTTGTATATACAAAGTCTCTCATATACAAAGTGGTTTGTATGTTGTGTCATTGTATGATGCATATGCAAAGTCCCTTGTATATTGGGTCATGGTATGGTCGCATAAAGGAGTCATTGGGTTGATGCATTATTTACTTGTATGCATTTGGCTAACATTTTATTGTTACATACAAGGTGGACCCGACGAGGTTAAAAGTTGAAATGTATTTTCTGTCAGGTTCGTTGCTTATATGTTATGTTTGCATGTTTGGCAGAACGCAACATACAACGCAGTACATACAACATGATATACATTGCCCGGAACCAAACCAATTATGAATTAACGTTAAGTCTTTGTATATTTGCATTTTGTATGTATGTTGCGGTATACATACATTGCGGTACATACAAGGCGATATGCATAGTGCAAAACTGAAATGTTATGAAATACGGTTTATTTGTTGTATGTTTTGGAAACATGCATTGCGATATACATACAACGCGGAACTCAGGACTCGAAAGGGGCTATATACTGCGATTTATAAAATAAGAAGTCCAAAAGGAAGATACAATTGAATTTGTATGTATCGGCCATTGTCTATGAAGGTTGGATACAAGTAATGTTGTAACATGGAATACGAGTGAGGAATAGGGTGGGTCCTGTCGCTTGCACATTGGGTTTGTATAATAACAATGTATATTTTCGATATGCCAAACTATTGTATATACAAGACATGACTTGTTATCACCGGTTCTCTTTACCATTTCTACCAGTCACCTTTGTATCCAACACAATGTACATTCTCACATACATTCTTAAAGATACATTTACGATATACATTTGCATCACACCTTCAATGAAACAAAATGCACCTTACGCCGATACTCTGCCACCACGCAAACATAGAATAACTTATACAAAAATAGAAACCCTAAAACGACATTAAATCCGAATGGCTAAGATATTTTTCTGACATTTGAAATATGGGTTTTTGCAGGATATACACAACGGGGATCAAGTTATATAAATACCCACGAAAGGATCTTGAGCAACTGATAAATTATCGATAAGGGAAGTAATTATCTAAGTAAACACATATGTTTAAATGAATTTGTTTTGATCATTTGATCAGAGATTAATTTGTGTTTTATCTGTTCTTTTTGGGAATAATAAAGAAACCCTCGAAGGATATTAAGCGAAACTATAGTTAAAGATCTTTGTTTGACCCTGAAATGGTTATCCATTTGATGATTAAAGACGAGTATTAATTTTCCTAAATCTATTTTATTAAGACAAATACTGTTGTTCGGTTATCAACTGTCACAACTATTGTAACTGGTCTAAAGCTTGTATGCCTCTCTTTATAAGACATGACCAAGACCAAGAACATGGGAGATAGAATATGATAGAATAGGGAGAGATTACAGAATAGAACATGGGATACTATAGATTAGATTTGAACAGCAATGCCAGTTCACTTTTAATATATTTTATTTCTGGTAGACCATGTGTAAGCATTCTCTGATGAAGTCAAGTCTGTGAACATGAAGCAGTAACTACAGATTTCGGTATCAACTATCTGTTTAATTTATTCAATTATATGACTGTCTCCTTTCAAAGTTTTCTCTGTTATTCAATTTGAGTTATCAAGTATATCTTCAAGTTGTCTATACACATTTGTTGTTATAGTGTGATAAGATTAACTGGTTTCTACTTTCAGAATTAAATCCTTTAAATCTGTCATAGTAACTATGAAGACATTGTCATGGATCTGTAAGAAGAGTCATATAGTTAGGGTTTGTATTCTGTCTCCAATTTTTTGATAAATCTTTTGCAATTGCAGTATTATTCTAATAGGTTCCTTCAAAGAGGGATTAAATCCTTTTAGATGAATGCAGGTAATTTGATTTTATCAATTGGATATATATAAGTATGGAATATTAACTATTTCCTTGCAGGGTTGTACAAGTTACATACCTATTTTTTCATGCCAGATAGTTCAAGTTTTTACCAAACAAACAGTCATTTATTTCATGATCATACTGACTCTATATTCGATAAGGCACTGATCTAGTATTTTCATTATCACTTATACAAATTCACTTTAGACTTACTTAATTAGATTGCATTATTGTTTTAGCATTACAATTTAGATCATTTAGAATTAACTTCTTGTCTTTTCATCTGTTTTATAATTTGTGTCATTATCAATAGATAGATTAATTCTGATCAAAGTAGTAATCATCTTTTTATCTGCTTTATTAATTAGAGGTTTACCTGCCTAGGTCTAGCAGAGCCTGAAGTGAAGGGGGTTTAGCCATATCTACCCTGTGTCAGTTAGCCAAAAACGTCAAGAGAGCCTGGCAACCTCTTAGGGTTAAGGACCTGCATTTTTGAGACCTAACGCAACCCAAGGGCCTCCATTTGACATCCCTCTCAAAATAATCCTCTTCCCATCAACCTCAAATTTCAACTCCATAGTTTGCATATTCAAGGTCATCTCTCCCAAAGATTTCAGCCACCAGATGCTAAGAATAACATTTATATCACTGATGCTCACAACATAGAAGTCATCTTTAACTTCATAGTTTCCAAACTAAATACTCAATTAAGGAATTCTTCAGGTGGATGAAAGGGTGAAGCCATCAACAACTACGACTTTGAATCCTTTGAACTCCTTGGTGGTGCAGTCAAGACCAGGGAGTTTTATCAAACTACCTAGTCATGCAACCAATAGCACACACCAGAAGCACAAATTCATTCAAAAATCTAAAATTATTTTATTAATTTCAAAAACATCAACATTTACAAATTCATTGGCCTTCAAAGTTCCAGCATTAAGCGTTACCCAACAATATTTAATTGATCATGTGCTTACAACACCAAATCATTCTCCAATGGATATAGATATCACCCCCAATCTGCTATGGTCTCAGCTCTGTTCTAAGAGAAACAAATTACTACAATCCTTTGCATTGAGCAGAATCACCCTCCATTCCTTCAATGATCCACCCCCTATACAAGAATGGTAGTTGTCTTTTATTCTTCCTGTATGGAAGTTAAACAGTTATGGAACTGAACATACGGGTATTCAAAATGCCACTTGGTGTTTCAGATTACCAAATAGATTAATGATAATATTATTTGACTAATAAAATAAATATCTCTTAATAAAGTCCCATACATCAACAATGGAAAGCCTTTTCAAATTTTAAATCTCCTTGTATCAGCTATCGGCAAAATATCTCTTCCACGAACCAAGGAAATCTTTATCGGAAAATGTAGCTTTTCGCAAACTTAAAAGTTCGTTGTCACTACTATCGGCAACTTAGGCATTTCAAAAACTAAAAGGTTTGCTAGTATAAAGCCTTTAGTCATCCATCCCCTTTATCAGCAAAACATACTTTCGTTGAACTAGGTCAAAATGTCTTCATCAACATTCTTTAGGGTTTGGAAACTTAGACATTCATGCCATACCATTAGGAAGAGTTATCGATAAAAATTGTACTTCGCAAACATAAAGGTTTGCCGACACAGGCTATCGATGAAAAATTTTGTTTGCAAACCAAAAGGTTTGTCGATACATAGTCGCAAGCCTTTAATCTCCTTTTATAGACAAAACTCCAACTGTGCAAACTTATCAAAAACTCTGTTAAACCCTTGTTGGTGAATCGACAACTTGTAGAAATCGCGAACTAGTCGAAGACTTAACATTTTCCTCTTATCGGTGATTGCTTCTCTCCACAAACTAAGGACTTTGACTTCACCTTGAAAGCCTTATCGACGAAATGAACCCTCGGTGAACCTAAGGGTTCGTGAACTAGTAGCTTTGCCAACTAGGTTTAAAATCTGGCAACTTTGCCGATAACAAAAGATTTCATTCAAAACTTGCTAACTAAAGGATCGACAACTTTGAGCTCCAACCCTTAGGATTCATCGGCGAAGTGAGTCATCAACGAACCTATGGGTTAGAGAACTAGTCATTTTGCCAACTAAGTTCACAAGCTTGAAACTTTGCCGACAACGAAGAAAATTCATTCAAATGCACTAAAGTTCCAAACGGCTAACTGAAGAAGACTTAGAAAAATTTCAAACTTCCCTTGAAGGCTTGGTTAGAGAAATCACCTGTCGGCAAACTATCAAATTAGCGAACTGCCGAGTCAATGAACTGAGCAGTTCGCAAACCAGGAAAATCACCGGTTGGCTATAACTTAGCTAATTTTCAACCAAATTTCACCAAATTGAAACATGGGATACCCAATTGGCTCTTCTACTTGATGATGCTCTTAACTTGGCCAAATAAATCTGAAATTACTCTAAAAACACAAAACCAACTTTGCAAAGATAAATAACCAAAAAATAACTTAGAAAATAAAATATATTTTTGGTGATACATGATTGCCAGTGAACCTAGATGCTCCTACATCAAATACATCAGATAAGTGAAATGTTCCATGAGTTAGAAAACTCATGAACATTTGAAAATGCTTGGGATGAATCCCATGCTTGTTGTTTATCCAAACCTCCTCTTTGTCTACCTGACCTCTCCTCTTCATCACTTACTGAAATACTTCACTTCCACTTACACTTCCTGGGCTACACTTCTCTTGAAAATATTCCAGGTGTCCAAACTGTCATTTGTGTTGTTTTCTCTACAAACCACCACTTCCTTGTTCAATGCTCACAATCTTCACACTGTTTGCCATGACTTTATGCTATTGTTGCACAAAACCGGCACCATTACCTTTTTTTTTACTGTAGTCCCCTTCATGGGACCCTTCATCGAATCATTCTAAATCTATCTTATCACCTTAAGAAATTGTTTGTTAGAATTGCAATAAACTATTGAACTGCTCTCTTTCACCTATGGTGTCTTCTCTTTTACTAAACTCAACACATACTTCTGCCCATCCTTCACAATAGTATACAAATTCCTTTTACCATCATAGATTGCTTCCCTCTCAAACTGCTAAGGTCTACCCAACAACACATGACAGTCACTCATTGACTAAACATCACACAAGACTTCATCCTTATATGACCCAATCTGAAAACTAATCATGCATTGCTCTTTCACCACTAATTCATGTTCACTTTGCAACTAGGTAAATTTATAGGGACTAGGATGTTTCATCTTTTTCAAACCTAGATTTTCTACCATTTCCTCTGAAACTAGGTTATCAGTACTACCACTATCTACAATTAATTTGCAACACTTACCTCCAAACTTGAATACAGTTATGAAAAGACTTCTCCTATGAGATGTTTCATCCTTCTTCACTTCTGGTGCTATCAACACTCTCTTGAACATAAGAGACTCTCTCTCTTCAGGCTCTTCGACTTCCGGTGATGCCACACTCTCTTCATCTTCTTGTACCATGTTATTTCTGGCCACACTTTTCTTACTCTTCTTCTGATCTAATTGTGGACATTCATAAAATCTATGTCCTGGCTTGCCATGCTGAAAACATTTCCCAAGAAACCTTTTGCTGCTGCTACCATGTCCTTCTGTAGAGTATTCTCTTACTATCACTCCTTGACTTGACTCCTTATTCCACTTTGAATTTATTTCATCTTCTTGAACTTGTTTGCCTTTGCCACTACTTCCTTATCCTCTTTTGTCTAAGAATTTTCCTCTTCCTCTTGCATTACTCTGATGTCTTCTTTCTATCTTTTCTTCTGCTTTCAAAGCATATTGATATGCCTCCTCTAGTGTAGACATCTTTAGCATACTCATCTGGTCTTGTATATTAAATCTCAACCCATTGATATATTTGGCTACTTTCTCCTTATCCATTTGATGATGCCCAGATCTAATTACCATTTTATAAAACTCTTCAGTATAGTCTTTTATGCTCATATCTTTCTGCTTCAAATTATGAAGTTTTCTAAACATCTCCAACTCATAATCTCTAGGAATAAATTTGGCTTTCAATTGAGTAACCATCTGATTCCACCAGGTTATTATCACATCTCCATTAGCCACTCTCTCTCTCTGCGAATCCCTCCACCATAAAGCAACATGTCTTTTGAGTTTTGTTTGTGCCAATCTCTCTCTCTGAGGGTCATAAATATTTTCATATTCAAAATATTCTTCTAATTCTCCTATCCAATCTATTAATTCATTGGGATTCAATGTTCCAGAAAAATTAGAAATTTATATCTTGTTACCTCCTCCAACCCTGGCAAGTGCTCTCCGGAACCGTTCTTCTCTAGCATCTACTGGCTGTTCATTTTCTCTTTCTCATTCATCCTCCACAATTTCATCCTCATCATCAGCATGAGCTTCTGCACAATCTAGGTTTCTTCTCAATCCAGGAACTAAATTTCTCAACTCATTCCTCATTTCAACACGAAATTGTTCTAACCTTTCCTCCATTCTGGGAACTCTTCTTCATGGGGGCATCTTCTCAAATTCCAACTGCTACTACTTGCTCTCCACACACACTGTGGAAACAAAATCCTCTAATGCTCACAAATCCAACGTTTCCTTTAGCCCTCAGTAATTACGGGACTCCTCTTCACACCTGCAAATACCCTCTCGAGCCCTCTGAGACAATACTTTAGATTCTCCGCAACATATCTCCTCCCAGCAAGAAAGACTTGCTCTGATACCACTTGGTGCAGTCAATACCAGGGGGTTTTATCAAACTACCCAGTCATGCAGCCAATAGCACACAACAGAAGCACAAATTTATTCACAAATCTAAAATTATTTTATTAATTTCAAAAACATAAACATTTACAAATTCATTTAGCCTTCAAAGTTCCAGCATTAAGCGTTACCTAACAATATTCAATTGATCATATGCTTACAACACCAAATCATTCTCCAACGGATATAGATATCGCCCCCAATCTACTATGGTCTCGCCTTTGTTATGAGAGAAACAAATTACTACAATCCTCTGCGTTGAGTGGAATCATCCCACATTCCTTCAACAACCCACCCTCTGTACAAGAATGGCAGTCACCTTTTATTCTTCCTGTGTGGAAGTTAAACAGTTATGAAACTGAACATACGGGTATTCGAATTGCCACTTGATGTTTCAGATTACCAAATAGATTAATGATAATATTGTTTGACTAATAAAATAAACATCCCTTAATAAAGTCCCAAACATCAGCAATGGAAAGCCTTTTCAAATTTTAAATCTCCTTGTATCAACTATTGGCAAAATATCTCTTCCATGAACCAAGGAAATCTTCATCGACAAATGTAGCTTTTCGCGAACTTAAAAGTTCGTTGTCATTACTATCAGCAACTTAGGCATTTCACAAACTAAAAGGTTTTCTTGTATAAAGCCTTTAGTCATCCATCCTCTTTATCGGCAAAACATAATTTCCTCAAACTAGGTCCAAACGTCTCTATCGGCATTCTTTAGGGTTTGGAAACTTAGATGTTCATGCCATACCATTAGGAAGAGTTGTCAGTAAAAAATATACTTCACAAACATAAAGGTTTACCAACATAGGCTATTGGCAAAAAAAGTTTGTTTGTAAACCAAAAGGTTTGCCGATACATAGTTGCAAGCCTTTAATCTTCTTTTATCAGCAAAACTCCAACCATACAAACTTATCAAAAGCTCCATTAAACCCTCGTTGGCGAATCAACAACTTGTAGAAACCGCGAATTGGCTGAAGACTTAACATTTTCCTCTTATCAGCGATTGCTTCTCTACACAAACTAAGGAACTTTGACTTTGCCTTGAAAGGCTTATCATCGAAATGAACCCTCGGCAAACCTAAGGGTTCGCGAACTAGTAGCTTTGCCGACTAGGTTTGAAATCTGGTAACTTTGCTGATAACAAAAGACTTCAGTCAAAACTTGCTAACTGAAGGATCAACAACTTTGAGCTCCAACCCTTATGATTCATCAGAAAAGTGAGTCGTCGGCGAACCTATGGGTTCAAGAACTAGTCATTTTACCGACTAAGTTCGCAATCTTGCAACTTCGCTGACAACGAAGAAAATTCATTCAAATGCACTAAAGTTCCAAACAGCTAACTGAAGAAGACTTAGGAAAATTTCAAACTTCCCTTGAAGGCTTGGTCAGAGAAATCGAATGTTGGCAAACTATCAAATCGACGAAGTGCCAAGTCGGTGAATTGAGCAATTTGTGAACCGAGAAAATCATTGACTGGCTATAACTTAGCCAAATTTTAGCCAAATTTCACCAAATTGAAACAAGGGATACCCAATTGGCTCTTCTACTTGATGACACTCTTAACTTGGCCAAATAAATCTAAAATTACTCCAGAAACACCAAACCAACTCTGCAAAGAAACATAACCAAAAAACTAGCTTAGAAAATAAAATATATTTTTGGTGATACAGGATTGCTAGTGAACCCAGATGCTCCTACATCACTTGGTCTTCAAACCTCTTCTAGCCACAACTCCCTCATCAATGATGTTGTGTGAAGCTCTGACATCAATAAGAGCAACAATTCATTGCACACACAACACTCCATGGACCCTAAATGGATGATTCCTTTGTTGACTAGAAAGTTGTGCATAAGTGCCATCAATTTCCTTCCCCTTTTCAAGCCATTCTAGGACATCTTCTTCAATTTCTTCTGAATCATCTTGTTGTTCTATTTTTTTGATTCAGTTTCTTCATCCAGAATCACTTCGATTAAGTGAACTTTGCCTTTCCCAAGGCACTTATGCCTTGGAACCCATGGTTCTTTACACGAGAAACATAACTTTTTTCTTTGCAACTCATTAATTGATTCATCATCCATTTTAGGAGGAAAGTTACTTTGTTGAATGAAAGGTTTTTTAAATGGCTTCTTGGATGAAAAAATCTTCTTCTAAAATTGGTACTTAGGGCAAGATGATTCAAGATCTAAAGATTGCTAGATAGCATCTTATAAGGTGGCAGGTTTGAAAGCTTTGACTAAACCCTTCAAGTTTTCTGATAAACCTTCAACAAACAACACAACCACTCTCTTTTTTGATATATCTAGAACCATAACAACAAGTTTTTGAAATTCATTTATGTAACTATCAAGAATTCCATTCTGTTTGATCTAAGAAAGTTCACGAAAATACATTTTGGAATCTTTCCTATCAAATATTGCAATTCATTTCTTAGTGAACTCGTCATAGGAATTGATCAAGGCATGATTTTGCAGGACTAACCCATGATGCCACCAATCATAGGCAACTCCTTCGAGATGAAGTGTTGCAAACTTAATGGCCTCAGCTTTAGGCATGGGTTTGAGAGTCAAGAAAGTATCCAACTTTTGTATCCAAGCACGGGTTGTGCTCTTCCCACTTCCATCAAAAGAAGAAAGAGATAGTTTACCAAAAGCTTGTTTGTACTCCTTTTGTTGTCTTTTAGGATTATGTTCTTGCTTAAACCTTTTCTTATATTTCCTCTTATTCATGAACTGGTTCAAGGTTAATTCATCCCAAACATGATCGGGAAGTGTGTGATATTCATCATAGACAGCCAGAGCTTCGTCTACAATAGGTGCCTCTTCTTCAGGCTCAGGAGCTTCTTCTTCTTCTTCTTCTATTTGTATGAAGGTCGACTGAAAAAGGTCTTTCAACCCCACTTGTAACAGATCTCACTGTGTTGTTAACATTATTCTATTCATTGTTTGAATTTCTACCTTCTTCTTGGTTATTCTGATTTATTCTAGGTGACTCCCTATTATGTGACAATTGAGCAATGACAGTAATCAATTATTTCTAAGACTAAGCAAATTGATTCATCATTTGTTGCTGTCCATGGGCAAGATCATTTAAGATACTGGCTAAACTTGGCATGTCGAATCCTCCTTTAGTTCTGTTACCAGGACTTCCACTACTTGAACCTTCGTTTCCTTTGTCCATGCTTTATGTCTCAATTTCTGATTCAATTGTAGGCATCTGTCTTACAGCTAGGGTTGCTGACCAAGTGTCCTCTTCTGGGTATCTCAGAGCCTGAAATTGCTTTCTCTTTTGGTCTCTTTCAAAATATCCTCTTTCCTTGTCACTCTCATGCATGGAGCAACTACTGCATGAAGAGATCAGTGTCTAAAACTCACAGGTTGGCAAGATCTCCAGCTCTGATACCACTGTAACAAACACCCCTATTTTTTTAATTTCATAAAGAGAAATGATATGATGCAATGCCCTTAACACTTTCCAATTAGCTAGTTCCCAAAGCGGGCAAGGTGAGAGCATATAGTGTCTTAGATTCACACAACTAATAACTATTGCAAACAAGAACAATCATCCACTTATTCAGTGGGAACATCCACCTGTTTAGTGGGAATAATGTAAACAAATGCAGGGCACATCGATTTATTTAGCAGGAAGCCTGTTACAATAAAATCCACTTTTTTAGTGGGGTGAGGAGCATGTAACAAGAAAGAAAATAGTCCCACTGGTGGTACTACCATCCAATGAGTTACAACACAAAATATTGCAACAATAGAATATATACACTATGAGAAATAGAAGTTGCAATATCATTAAATAATTTTGATTTTCAATTCAAATTATTGCTGCAACCAAAAGTTAGTATAAATAAGGCACTAAATAACCTTCAAATCATCATTGAATCATACCCATTGAAGTCTAGGTGTTGTAAAGGGAAATAATGCCTCAAACTTTCTAAAAACACACTGAAAACATTGCAAATACTGAACTCACTGATCTGATATAAAAAACAACAGTGCAAAAATTGTAAATCAACATATGAAATCAATAGAACTCCCCAAAGACAGTGATCTCCACCTCCAATTTGCAACAACTGATATTCTAACCCCTTGGCATCACCAAAACCACATAAAGAACTCCAAAAAGAGGGGCAATTTCCTCTTAGAACCTCATGCCCTTATACTAGGGTCATGACCTACTCATGAGGCTATACGACCAGCTCTAGGAATCTACCAACACAAACAAAACAATCAAAAACTTCATATTCAATCTCCAAAATAAGCTTCTGCAAATCTTAACTACACTCCACAAATAAAATCATTAGAAAACATCAAAATCCATTTCAGCACAAGTTTAATTTCTATGTGAAATCACTACAACCGGTTAAGGTGGATATTTCATCACTAAAACCAACAATCTACAAGAGGGTTTTTGTCCTCAAGAGATAAAGGAAGAACACACAGGTTCAATCTGGCAACATAACATTAAGACAAATCTTTAGCACCCGTCCAAATGAGACCCCAAACCTCCTTATATAGATCTTTGAGTGCTCAAGCAAAATAGGAGTATTTTATTTTTTGGAAATAAAATAAACTTAATAGCGCTCCTCTTAATAACCTTTATTTTCCAAGCCTAGTGTCCACTTTTATGTGTCCATCATAAAATATATTCCATCCCCTTTGTAAAGAGCTATTACACTTAAGTTTTGAATATTTCAGTCATTAGTTAACTTAAGTGAATAATTAATCAAATGACTTAATACTTCACCCAACTTACGAAAAATCCCAAAATGAAGCAACTTGCAATTCTAACCATACCAACATAATCCTAAAGACTTGGGTGATGATTAGAGCCAATAAGGTGACTTACTATAAATAGACGTGTTCTCCAAGAAGTTTGGAGAACAAACCAGGAGTTTGAAAATACTTCAAAAAGCAACATTGTGATGCACAACACCAACTGAACTCAATGCCATAAAAAGAAACCAAGAAGAATTGAACCAGTGCTCTCCAAGAAGTATGAAGTCTCCTTACCCATACTAGTTAGCCTACAGGAACTTAGGAGATAGGCTGATGGTCACCCAATTGACTAGGCATGAGAAGGGGACATTACAATAGGCGACTCTTTAAAAAATAGGGTTTTGTCCTCACCTTTTCCCAAATCATAGCTCTGATACCACTTGTTAAGATTCACAAAAGCAATAATTGCAAAATGTAATGTAGAACAATGATCATACACCACACAAGAGATGTTTGTGGGCCAATATGCCCTAATATCCAATATATGCAAAAGTAGAATAAATCCTCAAGGTAAGGTAACACCGTACAGTACTCCTTATAGACGAAGCCACTCCATGTTATATCTCCAAGATCTATCCCAAATACAATATCATACTCAACGCCTCTCCTTACAATGATAATCATCTCCTTTATATAGATCTCCTAATAATATAATGGAGGGTTAATCCCAATGAAGGCTTACTCATCACTTGATATAATTAATTACACGAGTTGTCCACATGATCCAATATAACTAACTTAAGGTATATGTGCCACATGTTGGCATCTACATCCACCTACATACATTATAATGTCATAGCCCTAGATACCTAACAACCACCTTGCCTGGTGTAATGATGATGCCATCTTGTGTGTTGTTGTGCTTGTCATGATACCTTGTGCACATGTGACTGTAATGCGACATGTAAATGTCACACTTGCAAACGTGAAAAATTTGTTCATCCCGTGTTTGTTCGGTTAATGACTTGGGCAAAAGCTTGGGGCATTACATGGCACACCATCTCTACTTAAATATCATCCACTTCAATGATTAAACAATCAATAACAATTTTATACATGTCATTCACAACAAAAAGTGATAAATATTTGTCCTATTTTCATTGGCCAAAATTGACCTTTGATTGTTGAAGTGGATGATATTTAAGAAATGCCTGGCACACCTTGCATGATTGATCCTAACTTCCAAGAACTTGATCTTGATTTGTGGAATTGATATATGATGTGTGATAATAATTTGATAGAGAATGTTTTCCTAGAATTTGTTCACCTTTGATTGTTGGATATTTGAGAATTCAAAGAGATGTCTAGAGACATTGTTGAAGAGCTTGATGACTTGATAGGTGAACGTGTCCTAGATCAAACCCCTTAGTGGACCAAATTAATGGTGATGAAAGAGATTGAAGACAACATTCACAGACACATGGATGACTTATATGATGATGCCTAATCAATTCCTTTATTGCCCTTTTAGAATTGAAGCATGCTTATCAATCCCTATTGCATTCCAACACGTGTTTAAGTGCACAATGAATGTCTTTAAATACCATGACATAACAACTTATCACATGACACGTGTTAGGTCAACTTGTAAAGGCTAGTAAAAGGGGGTGGGAAGGTTTAACTTTGAATTTTCAATCTTGGAATTCAAGGATCATTCTTATGCTTTATGGGGTTGACCCGGGTCAATCCTTCATCAAGGCAACGAGCATATATTTGGAAATTAATGTAAACAAAAGTGAAATAAAGATAACTAAGGATCAAGTTGTGAAACAAATCTAATAGAAGAGTATACCACTTATCAATATATTATTATATTAAAACATTCCCGTCAAAATAAATACAAAATTAAATAAAAAATAATTAACATGAACATACTAATTTTAGCATTACAATTGCCTTACAATTTCAAACACAGCTAATCTCTAATGTAAACCCAACCCTCCAAAGTCCCGTTCCACTCAAGGCGAATTTAAAAATAAAAATAAAAATGGCAAAGTTCTTATCCAAACTGCAAAAGCTTTTTTTTTTAAGCCTAAAACACTGTGAATGCACTCCCGGGCTTCATATTAAAACATGGTCAAAATTACTTGACACCAAAACAAAAAAAGTGACTGCCGTCAAAATTACACCTCCAAACATCCGCGTATTTTCAAAATATCTTGATGGTCAGTGGCGGGAATACTCTACTTGCAGGATCACGCCGAACCTGAATTTACATCAATCGATCACAGAAGAGATTCAACATTCAATTAGATCTCAGATCTGCAACTTCAAACAGGTCGGAATCTCAACCATATTTTCGTAGTATTTTTTTTTGCTCACAAAAAATTGAAGAAAAATAAAGAGTTAGGGGTTTTCCCAGGCACAGTAGCTCGTCAATGGTCGGGGTTTTCGCAAAACTGAAGCATTTCTTCATATGTGCTTATGCATAACCGTAGCTTTCTGAGGCTAAATTCTTTAAGTTTTAAAATTTTAAATATATTTTAATTTCACTATTGGTTTGTTTGAAAGAGTAAGGGTTTGAGGGGACATACATTGAGCAGAAAGACTCTTGTTTGCCAATAGGATGTGCAGTAATTATCATGTTCTTGAAGTGCAAAAACTGAGATTCGATGTAGTGGATTTGAATCATATTTATAATATTCCTTGTATCTTTTCTAGCCTCTACCAGATGGCCTTTTCCACTAAGTCCTCTCACTTACCGTGAAATTTGCTAAATACAGCTATTATTTTGCTCAGATAGCTTTTGCACCATTAGGGCCAATTACATTGATACTTTGAATGTGGACTCCTTGACCAACTTATTTGAAGAAGAGAGGATAACTAAACTTGCAGTTTATTTGACCAAGATTCATAGCAGAAGGTCTAGGATCCAAAAAGAAAGAGAGTTCAGTGCCGCTGTGTGGGCGGTCTGCCTTTTGGGGTTCTTGGATTTCCTGCGTGTTCTGGTTCTCTTAGCAGTGTGTTTTGGTTTCTGGTGGTCCCATAGGCTGTTTGGCCTCGTAGACATTATTAAAAGCCTTCATTCATTCTTGTGCTTTTCATGTAGAAGCCAAATATTGCTTATGTCAAATACGGAACAACAGTTAAAGACAGTTTAGAACTCAGTGCAGTGAAGCTGAAACTTTTAAAACGAGTTTTGACTATGAATGTCAAGGTCATGTTTGCTTGCTTTAGCAAAGATGTTGATTCTTCGCTCTTTGGAGCCCAAGCTCGCTGATGTTGGCATTTTTAGCGTTTATAGGGCATGACTGTCCTTGTACTTTTGCTTTTAGCTGATATAGGAATTTTGTGCTTTGATGTGATATGCTAGGGTGCGTCTGTTTAGTTTTTGCTATTTAGAAACCGAGTTGGAGAATCCCTTAGCCAAAAAGGCTAAAATATCAACCTTAGGCCCGGTCAACAAAAAAGATTACAAGATTTCAGTATCAAATGAAATGTCAGCTTCTACATTTAGCATATCTACAGAGGTTTTTTTCCACAACAGCAGACTCTAGTTTGTAAGTCCGTGATTTCTTCCTTCCTCAATAAGTTCCTGGCTGATATGCTAACATGTCGATCAATTTTGTTTTTGTATTCCATTACAATCGGGTTCATTACTGCTCTTTTGCTGAAGAAACCATCTCATTCTTTGCTCTAATTATCAAACCGTCATCAATGGAAATGTTCCGGCAAAGGAAAAGCATCACGAGTTCCTTTAATTAGATCCACCAGAGTGTACGGTAAATCAGAGGGACAACAAAATATATTACAAAAAAAAAGATTCTGACCTTGTATTGATTATTTTAAAATTTTTCAGAATCTCCTTAAAGCCTTCACCCATTTGATTCTGTTCAACTGAAACAAGTGTTTATTTTACTCCAAATATCAGTTCCCTAAAATTACTGCTGCTTCATTTAAGAAAAATAAACATTTGTTCCTCAGACCAGCAATGGAGAAACCTTAGTTTGGAGGAACAGAACTGGCTTGAAATGCAGTGTAGCATTCTGCTGTTACCACAACCACCAAGATCCATACTTTTCCTTTTAATTAGTCAGCCCTTTTATTTTTCTAGTAGAGCAGAGGAGGTTAGAACATCCCATGCTTGAATATCATCCGAGTCTTTTTTCAACTGGCTTTGCCGCAAAATCTGATTTGATAGCCTTGCTTCTACAGGATTGGATTGTTAGCTGGATCCAAAAAGACAAGATTTCAAAAAGCTCAAGTCAGACCTTGCTTTTGCTTGATAAGGCAGTTTAGCATCCTATGTTCTCTGACTTGCATTCTTAGAAAGTCAAAGAGGGAGCACCGATGAGAGGGTTTCAATTCAATGCCCAATTATCAAACTTTGCCAGAACCACAACATCAAAGATAATTTAGAAGCAGGAGTAGAAAGGAGATCAACTCAAAATGCAGATGAAATGTTCCATAACTCATCCTCAGAAATTCCAGTTCTTCTCTTGGTTCAAGTCCTTGCCACATGCTGTGACTGGAGTTGCAGAGAAAAAGACCAGCTGAGAATCAAGGAAACAAGCTGTCTGTTGAGATTTGAAAGGGGAGGAGTAAGGGATCAACCACTTTAGTCTTTAAGTATCGAGGTAACAAGTCCTAGAAAAGAATTCTTTAGTTTGATTAATAATTCATTGATGAAGGGGGCAGGTAATCATAAATCTTTTTCTACAACTCCACAATTTTTAAATGGATTTATTTATTTGCCAATGCCGTGCTATATTCTGACCTCAGGGAATGGGAAGTATCAACTTCATCAAAGTTTTTTAGTAAGACTAAGGTGTCTTGTATGATCACATCTGGATTCCAGGGCATTCCTCAAATTTTTATAGCTTGGATGATTGCAGTCATTATTTATATGAATGGCTTTCATGTAAGTGGTATTCTCGTAGGAGACCACTTAGTAGGGTTCATGCTTCCATCACATTGTTGGTTCTTTGACCATAATCCTTGGAGACAATTATTATTCCTCTAGAACCATTGTGAAGGATCGCTCATCTCCTTGCTGGGCTAGGATTGACTCAAGATGCTCTATCATTCCTTCGATTCCTTTCAATCCAGATTGTCTATATCAAAGAAAGCCATGCATTTTGTCATGTTTCTGACCATTTTTGGATCTAGTCTTTGAAATGCTTCTGGAATGGTCACTGGAGATCAAAATTTTGTAGAATCCAATTCCAATTTTCTTTTGTTGCTTGACAGCGTAGTAGAAAATTGTCCACATAAACAACAAATTGACAGGTCTTGACATTCTTTCTTCTGTAGGTTTGTGCAAGTCATGATCATCTCTTGGAAAGCTATCCTGAGGAAGGAATTGACTTTAGGTGCTCTCTGTTATCCAGATTCTATCTCCTAGGAAGTTTGAATTCTTGTCTAGCTTGTTAGTTGTTAACTTATCACCATAAAGGGATAACACCTCCAATTGCCCTGTTTTGGGACAATCAGAGGTCAATTATAAGTTGGGGTGTACTTTTTGAAACCCGGAAGCTTAGCAACATTTAGAAAAGGAATATGTGATATCAAATATGCGTCATACATTATTTAACAGTGGTTGGATTTAGTGGAATAAAGTGTTAATTTACTCTGTTGCCCAATGGATAAGGCACTAGACTGAAATTTGGCTTCATTAGAGGGTCTTCACACATTGTCAACTGACCTAGGGGTCAAATCATCACTTCAAGTTGGTCAAAGTTGCTCAGGGAAGTGTAATAATGTACTTGATGACATAAAAAGGTCCCCTTTAGTTGTTATTAGTCTTTGCACATAATTAAATTTATTTAATTCTTTTGAGAATTAATAAATTATAAAAGTGTGCGAGGATATTTTATTTATGGACCATGCAAGATTGTAATATTCATTTAATTAAAGAAAATGTAGAAAAAAAATGCAAAATCTCTACTGGAATAGGAAAAGCAGAAGTAAGAGTAGAAGTATTAAATTTAGAAAAGCAGATCAATTTTTAAGTCTCAGAGTGTTATGCAAGTTTCCAAGGTGTGTTTGGAAAAAAGTATTAATAAGATTCGTGCACATTGTAAAAGGGGTATCTTAGAGAGTGATTTTTATTGTAAGTTTTTGTTTGAATTACAATTTTTATCAGTTTGTCAAATTTTTAAAGTGTGCAAACCTGTATGGATGGTGATTCTGTTATGCTAGATGCAAATGATGATTCTGTTATGCAAGACGCAAATTTCATTATTCAAACTGTGAATGCATCTTCTTATTAATGATGAATTTTATTATGCTAAATGTAAATTCGTTGTTCAATCCTGTGTTACAGCCCTGTATAAGATTTTGCAGATTATAGGAAAATAATTAATAAATTCAGGCTTTGTATTGGGTTTATTAAAACTGAGATTGAATTTTCTCCCTACTTTGCCATCTCCATCTTTAATCTGTAAACTCTCGTGCACCTGTGTTTATGTCATCAATCATTGTTTGTGAGCACATTATTTTTGCTTTCTACAATTTATTCAGAAATTAGTGCATTGGACTTGATTTTCCAGAAAACCCCAAATAGTCTTTGCGTGAGGTGTTTAATTGTTGTTTCAGACTAAGTCCAGTGTAAAGACCCAAAAATACTACATTGCATGTATGTTTATCCGTAATATGTCAAAATTCATGATTCAGGTTCTTTATATACTAAGTTTTGTACATAATTTTATTTGTTTTTGCATAAGTTAGCTGCCTGTTCAAACACAGATCGTTCTTGGTGATTTTCCCACTCCTAGTGGAAATTGCTACTGTCCTTTGGGCGAGTCACATATAAATTATTGAGATAGAAAAAGGTCACATTTTTCAAACACTAACATTACTCACCAGCCATTTATATGCAACCTTTGTTGTGGATTGACCCGCTCTTTCAATAGCCCAAAGTAGTTTGTCTCTCCTTCGGCCTGTCTAGAGGGGGCAGCATCATCCAAAAGTTTATTATCTTTCACGTCTGCATACCATTTATCACCATAATATAGTCCTTTAGTTTTACTAACCACCTATATTTCTCTACTAATGGGCCTTCTTTCGATAAAGAGAAAAATGATATTAGGAAAAGATTGAGACTACAAAAAGCTCCACTTCATTTTAGAGAGGGGAGATTACAAAAATATCTTACAGAGATATGAAGCTACAGCATGAAAAAGATTACAAAAGACAACCAGCAGTACGTATAAGAAAGGTACTAAGATATATGATGGAACTGTAATCGCAAAACAAGTCGAGGTGATCAAATTTGCAAAGTATTAAGAGGAAAGGGCATAGTTCGCTTAACTGCAGGCTCTTGAGATAGTGTAGAGACTCTTTCTGGTGTTTGTCCATAGGAGGAGGATTGTTTTTAGCATTCCAAACCCATCTGCCATAACCTTCTCCCTGATTTCCTAGCTGGGAGTGCCACTGATTTGCCAGACCAGCAGCCTCATTGAATGAGAAATTCTGTGTGTTGGGCCACCTTTTGTAGTTGTTGATCTGCTGGTCAATTGCCTCAGTGTAGTTGTGTACAAACTGATAACTATGCCTCAGCATTGTTAGATTTTCCCTTTGCTCGTGCAGATATGTGATAATTGTAGAGTGATTTTCTTTGATGTCCTGGAGAAGAACATTTTGTTACCTGAGGTCATGCTTTTTGCTCGAATTTTCTGCAATTTTCAGTAGCCCATTAAGATGTTAATATTGGCAAGAGCTAAACAGTGAGTAGTTTCAGGGAGGGTTTCAGCTTTGTTCTCAGGATGAGCTTGGCTGGTTGATATGGTTGGCGGAGTAGAGGCATGTGGATTATTACTCAAATTGATGGTAGAGCCACTCCTTTGAGGGATAGGTTGAAAAAGAGTTGGAGTAGACTCTACATTGGCGAGAGATACCCAGCAACATTTTGAAAATGACCATTCCTAGAAACAAGATCAGCAGGATTGTTTACTTTGAGGTGCTGAGTAATTAATGAACTAAGCCTATTGGAGACAGGAGTAAAAGTAGAACGATCAGCTGCATGGGACTTATGTTCGCCAGTGGAGGGTCATTATTTGTATCAGATTCATGCCCAACAATATAGCATACACCATCACTCATATACTCTTCATCATAGATAACAATGACTTAAATTTTATTGTTAGCAACTTTGTGCTGAGATCCATTGATATTCATCCTTCTTGGTGACGGTGAATTCTTCTCTTTCTGAAGTACGTTTTCAAAGGTTTGTGCTGGACTGAAAGACTTGTGCCAATACAGAAGATTGGAATATTATTATAGCCTTTGTCATCACCGTAAGGCTTTTCTTGTTGTCAATGAGGGTGTAATGTCCCCTTTTTGACCCACCAACACTAAGCTGTTGGTAGCGGACATGTGGTGGGTGTTGATTGGATCCATTGTTAGTGGTCAAAGGTAGTTAGTCTTGTAGTTAGAATGTGACTCAGTCAACTTGTTGTTAGAGTATCCTTAAATAAGATGGGGCACTGCAGTTATATCTTCCTTTTGGCTGTATGCTCCATCAGTTACCTGCAGTTAATTTAGGAGTCATGCAATCAATTATTTCCCTGAAATCGTGGGGAATGATTGGTCACTTAACCAGCAATAAATGTGGGATCAATTTCCCATAATTTGTGGATTGCCCAGGCTGAGGGTATAGGTAGCTCTGGGAGTGATAAGAGAGAATCTTTTTTTTTGAAATAAAAAACCTTCTTTTTTGTGAGAATGTAGGTACAACAATTTTTGGTCCCTGGGACAAAAAGCCCACAGGTACAGTCAGCAGGTTCTGGTGGTGAAACCCTCTAGCAGCCATCAGTATTATAGTTACACAATAGTAGCAGTAAAAGTAGGGTGTGTGGCGAACTTACAGGTGTTGTCCACAGTATATCAGGGAGAATAGAAACTTTCACCAACAATTATTATCATTAGGCGACACTAGGATAAAATCTTGGTATTTAAGTTCCAATCAGCATCCAGCTTCATCCCAGGATCCCATTTTGTATGTTAGGATGTCCAATGAGTTATGTTGAATGATTCTTTTTTCTATGAGTTGTCATAAGTTGTCGTAGGAATAAATATATCTTTTCTTATTAGTTTTTCTGTATTATTTTCTGTATGTTTTCGATAGGAATATTTCAGTGGTACTAGAGTTGTGATCTTGCCAGCTTGTGGAAAGCAAAAAAATATATATTACAAAAATAAAAAAACAAACAAACTTTTAAACAGAAAAACCAAAACTTCTAGACTATTCTACGGTCTACCGCATGTCAGCTATTACAATGTCAGCCAGTGACAAGGAAACGAGGCATCAGGTAAGGGAAAAGAGGAAGTAGGAAATGTCACATGAAGAGAAGCATGTATTTTTTGATGTAATGAAGTCCTTAAGGGATGGGCAGCAACAACTCATTGAGCTCATCATTAATAATATGTAGGGTAAGAAAACCAATCATACTGCTACACCTCTGTGTAGTGATGCACAAGGGGCATCTTCATCTGCAGCCATGAATCAGAATAACCCACTGAAGTTAGCTACAGGTACAGGTCTACCCAAGGTCATATTTTTGCAGAAAGAAGCAAGGGCACTGGAAGAAGATATGGACAAACAGTAGGAAGAGGATTTGGATGCGCTACATGCAGAATATGGAGCAAAGAGTGCAGAATTTAGGCAGATATTACATTTATGAATTTTTGTATGCCGAAGACAAAAAGCAAAACTAAAAAGGCAAGTAAAACCTTTTTGAACAAGCCTCACAAAGACCTGAAAAGTAGGTTGGGACAGCTCATCATCCCCTCGTTTGATATGTCCAACAGAACCTCAGCTAGAGCATGGATCGAAAAGCTGAACACATGTTTTTCGTTGAGCCTGATGTATGAAGAAGAAGCAATCAAATTTGCAGTCCTTCACCTAGAAGGGGTTGCACACGAATGCTGGTATCATGACTTGGTAACTCAAGGGCACAATCATATCATTGCCTATGAGGAATTATTGAAGAGATTGACAAATAGATTCGAGAGGCAAGACCTTGAAGAGCATTTCAAAGAGCTCTTGTAGCTATGTCACTAGGGCTCAATGGATGATTATGTGGCTGAATTTTAGAGGATAGTAGTAATGGTACCTAATGTATCAGCGAGGTGCCTACTGTTACTTTTCATGAAAGGGTTGAAAGAACCACTTCTAAGCCTAGTTAAGGGTCTAGAACCTAACTCGTTGCAAACTGCCATAAAAAAGGTCTCTAACCTTGGAGACCACTACACCTAGCAGACCGTTCCAAGGGTCAACCTGTAGAGGAGCATTATAGCAGCAACACCAACTGAGGCAGCAAGGAACTCAATATAAACCTTTCTTGTAGAAATTGAGGATTGCACCCTCTTGACCCAACGAGTTCCAAGGGATAGGCACACATTTAAAAATCAACAATCAAGAGATATGACCCGCAATGAATTGCGGAGGAAACAACTATGCTTCAACTATAAAGAACCTTGAAATTTGACACAGTTGCTTGGGAAAGGGACATGTTCATTTGATTGAGGTGTATTAGATGATGAGGTAGAGGTCGAATCATGTATGAAGGCACATGGTGTGGAGCAGATTGAGGTCTCACTAGTAGGTATAGTAACTCAAGGTGTATGGTCACTTGAAGAGGGAGTGCAACTAGCTACTATTGCCTCTTTGTTAGGAGCATTGAGGTACCATACTTTTCGAGTTAAGGGAAGGATTGGAGGACAACACATAATGGCACTCATTGATGCGGGAGCAACCCCATAACTTCATTGATTAGGGTGTGATAGCATGTTTCAAATTGAAAGCTAAAGAATTTGTAGGGTTCAAAGTGGCACAAGCAAATGGTTATTCATTGGTTTGCAAATAGGTGAGGTGATAGTTATAGGTAGTGTTGGGTGGGAATATTATAACCCATGACTTCTATGTTATTTCGCTTGGGGGAGCTCACATGGTTCTAGACATCTAGTGGTTAGGCTAGGGATAAGTACCGATGTAGGTACTGATGTAGGTACAAACGAATAGTGAATAGTACACGAATAGTGATTTTGACAATAAAATATTGTAAAATCATGGTTTGAAGGGAAATTGATCAATTAACTGTCTAAACATGTGTTTATTCTGTTAATGTGGAAGAAATAGTGATTTGGGGATGTTTAGGGATGGATTAGGGACATTTAAGACGAAGAGAGGACAATTTTGGGTGTCTACAGGAGTTTGCTGATATACTTGACCACTCGACATTGTCTTGCTTGCAAACAAGCAAATTCGAGGTGGGAGGACCTATAATGCCCCCTTTGTGACTTGCCAACACTAAGTTGTTGGTAGATGACATGTAGCAGGTGTTGATTGGATCCATTGTCAACGGTTAGAAGTAGTTAGTCTTGTAGTTAGAATACGACTCAGTCAACTAGTTGTTAGAGTATCCTTAAATAAGGGGGGCGTTGTAGTTGTTTCTTCCTTTTGGTTGTATGCTCCATAAATTACCTATAGTTAATTTAAGAGCCATGTAATTAGTTATCTCCTTGAAATCTTGGGGAACGATTGGTTAGTTAACCAACAATAAACGTGGGGTTAATTCCCTTAATTTGTGGATCGCCCAGGTTGAGGGTATAGGTAGCACTGGGAGTGATGAGAGGGCATCCTTTGTTTGAAATCAAAAGCCTTCTTTTTTGTGAGAATGCAGCTATGACAATTCTTGGTGCCTAGGATGAAAACCCACAGGTACAGTCAACAAGTTTTGGGGACGAAACTCTCCAGTAATCATCATCATTACAGTTACACAGCAGCACTACTGAAAACAAGACGTGGGGAAAGTTATAGGTGTTGCTTATAGTGTATCAAGGAGAACAAAAACTTTCACCAGCAGCCATTATCATCAGGTTACAACAGGATTGAATCTGGGCATCTAAGTTCCAACTAGCATCCAACTTCATCCTATGATCCCATTTTGTATGCTAGTATGTCCAGTGAATTTTGTTGAATGATTCTTTTTTCTATGGATTGTCATAAGTTGTCAAAGGAATAAATAAATCTTTTGTGATTAGTTTTTCTATATGTTTTAGATAGGAATATTTCAGAGGGTTTGATGAAAAGGTTTCCAAAAATGACTTTCAAAAGTGAAGCTCTCCTCTTAAAAAAATTGCATTTGTGGCAGATAACCAGATCCATCTGTTTTGCATGACACCCCCTATTAATGGGTCTGATGTCCTTTTACTTTCCCAGTGATGCCTTCTTGATTCATGCATCATCCTTGAAAAGGACTATGCTGCCATTACTGATTTGACATTGAAGGCCTTTATCCATTCTTTTTACATTAGAGTTGATGAAATTTTAGGTTGCAGTTTGTTTTTGCTACGGCATTTGCTTTAACAATGTTGACTTATTTTTCTTTCGATAAATATTCTTGCTCAGAACTGTACTCCATACGTTGTGTTTCTCCAAGATGAGGCACCAAACCAGCTTTGCCCTTAAGGCCTAATTGATAAGTGTTGTGTTCCAAAGCTCAATACCACCCCAGGTTTTAGGCTGGCAGCCTTTTTCCCAACTTAGCAAATGAAGTCTTGAACTCTTCTTTGCTCCAGGCCATAGGAGTCGTATTTGAATTTGATTTGCTATAGAAAGGACCTTGCTTGAGATCTTAAAAATTAACCTCATATGCATTGGTAGTGCTTGAAGAGTCAATTGTAGAAGCTGATTATTTTCAACTGTAGATAAACATCTGCATTTCCAATTGCCTGGTTTGGTCTGGTGTCTTTCAATCAGATGTTTTCATAGATCTGATTTGTTACCATGTAAAAATAATCAAATTCCCAAATGTTCCCATGGGAGTTTTCTTGCTTCATATCCTATTACCCCACATATTGCTCTTTGATATGCTTCAGCCACATTGGAGAAGAATTTTTTTGAGATCTTATTGTTGATGACTTGCCCATATGCTTCTTCGTAGTCTTTCAAGACCTCAGCTATCCTTTTTGTTCTCTTAATAATGCACTCCTTGTGATAAAGCTATTGTAAGGGTGAAAAGTGCAAAAGTGTATACCTTGCACTTTTACCCGTTGTTTTACACCACTTTGTGTGGGAGTCCTAAGTTCATTTCCTTGGCAAATGATTTCGATTGATTTGTTGCTGCCACTGATCTTAAACTCAAAATTGCATTCAGAAACAATATTTTGCCTCTGCTCAGAACATTTGATTGATTTCAACTCTCAGATTTGTATTTCCTCTTCTGGGATCAAAACTACAGGTGCTGTCTTGATCTAGGTCAGATCCGCATGTGTGGGATTGACCCGCTTCTTCAAAATTCAAATTTAAATGTGGGCCCAAGCCGATTCAATCCCAACTAGCTGTTACTTAAAAAGACATCATCCGTAGGTCATTTCAAGGAAACAATTCATCCATAATTGGGACAACCCTGCTGCATCTATATGTCACAAGGTATCAGACTGCAATCATTAGTCAGTCACTTCATCAGTCACATAGCTACATAAGCCCACACATAAGCAAATATCAAAGCCCTAATTCTTGCACTAGGTCACTCTGGCATTCATTGCATCAAGTTTCAAGTCTCAAACACTTAGCATCATCACAGCTGCATCATTGTCAGTTGCATTTTCTGCTTCGTGTCTTCCAACTTTATCCAAATTGTTTTATTGATCAACGGTGCTTGACTAAGGAGAAAGGAGGGAAGCAAGTTACCTTCCACCCCTAGCATAGCAAGTTCCAATGATGTTCTTCAACACAACCAAATTTCCAATTGCAAGTACAACATCAAGCTAATCTTTATTGCAGATACCAAAGATGAAAGATCTAAAGACCATATTTAGGGGCGCATAAAAAGGCCAGTACTGCAAATATCAAGTCAGACATGCAGTTCCAGGGATCAAGGCCGCAGGTGTAGGATTGACCCGGGTTCATACAGAGTCACAGTTTTCAAAGAGCACAGTTGTCTCAGTCTGTTTGTACGAGATCTGATTTCAGAATAAAGGTATCAGTCTTTTGTCAGAGTCATTTCAGTCTCCTTTTCCTCAATACAAAGGTGCACCTTTATTATTGTTATTTTAAAATTTTTTATTCATATTTTAGATTTGATCGGTATGTGTTTCTATACCTAGCTGAAGCATCTAGGCTAATTGTTAAGTTTAACACTCATTTAATTCATTAGCTTCTAGATATTTATGTAAGGTTGGTTTATTTCTTTACAATTATCATCTACAAATTGCAGATGTGATATAGCATCCTTGTTGCTGGTGACCTATATCCTGTATGAGAGCTTTGTTCCCCTGATTAATGGATCTCCCTAAGGTCTCTGCAAGATAATGAAAATATAGAGGGATAAAGGATCCCCTTGCTTCAAGCTCCTAGAGCCATTGAAGAAACCCACCAAACATCCATTGACCAAGACCAAGAAGCAGGAAGTGCTATAGCAGTGTCTCACCACCTCCTTTATTGACAATTTAAATAAAATTAGAAGAGAACTTGGTGAAGAAAATATCATTTTACCCTGTCACATGCTTTGCTAACATCAAGTTCAATGATCATCACCTTATCCCCTTTTAGCTTCAAGGGGTGCAGAGTTTCATGTGATAAGGTAATCTGATCTAGGATTTGTCTTCCTTATATGAAACTGCCTTGCTCTTCTGAAATAAACATTGTAAGAAGCTTCATGAATATGTTAGCCATTTTCTTTGAGATGATTTTATAGGTCATGTATATGGGCTGATAGGCTTAAAGTTATATCTGTTAGAAAAATAAGCAGTGCAGAATTGAAATAACAGTGAATTAGCAATAAAAGCACAAAATAGACAACACATATTTATCTGGAAAACTTGGTAATGTACCAGGAAAAAACCACGGGCAAAGATCTCTCAGTTTTATTCTCAGAAGAAATTTCGCAGTTAGAAAACTTTTTCTCATGCCTTGGCATTCAAGCTTGACAACCTTAAGTAGTCACGAAAAAACACATGCAAAAACTGATCAAATCTAAAGAGAGATCTCCATGCATAAAAGCGCGAGTGGCACTTCCGCATGCAATTTTGCATGGTGTACATGTGGAACATGGCCATTTTTTTTTTTTCCCGGTTCGGCCGTAAATGTGTTCGGCGTGCAAGGGGGCTACGCCTAGCTCCCCCGCAACTCCCTGTCCAACAACCTTTGGTTTCCTTTCCTTGGTCTTTGGCCCCACCAGGCAGGTACCTAAGGTCACTAGATGAGATCTCATTGTTGATTGCTCGTCACTATTGGAATAAGTCAAATTGACTTCACATTTCAACAATATCCTCCAACTATATTTAAGAATCTTTGCTAAGAGGAAGCTAGAAAGCTGTCTGAGCTAGGAGTTGTAATCTCACACTGCCTATTCTACTTTTTCTTTGCTGATTTCTTTCGTTAATTTGGCATTGTCTGCTGGGGATATCAACCTTATTATATTTAAAGTGAGCTTATTCTTACCTGCACTGTTTTGAATATTCCCTTTGTTAGTAGAGGCTGAAAACAACTAATTTCCATATTTCTAATTGCTTCAAGTTCTTTGATTATCTATTTTCCCTCCCTCTGTAGTTTTTCAATCCTATTTGCTTGTGGGTGATCATGGATAGATGGACAAGGACAAGGTTTGTATTCTGATCCTCCTCCTTCAGTCAGGAAACTTACCTTTGCTTCCAAAAAACCATTTCTATTCTTAAAATTTATGAAAGTCAACCAGTGCTTTCTTTTTCTTCTTGAATATTGGCTTGTAGTGGCCCATTTATCTCCATGCATGATTATTTTCATCAAGCTTCTTCCCTATGTTGTCTTTTCTTGAAATAAGTTTCCAAATCTATCCTTGCTCCATTTTCTGACCTCTTGCATTACTTTATTTAGCCTGGATGCTAGTTGGAAAGTTTGAGTGCCTTCCGGAGTCAAAGCCACTGAGCTTGCAGCTGCTCCTCAAAATCCTCCTCCATTTTGCACGTCATTCATATTTAAAGCTCTACCCTTGTGATTTAGTTGCTTGGTCAATATGAAGAACTATTGGCCAGCAATTTGATCCAGTTCTGGGGAGGGTTTCTCATCATATCCTAATATTGTCTCTAATTGCTTCATCACACACTAAGAACCTTTATAGTTCTTCAGCCACACAACGACTACTTGTTCTTTTGTTGGACTAAGTGAGAGTCCCTGATTTGAATGTAACATCTCAAAACTAATAAGGGAGATAAAGGCAATAAAGTATTCCATAGATTGATTGCTTGGAGGAGCAACACACTTAATTGTAGAAACTTAATGTGCTATAGGAAGAAGCAATTAATTACAACTGTAGTGTGAAGATAATTGTAGAGTTGTACCTAAATGGACAATGGATAAATGGAAATAAATGGAAGAATTTGTTTTTTATACAAGTGGTTTTTTCCATAGTGTGTCAAATTATGTGATGATTGATTTGGATTTTGCTACGTAGTTTTGAGTCAATCTACATTGACACTTGCTTTGTGAGTAATGATTCACAAGAACCCATCTCTTATGAGCATAAATAGTCTAGTCAGCACTCATTGTGTCTAAGTGAATGTCATAGGGGTGAAGCATTGAGACTTCCTAGGACATTACCCATCTTAGTACTACTCCATGTCAAGCATGCTCAACTATGGATTGTCCTCCACAAACAAGCATACTTAGCTTGCTATCCCACTTGCAAAATCTTCAACAAGTATTGTGCTTTATGAACGATTCATTATAGAGTTCCCTAGCTAATTCATTTCTATACAATTGGTTTTTCCCTCAATGTTTCAAATTATTCGATTTTTTTTGGGATTCAGTTGCGTACTTTCATGTCAATCTACATGGACCCATGTTTCACAAGTAGTGGTTCACAAGAACCAATCTCTCATGAGCATGATGGGGAGATTAATCGTACCTACTTTGGCTCAATCATGCTTAAGTGGACCATTCGTGCTCATGAGGGATGTGTTCTTGTCAACCATTGTTAATTAAACATTGGAGTGTTGCCACCCGTCCTTGTTGTCGAGTACAAGATTGCAATGAAATTCCTTGCAACAATGCATCTCATATTTTTGGAGAATTCTTGTAAGGTTATGGATTCCCAACATAGTTTCCTGAGCTCCCTATCAATCGGTTCATACACTTTGAATAGAGATTTTTTTAGTGATAATGTTTTCTGATTTAATGATTTCTAAATTTAAGATTTTGAGGTCCCAAAGCTATGCCCCCTGATTCTCCATGAGAATTAAGTGCTTCATATCCGTAGTTTTGCTGGAGATTTCTAACTTATTTTCCAAAATCTGTACTATCCCAAACTTTTTTTTTTGATTTTTGCAAATTTATGATGAAATGCATAACCCTCGCACTTTTTGATCACCCATATCTTGATGCGGGCAAGGTGAGAGCATACAATGATTGGGAATACTGTCTAAATGAATGCAATGCTGGACAAGAAACCACAGTCATGATGATATAGCCTTCTAGACCGATCAATGCCAAATTGGTAGATAAGTATGCAAATATGATCAAGCCACTGGCAGATTATAAGCACGTTTGATCAATGCCAAATTGGTAGATAACAAGCAGAATTGATCAATACCAATCAGGCTGAAAATAATATGTAAATCCAAAGGGATTTCGTGGTAAACCTTCTAGGATCCTTACAATATCAAATGCAATTACTATTTGGCGGTAATACGTTCTAGATTTACATCTAAACATGCAAGTGAAACTACTGATAAAATATTTTTGAAAGTACCAACAATAACATGATTGAAATGTACTAATTTCAACAATAATATCAATATACAACAACAAGATTAGTTTGAAAATTCAGATATATGAATTACTAATAACTCCAAATGGTACGACCTGACAAGAAGTTTGAAAAATGCTAACAAATTGTTGTTCTGAAGACTGCAAACTGAAACATGAGGTTGGATTAGACTGTACGAACACCCAACATTGCAAATTAACCTTGAAAATTGAATTGTATCTTGCAACAACTAGGCGGCCATGCCGTCCACAATCTACGTTTATTCAGCGGAGTGGTTGATGCAACACAAAATGAACGCACTAGGAGGCTAAGTTGTCTACAACTACACTTGTTAAGTGGAGTGCGTGATGCAACAGAATGAACACACGAGGCGTTAGAGTTGACCTTATCAATGCTTATTCAATGGAAGTGTGTAGTACAAGCCACTGGTAGAGTGTCTAAAGTTTGATTGGACCAAACTGGTCGATTGCTTGCAAGCTTGTTCATGCCAAAAGGGGCTGAAATATGAAATGCTATATGAATTGGTGGTAAACCATCCAATCTTATGAAATGCTAGACAAGAAACACACAAGTATAGCCTCCTAGATATGCAACACAAACTCCAAAAAGGTATCAACACTATCAAACTGAAACACAACTCCAACATGAACATAAAAAACTCACACCAAGCCCCAAAACAAACAAGTTAGAAAACATCAAACTCCATTGTAGCTCCACTGTGATTCCTGTAGTAAAATCACCAAGTCTAGCTAGGGGGGGTTTTCGTCCCTGAAACTAGAAATCTCAAGAGGGTTTTCGTCCTCAAGAAATTCGAGAAGAGCTTAGGTTCTCTCCATAAGCAGAAGCAAATTCATATCATGGCTAAACTCACAAATGAGCTTCAACTTCTTTTTTATAACATTTTGGAGTGAATATAATATTGCTTTTTAACTTACCTCCAAACTCCTTTTTGAAAATATAAAATATAAATAATAATACTTTTTCATGAGTAGATACCCCTTGTGTTTAGTGCCCAAGTATGCACAACTTAAAATTCTTTCCAAAGAATAGTTACACCTAGTTGCCTTTTTGAATTAAACCTTTTTAGACAACTTCAGTCATAACCATTTAAGTAATTAAATTCTTAATCCAAGTTGCAGAAAGCATTTGAATAAACCAAATATGAATTTCTAATCATACCATAATGCTCTTGAGGGCTAAGGATGATGACCCGAACCAACTTTGAGTCAATTTAAAAATAGTTTGCTTCTCCAAGAAGTGTGGAGATCTCCTAGAAGGGTGGAAATGCATTTTGAAAGAAACATGGGACTCATCAAGATCTCCTAAACTCACTGCCATTGTTAGAAATCCAACCTGAGTAATCATGTGTGAAAGATCCCCAACCAATTTTGACTCAAATTTTTTTGATTTTTGGATCTGTTGATTTGTTGTTTCAGTTCATTTATCTTTGACTAGCGGAGGTAAGTTTGGTATTTTTGCTTGTTTGCTTATTTTGTTGTAGTTTGAGTTTCATGGTTTGTTTTTTCATTGCCAAACATAGGGAAAGCATAGAAATGACAAAGAACTATTGCATAAATGAAAGACGACATTTGCAACTCAATAGAACCCTTTTATACTAATTATATCAAGTCTGATTACAAGATTCAAAGGGGTGATATACATTATATCAGACTATAACAGCAGTTTAAAACCCTTATAGGATGCAATATTGAACTGTCCAAATGATAAACACATACCCGGAAGCCAACACTTAAACTAAGGAACAATTAATTGCTGAACCCTAATTTTCAGCTAGGGTTTGACTGAAAATGACCCCATATTAGAACGACCAGCTGGTGAGTGCACTGAAATGAGGATATATGCTGATAAGAAGCCCCAATCTGTAATAATATCCTGATAACTCACTGCGGCAATCACTCCAAAATGCAATATTACCCTGTAATGAAGTCCAATGATGCCCCAAATAGAAACCTAGAGTAGATTTCCTTGTTTTGTGAACTGGGTTGTCGTCCAATTCACTATCCTCCAAGGGATTTCGTCCTCATAAGATCTGCTTGCTGCTGAAACCCTCTTCCAGAGCTCAAACCTGCAAATTGCTTTTGTGAAAATGAGAATAGTATGTTAAAAATGAGCCCAATACCTTGCTTTATAGCCTCCATGACCTTTTTTTCCATAAAAAACAGTAAAATATTCCTTCCAAGAGGCCACACCCACCTTGAGGGTCTTTTCTCATGAAAAGGGAAGTGCCACTTTTTAAAAACAACATTGTGCTACTAGGATGGGGGCACTTTTCACTATTCCTCTTCTAATTTTCTGTTACTATTCACTTTTCACTATTCTATTAAAGCAAACCTTAATATTTTCAATTCAACCCCTGGATTCATCAACTGACACCAACTAAAGGGCTCGTAAGACTCCTAACAAAGCTCCACTGCCCCTGGATAGGTCCCCTAACCACTCTGCTGACCTACGGGAACCTTGGTAATAGACCAACCACTGCTCATCAATGTGTCGTCTAGGAAGGGGACATTACAGTCCTCCCTTCCCAGAATTGCTTGCCCTCAAGCAATTGCAAAGCCGAATGTTGAAGTATTGCCTCACCCTCCCAGGTGGCATCCTCTACGGGTAAGTCTCTCCACCATACCAGGTACTCTCTGATAACTCTGCTCCTCAGTCTTCTCTCCCTCATGTCAAGAATCTTAGTAGGTATCAAAACTAATCGACCCTCCTCATCCAATGGGGGCAAAACAGGTGAAGAGATAACATGCTGTCCCAAAGCCTTCTTCAAACAGGATACATGAAATATATTATGTATCTTACTCTCGGGAGGTAGCTCAAGCTCATATGCGACCTCACCAATCCTCCTCAATACTCTGTATGGACCATAAAACTGAGGCTTGAGCTTCTCTGCCCCACTCCTCTTGAGTGTACTCTGTCTGTAGGGCTGTAGGTGCAAGAAAACCATAACTCCAACCTCAAAGGTCCTCTCGACTTGATGTCGATCTGCATACATCTTTTGCTGATTTTGTGCATGCTGAATATTATCCTTAAGTGCCTTAAGGATATCCTGACTGTCCTGTAACCAATTCCGAGCTCTAGGCACTCTGCTATCACCTAATGCCGAGTCCACGAAAGATAAGGTATCATAACCATACAACGCTCGGAAGGGAGTCATACCAATCGACATGTGATACTTGGTATTATAACAATACTCGCCCAAAGACAACCATCGCACCCAAGCCTTCTGCTGTCCTGAAATGTAGTTACGCAAGTAACCCTCAACCCACTTATTAACTATCTTCGTTTGTCCATCCGTCTGAGGGTGGTAGCTAGTGCTAGGTGTCAACTCTGTACCTGCTAATCGGAATAGCTCCTGCCAAAAGATGCTCATAAACTTGCTA
Source organism: Cunninghamia lanceolata (assembly GCA_027924645.1). NCBI lineage: Eukaryota > Viridiplantae > Streptophyta > Pinopsida > Cupressales > Cupressaceae > Cunninghamia > Cunninghamia lanceolata. Next base: position 15,753,683 of record BSBN01000553.1, on the reverse strand, counting down.
TCTCGATCACTGACAATGGTCCTAGGGAACAGGAAGAACAATTTGTTCAACTCAAAAACCATACTCTCCCAAAAAGAAAGTGGACCAATCTCTGTTACAATTCTGAAATCTACCAACCAGGAAATGCCTCTATTGTCATCAGCTGTACTCGTATTATCGACACTTAATCTCCAAGTGTCGAAAGAAAGGTTCTGAACACACCAACACACCCAAACCACTACAATCAATAAAGCATCATCTGACGATATGCACACTATCCCCATAAAGTATCTGCAGTGCCTGTATGATATGTAACAGAAATCTCTCACCAAGTCACCATGAAACACTCATCCATGCCGGTAGACCAATACGAAGATGTAAAATAGAATTCTCATATGCATATAAACTAATCCATAAGGCCACCAAATGCTGTTGTGATAACTCAGACCAGTGATAGGAATGATGTCAATGGTGTCATCATACACATGTATAAGAAGGAAATTCACCTCATATGCAATGTCCATCAAGTAAACATGTCTCCACACACTCCCATGCAACTCAATAGCTGTTGTAGACCATGCTAAATCCGAAAGTGAGATGGAGACCTGTTGATGGTTGTTTTTTGACAAGTCAACAATTAGAGTAAAATACTGAGTATCTGACTCCCTCTTGAGCAAAGCCTCTTGGATGCTGAACTAGGTGATCAAACGAGATGACTCCAAGGTTCCTTCTGATGTTTTCGGTAAGAGACAGCTCAACGATTAAGTATGATTTTGCTGTTAAACACAAAGGGACTTACGCAGACTCTTCTCCTTTCATTCAGCTTGTTCCTCCTTTCAGTGCGGATGATATGTATACAAGGTTTCTATGATAAAGAAAATGACAAAGGGTTAAGGGTTTAGGGAACTATCTAAGGTCAATGAGGCAATGATGATGTATTGAACAGACAAACCCCTGATTTAACCTAACTTCACTTCGCCAAGGGTGCCTACAACTACATGAAGCTGGTGCAATCTCCTAAGGTTACGCGAAAGGTTTTCAAACCATGAAGGTTCATATGAGCACCCATTAAACGGCGCAGCTCAAACAAACATCCACAATCGAACTTATGTAAATATGGCTCAGACTAGCTTTACACAACACTTCATCAGCGATGAATGTTAAAAGCATGAGCTAGGAGTTGATCAAATATCCAATAAAACATGCATTGCAACAATGAGCTTCTAATCTACTGCTAATCTACTTGAAACATCTCTCCATTCCATTGAAGTACAAGAAACCATGTTATTTTGCAAGACAACACTTAAACACCAAACAAGTAGCTCCAATGTCTTTTGTATTAATCTTGAAAATATTTACAACAATCTCCAGCCCTCTCAGAGAATTTTGAGAGTCTCTTTTATTCTACTCCTAGGATCTAATCTCTATCTCTAACAAATGATCTACTCTATTACAAATGAGGCAACAAAGCCTTTATATAGTGCCCAGATTACAATGAATGGCCAAGATCAATTCGATAGCCAAGGGCCTAGATCGTGCCACCTCACAGGTAGTTACAACAACTTGTTATTTTTAGTACAAAAGAGGGAGGCAATGAAGGCACATTTTCCAATGTGATAAGGTAAGGCGAAAGCATTTAAAATATTCCTCCACATAGGAATCCCTTTGGCTTCTTTCATTAAATGATACATTTAATGCATTAAATAATGCGGCTAATCAAAATTGAATGATGTATACTCGCCACATAGATGCCACTTCAGCATACTTTGAAAATTGTATCAACTTGTAATGATGTATTCAATGTGATTGTTTGAACTTGTATGTTTAGGAATACAACTTGTTGATCTTTGCCTTATTCGTTCTTCTTGTTGACTGGATGTATGATACTTGTTGCTTCGCTTGACTAACTTTGCAATGTTTCTTCTTCTTGTAGGATGTAGATATGAATGATCTTCTTTGGACGCATCCTCTTGAAGAGAGTAGAGAGTAGATGATGACGATGATGCTTCCTTCATGTAAGAGTAGGAGATTCTCTTGGACTTGAAATTGTAAAGTCTTGAAGTTTGAATAGATGAATACCCTTGATGAAATGATTCCTTGAAGATGATCTTGAAGCTCGAAGGAACTTGAAGTAGATTGGATGTCTTAGAAAGTCTTGATGAAGATGATGTCCTTCGGATGAATGTCTTCTAGACAATCTTAACTTGATGCCACTTGATGAAGAATTCCAACACAAGGATGATGAAGGATACCCTTGAAACAGCTACATGATGCCTTGCTCTTTTCTCATTCCTTGCTTGTCAAAGGTTCTTATCACTTGATCTTTAGATGATTCCTCCTTTTTGCTGCAACACAAGTAAAGAAACAGCATCAATCCCCTTTCGATAACACATAATACATAAGAATCATTACAAGCATTTCTAATCTAAGCACATGAGTTAAGGACTTTGATGTTTAACTTGAATGATATGAAAACTTTACTAAGATGGTGTGCTGGTTGAGATAAGTGAATTCCTCCTAGATTCCTCCTTGATAAGCCTCTAAAGTTTGCCTTCAACACTTGACTTTACTTCCCTTCATAAGGTAGCGCTTTAGACAAAGGTTTTAGTTTCTCCTAGAATTGATGCACTAGATAAGTCGCATTGGATAAGGATTTCGAAATCCTCTTGATTTTGATATTTGATAACATCTTCGAAGTCTTCTTCATATTCTTTGGATTCGTGTTTGACTTTCTTCTTGCATTTCGCATTGGATAGGTCTGTTGAAGTCTTCTTGAGGTGATTGAAGTACCTTGATCTCCCTTCATAACCCTCTAGGTGCGTTGGATCAAGGATTGAATTCCTCTAGCATTTCACTTTAAGACTTAATTCTTTGATAGTCGCATTAGATCACACCTTCAAAATCCTCATGTGTGGCGCTTTGGATCAAGTTTTTGATTTCTCTTATCATGTCGCATTGGATGAAGCTTTAAGATTCCTCTTCAACATTTCGCATTAGATCCAGAATCGAAATCCTCTAGATGTGACATATGTGGCGCATTGGATGGAGGATTGAAATACTCAAGATTTTGGCGCACTAGATCATCCATTTGAATTTCTCTTATGCATGGCGCAATGGATAGGGTCTTGAAGTCTTCAAAATCAAACTTTATTCTCTCCTTTGGTGTAGCGCACTAGATGGGTAGTTAAAGATCTTCAAAAAATGAAATTTTATTCTCTTCATGTATGGCGCACTAGATGCCACTTTTGATTTCTTCTTGTTGAACGCTTTGATAAGGAGTCTTAGAAGTGGCGCATCACTTCACTAGGTTGAAATCTTCGAAACTTTGATGTATTAGATGGTCTTTGTCTTGAAATAGATCATGCATGGTGTTGGCGCATTAGATAAGACTTGCAAATCCTTTAAACTCAAACCTTGAAGGCTTAACCTTGGATCTTACCTTCCTCCTTGTAGGGCGCATTAGATCAAGTTTTCAAATCCTCTAGATTGCGCTTTGGATAAGGTTCCTTCAAACTTCACCTTGAAACTACTTGGGCGCATTAGATCATCCTTTTGAAATCTCTAGAGTTTCTCCTCTGTGGTGTGGATTAGATAAGCATTGAAGATCTTCCAGACTTGGCCTTGGAGACTTGACATAGAATAGGCGCATTAGATCAAGGATTGGAATCCTCTGGCTTCTAGCGCATTAGATAGGCTTTTAGAATCCTCTGATCTCATGTTTTGTGAAGTGGTTCTAACACTTGTGTTGAATGTTTAAGTTTATCATTTAGCGCATTAGTTGAAAGGTGAAAATCCTCAAGTTTTGGCGCATCACTTAAGCTTTTGAAATCCTCTTCTCAAGTCAACAAAATCTCAAAACTTCCTCTTCCTTCTTGGTGGCGCATCAGTTGAGAGATTGAAATCCTCAAGTTTCTCTTCAAAATTTAGGATTTGGGATCCATCCTTCTTCCTAGCGCATTGGTTGAGCTTTTCAAATCCTCTGACACTTATCATTTTAATTCGCTCCAAGATTGATTCCAAGACTTGTCCTTTCATTTTCGCACTAGTTAAAGGTATTGAACTCTTCATTTCCTCCTTCAAAATGATACTTTTGGCTTGGGCGCACTAGATGAGTGACTGAGATCCTTAAGCATTTTCGCACTAGATCAAGGTGTAGATGGGCGCATTAGATCATTGATTGAAATCCTCATGCTCAAGTGCCTTTTCCTTCGTGATTTTGCGCCACTTAAGTGCCCTATCGCACTAGATCAGCTTTTTGAATCCTCTAGAATCGTCAGGCATTTTTCAGGATCGCGCGAGTAAAGGTATATTGAAAAATATATGAATTTCTTATACTTTAAATATTTTTCAATATACCTTTCAGGATGTTTGAGATAGGTCCCGAATCCACCGGATTTAAGATGCAAAATATAGAATTTGGAGGATTCACCAGATTTCAGACTTAGCCATTTTTTCAGGATTTTCAGGATTTCAGGCTCCAGACTTAGTCTTTTCAGGGTCTCAAACATACTTCAGGATTGATCTCATTATTCATGATTTGGATGCGATTTGATTCTTCATTACTGCAAGTTCATCCTCCAGATAAAGCAAAAATCTCCTAGAAGAGGAACTCATTATTGGATTGGCAGAGGAAATGAACCTAAGGCATCATCTAAGATCTCATGCAAAGCATCAGAGCTCAAAAAAAAAGGGGGTCCCCATTTGCAATGGGGCGATGTGTGATTTGGTCACAACAAGACCCAAATAGGACAGCCACTTACCAATGAAGATTACATGAAGATTATGCTACCATCATACCAATGAACAACTATCATATCATAGGGAATAGCTGACAACTCTAAAGATGTATCGTAGATGTCTTCATCACTAACCAAAGATAACTTATGAGTGGCTGATCCACTATAAATGTCATCAATAAAATCAACATCTCCATCAATGAAATGATCAACATCAACTGCAATTTCAGAACTAGAAGACCTTTGCTTATCATCTTCCATGGAGTGGTGAGTGTCACGAACTTGCTGAAGATAAAGCTTGGCTTGTTGTGCTATCAACTTAGCTTTCCTTGCCTTGTCAAGCCATCCTTCAATCATTTCTTAGGACTGTTTTATCTCAGTTTCTCCAAAGTGTCTTAAATCAGTCCTATAATGAGATGCATCATATAAAATACCATGACCCATGCATGCATCTGGTGTACCAATCAAAGTAGAATCAATATCACTCGTTTCCCAATGATTAGCAGCTGCAATATCATGAGAAAATGAGGATATACCACTGCTGTTTAAAATCAGAAAATTAAGACTGAATCTTTCCCTTTTAACCATGCTTCTCAAGTCATCCATGTTAGAGCAAACGAACATACTCTTAGCTGTCCCATCTTTTATCTCATTCTTTAGTGCCTTCAGCACAATATGTTTACCCATGTGAGTAAACTCTAACACCATCTTGTTGAAGTCTGGGACAAACCTTCCAAGAGATTTCAACCATTGAATACTGAACACCACTTCATTCTTCTTAATGTTAAAACGTCATCTATAAACTCAAAATTAGAGAAATTTTGCTTCTCATCATGTACAGAGTGGTGTATGTTACAAGTTTCATTGGACTGGTTTATGGCTGTTGTTCTAAAGTAAACAAATTCAGTCCTCTTGGAAGAAGCAACATCAAAATAGCCATGCTTAACCAATGCATCATGTAAGCTATCATTTGGAAACTCATTGTCACCAATTACTCCATGAATAGGGGTTGCAAGTTCATGTAAGTGAGAATATAATGCTACTGTCCCCAACCCGAGATTTAGGACTGATTGTACCTTTTTTTTCATTACCCTGGAAAACTTCAATGCAAGAGCACACTTGCATACACTTGGCAGCCCAATCTTGTAGCATATCAAATCTTGAATCTATGCCATCCTTATACTCAATCAAAGTATCAACATCATAAGAGTGAGGCATCAACATACAAATTGATTCATGTTCTTTTGCCACTGCTGTTATAAATTCAGATTGTTGGCAAGTAGAAGTTCCCACTGTAGACCCCATCACCTCATGCTTATCTATCTTTTCATGAATGTCTACCATGCTACATTTCTTGTTACCACCATCTAGCTTGGATTTATGCTCACGTGATGTCAAAAGATTGCTGTCCCATTTTCTAATCCCTACCATCACCTCTATAATTGATATGTTTACCCTTACTAGCAAACTCCAAAGTATAGTATGCAGGACAAACCAAACATTATCAAAATACAAGATCTTCTTAGTAAGCAACCTCTTAATCTCCCTAATCAACTCTCTAAGACAAAATGCTTCATATGATCTTAACAATTGTCCTTCCATTGTAGATGATGCATGTCTAACCAAATTGAAATCAATAATGTTCCATTCCACACAAATGGATATAACACATGTGGCTGATCCATCAAGTGTGTGACCAATATCATCATTGTTTTGAGCCTTCAAATAGCTCTCTAAAAGAGGAAAGTAATAGACCTCATGATACAAAGTAGATGCCCAAACTGAATTTCCTAAATCATTCCTCCTTTCTTCTTCACACAACTCAACATGCTCTTCTTGTGGGCTTACCTCAAGAAGTTCTTCCCTTGTATACTCAACATCCACACATTTTTCTTTTGGAAGAAATAAGGATCTAATGTGTGATTCTCTTTGTCTTCTTGCATTATCTATCAAATTGCATCTTTCCTTGACTTCTTGTAAGTGTTGTCTTGCTTGGGCAGCAAGCATCTTGGCCTTCTTAGCTCTTAGAGACCACCCATCACACAACCTTTGTGTCCTTTTAACATCTTCCACAGTATGGTGAACAAAATCAGGACCTTTGTGGCTTGAATACACAAGATATATCTCATGTGTAACACTCTCAACTTGAGTACCAACATAGGAAGACTCACCAACACTATTACCTTCATGTGAAATGGATGCTACCTCATGATTAGAACTGCTGTTCCAAAAATCAGAATAGGTGTCATACCTTGGTGTCATGTTTACAACATTTCTAATGGGTTGATCCATGACTGTAATCTCTTCCACTATGTGATTAACATGAAGACTCAACAGTGTACTATGTGTCTCCTCTTGATCCAAATTGGCATGTCTATCGAAATCATCATATAAATTTTTGCATACCTCATTGGAACTTGAAGACACCAAATCATTCTCATGCAGAGTTGTATCAACCATATGTGAAGATTTTCTATCCATTCCATGTGTAAACAAATCATAAGCTATAGCATGATATCTCTTCCTTGCTTAGTTTTGTGACAAAGTTTCAGTTCATTTATCTTTGACTAGCGGAGGTAAGTTTGGTATTTTTGCTTGTTTGCTGATTTTCTTGTAGTTTAAGTTTCATGGTTTGTTTTTCATTGCCAAATCATAGGGAAAGCATAGAAATGAAAGAGAACTATTGTATAAATGAAAGACGACATTTGCAACTCAATAGAACCCTTTTATACTAATCATATCAAGTCTGATTACAAGATTCAAAGCGCTGATATACATTATATCAGACTATAACAGCAGTTTAAAACCCTTATAGAATGCAATATTGAACTGTCCAAATGATAAACACATACTCGGAAGCCAACGCTTAAACTAAGGAACAATTAATTGTTGAAACCCTAATTTCCAGCTAGGGTTTGACTGAAAATGACTCCCAATTAGAACGACCAACTGGTGAGTGCACTGAAATGAGGATATATGCTGATAAGAAGCCCCAATCTGCAATTATACCCTGATAATTCACTGCTGCAATCACTCCAATTACAATATCAACTTGTAATGAAGTCCAATGAAGCCCAAACGGAAACCTAGAGTAGATTTCCCTGTTTTTTGAACTGGGTTGTCGTCCAATTCATTATCCTCCAAGGGATTTCGTCCTTAGAAGATCTGGTTGCTGCTGAAACCCTCTTCCAGAGCTCAAACATGCAATTAGCTTTTGTGAAAATGAGAATAGTATGCTAAAAAATGAGCCCAATACTTTGCTTTATAGCCTCCATGACCTTTTTTCCATAAAAAACAATAAAATATTCCCTCCAAGAGGCCACGCCCACCTTGAGGGTCTTTTCTCATGAAAAGGGAAGTGCCACTTTTGAAAAACAACATTGAGCTACTAGGATGGGGGCACTTTTCACTATTCTTCTTCTAATTTTCTGTTACTATTCACTTTTCACTATTCCATTAAAACAAACTTTAATATTTTCTATTCAGACCCTGGATTCATCAACCGACACCAAACTGAAGGGCTCTTAAGACTCCCAACAAAGCTCCACTGCCCCTGGATTGGTCCCCTAACCACTCTGCTGACCTACGGGAACCCTGGTAATAGGCCAATCACTACTCATCTATGTGTCGTCTAGGAAGGGGACATTACAATGTGTTCTCCAAGAAGTGTGGAGTGCTCTCAGACAGAATTACACTCGAAAAGTGTCATTGGGCTCATGATGGCTTTCTGAACACACCGCCATGAGTCGTGTGCTCTCCAAGAACAATCCTAGAGATCTTTTCCTCTGCCTTCAATGCAAACTGATATGCTTCTTCCACACTGGGAATCCTGACCAGGCTAATCTCATCTTGAATCGAATAATGCAACCCTTTTACATACGTGGAGATCTTCTCTGCATCATCCTCAATATGACCAGCTCTAATGGTCAATCCTTAAAATTCCTCACTGTAATTTTACACATTTTTCTCCCTCTGCTTTAGATTTTGCAATTTCTTGAACATGGTGATTTGATGATCTGCTGGTAAAAACTTTGACTTCATCTTAGTTATCATCCTCTCTCAGGTTTTAATCTTTTCTTTTCCTTTCCGCTGTATCTCAACTTGCACATGATCCCACCATAGAGATGCATGTCCTTTCAGTTTGGTAGCTGCTAGCTTCACTCTCTTCGGGTCTTCGACTCTGTCTCAAAATACCTTTCTATCTTTGAGATTGAGTCCATCAACTCCTCTAGATACAGACTTCCTCTATAACTAGGTAATTCTACACGGGGTTTACTGGCAATCTTTGTCATTGCACTTAGAAATCTTGTTTCATGTTCATCTCTTCCATCTTCTGCTTCTTCATTGACTTCTTCCTCATTATCACTCACATCCTCCACAAGTACTCCTCTGCGTTGTGTTCTTTCCATTGCATCTAGCCTCATTGTGATGCCTATCAACATTTCAGACCAATGCTACATCTCCAGCTCTTGGAGCAAGCCCTCTTCGACCTTTGCCACGGTATGCCATATCTGCAGACCCTCTGCAGTTGCAGGTTCCTCTTCACTCTGTCTACAACAATCTCCTCAAGATCCTCCTCACAACAAACTCCCAGTCACAAAGAACTCCAAACCTTTCTCTGATACCACTCGATGTAGGTCAAGGTCCAGGGGCTTTGGCAAGCTACTGAACCAGGGAACAAAATGAACAACACACAACAATGAAACAAAAAACCTTTATTCATAAGCAACAAAAAACATTATATCAGGAGTACAATGGTCTTCCTATATGCATGCAACATGCATCGGCCTCAATCTTACATTTAGTTGCTATAACTCACAGAGTATCACAGATTACAGATCTTTCTGAAGAAGCTACAACAAAAAACAAAAGTTACAGATTTACAACTCGACTGTCCTTGTTCGTTCTCGACCGTTCACAACTCGATTGTCCTCGATCTTTCTCGACCGTTCACAACTCTGCCCCCTGAAAACATGAAATTTCCCCTTTTAAAGGTAGTAGAGGCGGTTATGTGCATTCCTATGAACACCGCCATCGTCACTTGAAGAGGACAAATGTCATCCCCTCACAGATATCTTGGTAAAACAACATCATATTATTGGTTCTTTAGATTGACATTGACGTGCAAACTGAGGATTGGTCGAAATGGCGGTTGTCCAACTGTATTTCTTGCTTCTGGAAGTTTCTGGATGATTCTGCAAGCTAACCGGATGTAATCGAGCAACATGACACATTACAGGACATCCGGATGGAAAATGTCCGGTTAGAAATAAAGCAATGCAACAGGATGTGGAAATGTTTGGTTGGAATATGTCCGCTTAGAATGTCTGGTTAGAAAATGTCCACTTGGAATGTCCGGTTAGGAACAAGACAATGTAATCGGATATCCGGATGAAAATATCTGGTTGGACAATAAGCAAAGTAACTAGATGTGTAACATGATATCTGGATGGATGATAAAGCATCGTAACCGGATCCGGATATGAATAGCAATAGGATCCGGGTATACCATCTCAATAAGATGTCCGGTTAGAACATGTCCAGTTGGAATATAAAGAAGTGCAATTGGATCCGGACATGAAATACGACAGGATCCGGATGCGATAAGGCAACATGATCTAGATAAGATGTCCGGATGAAATACAAAGAAGGGCAACCGGAACCGGACATGAAAAACAACCTAATAAGATGTCCGGTTGAAATACAAAGAAGGGCAATCGGAACCAGACATGAAATACAACCTGATAAGATGTTTGGTTGAAATACAAAGAAGGGCAATCGGATCTGGACATAAAATACAACCGGAAGTTTGGACGTCTGGAGGTTTGGATGTCCGGTTGGAGCGACGAGCGTAATTTAGCCAAAATTCATCAGATCTTCACCAAATTTGAATTGTAGGTACCCATTTGGCTCCTTAACAAGATGCATTCCCGACTTGCACATGATTCCAACTAGATCTATTAGATTTTTGAACATATGCTCTTGCAAGCAAAAACAAAGGAAAACACACAGAAAAGCAAACAAAATATTTTTTGGGTGATGAGGATTGCGAGTGAACCCAGATGGATTTCTAATTACACACAAAAAAGAAATTAATGCATTTAGAGAACACAAAAGTCTAATTTGGCTATCAATTTGGCATAATTCAAACATTATATGTCATATGATCCTCAAAACTCTCAAAATTTGAAATTTCATAGTTCCAAAGTCGAACAATACACTGTAATACAACAAAATTATAAACAAAAAATGTATAACAAGACTATAACTGTTTACATATGATGCTATGTCAAAAAACAACCAAATATAATCTACATCTTCCTCTTTCCCCTCCTAGTGTAACTTAATTTTTAAGGCCTCGAACTAGAAGGTAAGTCAGTATCAAAATGATGATAGATTGTTTCCAATCCCTTATCAAATTGTGTTCTTGCAATGAAAATGCTGAATATATCCTTGGCTGTGCGAAATGGTTGAATGAAGACCAAAAATGATCGTGGCTATTTTTTTTTAACATGTCACCTGGAGAGTCCGCAGGAGAGACTTGTAAGTTTGAGCCTAAGACTCGATGAGTTTTTGAGGAAACTCTATCGAGTACTCGGCGAGACTCAACCATGACTTGGCTCATGAGTCACACCGACTTAGTGCGGCAAGCAAATGGACTCGCGAGTCTTGGCGAGTAAGTCAAGTACTTGCCAAGTCTTCAAACTATGGCGAAGAGTACTCAACTTTCTCTAAATAGTACATAACAATTAGAATCTAGAGAGAGTACTGATGTTGAAGTCTTTTGTGTATAAGATTCCATACCTCAAAATTTTTTGGATTGGATATTATTGATCTTTCTTGCAAGAATAGATCATGGGTTGTATATAAAATTCAAACCTTAAAGGGAAGAAGAATTGGTGTTATCTAAAGACTAAATGTAACTTATCAAACCTCCGTAGACTTCCTCGTGGCTAAATTTTTTGCTGAATATTTGTTTATATTGGTTATCATATGAAACTCAACCTTTATATTGGCCATTTAGCAATTGCATGCACTTAATGGCTTTTTCCACTATATGAGTTTAAAATTTGATCTATAAGAGGTTCAATTGATATTTGTAACTCTAGCATGCAAGAAGTGTATTGATTTAATGGATAACAAAACAATATTGACAAGAACTTTTAGTCCTATGGAGGGATGAGTACATGATCCAGGTGATAAGAGTGATGTAGATGTACATGATGCAATAAATCCAGCTCTATTGCCTATTCTGTACTCTTCCAAATGATGGTACAAAATTTGAGGAACTAGATATACATTCAACACTATTCATCCATATGATAGAATTTGCATCTAGGCCACCATTTAAATTACCATATAGATATCATCAAAAATATTTGAAGTTTAGTTCTTTTGGAAGCCAATTCTATACAAAACTTTTATCCAAGGTGGTTTGTACCTAAAGTGATCCGGTTTGTGAATGGAATTGGAGGACAATCGTGTAGTGGGTCAAGATTGTAGAGCTATTGTCATGTTCCCTTTTTTGGAGTGATCACAAATTCAAATCTTTAATTTGAATTAGCACCATAGAGTCTTTGTTTAGTCGGCCAAAATAGAGGAAAAATAATAGAATATCAAATATCTCCTTGGTCGGCCTCTTTGAGGAGAATAAATGAAGATAAATTCAAAGTTTTGAGCGCCAAGATACATGAAGTGAGGTCGGCCGAAGTTTGAGATAAGGTGGGTCGGCCAAGTTAAGATGGTAGTCAGCCTAGAGTAATATATTTCATTTTCGGCGCCAATATTCCTTATGCTAGTAGGCCCTTTTGTGGAAAAAATTATTATAATTCAAATTTGAGTGAGTGCCAATGATAACTTAATGAAGTCGGCCTTGTGAGAAAAATGAACAATAAATTAAGGAGAATTTCACCTAGGTCGGCCAGCTTATGGAGGAAAGAAGAATTCAGCTATTTAAGGAGGTGTTGTTAATCATTTGGAGGATTATGGATTATGTTTATTTCTGATTTTTCCCTTTGTGGATCTGCAACTTTGTTGCATCTATTCCAAGGATGAAAACCCTTGCAAATATTAGGTGAGTTGGGCAAAAACCTAGCTCATCTTGAGGATGCTTCATAACGGAAGTCTATTGCACTTCATCGGAGGATTTCAAAGGACTTTGGAGCATTCATGATATATTTTTCATAGCAGATATATGTTGAAGATATTTTGCAGATTGGAGCACCATCTTGTGAAGGTTTCATGCACATTTGATGTTAGATTTGTGACGCCATTTTGTGGAAGACATTTGTGAAGACATTGAACATTCATTGCATTCCTTGGAGTGCCGAATTGAGGGAGAACATATTCAGATTTCAAATCAGATCTTGAGCGCCATTATTATGAAGGTTTTTCATGCACAATTGTTGATGGAGTTGAGCGCCATTGTTGAAGACGTCATTGCATAGGTGGAGCGATCTTTTCATATCTATAAATCAGTCTTGGAGGGCCAATCTTGTGAAGACTGATTGCAGATTTCATATCATATTTGGCTGCATCACATCTGTGATTCCATTTCAGACTAGGCGAAGTCATTCATACCCTAGGCGCCGCCAATTTCGAGTGCCAATTCATTGTGCAAAGGTGCGCTAGCTTGGAGGAGAGTCTCTCACACTTGGATCAGCTTTGGGTAACTTGGATCTGCACTTTGTCAGTCATGAAAAGTGACTGATCAGTATAGGAGGCAAGCTTTGAGGTGGCGGACATCATTGAGGAATCCTTGAAGACTTCATTGAAGACATTAACTTGTGGATTGTTTGACATCCTTGGATTGCATTTTCATCCATCTTCATCATTGTTGAGTGCAGGCCTGTTTGGAGGAGTCCTCCTTCACTTTGTTTAGCTTTTGTCATCCAAAGTGGTACGTTGAAGAATGCATCTCAGATCTGATTTTGTAACAGCAATAGTATTGGAGCTTAGTGACCATGTTGAGCCTATAAACTTGATGTAATGTTCATTTTATCTAATCAGATTGGAGCAGCAGACTTGTATTCAGATTTTAGTTTGTTTGCATGTGTATTTCATAGTGTAATTCATGCATGATAAGTTTGCAGATTTGTACTTTCATTTGCCATGATTTCCTATGTTCTAGATATGTCCTATGTGGTGAAATTCAATTGATAAGGTGCAGGAAATAAAAATCAGTCCTAGGGTTTCAAGTTGGAAATTTGAAAATTCAGAAAAATTGGCAAAACCCTAGTTCGGGACATTACAGTGGTATCAAAGCATGGATCTTGCCAGCTTGTTGGGTTAGAGCTTAGATCTTGCGAACCTAATTGGTTAGAGCTTAGATCTTGCCAACCTATTGGGTTCGAGCTTGATTCTTGACAGCCTTTTGGGTAATTGGTATATTAGTTCAGCAGTGGGTTATAAATCAGCTTGGTTGCATATCTATTTGGCCCTTAACAATATGTTGACAAGTTTCATGCATGTATGGTGCCTATTAGATGTGGATGAGGTGGTGCTATGTGTCAAACCCATATGGTGTGAGTTGTAGTGTAGTAGAGAGCGGTACGCCAGGTGTCGAACTTGTATGGTGTGAGTTGTAGTGTAGTAGAGAGCGGTACGCCAGGTGTCGAACTTGTATGGTGCCAGTTGTTTGGCACAATCATTTGGAACTGATTGTCATTGGATGATTGCATGTGTAGGGCTGCATACAATATGGAGAAGTATGAAGCATGTGTGATGCACGATGCTTTAGAGGTTGGCAAAGTTGTTGAAGCTTGTGCATCAAACTCCTAAAATGGTCCGTGGCGATGAAAATGATTGACACAACTGTGAAAAAAATTGTGTGGCTGACTTGTGTTGGTTTGCAGAATTGTTGAAGCCGATGCTTGTGTAGATGTGCATGAAATTGTACTACCAAATGTAGATCTATGTGCAAAAGTATTCTTTTGTGCAAGTGTACAAGGAATATGATGACATGAGACTGTGATGAGGCATGAGACTGTGATGCGCAAGATTGTGCTTGGATCATTTACTCTTTCTTCAAGAGCAGTGGTCTACATTGCGTTTTGGTGCATGATGAGGGAGAATGTTGACGATGACTTGATGAATCGATGTTTGTGATTAATTGTTGCATGACTATGCTCAGATCATAAAGAGGGCTTTTAGCCATAAGCTATCCTTGTTGATACCAGCTATGGAATTCAGATCACTTACCACTTCAAAGGTACATATTTAATTGTTGTCTTGAGAAGAAATTAAATATCAACTGATCTAATGCGTTTCACATGCTTAAGATATAGGAAAGTAACTTCAGAGTTTTATTTATTGAGTTGATATCTGTGGCAACTGTGTTCAGATCACAGGATGCAGCTATTTTAAGAAGGGTTCAGTTTATAGATAATGAGTTCACATTCTACTTGGCTGCTAAATATGACAACATCAATTACTAGATGAACTACCATATGGATAAATAGAACTGAAGCCAATAAAAGGTGACACAATGGAGACCGGGATTGGATGAAGGTTCTCTTCAGCTAAATATCTCATGTTTATCTAAATACATTAATCCAATAATGGCAAAGAAGTAAGTTCTTACATTTTTTGGTTTTCACCCATCAATAACAGATGATGCGACATCTTCAAGTATGACACAGAATTAATTCTCCCATAGTCATACCATTATTGAGGCTATGCTGGTCCGCTTCACTTTATTCTTATATATTGTTAATGTGCAGAACCAGGCTGAAATGCAGTCCCAATAGGCATACAAGGAAGCACAATTGAGAACTGTACATTGACAGTTGGATAACTCATACTATTTACATTTCTAAATACTGCCTGTGGCTATCATTACACTTAATACAAGAAACTTTCTTCAGCAAGGACTTTTCCTAATTGATTCCAACACTGCCATAAATTCAGCTAAAATAGTCAACTCTAATATGCTTCTTCTTTCAAGACTAAACATGGCATGTTCAACTTCAAAAGCATATTGTCAAAGTCAAATCCTCAATAAGGGGCTGCATCAGGCAAAATAACACAACAGTTAGTAGAGGAAGACCATAATTCTACTTACAAGGAACAGGGGTTTATCATACAAGTCTACTATGAACTTGTTTTTTAACATGGAGTCCCGAGAATAGAAGATACAGGTAAACATTCACAATAACTTACAAATTTGTTGTGGTGGATCATGTGGAGTGGTTCATATGCTTTACTCCAGCTTAACATTACCTCTGTCAGCAAGTATTACAAGGTTCACATCACAATAAGGTCTGACTAAAATTAGAATGTGATGGTTTGGGAGCAGGGTTGCATGTTCTCCTTGGAAGATCAGGGTTCCTGGTTACATGGTGCTTTAGAATGGTGAAAGAATGCAACCATTACGAATTTAAGTCTTAAGTGGTTCGAACTTTATTATTTAAGACCTTCAATGAGATATAGAGATTTATCACACAAGGATAAGTTCTTAACCGTACAGAGAAGATCTTTCTCAAGTCACCACAGTTTTCAAGATTGATATGAATAATGCTAATCACATATTTATATACTGTAATGTCCCCTTCTCGTTCGTAAGCAGTTTGGTGACCATTAGCCTATTTTCCAATGTTTTCCCGTAGGCTAATTGCATGGTGGAAGGGAAAATTTATTTAAATAATTATTTAAGTTGTCAAAAAGTAACTTTACTTTATATTTTTCAGTTGATGACAAGTAACTTTACTTTAAAAGTGACTTTTAAGTGTGTAGAAAGAGGGGCGCTAGGCTGGGGGACATAAAGTAACTTCAATGAGCATTTTAAAAGGTCTATTTTATTTATTTTGAGGAGAATGTGGTAAAAGTGGAAATTATTATTATATTCTCACTTGTGCTCATTTGTTAGAAGTGCCTATATAAGGAGTTGTGCTCATTTGTGTTTTCTATAGACTATGAATTTGCTTTTGCTTTGGCTATGAGTGAGAACTTGAGTTCTCTATTTCTTGAGACGAAAACCCTATAGAAATACCAGTTTCAAGGACGAAAACCCTCCTAGCTGGATTTGGTGACTTCACTCTGAAGTTGCAACTGTGCTACAAGTAGTTGATGATTTATGCTGTTGATGAACATGGATATATATGATTATTTTGAGTGATTTTTTGGAAGTGCAGATGTTGTTTGATATTGTTAGAGTTTTCTCTAAGTTCTTGGCGAGTTTTCTACAGATTCAAGGAGGTGTACTTTCCATGGAAGGTCGTACTTTCCTGCAGGGCCATACCACTATTGTTGGATGAAGCGCTGCCCTATGAAGTATCTTTTTGGTGCTGATTGGGACGTATTCCCTTATATTTTGCTAGGCACCAAGTTCGAAAGTGTTTCTTTGACCATTGGAGGGTTTTAAGGGGCTGTACCTGCTGTTGCGTGCCGTACCAGTAGCAGCTGGGCGTGAGAGTTGGAGGCTTGAAGCGCCTCATTCTTAGAGCTGTTTTATGTTTGATTGGTGGCGCCTAATCCTTGGAAGGTCATTTCCTTGACTTTGATGATGTTTCCTTGATGTTTTGGTGTGGTTTGATGCTTTTATATGCTGTTTGGGATTAAATTCAGTGCCGATATTATATTTCAGACTTCCTTGAATAGTAGTAAATTGAGTTTTTGATGTGGTTATCAGTTCTATTATGTTTGGGGCCGAAGTATAGTGAATTTTCTTCAGTTTGAGCTGTTGTGGTGACTTGGAGCAGCTCAGTAGGGTTATATCAGCATGATTCTAGTGTCAGATCTGATTTGGCATGGATAACAGCAGAACAATAAGTTTTCAGACCCGCAACAACTTCTGGTAACACCTACAACAGTTTGCTTCAGTGGGTATTGGTTGTTTATCATTATAAGCATGCTTCTTACATAAGTTTATGAGTTTCTTGGGCTAAAATTGTATTGCAGCAGTCTGATTTCATGATTTCAGAATACAAATACATGCTGGGCACTCTTACATCTTGCAAAAAACTGATTATTAATATATTCCATTCAATATTGTTGCAACCCCAGATGGTAGTACCTCTAGAGGATTGTGTTTCTTGCATATGCATATTGTAAAACTGGATGGTTTACTGCCAGTTGTTATAGCATACAAATCTGCTTATTTGGCATTAAACAAGCATGATGACATCGAGCATTTTTGGTCTGTATCGACTTGGATATTTTGCTAGTGGCATTGCATGTTAGCACACGTCCGCTGAAGAAGCATCGATAAGGTCAGCTTAGCCTCCTCGTGTGCCTCATTCTGTAAATGTATTCACACACTCCACTGAACAAGTGTAGGTGTGGTCGGCTTAGTTGCCTAGTGCGTTCATTTCTTGTGTTGCATGAAAGAAAAAAGAGAGATAACAATGTGTAATGCAACCTAACATGTCCAAAAGCCACAACAATTCATGGAAGGGAAAAGTTGGCCATTCACACACATCGTACTAAAGATTGAGCTTTTGCCATATGGAAGTACAGGTGAGATGTAATAGCACTAAATGTTGAGTTGTAGATTAGGGGCCTTGTGAATGTTGCTCATATCCAGAATACTGGATTGAAATTCTAGGGCTAAAACCCTCAAATTAAGAGGGTTGAAGAAGATTTATGTGTTGTCCCAACTTACAAACACTTTGATGCTTGTGGATTGGAGCCTCGTACTTGCCCTACCCATGAAATTGAAAATTTCAAACAAAACATCTCTTAGATGTCTAGGCTTACCCATATTAATTTTCAAAGCAGGCAAGGTATATTTATTGCTAAGAATTTGATTACTTATACAACCTTCTTTTTAGAAAATCAAGTTACCAACATGGGCATTACAGGCAAATACAAACCATAAGAACCTATAATGGATATTTTTCAAAAGCAATAGAAGGCTTGAATGCTAAATTTAGAACCCAATAATTACAAAGGAACTAGTTTGCTCTTGCTCGCCCAATGCTATCTCAAACCTTCCTTTTCTAATGAGGGAAAATACAAGAAATAGCCATCAACTCTAAGCGTCATCACTAAGGCTCCCAAGGGATTGATTTGCCATTTGGCCTCAGTTTGTTTGAGAGACTAGAGTCCCTTAATGAGCTCTACTTCTTTGTGGCCCATCACAAACCCCCTTTTTTGATGAGGGAAAATGCAAGAAATAGCCATCAACTCTAGGCATCATCGCTAAGGCTCCCAAGGGATTGGTTTGCCATCTCGCCTTGGTTTGTTTGAGAGACTAGAGTCCCTTAATGAGCTCTACCTCTTTGTGGCCCATCACAAACCCCCTTTTGTAATGAGGGAAAATGCAAGAAATAGCCATCAACTCTAGGTGTCATCGTTAAGGCTCCGAAGGGATTGATTTGTCATCTCATCTCGGTTTGTTAAAGAGACTAGAGTCCCTTAATGAGCTCTACCTCTATGTGGCAAATTCACTCTTCTTGAACTCGAGCTAAAATTAACAGTCTTAAAAGTCTCTTTTTCTTCTTTTATTTGTTAAAATCATTTTTAGGAGAATATGAATGAGTTATATGAAACCTAGGATATAAAAATGATTTAATGATACAAGATTCATAAATCATAGAAGTTTCAAGGCCATGATGATCTCCTAGGTTTAAGCACTAGAATATTGTTGAAAGGATATACATGTCATAAACAAATATCAAACCATATAATAAAAGTTTTTGATGTTTTATAACACTTCAAGTGCTGTGTAAAAGAAAGTACGTAGAGAATGAACTAGGAGTGTGTGAATTCTCTCTTTCTCAATATGACCTATAATGCCCCAAGCTTTTGCCCAAGACATTAGTGAAACGAACACTGGACGAACAAATTTTTCGTGTTTGCAAGTGTGACATTTACATGTTGCCTTGCACTCACACATGCACGAATTGTCATGACAAGCACAATGACACACAAGACAATCTCATCAATGCACCATGCATGGTGGCACAAAGTGGAAGACTTCACTAATTGTGTGATGAAGTCACCGCGATGACCATACGAGAGGATGGAGCTTCCTCCACGATGATGATTAGACACAAGTCCATGACCTTGTTCTCTCGTGAACACATGGAGTAGGATGAGGGTGACAACTACCTCATATCCATTCCACGACGACACAAAATAACATCCAAACACAAGGGAAAACCTACACAAGAAGTGGATCAACTAGGAGGTACAAGGCTTCAACCAATTGGAATGACAACCAACCGACTTTGTGCAAAGGCACACTTCCTAACGTAAAATAGGGGATAACTCACTAGGAACAACGTATCTTGGCAAGTTGAGATGATAGGAAGGCTAAGAAGAACAAGGGGAACAACTTTCATTTAAAAAGTTTCTCCGAAAAAGATCAGGAAATGCTTGTCCAAAGAACCAAGGACAATGGCATGTGGGAGGATGCTAGTGCACCAAATGGACTTTAGCACGCTAGAGGGACCTTAGTGCTCAGGGAGGACTCTAGCGCATTGCGTTGTAGTCTTCGAATTGCGCAACAGTCTTGCAAAAGTGTTTGAATGGAAAAATTTCTAGAACAAACTTCTCAGGAGCAATTTCTAGACTTTCGTAAGGGTTTTCGTGCAACCAAAATGGTTCTACAACGAGGTATTCACTTGGATTAAGTTAGACAAGTCTCGGGGTCTTGCCACCAGGATTCCACTTGCACAAGAAGCAACAACATGCTTGAATAGGGGTAGATCAAGTGGAATGATCACAAGGCTTCTCAGAATGGAACAATACACCAACATGACATTCCTACAGGTGTGGACACACATGCGGCAGGGACGACAAGTAGACTAGGGGTACAAACTCCCTAAGAATACTGTCGACAACCAAACTTCAAAGTGATTCAATTAACAACAATTGACCAAGCATAAGGTTTGTCCACACTAGATTGTATGATAAAGAAACCAAGGCATGAAACCAGGAAACTAATCCATTAACATCCACATAACAAAATATGGGAAATACAATACAAGATGCTATGTGTGTTTGTCACCAACGTCGACACATGCCAAAAGCAAAGGTAGATACCTCGCCACTTATGTGTGCGGATCACATTCTAAATAAAAGCATCCATGAACATAAATACAACATTTCATAATTTGAAACAAACATGCTAATATATCATGATTTCAACCTAACAAGTCATGCCAACATCCTCATAAAATGAGGTGTGAAAATATCCACAGTGATACCAAATAATTATTACAATTAGAGGGTTTCATCACAAACATGGATGGAACATAACTCGCATAAGAGAATACAATGAAGTACAACTATGCTCTTATTACATTGGTCTCAATGACCCAATTTACAATGTTTACAAATTGCAACAAGAAGAGAAATACAAGAAGCATAATACCAAGAAAGTCCAACATGCTTGCCAGTGAGCATCCTCCAATTCTGTCTAGCCCCAATGGTGGTTTAGCGTCACCCAACCATGTGAAACCTTCAGGCCCACCCTGCTGCCCTAGGAGATGGTGGAATTGGGTACCAATCACATTCAAACAAAGGAGGAGTACATGGCAACACACACCAATCGAATGCATATAACAACATATGTAGAAATTCACGTCAATCAAATGCATACACCATATGTAGCAACTCATGCCAATCAATACATATGAGAGTATGTGTTGCACACACACCAATCAAATACATACAAGAGTATATGTAGCTCACTCATGCCAACATGAGCATAAAAAGAATGCCAAACAACATTCTTGCATAAGGGTTCTTAACACCATCAATGCACACAAATCAATACATAAATAGAATCCAAACACATTTTCATGAGGATTCTTGATGCATCAATGCACACAAATCAATGCATAATTAAATACCAACAAACATACATTTATGAGGGTAGAACAAGGACATTAACATACATGTAGGTGGTCAATACAGTAGCACGACAACTATGTAGAAAGTGGAGTAGAAAACCTACCTCGCATGAGGATACTCAACGACATTCCTCGATCTCAATGAATTGTGAAATGCCCTTTCCATCAAAGTCATGAATCCTCTGAAGACATCCGGCCCTTGGTGGAGAATTGTCTTATTTAATCACATGTTTTATTATCCCAATGTGTTTTTGTTGTTACTTGATTAAGCTCTCCATAAGCTCTATTCATGAATCTCTTTGGATCTTGACTAGCAGTGAGAGGCAACTCCTTCCCTGCTCTATACCTCAATCCTAAGTGCCCAATGGCCCAAAATTACAATTTTGGCTTCGCACAAAAATCTATCCAAAAAGTCAAGGCACATTTCCCGATGACACAATCATATTTACACAAGGAGTCAACTCACTCCACAAAATAGTTGATTCAAAAGAGATTCTAAATTTCAATTTTTCATTTTCAAAAATTGAGAAAAACCATAAGAAATCCCAAATTCACCATTGATGGAATTGGGTTGAAGCCTCAAAATCTTATTTCACAAATTACAAGACATTTAAAAATTTCAAATGTGCCCTTTTGTTTCTAAAATGCACAACATTTTTTTTGAGTCAATTTTGCAAAACAAGGTTTTTGGAATTTTTTTGCCATAACCATGACTATAAATTGCATCTTTTCAAATTTAAAATGTATGTTTATTAATAAAAAAATGATTAGTTGGAAAGTTTGTGCTCATAGATTATATCATCTATTTGCATTATATCATGGAGGCAAGTATCCCCTTTTCTCCCTGTCTAGCATTACATTTTTGATTTGTTATAGCACTTCTTTAAAAACTTGAAAAAACATCAACAATGGTAAAATGATGCATGTCAATATTGATTGAAAAATGGATACAACGATTTCATTATCACTTTCAACTAAACTCAGTGGATAATGGTTGATTCCGCTTCAGTTTTATTTCTGTCATATCCATGTTGAGGGATTTTGTTGTTTTTGTTGAAATGGTTAGGTGATGGTATCCATTTTTTTAAAGGGGACATTTTTAATCTCATTGTATAGAGACAACTATTCCATTTTCTTGCCTTTTGGGTTTAAACATTGTTATCTGCTATATTTATAATTTCTTCCAATTTGAGGGATTTTGTTGAAATGGTTAGGTGGTAGTATCCATTTTTTAAAGGGTACATTTTTATCTCATTGCATAGAGACAAGTATTCCATTTTCTCACCTTTTGGGTTTAAACTTTTTTATCTGCTATATTTATAATATATTTTGTATCTAGTTTTTTGTATTTGACTTGAGAACTTAAATTCCTTTTTGTCGTGTTACAGGAAGAAGTTCAATTAGACTTTTATCTGGCAAAAGACATTCAAGATATTACTTGTTTTATCCATGAAAAATATGGTCTAGTTGAATTTTCTGCAGAGGAAGGTGCAATTGAAGTTGTGACATCTGCAGTTTTGTGGTGTTATCTTTCCAAAATCAATTATGTATGGGAGAAAAGCTGTTAAACTTTTTCAAGAACTGGCCTCCTGCGAAAAAGATCAGCTTTCTCGGTTCAATGTGAGTTTACTTGACTTTTGTGAATTTTGCGTTCTGGTGGGTTCCATTCATGCATCTGATTTTTGTTCAACTGCTCGTTTCTTAAACAGCCATTTTGACATGGAATCTTGGCATTGTATTTCTTATCAAATGTGGAACTTTTTCCCATTCTGTATTCTCTTGAGTCTTAACACATTGAAAATTTTGAGGTAAATTGATTGAAGTTGAGACAAGTTGGCCTCTGCCAATATTTTGTTAAGCTACATTTTCTCTACTACAAAAACATTCCATAATATTATATGGAATAGAGTAGAAATTTAAGAAAAATGCACCTCATATATTCATAAACAGGTAACTAAAAATTGAGATTACCATCATGCTGCTCCCTGGATGGAAACTGCTTGAACCTGGTATAAGAAGCAGATCCACTATGATGGAACTACCTGCTTCAATATTATTGTTTTCATGAAATTGTAAAATGTGTGATATCTTGGAAATCTAGAATGTGTGCATATACTTCTTTGTCATTTTTATTGCAATATCCTTTATGCTTGACCATTTTATATACATGCTGTTTATGTTGGACCTTCAGAGTGATTTAGCTGAGCAAGTGCTGGAGGAATGTAGTGAACACCATATTCAGCTTGAAACGCGTATGGGGTAAGTTATTCACCTTGTACCGTACTAGTAGAATGTGAAATAGTACCTCCAAAGCATTTTTGATTATCATTTTATATCTTTTCAATGCCATCTAAATATTTTAGTTCCTTGTTCCTGATGAGATTATTATGGATCAAGTGTCCTTCAAGTGCTTTTTGGCAAAAAAGTGGATGTTGTGAGCTCCCTTTGAGGGATGGAATGTTTATTTGAAGGTGAATATTGTTTGTTTCATTTAACATTGTTCTGCATGGATTACAATTATGCTGTTTAGTCGGCTATAACAGCTGATGTATATACTTTTCAGTTTTCACCTTTTTTTTGCTAGTAATAGCTTTTGGAAGATCTGCATAAATATTTATAGGTATCATGTGGAAAAGAAGCTGAAAGGAAGCAATATCTCTTTTGCAAAATACATTAATTTGAGGGGGTAAGGTATTTTGCGTTAAAGCAGTTTTATTTAATAAGCGAGATACTATGACAGAGAATTCGACAATCGATGATCCTTCATGTTAAGTAAACTATTTCCTATATTCCTTGTGGTAAAAAACCTATAGATAATGGTCACGGAAACTAGGGTTATTTATATGAAATTGAAATTACTACTACAAAGGCCTCCTATTAGCCTCTTATGTTAGTTTGTTGTTGTCTAGCTTCGTATAATTGAAAATGTTGGTTATCTGTCTGTTTGAAGCTAAATATTTGTAGGTTTGATTGAGCCCTATACATGCTGTCTTAGAAGTAGGTCACTTATCAACTCAGTCATTTCTGCTTGCTTCACTGTCCAGCATTTGTCCTATTTGTGGAAACAATAATGCAAAGGCAAAATAATAAACCACATATAATCAATTTAACTGCTTTGAGCAGATCAGTTCCTAAGGTTCAACTCTTTTCAATTTTACAATTATGAATTTATTTCAGTATGGAACATGAACATGTAGGGTGGTGTAGTTATTTTTTGAGGTGATATATCTGGTAGAAGTGATTTGAAGCAAGGAAGCAAGAACCTATGGGAGAAAATGACGACACACATTTGATGCATTTGACATAGAGTAGGATGGATTAATGGAGATGAAAAACTCTATTTTTTGTTGCAACAAAGACATTGAATAAATATGGCTTCTTGTTATGCTCCAATTATTCAGAAAGACAAATAATATACATTCATAATTTAGCTTATAAAGAATATGTTAGTAGAACCCTTGCTGAAGCATTATTTTGCATGTTACCTTTTTTTGCGTCTTGCCCGTGGCCTGTACTGTTTTGAATGCCAATGTCTGTGGTCGTTTATTAGTGCACAAGTCTCACTATTGCTATCAACCTCATCTTGCCTAGCTATTTGAGATCACCTATCCTTCTAGCCTATATCCTTCAAGAAGGATCAGTGTGGTTAGGGTCGTTGACTTTTAGTTGTCCATAGTTGTACATGCTCATTATGCTTAGTTATTCAGTAGCTTAGGTCATTCTATTTGAAGCGCCATTTACTTTTTCACATAGTTCCACGGGGACGCGTCTCCTCGGAAATGGAGCCGTTTCAGAGACGGGTAAGTTTTCGAGATGCAGAGATGTCAGGGAAACGTCCCCTCGTTTCTTCGCCACTTCCGAGACGTTTCGCTTTTGAGGGGACTTCTGGACGTCCTCGAGACTTCCATATGCCCCCCAAAATGCAAGAGACTTCCAGACGCCCCCCTTAAAATGCAATAAAAAATGATTTTTTTTTTAAACAAAAGCTAAATTATATAAATTAAAAATTTTAAAGTATTTTTGAAAGCCTAAAAGGCTAAATCGACATGCCTTTGACTTAATTTTTCATCTATAGATGATGATGCTACACAAACAAGGCTGGTTGGTATTGGTTTAGATGAGCTTGAGCATTTGGGGTCCAGCAGTTCCAGTGATGAGGAGATTGACATGGAGCTTGGGGATGATTAGATCATTAGAGGCATCAAGCCATTAGCCATTTACTATTTAGTATTTTGTTTTTTAAGTTTGAACTTTAACATTGTTGATTGTAATTATGAATCATGATTATGAAATTCAAATTATGAAACATTTAGTTCTCATTCCAATGTCTATTAAGTATATTTTCATTTTGGTTTTCATTGTTTCAATGTTCACTAGTTCAATGAAATCATTGCAATGTGTTTAAACTCTAAACTTTACTTATTCCTTAGGCTTCTAAGGTTATACATCGTTTTATAACTAATTTTTCAAGTACTATATGTATTTCAGTGCACCGCTCCCCCGCCGCGCACCCCCCCCTCTCGCCGCCCCCAAACTTAGACCCCCTGCCCCCGCGTCCCCGAAACACATCCCCTGCTGTCCCCGTCCCCAAAACCCCGTTTAACACTGCAGTTTTTCACTACCTTTTTATCCTTTATTGCTGTTTGTTAATTCTTTTGATTCATACTTCAATGCAATTGCATAGTCTCTATCATTCTTCTCTACATCCTCTCCACAAGCCTTACATCCCTGAAGGTTTAAAAGCTTTGCACAAAACACAGTTGCACTAAACTGCTAAGAAGTCTTCTAACCCCCATGAAAGAATTATTGTTAAGGAATATTAGCAGAGGGCAAGGATAGATATTATGGTGGGCAATGTCAAATAAAATTATTATCCTACACCAATGCTGGCTTTGCATTCTTTTACTATAAACAAGACTCAAATGGTACATTGCCTTCCATAAAAATAAAAAATGTCTTCAAATTTTTACCATTGTTGACCTTTTTTTTCTTGTTTGATAAATGCTGGAGGCTGAGGTTTTGTTCTTGATTTGAACTTTGTTGACTTCCTAACTGATTTGAGTTTTTCTTTTATGTGCTGCCAAGGTTGTTCAGCAGGTTGTTTTGTATAATATTCCATATTCAATTTCCTTTGTGTTTATTGCTGAAATTTCCTTGGAAGAAAGTGAACCTGTGTATAGGTTGCTTCCCTGTATGTTGTTCTGTTTAGCGCATAAAAGTAGTCTTTTGTAGTATATCTTGTTGAGGGTATTGACGTGATTTGAGTTATTAGCCCTGGCCACCCAAGGTTTCATATGGAATCTTGTCTACATCATCATCCTCTAAACAAAATTTGGAAATAAGTCACTGGAGTTGGCTTCTATTGTGTGCTAGGGTAGTTGGTTTGTAGATAGCCATGGCCATGTTCACGACATAGGCAACATTTAAAGGGTATACTCTCAGAGTCCAGCGGCTGCTCCTACATTCCCCATTCTGAGATTCAGCTTATGTTGTAGTGGTTTTACAAAATCAACATTGAGACAGATCCCTGCATATGTGATTAGAGTATGGTCTTTCTCCTATTGTATCGCTAATTTCCATTAAGCCTATAACAATCCAAAACCTTATTGGAAGAGCAAACAAACTTATCCAGACCAAGGACATTGTGGGTTATTTCTCCATTGGGTTAAAAAACCAATAGACCAATATTTTATGAATAGGACTACTCTTCATAAATCAAGGACCTTAGAATATTGATTCTTTGCTTTCATGACTAACAAAGAGAAATTTGAAATAACCTTTAAGTCCTATTGTGATTTTCTTCTTGCCTTTATTAATGTTTATCTACTTCTTAGGGATCCATTCCTTGAGAGTCTTGGGGGAAGAATATGGTCCTGAGAATTGAATCAGGGTTCTTTCACTAAATTTTTATACATTCCTTTAGATTTCTTCTACCAGCATATCCATTGTTAGAATGTCCATAGTTTAAGAACCTGTGAGTAACTTGCCAACTCTTGAGTACTCATAGGTCA
Source organism: Cunninghamia lanceolata (assembly GCA_027924645.1). Lineage (NCBI taxonomy): Eukaryota > Viridiplantae > Streptophyta > Pinopsida > Cupressales > Cupressaceae > Cunninghamia > Cunninghamia lanceolata. The sequence continues at coordinate 15,726,158 of BSBN01000553.1, read as the reverse complement.
AAACCAGCTGGCAAGTTATTTGTCCAATAACTCACAGCTGAGTTATTGCTGAGTTTTTGGCCTAGTTTTAAGTACTCTTCTAGCTAGCAGGAAAACATTTCTGTTTTTCAATTTTTTTTCCAGTGCTGTGTATTTGAACTTTTTTTCAACAATTTCCTAGTTATGCAAGAGTTCAATTCATTTCTTATGCTTTTAATCACTATTTTGCATTTTATTTAAGTTTATTTTATGAATTTATGTAAATTTTTAATATGCTGAGTTTTTGCTTCCACTTGGGTTTGAGTCAAAGTTTTGGCCTGCCAAGTTTTTCCTCTATGGGAATATCATCAAGTTTTTGGGAATTAGTTCACACTTAATATTCCTTCTTTATCACTTCCATTTTTCTAATTTTTGCTGGAAAAAAGCTTCAAATTGTTCCTCTTCACGCTCATTGGAATCATTTCATACAATTTTACTATAGGTAAGCAATGAAAGGTCCCTGGGGGACGAGACGGGGAGAGTAGACGGGGAGAGTCTTGCCGGTTGAGGCAATTATACATAATAATTTTGTCATTAGTAGATCATTATGATTTTGGGTTCGATCTGTTCAGACTATGTTGGAGTTGCGAGTATGCAATTTTCAACGTCAAAACATACATTTGTCACGATTATCAGGAGATGCCTTATCACTTCTGTTTTTATTTACTATTTTTTTAATCATTGTTGCAAACATACTAATGTAATTGTTTATTCTTTCCATGGAAATATACTTGAACCTTGTGTGAACTGTATTATATATTGGTCAATCTTTTTGTACACGTTCATTTCTATACACTATTATCCATTGTGTCATAACATTGATCTAAAAATCGTTCTCTTTGCTTAGTCAATTTTATTCCTAATGTTGGCGTATTTTCATTTGCTAGTTAGTTTTATCTTTGCCTGACTATGTTAGTGTTTTTATTTACACCTTTTAGTGCAACACGACGGAATAGTGTGTAAGGTAAAACCTTTTTTCGAATTAAAAGGGAAAACTCCTTGTAACAAAAATAACACAAAAACCCTAGAACCTAAGGGCATTACCTCTTCCTTTTTAGAATATATACAATTTAACTCTTGGGGTTTTGAATATACATTGCAAACAAATTAAAAAAATTACCATCTTTTTGTTCTCGAGTAAGGACATAAGGCTATTCAACATTTTTGCTTAAAATGAGAGTTTTTTATGTCTATTCTAGAAAGCAAACAACCTAAATAGCTATTAGACACTCACTCTTTTGAGCTAAAAGCAAAGACTAAAAGCATGAGTTTAACACATAGTGAATTGGAAAGAAACACACAATAAGTTAAATTGCATCTAAGGCAGTGCGTACAAAGCCATAATCACCAACATTAGCGAGACCTACAATATAAAGCTTGCAAATTCAACAAAATAATATAGTTTGCTTAAATACCCACTCATAGTATCTCTCATGAGATGTTTGAACACCAATTTTAGCAAGTAGGCATAAAGTTCCTATTGAATATCTAGGTGCAAATGACATTTATAAGTTTTTACAAGATTTTGCATGAGAAATCATAAAAAACCAAACTACAACTTCTATGCTATGAATAGTTTGCTTGCACACAAATCAAGCTTATTGCACAATATTGTCCACATCTCAAACTCTAAATCAGGAAATCTTCAAATAGATTTTTTTATAAGGACAACTCTCAACTAAAAATAGACCTTCTACAAGATAATCTAGAAATAGCCAGTCTATAAATAACTGTTAAAAGTAGACTTCTCAGAGTATGACTCTCTCCTCAATAATGGTGGTGGATTGAAATAACACAAGCTAAAAATAGCCAATCTTGACAGTTGGCTCTTGGCAATGATTTTGATGAAGTTCTGCTCTGACCATGGTGGATCCTCTGAAGAAGCCCTGAAACTCCGACAACTCACTGAACAACCTCAGTGATCTGAATCTGATTTTGACTTATGTTCACTTATTGATTTTAAACCAAACACTAGCTGAAATTTGCGACCTTGGAAACTTTGAAACCCTAGAGTGTATGATCATCTCCACACTCAGACCATTGACCTTGAAATACTTTGAATGAGGAATAGAAGAAATGACAACTTCTCACTACTTGTTCTTGCGGTGACTGAAATGTCATTGAGGATTGTTACAACACCTCCTTGCCTTGAACAACACTTTCCAGTGACTTTATCAATAAATTCGCAACTGTCTTATGTGTGTTAACTACTGTTACAAGAGTAAAAGACCATATCAATGGTATCTCCTGTTAGAAATATGCAAGGGACTCTTGCTGTTCTGTTCACAAAACTGTACCTTTATACTGAAAATGTGCTGTTATCAGACACTGAAAACTCGTTGAAATGGTGACAAAACCTTGCTGGAATCAGACCAAGCTTGATAAAGTCACTGCTGGAGATGTTCAAGGACAAGATAATAGGATTGTGTAAAGATCCATTGTTGAAATCTCTTGGATAAATACTAATCAATCTGCTGGAAGCCTCTTATGGGGCACTCTTGTATATACACCTGAAACTTTTGTTTTGACAACTTTCATGTTCTCTTGTTTATTAGGCGCACACTCAATTATACTGTTGCAACCTTTAAGTTTTGAAAAAATGTCACACCTCTATATGGTCAATGGTGCGTGCCACTACATACTGACTGCAACTTTTGGTGTTTGTTAAAAAACCTGTTGCTCTTCCCAAGGGTGCACACCTTGTAGCGGGGCTACATTTTTCATGTTTTAAATTTCACGTTGAACTTCATAAGGGTGTGCACCCATACATTGCCTTGCACATTTTCAAAACCTTAAAACATTTTCCCTTGACCAATGGCACATGTCTTTGTATACACCTTGTAGATTTTTGAGTTTTTCAAAAAACATGTTATCTCACTATATGGCACATGCTTGTAACTTGCCTTGCATACCTTTTGTTTGAAAATTTATATGGTTTCTACATGTTGCGTGCTTTTACATAGTGTTGCAACTTTCACTTTGTACCATTTGTATTTCTCTTAAAAAATACTCCAAAAATATCACTGAAATCTGCACACCAAAACCCTACATCAAAAAATAATCTTTTCTGCTCCACAACGTAAGGACTCCATTGAAGCTCACAGGTGTTTCCTGAAGTGAAAACACTCTCAGCTAGCTAGGGTAGATCTTTCACTACCGTAACCAGCAAATCGGTGAGGTTAAACAACCCCAGAAGAACCAAGCTTAGCAACTACTATTCACAGAAGAAATAATTTCATATCCAATATGCATAAACCTCCAAATGAGCCCAAAACCCCTTTATACAGACACTTTTATGGCAACAAGAGGAAATAAAAATAATAATTTCACTTTTCTCTTAATTTCTTCCTCACATAAAAATAACCTTTTCAATTGCTCATTTTATGTCTCCCTTGCCTAACATTCCTTTTATGTGAGCATCAAATAATACTTTTCAACACCTTTCCAAAGAGCTATTACACTTAAGTTATCTTTTAATATTTCCCATCCTTAGACAACTTAAGTGAATAAATAATTAAAGAACTCAATAATATGCCCAAGTTGTGGAAAGCATCCAAATGATATAATTTTGCAATTTTGATCATACCAACAGGATACTGAAGACTTGGAATGAAAATCGGAGACTGTAGGGTGCTTGTCAAAAAATAGCATGTTTCTCCAAGAAAGTTGGAGAACACCTGAGAGGTTGGAATTGAATTCCGAAAGCATCTATGAACTCCAAATGACTAGCCGAACTTAAAAACACAAACAATTGCTTTGTAAGATTGAGCCACGACCACTCCAAGAATGTTGGGGTTCTTCCAAACATGACGAATAGCCTCTGGAAGACTAGGAACAAGCATAATGCACACAAAAGGTCCATGCGCCAAAATGGGGACATTACAGTCCTCCCTTCCCAGAATCGCTTGCCCTTGAGCAATTTGCGAACCATAACCAACATAACCATCTTGAATAATTTGACCCTAGGATCCCAAATTAGTCTAGGAGGTTTGTGAACCCTCAGATACCATGTGCCATGCTATGTCACAACAACAATTGTATCCTTCTCCACACTTCTTGTAAAAAGGAAAATAATTCTTTGCAAGAATTCAATGAACTCTTCATCATAACACCCCTTGGATTTAACATGCCTCCTCTGAACCATTCCAATATAATCATGAAGACTGGTGAAAACTCTCATTGTTCTTACTTCAGGAGTCTCTGAATGATGAACCAAAGCATGCAGAAGTTCGCTGTCCTGAATGAACTCCAAAGGTAAACTATCATAGTTTACATTACAAACCTTCGTAAGATAAATTCTCAAGGTTTGGAAGGTCTGAAAAAACACAAACTCGTTGTTCATGACTGAAATCAGCGATGAACAATATGATTTTAACACCCTACACAAGGAACAACGGCTGCACCAAAGGAAACTCCTAGAACGAGCATGAAAAGTGAGCATTGTATTGTTCATAATCACCTCGGTAAAGGTTGGATAAAACTTCCAAACAACCTCCAACTGTGAATAATCACTTTCCTTGACACGAATGTTCTCCCAACTTTCATGAATGTGAGCAGCTCGGCAAGTGAGATGGCCGATCTGCAACCAAACAGAAGAGTCGTAGCTAATACCCTGATCAATTCCAAGCCACGGAACGTCTCTTTGGTCACCATATCCCTCCATCATGCTTAGTTGGTGACCTCTATGTTGAATTTGAAGTAATGAAGCAGCTCCACCATGCTTGTGCTGTGCAACTCTGCTACTCATATGTGCCTCATCAGAAGACCTTCTAAAGTACCCATAGGCATCTCTCCCAAAAAGAATGCCTCTCATGCAACATGTCCAAGTGCCATCCACAAACTGCACCTCTAAAGCACTAAGATCAACATAAAACATTGCATTCATTTCTTGCTCTTCATGGAAAATTGCTACATCTTTGATCTTTTCTTGCAACTCAACCATGAAATCATCAACTACTAAGGAACTAAGAGCAATTGATGTCTTCCCAAGAGTTACCATTTGAGTATTGCTCCAATCCTTACTTAAAATCTCTCTCCAATCCACTTGTGAATAGACAAATGGAATCATATGATGGCTGGTTAAAAAAAATAGCAGCATTCATTCCGAAATTTGTAATGTTATCCTTCCAAGGTACATTCCTACCGTCATCATTAGTCTTCAATAATTGTTGTTGATGGTCTCTTGTATAGAAACTCACACAAAAATTATCTCCATCATGCTTATGTTTTGTCATTTTGATACCCACATTGCTTCCTTCAAAGATAGGAAAAAACTCAACACAACTCCCTATCTCATAATAGTATTGCTGTTTCATGGAGACATCAACATTCCATGTGGAAACTTCATCTTCATTTTCTCTTACACCTTCTTCATTAGGTGGTCTCCTTGAAGGATTACCAACCAAAAGGCTTGGCACATCCTCATGATATGTTCGCAAATCTTGAGCAAGCTGAAAACCACGCTCCAACTCATGTTTTAAAACTTCCCCTGGATCCCATATCTTGATGTTGTCACTAATTGTACTACTACATGGAGGAGATGTTTCATCATCCATCTCAAAGAGTGGATTATCATAAATTGTCTCTGTACCCATTTCAAAGAGAGGGTTATAAAAATATGAAAGTCATTCCTCTCCTCTTGCACAAACCCATCTTGTTGATTCAAAGCTTAACATGGAACCTTTGATTTCTTCGGAAGAATCTCCAAATCAAATTCTTCTTGAAGATTATCAAGCTCATCAATTACTTGCTTGATCTCTTCCGTCAATGCACCTTTTCCTTACTCCCTCAAGTTTGTAACAACAACAAGCTGTTTATCAACTTCTAGAAACATCATATGGGTACTTTGAAACTAATCTTTTGTTGATTCAAGCTCAAGAGTGAGCTCATCAACTTTTCTCTCCTTCTCCTTTGCAAATTCGATGACATGATCTCAATCCCTAATTAAGTGCAAGTACTCAAACTTTACCATCTCCATGGAGTTTTTTATTATTTGCAAGTTTGAAGAAGTAGCTCCATCCACAACTTTTTGCATGAGGTCTTCAAGGACCTTATGAGTGTTGTCCAAACTAGTGAGGACATGAATTTCTTTCTCATCAGAGACCAAGAGTTGATTCTTCAACTCGCACAATTCTCTAGGACTTTGTTCACTCAAGTGTCTCGATTTTTTTAAACCTGAATCTTTTTGAATCCGACACTGTTGGAAAAAAGGGAATTTTAGGGCATGAGCGGTTACAATATCTGAGCCCTATCTACACCATACCAAACCTGAGCTTGAATTTGTATCGGGTACTCCTATATGCCTGCATGTGTAGGGGGGTGGTGTATCCTGCAACCTGCAACCTTGGTTGTGATATAAATTATGTGGATTTTTTTGCCATGGTAATAATTGGTTGAAGAGGGTTCAAATTACAAAGAAAAAATACTAATAGGCATGTATTGAACTGAGTTTTGAATGTAAATGTACATGTTATGCAACAGAAGGTTGGGCTACAAATACCTCATCTATAAAGAACAATTGTCTTAATGATCATGTCGAAGAGACACATTGATGCTTCAAAATAGGGAGGATGCATATCTTTCACAAAGTTGTGACTGTGAGGTGGCATTCAAGTACAAGATGGACCTATAAATTAAAGCCCCAAATAGTTGTGTATTGTTGTGATCATCAATTTCTCATCTCTATCGAAAAAGTGGAACTTCCTTATAAGTATTGAAGTCCTTAATCTTAGATTTATTCAGTGAACATCTAACTAGCAGAGCTCCCAAAAGAGGCAAGACCATGCAATTCTTTGTGCAACCCCTACTAGTTTGTACCCTAGTGTTAGCGTTTTTATTTGCACCTTTTAGTGCAACAGAAAAAGGAATAGAGGTTTTTTTCAAATTAGAAAGGAAAGCTCCTTGTAAATTAAAAACTAACCTAAAACTGCACAATATGTACTTGCAATCTACAATCTTTACGATGATTTTTGGGGTGGTCCACATTCATGTTGAATAAAATGTATCTTTTTGGTTTTGCTTAGGGTAAAAGGTTAAGACGCTCTTTCGACAATAGGCAAAGGATATTATACTTTTTAATTGAAGTCAAATCCTACAACTACATGTTTGCGTTGCTCAACTAAAAGCAAATACTAAGCAAAACAAATATACATATGGATTTAAATGACACCAAACGTTATAAGTTAAACATAGTCATTGCATCCAAAGCTACAAGAGATTGACCTAACATATACTACAATACAAAGTTTTCAGTAATTGTAAAGTGATATTTAACTCATAAAAGTACACTTAACACATAAGATAGAACACTTCAATAGTAATTTAGAAGTAAAGTAGGCATACTAAATCCCATTGAATGAATAATGAATTTGACAATAACATTGAATAATTTTTTTAGCAATATGCAAGCATGAGAATTACCATTCCTCTCCCTCCTAAGTACAAAAAGGTACTTATGTATATTGTTTATAAATAATTGTAATGTCCCATACTATGCAAAGAAATTCATAATCATATTAAGGTCTTCCAAAGGCCGAGTAAAGAATATTAATAATAAAAGAGATTTAAAAGTCAAATTAAATACTTGGATATTTTCTAACTTGGCCGACTCTCCCTGCATATCGGCATATATGCAAGATAGATTTTCATATATATTAACCACCCAATAATAAGCATATAATAGGGAGGCAGCGATTATAAAGGCAGTGCTGAAATCAGTTAAGATAAATTAAAATCAGTTTATTTGTGAAGAGGCCGACCCTTTCATAAAGTCGCCTCTCTTGGGAGAGTGCGCTACCTTTGGGACAATTCGTCCCTCTTAAAGAGATTGTCTCCTTTCAAAGAGGCACTTGAAGTGTATAAAAGGAGAGAAGAGTGGAGTTAGAATGGGAAAAAATAAGAAGAGGAAATATATATATTTAGCAGATATAAATCTGAGTTTAAAAGGGCAGATCAGCCAGCAAGAAAAAGACATCATGTATACATCAGCAGACGAAGGCAGAGATCTGAAGTATAACAGCAGAGAAGTATTTATTGCCATCATTCTATCATGCTATCATCCTCTCATTCTATTGATCTATTACTCTATTCTCCTACTCTTCTATCATTCTATTATTCAATTATTATATCATTCTCTCATTCCATTTCTCTATCATTATATCATTCTATTCTATCAATCTATTATTCTATTATTCCATCATTCCGTTATTATCTTATTCGTCATTCTATCCTTCTATCATACGATCATCCTATTCTTCTATTATTCTATCATTCTGTCATTTGATTATTCTATCATTCTATCATTTGATTATTCTATCCCTCTATTATTCTATCGTTCTATAATTCTATTCTTGAATCAATCAAATCAGTAAATATCTGAGATATCAATTAGCAATCGAGGAAGCTATCTTCATCGGAAGGAAGTCATATAAGAATCCTGAAATAATTATATGTCTGCTTCGTGTATGACGTGTATGCTCTGTGCTTGTTCATATATGTATTGAACTCATTATTAATTAGGCATAATTACTCGCATATGAAGGATATGTATGCTCTATCATGATTGTTGTGTATAATGATATATTTATTGTTGTATAATCTCTATGAATCTGGATGTCTTTAGTGTATGTAATTCTCATCAAGCATGAGGAGGAATAAGGAGGATTACAAGGAAGGGTGGGATGGTCCTTTTCTAACCACACCACCTCATGGTGGAAGACTGATAGTCCCATGAGGCCAAGGGGATGCAAGGTGTGCCCCGCCCTTGGGCTTAGAAGGGAAGGATACTCCAGAGACCCTATTGTAGTTTCCCCTCAAACCTCTACCATGGTTGGGTATTGGGTTAAGGAGTCCCAATCATAGGGAGGAGAATAAGGTTGGTAAGATGAGGGGGAAACGGCTATAGGACACCTCTCTAGGTACATCCCCTCATGGTGGTGATTGATAGTCCCATGAGGCCAAGAGGGATGGTATATCCGCTCTTGGCCCTAGGGTAGAGGATCGCTTCGGGCACCGTATCAAGCCACCTTATGCTAGACCTTTTAAGGTTGGACTCCATTAATGAATTAAGTATATCATATGATTAAGATAATGTTCCTAACCCTAGTAGGAAAGATCTATTTTATGGATTATGCTTTCAATGATTATCTAACGTGGTTGCAGGGTTTCAATCAGGATCTATCTTGTTCAACAATTTAAATTGGTAAATGGTATCATTAATCCTATTTCATTTCTTGCTTTACTTGGAATTGTGATTTTAGGGCAAAAACTAGGGCATTTACAAAAGGGGAGATTAGAAGTGGTATCAGAGCATGATCCTGCCAGCTTGGGGATCAAAGGTCAAATTTGAAAAGGATAGATGATTTGCAGTAATGAGTAGTGAATATCTCATACACTCATAGACTTGACAATGTTCGGTCTCACTTTAGAACTAGTTTAATGAAGCTCCATTTGACATGTAGTTAACTAATTGTGTTATGTCTACCTATGAATTGATGTGAAACTCGTGTTCCTTGTCTATTTTAAAGAAAGAGAATCTTTTGAAAAAGGAAATATTGTGGGATAGGAAGAATGTAATTGAGAGGTAGTTGTGTTTTAAAAGGGTACTGGTTGTAATTAAAGTTGGTCTAGAGCTTAAGCCACATTATCCTTCATGAAACAATTTGGAAGCAGATTAGTGTGGGTAAAAGCAATAAAGAATACAACTGGAAATGCAAGAATCAAGTGCTTGAACATTGCAAAGTTGCTAAAGCTTTTATGCAAGAAAATATGCTTCCGTGGGAGACTTAGAAGAGATGTAATGAATACGCATGTAAGAATTTGTGGTTAAAACCAGCAAGTGTCAAATGAGAACAATCAAAAGAAATAAAAATGTGGTGAAGAGTGGAAATTGACAAGTGAAGACGCCACTGCAAATATGGACAAGATTCAAGAAGAAATACATATGGGCAAGTGAGGATGCCAGTACAACAAAAGAGATATTAAAATCAGTGATTCCCAAAAGGAGGAAGAATCTGTACAAGAAGTGGAAACCAAGTGATATCAACTATTAAGTATAATTGGAAATCAACTAGACGAAGTATGCATGAGTTTGTAGGAACAAGATGAGTGATGACAAGTAATAATTGTGATAAGGAGAAGCTTGAAGATTCAAGGAAAACAACAAATAGACTGAAAGGAAAAGAAGCTCATAAGAATTGAAAAAGAGTGAAGACATGCATGAATGTGAGAGAATGAAATCAGATCTATAAGAAACCCGGACAAGCCCAAGAAGAGTCAATCATGACCAAAATGTAAGAAGTCATTTTATCAAACACTTGGGGTGTGACCCTGACAATAAGATATCAATGCAACTCCTGCAAAATATGCCTAATGATACAAGCCACAGAGAAGTATGGGTGTGAGGCAATATTTATGAAACAATGAAGCCTGCTAACCAAGTCCTTCATAGCAAGTGCAACAATGTGATATGTGACCGATATGCAAAGGGTATGAATGCAACTTAAGGTCTCAAATAGACCTATGAATGCATCCTAGATGATTATGTAAGGATGGTGAAGATTTTAAGGTGATTACAATATATGAGCAATACCCAAACTTCTAAAATACTCAAATGTATGCACAAACAAAGGCAAGGAGCAACTGATATGCAAGCTGGAAATGGAATGACAGTCCATGGATCATATCACTTCAGAAAAGAACATTGCATTTGAGGTCATAGATCTGTGTCATGCTTCTAATTCCCATCTTAATATATGAGAAGCTCACTTTCTTGCTTGGATTCAAAGGATATCCATGTGCAAAAGATGGACCAACTTGGTTTCTTCTCCCTAAGATGAGAGAAAACTTGTCTTAAGTTAAGGACCTTACCCGTTACCAACTCTTGGTTTTGTTGTTGAAAGATATTGGGAACATACAAGTATATGAACTAGAAGAATATTTGGACAATAAATTGTCCTCATACTTTAGAAAATGTTACCAACCTTATGATCTTAAGGGACTATGTAGGCGGTGGGATTGAGACAAATATACTAACAACAATTCTTCAATGACAATCTATGTCTAGGAATTACAGATTTACAAGGTTGATTTAGGATCTTGGTAACTTCCTGAGCATCTTAGTATGTGATTGCTTGAGGACAAGCAATCTTGGGCGGGGTGGACTGTAATTTCCCATACTATGCAAAGAAATTCATTAAAATAAACATATTTCTAATAAGGTCGACCTCCCAAATATTGTGGCCAACTTCATTAAGAAATCGCTTCAATGAAGCCGATTATGGAAGAGAATTAAAATGATATCATATTAAGGTCTTCCAAAGGCCGAGTAAAGAATATTAATAATAAAAGAGATTTAAAAGTGAAATGGCCGACTCCCTTAGCATAGTCGCCATGTTTTAAGGAAGTCAAATTAAATACTTGGATATTTTCTAACTTGGCCGGCTCTCCCTGCATATCGGCATATATGCAAGATAGATTTTCATATATATTAACCATCCAATAATAAGCATATAATAGGGAGGCAGCGATTATAAAGACAGCACTGAAATCAGTTAAATTAAAATCAGTTTATTTGTGAAGAGGCCAACCCTTTCATAAAGTCGCCTCTCTTGGGAGAGTGGGCTACCTTTGGGACAAGTCGTCCCTCTTAAAGAGATTGCCTCCTTTCAAAGAGGCACTTGAAGTGTATAAAAGGAGAGAAGAGTGAAGTTAGAACGGGAAAAAATAAGAAGAGGAAATATATATATTTAGTAGATATAAATCTGAGTTTAAAAGGGCAGATCAGCCAGAAAGAAAAAGACATCATGTATACATCAGCAGATGAAGGCAGAGATCTGAAGTATAACAACAGAGAAGTATTTATTGCCGTCATTCTATCATGCTATCATCCTCTCATTCTATTGAACTATTACTCTATCCTCCTACTCTTCTATCATTCTATTATTCAATTATTATATCATTCTCTCATTCCATTCCTCTATCATTATATCATTCTATTCTATCAATCTATTATTCTATTATTCCATCATTCCGTTACTATCTTATTCATCATTCCATCCTTCTATCATACGATCATCCTATTCTTCTATTATTCTATCATTCTATCATTCGATTATTCTATCATTCTATCATTCGATTATTCTATCCCTCTATTATTCTATCGTTCTATAATTCTATTTTTGAATCAATCAAATCAGCAAATATCTGAGACATCAATTAGCAATTGAGGAAGCTATCTTCATTGGAAGGAAGTCATAAGAATCCTGAAAGAATTATATGTCTGCTTCGTGTATGATGTGTATGCTTCGTGTATGACGTGTATACTTCGTGCTTGTTCATATATGTATTGAACTCATTATTAATTATGCATAAGTACTTGCATATGAAGGATATGTATGCTCTATCATGATTGTTGTGTATAATGATATATTTATTGTTGTATAATCTCTATGAATATGGATGTCTTAAGTGTTTGTAATTCTCATCAAGCATGAGGAGGAATACTGAGGAATACAAAGAAGGGTTGGATGGTTCTCTTCTAAGCACACCACCTCATGGTGGAAGACTGATAGTCCCATGAGGCCAAGGGGGTGCAAGGTGTGCCCTACCCTTGGGCTTAGAAGGGAAGGATACTCCAGAGACCCTATTGTAGTTTCCCCTCAAGCCTCTACCATGGTTGGCTTTTGGGTTAAGGAGTCCCAATCATAGGGAGGAGAATAAGGGTGGTAAGATGAGGGGGAAACAACTATAGAACACCTCACTAGGTACATCCGCTCATGATGGTGACTGATAGTCCCATGAGGGCAAGAGGGATGGTATATCCGCTCTTGGCCCTAGGGTAGAAGATCGCTTCAGGCACCCTATCATGCCCCCTTATCCTAGACCTCTTAAGGTTGGATTCCATTAATTAATTAAGTATATCATATGATTAAGATAATGTTCCTAACCCTATTAGGAAAGATCTATTTTATGGATTATGCTTTCAATGATTATCTAATATGGTTGTAGGGTTTCAACCAGGATCTATCTTGTTCAACAATTTAAATTGGTAAATTACTAAATGGTATCATTTCATTTCATTTCTTGCTTTACTTGGAATTGTGATTTTAGGGCAAAAATTAGGGCATTTACAAAAGGGGACATTACAATAATTGCATGAAAATAAATAAATAAAACTAACTGCACTTTTATCTTAACTATGACTGCTTGCATGGCGTGCAAGTTTTATTACAAATTGTCTTATCCACTAATTCTAAAATTACAAACACGCAACGTCCAATTAAATTGTAGAGTGAATTTATTACAAACTATGACTTAATGCTCACATCTTTCACATGACAAGAGATCTAAGAATAGATGATCTAACAAAAGTCAACTCTAGGTTTAAAATAGCAAACGCCTAAAATAGAGACAGCTAAAAATAGCACGGGCTATAAATAACTCCGGCTAAAAATAGCAAATCATTGAATATGATATTCTCTTTAAAAAATGGAGGCAGCTAAAAATGGCACAAGCTATTTTAGTCCGGACTTCTCACTATGTGGCTCTAGATGAATTTGATGATTTCCTTTGTTTTGATGAAGTTTGGTAAACCCTTTGATTAAAGCCTTGGAAATTCACCTCATCCCTTTCGATTTTGCATTAAATCCTTTATGCTGCCATTTAAAAGCTTTTTTCGGTAAATTTGAATATCCATTCCTTGTTAACTTTTGCAAATGTTCATGCTTTGAAACTTTACCCTTTGCTTTAAAAATAGCTATTCTATTTTTTATTTTATTTTTCAAAAGGTTTACCTTTTAAAATTGGTGCTTCTTTGTTAGTAGGCTCACCCAGTATGCTTTGTTCAGGTGTGTGTCTAAACACGGTTAAATTTAAAGAAAAAGAAAAAGAAAACTCCTTTCCTTATTAGGGTGCACATTTGTATAGCAAGTGCGCACTGATACATATGAATGAAATGGAAGATTTTAGTAACATCCATGAGGCCAAAGCAGCGTATGGGACCAAGAGCAGCACACAACCCTGCTAAGAAACAGGGCACCAAAGTCTTATAAAGTTTGCAATCTCCTCTTGAAATCAGACCTTTTGCAGTTAATTTTAATCAAGAAATTTGCAGTTCTGCCCAACCTTGTCTCCTCAAACAAGGTGCTTAAATTGTCAATTCTCAAGGTGTCTTCATAACTGGTACGAATGTTGTTGTACGCTGAGCATTTCATGACGAAGTGCCATTTCGTTTCCACCACTCCCTTGTTGCAAAATAGGCAAATTCTCTTTTCTAACTCCTCTTTAGGTATCAACCATTTGTCGGTTTCACATCTAAGATGATGCGAGTTAGTCCTTAATTGGGCTATCAACATTTTTGCTTTCCACTTAACATCTGCTCCTATGTAGGCTTTTTCTTCATGATCCCATGTGGGATTAAATTCTTTGATATATAGTAAGTTTTTTTCGCCCAATTTGTTTTGTCCACATAACAGTCCTAAATTTTTCTCTTACAAACCTTTTTATTTCCTCATTAGTATTTGGACATTCGTGCATCTTAATATCCCACTTCTTTATCCATTTGTTCTTTTGTTTCATCCATGTGTTCTTTTGTTTCATCCAAGTGTTCTTTTTTCTAGTTAGCTCTTCCTCCATAATTAGCCTAGGCCAACGATGCTTCTCCATATTTTGAGTCTTCTTGAGGTAACTTAACAACCAGACCATTGTCGATGCTTCCAAAGGAAAAGTACTCGTTTCAGCCAATAAAATCTCATACGGAATAGCAGTCGTAATTTTGAGACTGCGTATGATTAGATGTTTCCGGATTCTTTCAACTTGCCTCTATTTCTGATCTGACATGCTGCTGCCCCAAATTTCACACCCATAAAGAATCACCGGAATAACCAGCAGACCAAAAAGGGTTCTCTTGGTTTTCCAATCCCATAATTCTGCATTCCTACACCTATTTTGAAGAGAATATAACGCTTTCCAACCCCCTTGAATTTTTTTTGTTCTGGATTTTTCTTTCAAAACCTTCGTGCACATAAGTTTATACAGTGTGAAAATAACATCATCATTTTTTGTTTTGCCCTGGTCTGTTCGCACGCCTGTAGGGCCATGATTTTTTATTTGAAATATTTTTATTTTTGATACCTTTATTCGCTTGCGTGCATGCTTGTTTATACTAGCCACAATTTTTTTACCATGTTTTTTTGTGAACCTTCAATCAGGCTTGTGTTCCTAAGCATGAAGCATGCCCCTAGGTTTTTTCACACGTGCTTGGTCCTGCTGCGGGCGTCTGCCCTTGGCCTTGATTTTTGATTTGAAATATTTTGTGTGCCTCTTCTCTGTAATGCTGCCTGGTCATTCCTTACTGCAATAGATTTGAAGAACTCCAACATACTTAGCCTGCCATTCTCAGAGAGCTCTGCTGTCATGCTAGAACCATTTTAAGTAGAGTGCTGATGCCAGTATCAGCAAGAGCACTATTAACAGCATAGTTTCCATGTGCTGGAGCCTTTGAATGTAGTTTTTCCAGCTTATCACAAATATCTTTTGGAAACAAGTCTGGGCATGCAGCTGCCTATTAAGCAATATAAAATATGTAGCCTTGCTAGCAGCACCATGTCTCTCAAATTTGAGATATTCAATCTCTTGGAGCAATGAAACAATGAAAGTTTTAAAATTTTGTCTTTGGGAATGATCCAATAGACTAACTGAGCCAACACTTCATCAATTTGAATTCCATTTCTCTGCCTTCACAAACATGTTTGGAAACTTCATTGTTAATCTGCAAAGATATGGACAAGAAGTAACAAAGACAGCATACACAAAACAAGACAATGTTCGAAACATAACTCATGCTTGGGTGAAAAAGATAAGGATGTAGCTTTGAAGCCTGACTTAATACGGAATTTTTGGATCGGGTACAACAACCAGCTCAGCCAAAAGATTGGGGATGGACAGAGCAGAATCTGCTTACCCGTTTTCTGGTCCTCAAAATGTAAATTTACTTTTTTGAAAGTGATTCCTTTCGTACTATTTGAACTTGATAAAGATGGAACTCATATGATAAGAAGCTATTAGAGCTTTAGTTTGGAGGAACAATGTCTTACCTGAGAAGGCAATTATTCCTGTTCTGTGCAGGAGGTTCAATTATAATTATAACATTTCAATTGAAAAATAGAAGTGTATTTTATCAACCTTGGATAAATCAATCAAATTGTTAGGATTGTTTATAATTTATATGATTGAGATATACTAGGTGTTGATTGATTCAAAGAGAGTTTTCTTTCTATTGCTGGTTGTCTTTGAAATCAAAATTGCCAAGGTACAACCTCAAGTGCTTTGTTCTCCACATCGAATAATTCACACCTGAAAGTTTTGTGATGGAAATCAGTATCCTGTGTGCTGTGAATTTTCCATGTCTTTTGTGATTTAACTCCTGCATGATGGGGTATTGTTGAATCATTCCGGAGATTCCCACAAGTGCTGACATTTTGTCGGCTCTTGACATGATTGCTCTTAAAATGCCATTTGGTGAGGAAATCTGCAACTGTGTTGTTATTACTATAAGTATAATGCTGCCATTTTATTTCAGTCACAAGTCTTGGCTAAATTGAAATCTCTATGTATTTTCTGAATAGCATAAGGGCATAATTCCCTTTTCGTGGTCATTTCTTTAGCAGTATCAAATGTCTAGATGATTTCCCATTAAAAATATACGTGTGTCTTACAAGCAACAAGTTCCACAATATTCTGCTTTCTCAAGGGGGAGAAAGTCTTGTCTTTGTAAGTTCACTTGGTGATATTGAACAGAGATGCAGGGGGATTTGATCCTTTATTGTTTATTATTATTTTTGTTTAGGGCTGACAATTTTGAAGGGCCCCAAGAAGGTCCTATATGGCCTGATGGATGCAAAGAATGGCCTAAATGGTCTGAATGCCTAAAAGACCAAGGAGATGCCCAAAGTTCAAGACGGGCCTTCAGTATAGGTTGAAAAATATTTAAAGCAGTGACTAATGGAGTATATGAGACCTCGATTTATATGAGTGTTATATTTTTATTGTACTTTCTGTAAGATGGTTGTTTGACTTTGAAATTAATTCACATTATATCTAGATATTATCCTTATTTGATATCTCACTTCCAATGTTTTGAATTTTGAATCTCATTTTGTGCTTTTTTGTTTTTGTTGTGACCTTTTTGTTACCTTCTTTTATTATTTGTTTGCACAATTTTGTTGAGAAGTGAAAGTTTAAAGCTAGTTTTTAATTGTTAAAAGTTTATTTGATTATCTTGTTTTCGGACAGGAAAATTCAAGAGGAAGGTCTAGATGTGGAAACAACTCGAAACGAAGATCATTTTGGTGCTGTTATTCATCACCTCGCCTTGATTCGCAACAAGCGTTGTCTTATGTCTTACATGTATATAAGCCATTGTCCTAACATGATATTATTGGAATCAAGTTTTTTCAGTATTTTTGATTCATTGTAACAGTATTTTCCATTTCGTCTTCAATTCAGGGAGTTGTCTTTCTTCCATAATAAAACTATAATAAACGTTTCTGTAGGATTTCATTTTGTAAGTTATTTCTGGATATATCCAATGCAGGTTATCCAGAAATAACTTTAAAAAAACTAGATTAATCTTATTGATGCTTTCGTTTGTCAGAAATTCTTGGGATTTGTTTATCTTGAATTTCTCATTTTTACAAGGATTTCAGAATTTGGATGTAGCAATAATTACTGTAATTATGTTTGATTGGTAATCTTAGGTACAACCGGGCACAAATAATTCAAAGCTTGAGATGGAAGCTTGGAGCTGTAGTTCCACAGGAAATTCAGGAGAAACTCAGCTATTCTGAGAAGGAATATTTTAAAAATTACTCGGAAATATTGGGATCACACATGTCAGATTTAGATCTGGACCTTACCGTGGTAGGTCATATTTAAGATGCTGTTCTGGTTTTGTATCTCTAGAATGTCTATCAAGCACTTGGACTAGCCTGGTGGGATTAAGGATACGTAGATTATTGAATGTATACATATGTTGTAGCTCTTTTTCAGGATCTCATTTTATTTTAAAGTTTAAACAATGTGAAAATAAATGGCATATGCTTGAGTTACAAATTTTTACCATAATAGAGAGACGATTAGCTAGTTATGTTTGCTGCAATTCATGTTAAGACATTGCCTTTTCTATTTCATAATGAATTCAAACATGGCAGGATATGATCCCTCCAAAAGATCCTTATATCCGAGTCCGGGTTGTTGATGATATTGGTGAAGTTTTGCTTGATGATCAATCAACATCACTTGTACGTAATTCAGTGCATTTGATGAAGCGGACCGAAGCAGAGGCCTTTGTTTCACAGGTAATTGATTGCATTGATTTTTGGAAATTGTTCACTGTGACATTATTGGTCGATTGAAACTTCTAATAAAACCCAAAGCATTTCATTTTTATTGGAGAATACTGAATGCTTAATATTTTTAACTAGATTCGAATTCATATGAATCTCAGGGCTTGATGGAAGAATTCATTGAATGATAGAAAGGTCTTTGCTAGAAGGATATGAAGAATATAGTCAAGCTATTCTTTCATGTGGAGTTGAGTTTTCTGATTCTTTCCAGCTTGGAAATGCTTAGAGCAATTGCGTACTTGATGGCATGGCCAAAAAATGTGGCAAGGAGCTTTCTCTTTGGGAACCAAACAAGGTCGGTCAAAGTAAATCATTAATGCCCTCTCAAGATCAAATACATCAGTTCATTTGTTACACCAAAAATATAGCCACTATGTTCATCTTGTTCCAAACGTTCAGTCTCTAGAGGTATCTTATCATTATGTGATGCATTTCAAATTTAAGATATTACAAAGTACCCTCAAATTCTGAGTGGAACGTATTAACGCTAACAAGGAATAGTGTTTTGTATTCTATTCCATGACGAGCTCATTTCAAGCTCAACTAATGATTATTGAGATGGCCTTTATCTCTTTGATGCATGTAAAATAAGGATTCCATTAATGTTGGAATCCACTTGTAAATCACACAATTCCTGTCAATTTTAAGGATTATTGTTCGTGGTCACCCTCGCTTTATTAATCTCTGAAGTTTAAGTTCTTTTAATGTCTACAATTACTTGGATGATTCCTCAAGTTAGTTGCCTTTAATGTTACTTTTAACTACACATCTATCGAGTGTGGTTACTTCAGGGGTTGACTGCATTCAGAACTTGCTAGAATACAATTCAAAAATTTGTATCTGGTACTGTCTAGATCGGTCATTTTTATTGTCTGACTGTAAGGATAATGTGAATTCAGTCTTTCCTTGACTAGTTAACACCCTTACGTCGGAAAATCCCATGCAAGTGATGATGCTCTTTTTGTAAGATTTGAATTGTTAATGCTAATAGGAAGAACAGAGTTAGCATTGAAGCTGGGAACTAGTTTTAGTAACTTAAATAACCTTTTTCTGGTTATCATCCATTTTGGTTCACTGTTTTTTATTGCATATATATGAGGCTTGTTGACCATGACATGCTATGAATTTTACTCTTGAACTTGCGCTAACACTTTTGTTTGTCTATTATTACATTTTAGGAAAATGCATCTATTCCTTAATTTTTTGTAATTTCTATTGAGACTTTCTTGTTTTAGTAATTAAACATTTTCATGAATTCCGTTGAATACTCTTTTAAAAAGATTTTGAGCCAAAAAAAAATGATTGATACAAGAGTTCTTTATGTGAGAGTACTTAAGAGCGGCCATTTGGACGCCCAGCAAATAACTCTAGGAGGGAAATGTTAGTAACCCTATATTCTAGCATTAACAAAATAAAGGTGCATGAACCCACATATGATATGATGTGTTTGGGTCTTGAATCATGTTTTCTATAAGGAAGAAAGAGGCTAAAATTTAGGTGTATTGGTAAATGAAGTTGCAAAAATGACTACATGATAAATTGAAGTCGTTCATAAAGTTATTGAAAAAGGGGCCTGCTTGTCATATAAGGATCAACTTAATCCTAGGAAAATAAAAAGTAGTTTTCCCTTCCCTCCAGTATCTAAGAGAGAGAGGGACACTTAGGACTTAATCAATTCATCTTTATTAGGTACATGAATAAGTTAATTCAGTATTTAAGGAAACATTTATTCTGGAGATGATTCATAAATTTTTATTCCATATCTTTACGATCTTTGAATCTTTGAAATGAGGAGATGCGATAGTCTAATTGGAAATGTTGTTAGGTAAACATTTGTGGATTATAATTAAATATGGAAGAGGTGTAGTGTTGTAAGACATGGACGAATATATAGATAGTGTTCCTAACAATGTTTGTTTCAACCAAATTCTAGAAGATAATAAGGGATCCTTTAGATAAGTCTTGATGAGAATATATGTGGAATTACATAGTCATATCCCTTGCAATAGAGTTCAAGCTAGTTCCAAGATCTTGACAAATCAAGTCAAGTGTTAACTAGGATTTGGATTTAGAATGGTTCATTAAATGGTCCCTTCTTGATTAAAATACTAGTTCTATAGCATTTAGCATTAGTATAATTGAGTGTATTGTATATCTTAGTTGGATAGTATAATGAATTTTCTTCTAAAACTTAAAGCATAGAAATCTGAAGTCGATCTTTTAGAAAACTGAACTGTTAAGTCTGAGTGATCGGAAAATCTTCCTCGGACCTATGCATGATAGTTAAACAATTATCACTTCATGAATCTAGACTTAAACGTCAAACACCCCTCATAGGTGTTTGCTTTTCTATTTTACTATTTCTGTCTCTGTTTCACATGAGTGGGTGGCATTCAACAAAAAATTGTCAGGGGAAACTAGACCTTATAAAGGGTTACGTACCCACTTGTACAATTTCATAAACATAGAACTAGAATTACATATCGTTCATAACGAATCCTCGTGTACCTTAGTCTCGTGGATACAAGGTATGTAGGCAGCCTAGGAAACAAAGGATGTCCCCAACATGCAGGTATCGAGATTATGTGAGGATTAAAGACTATCATGCTTATTATAAATTAGTTCTTTAATAGTTTTGTACCACTAATGTTATTTGGAAATAAAAAAAATAAATGTTCTCTTTTGCTTAAGTGTTATTTCTAGATTTGGGTTTTGGGAGGGTCCTTACATGTCACTACACTAACATAAGGCTATATGAGCACCAAATCCTACCGCAAGACAAGAGGAAGAGTGAAGGGCATAAGAATAGATACACAAAGAGTAAGGTAGAATAGAGTACATAAGGAACCGAAGAATATGTAATGGTTGTAATATAAGTACTACCCAAGCATATGTGATGTTTATAATTATGCTTGTGGTACCAAATGTATATTGTATAAAGGACATATAATATGAATATATGAGCAAATTGATTCTATGGTGTATATGAAATTTGTTTTCTTTATATTATGTATGTGTTAATTATTTCATTCTTCTGATTTCCTTATTTTATCACCTTGGGGTTAATTTTTTTGACATAAATAATCTAGATCTCAAGCCTATATTTTATTGTCAACATTTGGTTCCATTGCTAGGACCCTAGTTTGTTGGTGTATAAGAAAATTAATTACAAAAAAAAAGAAGAAAATATTTGCAGTGAGAATTTTTAAAATAAAAGGGGTTATAGATAAGTGATTTTGATGTTGTGTGGCAAGACACACTAAGTACTAACCCTTGGTGAGGGGGTTAGGCACCTAAGGGATGGCAAATGGAAGGGGGATCTTAAAAAGATGTGACCATTGAAGATGGTCTAGATTGAGACATTAGAGATGGATACAACGATTAACAAAATTCTAAATTGAGAACACCCATGGTAATTGGAGACAACAAAAGGTTGAGGGTAATTTTGAAAGAAATTAAGATGGCAATGGAAATGAACATCGAAGAGAGATATTGAAACAAGTTCAAAAGAGACAAGAGAGATACCATAAGAGGATGGAAAGGGTTAGGGAAGCCTCAATAGAGTGCCCTAGGAGAGCTACTGTTGAGGATGTCAATAATCCACCACCATAGGGACAATTAGTTATAGTTGAACACGCTAGGAGGGCTACTCTCGAGAGTGATGCAAATTTGCCAATAGAGGGATATATAGTAATGTGCTGCTTGATAACAAAGAAACAATCAGAGCAATCAATCACCCATATTAGAAGAGCAGAAGAAAATTTGACTGAATTGACATGACAAATGAAATAATTTTATGAATTTAAGGAGTCATTGAAGGGAGGGCTTAGAAGCAAGAGTGATCAACCAGGGCATAGAAGCAAGGGTAGTCTGCCAGTTAATTTTTTGACTCAAGTGCCATATTGGAACCTAACTTGTCAAATATTAGGGTCATCATTAATGATGGGTTTAAGGGACTATTAATCTCAATTTCAAAACTTAAACATATGAATTTGAGCAAGGAATATTTAGACCATGTGGTGAGTAGAAGTGCGTATTTACAAAAGGAAAAGATGATGAAAAATTTGGAATTTCAAAGAGAGAAGGAAGAAAGTGATAACATAAGGGAAATGTTCAATGATTTAACCATCAATACAATTGAAGCACTCGAAGAAGGATGGAATAGTCATGCATTATTTAGTACGATGTCACTAACTAATAACAAATTGCCAAAATTGCATCTCCCAAAATGAAACAACACCTTGAAGAGGTGAACCCCCAAGAGTCATCCCCATGCCAAATAAGTCAAAAAGGGTATTCAAAGAAGATAAATGGAGTGAATTCTCGCTTAGGCTAGATGAGGCGAGAGTAAGAAGAAATTGTGTGAGACTTTGAAGAGATATTGGACAATGAATATTTTGAGATTCAATTGCCTAGAGATAAAGGAAGAAGAGACCAATCTAATAGAAGCAGAAAATTTATTAGAGAAATTTAAACAATTCTACAAACATAGGAATAAAAATCACATAGAGAAAAGGAGTCCTCAAGTTAGATGTAAAACTAAATGGAAAAATAGGTAGAAAAACATTACTGGACTTGGAAGCAAACATAAACATCATGCTTAAAGAAATATGGGAGATATTCAGTAGGCTACAACTACATGAAACACCCTATGACATTGCCTTAGTAGATAGAATCCCTATATGCTCCATAGGGACTTGAAGATATGTACAAGAAGATTTCATTGGCATGAAAAAAAACGAGGAATTTAAAGTCATAAATATATACAAAGGATCTCAAGAAGTCTTCAACATCATATTAGATATTGAGTGGTTTGTGGATAATAATGCAGTATTCAATGTAGATAAGGAGGAATTAATACTACAAGGGAATGATGAAGCGATACACATGCCTTTTAGTGAAGGTATGAAAGGAACATATATAGAAGAAATATTCAATAAGGATGGGGAAGAAGATGAAGATGAAAAGGATAAAACATTATACACAATTTGGAAAATAACTAGGAAAGAATGAGATGGAGAACCCAACTTAGAAGGTGAAATTTTCATAGAAAGTGACAACTCTTCAACTGACACGGATGATGTGGTAGAAGCTTGGGCAAGGAAAGAGCTAAAAAAACACAGAAAGAAGATATTAGGACTTAGAAATGTCTTTATAGCTAGAAAAGAAACTAAAACTACACAAATGAGTATTGTAGAGCAAAGACTCAATAGAACAAGAGACTGAACTACATACAAAAGGGGATCTACCATGTTAAATTGCCACATGATTCAAGAGTAGGATATTTGAGGGCTTATCTTCAAGCTATGGAAAAGACATTTCTAAAGGAAGAATTCAAAATGAAAGCTTTAGATGATACATTTATACTAAGTGTTGCAAGATGGTGAGACACACATAAATCGAACATACCCACTTGAAAAACTTTGACAATTCTGATCAATAATTGGTACTTAGAAGAAAGGGATACTAAGGAAATATTAAAATATTATGGAATAGAGGATTCACAAAACCATATAGATACCTATGAATATATCTGGGACACATTAGGAGAGACAAATGAAAGACTGAAAAGACAATTATTTTATTAGACCTTAACTCCTATAGCAAGTGGTATTTCTAGTAAACCAAGAGTTAAGAGTAGAGACAAGATATTGAGACCTAATAAGAGATGATTTTTCAAGAACCTTCAAGCTCTAGGACCCAAATAAAAAAATAAATAATGTACTAAAAAGAATTAAATATGTAGAAACCTTACTACAAGATTAAGTAAGAAGAAAGTTTTAGAAGAGAAAAAACACATACGACACCCCGTGAGGATGACAATTGATAGAAAAGAATTGAATGGAAACCATAGATGTTTGTATTACCACAAAAGATATGCTATTATACCAACAGAAGAGGTAATTATCCTTTGATTGAAGAAGATCCCAAGAACTTGGATGTACAAGTAGGAGAAGATGAAAAAGAAATAGTGGACAAAAACGAAGACAGAAGTCAACACTTCTATCAACCATTAGAAATAGAGGAGAATTGTTAGAAAGAAATGTAGAGGGATATCAGTCCAGAGATCCGGTCCTCAATGAAGTCTTTGTAGTTAGTTTATACCCCGGTCAGGTAGCTAGAGATTGACAACAAAACATAAAGAATAACATAACATAACATCACATATACATCACAATAAAATAACATACGCCATTACCCTATACCGGCAGACTCCATGTATATATATATATATTACCAACAATTAATCGTATACATCCATTGTTCATCCTCCAGCATAGTTACATAAATGACTTCTATGTCATTGATTACATCAAAATATGCTCCTATTCTCTTATCATACTTGCTTACTTTCATTCTACTACTCCTATCTATATATATACTATATCTTATTACATCAAGGGACATGTCTTCTTTCAGATTCTGGCCTCTGCATCATGTGCAATCTCCTCCGATCGGCTTTGTTCTCTGTCAAGGATCCTATTAACATCACCCCCCCATAAAATTATGTCTTGTCCTCAAGATATGTCTTGCTCCAGTTGGTCGTATTTCTTGAATCTAACACCATTGACATATCTGGTTGATAGTTTTCCCTCCATGCTCCTCAGTCTAATTGCTCTGGAATCTACAAATTCTTCAATGTAGTATGGTCCTAGCCACCTTGTCTTCAGTTTTCCTTGTTTCTTAAACTTGTCATATAGGAGTACTAAGTCACCTTCCTTGGCTGCGTTGTTCCTCAAATTTCTATCATGCCAGGCCTTCTATCTGTTTCTTTCCAAGTTCATATTATATGTTGCAATCGGTTTATATTCATCCAATTTTTCCAATTCTGCAATCCTCCGTGCAAGAGATTCTTCTTCACCCAATTTGAGAGTCCTTGCTGTCCAGAACTTTGGCAATATGAAGTGTACTAGTATTGTAGCATCTAGTCCATATACCTTCATAGGGAGTGAACTTAGTGGTTCTTTTGAAGGTTGTCCTGTATGCCCATCGTATTGCAGGTATTTTCAGATCCCAATTTGTTTTATTCCCATTGCACATCTTTTCCAATGCTACTCCAATGATCTTATTCAAGGCTTCCCTTGCTCCATTTGCTTGTGGATGATATGGTGAACTCTGGTTGTGTGTTATTATGAAGTTGTCCAATAGCTCTGAGATCATCTTGTTTACAAAATATTTAACTTGATCACTTGTTATGCTCAATGGACAACCAAGTTTGATAATGATATTTTCATAAATGAACTTGGTGGCAGCTTGTTCCGTGCAGTCTCTTGTTGATTGTGCTTTAGCCCACTTAGGTATTCTACTC
This sequence comes from Cunninghamia lanceolata, assembly GCA_027924645.1. Lineage (NCBI taxonomy): Eukaryota > Viridiplantae > Streptophyta > Pinopsida > Cupressales > Cupressaceae > Cunninghamia > Cunninghamia lanceolata. The sequence continues at coordinate 15,700,430 of BSBN01000553.1, read as the reverse complement.
CGGTGATGATGAATCTAGCTTTAGATTGCTTTACTGGTTGATCTATAGGTCCAACAAAGTCAATGACCTATTTCTGAAAAATGTAATTGTGCTGAAATTGGTCTCAATGACATTTCATCTCTTGCAGTAGGTCTTCTGTTCTCTGGCAGACATCACAATTCTTCAGATATCTCTTTGCATCTTTGAAAAGTGTAGGCCACCATAACCCAGCTAGTTTGGTTTTCCTTGGTGTCATGTTTCCGACATTATGTCCTTTGGCTATCCCTTCATGAGCTTCGCTTAGAATTTCTTCTCTTTCATGATCATACACTACCCTCCTGAAGATGTCATCTTTTCCCTAGATATGTAGCTCTCCTTCAATTAGTGTGTATGGAAAGACTTTCACATTAAGTTTTGTTTCTCTTGTGATGGTATTTGTGCTAAAAATTCTCTTGTAGCCAGAAGGTATGCTATGCCTTCTAGTTCTTCTGGTACCATAGTTAGTCTAAATAGATTTGAGCCAGGTAGTTCCTCTTCCTGTTCCTCTGGACCTTCTCTTGTTTCAATTCTGGATAAGTAGTCAGGGCCCTAATTGTGCTTTCCTAGTTTCACCATGATTGAGAATTCAAACTCTTGGAACAAAAGTAGCCACTGATAAATTCTTCCTTGAATGATTGGTTTATTGAGTAGGTATTTCAATGGTTCATAATCAGTATAGAACATAAAAGGTGTTGACAAGAGGTAATGTCTGAACTTGTGTAATGCATATACCATTGCTAGAGCTTCTCTTTCAGTTGTGGTTGTTAGATTTAGGGCAGACAACAGAGAGGGGGGGTGAATCAGTTGTCCAAAACTTTCTTTCAATTAAACACTTAAATCCACTTTGTAATTCAGTAGCATGATAATAAATCAATCATAAAAACATAATGCATTAAATCAAGAGCAGAAACATATTAACACACAAGACACCAATATTTTGACGTGGAAAACCCGGTTAAGGGAAAAACCACGGGGTGATTAACCCAAGATTGTATTCTCTATTAGAAGAATAGAAAGAACAAAATGACACATGTCAATTAGGGCTCACTGCCCGAGCACTTTGCTCACAAGAGGCCCACTGCCTACAAGAGACACATTGTCTACAGAATAATAAGTATCACATACTTGAACTGGAGAATAGCATCTTCACCATGCTTGAGTCAGTTCCATTTAAGCCCAATACTTCTGTCCTAGCTTTCGCTCTTCTCCTTGCTACCACACTCTCATCTCCACAAGATCACTTTGAAATGACTTTACAATTCCTTATTTATACAAGACATCGACTTAGGAATGATCATCTAAGTAGACAAACATTACAGAGCAAATACATAAATACAACATGACTAATTACAAAAAGACTTCACGCGAATCAACACACTGTCGGCCACACAGATCTGAGACTTCAATCTTCTTCTAGGAACATGCCAATCTTCACATAACATCTTCAAGATCATCCGCTGGATGTGTAACTCATTTGGTTGGCCATACTTAGGAAGAACACCATCATCCGGAAGTAATTCTTCAATTGCGAGCTCAAACTCCAATGCAGACCGCCAACATGAACTGGACACGATCCAAAGACCTCCACAAGCTTGCTTGAATCACCAAGAACATCCACACTACATCTGCTTATTGAAATCCTTATCTCCTTCATCCGGAACCTCAAGAACACAGTCTGTCATCACTGTCACAATGGAATAGATGCTTGTAGACCTCCAGACCACAAACCAATTGAGTTGTCACTTCACATGGACTTCCTAAACACTCCACCAAATCCGTATAATAGGATATTGCATTTCCGGATCTCACCAGACCTATCTGTATCACTCTGTCACCTCTGAACACTTGCTAGAACTGGTTTTACTTGAGCAGCCGCAACTTCTTTAGATCTTCATGCAGACCTCTGAAATCATTTCTGGATCATGTCAAGACACATATCTACAAACACTTTGAATCGTATCCTCTGATCTTCATCTTATCTAGGATCTTTACCTCACTGACTTCACTGTTCTTCTCCATTCCTGATTAGGACTAATTTTCTCAATATCCTTAGCACACAACTCATCCAATCCTTATCATCAATGCAACAGGAGTATGTTGACATCAATGACAACACCGGTTAGGCCCATACTTGCAACAATCTCCCCCTTTGTCATTAATGGCAACATATGATGTGAAAAACTATTTTGACCATCAAGACAAGAACTTTTCTTTACTGACACAACTCCCCCTATTAGCAACAACCATTCACATATCTTCTCTTCCTTTACGGCTCCCCCTTTGATTAGCAACCACTTGTTTTTCACATGTCTTCTCTCCCCCTTTGACATCAATGGCAAAGGGCACATACTTGCAACTCCAACACTTCAGAATTGTACCAGCTACTCCCCCTGAGTAGCAGCTCCCCATCATCAATTCAGACCACAAGATATGACTGTGATATCCACCAGACTGATGCACATCAGTGCACCTTAATTCAGATCTGGAGGGGCAATAACCCCTAACTTCTCCCTGAGATACTCAAAATAATCCTTAGGAAGAGGTTTAGTAAAAATATCTGCAATCTGATCCTTGGAAGGTACAAACTCCAATCTGACTTCATTCTTGTTCACTTGCTCTCTCAAAAAGTGAAACTTGATGGATATATGTTTAGTCTTTGAATGCAACACCGGATTCTTAGATATATTTATTATACTTGAATTATCACAGAAGATTGTGATAGGCTCCTCATACTCCACTCTGATGTCTCTTAGCATTTGCTTCATCCACAAAACTTGAGTGCAACTACTTGCTGCTGTAATATATTCTACTTCTGCAGTGGACAGAGATATTGCCTCTTGTTTCTTTCTTAGCCAAGAGACCAATCTCTTGCTCAAAAAGAATGCTCCACCACTGGTACTCTTCTGGTCATCCACATCTCTTGCCCAATCCGCATCTGTATATGCATGAAGAGAGAAATTATGATCTCTAGGATACCACAAACCATACTTAACTGTCCATTTTAGATACCTAAAAATCCTCTTGATTGCCATGACATGAGATTCTCTAGGATCAGCTTGGAATCTAGACAAGAACAACAAAATTCATAATATCAGGTCTAGTTTGAGTGAGATACAACAATCCTCCACATTGACCTGTACTTTTTCTGATCAGCCTTAGGAGAGTCATCATCTTTGCTCAATTTACATCCGGTTGCCATGGGAGTACTCATTGGTTTTGATTCTTCCATCCCAAATTTCTTAAACAATTCTTTCACATATTTGGTCTGAGAAATGAAGATTCCTTTCTTAGTTTGAATGATTTGCAGACCCAAGAAGAAATTCATTTCCCCAAGCATGGACATCTCAAATTCACTTTTCATTTGATTTGCAAAAGTTTTGCACATACTATCTCTTCCTCCAAAAATGATATCATCAACAAATACTTCAACAATCAAGATATTTTCATGATCAATTTTGAAGTACAAATTACTATCAACAGTACCTTTGTTGAAACCAATCTTCAAAAGATGCTTATCCAATCTTTCATACCAGGCTCTTGGGGCTTGCTTGAGTCCATACAGTGCTTTCTTCAACTTGCAGACCATATCACAATGATCAGACAATTGAAATCCATCCGGTTGCTCAATGTATACTTCGTTTTCCAAGTCACCATTCAGGAAGGCAAACTTGACATCCATCTGATATACTTTGAAATCCTTGAAGGCAGAAAAAGCAAGAAATAATCTGACTGCTTCAATTCTTGCCACCAGAGCAAAAGTTTCCTCAAAATCAACTCCTTCTATTTGAGAGTAACCCTTGCAGACCAATCTGGCTTTGTTTCTGACTACTTCACCTTCTTCATTCAGTTTGTTCCGGAAGACCCATTTGGTTCCAATCACATTCTTATTTTTAGGTCTGGGAACAAGATCCCATGTGTGATTCTTCTCAATTTGCATTAGCTCTTCCTCCATTGCTTTAGTCCAGTTTTTATCATCGCAAGCTTCATTCACTGTCTTAGGTTCAACTTTTGAAATCAGACAATACTCTTCTGAATCTTGAGCAATCATTCTTCTTGTTTGTACCCCTTTGCTTTTATCACCTATGATATGATCCTCAAAGTGATTCAGTCTTACATACCTGGGATCTTTGGGAGTTTCTTGCACTTCTGATTCTTGAACAGGCTCATTCAAACTCACCTCATCGACCTGATTTACCGAATCAGTCTGAATCTAAATTTTAGAAGGGGCTTGGACTCCTTGAATCAGAATATCATTCTTATCATCTTCATCACATTCATAAAACCTTGAGGGTTTTTCAATCCCTTTATCAACCTTCACATTTTTACTTTCTATAATCTTTCTCATTCTCTTGTTATAACACCGGTATGCTTTGCTTTGAGTAGAATAACCCAAGAATATTCCTTCATCACTTCTAGCATCAAATTTTCCTAGATCTTCATCTCTTTTAATGTAACATTTTCTATCAAAGACTCTAAAATACTTCACAGTAGGAGTGATGTCAAACCAAAGTTTATAAGGAGTCTTACCGATATTGCTTCTGATTTGAACTCGATTAAGAGTGTAGACTGTAGTGCTTACAACTTCTCTGTAGTAGATCTAAGGAACAATTGCTTCCAACATCATGGTTCTAGATGCTTCTTGGATGGTCTGGTTCTTTCTTTCGACTACTCCATTCTACTGTGGAGTCCTAGGAGCAGACAATTGTCTTCTTATTCCATGCTTCTCACAAAATTCTATGAAATCACCAGATGTGAATTCTCCACCTCTATCAGACCTCAGACATTTTATGTTCAATCTGATTTCATTCTCCACTATAGCCTTGAATATTTTGAATTTATCAAGAGCCTCTAATTTCTCCTTTAGAAAAGTTACCCACATCATCCGAGAGTAGTCATCAATTAATAACATGAAGTATCTATCACCTTGCACACTCCTGATTCTTGTCGGACCACATAAATTAGTATGAACTAAGTCCAATAATCCAGTAGAAGACAGTTCCTTACTTTTGAATGTGACTCTACTCTGCTTACCTAACTGACATTCTTTGCACAAGCTATTAGTAGGTTTCACAAGTCTTGGAAGATCTCTTACATCCTGAGTGTTGCTTATCTTGATAATATTATCAAAATTTACATGACACATTCTCCTATGCCACAACCAACTCTAATCAATTTGAACAAACAAACAATTTTTACTAGTACGAACCAAATGGAAGATATTACCTTTTGTTTGAGTATCGGATGCAATCTCTGTTCCAGAACTTTCAAAGATCTTGCATTTTCCATTTTTGAATCAGAGATCATAGCCTTTATCCACCAACTATCCATCACTGAGAAGATTGTGTTTCAAACCTTCAACATACAGTACATTACCAGTTTTGTTCTTTCCATAAAAAAAAATAGTTCCTCTACCTTTGATTCTGCCAGCAGAATTATCACCAAATTTTACCACTCCTCCTTCATACCTTTCCAAATCTATAAACTTGTTTTTGTCACCTGTCATATGGTGGGAGCATCCACTGTCAATGATCCAATCATCCTTTTCTTCAACTTGGGCAGCCAGAGATTTTTCCACAATTTTATGATTGACAGATTCAGAGGGCATTGGATCTTCTTCCTTTATGGAAATAAACCCCAGTCACTTCCAGATTTGTTTCCGAATAGTTTCTTAGAAGAGTTCTCTCCCAGATCAAACCTTTGTTTGCCTTTTACAGATGCACTGGATTTGAATGCAGATTCAGTCTTGGGGGGACATCTCCAAACTAGGTTAATTCAAATGCAGCCAATTTACCAACCAATTGATCTCTTGTGACACCTGAATGGGCTCTGAATTCTTCAATGGCAGCAACCTTGTATTTGTAAGAATTAGGAAGAGATATGAGAACTTTGCCAACAATCTCATCTTCATCCAAGACTTCACCAGCACATCTAATGCCACAAACAAGCTCATTTACTCTGGGCATAAATGTAGTAATATTTTCATCTTCTCTCATCTTCAGGTTTTCAAATTTTCCCTTTAGACTCTGTAGCTTGGCATATTTTACATACTTGTCTCCTTCATGTACAAGTTCCAATTTTTGCCAAATCTCATGTGCAGTTTTTAGAACAACAACATTTGTCAGTTCTGAATCAGATAAGGCACTTAGAAGAGCCTCTTTAGCCCGCAGATTGTTTTCAACATCTCTGATTTCATCTACAGTTGTCAGACCATTCTGTGGAGGAGTATACTTCTTTGAAGCCATGATCCAATACTGCATTCCCATACACTACAAGTGGCATTCCATGTGACTTTTCCAAAGTGTGTAATTGGTTCCATCAAACCTCGGACTATCCTTCTTGTATGACAACATCCTGGATCTCCTCAAGCGGTTAATCTCTTTGAGAGGAACTTAGCTTTGATACCAATTGTTAGATTTAGGGCAGACAACTAAGAGGGGGGGTGAATCAGTTGTCCAAAACTTTCTTCCAATTAAACACTTAAATGCCCTTTATAATTTAGTAGCATGATAATAAATCAATCATGAAAACATAATGCATTAAATCAAGAGCAAAAACATATTAACACACAAGACACCAAGATTTTGACGTGGAAAACCTGATTAAGGGAAAAACCATGGGGTGATTAACCCAAGATTGTATTCTCTGTTAGAAGAATAGAAAGAACAAAATGGCACATGTCAATTAGGGCTCACTGCCCGAGCACACTGGTCATAAGGGGCCCACTGCCTACAAGAGACACACTGTCTATAGAATAATAAGTATCACATACTTGAACCGGAGAATAACATCTTCACCATGCTTGAGTTAGTTCCATTTAAGCCCAATACTTCTGCTCTGGCTTTCGCTCTTCTCCTCGCTACCACACTCTCATCTCCACAAGATCACTTTGAAATGACTTTACAATTCCTTATTTATACAAGACATCGACTTAGGAATGATCATCTAAGTTGGCAAACATTACAGAACAAATACATAAATACAACATGACTAATTACAAAAAGACTTCACACGGATCAACACACTGTCGGCCACACAGATCTGACACTTCAATCTTCTTCTAGGAACACGCCAATCTTCACATAACATCTTCAAGATCATCTGCAGGATGTGTAACTCATCCGGTCGGCCAGACTTAGGAAGAACACCATCATCCAGAAGTAATTCTTCAATTGCAAGCTCAAACTCTAATGCGGACCACCAACACAAACTGGACACGATCCAAAGACCTCCACAAGCTTGCCTGAATCACCAAGAACATCCACACTACATTTGCTTACTGAAATCCTTATCTCCTTCATCCGAAACCTCAAGAACACAGTCTGTCATCACTGTCACAATGGAATAGATGCTTGCGGACCTCCAGACCATGAACCAATTGAGTTGTCACTTCACATGGACTTCCTAAACACTCCACCAAATCCGCAGAACAGGCTATTGCATTTCCGGATCTCATCGGACCTATCTATATCACTCTGTCACCTCTGAACACCTGCCAGAACTAGTTTTACTTGAGTGGCCACAACTTCTTCAGATCTTCATGCAGACCTCTGAAATATTTTTTGGATCATCTCAAGACACATATCTAAAAACCCTTTGAACCACATCCTCTGATCTTCATCTTATCTAGGATCTTTACCTCATTGACTTCACTGTTCTTCTTTGTTCCTAATTAGGACTAATTTTCTCAATATCCTCAGCACACAGCTCATCCAATCCTTATCATCAATGCAATAGGAGTATGTTGGCATCAATGACAACACCGGTTAGGCCCATACTTGCAACAGTGGTATAATTCTTCTCCGCTTTTGATAGCTTCCTGCTTGCAAATGCTATAGGGTGATCCTTAGAACTTCTTGGTTGGGTCAACATTGCTCCTACTGTAATACCTGATGCATCCACATGAACATGGAATGTGTTTCCCTAGTCCCAAAATATGAGTATTGGTGCTTCTTCTATCTTCTGCTTCAGAGTGTCAAATGCTTTTTGATGCTACTCATTTCATGTAATACGTTTTCCCTATTTTTTATTCAATAGTTCTTCTATAGGTGCAGAGATGGATGCATATCCCTTGATGAATTTTTTGTGGTAACCAGTATACTTTAAGAATGTTTTGACATCAGATGTGGTTTTTGTTGGTGGCAAGTTTTGAATAATGGCAACTTTTAGAGGATCAATCATCAACCCTTCCTCTCTAATTTTTACCTGGTGATATCCAGAGAATCCATCAATGAAGGAATAGATTTCCCTACTAACAACTAACTCCTGAATTTCTTTTGTAAATGTAGGGAAAGGATCATGAATACAAGCCTTATTCGACTCCCTGTAGTCTCCACATATCCTGATTTCTCCTATTTTCTTGTTTTGTACTCTCATTGGATTGATCCACTCCGCTTCCTCTACCGGCTTTATGATCCCTGCTTCTAGCATCTTATCAATCTCTACTTTGACTTTTTTCTTCATGTTTGGATTTATCCTATATGGTCTTTCCTTGACTAGTTTGTAGCCTTCTTTTAATTGAAATTTCAATGGTCTGGTTTCCTCCTTCATTCCTTTCATCTCTGTGAACTTTTTTGGGAACAAATACTCATACTCTAACAAAATTTCTATTACTTGTGCCACTTCCTTCTCATCCCAATAGTCTCCTATCTTTGCTAGCTTGGGATCTCGTTCTTTGGCAATGTTTTCTTCCCTTAGCCGGATAGGCTTGTTGTAGTAATTTTCCTTGATGTCTGTTGATTTTGCCAACTCTCTGTCACCTTGTTCCATTTTTTATTTCTGGTTCTTTATCTTCTTCATCTTCCTGCTATGATATTCTATAGCATTTGCATTTCTTTGGATATGATTCTTTATTCATCCATTCTATGACCTTCTAAATGCCTTCCATTAGCCTCCTTCACAACTTCTTCATGTTGCTTCTTTAGCCTCCTTCACAACTTCTTCATGTTGCTTCTTTGTTGGAATAAATTCTTCTTCTTCCTCACTCTCTTCCTCCTCTATCTCAATGGTGTAATGCCTTCTAGTATTTGTTCCTTGTCTTGTCACCACCGTAGCTTTCTGCTTCCTTTTCCTTCTCTCTTTTCCGGTATGTTTTGGTGTGCTTCTCCGGTAGAACTCTTCCTCTTCTGTGGGTTCAGAAGATATATCTGTCTCCTCTTTGTTATTCTTCTAGCAAATCCTTGCTCCTTGGTCTTTTGGTGCTCTTCTTATGATCCTTGCTACTTTTTGATTGTTTAGTTTTTGTAACTCATCACTCTCATACTATGGCTGTGCATCTCAGAAGTATTATTGTGCTCTCTCACAAGAAAATAGATCATGCTTTGTGCTATTACAAAATGAACATTGTGTTTTCTTTTTAGCCCAACATTCATTAGAAAAATGTCCTAAATTACCACAATTGAAGCATGTAGCATCCTCCCTCCTTTGATTTATTCCATAGCCTTTGCCTCCTTTTTAGCCTCCAAACCGGTCTCTGTCATCACTATTATAGCTATTTCCATATGATGGTCCTGGTGGTGTTCACCTGGGATTTGGGTTTTGATTCGAGTTTGTAGATTCCTGCATGTGTTTCTTCAAACCCTTAGTGCCCTGGTTCAAATTGTTCCACCATCTACATGGAGTGTTTTATCGCCTTTTCTTATCGCACTCATGAAAAGTGTTAAAGTTTTTGTGTATGCAATCGCAAGTTGCATGTAGGCCGGCTTGTGAAATCTTAATTGACTTCCAGAAATGTTGAAAATTTGAGTTATATGCATGTTTTAATGTATATCGGGTTGCATATACATTAGTGGAATCTTTCGCAAGACTCCCGGGAATATTCTGTATTTGTATGCATTTTCAATCGCATATCGGGTTCAAGGTGGAAGATACATTGAGGGAATATTCTGTAGAAGATCCTGTGTTTGTATGTGTAGGAATGAATGTATGTCAATATACATCAAGTCTTATGCAATGAAAAATATACAAGGAGGCCCGATATACATCTGCTACAGTGTAAAGGTTCATCGCCAGCACATACAATGAAAAATGTACAAGGGTGAATGTATCTCTATCATACAAGTCAACATGCAGGCGTTGAAAGATACAAGGAAAGTATGCATTCATCAAATATTCCATCGCAGATTCCGCAGTTGTATAAGGGGGTTTGTATATTTGTGTTTGTATATTTGACATACAAACAAATATGCATTTGCTACAGTGCAGCGGAGGTGATACATGTGGTAGGGCCCGCGGGCATATACAAACAGGTTTGTATATTCGGCATACAGGAGAGGCAGACACAAGGTTGAATATATGTTTGACATACATTGGTGACATACAAAAGGGAATCTATATCACATATCCTAAAAGATTCCTTGCTTGTATGTTAGGGGATTTGTATGTTTGCATATACAGGCTGATATACAAAAATAGGACATACATTCCGGACGCGATGGAGGAATAAGGTGCAGTGAATGAAATTTGGCATCCATGGGTTGTATAAAGCGCTTGTGTATGCTGATATACAAGCCGATGTGCAGTAAAAGGGATACAAGCCGGATTTGAACTGATTCTCAAATTGTTCTAATAAAATTTGAGGTCTGACTTGTATATAAGGTAGTTGTATATGCATTTGTTTGTGCATATACAAGGGCGAAAATGGCAAAATGAAGAAAGGAAGAGTCAGCGATAGGAGCATGAAGTGCCTACGTGGCATGTTTTCATTGGTTTGCAACTTTTCAAAGGTGTTTTGAGCCACAGATCTCAGTGATGGGGAGGTGATCGACGACTGTGTTTTAATTTTGTTGGAGCGATGGTTTTCTTTGTCTGCGGCCCATTTTTGAGCGGGAAAATCTTCAAATGCATCTGCTGTTGCATCTCATGGGTAGATGAAGCATTGATGGCAGGATTGCGGATAGGCATGGGCCGGTGGTTGAACTGTCGAGTACCTGATTCAAAACGGGGAGATTCTAGCGGCGGCACAGGGCTTGAGCTCAGCTGCTCCTCGTCCTTCTCTTGCTTCTTCCTGTTTGGTCCCCTGCTGCATTTATTATTTTGAGTGCCATTTCTGGTGCTGTGTATCTGACGAGAAATTTTGACCTCGCTTTGTAATTAATTTTTGCGAAGTACACTTTCTTGTTGTTTTAAGCAAACTGTGTTACTCTTTTGTTGTTGTTGGAAATTGGACAAGTTTTGGTGCTGCAGTAGGAATACAACTTTTTGGTGACTCTATTTCAGGTGTCTCGTGAGTTTATGAATTGTATGTTGTACGTATTATGCACAAAATTATCAATTTCATGTCGATTTAAATGAGTAATGCTTCATTGCATGTGTTTTGTTATTTGTCTCCAGACTGAATGTGTTTTTCTTCTGACTCTGAACATCTAAGGGTGTTATAGATTCTAGAATATAGGTTTTCTATATTGAATATTTAGTCTATTACTTCTGCTCAAGGAGTAGATTGAATGTTTTGGATTAAGTGTTGAGAAGAATACATTGTAGTAGGGATGTTTGTAAGCAGAAATAACTAAATACTCTCTCTTGGGTATTGTCTGTAAGGCAGACATTTTAGAAACCCCTTGAAATTTGATTATTGTCTTGGGTCTGTGGTAAACATTCACATATATATATCTACTAACTCCGAGTCCTGGATAGGCACCGATCTGGTCTGGTATCTCTATTGTAACCCAAAGTCCTATTTTTGCATCCATATATAAATCAAACTCAAACTTCATATACAAACCTTTAGGACATTATAATTAGTTTTAGGATCCAAAATCCTCTATCTACAACTGAACATAGGCCCAAAGCTAGCCCCTTTGCATTTATCTCACAGTTTTGGTCAGCTTAATAGGGGATTTATCTGCTTTGCGTCAACATCCCAACAAATACATAGATGCATTTTATAGATGTTGAATAGAGAATACCCCCCTTGGTTCTGCAGAGCCTAAAGAAGAAGAGGAGATATTTATAGAGTCTATCTCCTATACTATTGGCCCCTGGCCCGGGAATCCTGTTGATCAATGATGGCTACTTTGTAGGGATTATTGGGAATAAGCATCCAGTTTGGGAAAAGAACCAACACATTTTGGCGACTCTGTTGGGGACTTAATGAAAAAGAATAGTATCTGTGTGCCCATCCGAGTCACCAACAGATTTTGGCGACTCTACTAGGGACAAACTCTGTGAAACAACCCTGATTCCAAAAGAAAACAATTCCTAGTAATAGGTGGCGACTCCGAACCAATCTCCCAACTGGTAAAGTAAAAATTTGTATGCAAGGGAGAAGATCCCAGTGTAATACTCTGTTTGAAGAGTTACCCACAAAAATGATGTATAGGAAAAAGGGGACTGTTCGAGCCAGTCAAGATGGTTCTCCTAGCCCCAGGAAAAATGAATTTATTCAGGACAATCCAGGATCTTCAGAGTAGACAATACCTTTCTTTTCAAACATTGAGGCTGAAATTCAGAATGTGTATGAGAGACAGCAGGGTGGTGGATTGAGAATAAGGTCAGAAGTTTTTCAAGAATGCCCTTTCCACGACTCCCCCGACAGATTTGAAGAAGCTGAATCCCTAAGGGATGATGATAATGATGATCAGAATATGATGAAACCCTCCTCTTCTATGCCTAGAGAGGAAGAACTAGCTGATGAAATTAAGAGCTTAAGGGCTGAGTTAGAATATCTGCAAGCAGTGAAAGTCAGAGATGACATGAGACAGAAAGTGCAAGCTTTGAGAGTTGCTCAGAATGATCCGATTCCTACCCTTGAAAATACAAATGTGCAGAGAAATCAGCAAAGGAATGAGGTTCAGGATCAGCATAATGATCAAAGATAGAATGCAAATAACATAAGAGCTCCATTAAATAATGTAAGAAATCAGAATGCAAATAGAAATGCTAATGCTAACCAATTTGGTAGACAGCCAATGTAGTTGGACAGATTTAGACAGCTTGTTTTTGATAGAATTCTGGGTTATCCAAATCCTATTGACAAACATGTGAGGCTGCAAGTGCCTAAATTTTTAGGAAACAATACCATCTTAGGTGAGGACTATTTAAAAGCTTTTCAGAATATCATGGACAACTTTGAGGTTGAGCATGAGGATGTTTTCATGAAATCATTCATGCAATCCTTAGTTGATGAAGCCAAGGAATGGTACAAAGGTCTGCCTGACAGAAGCATTTCATCATGGGATGAATTTAGGAGAATATTCAAGGAACAGTATGGTGACAAAACTGATCCTAGTTTCTTCATTAATGAATTTACTGGCATTGCCAAAGGATCAAATGAACAAGTTGCTAATTTCAATGCTAGATTCATGAAGGTATTGAACAAACTGCCACAGGACTTGAGGCCTAATGAACCTATGTACATAGTGTTGTACATAAATGCTTTTGATGCCAAGACAACTTATAACTAATATTGAAAATAATAGGAAGGCGTCTGGTAAGACAAATAGAAGGGATGATGTGAAAATTTTGCAAAATCCAAACACTAAATCTTAGAGTATCCAAGGTAATGCATCTACTTCTGAGGATAAAATAGATAAATTAACAAATGTTGTTAAGGACCTGAGTTATAGAATAGTTAAAAATGAAAAGGGGATAGGTCCTGACAGGCCAGTTTACCAAAGGCAAGAAAGAAGACCATCATTACATGATATGTTGTATCATACTAATTGGCGTGATGGTAAACCCGTCCTCCCGCACATCAATACAAATCCAAGAGCTCAGAATACAAAGGAAACTCCTGATCCTTTGAAGAAAGCTATAAATATTATTAATGACACCCCATGGTGTATAATCTGCCAAATGCCTCATTCACAATCACAATGTATGATTGCTCAGTCTCTATATAATAATGCTCTTGCCTGTGATGACTGCAATGACCCGCATTGCATGGAGGATGATAATGTCAATATGCTGTCTACAAATAGAGGATACTCTTTTCATGATGCTAATGCAAGTGTATATAATGAAATTCAAGTCTGCCAACAATTCCCATATGATGAGGATGAAGAGGACAATTATGCCTATGCTCAGGATTCACATAATTTCCTGAGTAATTTGAGGAGACCTTCAGATGAAGAAATTAGAGCCCTCACAGCAGCAGCAGTAGCTCAAGTCAAGAGCAATTACAATCTTAGAGGTAAGGCTCAGGTAAGTGGTACCCCTCAACTAGAGAACACTTTTGTGAGCCAACCAGTACAAAATTATAAGGGGACTGAAACATATAAGAAACAATGGAACAATAATAAGCAAGGTTTTAAGCAAAAAATAGGTTATGATTCTCAAAAACTAGAAAACATAGTTCCCCAGGTTGAGGATCAAAGTAGAAATTCTCAAAGCAAGAATGACAATCAAGGAGCCATAAAAATTAAAGCTGGATCATCTCAGGATAGAGGTAAAGCGGTGGAGCAAGCTACAACTGTTATTCAAAATTATGCTCCATTTGACATCACTTAGGTCTTGTCTCAAATAAAAGTCTCTGTTCGACTAATGGAACTAATGAAAGTAGAAGAGTTCAGGAATAAGGCTATCCTTAATCTCAGGAACACCTTGTCAGATCAAGCAGAATGATGAACCTCAGGCCAAGAAACAGACCCTATGCGTTGAAGAAGATGAGGTTCCTGAAGTGTATCTGGGGATGACCATGACAAAGTACCCTTCACAAGTGGAGCTATTTTATGTCTCCCTTGTCATAAATGGAAGAATAATTAGAAACTGTATGCTCGACTCAGGAGCATCCACAAACATCATGCCTTTGGCCATCATGCAGCAAGCTGGATTAAAGATAGATAAGGCATGTGGGAAGTGCTATGCCATGGATGCTAGGGAGGTACCTATCATTAGAATTATGAAAGATGTCAATTTCAGACTGGCAGCATATCCTGAAAAGACTTACAAAATGAACATAACAGTTGTTGATATCAAGCCACAATATGGCATGTTGCTGTCAAGAAGATGGGCAACATTGATTGGCGGGAGTATGCAATTAGATCTGTCATACGCTATGATCCCTATGAATGGTAGGAATGCCAAACTGATTAGGGAGGAAAGATCATCAGAGACAGTGGAGAATCAAGAATCAGAGGAATAGATATGCTTTGTGAACACCGACTGTGACAATTTCAGAGTTGTCTCAGATGTTAAAGAAGGTAAAGAGGGAGACATGTGCATTCAAGAATTAGATCAACAGGGCCTCTGGACCATGTATTTTGATGGAGCTTGTTCGAAGGAATGGTCTAGTGCTGGGATTGTATTTCTGTCTCCATTTGGTAAACTTCTAAAATTCTCTTTCTTGTTGAAGTTTGCCTGTACAAATAATATTGCAAAGTATGAGGCTTTGTTGTTAGGATTGAATGTAGCTCTGAAGCATGGAATTAAGGTGCTCAAGGTGTTTGGTGATTCAGAGCTTATTGTTTCCCAAGTTAGAGATAAGTATGCATCAAAGAATAAGAGGTTAAAACAATATAAGCATGCTGTTTGGGATACAATTGAATTGTTTGATGCATTTTCAATAAACTGGATAGAGAGATCAAAGAATGTCAGGACATATTTTCTAGCTAATGTAGCTATAAGGCCAGATGATATAACTCTGTCAGATGTTATGAATGTTGAGATCAAACTCAGGCCTAGATTGCCAGATAATGTATGCAGCTGGCAAATATTTGATGATGATAAAGATTTACTGAGATTTCTGCATTGTATTGATGAATATGAGAACCAGGAAATAGATTTTCAAAATTTTGTAGAGGTAGTAGATGGAAAAGAAACTCTCCTAGGGAAGGAAGTAATTCAGCTAAAGACAAATAAAATCCCTAGAGGGCTAGTTGCTTTAGAGAGAGATTTTGACAATAGGGACCAACTCATCACAAAGTCATCTCCAACAAACAAGAATGATCTAGAGGAGATAAACTTGGGGACATCTCATGCCCCCCAAAAAGTATACATTGGCAAACAACTCAAACCACACATCAGAAGTATGTTGGTTGCACTACTTAGGAAATATAAGCATGTGTTTGCTTGGTCATATGAGGGCCTGAAAGCTTATAGAGAGGATCTATTCCAGCATGAGATCCCATTAAAGCCTGAAGCTAAACCGTTCAGACAAAAACAAAGACCTATCAACCCAACTCTAGCTCCAAAAATGCAGGAAGAACTCATGAAGCTTAGGGAGGCTAGAATAATCATGCCTATCAGACATTCAACTTGGGTGTCTAACCTTGTCCCAGTTAGAAAAAAGAATGGTGACATCAGACTTTGTGTGGATTTTAGAAATTTAAATGTGTCTTCTTTGAAAGACAATTATCTGTTGCCAAACATGGAGGCCATGTTGCAGAAGGTGACTGGCTGTGAGCTTCTGTCTATGATGGATGGATTCTTAGGATACAATCGAGTGAAAGTGAAAGAATCAGAACAGTTCAAGACTGCTTTCACTACTCCATGGGGAACATATGTATATGTTAGGATGCCATTTGGACTGACAAATGTAGGTGCCACATTTCAGAGGGCAATGGATGTTACTTTTGCAGGATTGATTGATTCAATCTTGGCTGTGTATCAAGATGATTTAACTGCCTTTTCAAAGAAAGAAGAGCAACACTGTATGCATTTGGAGTAAATTTTTATTAGAGCATTAGAGTATGGCATCTCACTCAACCCAAAGAAATGTGCTTTTGGGGTTGTAGAAGGAAAATTGCTTGGACACATTATTTCCAAGAATGGAGTCAGGATCAACCCTGAAAGGGTAGCTGCAATTGACAAAATCCAGATCCCTAAAACGGTAAAAGGTGTTCAGTCCTTCTTTGGACAGATTAATTTTTTTAGGAGATTTGTTCCTAATTTTGCAGAGACCACCAAGGAGATCTCTAAAATGCTGAAGAAGAATGCAATTGTCAAATGGGAAGATGAAGCAACCAAATCATTTCAAGACATAAAGGAGGCAATAAAGATGGCTCCTATTTTAAAATCTCCAGATTTTTCTAGGCCATTTCAATTGTTTTCATTTGCTTCTTTCCACACTATTGCTGCATGCTTATTGCAGAAGAATGAAGAATGGTTTGAACAACCTATAGCTTTCTTTAGCAGGTCATTACAAGCTGCTGAATTAAAGTACGATATAATGGAGAAGCAGGCGTATGCATTGGTCAGAGCAGTGAAGAGCTTCAAGCCCTATTTGGTAGGCTCACAAGTAATTGCATATGTGTCTCATGCAGCAGTCAAAGATATATTTACTCAGTAGGAGGTAACTGGAAGAAGATGCAGGTGGATAAACAAACTGCAGGAGTTCAACATTGAAATACAAATCACAAAGTTGGTAAGAGGACAAGGTTTGGCAAAATTGATGACACAGTCAAACCTAGAGGCATGCCAAGTGAATACAGTACATAATGAAGTTATAAATATGTCAAAATCTGAATGGTATAAGGACATAATATACTATTTGCAGAATTTAAACTGTCCTTCCCATCTCAGTGATATCCAAAAAAGGACCCTGACGCTGCAAGCTATTAAGTACATCATTGTTCAAGGAGAGCTGTATTGGAGAAATCCTGATGGTGTATTACTCAGGTGTGTCGATGAAAATCAGGCCAATGATATTCTTAGTGAGATGCACAATGGAGTATGTGGTGGACATTATGCTGGCCAAACAACAACCCATAAAATTCTTAGAGCAGGCTATTGGTGGCCAACTCTTTTCTCAGATGCACATAGAATGGTAAGAAGATGTGATCCTTGTCAGAGGTTCTCAGGAAGGCTAAAATACGGAGGTGCATTACCCCTTAAGACTGTAACTATAGAAGCTCCATTTCAGCAATGGGGAATTGATTTTATAGGGGAAATCTCAGAAAAATCAAGTGGAGCGCACAGTTGGATTCTGGTTGCCACTGATTATTTCACCAAATGGATTGAGGTCATCCTGACCAAAAGAGCTACCAACAAAGTGGTGATGGATTTTATTCTGGAAAATATTATTATTAGATTTGGAGTACCGGTAAAATTAGTCACAAATAATGCTATGTGCTTCAGGTCTGGTGAATTTACTAATTTTTGCAGTAATTATGGAATTAATTTGTTACATGCATCACCATATCACCCACATGGAAACGGTCACGCTGAGTCTAGTAACAAAAGCCTCATGAAGATTGTAAAGAGAATGGTAGGTAAAAACAAAAGGGCTTGGGATTCAAAGCTGAAAATGGCATTGTGGGTTGACAGAATAATGGTCAAGAAAGCAACTGGAAGATCTCCTTTTGAATTGGTATATGGTGTAGTGGCTAAATTGCCTGTAAACAACCTTTTGCTAGTTTACAAATTCATACAAGAAAACATGGAGGAGATCAGAATCAATCAGCTAGTTGCATTAGATGAAGTGAGAAGGGAGCACAGAAAACAAACATCAAAAGACAGAAAAGGGTAAAATATCTGTTTGATAAGAGAACTATAGAAAGAAAGTTTCAGCGAGGTGATTTGGTTCTTGTATGGAATGCAAGGAACCAAGATAAGGGCAAACACGGTAAATTTGAGCCCTTGTGGGTGGGCCCGTATCAAATTAGCGACATTCATGGAGGAGATTCTTACTTTCTCTAGGCCCTAAGTGGTGAATTGTTGGAATTACCAGTGCACGGTCAGTTCCTGAAGCTTTACTTCTTATAAGGGTTATCTTTTGTGCACATTGTAAATTAAATGTAAATATTTTGTACATGCCCTGTATAGTCGGTCGTGTTTTGAGTTTTGGGTTTTGTCTGGTCTCCCTCGGAGTTGCTTGGTTCTTGTTGCAGTCTTGCGTCTGCACGTCCCCAGTCGGAGCCATTGGTGGTGTTCACCTGGGATTTGGGTTTTGATTCAAGTTTGTAGATTCTTGCGTGTGTTTCTTCAAACCCTTAGTGCCCTGGTTCAAATTGTTCCACCATCTACATGGAGTGTTTATCGCCTTTTCTTATTGCACTCATGAAAAGTGTTAAAGTTTTTGTGTATGCAATCTCAAGTTGCATGTAGGCAGGCTTGTGAAATCTTAATCGGCTTCCAGAAATGTTGAAAATTTGAGTTATATGTATGTTTTAATGTATATCGGGTTGCGTATACATTAGTGGAATCTTTTGCAAGACTCCTAGGAATATTCTGTATTTGTATGCATTTTCAATCGCATATCGGGTTCAAGGTGGAAGATACATTGAGGGAATATTCTGTAGAAGATCCTGTGTTTGTATGTGTAGGAATGAATGTTCAATATACATCAGGTCTTATGCAATGAAAAATATACAAGGAGGCCTGATATAAATCTGCTACAGTGTAAAGGTTCATCGCCAGCACATACAATGAAAAATGTACAAGGGTGAATGTATCTCTAACGTACAAGTCAACATGCAGGCGTTGAAAGATACAAGGAAAGTATGCATTCATCAAATATTCTGTCGCAGATTCTGCAGTTGTATAAGGGGGTTTGTATATTTGTGTTTGTATATTTGACATACAAACAAATATGCATTTGCTACAGTGCGGCGGAGGTGATACATGTGGTAGGGCCCGCAGGCATATACAAACAGGTTTGTATATTGAGCATACAGGAGAGGCAGACACAAGGTTGAATATATGTTTGACATACATTGGTGACATACAAAAGGGAATCTATATCACATATCCTAAAAGATTCCTTGCTTGTATGTTAGGGGATTTGTATGTTTGCATAAACAGGCTGATATACAAAAATAGGACATACATTCCGGATGCGATGGAGGAATAAGGTGCAGTGAATGAAATTTGGCATCCATGGGTTGTATAAAGCGCTTGTGTATGCTGATATACAAGCCGATGTGCAGTAAAAGGGATACAAGCCAGATTTGAACTAATTCTCAAATTGTTCTAATAAAATTTGAGGTCCGACTTGTATATAAGGTAGATGTATATGCATTTGTTTGTGCATATACAAGGGCGAAAATGGCAAAATGAAGAAAGGAGCATGAAGTGCCTACGTGGCATGTTTTCATTGGTTCGCGACTTTTCAAAGGTGTTTTGAGCCACAGATCTCAGCGATGGGGAGGTGATTGACGACTGTGTTTTAATTTTGTTGGAGCGATGGTTTTCTTTGTCTGTGGCCCATTTTTGAGTGGAAAAATATTCAAATGCATCTGCTGTTGCATCTCGCAGGTAGATGAAGCATTGATGGTAGGATTGCGGACAGGCATGGGCCGGTGGTTGAACTATCGAGTACCTGATTCAAAACGGGGAGTCTTCCAGCGGCGGCACAGGGCTCGAGCTCAGTTGCTCCTCGTCCTTCTCTTGCTTCTTCATGTTTGGTCCCCTGCTGCATTTATTATTTTGAGTGCCATTTCTGGTGCTGTGTATCTGACGGGAAATTTTGACCTCGCCTTGTAATTAATTTTTGCGAAGTACACTTTCTTGCTGTTTTAAGCAAACTGTGTTACTCTTTTGTTGTTGTTGGAAACTGGGCAAGTTTTGGTGCTGCAGTAGGAATACAACTTTTTGGTGACTCTATTTTAGGTGTCTCATGAGTTTATGAATTGTATGTTGTATGTATTATGCACAGAATTATCAATTTCATGTCGACTTAAATGAGTAATGCTTCATTGCATGTGTTTTGTTATTTGTCTCCAGACTGAATGTGTTTTTCTTCTGACTCTGAACATCTAAGGGGTGTTATAGATTCTAGAATATAGGTTTTCTATATTGAATATTTAGTCTATTACTTCGGTTCAAGGAGTAGATTGAATGTTTTGGATTAAGTGTTGAGAAGAATACATTGCAGTAGGGATGTTTGTAAGTAGAAATAACTAAATACTCTCTGTTGGGTATTGTCTATAAGGCAGACATTTTAGAAACCCCTTGAAATCTGATTATTGTCTTGGGTCTGTGGTAAACATTCACATATATATGTCTACTGACTCCGAGTCCTGGATAGGCACCGATCTGGTCTGGTATCTCTGTTGTAACCCAAAGTCCTAGTTTTGCATCCATATATAAATCAAACTCAAACTTCATATACAAACCTTTAGGACATTAGAATTAGTTTTAGGATCTAAAATCATTTGTCTACAACTGAACATAGGCCCAAAGCTAGCCCCTTTGCACTTATCTCACAGTTTTGGTCAGCTTAATAGAGGATTTATCTGCTTTGCGTCAACATCCCAACAAATACATAGATGCATTTTATAGATGTTGAATAGGGAATACCCCCCTTGGTTCTGCAGAGCCTAAAGAAGAGATATTTATAGAGTCTATCTCCTATACTGTTGGCCCCTGGTCTGAGAATCCTATTGATTAATGATGGCTAGTTTGTAGGGATTACTGGGAATAAGCATCCAGTTTGGGAAAATAACCAATAGGTCCACTAGAATTTGAATTTAGTATTGCGTTAACATTCCTCTGATTTATCCAACTTGGCTGCTTGTAGTCCTGATCAAATGAATTTATTTCTTTCATGTATGTCATATTACTGTGCTCTACAGAGTTTGTATTATTTCCACCATACCATGCTTCATCTTCTTCATCAGCAAAGTCTCTTTTCCTCTAGAAGTTTGGTGAAGGGCAATCCGGTGTTTCATGGTCATCCCAGTTTCCATATAATCCACAGTATACTGAATTGACTTGTTTCCTTGTTGCTTTGGTATCTTCTTTTATTGCAGTAGCTTGTATTTCACATTTCATCCTAGGGAATTGATTCGTCAAATGGCCTTCTCTTGTGCAATATGAACACTGAATATTAGGTCTTTCCTTCTCCTCCTACTTAGCTAATATCTCTTGCCTCAACTTTAACTACTCCAATTCCAACTTCAAATTTTCCAATTCTAGGTTTTTCTTCATCTTATCTTGTTTATGCCAAGATTGAGACTCTATCCAATAGGCCAATGTCACTGTTTCTGCATATGAGTCAAAAATCCTTCCATCTAGGGCTGACCTTATTTCAAGGATTATTCCAAAAATAAACCACTCTATCTTTTGCTTCTTAGTCAATGGTTCTTCCAATATCCTGGTTGTCTCCTTGAATCTCTTATCAAACTCCTTTATTGATTCTTTCTCACATTGCATCATATCTCTCATCTTACTTACTCCTGTTGGAACATTTAGAACTCCAAAGTTCTCCAAAAATAGCTTCTTGATCTCATCCCATTCTTTGTCACTATCTAGGCATGTCTTCCTATACCACTTCAATTCTTCATTCCTTAAGGTGCCAATGAAATCAAACAACTTCATTTCATTCCTTGTTACTCCCTTCCAGTTCCAAATAGATGCCAAAACAAAAATGTGCTCTGCTGCTTCAGTAGTATCCTTCTCAAACACATGTAACTTAATTGGGGTATCCATGATTATTTTTCTCCAACTTTCTGGTACTTTGTAGTAGATTTCCTTTGGTCTGCTTCTCTGGTTCAACTATCTTCTATAAACTTGCTTTCCTTATCTTCCCTTGTCTCTCTGCAATTAGATCTCAAAGTACTCTTCTCCTAAAATCTTTGGAAAATTGCTTCAGATCTCTACTATTTTCTACTATTCTCTTTGCTTCTTTGTTTGCTAGAATATCTTCCTTCTCAATTAAAATTCTCTTGATTTTATATGGCACTGGGAATGACTCATGGTCTAGGGGTTGTGTCTCTTCATAGTGTCTCTTCAAATTAGGGGATTCTCTTACCTTTGTAAATGACATCATGTCAGCATCCAATGCTGATTCAAATAGCCTTCCAAAACCCTCAAAACTCCTCTCTATGTTTACCACATTTTCTCCTCCTTCTCTTATCTCCTTTATGCTTTGGAAAATTAAATCCTCTATGTATTCCTCATCCATCTTCAAAATCTCTAGTGTTACTTCATCTTCTCCGTCATTCTGTGGTGTAAACCCTAAATTGCCTATTCCTTCTCTTTCTCTTCCGCATTTCTCTCCGGCAGCACCCACAGTGGCATGCTCTTCTGCATTCTCCATCTCATCCTCTATTCTTCACCTTCTAATCTCCTTTCTCCAGAAACACCCTCCCTGGCACGTTTAGTAGAATCCTTCATGATGTGCTTTTCCTCTTCCTTCCTTCCAACAACACCCTTAGTGGCACGCCAATCAAATCCTTTTATCTTTTTTTCCACACTTTCTTTCATCCTCTCTTTTTCCATCTCTTGTTCCCTTTCCATCCTTCTGCGGTAACGCTCTTGTCACTCTTGAGTTTGTTTCAATCTTTCTTTTTCACTTATCTCCATTCCGATTATAATTTCTTCGCCGATCTTCCTTTTCTTCCACTACTCTCTTTTCACCATGGGTTTTTCAGATTTAGTGTTCCATTAGTCCTTTTATATCCCATGGAATCATTATTTTAAGAGTCACATCATTTGAAAGGTCCTTCTAGACCCTACCCCCTTCCCACTTTCCATTCCCTTAAGTGCCTGCCCCCTCTCACAGAGGTAGAAACCTAAGGAGATGTGAATTCCTTCGCACTTTGAAATTTTTTCCCACCAATCTCACCTTTTCCCATTTATGGAACTCTATGCTACTTCTTCAGATGTTTTACCCTTCCAATCTTTAACTACCCTCTTCTAGGGTCCCGACAACAGAGCCCAATGTTAGCAAGAAATGTAGAGAGATACTAGTCGGAAGATCTGGTCCTCAGTCAAGTCTTTGTAGTTAGTTAATACCCCGGTCAGGTAGCTATAGATTGACAACAAAACATATAGAGTAACAGAACAAAACATCACATATACATCACAATAAAATTGTTAGAACACATTGATAGGGGAGGTGAATTAGTATATGCCACTTTTTAAAACAATTCTACT
The DNA here is from genome assembly GCA_027924645.1 of Cunninghamia lanceolata. Classification (NCBI taxonomy): domain Eukaryota; kingdom Viridiplantae; phylum Streptophyta; class Pinopsida; order Cupressales; family Cupressaceae; genus Cunninghamia; species Cunninghamia lanceolata. The sequence goes on along the minus strand of BSBN01000553.1, from coordinate 15,676,658 downwards.
GTAACAACAAGATCTCTACTTCATCAATCAGAATATGAATGAACTATGCAAGCATAAGAAAAATCACACATCCACACAAGAGACCCTAACACCATATTTACTTGGAAACCCAAGATGGAAAAAACCATGGTGAGCAAGCTGCTTGGATCTACTGTACAAATCCAACCTCACAAAAATGAAATAGTGAATTAAAATATTTTGTAGGCTTCAACCCATAGGACTTTCAACATGAGAAGGACTACAATCCTTTAACAAATTTGTAGGCTTCAACCCACCAGAGACTTCAATCTCAAAACAAATTAAGCTTCAACCCAACTATAGGCTCCAACCTCCCACAAAAACTAAGCAACAACCCAACAATAGGCTCCAACCTATTTAAGGCTCCAACCTCCCATAGAAACTAAGATACAACCCAATAAACTGAAACAGTAACAAAAACATTCAGCACTTACACGTACTGTGCAAACTTAGGATCTTCAATTTATACTCTTTGCACACTTCAACTCCACTTCTTTGTCCACACTTGATCACTTGATGTATTTCGCTTCACATTCACACTTGCAGACACATTTAGATTTTTTACTTTTAGGTACACATACATACACACAGATACCCTAATATCTTCAAACACATGAACTGATCTTTCTTTTATACCAACCAATGCATTTTCAAATCTCCAAGTCAGCTATACATAAATAGAACAATCTCCAACATTCTCCAAGGTTGGCACATAGAATTTTGAATTCCAAAGTGATCATTTTAATAGGATGAGCCTAAAATTAAATTTCAAGACTATACATTTGAAATAGAGCCCAATATACTCTTCCTTAGGTCGACCCAAAAATGGGTCAGGACCTAAATCCAAACAATCCGCATGCTATTGCAATTTTTCCAACAAATCTTCAAATAAACTAGCTGTTAATTCAACTGACCAAGTCAGCCTTCGAATTGGATATTTAAATCTTTAATTTGAATATGCACTATCTTCATATTGCTGCCACAACTCTACTTCTATCCCTTTATCGACGAAAACTCATTATCATGAACTTAGCCTTTTGTCTCTTTTATCAGAAAAAACTATCTTTTACTAACTTGGCCTTTATCACCCTTTATCGATAAAAACTCCTTTTTAAGAACTTGGCCTTTATCGCTCTATCAAAAAAACTCCTTTTTAAGAACCTCCACTTAAAACACCTTTATCGCTAAAAACACACTTTCACGAACCATCACCTTTATCGTCTTTATCAACAAATTCTATTTTCTTCGAACTTGATCTTTGTCACCTTTTATTAGTGAAATCTCCCTTTTTCAAAGCTTTATCATATTCCTTCTCTATCAACAAATTATCCTTTTCTTGAACCATCACTTTGAACATCTTTGTCGCCTCTATCGATAAAAACATACCTTTCCAAACCTTAGACACAAAGGCCCTTATTGGCAAATGTTACTTTTCACAAACTTACACTTTCTAGCCTTATATTTTAACGCCTTTTCCTTTATTGACAAAAATATCAAACCATGAATTGACTATCTTTGTGCACTTGGTCGCCTAGTTGACGAATTGATGAAAAATTGAACTCGTGAACAAGTTCGCAAAACACAAACTTTGCCAATAACCCAACTCTAAAATTTATACTTCAAACTTTTCTTCTTCATGCTTCCTTATTCTTTGTTGGTGAATTGATGAACTTCAAAACCGACGAACCAATTTGCAAACCAAACATTTTGTTGACTGAAGGCAGAAATCATTCATGCCTTAGATTTTTCTTTGACAAATTTTTATCGGCCCACAAAATGTTGGTAAAATTGGCTGTTGGGAACCTATGGGTTCACAAACCAAGCATTTTTCCAACTAAAAATAGAAACCTTTCCTTAGAAGCTTTTTCTTCCTTTCTGCCTTAGAAACTTTTGACATCAATGACAACACTTCCAACAATCTCCTCCTTTGTCATTGATGGTAGAAAAAACATAAATCTTCTTTACAAATAGAAAAACTTATACTTTTGCACTTGCTCCCCTTACTCTACTCTCCCTAAACTGTATCACAACACAACTTCTGAACTCTCTCCTCCTTTGACATCAATGGAAAAGGGATGCAACAAACCATTTTCAATCTACAATTGCCAAAACAATCTCTCCTTGACCAAGCCATACCAAAAAATGCTCATCTATACTGAATCCTTTCTACCTACTCCCCTTGAGAAGCAACCACTGTCCAAACCGAGATGAAGAATATGCCCTGTACTGCTCCCCTTGGACAGATGCTCCATCATAAACTTTATTGAAATGATGAGAGTGATATCACTCCCAGCTTTTGCCTTAAATACTCAAATGTGTTTTTAGGAAGAGGTTTTGTAAAGATATATGCAATCTGATCCTTTGTAGGCACATATCCTAGTTTCACTTCTTGATCATCAACCTTTTCTCTCAAAAAGTGATATCTAATAGATATATGCTTGGTTCTTGAATGCATCACTGGATTCTTTGATATGTTAATTGCACTTGTATTGTCACACATAATAGAGATAGGCTCATCAACACAACTCCTATATCCTTTAATGTTTGCTTCATCCAAAAAACTTGAGTACAACAAGATGCTGCAACTATGTATTCTGCTTCTGCTGTTGATAAGGCAACTGAATCTTGGTTTTTTCTTAACCATGAAACCAATCTACCACCTAGAAAGAATGCTCCACCACTTGCGCTTTTCCTATCATCAATGCTGCCAGCCCAATCTAGATCTGTATATGCTGTCAAAGAGAAATCCTTTCCCTTCTCATACCACAATCCATAGTCCAATGTGCACTTCAAATATCTAAAAATACTTTTAAAAACCTTTACATGAGTTTCTTTTGGATCAGCTTGAAATATAGCCACCATACAAACTACTTGCATAATATTTGGCCTAGATGTAGTAAAGTATAATAGGATTCCAATCATGGACCTATAAAGAGTCTAATCAACTTGAGGTAACTCATCATCCTTGCTAAGATGACAACCTGTTACCATAGGTGTACTTACTGGTTTGCAATCATCCATACCAAAATTTTTCAACATCTCCTTGACATGCTTAGTTTGTGAGATAAAATGCCCTTGTCTGTTTGAGAAATTTGAAGTCCAAGAAAAAATGAAAGCTCACCAATCATAGACATCTCAAATTCTTTTTGCATCTCTTCAACAAACATGTTGCACAACTCCTCATTTCCACCAAAGATAATGTTATCAACATATACTACAACTGTCAACATGTCATCACACATAGTCTTGATATAAAGATTGCTATCAACACTCCCCTTCTTGAATCCTTGCTGGTGTAGGTACTTGTCCAACCTTGCGTACCATGCCCTAGGGGGCTTGTTTGAGACCTTATAGTGCTTTCTTGAGTTTGCATACCATATTCTGATCTTATGATAGCTGAAAACCTTCAGGCTACTCTATATAAACTTCTTCTAAGTCACCATTCAAGAAAGCATATTTGACATCCATTTGATATACCTTGAAGTCTTTGTGAATTGAAAATGCAAGGAACATCCTTATTGCTTCCATCCTTGCCATAGGAGAAAATGTCTCATTAAAATCAATGCCTTCTACTTGTGAATATCCCTTGCAAACCAATCTTTCTTTGTTTCTAACAACTTCTCCATCTTCATTAAACTTATTTCTAAAAACCCATTTGGTTCCAATCACATTCTTGTTCTTTGGCCTTGGAACAAGTTCCCAAGTCTTATTCTCCTCAATCTGATTTAACTCTTCTTGCATAGCATCAATCCAACTTTCATCCTTGCTGGCTTCAAAAAATTCTTTGGTTCTATTTTGGATAGCAGTGAGAAGTTTACTTGTTCACCAAGTCTTCTCCTAGTCATAACTCCTTTATTCTTATCTCTAATTATCTGATTTTTAGAATGATTCTTTTGAACAAACTTTGTAGGTGACTTGGTGGCCTCTATGAGTGTCTATTTTTCTGCAATTTCATTTTCTTCTTCTATGTTGGGTGGATCATCTGAACAATAGACTAAATCATCTGAACAATCATAATCTTGAACTTGGGTGGGTGGATGTAGCTTTTCATCAACCTTAACATTTGTACTTTTAACTATCTTCTTCAATATCTTGTTGTAACATTTATAAGCCTTGCTTCTAGTTGAGTAACCAAGAAAAATTCCTTCATTTAATCTTGAGTCAATCTTACCCAAATTGTCTTCATCTCTTCTAATGTAGCATTTTCTTCCAAAAATTCTAAAATACTTGAATGATGCAAGTCTGCCCTTCCATAGCTCATATGGTGTCTTAGTGTTGTTCATCCTGAGCTGTCCTCTATTAAGAATATAAATAGCAGTATGAATTGCTTCTTTCCAATACACATCAGGCAACTTGGCATCATTCAACATTGTTCTTGTCATATCCTAGACTATTCTATTCTTCCTTTCAGCTACTCCATTTTGCTGAGGAGTCTTTACAACTGAGTATTGTCTCTTTATCCCATGTTCTTCACAAAATTCCTCAAATTCATTTGATGTGAACTCACCACCTCTGTCTGATCTTAAACACTTGATTCTAGTACTCATTTCATTTTCAACCATGGATTTGAAGATTTTAAATCTATTGAATTCTTATGATTTATCTTTCAAAAAAACAACCCAAGTCATCCTAGAATAGTCATCAATGAGCAACATAAAATACCTTTCACCTTGAAGACTCCTTGTCTTGGTAGGACCACATAGGTCTGTATAAAAATTAGCTCCAATGGCTCTGTGGAGTAGTGTTCATTGACCTTGAAACTGGTCCTTGTTTGCTTCCCAATTTGACATTCCTTACAAAAGGAACTAGTGGGTTTGGCAATCTTTGGCATGTCTCTAACTAAAAGTTTAGAGCTGATCTTTACAAGATTGTCAAAGTTGATGTACCCCATCCTCTTATGCCACAACCAACTCTCATCAGTCTATCCTAAAAGACAACTCTTCCCTTTGACTTCACAAAGATTGTACAAGTTATTTTCTATTTTTCTTGCTTCTGCCACAAGTTGTCCATGCTTTATCTTCTAATTTCACATCCTACTGCATGGAAGATGATATTATAACCTTTTATACACATCTAACTTACACTAAGAAGATTGTGCTTGAGACCTTCTACATATAGAACATCTTTTATCCCATTCTTTCCATCAAGACTTACTATACCTTTACCACATATTCTTGCAGTGTTGTCTCCAAACTTGATTGATCCGCCATCCCATTTGTCAAGCCAAATAAACTAACTCTTATCTCCAGTCATATGACTTGAGCAACCACTGTCAATAATCCAAGGATTTTCTTGACCTTGTACATAAAATGCTGCTTGGAAAATCATTGAGTTTTCACCTTCATGATCGTTCATCTTGATTTTCCATTCCTTCTTCTAATTTGTCTTCTGATTTGTAGGAATGCCATTATGTATGATGATATCAACTTTCTAAGTTTTTGATTTAGCCAGTCCACTTCTGCAGTACCTTGTTATGTGCCCAAAGTTGTTGCAAATATGACATATTATATTGAAATCAAACAAAGGGGCAAATAAATTTCTACTTACAAAATTGCTTCTCCTCATTCTCGATCTGCATTCAATAGCTTTGTGACCATACTGATTGCAACTGAAACAATAACCAGAGAAAGAAAAATTAAACTTGTTCATGAAAGTTTGTCTTGCAGGATTTGATCTTTTGAATCTCCTTTGAGAAATAGAAGGAATGAAATCAACTTGAATTTTTGTACTATACTTCTTCATTGGGATTTCTTGATTTGACACTGTCTTCTCTGGGTCAGTTTTCTTTGTTGGAACAAAAGATTGTGTGACTTTTTCATCATAGGCCAAATCTAACTTAATGAATAGAGGTCTCTGAATGTTTATTATATCATCCAAAATTTCAAAGATCTTACCAAACTTGATATTCTTACTCAGTCGAGCGTGAACCTTTTCAACCTCCTTTCTCAATGAAATAGTTTCTTCCTCAAGTTTTAAACACTCATCTGATTTGGCTTTGAAGGTACTGTTTACCATGTCTACAATTCTTTTTCCTTCTTCAATCTAAATCTTTAAGTCAACAATCATCTCCTCCGATTCTATGAGTTTGGCCTTTTGTTCTTCATTTTCTTTTCTTGCTAGATCTAAGTTTTCAAGAGCAGAGATCATTTTACCTTCGAAATCAACTTCACATTCTTCTTCTTTATCAATATCAACACCGACTGAGTTGTCCAAGACTTCCACAACCATGAATAGAGCTTCTACTCTTTATTCTTTTGATGCGTAGTTGTCTTCTTCTTCTGTTGAACTGCAATCACTCTTAGAGTAAAGGCTTTTTTGGTTCTTGTTAAAACCAAATCTTTTGAAACCCTTGTTGTTATCTTCATTCTTCTTAAGAGGACATTTAGATGTATAATGCCCAATCTTTCCACAGTTGAAACACTTGAAACGTAACTTACCTTTGTACTTACCTGATCCCTTCTTTAGTTTTCTTACAAAATTGGCTTCCTCATTATTAGAGGCATCACTTGAATTAGATCCATTTTTCCTAGATGCTTTGAAAGAAGCTTTCTTCTTAGATGTTTCTTTACTTATGTTTCTCATTTCAAAGGCAGTGAGTGAACCAAATAATTCATCCATTTTGAATACCTTCAAATCTCTTGCTTCTTCAATAGTAGAGACTTTTGAATCATACCTTTGAGGGAGTGATCTCAGAACCTTTTGCACAACAATTGATTCTACCACCATTTCACCAAGACCTTTGATAGCATTTACAACCTTATCTATGTGAAGAAGATAGTCAACAATGTTTTCTTCTTTCTTCATTCTCAGATTTTCAAATTCAACCTTGTGGGTTTGTAATTTTTCTTGCTTCACTTTATCATCCCCTTCATAGATACTTTTGAGTTTATCCCATATGTCCTTAATCATCTTGCATTGCAAAACCTTGACAAACTATGAATTGGTTAGACCACTTAAAATGACATTCTTTGTTTTATCATTGTTTTCATGGCCCTTCTTCTCATTCACATTTGTAATAGGATGAGCAGGCTCAGTATACACAACCATTGCATCTCTCCAAACATCATACCCAAGAGAGGTAAGATAGGCTTCCATCCTTACACTCCAGAAGGCATAGTTAGTTCCATCAAATAGAGGTGCTTTGTTAGAAGACGAGGATCCTTCCTGAGCCATGTGTTCAAATCCAAGGTCTACCTTTACCTATTAGGTTGCACCAAGGAACCTTTCTTTGATACCAATTGTTAGAGCACACTGATATATTGAGAGCAGGTGAATTAGTATATGCCACTTTTTAAAACAATTCTACTATAACAACAAGATCCATATTGTATCAATCATATTATGAATGAACTATGCAAGCATAAGAAGAATCACACGTCCACACAAGAGACCATAACACCAGATTTATGTGGAAACCCAAGATGGGAAAAACCATGGTGAGCAAGCTGCTTGGATCTACTATCCAAATCCAACCTCACAAAATGAAACAGTGAATTACAATATTTTGTAGGCTTCAACCCACTGGACTTTCAACTTGAGAAGGACTATAATCCTCTTACAAATATATAGGCTTCAACCTACCAGAGACTTCAATCTCAAAACAAATTGAGCTTCAACCCAGCTATAGGCTCCAACCTATCTGAGGCTCCAACCTCCCACAAAAATTGAGTATCAACCCAACAATAGGTTCCAACCTCCCACAAAAACTAAGCTACAACCCAGTAAACTGAAACAATAACAAAAACATTCAGCACTTACACATACTATGTGAACTCAGGATCTTCAATTCATACTCTTCTCACACTTCAACTTCACTTCTTTATCCATGCCTGATCACTTGATGTATTTTGCTTTGCATTCACACACGGATACCTTGATATCTTCAAATGCACAAACTAATCTTTCTCTATACCAAATCATGCATTTTCAAATCTCCAAGTTGGCTATACAGAAATAGAACAATCTCCAACATTCTGCAAGGTCAGCACCTAGTATTTTGAATTCCAAAGTGTTTGTTTTAACAAGACAGGTCCAAAATTAAATTTCAAGACTATACGTTTGAACCAGAGCCCAATATACTCTTCCTTAGGTTGACCCAAAAATGGGTCAAGACCAAAATCCAAACAATCTGTACACTACTGCAATTTTTGCAAAAAATCTTCAAATAAACTAGCTCTTCATTCAACTAACCAAGTCGGCCTTCGAACTAGATATTTAAATCTTTAATTTGATTATACACTATCTTCGTATCACTATCACAACAACTCTACTTCTAGCCCTTTATTGGTAGAAACTCATTATCAAAAACTTAGCCTTTTGTCTCTTTTATCGAAAAAAACTATCTTTTACTAACTTTGCCTTTATCATCCTTTATCGATAAAACTCCTTTTTAAGAACCTTGGAATTTATCACTCTATCGGAAAAAACTCCTTTTTAAGAACCTCCACTTAAAATACCTTTATCACTAAAAACATACTTTCACGAACCATCACCTTTATCGGCTTTATCAGTAAATTTTACTTTGTTTGAACTTGACCTTTGTCACGTTTTATCGACAAAATCTGCCTTCTTCAAACCTTTGTCACATTGCTTCTCTATTGACAATTTTTCCTTTTCTCGAACCATCACTTTGAACATCTTTGTTGTTTCTATCAGTAAAAACATACCTTTCCAAACCTTAGACACAAAGGCCCTTATAAAAAAATGTTACTTTTCACAAACTTACACTTTCAGCCTTAGACTTCAACGCATTTTCCTTTATCAACAAAAATATCAAACCACGAACTGACTATCTTTGTGCCCTTAGTCACTTAGTCGATGAATCAACAAAAAAATGAACTCGCGAACAATTTCACAAAAGACAAACTTTGCCAATTACCCAACTTTATACTTTATATTTCAAACTTGTCTTATTCATGCCTCCTTTGTTGGCGAATTGATGAACCAGTTCGCAAACCAAAAATTTTGCCGACCGAAGACAAAAATTAATCATGCCTTAGATTTTTCTTTGACAATTTTTCATCGGCCCACAGAATGTTGGTAAAGTTGGTTGTTGGCGAACCTAGGATTTTTTCGACTAAAAGCAAAAACCTTTCCTTAGAAGCTTTTTCTTCCTTTCTGCCTTATAAACTTTTGACATCAATGACAACACTTCCAACAAAAATAACATACACCATTGCCCAGTATCGACAAACTCCTTGTATGTATATATATTAGCAGCAATTAATCTTATACATCCATTGTTCATCCTCTGACATAGTTACATAAATGACTTCTATGTCATTGCTTACATTAGAATATGCTCCTATTCTCCTATCATACTTTCTTACTTTCATTGTACTACTATCTATATATATACATATGTACTCTATCTTATTACATCAAGGGATGTGTCTTTTGTCGGCTTTCGACCTCTGAATCATGTGCAATCTCCTCCAGTCAGCTTTGTTCTCTGTCAAGGATCCTGCTAACAAGAATGTAGCCAAAGAGGGAGAACCTAAGCTAGCTAAAATTGCAAATTATTAGGGAGAAGAGGCATTAAAGATTGTAGAGATACTCAAATAATATGAGGACCTCTTTCCAAGAACCTTCATAGAGCTAAAAGGAATAAAAGAAGAAGTTGGGGTAAGGAAGATCCAACTAAAAAAATGTTAAATTGTAGAAATAAAGGCCCTGCATACTTAATCCTAATATCAAAATAATAGTGAAGACTGAAATAGATAGGATGTTAGCTAGAGGTATCATAAAACTATTGTTATATGGAGCCTAATCAGACTTGGAGGTTAAATTTACCCCACTTTTATCGGCGCGGTTTCCCCCCAAATTGTTTAACGGGGTCAAGGGGCAGCACCCCTTGTGGGGGTTTGGGGGTAGCGCCCCCAAGATAGGGTCAAGGGGCAGCGCCCCTTGTGGGGTCCAAGGGGCAGTGCCCCCGGTGCTCTCCCTGTCAGGATACAGGGCAGGGGCTTGGGGGCAGCGCCCCTGAAACCTCCAACATATGCAGGAAGGTCTCACGGTTGAGTGGGAGCAATGGCAGACGAGGGTAAATTGAAGGTAGATAAATTCAATGGGCAGAACTATCAGTTATGGAAGATGCAGATGGAAGATTATCTCTATCAGAAGGATTTATGGAGGCCATTGGAAGGAATAGCCAAGAAACCGGTAACAATGACTGATGAGGATTGGAATCTTCTGGACAGAAAGGCATTGGGAACCATTCGGTTGTGCCTACAACCATCTGTGGCGTTCAATATAACAGAAGTGATGACAACAAGTGAACTAATGAAAGCTTTGGCCAAATTGTATGAAAAACCCTCAGCCTCAAATAAGGTATTTCTCATGAAGCATTTGTTTAATTTGAAAATGGTTGAAGGTGGATCTGTGACAAATCATTTAAACGAGTTTAATATGATTACCAGTCAGTTAACTTCTGTAAAAGTGAAATTTGATGAAGAGGTGAGAGATCTCTTGGTTTTATGTTCTTTTCCATAAAGCTAGAATAGCTTGGTAATGGGTGTAAGTAACTCTATCTCTAGTTCAAATACTTTGAAATTTGATGATGTTGTTGGTGTTATCCTTAGCGAGGAAATGTGATGGCAAAGCTCAGGAGGGTCCACATCAGGTAGTGTTTTGAATGTAGAAAGCAGGGGCAGATCAAAGGAGAGAGGAAAAGGTTCTCGAGGTCATGGGAAGTCACAAGGAAAATCAAAGGACAAGAGATCCCAATCCAGAGGACAAAAGGATTGTTGGTACTGTGGGAAACTAAGTCATCTGAAGAAAGATTGCTGGTCTCAGAAGAATAAAGAAGGAGACAAACAAGAAGGCAATAAGGAGGAAAATGTGGTAAGTAATAAATCTGAAGATGATGCTTTGATTCTTTCCCTAGATAATGTTGATGATTCATGGGTTTTAGATTCAGGGGCCTCATTTCATGCTACACCTCATAGAAGTTATTTTCTTGTTTATGTCTAAGGAGATTTTGGGCTGGTTTATTTGGGAGATAATGAACCTTATTAGATTGTTGGAAAGGGAAGAATCAAGATTAAGTTGTAGAATGGGAATCATTGACTACTCCAAGAGGTAAGGCATGGTCCATGACTGAGTAGGAATTTAATTTCAACAGGACAACTAGCTGATGAAGGTTGCATTGTTACATTTGCTGATAAAAATTGGAAGGTTTCAAGAGGTGCCTTAATAGTAGCAAAAGGTGTGAAAGTAGGCACCTTATATCTTTGTACAGGTCATACTATTCCTTCTACTTTAGCTGTTGTAGAGAAAAAACAAGCAGGTTCAGGAACAGTTGTTGCAGGATCGCAGGAAGAGACTGAAATAGTTGCTGCAGGTTCTGAGACAACACTATGGCATAACATACTTGGGCATATGAGTGAAAAAGGTATGAAGGTACTTCATTCTAAGAAAGTTTTACCAGGTCTAAAATGCATTAATATGGATTTCTGTGAAAGTTGTGTGTATGGAAAACAAAAGAGAGTTAGTTTCTTCAAGGATGGGAAGCAAAAAAAGATGAAAAGTTGGATCTTGTGCATACAGATGTATGGGGACTGGCTTAGGTATCTTCTCTTGGTGACTCTCGGTATTATTTTACATTCATATATGATGCAACTAGGAAGGTTTGGATCTATTTCCTTAGGCAGAAATCTGATGTATTTGAAACATTTAAGAAATGGAGAAGCTTGGTTGAGAATGAGATGGGTTAAAGATTAAAATGTCTCAGATCTGATAATGGTGGTGAGTATTGCAACAAAGAATTTGAGGATTATTGTTCCTTTAATAGAATTCATAGGCAGAAAATGGTTCCAGGAACTCCACAAGAAAATGGAGTGGCTGAGCGCATGAATATGACAATAATGGAGCATGCAAGGAGCATGAGATTGCATGTTGGACTGCCTTTAAACATGTGGATAGAGGTTGTCAATACCACTGTATATTTAATTAATAGAGGTCCTTCAATTTCTTTAGGCTGTGGTATTCCAGAGGAAGCATGGACATGTAAGAAGGTGAGTTATTCTTTTCTCAAAAGCTTCGGATGTGAAGCATTTGCACATGTAGATTCTAAAAATAGAACCAAGATGGATGCAAAATAAAAAAAATGTATTTTCGTTGGATATGGCATTGATGAATTTGGTTATAGGCTTTGGGATTTTGAAAATCATAAAATTGTGAGAAGCAAAGATGTTGTATTCAATGAGAAGGTGTTGTACAAAGATCAGTTGTAGCAACATGAGAAGAAAGAAAAGGATTATGTGGTGCTGGATGATACTCCAGATAGTAATGTTCCAGTGGTTCCTCACGCTCCACAACAACAACAAGAAATACCACAAACTCCAGTGAATGTTAGATGGTCAACAAGGCTAAGTAGACCTCTTGAAATGTTTTCTCGCTCTTTGTATTCTATTTTGTTAACAAATGCTGGTGAAATGGAAGGGTATGATGAAGCTATGTAGGTGGATACAAAGGTTTAGTGGGAGCTTGCAATGAAAGAAGAAATTGACTCCTTGCTGAAAAATCAGACTTGGGAATTATGTAAGTTGCCTGCAGGTAAAAAGGCTTTACCAAACAAATAGGTTTATAGGATGAAAGAGGAAGATGGAGGTAAGAAAAGATTTAAAGCTAGGTTAGTTGTAAAAGGATTTGCACAGAAAAAAGGTATTGATTTTGATGAGATATTTTCTCTAGTTGTTAAGATGACTTCTATTTGTATTGTTTTAAGTATTGTGGTTTGCTAAAGATTTGTATTTGGAACAACTAGATGTGAAAACTACCTTTCTCCATGGTGATTTGGAGGAGGAGATCTATATGGAACAACCATAGGGATTTGAGGTCAAAGGTAAAGAGAAACTGATGTGCAGATTGAAGAAAAGTTTGTATGGTTTGAAACAAGCACTTCGACAATGGTATTTGAAATTTGATAGTTTTATGGCTGAGCAATGCTACAGTCAGTGTAATTTTGACCATTGTGTTTATTTTAAGAGCTCGGATAATGACAACTACATTATTTTATGTTTATATGTTGATGACATGCTTGTAGCAGGGTCTAACATGGATCACATAAGAGAGTTAAAACAACAGTTAGCACAATCATTTGCTATGAAGGATTTGGGGGCAGAAAAACAAATCCTTGGTATAAAAATTTGTAAAGATAGGAAGAATAGAAAATTGACTCTATCTCAGGCTGATTATGTTGAAAAGGTGTTGCAAAGATTCCATATGGAGAATGCAAAAGTTGTCAGCACACCTTTGCTTAGTCATTTGAAATTGACTAAGGAGATGTGTTCTAAGACAGAAGAGGAGGAAGACAAAATGTCCAAGGTACCATATGCTTCAACTATAGGAAGTTTAATGTACACCATGGTATGCATGAGACCGGATATTGCACATGCTGTAGGAGTCGTAAGAAGGTATATGAGTCATCCCAGATTGGAGCATTGGAATGTGGTAAAATGGATTCTCAGATATTTGAGAGGTACATCCAATAAACACTTATCTTTTGGGGGCTCTAATACCGATTTAGCAGGCTATGTGGACTCATATTTGGCAGAGGATATTAATACTAGGTGGAGTACTATAGGTTATGTCTTTACTGTAGGTGGGAGAACGGTGAGTTGGATCTCCAGGTTGCAAAAGGTGGTTGCTTTATCCACCACGGAGGCAAAGTATGTAGCTGCAATAGAGGCAAGCAAAGAGATTATATGGCTGCAATATTCCATGGAAGAATTAGGCAAATAATAGGCTAATAGTTCTTTGTTTATAGAGAACTAGAGTGCCATACATCTTGCAAAGAATTCTACCTTGCATTCAAAGACCAAACACATACAATTGAGATATCACTTCATTCAGTCGGTGTTGGATGATTGATAGTTAAGGCTGGAAAAGATCCATACAGATGAAAATCCAACGGATATGTTTACAAAGGCAGTGACAAGGGAGAAGATGAGCTCCTCTTCAGCTTCAATTGGTCTTCAAGACTCAAAACAAAAAATTAGAACAACAGAGTCCAGGGTGCTTATTTCCAGTGGGAGCTACAGGGTCAGCAGTGTTATGATCAGTCTCCAAGTGGGAGATGATATGGTGTGGAGTCTGATCAGTCTCCAAGTGAGATTATTGTTATATGGAGCCTAATCAGACTCAGAGGTTAAATTTACCCTACTTTTATCAGTGCGGTTTCCCCCCAAATTGTTTAATGGGGTCAAGGGGCAGCGCCCCTGGCGCGCTCCTTGTCACGATACAAGGCGGGGGCTCGGGGGTAGCACCCTTGAAACCTCCAACAATTTTTATTATTTTATAAAGGCGTCATGAGTTATTTTTTTCTATTGGATGACATAAAAAACCCTATTTTTTGTAACTGACATAAGGCTTGATAAAAGCGGCTAAGGGTTACGGTTCCTGTTGATGCATTGTAGCATTTTGCAGTGGTATTAGTTGCAAGGATTGCTAGTTGTAATCGGTTTGATTTACTGGATAATAATATTGGACTCTTTGTTGGTGGATGTAGCCCGAGTTTGGGTGAACCATGTTAAAATTGTCTCTCGCTATTATTATTTCTGTGTATTTTTCATTCCTCTGTTTAATCTTTATTTACATTTAATTGATATCTTCTGCTGACTAACCCTAACAAAAACTAGTGGAGAACATATAATGGATTATCCCTATGGTTGTATAAAACAAGAAGACTGGTGATATAAGGATATATGTAGATTTTAGAAAGCTGAATAAGACTTGTATTCATGACCCCTTCCCAACTTTGTTTATAGAAGAGCTACTAGAAAGTATTGTTGATAGGGAAATGCACTCATTCCTAGATGGGTTTTCAAGATACCATAAAGTAAATATATTCAAATAAGATCAGCCTAAAATCACCTTTACAGTAGAGTGGGGATCATACATGTACATAGTAATGGCATTTGACTTGAAGAATGCACTTGTAGCCTTTAGCAGGATTATGGTTAATGCATTTAGATATTTCCTCCACAATTTCCTTGAAGTCTATTTAGATGATTGGACAATCTATGGGATGTTGAAAGATCATGTTTACATATTAAGGCTAATGTTTGAAAGATGCCACAATCTTAGGATTGCATTAAATGTAAAGAAATACATATTTATCACACCATTTGGTAATTTACTCTGGCATATTTTTTGTAAGAAAGGTATGATTGTATATCCTCTCAAGATAGCTATAATTCTAAATTTATTATTGTCCTATTTTTCCTTCTAGCCAAATAGCCCAAGGATCCATGAAATTTCTAAGTGTTTTCCCTTTTGAAGTGCAAGGAAAAAAGCCCTCCAAATAGCTAAGTCCAAAATCCTAACTGTTTTCCTTGTGTTTTTTGCCTTTTCAAGGTTTTAGAGCTCAGGATTCCCTTCTTCATCATGCCTTTCTCGTCAGCTCTGAAAGCTCCATCTTGATAATTCATAAAATATCCTAAGTGTTTCAAGTGCCAAGGGTCGGGAGGTTTATCTTCCTTCTTCTTTTCATAAGCGGTAGATGGAAGGTCCGATTGCTAAAGTCTGATGAGTTCTAGTGTTGCGGGCAGCAGCAAGCAGGAGTTCTCTTTTTTTCATTTTTTGAAGGAAGAAAGTAAAAGGCCTGATAGATGAGGTCTGCTAGTTCCAAGGCTTCTAAGTGATGTGGATCTCAGAGGCTAGGGTTGCAGTCTTTTTCTTTTCATTTGACAAGTGGTAGATGGAAGGCCTAATCACCAAAGCCCACTGAACTTCTAAAACGTCTAAGTCACTCAAACTTCAACAAGAAGGAGTTTTATTCTTCCTCTTTTCTTTTGGAAGGTGGAAGGTGGAAGGTTCGAGGCTTGATCCCCGACAAAGCTTTATCTTCTAAGTATTTTAGGGTTGGGGATCGAGCCTTTCTTCTTTTCAAAAGCACAATGCATGGTGATCTTTGAAGCTTGATGGTTTCCTGATTGCTCCTTCCAGACTTTGGAGATCAAGATTTCCTTTTTCACCTTTCAAAGGCCTGATCGGTGAAACCCTAATCAGAGGAAGCCTAATTGGTTGGGTCTGACCTGTTTTGCCTTCCTAGCTCTTTCTACTATTTAGGATGCGATGAGACTACTCAATGACCTTTCTATCTGCCATTAATGCTTCTTTAGAGCTTGATTTCTTGTGGAAAACAAATTTCTCTCCCCCTATGCCACTGTAGCTCCTTTGAATTGAATTTATTGTACCCAAGGCATGGTCAGACACTCTTCTTCAATAGATTTCTAGGGCAGAGTCATGTGGGTGCACTCGAAGGACACATAAATGAATTTATTACAACACGGGCGACTGGTTTTCCTTGTAGACCACTCTTTCCCACATCCATGGTTGCTATAGTGATCAGAAAAGCTATATATACATTTGAAAAAGATGATTTTTGGTTGTTGGTTGGCTACTCTGTGTCATTTTCATAGGCATAAGATTCATTTGCAAGATCAAACCTTGTGATTTTCTCTAGAACTGAGTGGATTTGATAGATTGTGTTCTTTTCTGAGCCTCTCATGTCTCTATATCAATTCAACAATGAAGGAGATGCTATCATTTTGTGTCCATTTCACATGTAATGAATCTTTCTTTCCTTTGTAATGGCCATTTAACCTTAATGATCAATATAAACTAATGTTTTGCCTCTCTCATTATTCTTGCACTGTGTTTATTTGATAGATGGAAGCTATGTATTGTGGATAACATGGTCCCTTTCATACTTTCATCTCTCTGCCTTAACCTCTGTTTGAACCTACATGAGTCTGTGTGAGTTTTCTTTAGTGTTTGAGATCATTACCGTGCTAGGTTAGTTGCATTTAAACACCCTAAATCTTGGTGCATCACCTTCCTTTTAACTTCAATCTCCTTCTTCTCCTTTTCCTTGGCAATTATTAGCATTAGGTTTAGTTTTTTTCTCTGAGCCTTAAGCTCAAAAAGAGGAACCAACCTTCTTTGGAGGTCTGATCTCATGTGCAAGGTCCCACACCTTGAGATCAGTCCCATTGTGTCATTGGAATGTTTGAATGGGCTTCAAGCAGGGTGCATTTCTAAGTGATAATAGTTTTTGGCACGCTCGGTGGGACCAGTTTGATGAGCTTTATCATCCATTGAAGGATTTGGTGTGTTCTTCAGTGTATCTTACCATTTGGGGCATCTTCTTCAAGGCCATGGAGACTTTGCTAATTGGTCTCCTAGTCTGAGTAGTCCATTTATTCAAAGATTCATCAAAGATCATTGTTTGATGATGTTTTTGGTCTTTTCCAGCCTTTAGGGCTGTCAAATAACATTATGACTATGGTATGAGCTCATTTCTTAGAAGAGAAGATTTGTTTGCTCTTATTTCATTGTTGTTTGAATGATTTCTAATTTTTAATGGCCCATTATGTCAAACTATTATGGAAGCTATGATTATTCCCCTCCACCGGGTCAAAACACAAGTCATTGGCCTCCATACCAACAAATTCAGGCCCACAACACCTCTATTTTTATGCCCTATACATCCGCTATAGAATGTCAGCATCCTCATGATGCTTTCCTCCCACTCACCCCTACTCAATCTTCTTGTCATCCTAATAATGCCTATTACCTACCCCAAGAAGACTACCTTGCTCTGCTAGAAATTAAGGAACATTTAGATGATTTTAAAAGACAAGTAGGGTATAATCAGCCACAAGAAGCATTTTAATTTTAACATTAGAAACAAAGGTGATGTAATGGAGATACTCCTAGGTTTCCAACAGGAGTGGGATGAAGTTAATGATGGAGTATAACCGATAACAAGATGATCTTGCTCATCAAGCCTTCCTTCATCATCAACAAATAAAGCATAGGAAAGAGCTTATCAAGAAAGCATAGCTTTGGAGATTGTAGCTAAAGAAGAATAATTAAGGAAATTTCTTGCCCAGATGTAGAGGCTGGAAGCCTAGTCAGTTCCCTCCATTCCAAGTTTCAGGCAACCCCTCCCTTCTACATAAGTTTAGCCTCTGAGACCACCTTCAAAATTCAAAATCCCAAGTTTTAGAGGTTCTCAACCTTCATAGGATCCTATTCCTGCACAAATCCATCCTATTATCCCTCATGGACGACCCTCTCAAGAAGCCTTTCTAGCCCCCATTCCATGCCAACCCTCTTATCTTGGCACTACCTCACTCTTAAAAGATATACCAATTTTTTGGCAAGATACTAGGTTTTATGAGCTGGAAAGGGAGATGTTTGAGGTAGCTGTGGAGTAGCTTGCTATTTATGAACCCTCACATGCCATTAAAACTAAAAATCAAACCTAATGTAAGAAGAAGTTAAGCTAGAACATTTAGACTAGCAGCAATGCATTGAGCATGAAGTTAGTGACAATCTAGGTGTAGGGTTGAGTCCCTTGGATTTTGGCTCATTTGAGGAGTTTTCCCATGATTTGAACAAGATGGATAAAACCAAAATGCAAAGAAGGCATGGTGAAGAGGTCTAGTTGTAGATGCAGCTCAAACATAATCCAATGGAGTTGCAGCCAAAAGATGAGGGCATTGAAGAGGAGATTGTTGTAGCTACGTTAAGGGTTTCATCTTTAATTTCTTTTGTTAGTGTGTCCATTTTTTGTCAAAAATCAATGTCTAGTATTTTTGACCTTTTTTTAACCACGAGTTCATCAAAATTTGAAATAAATTACATTTTTAGAAACTAGACTCCATTCTACACGTATTCAATTTTTTTTTTTTGATTTTTGATTAGTTTTCAAAAATTTTAGGGGGGAGCATGCTCAATTTTATGTTTTTCAAGATGTGTCCACTTTGAAAATTACTAAAAAGTCAATTATTCATGAAAAAATTATCATAAAAATCAGGGATAAACTACATGGTGTTAGCTAATTTCTCACTGAAGTGATTTTTGAAGTAGTAAAAAAATTTAACATTTTAGGGGGAGCATACCAGATGCTATGTTATGTTTTTTTGAGAAAAACAAGACCAATTTGTGTGCTCCCCCTTTTTGAACCCCTTAATTTCAACCATTTTTGAAAAAAAATACTAGTTTAGAAACTAGATTCAGAGCACTACGACTCTTGTTTTGTTCCATCTTCAAATTTTGAGTGTAGCTATCTTCAATTTCTCATCCAACATCAATGTTTCCTGATTTCAAAAAAAAGTGGCATCTTAAGACCCCCTTTTGGTCCCCCATCTTTGTGTACTTACCCAAACAAGGTCACATATAATTTTATCAAAAAGAAAGAATTTAATCACCTAAAATTAAATTGAGGGATGATGAAGGGAAGCTATTATGAGCCATGCCTTTGAAGCTGTTTCTTGGAACTAACAATGAAGTAGAGTTCCAAGCCCTTCTGAATGGCCTTCGAATGTGCAGAGAGAAGGGTATCTCTAAGCTCGACATTGAGGGAGATTCACAAATATGTGTCAATGCAATATCTAGTCACAACATCCAAAACTAGAAAATAGGGAATATATCTGAATCCATTTGGGAAATCCTTGGGGAATTCAAGGACTATAGACTGATGCATTGCTATTGTGAAGGCAAGTGGGTGGCAGACCAACTTGCCAATCATGGTTGTAACCAAATGGATCCCGTACTCATAAGCTGTTATCTACAAGCATGAGGAGAGCTGAGGATTTGAGGGAATCTATGGAGTGATGTGTGGGTAACCACTTCACCAAAAGTAGCTGACAGATTGGACACTTGATGCCACTTAGATCTCATGGTAAAAGATTTAGAGGAATACAACTCCCCCTGCAATTAATCCTTGCTTGCAGCCATGGGGTACACTTGCAACACATCACAAATCTCCCATGACATTGTTTTATATGTTCTTGATGGCTCGTTAGGTTGGGAAGGATATAGGGAACTCATGCAAATAGCTATAAATGCAGAACATAGCCCTGGAGAAATCACACCTATCTTTCATTCCAAATTAGCAATGATGTATGCAAAAGTGGATGAGTATGAATGTCCCTGGGATACAAATGATGTTCTCTTGCAAATGAGGCATGTTTTCTTGGTTCAGAATGACAAGATCTTGGTGGCTCTGCGGTAGGTAATTAGCCCAATGGTGCCTCTAGAGGCCCACATTCATGATCATGTTCTCCTCAGTAGAGTCATCGCCTAATTCACGCTAGTGCATGGGCACAAGGGCTTAACCAATATCATGTTGAAGAAGCTGGTGGCCCCACATCTTCAACAGATTGCATTGAATTCCATGTCTTCCTTTGAAAAGAACCCCAAAAATAGGAGTTGGGGTGGCATTTTTGACGTGGCCTCTGCACTATAGAGTGAGGAGATAAAGTAGGCTATTATCCTTTTTAAGGAAGGGTTAATCAGAGATAATATGGAGACTTTTTAATTTTTTGTAAACCATATGACTTCTCTTCCTTCTTAGGAACAAGTGGGGAGAGCCAATGAGTTCAGTGCAGGGGTGAGGTATATCCTCCACAAACTCCCCAAATAGTGTAACCTATGGCAATGTAATCCCCCTTTTTTGCAGTAATATAATGGAATCTGCCCCCTTGGCAATATTTTACACATTATATATATATTCTTTTAAAGTCAAACACAAAGGAAATGTAATTTTCCTATTTAACAAAGGATGCTAAGATCAAAACTAATTTTTACACATCTAAGGTTAATAATACTTATCTAGAAAACACAATTTTCTACTTTTTGCAAGATAAATAAAAACATGTATTTACTCACACATGAAGACATGCTCATCAACATGCATCATTAAATAATGACAAATACAAGATTATCTACATGCGACTATGTGAGTGTGCTAGTAATTTCATGCATGTCACCTCTTTTAATGCTAGACATTTCTTCTTGATGATACTCTCTCTCCTGATGAGAGTGTCATCTTCTGTCATGTCACACTCAAATAATACAAACTTATGGTTAGTCTTTTTCTGATGAACTCTGAAATAAAATAAAGTTATTTACATCATTAATTTCTACAATAATGGTAACATAGAAATTAAATTTTATCATTGCACATGATTTTACTTGCATTTTATGTTCACCATATTAGCCATATCTCAATTGATCGAGAATAGAAATTATAGCAATATACATGTTCACAAAATATCTACACATATTTTAAAGTAACTGTAGTAAAATAGGTAATTGGGTTGTGACAAGCATAATGTAGAGCTCGAAGGTGATTGTAGCTATCGAAAAATGTTCATAAACTTTTTCTTGCTATTCTTCTTTCATTCATGTCTAGTTTCTGGAATCCTATTGCATTTTAATAAAAGCTTCCTTTTTCTATATCTCTCAGTAGCTAATGGTACTTACTAATTTTTTAGATTCTATTAGATTTGGTTAAGGAATCATGTCAAGAATAGCTTGGCACATCCGTGGGTCATTACAATTGCCAATGATCATCATGAGGCAACTACATGCAAACATAACATATAGTTCATGGTACTATATGGTATAGGATACCAACATGTCACACAAATGTTTGTGCATTGCATTGCTGTCCTGGGAGAATGATCCCATATTTGGCATGACGGTGCAGAAAGGGTGTGAGAATGAACTTTCTATATAGATTTTAGAGATTACTTGATTTAGGAAATAATGACTCAAATTGAGTTACAAGAGGGGGTCATTAAGGCAGGTGCAAGATATAACATGAAATTGTAGGGATATAATTTATGATGTTACTGTTAACACAGACTGACTGCCACTACACCAAAATTCTAAGCTGTCAGTGAGGGAGCCACGAGAGAGGTTAATGGGGTAGCGATGGAGGGTTGAGGGTCCCAGCACGACAACAGTTTGCCCCCCTGAGCTGAGAGGTCCATACTGGACATAGTCGACCATGAGGCGAGCAAGCCTGATGAGGGTAGGAGTTGAACCCTCTCCAACAGAGTCACCAGGTTTGTTAACATAGACTGGTTGCCACTACACCAAAAGCCTAAGTTGTCAGTGAGGGAGACACCAGAGAGGTTAATGAGGTAGTGATGGAGGGTTGAGGGTCCCGGCATGACAATAGTTACAATGTCACAGTAAGAGAAAATGGCTGACATGAAGAGAACACTAGAAATGTCCCTAATTTTTTTGAAAATGATCAACAACACCCTTGAGGCACAATGCCATGTGATATCTTTGAATAATTTTGTGAACTCACATGTCAATTGGGAGTGATGCCAGATTGCATCGAATAAAATGTTCCCACGTAACCCTAAAATAATTTTAGAGTGCAAGTCAACTTGGATATCCAAATGTTCAAAAGAAAATTTGATGCCATAATGTTGGATAATTAGGTGCGATATCTATATTTAACATATCTCTCTATTAATCAATTAAGGGGTGTAGAGAAGATTTCTTTTGTGGCATTGAAAGTCCATTTCAATGTCCCACTAGTGGCTTTAGTTCCCTTAATAGACTTCTTTAAATAATATTATTTTAGTTGTAATACTTTCACTAAAACTTTGGACATCTATCAATGTTATTGATTAGGAGTTTTGTTTAGATTTCAGTAGTTAATATGAAATATTATTGTCTTTTTGTTTGATTTTGATAGAATTGAATTTGATTGGTTTTGTCAAGATTTGTATGTTGATTTTTATATTGTTGATATTATATTTTTGATGATTTGATTTTGATTATTGTTTAGGTGACAACACAATAGTGTGTCCCAAATTTAACATTATCCAGCCACTAAAATCAACATTTTCCAACATCGTGTCAATTACCAAACAAATGGTCAAGAATTTAAAGACGGTGTAAATTAATGAGTTGTGGCATTTTCTCTAGGTACATTCAATTTATAAATTTTTTTGAATTTTTTAAATAATTATTTATATCATTTTTAATTTTTTTTAAAATGTTGATATTATTTTTCTATTATTTTTTATTGAGTGACATTTTATTGCAACACATAACTTTAACTCCAATATCTAGTGCACATATTTTTGTTAGTAATTTTTTATTGAATATTTTATTTATTATTAATTTTAAATTGGTATTAAAAAAATTTAGACCTATATGTTACCATAATGCATTTCTCTTAACATATATATTGAAATTAATTTTTTCATTAAAAAAGAACGTCCACGTAAAGTGTAGTGTATTCTTCAGATTTTTTTTCACAAAGTTTGTTATTTTTCCTAGTACCTTGAATAGAGGTCATCATTTTTTGTAATGGCCTATGTTCATTATAAAATTAAAAAATATATACTAAAACAAAATACATATTATACTTTTTGGAAAGCTAACACCAAGCATGCAAAACTACATCTTCAAATGACTTCAATTGATCCCCTAAAAGGAGAAGCAAACTTATTTTTTTGTCAACATTTGGATAGGCATAAAGGAGACTTTGTCAGACATTTAGTTTAATCCTAAGAGGTTCTATCTAAGGGGTTTAAATTTAATGGGGGTTCAATCTACCCCACTTTGATCAAACCCACTTAAATTGAACCCCTAGGATTAAACCATTTTTTTTCTAAAAAAATATGATTTGAGGCAAAAATTAGTTTCACTTAGAAGTGAGACTCACTATTATGCTTAAAATGTACGTTATTATAGACTAATGTGTTCACAACTCTTTAATTTTTTGAGGTCATGGTACTAGAAAGGAGGAAAAAGGAGAGTATCATGGGAAAGGATGTTGTCACATCAACGTGGTGATGAGGAAAGAAATAAGGACAAGTGTAGTAAGTTTTGTTTATGTCAAATTGGCCAAGGTTATTTGTGTGTGTCTATGATTTCTAGTCATTACATGTAGGACATCGTATGTTTGTTTGGTATTTTCTCACTACTTGATATTCATGTTGTCGGTTTGCATGTTGTAAGCTAACCTTGTTTGGTGTCATTTTGGTCCTTGTGACTATTGTTGAGTCGATGCACATGTGGGTCATTTGTTTTGGTCATAGTGTATTAATCACATCACAAATGTGACAACTTTTTAGTCCCTGCCATAAGTCGGAGACTATAGTTTTCATCTCTCTAAATCTGTATTTCTTCTCCTCGGGAATCGTGCATGCCAAAAAATAAACTGTGAACTATAGTCTCATTTTGTTTTTCCTCCTATCTACACCACTTTCCTACATTATGATTGGCCGCCAAATAAACCTGGAGTTTTTTATTTGCAAGCACCTGAACGTTACACCACTTTCCGGCATGATGATTGGCCCCCATATAAACCTAGGGTTTTTTATTTGCAAGAGAATGAAAAATTCATTGTTGTCAGCTAGAGGGGTTTTTGTAGAGGGTAGACATATGGAAAAGATTTTTACTAGGCAAATGCATTGGCATT
The DNA here is from genome assembly GCA_027924645.1 of Cunninghamia lanceolata. Classification (NCBI taxonomy): domain Eukaryota; kingdom Viridiplantae; phylum Streptophyta; class Pinopsida; order Cupressales; family Cupressaceae; genus Cunninghamia; species Cunninghamia lanceolata. The sequence goes on along the minus strand of BSBN01000553.1, from coordinate 15,652,387 downwards.
CTGTAAAACAATTCACATGCCTTATCTATGTCTCTACATTTTGCATAGATGCTTAACAGGGTAGTTGAAAGAATTGTGGTGGTGTTTGCAGAAAGTTATGTATGAAGGTTGTGCCGGCTATATTGTTGGCTGCGTTGGGTGGTAACCCCTATGCTTCTCACTAAACATTAAAGGCATCCTCACTCAGGAACCCATTTCCCAATCCTACAAAACCAAGAGGACAATATACTCTATTTTTGACGGTTTTGGGGTGTGTTGCTTCAAAAGCTAGAGTGAATTGTTCAAAATAAGAGGAGCAAAAGTATGGCATCCATCACTACCACTCTGTCAAAATTATCTACAGTCATTTCACGCAAGAAAAGATCATTTTGTTAAGGTCTGCAACACATGGATTTAAAAAATGGAGTTTTCTTTAATTTTTTCCATTTTTCTCATTTGCCTGCCATTTTTATGTAGGGGTTTTAGGGTTTTTTCAATTTTCAAAAATAAGGAAAAATCTTCTGACGAATCAAAAATGAGGAGAGAAAAAATTTGATCCATTTCTAATGTTTTTGAAGTTGTGGACATGTCTTCATGATGGGCAGCTAGCCTGTTTTGAGGTTTGCTGGTGGGCACATATGGAGGCATGTGGTAGCTATGTTTAGGCCATGTGTTGCTGTATGATGTATTGTGGGGCTACCTAGAAATAATAGGATTTCCTTTGGCTTGGATTCACATCTTTTTCATGTCTTCAGCTCTGCCTGCGATGATACATTTTTCCCTCTTTAGATGAAGATTGAACAAAGAATGTGGAAAGAAATGTGAGCTGTGTAAAAGAGAGAATGACCAACCAGAAATAGTTTTGCTTTCTTCAACTGGTAGGTCATTTCTACGCTTTACAAAGCCAAATTTTTATGGAAATTTTTATTTTGGGGTTGTTCAACGATTCGTATAGTGGTGTTGTGGTGCACATTGGTAGTCATGAGGTCGAAGCTTGTGCTGCATGCTTTGGTACTTAGTATGCATTTTTTTTAAATTTTCCCCACACTTTGATTTCATTTTGAAATGTTTTTATGGTGTAATGGATGAATAGGTTCTGTTGCAATTTGAAAATTTTCTATGGTTGGATTTGTTGAAAATGGATAAAGCATGGATGGTGTTATGTTTTGTATGTTTTCCAAAACTAATTGGATCAAGTATCACAATTTAAGTTTTGTTTACTCTTATGATGTAATGGTTTGATTGAGATTGAGATTTAGTGGAAATCAAAATTAATTTATCAAACTTAATGATCAGTTGGATGTAGAGCAGTTATGCAGAAGTGCAAGTTTGTTTGAAAAGTAGAGCAGATTTATAGTTACCACTCTTGAAAATATGAAAATTTGATTACGTTATACCCATAACACTTATTTACACTTGTATCTTCAAGCTCTATGGTATTTAACCCTCAATTACTGATGTTGATAGCATTGGGATTATGGGCATAACATTTTAACTATCATTGAATGGGAGGGGTTTGTAACTTTGTATCTTCTAACATTTTTCATAATATCATCTTTAGGGTGGGTGTCGGGCAAATAACCACACCCACAATCTGAAGACAACATTACGGCAAAGAATTACCAGAATAAGATATGAACTGTCATTTAATGGGATTGGATCTATATCTTGGAATCTTTTTTGGTGATACATTTGTTGTGTATTGGGTTGTGGTCTAGCTATAAGTTGGGGTAACATCACAATCTAGGGAAGTGGGTTATCCATGGTGGGCATGGCACATGTAACTATTTCAAATTAGAATGGGTATATACATGTCTATTCTAGCTTATTAAAAAATCTCATTTGTTTGTCCAACCCAAAGATACATTCGTGGGTGTTCAGAAGGTAGTGTTTATGTAACATCCTAAGGGTGGTATAGCTATTCAAGGACTTGTTTAAGGGATATTATTTTCTTGATGTATCAGGTTTTGCTTGATTATTGCCTTCATTTTTCATTAAATAGAACCACACTAATCATAATGTCAACCTATACATCTTGTAATTCCAGCAGTGTCAATCTCTGTGTATAGTTATCACAATAATATTCTCATAGCCTCTAGGGAATTTATGGTCCTCTTACCACATTTTTAGCTTCATTCCATAGATTTGAAGTGTTGATACTGAACTCAAAGGTGAATTAGTCCCCAGGTCTCATATGTGGATTGTTCTTAATAAGATCAGTCACACTTGTAAATATGTTTTCCATACATGTCATTAGGTAGGGCTACCTTGCTGAATGGTTTTTGTTGTTCCTAATTTGTAATTTATAAGAGTAAAGAAATTAGGGAGTAAAATCAATATTTATGAGTGCACTTCATTCACACATACTGGACATAATTATTTGCATATCTACACAATGGAACTGCAAATGAAATGTATCTTTTTGTTTTTGGTTCTAAAATGAGGTGTACATGATGGAGCCAAGTCTACCATGGGCCCCAAGATACATATGGAACAATCCCTAGACATGTAGTTTGTTAACAATATATAGGAGGAAAGATGGGGGCATTTGATGACAGTTGGGCATTTGCCACAACTTCCTTTGTAATTGTTAAATGCAAAGATTAAAATAGGCCTTTCTCATTATATGCATTAAAATTGGTATGGTTATTTCATCCTAAAAATATAAATGTCAACATCATTTTATCACACTCACACACTTCATCTTTGTTGAATTGGGAAATGTCCATTACACTATATTGAGTTTTTAACTCCACTACTAATTGTAATGTACTTTCCTGAATCCTGCATGCAATAGTTCTGTGATGCTTCTTTTTAAGGCATCTTATATTAAATGGGCACACCTAAAAAAAAGATTCACGTAGCTTACAATTTTCTTAGGAGTTAGGAGTTATTCTTTGACCAATTTCTCTGTAAATGTCATTCCTTGCTGCTTTCATGTATTGCACATCCTTTTGTGTATTCTTGACATCCTCCTTGAACACGTTTAATCATCATCATATCCTCACATAAGAATACAATAAATGCAATTCATTATCTCATCATCATTAGAATAAGTGGGCTCATTTGTTGATGCTATGCTATGTTATGTTCATAACAACTTAGTTGACTGCTTCTTTATAAGTAATGAGTTAGGCCATTGGCAAGATGCCTTTCAAAAATCTTTTTTAGAGCATCTCCAAGCCAAACCTTCAACTTCCATATAAGTGACTTTGACCTTGTGTGGTATAAACAAATTATTTGTCCTCATTGTTGTTGCAAATTGCAAATCTTATATATAATCTGAGTATCATCTCTCATATATATCTGAATTTATTCTTAAGTGCTTCTCTAAGATCCTTCCAAGTCCTACAGTGGTTGAGTACAGGTAATTTTTTTAACAACTCATAAAGTAGCAGGTAATAGTTGGATCCAATATTTTCCCTCTAATTGACCATTTTTTGTAATTCTTGTATGGGTCCTCCTCATTTCCACCAAATATGGATAGTTGTTTTCTCTCTCTATGTAAACTAGTGCTCATCATTTTATTACTCACTATTTTATTAGAATTTTCTCTCTCCTTTGATAGAGTTTATCTCAAGGAAACCATCATTTGAATGAACCATCTTTCTCCTCGAGCAATAGTCTATGGTGCTTTCCCCTCATTTAGGATTAGTAATAATATTGCACAATACTAATATGATTCATCATTTTGTTTACTCTAAATATGCACATTTATTTTCTGCCTCTCAGCAGACTACACCTGTCATCTTATTACCTACTATTTTATTAGAGATTTTTATTTTCCTTTTGATAAATCTTAGTTTCATGCTAAACATCAATTGAATTAATCTTTGCTCTCTTCAATCAACAGTCTATAGTTCTTTTGCCCTCCCCTAAGGTCATTGATAATATTTGATTATTGAAATCCTCTTGTCAAGACTAGCCACATCGTCCTCTCCACATTCTACAAAGCTCTAAGTGGTGCTACATCTTTGTTCTTAAAGCCTCGAGACAACCAAGAACTCATTAGGTCATGATATGGTAGTGGGTGTAACTCTTATTTGTTTGTAAGATTTTTAGTGCTTGTCAGCATGAAGATATAGAACTTGTTATGTTCCAAAATCTTGTGGTAGAAATATTAAACGGGTTGCAAAGGTTTGGAATTTTTTTTGGAGATTTTGGTGACATTTTCATGTTTCCTGATTGGAAGCATATTTTATCTTGCATTTTTTATTTCCAGGAGGTAGATTGGGTTTTCCTGTCCAATGAAAAGCCATCTTCAAAAAAATTCTATGTTATTTTTAATGTTTTGCATGACTTCAAAATAGACGTGTCATTGTGGGTTCGAGGGTTTAACTAACTGCAAGTGTTCATGGTAGAGGGCACGTGTTTTCCTTGCTATAGACAATGTGTCTCATTGGGACTAGAGGTTTTTGTGTAGGGCACCTATGGGTGCAGCTGTTTGTACTTGGGGCTCATCGAAAATAGGTGTCTCAACCTCCTGGGCTGGGAGCTTTTCAAAAAGGGGTGAAAAAATGTTTATTTGCAGAATGGATTAATCTAAATGTTTTTCCAATAGACAAAAGGTGATGAATGCCAAATTTTAGGCTTTGAAGAGTGCTAGTGAGGGAATTATGATGGACGTTTGGTGGGGGCTTGTTGAACGAGAGGCCTCCGGGAAATACAATTGGTCTGGTTACAAAGATCTTCTTGAAATGGAAAAAAAACATGGATTAAGGGTGTAGGCTGTTATGTCATTCCATCAAAGTGGAAGAAATGTTGGAGATTGTATCACGTAAGTACTAGTACCAAAATTTATTTTGCTTTTTCAATGTGGAAACCTTTATATTATTGTGGAATTTTTATTTTTCTAAAAATAGTTCAAGATTTTGATCTATATTTTTTGTTATGGTTGGATTGGTCGGTATTCTTTTGCCCAAATGGGTGGTTGAAGAAATAGATCATGATAATGATCTAGCTTACACATACAAGTGGGGAAATTGAAATTACGAGTATATTTCACTGGGATGTGATGAGCTTCCTGTCTTAAAAGGGAGAATACCTATTCAGTGAGCTATGCAGATTTGGGTTGTCAATCCTCCATTCCTTTTACTAGTGACGTCAAGGAAATTTTGCGCTTCAAGTGAATGTCTCATTGCAAAGGTATTTTCTAATAGCTTCATTCTTTATGATTTTATTTTTGAAGTACAATGCATGTGGCAGAGACGTTAAATTTTTTAGGTCTCACCATTGCTTATTTTTTTATTTCAATTTTGGAATTTTTTTCTCCAAAAATAAAAACTGAAGTGCATATTTTTTATTTTGAGTTTGGTTTTTTGTTCATAACAGACTTCACTACTTTGTGCCTGTTTGTTACTGAATGATGGATAGTGTATTCCCATCTCTTGGGATCTGTGGATTAGTGTTTTATGGATGTCTATTTTATTTTTGTGAGCACTTATTTTAATTTTATAGAGCTTGATCTTGTCTGAGGTCAGGAATACCACTCCATCAGATTTCATACGTACTTATTTAATATCATTGTATATTGTGTAGCAGGTAAAAGATTAGTGAATTTTATGGCTTATAGAAATATTGTTCCCTATGTGAATTTGGGTAAGTTATAACCATGTATAATAAACAGTGAATTGGGATGTTATTTGAAGTATCATTCAACATAGCTTTGAAAATTTGAAATTAATTTTTTTAGCCTGCAATTAGCTGATGTTGCATGTGTTACATACTAAACTGTAATTCTCATTGTTTTTGTCAAATGTACAGAGAAATTGTTGAAAAAAACTGAATATGACATAGGGGCAAGGCCAGAGCCATATATATCCCAGGCCACGGATGTTCAAAATCTAAGGTATATTAGCCATTGTATTGAATTGATGATAAGCTTTGTAGTCACCCCAGCATAAAAATTCTAACAAAAACTACAATTTGAGACTGATTATTGTTTCAAATTATGTTTCTTTCTACATGACAGCAAGAAGGTAACTTCAAGCTTTCTTGGTTGTAGGGTATTTGGGGGAACATGGAATGTAGGATGTAAAGCACCCTTCAAAGGCCTTGAATTGGATAAATGGTTGTACCCATCATCCACTCCAGCAGACATTTATGTTTTGGGGTACAAACAAAATTTCCTCATTGCATCCAATTCAGTTTCTATAAAGATAACAACATAGACATTATTATTTCTTTTTGTAGTCTATAGGGCTTAGCTTTATGGACAAATTCTTCTTCTGGTTAGATAGAGGTGGGACTATTGGGAATCTGGGCTTGCTCTTTGTAGGGTTGGTGTGATTCCTCCTGCAATGTGGAGTGTTCTTGGGTCATCTGAGTGACCAGTATAAATCTACCTACTAGAGATCAATGGATAGGGAAGGCAGCTCATTATCTCTAGTGGCCAGGGTAGTAATATGGATGTTTGCTGTTCTTTTGAGTCCCGAACCTCAACAATTCCAAATAAATAAATAAAAATTCAAAATAGGAGGAGTAAAAACATTTCATTTTATGTGCAGACATCAAAATTGAAAAATCATAGATACAAGCCACCATCTGAATTTCAAAACCCAAAACCTGACCCACTATTCAAAGGCTTAGAATATGAATATATAATAGAGTGATACCATAACTAAACCAGAGGAAGTCTGGAAACAAGATTTAAAAAATGACAGTATTCCTCACCATTAAACAATCAACTAAAACCACAAATATAAATGGTAAAGTTTATAGATAAAATCTAAAAACATGGTATCCAAAGTCCAATCTGTTGCCCCTAATCTTCATCATATTGCATAACAGTATCCAAGATCAAGCCTTAGTCACACTTGAAACATAGGCAAGCCTGAATGAACTACTGATAACCGAATGATTTTCTCCACAATGATTTGGTCCTTTTGTATTTAATCATGGATAAAAATCATGGCACTGAAATCTTGTCATGTGAAATTTCAAAGTTCTTTTCATTTAAATGAGGTACTATGGGTGTAGGTGGATTGGAAAGTTTGAGTTTAGAACTGAGTTTTGTCATGAGGTCAAGTCCCACAAGTACAAAGTTTGATCTATATATATTATATGGAAAAATATTACCTCTTGCGTTTCCACATGGGAGGTCTCATAGACCAAATTGGTGTCCCACATGGCAGTGACCTAAACAAGTTGCCTACCAATTCATTTTAAAAGAAGAATTATTTCTAGCAACCACCACCATCTATCTCCATCTACAAACAACTACCAGTAGTTGCTAGCTACTTGAGAACAGTTGGGTCCGTAATCATGGACTTCAAAGTTACCCTGAAATGCTTTCGGCAGCATCAAACCCTTGCATGGAAGCGATGTGTCCTATTGTCATTAATTGATGAAGATTTACCACCAAAATTCTAAAATATTTTAGTTTTTTTTTTGTTGGGAGGTATGTCTTCTTGAAGTTCATTCACAAGAGATGTTATATTCCTTATGCCCTTGGTCTTGGATTCAGTAAAAGAGTCCCTTTATCCTTAGCTTCAGTCAGCCTGCTTAAAGGAAGTTGATCGTCATACAAGCCACCACTCTTCTACCCTACTTATCTTCTAGATCTTTCGTATATTCAACTTTGGATTGGATAGTTGGATCTTTTTCAGCTTTAACCATTCCACCATGGGGGTCCATCCACAAAGAAAAATAGGATACACTTCTGAAGCAGGAAAAGAGGATCAATAGACCCTGCTCATAGCATAAACATAAACATATTATGCATGTATTGGGATTTCAGGAAAAAGAAAACTAGATTGTCTAGTTTTGAGAAGGAAAGTAAGATGTTAATATTTTTTATTAAGGCATGTATAACTGATAGTGTGATGTACTTTCACATCTGAATTTCTCCAGGATCAGTTGCATTTTAATGACTTTCACACATACTATTCAGATTCATTTGTTTTTAAGATACAGGATTAGATTGCCTGTATTTGAAAAGGGGGATTAAGATGTTAATAATTTTGATTAAGTTGTCCATAACTGTAAGCATTTTGTGAAGCCTGGAATTAAGAGGTAGGTCTGCACATGTGTTGTACTTTCATGTTATATGATTAATGTGAAGCCTGCCATGTGTACTCAAAGATGTTAAGACCCTTTTTCCAGTCAATGCATTGGAAACTGATATTCATAAACCTTTATATGCCTTGCCAATTAGATGCATTATCTGTGTAGAGGAGCTCATGGATAACTATTAACAACACTAGTTGTAGTTTGCATATTAAGTTGATCTGTGTCTGGGTAGTGCCCTTTCTTTTGGCCTGAAGGGAATACAATGCCGATTATCAGGCATGAAATTTTATCCTTCCTTAGATGCATGGGCTCTATTTTTGCAGTTGAAGTGTGGTTTTGTACATTTGCAAGAATTTCATGACCAAAACCAACCACTATTAAATATGCATTACCCTCCTAGTCATAATTTTTAAGCCCATGACAATGCTTCAGAAGATGGCTGATGTATAACACGTCTGAAATCTAGCTATAAAGTTGTAAATTTATAAAGTGTGGTGATTATCTTAATTTGTTTTGACACTTTGTGTTGCAGTTAATGGAGTACTCTTATTTGCTAGATCCGACAGATGAGTGTGAGGATCCCTATCTTAAGATGGTTTATGCATGTGAGTTTAATCATATTTTTGGTCTATTTTAACATAGTTATTAAATTTTATTCTATTTAAATATCTCATCTTGAAATTACCCTTCACTAGCCTAATGCAGTTTAAATGTATTATGTTGTTAGCATCATGGGTAATCCTATCTATTATGCATATCAAAGAACTTGGAAGCATTTCAAATTGGATCCAATTGTTTATGACTCGATGATGTTCAGGGCTGTGTTGAGTTCTTCTGATAGTACAATTGAGCTAACATCTTTCCTTCATTCCGAAGGATTTGCTTGCTTTATATAAGGAATCTACCAGTTTTGGCACATTGGGTTTATTTCTTAGAATATTGCATCAGGCTTCTCAGATGTCTATGAATACTTGTTCTAGTATATTACCCAGTGACTAATAAGGTTTTGGATAGGTAATTAGAAAGTAGATAGCTGTTTCTAAACAATGTTTCATTTTGAGAAATGTATATGGATCAATTGTGTTATAGTTTTTGCTTCCAATGTTTTGAGTCTTTGCTTTGATCCAATATTCTTTAAAGAAGAGTGTTGATCATACCATAGGAAGACTATCCTTTTGAAGTTGGTTTGGTACTTGAAAATTCATATTTTTGTTGCCAATTGCTATGGAAGTGATAGGTTTTGTTTAATGCTTGGTTAGGTCCAATTGTTGACTAGAAGTATTGATTTTGATTTTCATGGAGTTACATGATATCTTTGTTTGTGTCTAGATTAAGGTTGTTTGCAAGATCTTTGCAGATAAACATGATTTTTTTGTCATTTGAGGTTGTAAAATAGCTTTGAGAAATTCCTGTGTGAAAAATTAAGTACCATAAGTTGGAAAGAGCCCTAGTACATAGTAGTTTCTAGGTTACACATTACAATTTAGCAGTTTCAACAAACTTAGAGGATCAAAATATAATTTGGTCCTATATGAAGGAGATTTAATTTCGTAGCATGCCAAGCCACAACTCCTCAAGCAAGAGTACGATAAAACTTACAAATAAAAAATGTAGTTTGACTTCAAATCGACCTTCTTTTCATTTTCAAAAAGGGTTTTCTTTCTACACGAGTTTTCAAATGGCATATTCTATCATTCAGTTCCATCTAATTACAACTTTGTATATTCTCTCAAGTCCCTTGGGCAAGTTAGAATGTTTGCATTGAACATTGGGAGCAGAAATGAGCCAAGTTACTAAAATTTGATGTACCTATCTGACCATATCTGAGTACACATGTACTCAAAATGTTGTCAGCCTTGAGATGAATTCTCTTGACTTTGATGAGCTGATCCACAAACTATCTTTACTCATTTAGTTTCCTTCATGTTTCTGTCTACGTGATCTCTCTAACCACATGACTTTCTCTTGACCAAACCACTACTGGGGTTTAACCGGTGCACCCTCCTTGCAACTATACTATACCATACCTGACAAAATATGACTTTTTGATGCCAAGCATCTTGCTCGATTTTGACAAAGGACCGACTCAATTTTGTTGACTTTAGTCAGTAACTTTATCAAGTAAGTATAACTTTGCTTTATAATGTTTAATGCCACAACTATCCATTGAAGTTTATGATGTTTGATGCCACAGCTATCCATTAAATATATTCTATGGATATTGCAAACAGAATGTCTTATCTACCCTGTTATTATTTTTTAAGGAGGAAATGTAATGTTTTGGTTCTTTACAGATACGCTGTTTTCTTTGCCACACTACAACTTTGCCACCTTTGAACTGTCCACGCCTTTCTAGCATTTGGTAGGGACTATAGCTGCCTTGCAGCCCTTGTTTACATTCATACTATGCTATATTGATAAAAAGACAATGATCAAGGTTTAAAATATTCAAATGGCAAATTAGTGGGAAAAGCCACGCTTTTGTTTACCTAACTCTCCATTTTGCATTAATGAGCATTAACTAATAACCCTAGAATCTTGGAATTTGAGGTGCTGCTACTTGAGGGCAAAGCCCTACAAGCGGATCACCCAGTATGAGAGGCATTATACACTTAGTTTCATTGAATTTTTTAGTACTTGTTGGAAGTTAATAGCGAGGAATGATGCAAAAGTTTGTGGGAGTTAGTAGATGCATTTATAAGCAGCAAAATGAGGGAGAAAAAGGGACATATTTCATTGTGTCTTGCATTAGAACTGGTCTAGTTTTTCTGTTGAAGGAGAAAGGCCGTGGTTTGAAAGAGTGTGCCTGTCAAGGTTATCCATGTGAATTTTAAACGGGTAAGCAAATGTAGCTTGTTGGGTGTATGCTTAAGGTCAATAATGTGTATTAAAATCGCTATATATGCTCATTATACTAAGTCCACAATCTCTTCTCTTATTGGAAATGTTCAGGTCCATCCTCTAGCTCCCCTTGGGGTATTTTTAAAAATCTTTCGGGACCAAAAATTTATAAGATAGAGTATATAGACTACCGAGTCCATCGCATGGAAAGAGCTGAGTTAATTCGGAACCAAAATGTCTTTAAAAAAGCAATGCTTAGGCAAGCTCAGGTTCACCACTCCTCAAGATTAAGTATTCACAAAGCCGAGTGTCTTATAAATGAGAATCGGTAAATATGGATAAGGTCCGTATTTTAACGTGGTTTTTTTAATAAATTTGAGCGAGTGCGCTATTGATGTTTGGATTAGTTTTAGTATCACTTTGTTGTTAATAGCAACATCAGGTGTATCTTTCTAACTGTTTTCCTTACATTGATTGGATAAATTAATTGACGTGTCTTTTGGAATAAGGCCGACATGTTCTTGAAGAGTCATGTCTCTCCCTTCACATTGTATATATACTCATTGATTGTAATTCATTTCAACATCCGATCTAGAAAATCAACATGGTACCAGAGCAGGTTTAGATTTACAGATGAAAATTAACATTTGTCACCCATTTGCCGTTGGATAGGAGGTCATCCTGCGTGTAGGAGAAGCTTACATTGTATTTGGCCCGAGTGACCACAACATTAACCACATCAGTTTGGGTAGGGGGCCAAAGTGATCGCGCGAATGAACCCTGTCAACTTCTCAACCTGCTGCGTCTCGCCCCACTGGGTCGTTATAGTAATCGCTGGTTTGGACACTTCCACGCTCACACCGTCTACTTGTGGAATCCCTGCAGTGATTGTGGTGGGAACATCTGTGCTAAATGAGATGGAGTTGCTCCATGATCGACTCTTCTTGTCCGTGTAATCCATGGGCACCAACAGAGTAGTGGAGCTCTTGTTGCTAGGGTTGGTAACGATGGCATTGGCACTAATAATCTCTACGCATCGCAATCTGCAGGCGACTCTGCCAACACAAATGACTGGAACGCAGCTGATGAGAAATTGGTCCCCCCTCAACGAATTTGTATACTAGAAGAGGAGATTGTGTTTGTAGGCAACACCCAACCAATCTCACCACGTTTTCATGATTAAGACCTAAGAGAATCACGATTTCATTGATAAACTACTTCATGGATTCCTCGTCCTCTACTCCAATGGGAATTTCTTTGAACTTTTTAATAGCTACAGCTGTCGGGATTGTTTGTTCTTGGAGACTTCATTCCCTCTCTTGCCTTTCTCGATTGGCGAGGCCACTGCCGCAGGATGCAGGCCGTTCAGAAAGTATTCAATGCGTTTGCTGAGAAGCTCATCGATGAGCACATTGAACAGAGAATGGTAGAAAAGTCAGAGAAGCCAGACATTCTAGACCTACTAGCTGTGAGATATGGTGAACAAGTTCATTCCAACATCATTAAAACTAGATTTGGATCAAATGTCTTTGTTTGTAGTGCACTTGTGGATTTAAGGAGCCAAACACAGTTTCTCACTTTGAATGCTCTAAATGAATTTGATCCTAATTTTTTTGGAGTTGATTGGCGTCAGAAACTCAATGAGGTGTTGTTTTGGCAACTAAACTCAAGAACAATGAGAAAGAGGATATGAATCAGTATGGCAAGCATTGTGAATACATTGCATTGTGAATGCATATTGTCTAGTCTATGAGGGACAGGATAGAGAACCCACTTAGCCAAGGTTCGATGTTGTGCTGGGCTTAATCTGGAAATACAGTGGTCTGGGAAATGAAACTGGATCAGCCTAGGCAGCTTGGTGAACAAAGGGGACTTAGTGGTTGGAGTGGCCACGAGTTCAAGAGGTAAGTCTTAGAGAGTAGATCTACAGACTGAGGAGCAACAAAAGGGGAACTATGTGGTATGGAATTTTGGAGCAAATGAGTTATTGGACTTGGTGCTTCAGCAGAATCACAAGTTCATGGGGTAGGCCAGTGATAGAGGCACTTGGCCGAAGTGTAAAACAGAGTAAGTCGAGTTGGGGGAAAGAAATTACCTCACTTGCATTGAAATTGTGTTGAGGGAGTTTGACAATCCAACAGAGGCAACCTTGGACAAGGAGCTCAGGAGTTTGATGCTAGTACTTGGAGCTTTAGAGGGAGTCACATCATCATGAAGAGCCCTTGTTAATGCATTTCTCTCTGTGAGAGGGATTTGAGGTGCAAGCCCTTGTTAATGCATTTCTCTTTGTAAGAGAGATTTGAGGTGCAAGCCCTTGATAATGAGATCTTCTCTGTGAGAGAAGTTTGAGGTGAAATCCCTTGATAATGAGTTCTTCTCTATGAGAGAAGTTCGAGGTGAAATCCCTTGATAATGAGTTCTTCTCTGTGAGAGAAGTTCGAGGTGAAATCCCTTGATTCCACCCTCTGGGAGAGCCATGGTGGATGTCATGTGTGTGACTCCATAACAACATCACGTGAGAGAGTCCGTGATGATTTTTTTTGTACTTGTGTTTCACCCTCTGGGAGAGCTATGGTGAAAGTCATGTTGAGGTGACAACATCACGCAAGTGATAAACACTTGTACATACCATACATGGTTGTAGCCATTATGGTTGATATCATATTGAGGTGATATCTGATATCACAATGAGGTGGTATCTTTCTTTTCACATGGGTGTAGCCATTGTGGTAGACATCATGATGAGGTGACATGTCTTGTGCAGTTGGAAGTATCCTCCCTAGCTGAGAGGGAGTGTTGTTGATAGCAGTGTTAGGTGTATCCTTCCAGCTGTTCTCCTTACATTGATTGGATAAATTAATTGACATGTCTTTTGGAATAAGGCCGACATGCTGTTCTTGAAGAGTCATGTCTCTCCCTTCACATTGTATATATACTCATTGATTGTAACTCATTTAAACATTCGATCTGGAAAATCAACACACTTGACATCATTAAATTAAATGCTAATTTTACTTGTTTTCAATGTGTATAGGAGTGCTCATCGATTACCTGTGCACATACATTGTAGATTTGGGGGACCATAAAATGCAAGAGCAGCTCCACTACGTGCTCTGCCTCTTTGAACTCTGCCACATATTGGAGAAACTCATTTGCCACAAGTCTATGGATGTACTCTGGGATCTTCTTACAGGAAGGATTATAGATATACAATATTGCCTTGTATGGACTCGATTGTCCATTGGGTCTTGAGCTGGGAACACCATGGTTCTCATCGATGAACCTTTGGAATTGTTTCCTACGGTTGAAATCTTGAATTTGAGTTCAAACTATTTTGCCAAAATTGCCAATTTATGAAAGTTCGCAAATAGGGTAAAGAACCAAAAATAAAAGCTAGAGAGGTTTCACTAGAGAATAAGCAGAAGTCTTTAGAGGCAAAATCTAGAAGGGAACTTGCATTCAAGAATAAGGATTATCTAATGGCTGTAAATGCACACACATGCTATTGATTTGGATCTCAATAATGCAACATTACTATCAAATAGAAGTCTTTGCTGGATTAGATTGGGACAAGCCGAACATGCATTAGTTGATGCAGAGGTCTGCACAGAGCTATGTCTTGATTGATTTTTGAGAAAAACTTATGGCTAAGTACATTTAAGTTGAAGTAGTATTGGGATGGGTGATTTTTTTCGGGAAAGTCCTCATTCCACACTCTGTGAGCCTTACTTAGATGTAATGAATGCTAAGTGGACCATTCATTGTCATGAGAGATGGGTTCATGTGAACTACTACTACTCATGAAATATGAGTCTGTGAGCTTGACTCAAAAACTATGCAGTTGAATTCTAATATATATCATATATATCATAATTTAATACATTGTAAAAATACCTCCTACTTGTCTATGTCTTGATTGGTCAAAAACATGTTACAAGGCATGAGTAACATCGTGCCTATTGCATCATTTTGATGAAGTTGCACATGCATTCCATGGAGTGAAGCTTGATCCTAAAAATAAAGAACTTGTTGATGCATATTAGGGTATCTCATGCATTTTCAAGTACTCTTTATTATGTCAGAAAAATACACCCTTAGGGGCTTTTTCCTAAAGGTTTGATGAAGGGGGTAAATCATAAAACACACAACAACAGAAATTGCACACAGAAAATAGAACTTCCTTTATTGATTTGGACAACTTATTACATTACAGAAGCTCAAATACAATCAGAGGAATCAACCCTCCACAGGCTGCAACACATTACAACTTCCTATTCCCAGACTCTAGAATCACTTGCCTTCTGTAACCCCAAATCAGCTAGGGTTTCTATTTTCCCACCTATTCTTGACTCAACACTTGCCCCCTTAAGTCTACTACCACCCAGGGTTCCCCAAAATGGTTATTAATAGCCTTTTTGGCGGCCAACAACCTAATTTCAAAATTTGCTTCTCCCTCCAAAAATAGGTCAACTTCTGGGAGCCATAACTTTTGATCCGGGTGTCCGATTGACGAATCGTTTTATGCGTCGAAAAGCTCATGGAGTGCTCTACGTGCCAAGAACCTGCTCTATTGGTTCCTACCATTTTCAGGCCCATATGGGGCTGTTTGGTGCCTCAAACCTGAGTTTGAATAATTTTCAGGCATTTTTCAGGAAACAAAAACTTTAATATCTTTCAGCTCGCAAATGATCTTTGTGTGATTCCTTCACCAAAGGTCTTATATTTCTGTTATGTAACTTTATGTAAATTTTCACTTCAATCCGTACCCAAATGCAAACTTTCTAAAAATAGCAAGTTACTATTTTTAGTAGTTTGGAAAAACTGAAAGTTCTACATCATTATTCAAGCAATTATGGAACCAGAACCACAATTTTGAAACACATCTTTTTTTGGGTGATGCAAGATTGCCCTTACACCATTGGATTCTCCTGCATCAGACATCTAGGGTAATTTGAGAAGTGACCCTGTCACGTCTCAGGTGTTTGTGTGAGGAAAACCCAAACAGTCAACCTTTGCCTTAGACAACCAAGAAGAATCTTCAACATGTCTTCCTTTCAATTTCACCAGATATTCTTCATATTGCCTGTTCTAAGTACTTCTTCCCACACGGCTATCCAAGATCTCTTCTATCTCCTCCGTTGAAGTAGATGCCGGAATACTCCACTGTTCTTCTATTGTTCCATCCTCTATGCCACCTTCATGATATTATGTTAAATCAGCAATGTTGAAAATAGGGGAAATACTAATCCCACTCAGCAGCTCTACCTCATATGCATTTCTTGAATCATGCTTCTTCAGAATTCTGCACAGTCCAAATTTCTTCATTTTCAACTTATTGTATGTTCCAATTGGGAACCTTTATTTTCTCAAGTGAACCATGACTTCATCCCCTACCTAGAACTCCTTGTACCTCCTCTTCTGATTTGCCTTAGCCTTGTACTGAATATTCATCTTATTAATGTGCCTTCTCACCTCTTCATGTAAATTCTTTAGATGTTCTGCAAAGTCTTCAGCTTCAGCACTTGTCTTTTCTCCTTTGTCCAGCTTCCTTAACTTTGAAGCATTTCTTGGACTATTCCCATATACAATCTGGAATGGTGATTTACCAGTACTCCTATTGATAGAATTGTTGTAAGCAAATTCTGCCTATGGTAAAATCAAATCCCATCCCTTGGGCTTATCTCCTACTAAGCATCATAGCAGGTTACCCAAACTCCTATTCACCACTTCTATCTGTCCATCAGTCTATGGATGGTGTGCATAACTAAACTTCAAATCTATTTTCAACTTCTTCCACAATGTCCTCCAGAAATAACCAACAAACTTGGTATCTCGATCTGAAACTATGCTCTTTGGTAGACCATGTAATCTCACCACCCTGAAAAATAATTTAGCAATATGAACAACATCATTAGTCTTCTTGCAAGGAATGAAATGTGCCATCTTCGAGAATCTGTCCACCACCACAAAAATGGAATCATGTCCTCTCTGTGTCCTTGGTAAACCAAGAACAAAATCCATACTGATATCATCCCATGGCTTCTCTGGTACAGGTAATGGCTGATATAGCCCTGTATTTTGACTCGTTCCTTTTGCCATCTGACACATTCTGCAACTCTGTACAAATTTTCTCACATCCTGCTACAACTGTGGCCAATAATAATTTTTACCAATAATAGCAATGGTCTTATCTTGACCAAAGTGTCTAGCCAATTCTCCACTATGCTTCTCCTTAATCAAGTTCTCTCTCATGGAACTCCTTGGAATGCACAACTGGCTTCCCCTAAACAACATGCCATCTTGGATTATGAAATCCAACCATTTTGTCCTGTCCAAAGTAACAGGTTCCAAACAAGCTTTCCAGGCCTCTGCAAAATCTAGATCTTTAGGGTACAAACTTTTGAGCTCATCGAACCCAACCACCTCTATCTTCATTTCTATCAACAAATTTTGCCTTTTGGTCAAGGCATCTACAACTCTGTTAGACTTCCCACTCCTGTGCTTCAAAAAAAAGTATAGTTTTGCGAAAACTCAACCCATTTTAAGTGCCTTTGGTTCAACTTTCCTTGACTATTAAGATACTGCAAAGCCTGATGATCAGTATATAAAACAAATTCCTTTGGCAACAAATAATGTCTCCATTTCTTCAAAGCCTGAACTATTGCATAAAATTCCTGATCATAAACATAATACTTTTTCTTGGCATCATTAAGCTTCTCACTAAAATAGGCAATGGGCTTACCTTCTTGGCTCAAAACAACTCCTATACCACTACCACTAGCATCACAATCTACGTGAAATACCTTATTGAAATTTGGAAGTGCCAAAACAGGTTGCTCTATGACTTTCTACTTCAATGTATCAAAGCTCTTGTATGCTCTTTTAGTCCATCTAAACTCTTTTCTATCCCCTCTCATTGTCTCAGTTAGGGGTGTACAAATGCTACTAAAATTCCTGATAAACTTTCTGTAAAAACTTGCCAAACCATGAAAAGATCTTACCTCCATTGCACTCCTTGGCGTAGGCCATTCAATGATAGCCCTTACTTTTTCTAGGTCCATCTTAAGACCTTCCTCTGAGACAACAAATCCCAGGTATACCAACTCCTTCTTTGCAAAACTACATTTCTTCAGATTAATCAGCAATTTCTCCTCCCTCAGCTTCTCTAGAACTCTTCTGATATGCATCAGATGCTCATCCCAAGTCTTCTGAAAATCAAAATATCATCCAAATAAACAATAACAAAACTTCCTAAAAATTCTTTCAGTACCTCATTCATGAGCTGCATGAATGTGCTCGGTGCATTGGTTAGTCCAAATGGCATGACTAACCACTTATACAAACCTTCTTTGGTTTTGAAGGCTATCTTCCACTCATTTCCTTCTCTGATATGGATCTGGTGATACCCACTCTTCAGGTCAATCTTCATGAAGTACTTGGCTCCACTCAAACAGTCCATTATGTCATCCATTCTGGGCAATAGAAATTTGTATTTGATCATGATCTTATTCATGGCTCAAGAGTCTGTACACATTCTCCACTCTCCATCTTTCTTTGGTGCGAGTACTACAGGTACCGCACATGGACTTAGGCTTTCTCTTATCAATCCCTTCCTCAACAACTCCTGAACTTGTCTGTTCAACTCTTCACTTTCTGCTAGAGTCATTCTATGGGCTACCTTGTTTGGCAAACTAGCTCCTAGTATCAAATCCATTTGATGACTTATCTTCTTTACTAGTGATAAACCTTCTGGTACATTATCAGAGATAATGTCCTGAAATTCTTCCAACATATCTGAGACTTTTGCTGGTACATCTTCACATTTCTCTTGACTGATCTTAGGAATCAATGCAAAGCAATGATGCTCATGCTTCATACCTTCCAAAAATTTCCTACCATCTACCAGGCAAATTCTGGCAGTACTACATACCTTTTCTTCCACCTTCTTCAAGGACTTCAACTTATGACGAACTCCATCGTTTGTTAGGGAATATGTGTTTGCACGACCATCATCGACAACGCTCCTATCATATTGCCACAGCCTCCCCAACAACATATGACATGCATCCATTGGTACGATATCACATAGCACCTCATCATGGTAGTCACCAATCTTGAACTTCACTAAATACTGCTCATTGACCAAAGCTCCTTGTCCTTCTGCAACCATGCAATCCGATATGGATGTGGATGCTTTCTTCTTGTCAACTTTAACTTGTCAACCATCTCATCTAAAACAAGATTATCAGTGCTTCCACTGTCAATAATAATATCACAACACTTACCTTCACATTTGTACCTTGTGTGGAATAAACTCTTCCTCTGATTAGGTTCTTTCTCCTCATTCAACAAGGTTCTTCTGACAACTAGGGTTTCTCCCCTTTCAGCATCTTCAGAATGCTCAGAATGTGCATCTTCATCTACATGTGCAACTCGTGCATTACCTTTAGGTCTTCTATTTGTCCTTCCTTGATGTTGCGGACACTCATATGCTTGATGCCCTTCTTCTCCACATTGGAAACAGGTTCCTTTGAAACCTCCTCTTCCAGGTCCTTAGCCAGGTCTGCCTCTTCCTCTTCCTCTCTTCTCACCATTGTTCTGGTCACGAGGGCAGTAGGGATTATCCCCTCTTTGATTTTGACTGGTGCCTACTTCTTCACTTTTCTTTTGATCTTCATTACGGCCTCCATAGGGTCTTCCACCAGTCCTTCCACCTTGACCTCTTCCCCTTTTCTTGCTATCAAATCTTTTGTTCAGCTTCTCTTCCACCTTCAGAGAAAACTGGTATGCATCTTCTATGGTGGTCATTCTGACCAGGTTCAACTCCTCTTGAATACTCGGCCTCAAACCATTAATGTAATGGGCTACCTTCTCCTTGTTGGGCTCTACATGGCTTGTCCCAATAGTAATTTTATAAAACTCTTCTGTATACGCCTTAACAGACTTGTTACCTTGCTTCAGTCCTTGCAGCTTCTTCATCAACTCCATCAAGGTGACATCTATTGTGCTTTATCATTCATTATCATTTAGTTTTTGCCTCTGTCCCACAAGGACATGCACTCTCTCTCTGACAACGGTGTTCGGAAGACTTGAATTTCTTTTTGGGGCTTAACCGATGCAAGCCTCTAAACACCACAATCCCCTCCCACACTCTTTGTGATTGCAAGTTATATGTATTAGATTTGGAGAAAGTGGAGTTGCAGGGAAGGTAGGCAACCATTGAAGATTCTAGATCTAAAAAGAAGCGGACACTGTGAGACATTTCAAGGCAAGGGCGCCATCAACCTTGTCCTTCGTTTCCAGATCATGAAAAATAGAAGACACAATAGAGATCAGGGCCAGAAGGAGATTGGGACTTTGTGGAAAAAGCAACACACTAGACTAGGATGCCATCACCATTGTCCCTAACTTTTCCATTTCTCAGACTGCAAAAAATAGTAAGTTAAGGCTCTCTGCCCTTTGCTTATTTCCTATAGCATTTGTCGTGATTCACAGATTTGATTATTATTTTGCTTAAATTAGGGTTTCAAGAGTATAAAATCATTAATTAGCAATCTTGTGTGATCATATCTAAATTTCCTAGTAGAAAACCAAGTGGCAATTCAAATCTGATAGTTGACTCTCCTCTTGATAGGAGAAGCACTCGATTGAAAAGCCCTTAGAATGCTTTGTTGAAAGGAGGATTCAAACTAAAACAACAAAAACCCTCATACAAACATCCCCCTTTTCATATTAAACATTTTGGTGAAATCATGTTTTTGAACTTTTTGGCACCTTGCTGTGTGTTGTTTGATAGATTTACATTCATTCATTCTATTGCATTCAAAAATTTACAAAAAAATTGATATATTTGGAAAAATAAAAAAAATTGCATTCTAGGGTTTGATTTTTGACATAGTTTGCATTCATACAATTGTATTTCATTAATTCTCTAATTTTTGCATCAGATCTGAAATTCATTATCATTCAATTCATTATTTTCAATATTGCATTTGGAAAATTACAAAAAATTGAAAAAAATTAGATAATTTGTAAAAATTGGCATATTAGGCTTGCATTTTTGTAAAATTTGAAGCAATTGGCATCTAATTTCAACCAATTTTTGTTTTTTTTCATTATATCTGATCGAAAATACCAAAATTAATTATTTACAATTCATTTGTATTGCATTTGCATGCTTGATTTGCTAGAAATTGCTTGAAATTTTGCACTTTTCATGAAAACCTAGTTTTGCATAAGCTAGGGTTGTAGTAAAAATCTTGTGTTAGATTTTACTACCTTGTTAAAACACTCATTAGGCCTGATTTCTAAATGTAGTTTTGCATTATAGTGGCCTCATGAAATTTCATGTCTAGGGCTTGAAAAACTTGCATTTTTCACTAGATTTGGCCTTATCATCTTGCTAGACTTGTACTCCAAGTGTGTTGTAAGGGCTTTTATTGCACTAATTGGCTGCTATTGGAATTATTATCTACTTCTCCTTCTCAAATTTCTTACAACATCTTTTCTTTTGGGCCTTTGCATTGAAATTTTGTGAAAATTTGTATTTTTTGCTATTTTTGCACTAGGGTTTAATCTAGAGTGGCACTATAGGCGTGTTGTAACAGAGTTTTTGGCATTAAGTGGCTGTTATTACTGTTATAAGTTTCTTTCCATAATCATTTTCCTTACAACACCCGTTTCCCTACTCTTTTGCATGAAGATTTGGTGAAAAATCGCATATTTTGGCCTATTTTCACTAGGTTTTGACTTATCGATTCTCTAGAGTTGCTTCAAAAGCATGTTGTGAAATATATTTTTGCATTAGTGGACCATTCTTAGGCATATCATTTTCTGTCCCTCCTAAAAATCTTTACAACACCTTTGCTTTCATTAATTGGTATAGAAAAAAGTTAAAAAAAAATCAAGCATTTTAGAGCATTTCAACATCACTTTTGCACTTACTTTTTGCATAAGTTTTGAGGATGTTTGAAATCTAATTTGGCACTCATTTGAAAACATACATCATGGACACATCTTGTTATTCATCTTTGGAAGCTTTGTTTGTATACATCATAGACATTGATAAATTTTCCAAGTTTACTCATGAATATTCTCCAGTCTTGAAACAAATAGCATACATACATGATGTTGATCTTTCTATGTACTTCACATATGAAATCCTTTGTTATATATCTTATTTTGGTAGCTTCACGAACCTCATGGGAATATATCCTTGGATATTAAATGATCTCACTAAATTCATGATCAATAATATATATACTAGTGATGACCTCAAGATGTTAGATGAAGCCTTAGACATGACTTTATGGAACATTCCACTACGGCACCTATTGCTAAAACATGTGATGATAACTTAGGTTTACCTTATGATCCCTCTCCCAAAGTTGTTCCTCCTCATGAGGACACTTCGATGCAAGATGATGATTTAACTGACACATCTCTTAACACCATACCACCAAATTTTCATTATAATGCTCACTCTGGCCAAGATGAAGCATTAGTAAATGAAGAGCCATCACTTTTCCATTTCAATGCTCACTTTAGCCAAGATGCAGCATTAGTGAATGAGGAGCTCTCTTTAACAAAGAAAATTCCATGTATAGATAATGAGCATCCTATTGTAGTGCATGAAACCTTTATAGATCACCCCACCAACCTTCTTCCTTTAGTTGATTGTTTGCACAACTTGGATATCACTAGGGAGGAGAAGACCCTTAATCTCCCTCCTTTGATTGAATATTCAAGTCATTTGGACATCACTAAGGAACTAAAAACATTGACTACCTCTCCTCACAACACCTTACCTTCCTCTCATCCCTATGTTCTCTTTTCACAAGATTTCACATTAGTGGATGAGGAAAGGTCTCTGACATTAAATCCCTCAAGGATGGATGTTGAGATCACTCAAAATAAATTTCTTCTTCCACCTCTTAAGAGCATAATGGATAAGTATACTAATGCACCTCAACAAGAAAACATTCAAACTCACATCAAATCAAACCTAGATGAACTTAACACTGAAAAATTTGAAGACAAGAATAACAGTTGGGCTATGATACCTTATCAACCCCTTTCCTCTAGCATTTGCAATGGGAAAAAAGATGATCTACTTATCAACAAAGGTTAGTTTGCTTGTAAAGGCAGCTAAGTATCTCTAACCCTTTTACCTCTGTGTTGTACTTCCCCGTGATGTGTTATATGTGTTGTTAGGCCTCCTAGGATGATCCTTGATTCTCTTGTAAGGTCAAGGATACTAGGAGACCACCTCTATTGTGACCTTCTTCTATTTGTACCATCATTCTTCTATATTGCCTCTCCTTTGATTTAATTGTTGTGTGTTGTGTCTTACGGACATAACATTGCGATTGGTGAATTGGGGGCACCCTCCTACGTGATTGTCCCTAAGGCACTTGTTCTCCTCTTTGATTTATTGTTTACCTTCCTTTGATGTTTCCACCTAGCTAGCGGATGATGAAAAACATATTATACTGATGTAGACCTAGTGTCTCTTTTGCGAGTAACTTAATAAAAAAATGGACCTAGTCCATATATGACGACGGGGTTGTAACATATTATCCAATGCTTGGCTAGTGGAATCACTTTGTGATTTATTTATCTTGATGTTGATGTCGATGTTATCTTATCTTGCTAACAACACTTTAACAATACTGCTACTCTACGCACTTTGTTTATCATGAATATCGCCTTACTTGGCTCTTTCATGTAGTTGATCATATGCATTGTTTTTTATCATGATTATTTGGACACTAACACTTTTCTTACAGGGATGTGTTTGTGGGAACATTTAGTGATCATAAAGTACATGTCACCTCTAGGGGGAATGGGCCTTGTGAGAGCTCACGTTCCCTTGTGTGTTTTCTTCCTACCTTAACGTGGTTGATATCGGTACGCGATATCAACCACTTTAAGGTGGGGGCATATATAAGGTAAGTTGTCTGCTTTAGATCATAGTAAAGCATGTTTGAACAATCTAAAAATTAATCAATCATTTAAGCCCTCTGCAGAGGTGGGATATCGAGCATATCCTTTTATCTTAAGCCCTCATTGCGAGGCAGGGATGGTGTATTTCTTGGAGAGATTGCATTATCCTGCCATTTTCAAAAGTCCTCATCGTGAGGTGGGGAGCGGTTCTATGACTAACTCAACCCTTAAGTGTGTTTTTGGTAGTTATTGTGGTGAAGCCCAATTGTTGGTGTGTGCCTATAATGTGCCTAAGATGGTGATGAACCTAGCAATAGGAACACTCCATTGCTTGTTTTCCATGTTTTCTCCGTGTCTTTAGCATGTGTGTGTATGGTGTGTTTGTTCTCAAAGTGCAAGAACAATGGTGATGAGCTCCTCTACACTTTGGGATTTTGTTTGGAGTGTTTGTTCTCAAGGTGCAAGACCAGTGGTGAACAACTCCTCTACACCTTGGGATTTTGTTTGGCTTGTCTATTCTCAAAAAATGCAAGACTGGTGGTGAACAACTTCTCTACACTTTTTGGGATTTGTGTGTTTACTTTCCTCGTACTTGCATCTTGCATTTCATATGGAAAAATAAAAAAGAAAATAATCACTGCATTCATTGTGTTCTCTATGCTATGTGTGTCTTCAATGTTGTATTCTTCATGTTTTGCGTGACTGTAACTGTCTTCTCCATGTTTTGCGTGCATGTTATTGTTTTCAATGTGTTTGGCATGTCTTCTCCATGCTTGGCATGTTTGCTATGTTTGTCGACCTTACTTTAATGCATGTATTGGCCTTGCATTTAATACATACATTAAAGTGGGGGCTAAATGTTATGTCAGAAAAATGCACCCTTGGGGGCTTTTTCCTAAAGGTTTAGCTCCCAAGTCTTTAGATTTGCATTTAGAGAATTTTGCCTGTTAAATTAGACTCCTGATGAGAAAACCCATGGGTCTTGTGACAATTAGGACCTAGGGGCTGCACTTTAATGATCCTTGAGCAAAGACAGGGGGTGGACAAGGGCGCTGGTGTCCTAGTCCAGCCCTATTTTGGGTCTGCCCTAATTTTAAATGTTAGGTTTGTGACTGTTATTTGGTCTCCAAGCCAACATCATAAGTTTCAAATATTAAATTCTTGGTGGGAATCTTAATAGTTGCATATATAAGCATGTTTAGTGTTTCATTTGCAAACTAGGAGATGATTGGCAAGTTTTATGATTGTAAGCTATTGGCATACTTGTGATTTTCATTGTGTTGCAGAGCATAGAATTGTTATTATGTTTGTTTGTAGGTTGGATTACATCTTCTCCTCATGGCATTGAAGAGCTTCTTCCTTCCGTGAGAGCTTCATCATCAAGGTGACATCTATTGTGCTTTATCATTCATTATCATTTGGTTTTTGCCTTTATCCCACAAGGACCCGCACTCTCTCTAACAACGATGTTTGAAAGACTTGAATCTCTCTCTGGGGCTTGACCGAGGCAAGCCTCTAAACACCACAACCCCCTCTCACACTCCTTGTGATTGCAGGTTACAGGTATTGGATCTAGAGAAAGTGGAGTTGTAGGGAAGGTAGGTAGCCATTGAAGATTTCAAATCTAAAAAGAAGCGGACACTGTGCGACATTTCGGGACAAGGGTGCCATCAACCTTGTCCTCCATTTTTGGATCACGAAAAATAGAAGACACATTAGAGATTAGGTCTGGAAGGAGATCAGGACTTTGTGGAAAAAGCAACACACTGGACTAGGGCACCATCACCATTGTCCTCAACTTTTCCATTTCCTGGACTGTGAAAAATAATGAGTTAAGGCTCTCTGCCCTCTGCTTATTTCCTGTAGCATTTGTCATGATTCATAGATTTGATTACTGTTTGCTTAAATTAGGGTTTCAAGAGCATAAAATCATTAATTAGCAATCTTGTGTGATCATATATGAGTTTCCTAGCAGAAAACCAAGTGGCAACTCAAATATGATAGTTGATTCTCCTCTTGATAGGATAAGCACTCGGTTGAAAATCCCTTGGAATGTTTTGTGGAAAGAAGGATTCAAACTAAAACAACAAAAACCCTCATGCAAACATCATCCCCCTTGGAATAACTTAAATGCTAAGATCTATGTAAGTAAGATTGAAGAGTAAACCCAAGCTAGATGGGATGG
This sequence comes from Cunninghamia lanceolata, assembly GCA_027924645.1. Classification (NCBI taxonomy): domain Eukaryota; kingdom Viridiplantae; phylum Streptophyta; class Pinopsida; order Cupressales; family Cupressaceae; genus Cunninghamia; species Cunninghamia lanceolata. The sequence continues at coordinate 15,626,427 of BSBN01000553.1, read as the reverse complement.
GACCTTCTAATTGGTTCTGGTGAAGGTCTAAATAAGATAAACTTCGCACATTAGAACGCATGTCCCCTAAATTTGAAGGTATCCTACCAGTCAACTTGTTATTTGAAAGATCCAGATGTCTAAGACTGGTGAAATTTGTGATAGCCAGGGGGATACCCATGATGTCATTTTCAGAGAGGTCAAGGTATTCGAGGAAATGGAGGTTTGATAAACTACTGGGTATGGAACCATTTAAGTTATTCCAACTCAGATCAAGTGAAGTTAATTTGCTCATGTTCCCCATCCAACTAGGTATTGATCCTGATATCCAAATATCGTTCATTTTAAGAACAGCAAGTGAGGACATATTTAGTAAAGAAATTGGGAGGCGGGATTCGGAAAAACATACAGAGAGTTCCAGATGTGTAAGGTGGAAGAGACTACCAAGAATACCCCCCCATGTTGCCTCGAAACTTTGTGAACATACCGCATCCATTGCAAGATACTTTAGCGAGGACAGACTAGACAACCACTGTAAGCTGCTGATATCCAAGAAATTATCACGCATATCCAAGTGACGCAAGGAAGACAAATTTCCAATTTGAGGTGGAATATCTCCTCCAAAAGCGTCAAAGGCTATGCTTAGATATGACAAGTTCTTTAAGGACGCTAAACCTGGAGGAAAAGAAATATTCCCAAATACATTATTACTCAAATCCAAATATTTGAGATGCTTCAATTGTGACAAGGCTGAATTAATGTCTCCATTCGTATCTTGAAATACAAGATACAAGTTACTAATATCCAAGTGAGTAACATGTCCACCCTCCATTTCATCGCAGTGGACACCTCTCCATACACAACAATCATCTCCCTCCCACGACTTTAGCTTTCCATAGATGTCATCGAAGGTGGCGGCCTTAAGACTGAGAAGCGCTCTCGATTCATCGGGAAGACATCCGTGGACAGACAAAAATAAAATTACAGAAAAAAAAGCACAGTACAGGAGAGAGAGGGATTTGAGCATACACAAACTATTCGTGCAAACCGCCATTGTCAATTACTGCTTCTGCATGGCCTGGAGATCTCTACGCTTACTAAATTTCACCATACTCTCCATCCTCGTGTATTTCTTTTATAGCAACAATACTCCGCGTAGTTTACAGAAAGGAAAATATACAGAAATTGCTATGCACAGACACTTCGTTTTGTTGACGCTGTCAAACAACCATTAGTAATTTTACACATCTTCGACTATTTATTTTTGACTGCTTCATCGTTGAATAATAGCCCCAGTTGAAATACAAAGCAATAAATAATTATTACACTCTTTTTCAGGGCAGTTAAGGCCCAAATCCTTACGGAATAGTCAGAAAGCGAAGTGCAATATTTTATTATCGATTTTAGACTTTATGCTGAATGCGGCCAAAAAAATGGTGCGTAGCCCTAATATTTAATATGGCGTATGAAATCTGTTTCATAAATTAATGAAAAAACCTTGCGACGAAAAGTAACTCCCTAGAGTCGACCAGCCGCCCATAGGTCACTGAGCATACAGAAGTGGACATATAACAAGAGGTCTATTATCTTTCAAAGTCTTAAACAATATTAATATTAACATGTAGAATAAGAAGAGGTTTATTATCTTTCTAACTCTTAAACAATATTAATATTAACATGTAGAATAAGGAGACGTCTATTATCTTTCAAACTCTTAAACAATATTAATATTAACATATAGAATAAGGAGAGGTCTATTATCTTTCAAACTCTTAAACAATATTAATATTAACATTAACATGTAGAATAAGGAGACTTCTATTATCTTTCAAACTCTTAAACAATATTAATATTACCATGTAGAATAAGCAGAATATAGGAGACTTCTGCCTAAAAACTTAATAGGTATTACTAAAAATATCTATGAGTATAATTGAATATTATTAATGAATAATAAGTCTTTCAATATTTATTGTTTAATTGGTATCTTGGGGCACATTTTTACTTTTTCTATAAAGAATTATGTAAAGTACAAAGGTAATAGGCGTATAAATATTAGTACATATTAGACATTCAATTATACCTATAGGTACTACTTTTAGTACAGTACACATGAGTTGGTTGAAATAATGAAATCCATAAATTTAGTCTTTCTATATGGATATAAAAAATAGTTTGTGTCAAATTTTTCTTGTTTCTCATATAGTATTAGTATGGAGGTATTTTATGAACAATAACCATTTGAATTATCATATATTTTACCCATTAAAATTACATTTTGAACATCTACAAAATATTTTAAAAAGTGTATTGTTTTTCCCAAGTATTAGAAATTCTATTTAATTTCTTAATGGATAGATATTATAAGTAGGCATAATTTAGATTTAATACTACACATATTTCTTGTGGGCAACTTTTATATTCCTCATTAGATATATAGATTGTAAATAAAATGCTTATAAATAAAATGCTTAACTCTACATTTTGAGTACCTATTGTATATTTAAATATGTATATGTATGTGTGTGTATATATTAGTAGAGAAATCTTAAATACGTTTATTTAAAATACACAAGAAATATTTGCTTTAGATATCTTACTTTACTTTAGAATTATTTTATTTATACATGGACACATAAATTTTTTTTTAAAAAAATTTTATCTACATTTTTTACTTCATTTTTATTTGAAGAGCTATTTACTTTTGTAAATAACTTTTAATTTTACTTTTGGAAAAGGCACCATTCAATTTTTGGGTAATCCTTTTGTTTTATTTTAACTTTGAAAAGTGTAGTGAATATTATATATGCCATTTTCTAATAGTATCATTTCTAGGCATTAATATATATTTAAAAATTCTCATGTCTTTATATTTAAAAAATAAATAATAACTTTTCTACTAAATAAAAATTAATTAGTTTATAATATATTTTTTATTGTTGACAAAGTAAAATTATCTGTGTGAGTTTTGTATTATATTTATATATTTAATTATGTCAGCTATATTTTATAGTTTTAGTATTTTTAAATATATGTTGGTTGTGTTTTATTTTTTATGTATATAGTCATGACATAAGACTCCATACCATGTTATCATTGCAGAATGCCTTTTGGCATAATAAGTTTAATAGAAATTCTTGAAGAAAATTAAATTTTATATATTTTGTAGAATATATTATTAGATATTACCATGTTGTTATTGCAAAATGCCTTTTGGCATAATAAGTTTAATAGAAATTCTTGAAGAATATTAAATTTTATATATTTTGTAGAAGATATTATTAGATATGCCCAAGTTTTCATTATCATGCATACACTTATTTGTAACTAATATGCTTCTTTCAAAAAATATTGTGAAAAATTTCATAGGGTGTAAATGATATATTTAGTTGATGAATACATGCATTATGTCAATTTGATAGATTACATGAATTTTGTAAGCATCCTACCAAACATGATGATGGCATGTCATAGTTTTATTAGATATCACTAAGTGTAAACAAAGTGCAAACTATTTTCAAACCATAGATTGTACACAAACACTTATACCTATATCAAAATCCTTGTGAATTTTATTGCATATTAGATATTTTCATTGCCATTATGTGACCATTTATTATTTTTAGTTCTACATTTTTAATGTAAATTGGTAAACATTATCATCTCAAGATTGATAGAACTCATTTATGTTGGATCATAAAACTAAGGAAAAAATATTAGACCATAAAGATCTCAATATCAAAGAATGTAGCATTCATGGGACTCACAACAATGTTTATAATGTCACTTTGTAAAGGAATATCTAACAACTACCATATGAAAAACATCTTGTAAGAACCTAACTACTAACACAGACTACATTAATGAAATTGTATTAATTTACTAATTTGGGCTACAAAGCCTAACGAATCCCTATTAATGAAAATGAAATAATCAAGATGATCTAGAGCCTCTAGTAGGCATCATATAACTCTATGGATCTTAGTCTTCTAAAAATAATAGTGCAATCAACCTTTGGTTATCACTATAACATGATAATGTTGAAGTATCATCAAATCAACATGCCTCTAGACCATCTACACCTTGCATGTGGTGTAAAAAAATATGTAATACTTAATTGTATTGACCCTATCTTACTAACCAAACATGTACTTGTAATCATCAAGTTCATCTCCACCCCAAATTACCTAATCACTTTTCTCCCTATTCCTATATAAGAAATACTTGTCAAACTATAGTAATCATAATGAACAACAAATCACCAAAACCTTCAACCTCCCCTTATCAATAGTGAGGGGAAATGATTGCATCAAAATAACTTTTAATCCTAATGAAAATCAAATAGGGAAAACCAAATTTGGAACACACTAAACTAAGAAACTAAAATAACTTAAAATACCAATTACAGAACACCATATATACTACCCAAAATACTACTCTTGTATTGTATCCAATCTTTGAATGATTAACTAACCTAAGATGGGAATTATACTTCATCCTTATAGAGGATCCTCAAACCTCCTCTTAGACCCTTTATAGCCTAAATACATGAAGTATCATTAAATTGTTCAAAAACCTTGAGAGTGTTGGTTCCTAAAATTACATATCGCACAAACATAAAGAATTGATAAGTTGAGACATATACCTAGAAATGAAAGTTAGTCTAGAATGGTGAGACATTAGACTATAGTCAGTTAAGGAAAAAATATAAAGAGAGGGTAGCTCTTCTTCACTTTAGGCTTTGTAGGACATAGAGGGAAAACTTATTTCTTATTTTTTCCTCACATGGTAAAGAGGGCATCCCACCTTGCGTTGGCACTTTTAGCCACATGTTAGATACTTTGCAACATGTGTAAGAAATTATAAGAGCATCTAATGTCATTATGGCATTGTAAGATGTGAGAATTAGTTATGACAGATTCTATGATGCATGTAAGAGCATGATTTTAGGGAGTACATAAAAGGCTTGACTTTTTTCCAACTTTATGATGCATTTTATGATGTGTCATAAGGCATCTTAGAACAGGGATAATAAAAAGCCAAAGTTGGTGAGTTGGTTATGATGGATTATGACAATGTAGGAGAATATTCCAATATTAGCATGTTGACTCATCATGAGAGTTGGGCATTGGAATTCCCCATGGGGATTTGTGTACCATTGTTTGGAGTAGAATTCTCCCATGGTTTATAGCTTACCTTTTATGGTTTCATGATTTGTATCTTGTATATATGGGTTACTAGGATGGAGATGTAGTATGTTGTAACTTTAGAGGGGGTTATGCAGTATGCTACCAAAATTTCTTTAGACCTGTGTTGGTTGTTCTCTTATGCAGGCTTGAGCATATTGATGTATTGTAACTTGATTGGTACTGCGAATATATTGGTTTGATAGTTAGAGGTTAGGTTTTTTCTTGAGTTTCCACAGCCCATAGTGCATTTTTGAACATAGCTTTAGACTTAATAGAGCCTACTCTTCTAGTGGAAAAAAGGATAGAAGTGGTGCATTCTGTTGGTTATTTTCCCAGATTGGATGCTTGTGAGTTTATGAGTCTCATGTTGTATGTTTCATGCATAAATTCATTGGTTTCATGCTATTTTATATGAGAAATGCTTTGTTGCATGTGTTTAATCATTTGTCTCCAAGCCGTGCACATGTTTTCTTTTGAATCAGGATAGCTAAGGGTTGTTCAAGATTCAAGAATATAGTTTTTCTATATTGAATGCTTAATCTCTTACCTTTGTTCAAGGAACAAATTAAATGTTTCAGGTTAATCATTGATAAAGTATGTTGCAGCAGGGATACCATTAAGTATGAATGATTAAACACTTAGTTTTTGGGAGGTATCTGTAAGGCAGATGCTAAACAAACCCCCTTGAAATTCAGTCTTTGATATATGTTTATGCTAGCCATTCACATGTGTATGTCTATTGACTCCAAGCCCTAGATAGGCACCGATCTAGTCTTGTATTGAGGTTACAGCCCAAGGTCCTAGTTTTGCATCCAAATACAAATCAAACTCAAACTTCATATACAAACCTTTAGGATATTAGAAGTAGTTTTAGGACCAAAATCCTCTGTCTACAACTGAATATAGGCCCAGAGCTAGCCTCTTTGCACTTATCTCACAGTTTTGGTCTGCATAAGAGAGGATTTATCTACTTTGTGTCAACATCCAAATAAGTTCATGTGCATATGTTATAGATGTTGAATAGGGAATACCCCCTTAGTTCTGCAGAGCCTAAAGAAGAAGAGGAGATATTTATAAAGTCTGTCTCCTGTACTGTTGGCCCCTGGCCCGGGAATCCTATTGATCAATAATGGCTACCTTGTAGGGATTACTGGGAACAAGCATCGAGTCTGGGAAAATAACCAACAGATTTGGCGACTCTGTTGGGGATGTTTATTGTAAGAACCCTAATTTTTAAATGAAAATAATTCCTAGTTATAGGTGGCGACTCTAAACAAATCTCCCAACTGGTAAAGAGAAAATTTATATGCTAGGGAGAAGATCCCTGTGTAATTCTCTGTCTGAAGAATTACCCAGAAAAATGATGTATAGAAAAAAGGGCACTGCTCAAGCCAGTCAAGAGGGTTCTCCCAGAAGTAATGATAATATTTAGGACAATCCTAGATCTTCAGAGCGAACAATACCTTATTTTTCAAACACTGAGGCTGAAATCCAGAATGTATATGAAAGATAGTAGGGTGCTAGTTTGAGAATAAGGTTAGAGGTGTTTCAGGAGTGCCCTTTCTTGGATCCCAATGATAGATTTGAAGAGGTTGAGTCTCCAAGGGATGAAGATAATGATGACTAGAATGGAATGGGACCATCCTCTTCTATGCCCAAAGAGGAACAATTAGCTGAAGAAATCAAAAGCCTGAGGGCAGAGTTAGAGTATTTACAAGCAATGAAAATTAGAGATGACATGAGACAAAAAGTGCAAGCTCTGAGAACTGCTCAAAATGATTCAGTTCCCACCCTTGAAAATGCAAATATGCAGAGAAATCAACACAGAAATGAAGTGCATGATCAGCATGATGATCAAAGACAGAATGTAAATAATGTTAGAATACCATTAAACAATGTAAGAAATCAGAATGCAAACAGAAATGCCAATGCTAATCAATTTGGTAGATAGCCTATGTAGCTGGATAGATTTAGACAACTTGTTTTTTATGCCATTCCTAGTTATCCCAATCCTATTGACAAACATGTGAGGCTACAAGTGCCTAAATTTTTAGGAAATAATACTGTGTCAGGGGAAGACCACTTAAAATCTTTTCAGAATGTCATAGACAACTTTGAGGTTGAGCATGAGGATGTTTTCATGAAATTATTTACGCAATCCTTAGTTGATGAGGCAAGAGAATGGTACAAAGGTCTGCCTAACAGAAGTGTTTCATCATGGGATGACTTCAAGAGAATATTCAAAGAACAGTATGGTGACAAAACTGATCCTAGTTTCTTTATTAATGAATTCACTGGTATTACCAAAGGATCAAATGAACAGGTTGCTAATTTTAATGCTAGATTCATGAAGGTGTTGAACAAACTGCCACATCACCTGAGGCCTAATGAACCTATGTGCATAGTGTTATACATAAATGCTTTTGATGCCAAAACAACTTATGGATTAAGAGACAAGGGACCTCACAGCCTCAGGGATGCTTTCAAAATTGTAACAAATATTGAAAATAACAGAAAAGCGTCTGGTAAGACAAACATAAGAGATGATGTAAAAATTCTACAAAATCCAAATTCTAAATCTCAAGGTGTTCAAGGCAGTGCATCTACTTCTGAGGATAAAATAGATAAATTGACAACTATTGTTAAGGACCTAAGCTATAGAATGGCTAAAAATGAAAAAGGGGTAGGTCCTGACAGACAGGTTTACCAAAGGCAAGAAAGAAGACCATCATTACATGATATGCCATACAATACCAATTGGCATAATGGTAAACCCATCCTTCCACATAGCAATACAAATCAAAGAGCTCAAAATGCAAAGGAAACACCTGATTCTTTGAAGAAGGTTGTTAATATTGTTAATGACACCCCGTGGTGTATAATATGCCAGATGCCTCATTCACAGTCATAATGTATGATTGCTCAGTCTCTATATAACAATGTCGTGGCCTGTGATGAATGCAATGAGCGGCATTGCATGGAAGATGATAATATAAATATGTTGTTTACAAGCAGGGAGTATCCTTCTCATGATGTTGATGCAAACACAAATAATGAGATTCAGGTCTACCAGCAGTTTCCCTATGATGAAGATGATGAAGATAATTATGCTTATGCTCAGGACTCACACAATTTTTTGAATAGTTTGAGGAGGCCTTCTGATGAAGAAATTAGGGCCCTCACAGCTGCAACAGTAGCTCAAGTCAAAAGCAATTACAATCTCAGGGGTAAAGCTTAGGTAAGTAACTCACACCAACCAGAGAACACTTTTGTGAACCAACCTGTGCATAGTCATAAAGGGACTGAACCACAAAAGAAACAATGGAGCAATAATAAGCAAAATTCTATGCAACAAATAGGTCATGATCCTCAAGGACCAGAAAATAGAGTTCCCCAGGTTAAGGATCAAAATAAGAATTTTTAGAACAAGAATGATAGATAGGGAGCCACAAAAATCAAAGCTGGATCATACCAAGATAAAAATAAAACTGTAGATCAAGCTACAACTGTCATACAAAATTATACCCCATTTGACATAACTCAAGTTTTGTCCTAGGTAAAGATCTCTATTCCATTGATGGAGCTGATGAAGATTGAGGAGTTCAGAAATAGAACATTGTCCCTGATTTCAGGAGTACCCTGTCAAGCAAATCAGAATATTGAGACTTAGGGTAAGAAACAAGCTATGTGTATTGATGAAGATGATACTCCTGAAGTATATCTGGGGCTGACCATGACAAAATTCCCTTCACATGTTGAACCATTTTATGTCTCCTTGGTTATCAATAGAAAAATGATTAGAAATTGTATGCTTGGTTCAGGAGCATCAACAAACATCATGCCTTTGGCTACTATACAACAAGTAGGGTTAAAGATAGATAAGGCATGTGGGAAATGCTATGCCATGGATGCTAGGGAGGTACCTGTCATTGGAATTATGAAAGATGTAGATTTCAGACTGGCAGCATATCCTGAAAAGACATACAAAATGAATATAACAGTTGTTGATATCAAGCCACAGTATGGTATGTTGTTGTCAAGAAGGTGGACAGCATTGATTCGTGGGAGTATGCAATTGGATTTGTCATATGCTATGATCCCAATGAGCAGTAGGGACGTCAAACTGATTAGAGAAGAAAGATCACTAGACACAGTTGAAGATCAAGAGTCAGAGGAGCATGTTTGTTTTGTGGACACTGATTGTGAAAATTTTAGAGTTGTCTCAGATGTTAAAGAAGGTAAAGAGGGAGATATGTGCATTCAAGAGCTTGACCAGCAGGGTCTCTGGACCATGTATTTTGATGTAGCTTGTTCAAAGGAAGGCTCTGGTGTTGGAGTTGTATTTCTGTCTCCAGCTGGTAAGCTTCTAAAATTCTTTTTCTTGCTGAAGTTTTCTTATACAAATAATATTGCAGAGTATGAAGCTCTGTTATTGGGATTGAATATGGCTCTGAAGCATGGGATTAAAATGTTAAGAGTATTTTGAGATTCAGAGTTAATTGTTTCCCAAGTTAGAGATAGGTATGCTTCATAAAACAAAAGATTAAAATAGTATAAGCACGCTGTTTGGGATACAATTGAATTGTTTGATACTTTTTCAATAAACTAGGTAGAAAGATCAAAAAATGTCAGGGCAGATTATCTAGCTAATGTAGCTATAGGGCTAGATGATGTCACTCTGTCAAATGTCACAAATGTTGACGTCAAACTTAGACCTACAGTGCCAGATAATGTATGTAGTTGGCAAGTGTTTGATGATGACAAGGATTTGCTGAGATTTCTACATTGTATTGATGAATATGAGAACCAAGAAATGGATTTTCAAAACTTTGTAGGGGTTGTAGATGGGAAAGAAACTCTTTTAGGGAAATAGGTAATTCAACTCAAGACAAATAAAATCCCTATAGGGCTGGTCACTTTAGAGAGAGTTTTTGACAATAGGGATCAATTTGTTACAAAGGCACCTCCAACAAACAAGAATGATTTAGAAGAGATAAACTTGGGGACATCTCATGCCCCCAAGAAGGTATACATTGACAAACAGCTCAAACCACACATCAGAACTATGCTGATTGCACTACTGAGAAAATATAAGCATGTTTTTGCCTGGTCATATGAGGACCTGAAAGCTTATAGAGAGGATTTATTCCAGCATAAAATCCCTTTGAAGCTTGGAGCTAAGCCATTCAGGAAAAAACAAAGACCTATTAATCCTACTTTAGCTCCTAAAATGCAAGAAGAGCTTATGAAGCTTAGGGAGGCTGGAATAATCATGCCTATCAGACATTCAACTTGGGTGTCTAACCTTGTCCCAGTTAGAAAAAAGAATATAGTGACATTAGACTTTGTGTGGATTTTAGAAATCTAAATGTATCTTCTTTGAAGGACAATTATCCATTGCCTAACATGGAAGCTATGTTGCAGAAGGTAACTGGCTGTGAACTTTTTTCCATGATGGATGGATTTTTAGGGTACAATCAGGTGAAAGTAAAATAGTCAGAACAGTTCAAGACTGCTTTCACCACTCCATGGGGAACCTATGTATATGTGAGAATGCCATTTGGACTGACAAATGCAGGTGCCACATTTCAAAGGGCAATGGATGTTGCTTTTGCAGGATTAATTGACTCAATCTTGGCTGTGTATCATGATGATTTGACAGCTTATTCAAAAAAGGAGGAGCAACATTGCATGCATTTAGAACAGATTTTTATTAGAGCATTGGAATATGGCATCTCACTCAACCCAAAGAAATGTGCTTTTGGTGTAGTGGAAGGAAAATTGCTTGGACACATTGTTTCCAAGGATGGAGTTAGGATTGATCTTGAAAGGGTTGTTGTGATTGATAAAATTTAGATCCCTAAAACAGTGAAAGGTGTTCAGTCCTTCTTTGGACAAATTAATTTTGTTAGGAGATTTGTACCTAACTTTGCAGAGACTACAAAAGACATCTCCAAAATGTTGAAGAAAGGTGCAACTGTTAAATGGGAAGATGAAGCAACTAAATCATTTTAGAACATAAAAGAGGCTATAAAGATGGCTCCTGTGCTAAAGTCTCCTGATTTTTTTAAGCCATTTCAACTATTCTTGTTTGCTTCTTTCTATACTATTGCTGCATGTTTATTGCAGAAAAATGCAGAAGGTTTTGAACAACCTATAGCTTTCTTTAGCAGGTCATTGCAGGCTGTTGAATTGAAGTACAACATCATGGAAAAGCAAGCATATGCATTGGTTAGAGCAGTAAAAAGTTTCAGGCCATATTTGGTGGGCTCTCAAATAGTTGCATATGTGCCTCATGCAGCAATCAAAGATATTTTTACTCAACAGGAGGTAATTGGAAGGAGATGCAGATGGATAAACAAATTGCAAGAATTTAACATTGAAATATAGATCACAAAATTGGTAAGAGGACAAGGTTTGGCAAAATTAATGACACAGTCAAATCTGGAGGCATGCCAAGTGAATGTAGTCCATAATGAAGTTATAAATATGTCAGAATCTGAGTGGTATAAGGACATTGTACATTATTTGCAGAATATGAACTGTCCTTCCCACCTCAGTGATAATCAGAAGAGGACCTTGAAGTTGCATGCTATTAAATACATAATTCTTTAAGGAGAGCTGTATTGGAAGAATCCTGAAGGTGTCCTACTAAGATGTGTTGATGAAAATCAGGCCAGAGATATTCTAAGTGACATGCACAATGGAGTGTGTGGTGGACACTATGTTGCCCAGACAACAGCCCACAAAATTCTCAGAGCTGGCTATTGGTGGCCAACTCTCTTCTTTGACGCACACAAAATGGTAAGAAAATGTGAGTCTTGCCAAAGGTTCTCAGGAAAGCTAAGATATCAAGGTGCATTGCCCCTTAGGACTATAACTATAGAAGCTCCATTTCAGCAATGGGGAATTGATTTTATAGGGGAAATCTTAGAAAAATCAAGTGGAGGTCACAGTTGGATTCTGGTTGCCACTGATTACTTCACTAAATGGATTGAAGCCATTCCAACTAAGAAAGCTACAAGCAAAGTGGTGATGGATTTCATTCTAGAAAATATTGTTATCAGATTTGGAGTACCAACCAAAGTGGTCACAGATAATGCAATGTGCTTTAGGTCTGGTGAATTTATTGATTTTTGCAACAATTATCGAATAAATTTGTTACATGCATCACCATATCATCCAGATGGAAATGGTCAAGCAGAGTCAAGCAATAAAAGCCTCATGAAAATTGTCAAAAAGATGGTAGGTAAAAACAAGAGGGCTTGGGATTCGAAGTTGAAAATGGCATTATGGGCTGACAGAGTGACAGTGAAGAAAGCAACTGGAAGGTCACCTTTTTAACTAGTATATGGTACAACAGCTAGATTGCCTGTCAACAACCTCCTTCTAGTTTATAAATTCATACAAGAAAATGAGGAAGAGATTGAGGACTCAATGATTGAAAGAATAAATCAGCTGGTCACTTTAGATGAAATGAGAAGGGAGGCACATAAAACAAACATTAGGAGATAGCAAAAGGTAAAATATCTATTTGATAAAAGGGCTACAGAAAGAAAGTTTCAGATAGGTGATTTGGTCCTTGTTTGGAATGCAAGGAACTAGGACAAGGGCAAGCATGGTAAATTTGAGCCCTTATGGATGGGCCCGTACCAAATCAGTGACACTCATGGAGAAGATTCTTATTTTCTCCAGGCCCTAAGTGGTGAATTGTTGGAATTTCCCGTGCATGGTCAGTTCTTGAAGCCATACTTCTCATAAATGGGTAACTTCTATGCACACTGTAAACTAGATATAAATATTTTGTACATGCCTTATATAGTCGGTCATGTTTTGAGTTTTGTGTTTTGTCTGGTCTACCTCAGAGTTGCTTGGTTCTCGTTGCAGTCTTGCGTCTGCATGTCACTAGTCGAAGCCACTGGTGGTGTTCACCTAGGGTTTCGGTTTTGAGTTGTTTCTACAGGTTTATGTTTTGGTTCCTTAAAACCCTTAGTGCCTTGGTTTAAAGTTTTCCTCGGCCCCCATGTAGTGTTTTTCTGCTTTTCCCTGTCACACATGAGAAAAATGTTTAGTTTTGTATGTGCAAGTGCAGATTGTATGTTATCGGGCTTGTGAAATCTCTATCGGCCTCCAAAAATGATAAACAATTGAGTTATATGCATTTTAGATGCATATCAGGTTACATATACAAAGAGGGAATCTTTCACAGATTCCTAGGTATATCCTATAGTTGTATGCATTTCCAAATGCATATCGAGCTTACAAAGAAAAACATACAAGGTAAAATATGCATTCCTCACATATTCTCTGAAGATTCCCTGTTTGTATGTTAGGGAGGTTTGTATGTTTGCCTTTGTATATTCAACATACAAACAAAATATACAATCGAATGTATAAGCAAGAGATACAAGGGCAGAGATGCATTTGATGGGGCCCGTCACTTGTATAAAGTGATTGTATGTTTGAAGATACAATGAAAATGCATTCCAAAGATACAAGGCTAAACCCGAAATTGATTTTAATTTGCCTCATAAAATCTAGGATCCACCTTGCATATGAAGGGGCCCGTGGATATACAAAGCCCAGATTTGAAAGTTTTTCAAATCCAATGGATAAGGGGCAGGGGTCCGTTGTATGTATGCATTGTATATCGCGGATATACAATGAAAAGTGCAAGGGTTCAATCACATGGGCCAGATTTCAAAGTTGTTCTGATATGCTTCATAAAGGTTTGGAATCCACAGATTGCATGTATATTTCGTTTGTATATGCAGCATACAACCCAATATGCAAAACAAAGATATACAGCTTGGACGCGAAGGGGGAGTCAAATACAGTGAATAAAATTTGAGGTCCGGCTTGTATACAAGATGAATGTATATGCCGATATACATTGAGATATGTAAGGAAAGGGATACAAGGTGGACCCGATTGAAATTTCCAATTTACTTTATAACAGTTTGGGGTCCGCCTTGTATATTGAGTTGTTGCACGTATATACATTTTGCATATACAAGGGTTTTGAAAGGTGAACAGTGGCAATTGTATATGCATTTGTTCTTGCATATACAAGGGTGAAATGGTAAAATGAAGAGGTGAAAAGTCAACAATAGGAACATGGAATGCCTACGTGGCATGTAATCATTGGCTCTCAACTTTTTTGTGGTTTTTGGCACCGATGATCTCAGCGATGTAATCAAAATCAATGGAAGATTTTAAAGTTGTAGAGTTGGTCTTCCTTGCTTCCTTAGACTTGTTTTGGGTGGGAAAACTTTTGATGTATCCGCTGCTGCATCCTGCAGGTAGGTGAGCCATTATTGGCTGTTTGCAGAGGCGTAATGGACTGAGTGACAGGCCAACTATCAGTTTTATGAGGAATGTCCCCAAATGGCAGCACGGGGCTCGAGTCCAACTCCTCCTTGCCTTTCCTTTTGCTTGCTGCATTGATGTTTTGAGTGCCATTTTTGTGGTGCACAGTCTTGCAGAATTTTGATTTCTGCCTTGTAATTAATGCCGAGTACACTTTCTTGTTGTATTAAGCAGACGGTGTTACTCATTTGTTGTTGTTGAAAAGCTGGACAATTTTTGGTGCTGTGATACTATAGTAAGTGAAAACAAAATGAAGATTCAAACATAAATCAAATGCAAAATACACAAGATTATACCTTCATAAATGAACTCACAAATCCATGCGGGAAGGAGATGCACCTGATAGAGCTCCTCATATTTTACCCATGATTAAAATGATTAATGTGGATTGCTTAAGTGCCTTCAACACAATGTAGATGAATGATTAGGGATTAGATGATAGATTTGAGAGACTAGATGGAAATGAGAGATGATTTGGACATTATGGTGGCATGATAAGGGGATTGTGAAATGATTTTGGCAGAGGTTTGATGCATGAAGGAGTCTCCCTTCTCCCTTTCCTTCTAATGGCTTAGAGAAGGGTCTCATTTATAGATTTTTGAAAAGAGGATGGAGGGTGAGGATTAAAAGATGAGATCAAGGGCTCTCATTATTTGTGAATTTTAAATTCACAGTGGAGGATAAAAATGAATTAAAGATTCATTTTTGGGAAGAGTGGATTATGACAAGTTGAATTTTTAATTCAACTAGTGGAGGACAAAAATGAATTAAATATTCATTTTTGGATAGTGGAGGACTAATTGAATTTTTAATTCAATTAGTGGAGGATAAAAAATGAATTAAAGATTCATTTTTGGGATAGTGGAGGACTAATTGAATTTTTAATTCAATTAGTGGAGGATAAAAAATGAATTAAAGATTCATTTTTGGGAAGAGTGGAGGATAGTGGATGAATTAAAAATTCATTTTTGGGAAGAGTGGAGGATAGTGGATGAAATAAAAATTTATTTTTGGGAAGAGTGGAGGACAATTGAATTTCAAATTCAATTAGTGGAGGATAGTGGGGGACAATTGAATTTTAAATTTAGTTAGTGGAGGATAGTGGGGGACAACTGAATTTTAAATTCAGTTAGTGGAGGATTGTGGAGGATGAGGTAAGCAAGGTTAATTAAGTGTTATCTTAATTAACCTAATTCTAGGTTAATTAGATAAACATGACTTATCTAATTAACAGGGATTAGGGAAATGGATAAATCATCTAAATAAATATTAGCAATATTCATTCAATTGATTAGGATAGAGTTGTAAGATTTAAGTGGATTAATTGAGTGAGTCAATTGATCACAAGGGACATGCAGATGGGGGGAGTGGATTATTGCAGAGGTACGAAAAATTGGTTTGTAGAGCAATCCAATTTTAGGTGTCTACATTTGCCCCTCTTTGAGATGATGTTGTGGCTAAGTAACATCATTTCAAAGAAGTTAGAACATAGAGATGGATTGGATAGAAAAAAGATTTTGGTTTGGAAGAATAGGGTAAGGTTTGGGGATAATTGGTAAGGGTGATGCCCCCTCGAGAGGATAGGCGGGTTGCGAGAACACGGGTGTGCTCTCGAAATGGATGAAGTGGTTGGAGGATAAGTGGCAAGATGAAAGAATGAAGATGTTGGGAGATTGATTGGTGGATGATCATTGTGCTGAAATTGATTTAGAATAATCCTAGGTTTGATATAGCAAAGTGGATATGTTCACCAAGGTATAGAAGACTAGGGTGATGATGTTTATCCAACATTTGCATGGGCTAGACACACAAACAAAGGGATGATCCCATGCATGCCCAAGATAGTACAACCTTGTCCAGATGAGGGAAGGGGACTCATAGCATAAGTCCTTAGTACACAAAAGGTATGATGAACCTTAGATGTATAAGGAGATCAATATGCTAGAACTGACCCTACGATCAACAAGATATGAATACTCGCTTGGAGTAATGAAACCAACCCACAAGCATAGCATACAAAAACAAGACTATGCCCCATTCTAGATGTTTTCGTCACATACCATGATATAGTAAGATCAAGGTAGCTTTGATGTGATCTTCGAATAGGACAAAAGATAAAAAATCAAAAATAAAAAGACCAACGAACCAAACAAGTGACCATTATATCTCTTGCCAAGATGGATGATAATAGGATAGATTCTACCTATCGTAGGAATGATATATCCTAAGGTAGAAATCGATGGATGATTGGATCATGTTTAGTTGATGTTATAAAATTGGCTCAAGATATGATGGTGACAAGTTGTGATTGATGCTGATTTGATAGTTGATGATTTTTGTTAGGGGATGATGCTTTAATAGGTAATGCGATGCTTAGATCTAGTGTAAGCTTATTGAGGATAGATGTGATGATGTTGGAAGATGATATGTTAGAGGATTTGGGTGATTTTGAGTATGTTGGAAGATGATGAGATGTTGATGGAATGATGTTGATTTTTGTGATGGATATTTTTGGGATTTTATGGTTTTTTTGATTTTTTTTGGATTTTTGATTTTAGAAAGGGAATGGTCTATTGTGAGATGGTTGCATTAGATTTCGTTTGGATATCCTTTGCGCTAAATACCAATGACAAGGGAGAAAACCAATTCTAGGTGCATGGATGGAGGTGAGATGGATAAAAGGATGAGCTCATAGTAAATGTGATGCCTCATGATAAACGGATAGGTAGGCTATAGTGGAAAGCTCATGATAAACATATGGGGATAAGCTATAAGATGGAAAGCTCATGATAAGGATACGCCATAGTGGATGGATCATAAGGGAGCTAGGATGTGATCTTCAAAGGCTATGTTGCATCAGAAGAACTTGCCCCATTCTAGGTGGTAATGCTTAGGATTTTTACATGACAAGGCTCATGACAATAGGATGACATGATGGATTGGTTTAAATGGGATGGATAAATGGTAAATGGATTGGACTTGGTTTGGAAAGAAGATATGTCAAGAAATATCCAAACATGTTTCAACATTTTGCCCCTATGTCTTCATCAAAATCAAAAGGCAGAAGGGAGTATGGATAAATTGGTTTCGTAGGATAAGCATGTTTATGTAATGGCTAAGGATGGTAGGATGTAACATGATATAATGGAAAATGATAAGTTGAAAATGATAAGATGGATGAGACCATGTGCCGCCAAGTGTGAGTGGCATAGAAGAGCAACCTACACATGATGCCTGTTTGCCAGGTTTTCATCATGGTACTTATCCAAGGCGCCTGGTTACTAGGTTTTCACCATTGGACGAAGGGATCTCTCTTTACAATTTTGATTTTTTTTTGTTTTTTAGATGGGATGACAATTACACATGGTGCCTGTTTGCCAGGTTTTCACCATGGTAATGGATAGGAGGAACTCAAGTGTCTAGTGCTATGAGAGGTGATAGCGTCCCATTAGAGATGGATGATGTCTTTGCATGGACCATGTCATTATGCTCATAGATGCTGATAAGGGATTGCATGGATGGGAGATGGATTAGGTAGATAATGGATTATAATGTGGAATTATGGTAGGGTAGGCTAGTGGCTTATGGTGTGGATTTATATAGGCTTATGGAATGAATATGGATGAAAAGTTTATGCCAAAGCATTGACCATAGGGATAGCATGGGGGAGATATGTAGGATAATGGATGGAAGATGGGGAGATGTGGTTATGTGGAGGTGTTGTGGAGTGGAAGGGAACCATGACCAACGGCTGCACACACCGTGATAAACATTGAAGCTTTTGATTGGATGATGGTGTAGGAAGCAATGGGGTTGTTTTCTTAGGAGATGGTTGATGAAGTGATTTAGAAACCCACATAGATTTAATATTTTTAGTGCTTTTGCTTTGCTTGTGGGATTTTTGAAGGGAATGGAAGTTTTGGATAGAAGTAGGCTTTTGGATGGAGATAGATGATTGGGATTCTTGAGATGTGGATGAGGATGCCTCATTTGACTTTCTAACTATTTTCTTAGGAACCCAAACCATTTTGCTTTTGGTCTTTTCTTGTGGAGGTTTGGACTTGGGTAGCTGCTTAGAGGAACTTTGCTTTGAGTTTGATTCTTTATGTCCTAAGGTATGAAGACCTGTAGGATTTTTGGTAGGATTTTTTGCTTTATAAGTAGAGGCATCAAAATTTTTGCTTTTGAATCCCATGGTATGGGTGGAGTGGATGCAATGATTGGAAGTTGTATGCTTAGGCGATGTGTGCTTTTGTTGGCCATGATTAGGGATGTAAGGATACTTATGAATGATAGGTATGTTAGGTGTTGGAAGCAACGGTGGCAAGGTGGATGGAGGGATATTTGGAGTTGGTAAAATTGGAGGCAAAGTGGATGTCGGAAGGTGTACGGTCACATGCTTTTGACATTTATAGGTTGATGGAGGTGGAATGGCAACATATGTTTTGGGTAGATGATGGGGGTGCGATGGAAAGTGGTAGGTTTAGGATGCATGAAGGGATTACCAACATCTTGGCCTTGTTTACCTTGGGGTGTGTATCCAAGGCCATATGAGCATGGAGGGATGCTGACATGAATCAGCTCCAAAATACCTTGTTCATAAAGGCCTAGACCTTTGCCTTGGTAGTTCATGTTTTGGAAGATGCGATGAACAATGGGACTAGGTGTGCTTTGAACATTATTGGATGGAGAAGGTGAAGTGGATAAAGGTCGTTGTTGTCCTAAGGAAGAACATTCATGGATGAAGGTGGTAAGAACAAGGGGATATGATGGTGGATTTGAAGTGGAGTTGATGGTGGATATGGATTAATGATCATTAGGATCTTGATTATGTTCATTATGTTCTTTAAGATCCAAGCTATTTGTTTGATCTTTTATGCTTACTTGGGGGACAAGTGTCTCGTCATGACAAGTGGATGTTGTGGGATCATGGCTAGAGGAAGAGATCTCTTTGCTTTGAAGGAAGGCCATGAAACAGGGTGAATGCTGAAGTAGGTCAACAAGACTTTCATTGGATAAAGCATGTAGGTCTTGGGTGTCTTGTTCATGGATAGTTGTAGGGGTATGAATAGGATCAAGATTCTCATGGATATATTCATCATTATGGCTATCATCTTGATCGTGGAAAAGATATATGTTATGGATGGGGTGGAGAGAAGTGTTTTGATCTTGACTTAGATAAGGGGTTGATGTTTCCACAGACTTAGGATTAAACTCTTGACATACCTCTTGGGTTGCTTGAATGGAAGTGGATGACTCTTGTAAAGGCTAGACATGCTCTTGGTCAACAACATGAGAACATGATGACTCTTGAGTTGGATTCATAATAGGAGACTCTTGAATAGGCTTGATGGCTTGTAGGTCACATGATGGGCTTGAAGGGATAAGAATATTAATTGAGGGTTCTTGGATAGGATCAAGGATAGGTGGACCACATGATGGGATTATAGGATTGGACATGACCTAAATGGAAGTTCTTTGGTAGGCTCATGAATGGGTGTTTGACATGGAGGTAGTTTATTCCTAGCTAGTAGCCAATGGATCACATCCTTTGCAAGGGTATGAGTGGATGGGCAATATAATGGATGAGCAATAATAGTGGATGTGTCCAAGGGATCTTGTGGTGGAAGATCGGTAGAACATGAGGATGAAGGTGATGAAGGTTGGTGGACCAATGGACTAGGGGTAGGATCACATAGTGGTCTTATGATAGGGCTAGTAGGCTCATGTGTTGGCGAGTGATTGGATGATGAAGGCCACTCATAGGATGCATTAGCTAGATTGGTATCTCCCTTGTCAAAGGTACTTAAGATTTGCATAGGATAACTTGGGCTTGCTTGATTTATGTACAAGGGGCCACTTTGACTTGCATATGCTTCTTGTTGCAAAGGTGGACTTAGACTCACTTGTGCTTGTTGTGGAGGC
This sequence comes from Cunninghamia lanceolata, assembly GCA_027924645.1. Taxonomy (NCBI): domain Eukaryota; kingdom Viridiplantae; phylum Streptophyta; class Pinopsida; order Cupressales; family Cupressaceae; genus Cunninghamia; species Cunninghamia lanceolata. The sequence continues at coordinate 15,605,965 of BSBN01000553.1, read as the reverse complement.
CATTGATAGTTTTGGGGGTTGAGTGAAATTGTGGGATATGTAGATAAAAGGTCTTGGGTTTGGTATGAAGTTGAGGGCATTTGATCTTGTTGCTAATGTGGATTTGGGCTTACATGTTCTTGTCGTGATGACACTTGGTTGCCTTGTGGATGGGTTTGATGATGTGTTGGAATGTTAGAATGAGGAATTGGATAATGTTGAGGTGGAGGTTGATAGGTTGATGTGGCATAGGTTGATGTGGATGACACATAGGATTGAGTTGGAATTTGTTGAGGTATGACTTGTTGGTGGAATTGTTGAATGGGTTGTTGTGATGGTTGGAATTGTCGAATTGGTTGATGTTGTTGTAGTTGAATGTGTTGATATGGATAAGGGATAACATTAGAAGAAATGGAATAAGTTGGTATCGAATTAGGTTGATGAGTAGATAGATATGATGGGATAGGTGCTAGCTAGGATGGTCGTTGGACTTTACAAGTGGCCAAGAGGTGTTGGATTTCTTCCAAGAGGTATTGTATGTGTGAGGATTGGTTTGTTTGACATATTTGAATCAGTTCTTGAATGCTTTGAAAGGTTTGCTGCTCTAAAGGTGATTGGCTTGCATACATGTGGTGAAGCATATGAAGGAGTTTTTGAAGATCCTCTAAGATTGACATGATGTCACACAAGTGTTTAAGTCTTAAGTCCTATTTGGCAAGTGCTTGGTTATGATTCGATGATGATGTGGATTGTTTGGATGAAGTTGATTAGGATGAAGGTGACTAGGATGAATGTTAAGATTAATTTGTTTATGTGTTTGGTGCTTATAGCTTGATTTGGCAATGTTCAAACAAATGATTATGCATATACACACATGAATCACTCATGCAAGACACATAAGTAAGTTGTTAGTTTGGAAGAATGTGATGATGGTTAAACAAGCATGTGAAGACAATTCAACAAATCCTAGTCAAGGCAAGGCCACTATCACAAGGAGGTTCTAGTAAAAATCTGGGGGACCGGCACCCCACGAGCATCCAACAAGCCACAAAAGACTTTAACTAACTCTACTAGGAGTTTTAATATACACAAAGGTACACCTCCTTTCGAGTTAGTACTGTATGGTGAGCGCTAATACCAGTTAGACTTGGCTTTCGCCTTATCCTTTGATTTTTATAGCGGACCGGATGAAAGTACCACTTGAGGTCATTCCCTTGGGGTGAGTACCTCTTTTCCCACCAAGGCAGGCCTCTCTAAGGTTTAACAAAAGCAACACAAATAATTTTTTTTGATCTCCAAGTTCATGTTAGGATGCGAGGAGAGAGCATACACATTTACTTAGTCACACTCGCATGGGGTTCATTAACCTTAGAAATTCAATGTGTAGAAGACAATACAAGCACTTGTTTATTTTAGACCCAAATCCAAATGTGTTGGAAGACAATGATTCATTTTAAGCCCAATTTCAATGGTATGATTGCAAACAAGTTGTTCGTTTTATGCCCAAAATCTAAATGTTTTTGTAAACAAGATTAAAAGATAAGAGATTAAATGATTGCACTTGGTTAATTTGCTATCCAAATTGTTGTAGATGTTGATGCCTGATGTTGTTCCAGCCTTGTATGATCACCTGCAAGTCACTAGAACGAAAATGGAGCAAATAGACTAGCCCAAGATGCGACCTGCAACAACTCACCCCCAAAACTTGCAAAACTTTGCTAAAACAAGGGTTAGAAAATGAAGATTTTGACAACAAAACCTTCACAAACTAACGATTAGATCTGAGACCGGGCGTGCCAAATGTAGTAAGTGAAAACAAAATGAAATTCAAACATAAATCAAATGCAAAATACACAAGATTATACCTTCATAAATGAACTCACAAATCCATGCGGGAAGGAGATGCACCTGATAGAGCTCCTTAGATTTTACCCATGATTAAAATGACTAATGTGGATTGCTCAAGTGCTTTCAACAATATGTAGATGAATGATTAGGGATTAGATGATAGATTTGAGAGACTAGATGGAAATAAGAGATGATTTAGAGTGATTTGGACATTATGGTGGCATGATAAGGGGATTGTGAAATAATTTTGGCAGAGGTTTGATGCATGAAGGAGTCTCCTTTCTCCCTCTCCTTCTAATGGCTTAGAGAAGGGTCTCATTTATAGATTTTTGAAAAGAGGATGGAGGGTGAGGATTAAAAGATGAGATCAAGGGCTCTCATTATTTGTGAATTTCAAATTCACAGTGGAGGATAAAAATGAATTAAAGATTCATTTTTGGGAAGAGTGGATTATAACAAGTTGAATTTTTAATTCAACTAGTGGAGGACAAAAATGAATTAAATATTTATTTTTGGATAGTGGAGGACTAATTAAATTTTTAATTCAATTAGTGGAGGATAAAAAATGAATTAAAGATTCATTTTTGGGATAGTGGAGCACTAATTGAATTTTTAATTCAATTAGTGGAGGATAAAAAATGAATTAAAGATTCATTTTTGGGAAGAGTGGAGGATAGTGGATGAATTAAAAATTTATTTTTGAGAAGAGTGGAGGATAGTGGATGAATTAAAAATTTATTTTTGGGAAGAGTGGAGGACAATTGAATTTCAAATTCAATTAGTGGAGGATAGTGGGGGACAATTGAATTTTAAATTTAGTTAGTGGAGGATAGTGGGGGACAACTGAATTTTAAATTCAGTTAGTGGAGGATTGTGGAGGATGAGGTAAGCAAGGTTAATTAAGTGTTATCTTAATTAACCTAAGTCTAGGTTAATCAGATAAACATGACTTATCTAATTAACAGGGATTAGGGAAATGGATAAATCATCTAAATAAATATTAGCAATATTCATTCAATTGATTAGGATAGGGTTGTAAGATTTAAGTGGATTAATTGAGTGAGTCAATTGATCACAAGGGACATGCAGATGTGGGGAGTGGATTATTGCAGAGGTACGGAAAATTAGTTTGCAGAGCAATCCAATTTTAGGTGTCTACAGATACAATACAACTTTATTGGTTGCCCTGTTCTGGATGCTTCTGAGTTTATGAGTCTCATGTTGTATGTTTCATGCATAAATTCATTGGTTTCATGCTGTTTTATATGAGAAATGCTCTGTTGCATGTGTTTAATCATTTGTCTCCAAGCTGTGCACATGTTTTCTTTTGAATCAGGATAGCTAAGGGTTGTTCAAGATTCAAGAATATAGTTTTTCTATATTGAATGCTTAATCTCTTACCTTTGTTCAAGGAACAAATTAAATGTTTCAGGTTAATCATTGATAAAGTATGTTGCAGCAGGGATACCATTAAGTATGAATGATTAAACACTTAGTTTTTGGGAGGTATCTGTAAGGCAGATGCTAAACAAACCCCCTTGAAATTCAGTCTTTGATATATGTTTATGCTGGCCATTCACATGTGTATGTCTATTGACTCCGAGCCCTGGATAGGCACCGATCTAGTCTTGTATTGAGGTTACAGCCCAAGGTCCTAGTTTTGCATCCAAATACAAATCAAACTCAAACTTCATATACAAACCTTTAGGATATTAGAAGTAGTTTTAGGACCAAAATCCTCTGTCTACAACTAAATATAGGCCCAGATCTAGCCCCTTTGCACTTATCTCATAGTTTTGGTCTGCATAAGAGAGGATTTATCTACTTTGTGTCAACATCCAAATAAGTTCATGTGCATATGTTATAGATGTTGAATAGGGAATACCCCCTTGGTTCTGCAGAGCCTAAAGAAGAAGAGGAGATATTTATAGAGTCTATCTCCTGTACTATTGGCCCTTGGCCCAGGAATCCTGTTGATCAATAATGGCTACCTTGTAGGGATTACTGGGAACAAGCATCCAGTCTGGGAAAATAACCAACACATTCAACATTGAAGATACTATCTACTAAAGAATAAAAAGAGGCTTCTCCTAGAGAAGAAAATATTATGCATATTATCCTAATGGTGTGACTTTTGTTGGGAATTAAGGTGTCTCAACCTTGGTAAATTTTTGGAATTTACTTTTTACTGTGGTAATTATTTTTTTCCTGTGCAGTAACTTTCTCGTTTACCGTGCTCTGTCATTTAGTAACTTGACATGGTGACTTATCGGTGACTGGGAGGTGATGTTGGTTTTTTCCCTGACTGGATACTTTCTCCCAAATTTCCCTACAAGGTAGCCATCAGTGATCAACAGGATCTCTGGGGCAGGGGCCAACAATATAGGAGATAGACTCTATTTTTATCTCCTCTTCTTCTTCAGGCTCTACAAGACCTAGGGGGGTATTCCCTATTCAACATCCATGAAATATAACTATACAAAGATTGGGATGCTGACACAAAGTAGATAAATCCTCCTGTATGAAGACCAAAACTGTGGGATAAGTGCAAAGGGGCTAGCTTTGGGCTTATGTTCAGTTGTAGACAGAGGATTTGGGTCCTAAACTACTTCTAGGGTCCTAATGGTTTGATTTGGAAGTATGAGTTTGATTTATGTTTGGATGCAAACCTGGACCTGGTGTATAACCTCAACACAGAGCTAGATTGGTGCCTATCTAGGGCTTGGAGTCAGTAGACATACACCTGTGAATGATCAGCATGAACACACTAAAATTGGATTTCAAGGGGGTGTTGTAGTATCTGCCTTACAGATACCTCCCAGGACAGAGTGTTAAGTTATCTCTACTTATGGGATCCCTATTGCAGTATATCCTTCCCAACACTTAATCTGAAAACACTTTAATCTACCCCTTGAGCAGAAGTTGAGAGATCAAGCATTCAATACAGGAATTCTATATTCTAGAACACCAGACACCCCTTAGATATCTAGATTCAAAAGGACACATGCAATACTGGAGATAGAATTAACAAAACACATGCAAATATAGCATTACTCATATAAAGCCAATCATGAAATTAGTAGATTCATGCATGAGACATACAACAAGAGATACATGAACTCACAAGGTCACCTGCACAGAGCAACCAGAACCAATTGTATCTTATTACAGAGCCAGATATGTCCAATTTTCAACAACCTTGAATTGAGTAGCATCCTTTGCTTATAAGGCAGGAGGATGTACTCCTTCATTAATTACACCGTGATCCCCAAGTCATCACCAGATGCAGTGCATCTCCAGAGGGCGCCAGAAGCATTCAATGTAGCTACACAGACAGGAGGGAAGGGGTAGGTGAGATCTTGACCTACAACGCCCTGTCATGATTTTCTGTCTGAATCGAGTAGCTGGCGTGTCCTTCCGAACCATACCTCTGTGCAATCTCACCATTAATGGCATACCAACTCACAGCCTTGGGATACAGCAGTTGCATGCCTTGCAAACCTTCTCCTGCCAAAATGCACGTTCATGCATCGAGAAAAACCTTTCTTTCAAATGTCGCCATCGATCACCTTGCTTCCCGCCAAGATTTGCAGTGTAGATCATGCTGCAAAGTCAGCGAGCAAAAATATCTGTGCCTCGTAGGTACATCATGTTGACTTTCCTTTTAAATATCATGAGGATGCATTATCCCACATTCACCCTGCAACACTCTTTTTAACACTTTATATGCTAGGCCGGTTACATATATAATGTTGGTGATTTTTCTCCCGACGGCACCTAGCATAAGCCTTCATCATCATCATCCTCTAGCATAATATCCAGATACTCAATAGCACCCCGCAGAAAATATCACCATGTGGGAAAGTATCATGCCATCCACATCACCTGATATAAAATATCACCCTGATGTTTGAATATCAACCTGATGACCAACTTTACCTTCGCGTGAGATATCAACCTAATATTCACCTTCATCGGCACAACCTGATGCATCGGAGGAAGATCCTCCTGCTTAGCTGATACCAAATGTCTGGCCGATGAACATCCTGATGATGTCACCATCATATCCTGCTGATGTCATCAGCATATCTGCCTATTGCGCACCTCCTCATATCCGGATGATGTCATCGCCATATTTGCAAATATCAGGGGATCTCCATAAAATGACTAATGTTAGAAATATGACCCCCCCGACATTGATGACATCACCACCATGTCGGCATCAGGATGATATTCGAAAGATAACCAGATATTTGAAATATCACCCTCATGCACAAAAATCATGCTGCACTATAGCTCCACTGTAGGATCAGGGTGATGTCTGAATATCACCTAATATTGAAACATGATGACCCTGATGAAATATCTGGTCAATAGAATATCATGATGATGCTGACCACCTCCTAAGAGAAAATGATGCTGATGCAGACAGGCAAATATCGCCCCGATAAAAGAATGACGTCAGCAGCACCGGGTGATAAAGCAAACATGAAGTGATAAAGTAACATCAGGATGATCTTAACCAAGATCACACAATGTTCAAATATGATGACTCCAATGCAAAATGGGTCATACTTAGAACCTTGTAGCAACATCATCAGGATGATCTTAACTAAGATCACCCGATGTTAAAATATCACCCCGGCGAAAGATCATGTAGGCAGAAAATATGATGACCCTTGCAAGCAACATCAGGGTGATGTCTGGAAACATGATGATGATGATGACCTCCTCGAAGAAAATATGATGCTGATGTTGAAACACGCTAAGGAGGTCCATGGACTTAGAATTTTTTGGATTTTTTGGGAAGGTGCCTGCTTGTTTAAATGCTTGAAACTTGACTGCTCATGCAGGCACCAACAGGTGACATGGAAGGTGACAAGGAGGCTAGTTTTATCCTCACATGGAGGATAGGTGTCCCATATTGTGGTAGAGGTTTTTCGCCATGTGTTAGCATCTTGTGAATTGTGTAAGGAGTTATGATGCGTAAGTGTTATGATGGATTCCTATGACAAATTCTATGATGTGTAAGAGCCATGCATGGAAGATTCTATGACAAGTGAAGACAAGTGTCGAAGAGAATCTTTGAGGAAGGCATCTTTGGGTGTCCAAGATGGGTTACAACATGTTGTAAGAGGAATATACTATATTTAGTCAGTTATGATAGATTCTCTTACAGCTATAAGAGCTGTCATGTATGATGGATTCTATGACAACTGTAAGGTTCATAAGAGCATCTTTCATATCCTATTCTTGGATGGAGCACTCCACATTGGGAAGGCATCTTATGACAGGTATAAAAACCATGTTAGAATGTTGGACAAGTGTCCCCAGGTGTGGGTAATGGGCCATGAGGCTAAGATGTATGCCCATCTCTAGTAGCTTCTCAATTTGCCTTGGAAACTCTATAAAAATAAGTGTTTGGAGTAGGAGATGCATAGCTTGATTGACAGGTACTGTTATGCTACCAAAATATCTCCAAAATCAACATCTTGAAGACTCCTAAGAGCTTGCATTGCAAGTGTAATGTAAACTATTATTGTTTCGATAATACGTTGTGTAGGTTTTGGAGTGTGGGGTTTTTCTCCTGAAAGGGTTTTCCCCATGATATATCTTGTGTCTATCTTTTCTCTCTATGTGTATGCTGTGTAATCTCTATGTTATTGTCTTAACATCACCGTAACTATAAGGTTTAAAAAGAATTTCCATACTTCTCCCCTCATTAGATTAGTGTAGGATGCGTATTCCACATACCTTGCTTCCTTTCAGTTGGTATCGAAGCCTGATCACCTTTAGTCCTAGTTGTTGGGTAGGGGTTTTTTGAATTGATCTTTGATTAAGTGGGAGTCTATGCAGAGTATTTTGTAATCTTGTTGTAGGAAGGAGATAGCAAGCACATCCAGAAGAGTCAAGGTAGAAAATTTCAATGGCAATAATTTTGAGTTGTGGAAACTTAAGATGGAAGACATGCTTGTTGATCGAGACCTATGGGAAACAATTTCTTATACAAAACCAATGGTAATGGCTCAAGATGATTGCGATCTCAAGGATCAGAAAGATAAGGGTCTTATGAGACTCTGTCTAGCTAACTCCGTCTTATTAAATGTCCATGAAGAGAAGATCGTGAAAGAACTATGGAAGAAGCTGGGAGATGTTTATTAGGCCAAATCCCTAGTGTACAAGCTATTCCTAAGGAAGAAGCTATATTCTCTAAGGATGGAAGATGGAGGATCTGTTGCAGATCACCTGAATGCCTTTAACATGCTAGTTCCACAATTGACATTTGTTGGTGTGAAGATGGAGGAGGAGGATCATTGTATCACCTTGCTTTGTTCTTTATCAGACTCGTGGGACCATCTTGTTATGGCCATCGGGAGTACCACGTCCAACTTCAAGATGGATGAAGTGGTGTCTTTACTATTATCTAAAGAGATGCGAAGAAAGTCTTCTAAGTCAGCCAAAGAGGCTCTTGCAGTTCGTAGAAGATCCAAGTAGAAAGGGAAGAAAAAGAAGGAAAAGAAAGATGATAAGGGCAGATCCAAATCCCATGGGAGATCCAAATCTCCTGGAAAGTCCAAGGCACTTTGTTGGAATTGTGGTAAATCTAGCCATTTCTAAAAGGAATGCAAAGAGGAGAAGAAGACAAAGAAAAAGAATGTCTCAGATTTAGATTCTGACAAGTCACAAGATGATGGTGATGCTTTCATTGTAGCCTTGGCCACCCATGCATCTGAAGATGTGTGGCTAATTGATTATGGCGCCTCTTTTCACATGACCTCACATCGAGACTAGTTTATAAAGTATGAAAAGTTCGATGGTGGAAGAGTGTACCTTGGTGACAACTCTCATCTGAAGATAGTTGGCCATGGAAGAGTCACAATCTGATTCCCTGATTGGATAACTAAAGGGGATCTCTGGAGTTAGTTGCAAGTATGTGCCTAATCGGTGTTGTCATTGATGCCAACATATATGTGTTGTCATTGGTGTCAACTGTGCTCTTATTTTGATGTTTTCTTGTAATAAGTGAGATGCATTGTATTTACTTATGTAAGTGATGGACTGATGTTGAGGATATTGAGAAAATTAGCTTCTCTGGTAGAAATAGTGAGTTGTAGTAGAAACAGTGTATTGCATACAAAAGAATAGTCTAGAAGAATGCCCTACATTTTTTGTAGAATGAATATCTTTGTCTATGGATTGAAATTTATTTAGAAGTCTGTTTGAATATGTTATATTTTGAGTTTGAGCCTCCGATATGAAGAATTGAGTGAGTTATGTTCACCAGAGTGAAAACAACTTTCTTTGTATGTTTGGTAGCGACGAGGAGAAAGTATTATGCTCTGCATTCCTCTGCATTGAAGTATTTTGATCTACATTTTTAGAGTTAACTCTGAGATGATGTTATGTGCCTTCAACTCCAATGGTTCATGATTTGGTGGTCCAGAATCTATCTTTTCTTTATGACAGTAGCTGACAGTGTTCTCCTTGTGCTTTGGTTTGAAGAATCTTCTTGATAGAGTGGTTAGAGATCGTGCAGTTGTTCTTGGTGATTACAATGTGCTTCTGGATGTCTCTTGATCATGTTCCTACCTTTCGATTGGTTTGTAAAGAGAAGTATGGATCATGAAAGAAGAATGTTCTTAGAAAACCTAGTGTTAACTCTAGTTCAGCCGACTTGGTTGTTTTCACTATTTACGGAGATGCATTGAAGATTGTAGAAGTGTGTTGTGGTGTGAAGGATTGCGTTTGAGTCCCAGCTAAGGTGTGGCATGTTCATCATACTTCTCTACATCTTTCTTTAGCTAAATTTTGTAATAGATCTAGAACTATTTTTGTGTATGTTTTTATAATGCCGACCTTGGAGGATGTTCCAATGGTTGATGAATGTAATGCGAACCTTGATGTACATTCCAAGGTTGATGAATTGTATAAAAGCATGTAATAGAGTTGTGAAATAGTGTGTGTGTGTTTGTGCAAATATGAAGAGATAAGTGAAAAGGTGTGAATGAGCAGAGTAGAGGAGTTATATTATGCTTCAATAGAACTGAATCCTGACATGGAGTAGATGCTACTTAATCAATTCACCACTTTGGTAGTGATCCATCCCTTGGCAGTGAGCCACCCTTTGGCAGTGAGACGTTCTTTGCAGTGAGCAATTTGGGGAGTGAGCCCTTTAGGCAGTGAGCCTCTATTTTTTGGTATTGTTATAACTCATATATTTCTATGGGCTAGAACCCACTGTGGTTTTTCCCTTTTAGGGGTTTCCACATAAAAATATGGTGTCTACTGTGTTGGATGTGTGTTTTTGATTAAGCTTATGGTTTCATGCTTTCATGATTAAATTTGATTATAAGCAATTAAGTTATTAATAGTTTGATGTCCATATGAGGCTAAGTTTTTGTGACAACTGATTCACCCCGCCTCTGAGTTGTCCAGTGTATTTCAACAATTGGTATCAGAGAAAGGTTCCTCAGTGGTAAGTTTAACAACTTGAGGTAGATCGAGAATGTCTTACAAGAAGGAGGCTTCGCAGTTTGATGGGACGAATTATGCAACTTGGAAGATTCACGTGAAAAGCCATATGCTTTGTACTGGTTATAAAATATGGCAAGTGACACAGACTGAATATACCAAGCCGGAGAATGGTTTGACAACTGAAGATGAGATCAAAGAATATGATATAAATATTAAAGCCAGAGATGCTCTACTGAGTGCATTAACTGACACTAATTTAATAAAGGTCATGGATTATGAGTCTGCCAAAGAAGTCTGGGATAAGCTGAGTAATCTATATGAAGGAGATGAATCTGTAAAGAGTGCCAAATTACAGGGACTGAAAGCCAAATATGAAGGCCTTAAGATGGGAGAAGATAAAAACACAACATCCTTCATGCAAAAGGTTGATGAAGTTGTTACTGGAATCAAAGGTATGGGAGGAACTATTGATGAAACTGAAGTTGTGATGAAAATTCTTAGGTCATTACCTAAATCCTACTCTCACAAAGTAGCTGCAATTGAATAAATAATGACTATGAAAAAGATTAATAAGGATCAGTTTCTTGGTAAGATTATTGCTTTTGAAATGAGAGATTTGGTGATGCTCTGCCAAAAGTAGAAACTACTTTCAAAGCTAGTACTTCAGAGAAGATCTCTAGAGCAAAAGAGTACAAGGTGGAACTTGATGATGAGCTTGATGAAATTGAAGCCAATTTTGTTGACAGACTGCAAAGAGGTTTTGGTAAGTTCAAAGGCAAATTACTTTTCAAATGTTTCTCATGTGGTAAAGTAGGTCATTATGCTTCGAGATGTCCTGAAAGAATTGAAAGGAATAGAAAAAGATTTGACAACATGCCTAGAGCTCCAAATAAATGCTACTATGTTAGAGATTTTGATGATGAAGGTGTGATTGATGATGCAAGTACTAGTGCAAATGAATTCTTGTTTATTGCTATTAAAGAAGAACCTATATCTACCAATCCTGCTAGCTATGTGAAGGAAGAAAAACTAGTGGAAGAAAGTGCTTTGGCTATTCAGGTTGAGAAAGATAAGGACGAATAGATTATTGATAGTGGATGCTCACATCATATGAACAGTGACAAAAGTAAGTTTGTAAGTTTGGAAAAATATGATGGATGACTGGTTAGGGTTGGAGAGAATGCAGCTGGTAAGATTTGTGGAAAAGGATCTATTTCATTTGATGGAAAGCATAACACTGACAATGTTCTCTATGTGAAGGGTTTAAAGCATAATATTTTGAGTGTTGGTTAGATGTGTGACAAAGGTTATGATCTAAGATTTAAAGACAATGGATGCAAGATAATGGAAAGCTCTAGAACAGTGATTGCTACTGGTAAGAAGGCCAGAGGTAACATCTATCAATTAAGAGGAACTAATGATTGTTGTTTATTAGACCAAGTAGATGAAAGCTGGTTGTGGCATAGAAGGTTGTGTCATATAAATTTTGATAATATGGTAAAGATAAGTTTAGGTCAGATTGTAAGAGATCTACCAAAACTTGTGAAACCCTCCAATACTATTTGCAAGGAATGTCAGTTGGGGAAGCAGACAAGAACAAGTTTCAAGAGAAAAAAGCAATTTTCTACCAGTTTGCTAGATCTAGTTCATACAAATCTATGTGGTCCTACAAGGATAAGAAGTCTACAAGGTGACAGGTACTTCATGTTGCTTATTGATGATTATTCTAGAATGACTTGGGTTACTTTTCTAAGAGACAAATCAGATGCCCTAGAGAAGTTCAAATCCTTCAAAGCAATGGTTGAAAATGAAACAGAATTGAAAATCAAATGCTTGAGGTCTGATAGAGGAGGTGAGTTCACATCAAATGAATTGAACATTTTATGTGAAGAGCAAGGAATAGAAAGACAGTTGTCTGCACCTAGAACTCCTTAGCAAAATGGAGTTGTGGAAAGAAAGAATAGGATAGTTCAGGAAGCTGCCAAAACAATGATGAAGGAAGGAGGCCTACTGGAAGTCTTCTAGAAAGAAGCTATACATACTGTTGTCTACATTCAAAACAGAGTTCAAGTGAAAGGTAATGACACTAAAACTCCATATGGATTGTGGTATGGAATAATTCCAATAGTAAGATATTTCAAAGTCTTTGTAAGAAAATGTTATATTAGGATAGATGAAGACCTAGGGAAATTTGATGCAAGATGTGATGAAGGAATCTTCCTTGGATACTCTACCAAGAGTAAGGCCTGCTGGTGCTACAACAAAATATTGAAAAACATTGTTGAGAGTGCAAATGTAAAGGTGGATGAAGGTAAAGGAAGAACATTAGATTAGAATGAATATGAATTAGATGAACCTGCTGCTACAACTTATGAAGAAAAAGTTCAACAAGAAGACAGTTAAGATGAAGAAGAAAAGGCTCCAAAAATTGCTAAAACTCCCAGGTATGTAAGAATCAATCACTCTAAAGATCTAATTATTGGAGACAAAGAGAAATGAGTGCTGACAAGGAAAAGAGCTACAAAAGAACAAGTGAATTATTATTTTCTCTCTATAGTTGAACGAAAAACTGTGGATAAAGCCTACAATGATGAAAATTGGGCTAAGGCGATGAAAATTGGTCTAAGGTAATGAAATAAGAACTAATGCGGATGGAGAATAATGAAACTTGGGAATTAGTTCCTAGACCTACTAACAAAAATATTATTGGAACCAAGTGGGTTTTCAGGAATTAGCTGAATGAAAATGGAGAAGTTGTAAGGAATAAATCAAGGCTTGTGTACAAAGGATATTCTCAAATTGAAGGGATAGATTTTGAAGAGACTTTTGCTCCAGTAGCTCAGATTGAAGCAATTAGAATGTTTCTGGCATTTGCAGCTCACAATGACTTCAAAGTGTATCAGATGGATGTGAAGTCTGCATTCTTGAATGGTGAGTTAGAAGAGGAAGTCTACATTGAACAACCGGAAGGATTCCAACTATCAAATCAAGGTGATATGGTATGCAGGTTGGAGAAAGCATTGTATGGACTCAAGCAAGCTCCTAGGGCCTGGTATGCAAGGCTGGATAAGTACTTATTGCAGTTAGGATTCAGTAAAGGTACTGCTGATAGTAATCTCTATTTCAAAATTAATGGTGATCAAATTTTGATTGTTGAAGTCTTTTTTGATGATATCATCTTTGGAGGCAATGAAGGTATGTGTATGAAATTTGCTAATGAAATGCAGAAAGAGTTTGAAATGTCTATGTTTTGTGAGATGAATTTCTTTTTGGGTCTGCAAATCAATCCATCAAATTTAAAGGAATCTTCATATATCTTAGTCTAAGTATGTGAAAGAGTTGTTAAAGAAGTTTGGGATGGAAGACTCTAAACTGATGTGTACTCCCATGGTAACTAGCTATAAATTGAGAAAAATTGATGAATCACCCAAGACTAATAAGAAAAAGTACAAATCCATGATTGTAGGATTACTTTATCTAACTCAAACCAGACTTGATATTATGCATGTAGTTTGTCTTGTTGCAAGATTTCAAGCTGATCCAAGAGAATCACATGTGATGGCAGTAAAGAGAATCCTGTGGTATTTAAAAGGTACTCCAGATCATGGCTTATGGTATCCAAGGGATAATGATTTTACTCTTAGTGGTTATACAGATGCTCATTGGGCTAGAGATGTTGATGACAAGAAAAGTACAAGTGGAAGTGCTTTCTTTTTGGGAAACAGATTGGTTTCATGGCTAAGCAATAAACAAGACTCAATCTCTTTGTCAACTACAGAAGAAGAGTATATTGCAGTAGCATGTTGTTGTACTCAAGTGTTATGGATGAAGCAAACTTTGAAGGATATAAGAGTTGTTTATGAAGATCCAATTGCAATCTTGTGTGACAATACAAGTGCCATAAATATTTCCAAGAATCCAGTGATGCACTATAGAACAAAGTATATATCTATAAGGTATCACATTTTGAGAGAAAAGGTGATAGAGAATGAAGTAAAGTTGGAATATGTGATCACAAAGGATCAGATTGCAGATATCTTCACCAAGCCTCTGCCTAAGGATACTTTTGAGTATCTCAGAGAAAAGTTAGGGGTCATTACCCCTCCTACCCTAAACTAAGATGCATAAGAATGCATCAATCCAGTGGTGCTCAAAGTCTCATTGTTTGATCTAGATTGATGTTTTGGGAGCTACCTCTCAGGGGGAGTAGCTAGATGTGTTGGTAACAGTTCAGTTGGATCAAAGCAGCAGAATGCAAGTATGTGCCCTTTGCCATTGATGTCAAAGGGGAAGAGAAATCATGTGAAAAAATTAGAAAAGAAAAGAGTGTAGATGTGTAAAGAGAAAGGGGGAGAATTGTGTCTTGATGGTCTTTACAGTTTTTCACATCATATGTTGCCATCAATGACAAAGGGGGAGATTGTTGCAAGTATGTGCCTAATTGGTGTCATCATTGATGTCAACATATTTGTGTTGTCATTGGTGTCAATTGTGCTCTTATTTTGTTGCTTTCTTGTAATAAGTGAGATGCATTGTATTTACTTATGTAAGTGATCCTAATGTTGAGGATATCAAGAAAATTAGCTTCTCCAGTAGAAACAGTGAGTTGCAGTAGAAACAGTGTATTGCATACAGAGGAATAGTCCAGAAGAATGCTCCATATTTTCTGTAGAATGAATATCTTTGTCTATAGACTGGAAGTTATTTAGAAGTCTATCTGAATATGTTATATTTTGAGTTTGAGCCTCCGGTATGAAGAATTGAGTGAGTTATGTTCACCAGAGTGAAAACAACTTTCTCTGTATGTTTGGCAATGATGGGGAGAAAGTATTATGCTCCGCATTCCTCTACATTGAAGTATTTTTATCTATAGTTCTAGAGTTAAGTCTAAGATGATGTTATGTGCCTTCAACTGCAATGGTTCATGATTTGTTGGTCCACAAGCTATCTTTTCTTTAAAACAGTAGCTGGCAGTGTTGTTCTTGTGCTCTGGTTTGAAGAATCTTCTTGATAGAGTGGTTAGAGATCGCGCGGTTGTTCCTGGTGATTACAATGTCCTTATGGATGTCTCTTGATCATGTTCCTATCTTTGGATTGGTCTTCAAAGAGAAGTATGGATCATGAAAGAAGAATGTTCTTAACAAAACCTAGTGTTAACTCCAGTCTTGGCCGACTTGGTTGTTTTCACTATTTGTGGAGATGCATTGAAGATTGTAGAAGCATGTTGTGGCATGGAGGATTGTGTTTGAGTCCCAGCTAAGGCATGGCATGTTCATCATACTTCTCTTCATCTTTCTTTAGCTAAATTTTGTAATAGGTCTAAACCTATTTTTTGTATGTTTTTGTAATGCTAACCTTGGAGAATATTCCAATGGTTGATGAATGTAATGACGACCTTGATGTACAATCCAAGGTTGATGAATTGTATAAAAGCATAAAATAGAGTTGCAAAAAAGTGTGTGTGTGCAAATATGAAGAGATAAGTGAAAAGGTGTGAAAGAGAAGAGTAGAGGAGTTATATTATGCTTCAATGGAACTGAATCCTAGAATGGAGTAGATGCTACTTAATCAGTTCACCACTTTGGCAGTGAGCCATCCCTTGGCAGTGAGCCACCCTTTGGCAGTGAGACGTTCTTTGCAGTGAGCAATTTGGGTAGTGAGCCTCTATTTTTTGGTATTGTTATAACTCATATATTTCTATGGGCTACCACCAATCGTGGTTTTTCCCTTTTAGGGTTTTCCATGTAAAAATCTAGTTTCTACTGTGTTGGATGTGTGTTTGTGATTAAGCTTATAGTTTCATGCTTTCATGATTAAATCTGATTGTAAGCAATTAAGTTGTTAATGGTTTGATGTTCATATGAAGCTAAGTTTTTGTGACCACTGATTCACCCCCCCTCTTAGTTGTCTAGTGTATTTCAACAGGGTTATGCACATCCCAGGCTTGGCACAAAACCTGCTTTCTGTAAGTAAATTGAATGATGTCGGTGTGCAGGTTGTCTTCTCGAAAGGAGGTTGCAAGATGACTAGAGGAGCTATGGTGCTTGCGAAGGGTACTCAGAGAGGTACTTTGTTTTAGCTGGAGGCATGCACTTCTCAATACAATAGTTCTTCTGACTTGAAGAAAAGAGCTGCAGTTACTTCATCTCCACCATTGGAACCAGCAGTGAAAAGATTTGTTGTTTCAACTTCTAATGGTAGTGTATTTTTGGGTGTACCTAAGGGTGCTCATGCTTTGGAAATGAGACTTCCTACTAAGAAAAGAATGTTATGGCATAAGAGACTTGGTCACATTGGTGAGAAGGGTCTTAGAGCCCTGAAAAATAAAAGCCTCGTCGAGGGGTTAGATGATTGTAATCTCGATTTCGACTTTTGTGAACATTCTATATATGGAAACATAACAGTGTTCAATTTTACTCAAGCTCTCATAAGTCTTCTGGTGTGTTGGATCTTATTCTTTCTGATGTGTTTGGTCTAGTTAATGTTTCTTCGATCTCTAAATTTGTATATTTTATGTCATTCATTGATGATTATAGTAGAAGGACATGGGTTTATTTTCTCAGAAGCAAATCTGAAGTCTTTAGTCGGTTCAAAGAGTTTAAAGCTTTTGTTGAGAATCAGACTGGTAAAAAGATTAAGTGTTTAAGCAGTGATAACGGTGGTGAGTTTTGTTCTACAGAGTTTGATAAGTTATGTAAAGAACATGGGATTGAAAGACACAAGACAACTCCATACAACCCTCAACAAAATGGAGTTGTAGAGAGGATGAATAGAACGTTGATGGAGAAGGCTAGGAGTATGCTTAGTGGAGCTAGCCTTGAACAAAAGTTTTGGGATGAAGTTGTTGCCACTGCTTTCTATCTAGTAAAAATGTCTCCTAGCTTAGCTCTTGTTGATAAGACACCCATGGAGGTGTGGTCTAGTAAGAAGCCTTCACTGAGACATCTGCATGTTTTTCATTGTGAGGCATATGAACATGTGCCTAAGGATAAGAGGTCAAAATTAGAGAACAAGGCTGTTAAGTGTATCTTCATTAGCTATGGTGTCAGTGTGAAAGGGTACAAGCTTTGGGATCCTATGGTCGAGAAAGTGTTGTATAGCAGAAGTGTTATTTTCAGAGAGCTAACACCTTTTCCTATTGTTCTATAGCCAGAAGAGAAAGAAAAGAAAGAGGATGTGGTTCAGTTTCCTTCTACCCCTCAGAAGATTGAACAGAAAGACCCTGTGAGACCTGATGATGAGGAGAGCTCTAGCAGCCCTGAAAGCTTAGAAGAAGAAGTAGAACCTCAACCTCAGCTTTTAAGGAGGTCTACATGAACAAGGAAGCAACCTAAAAGGTTTGGATATTCATTTCTTGATTCTAGTTGTGCTTTTGCCTTGATTAATAACACTGATGAGCTTAGAACTATGAAAGAGGCTATGAGCATGCAAAATGTAGGTTCCTGGAAGGAGGCCATTGAAGATGAGATGGCTTCTTTGGAGAAGAATAAAACTTGGGACCTCGTGCCTTTGCCTGAAGGACATAAACCTGTTGGCTATAAATGGGTGTTCAAGAATAAATTTGGTGCAGATGGTAGTGTTGAGAAGTACAAGGCCAGATTGGTTGCAAAGAGGTATTCACAAGTGGAGGGAATTGATTATGGTGAAATTTTCTCTCCCGTTGCAAAGTTGACATCTATTTGGTTCCTGTTATCTCTTGTAGTAGCTTATGACTTAGAAGTGGAGCAGATGGATGTGAAAGCAACATTCCTTCATGATGACATGGAGGAAGAGATTTATATGTCACAGCCAGAGCATTACATAGAAAAAGATAAAGAACATTTGGTTTGCAAGTTGAAGAAGTCTTTGTATCATTTGAAGCAATCTCCTAGGATGTGGTACTTGAAATTTGATACCTTTGTGTTGTCCATCAGATTTATGAGGTTGAAATTAGATCATTATGTGTATTGCAAATTTGACAATGATTGCATTCTCATTATTGCATTGTATGTTGATGATATGCTGTTAATTGGGAATGGTAAGATTATGATTTCTGATTTGAAGTCTCAGTTGTTAGCACAGTTTGAGATGAAGACTTTAGGGGCAGCTAGGTACATTTTGGGAATGGAAATCAGAAGGGACACAACAAATAGAAAACTTTGGTTAAGTCAGAGTAAGTATGTGAAGATTGTGTTAGAGAGATTCAACATGGCAGATTGTAGACCATTGTTTGTTCTTGTTTCTTTAGGGACAATGTTATATGTTAATGATTGTCCAAAGTCTCCTTCTGAGGTGGTGGACATGAGCAGAGTACCTTATGCTACTGGTATTGGTAGTTTAATGTATGCTATGGTCTGTACAAGACTAGACATTGCCCAAGCAGTAGGAGTCCTTAGTCAATTTATGGCTAATCTTGGATGGGTACATTGGGATACAGTGAAGAGAGTGTTTAGATATTTGTGGGGTACTTTTGAGTGTTCCCTATGTTATCATGGTTATCCTATAGGACCTCTGTTGAATTGCACTGGACAACTCAAAGGGGGGGTGAATCACTTGTCCTGAAACTTTTAACCAAATATGATCATCAACTTATCAATTACTTATACTCAAATATAACCATGAAAGAGTCAAATGAGAAGCTCAACACAAAAGCATAAACAACACAGAAGACACCATATTTTTACGTGGAAAACCCTAAAAGGGAAAAACCACGGTGGGTGTTAGTCCACAAAAATATATAAGTTATATCAATACCAAAAAATAGAGGCTGATTGCCTATGAATGGCTCACTACCAAAGGGTGGCTCATTGTCAAAGGGTTGAACTAAGATAACAACATCTACTCCATGCCAAGGTTCAGTTCTATTGAAGTACAAAACACCTCTTCTCTACTCTACTACTTTACTTCCTTCTATCTTTACATCTTCGCACTTGGATCCATTTTCATGACTCAATTACAAGTATTTATACACTACATCAACCTTGGAATGATCATCAAGGTTGGCATTACAATCATTAACCATTAGAACAATCTCCAAGGTTGGCATTACAAACATACATAAAATAGGTCTGGACCTAATACAAATTTAGCTAAGGAAAATATGTAAGAATGTATGTGGATCATGCCATGCCTTAGCTGGGACTCAAACACAATCTTCCATGCTACAACATGCTATCACAATCTTCGATGCATCTCCGCATATGATAGATTCAACTAGGTCGGCCAAGACTAATATTAACACAAGTATTCAAGAACACACTTCATGCACGATCTGAATTATGCCTTGCGGATCAATCCAAATGTAGGAACATGATCAGGAGACATCCACAAGCACATTATAATCACCATGAACAACTGCATGATCTCTACCCACTCTATCAGTAAGATTCTTCAAACCGGAGCACAAGAACAACACTGTCCACCACTATCATAAGTGAAAGATAGCTTGCAGACCACCAAATCATGAACCAGTGCAGTTGAAGGCACTTAACATCATCACAGACTTAATTCCAGAACTACAGACCAAAATACTTCAATGCGGAGGAATGCGGAGCAAAAGACTTTCTCCCTGTCACTACCAAACACACAGAAAAAGTTATTTTCACTCTGGTGAACATAACTCACTCAATTCTTCATACCGAAGGCTCAAACTCAAAATATAACATCTTCAGACAAGTTTCTAAATAACTTCCAATCTACAGACAAAGATATTTATTCTACAAGAAATGTAGAGCATTCTTCCAGATTATTCTTTTGTATGTAATGCATTGTTTCTACTGTAACACATTGTTATCACTGGAGGGGCTAATTTTCTCAATATCCTCAACAAAGTAAGAGCATAGTTGACACCAATGACAACACAGATATGTTGAAATCAATGACAACACTGATTAGGCACATACTTGCAACAATATTCCCCTTTGTCATTGATGGCAACATATGATGTGAAAAATTGAAAAGACCATCAAGACAAGATTCTCCCCCTTTCTCTTTACACATCTGCATTCTTTCTCCCCCTGAGTTTGTCACATGATTTCTCTCCCCCTTTAACATCAATGGAAAAGGGCACATACTTGCATTCTGCTGCTTTGATCCAACTGAACTGCTACCAATACATCTATCTACTCCCCCTGAGAGGTAGCCCTCAAAACAACAATCTAGATCAAAGAATGACACTTGAGCCCCACTGGATTGATGCATTCCTATGCATCTTAGTTCAGGATAGGAGGGGTAATGATCCCTAAATTTTCTCTAAGATACTCAAAGGTATCTTTAGGCAGAGGCTTAGTGAAAATGTCTGCATATCTGATCCTTTGTGGACACATATTCCAACTTTACTTCATTCCCTATCACCTTCTCTCTCAAAAAGTGATACCTTATTGATATGTGCTTTGTTCTCGAGTGCATCATTGGATTCTTGGAAATATTTATGGCACTTGTATTGTCACACAAGATTGCAATTAGATCTTCTTAACTCTTATATCCTTCAAAGTCTGCTTCATCCATAACACTTGAGTACAACAACATGCTACTGCATTATATTCTGTTTCTGCAATTGACAAAAAGATTGAATCTTGTTTCTTTCTCAGCCATGAAACCAATCTATTTCCCAAGAAGAAGGCACCTCCACTTGTACTCTTTTTGTCATCAACATCTCTAGTCCAATCTACATCTATATAAGCACTGAGAGTGAAATCATTGTCCTTTGGATACCATAAGCCATAATCTGGAGTACCTTTCAAATACCTCAAGATTATATTAACTGCCATCACATGTGATTCTCTTGGATCAGCTTGAAACCTTGCAAAAAGATAAATTGCATGCATAATATCCAGTTTGGTTTGAGTTAGATAAAGCAATCCTCCAATCATGGATCTGTACTTTTTTTTATCAGCCTTAGGTTATTCATCAGTCTTGCTCAACTTGTAACCAGTCACCATGGAAGTACATACCGGTTTAGAGTCTTCCATCCCAAACTTCTTCAACAACTCTTTCACATACTTAGACTGAGATATGAAGATTTCTTTATCTGATTGATTAATTTGCAGACCCAAAAAGAAATTCATCTCACCAAACATGGACATTTCAAATTCAATTTTTATCTCACCTGCAAACCTCATGCACATACCTTCATTTGCTCCAATTATAATGTCATCAACAAAGACCTCAACAATCAAGATTTGATCATCATTGATTTTGAAGTACAGATTGCTATCTACAGTACCTTTATTAAATCCCAATTGCAATAAATACCTATCTAACCTTGCATACTAGGCTCTAGGAGCTTGTATGAGTCCATACAGTGCTTTCTTCAACCTGCATACCATATCACCTTGATTTGACAATTGGAATCCCTCTGGTTTCTCAATGTATACTTCATCTTCTAATTCACCATTTAGGAAGGCATATTTCACATCCATCTGATATACCCTAAAATATTTGTGAGCTGCAAATGCGAGAAACATTTTGATTGCTCCAATCCATGCTACTGGGGCAAAAGTTTCTTCAAAATATATCCCTTCAATTTGAGAATATCCTTTGCATACAAGTCTTGCTTTATTCCTTACAACTTCTCCATTTTCATTTAGCTTGTTCCTGAAGACCCATTTAGTACCAATAACATTTTTTTAGCAGGTCTAGGGACTAATTCCCAAGTTTCATTCTTCTCTATCTACAATAGTTCTTCCTCCATTGCCTTTAGCCAATTTTCATCATTGCATGCTTCATTCACAGTTTTTGGTTCAATCTTTGAAAGTAAATAGTAATTGACTTGTTCCTTTGCAGCTCTTCTTCTTGTTAGCACACCTTTGTTCTTGTCACCTATAATCTAATCTTCAGAATGATTGATCCTTACATACTTGGGAGTCTTGACAACACTTTCCAAAGCCTCTTCTTCATCCTGACTGTCTACTTTCTTATCTTTCTCTTCAATTACTATAGTCATAGGTTCATTTGGTTCATAACAATTCAGGTCTGATATTCTTTCTTTGCCTTCATCTACCTTCACATTTTCACTCTCAACAATCTTCTTGAGCCTTTTGTTGTAGCACTGATAAGCCTTACTCTTTGTAGAGTATCCAAGAAAGATTCCTTCATCACATCTTGCATCAAACTTTCCTAGATCTTCATCTCTCCTGATATAGAATTTGCTTCCAAAGACCTTGAAATATTTTACTGTGGGAATTCTTCCATACCACAAGTCATAGGGAGTCTTAGTACCTTTACCTTTCACTTGAACTCTATTTTGAATGCAGACAGTAGTGTGAATAGCTTCTTTCCAAAAGACTTCCAGTAGACCTTCTTCCTTCATCCTTGTTCTAGCAGCCTCTTGAACTGTCATGTTCTTCCTTTCCACAACTCCATTCTACTGAGGAGTCCTAGGAGCAGACAACTGTCTCTTTATCCCTTGCTCTTCAAAAAAAATGTTGAATTCATTTGATGTGAACACACCTCCTCTATCAGACCTCAAGCATTTAATCTTCAAGTCTATTTCATTCTCAACCATTGCCTTGAAAGATTTGAACTTCTCTAGGGCTTCTGATTTATCTCTTAGAAAAGTAACCCAAGTCATTCTAGAATAATCATTAATAAGCAACATGAAGTACCTGTCACCTTGTAGACTTCTCACCCTTGTAGGACCATAGAGATCTGTATGTACTAGATCCAGCAATCCCATAGAAAATTGTTCTTTGCTCTTGAAACTTATCCTTGTCTCCTTTCCCAATTGACATTCCTTACAAATTGAGTTGGAGGGTTTCATAAGTTTTGGTAAATCTCTCACAGCCTAACTTGAACTTATCTTTACCAGACTATCAAAGTTTATATGACACATCCTTCTATGCTACAACCAACTTTCATCTGCCTAAGCCAATAAACAATAATCATTAGTTCCTCTTAATTGATAGATGTTTCCTCTTGTCTTCTTACCAGTAGCAATCACAGTTTTGGAGCTTTCCATGATCTCGCACCCATTATCTTTGAATCTCAGATCATATCCTTTGTCAAACATTTGACCAACACTCAAAAGATTATGCTTCAAACCCTTCACATACATAACATTGTCAGTATTATGCTTTTCATTAAATGAAATGGATCCTTTTCCACAAATCTTACCAGTTGCATTATCTCCAAACCTAACCAGTCCTCCATCATACTTTTCCAAACTTAAAAACTTACTTTTGTCACCAGTCATATGATGTGAGCTTCCACCATCAATAATCCATTCATCCTTATCTTTCTCAACCTGAACAGCCAAAGCACTTTCTTCTACTAGTTTTTCATCCTTCACACAGCTAGTAGAATTAGTAGACACGACATCTTCTTTAATAGCAATAAGTAGACATTCATTTGCACTAGTATTAACATCATCATATTCATCATCAGTCACCCCTTCATCATCAAGATCTCTGACATAGTAGCATTTCTTTGGAACTCTAGGCCTGCTCTCATATATCTTCTTATTTCTTTCAATTCTTTCTAGAATCTGGAAGCATAATGACCTACTTTACCACAAGAGAAACATTTGAAAGGTAATTTACCTTTAAACTTGTCGGAGCCTCTTTGTAGCCTGTCAACAAAGTTAGCTTCAATTTCATCAAAGTCATCATCCACCTTGTATTTCTCAGCTATGGAGATCTCTGCTGAAGTACTGGCTTTAAAAGTTGATTCAACTTTAGGAAAGGCATCACCAAATTCTCTCATCTCAAAGGTTGTAAGCTTTCCAAGTAACTGATCTCTGCCAATAGTCTTCACAGTCACGAATTCTTCAATTGCAGCTACCTTGTGACCATATGACTTTGGTAGTGATCTGAGAATTTTCATCACAACTTCCTTATCACCAAGAGTTCCTCCCATACCCTTTATTCTAGTGACAAGTTCATCAACTCTTTTGCATAAAGGTTTTTATGTTTTCATCTTCATTCATCTTCAAACCCTCATATTTCACTTTCAGACTTTGTAGCTTGGCTTCTTTTACAAAATCATCTCTTTCATACAGATTTTTCAGCTTCTCCCATACCTCATTTACAGTTTCAAGGTCCACAACTTTTGTCAACACTAAGTCACTTAAGGAACTTAGAAAAGCATCCTTTTCTTTGACATCCACCTCATATTCTTTGATTTCATCTTGAGTCATCAAGCCATTTGGAGGCATGGTATATTTTGCTTCTATAGCTTTCCATACTTTGTAACCAAGACAAAGAAGATGTATTTTCATTCGTGCCTTCCAAACAACATAATTTGTCCCATCAAAATGTAGAACTTCCTTCTTATAAGACATCCTGGATCTTCCTCAAGCTGTTAGGCTTTCTTCAGAGGAACCTTGCTCTAATACCAATTGTTGAACTACACTAAACAACTGAGAGGGGGAGTAAAACAGTTGTCCTAAAACTTTTAACCAAATATGATCATCAACTTATCAATTACTTATACTTAGATATAACCATGAAAGCATCAAATGAGAAGCTCAACACAAAAGCATAAACAACATAGAAGACACTAGATTTTTACGTGGAAAACCCTAAAAGGGAAAAACCATGGTGGGTGTTAGCCCACAGAAATATATAAGTTATATCAATACCAAAAAATAGAGGCTCACTGCCTACAAGGCTCACTGCCCAAATTGCTCACTGCAAAGAAAGGCTCACTACCTATGGATGGCTCACTATCAAAGGGTTGAACTGAGATAATAGCATCTACTCCATGCCAAGGTTTAGTTCCATTGAAGCACAAAACACCTCTGCTCTACTTTGCTACTTTACTTCCTTCTATCTTCGCATCTTCGCACTTGGATCCATTTTCATGACTCAATTACAAGTATTTATACACTACATCAACCTTCTAATGATCATCAAGGTTAGCATTACAATCATTAACCATTGGAACAATCTCCAAGGTCAGCATTACAAACATACATAAAATAGGTCTGGACCTAATACAAATTTAGCTAAGGAAAAGATGTAAAAATGTATGTGGATCATGCCACGCCTTAGCTGAGACTCAATAACAATTTTGTATGCTACAAAACACTATCACAATCTTTGATGCATCTCCACATATGATAGATTCAACTAGGTCAGCCAAGACTAATATTAACACAAGTATTCAAGAACACGCTTCATGCATGATTTGAATTACACCTTGTAGACCAATCTGAATGTAGGAGCATGACCAGGAGACATCCACAAGCACATTATAATCACCAAGAACAACCACACAATCTCTACCCACTCTATCAGTGAGATTCTTCAAACCGGAGCACAAGAACAACACTGTCCACAACTGTCATAAGTGAAAGCTTGCGGACCACCAAATCATGAACCATTATAGTTGAAGTCACTTAACATCATCATAGACTTAATTCTAGAACTATAGACCAAAATACTTCAATGCGGAGGAATGCAGAGAAAAACACTTTCTCCCTGTCACCACCAAACACATAGAAAAAGTTGTTTTCACTCTGGTGAACATAACTCACTCAATTCTTCATATCGGAGGCTCAAACTTAGAATATAACGTCTTCAAATAGGTTTCTAAATAACTTTTAATCCGTAGACAAAGATATTTATTCTACAGGAAATGTGGAGCATTCTTCTAGACTATTCTTTTGTATGCAATGCACTATTTCTAATGCAACACATTGCTATCACCGGAGGGGCTAATTTTCTCAATATCCTCAACAAAGTAAGAGCACAGTTGACACCAATGACAACACAAATATGTTGACATCAATGATAACACCAATTAGGCACATACTTGCAACAACCTCGACATTCTGTGAGTATTTGAGGATTTGTGGATTCTGATTGGGCAGGTGACATTGACAGCAGGAGATCCACCAGTGCTTATGTGTTTACTATGTTCGGTGGTGCAATCAGTTGGATGAGTAAGTGGCAACTATGGTCATTTTGTCCACAATAGAAGTAGAGTATATGGAAGCTACTCATGCTTGCAAAGAAGCCATTTGGCTTAGTAGGTTGTGTTCAGATATTAGTGTTGATGCAGGATAGATTACTATCTGTTGCGACAGTTAGAGTGTGATTTGCTTACTAAATAATCCAACTTTCCATGCCAAAACAAAGCATATTGATGTATAGTTTCATTTTGTTCATGATATGGTAGAATATGGGAAGGTGATATTGGAGAAGATAGACACTTTGAAGAATGTTGTGGATGCTTTAATGAAACCAATGGGCACTAATAAGTTCAGATGTTGTTCAGAGTCTATGGGCCTCTCGGCCTATAGTAGTTAAAGTCCTGTTATTTCTTTTGGCTCTTAAAAGGTGTTTGACAAGTGGGGGAAAGTTGGGAATTAAGGTGTCTCAACCTTGGTAAATTTCTGGCATTTACTTTTTACTGTGCAATAAAATTTTTATTTACCATTCTCTGTCATCTAGTAACTTGACATGGTGACTTGTAAGTGACTGGGGGGTGACATGGAAGATGACAAGGAGGTTGGTTTTGTCCTCACATGGAGGATAGGCATCCCATATTGTGGTAGAGGTTTTCTACCATGTGTCAGCATCTTGTGAAGTGTGTAAGGAGTTATGATGCGTAAGTGTTATGACGGATTCCTATGATAGATTCTATGATGTGTAAGAGCCATGCATGGAAGATTCTATGATAGGTGAAGACAAGTGTCGAAGAACATCTTTGACGAAGGCATCTTTGGGCACCCAAGATGGGTTATGACATGTTGTAAGAGGAATATACTATATTTAGTCAGTTATGACAGATTCTCTTACAACTGTAAGAGCTGTCATGTATGATAGATTCTATGACAACTATAAGTTGTGTAAGAGCATCTGTCATAGCCTATTCTTGGATGGAGTGTTCCACATTAGGAAGGCATTTTATGATAGGTGTACTTGAACCATGTTAAAATGTTGGACAAGTGTCCCTAGGCATGGGTAATGGGCCATAAGGCCAAGATGGATGCCCATCTCTAGTAGCTTCTCAATTTTCCTTGTAAACTCTATAAAAATAGGTATTTGGAGTAGGAGATGCATAGTTTGATTGACAGGTAATGTTATGCTGTCAGAATATCTCTAGACTCAACATCTTGAAGACTTCAGAGAGTTTGCATTGCAAGTGTATTGTAAACTGTTATTGTTTCGATAATACATTGTGCAGGTTTTGGAGTGTGGGGTTTTTCTCTTGAAAGGGTTTTCCCCACAGTATATCTTGTGTCTATCTTTTCTCTGTATGTGTATGATGTGTAATCTCTATGTTATTGTCTTAACATCACTATAACTATAAGTTTTAAAAAGAATTTGCATACTTCTCCCCTCATTAGATTAGTGTAGGAAGTGTATTCTACGTACCTTGCTTCCATTCAACTTTGATACCAATGGATAATGTTTTGGTATCTCCATCTTTCAAGAAATATTCCCTTGTGAGTCACTAAAAATGTAGTGTGTTTTGCACACACTCACTTTGAGCAATCTAAGCTACCATAGACAAATTCATCAAGTTCACTTTCTAGTTGTATTCTTTAGAAACTTGAGTCTTTGAGACACATCTTCTTCAAGTTTGAGATCTCCTAAATTTCCACATAGCTCAAAGCATGAGTTACGAATGTAGAGACCTAAAATTGTCCACTCTTTGTCTCATCCCTAAACTATCCCTATTAATCCCTAAACATCCCTAAACTGTCCCTATTCATCCCTAAATCACCTTTCTCTCACAATTAACTAAATAAACACATGTTTAGATAATTAATTGATCAATTCCCCTTCAAACTGTGATTAAACAATATTTTATTGTCAAAATCATTATTCACATACATTTCACTATTCATTGGTACCTACATCCATACCTAGCCCTAGCATAAATGATTTATTAAACATTTATTAAGCTTTGCCTACAATCCAAACATTAGATAAATTTTATTTATCTAATATCCCCTTTTCCCGTCCTATGAATTAAATGAATATTTATATTTATTTAATTCCCTATTTTCTAAACTTTTGATTAGGTTTCCTAAACCTAATTAATTACCTAATCTCCTACTTGCACATTCCATTATCCTAAACTAACCCTAGTCAAATCCTCCATATCCTCCTATGCGTACAAAGGAATGGCCTCTTGTACAAAACCCACATGGACCTCTTATAACGGCATGGTCAAGTCCTTTGTACATGAGGGTCCTTTTGTCCTTTCTTGTCCTCCAATCCTATCCCTTCACTTTATCCAATTCACTTTTCCACCCTTGTTTCTTCCTCAATCCAAGGACATCCTTTCTCATCCAACCAATTCTTGCCACTTGGAAAGTACTCATGCATCCAAGCCTCTCAACAAATCTCATCCATCGATCCTTCAATCCAATCTTAACCATCCAATCCTCAACCCAAAATCCTATAAATCCAACCCATCACAAGCCATTTTAAAGATTCCATGAATTGCAAAGTAATGTTGTCCCTTTGAGGAGCCATCACATTCATCAACACATCAAAGAGCACATCCACTTATGAAAGGTTTGCATGGTGATTACATAGTTTAGTCTTGTTTTGTTATATGCATTCCTTTTTGATCTATCCTGAGGTCATTTTAGGATTTACATGAAATAGGTCAATATTGCTTTGGTTTATTTCTTTATGAGCATTTTCTACTATGATACATTTGGCATGTCTAGTGGGACCCTCAAGGGTCCTTATCTAACCTTTTTTTTCTTGTCAAGAGCTTGTTGTGAAGTTGTAGGTACCCTTTTGGTTGTTCTAGCACAATTGAGCAGTCATGCACCTTCTTAGATAGATCTATTCTTATTTCAATAGATCTGTCTCCTAAGCAGACAAATTAGCTTCAACCATCTCTAAATCTCTCCCATCATATTCTAATCTTTTCATCATTCTTTTTTTCTGATAAGGGGTTATGTTGTGAAAATTTCCCTTAATCATCTAATCTTATCAAAATTCTAATCATTTTCCTTAAAAATCTATCTTTTCAAGTCTTGAACCTAGATTAGCAGCCTTGTCTTCAAATTCGTGAATCTGTTACCTACTTCAGTGGATCTGTAGGTATAGTTTGAACCCATTGTCATCATTTATGTAACATACCAATTGTCAATATCCAAATTAACCAACTTAATTACCATTAAGTACGAGGTCATGATTAACATAATCATAGTTAAGGAAAGTAATAATCTATATCATAAGCAAAATCAATATGCATATCTTTTCTAGATATTTCAAAACTAAAATTTACAACAATTCCAAAGATAGCATACTAGTGAATTCCTTTCACTATACATTTACAATGTTTTGCTCATAGCATAAATGATAAATTTACACATAATGTTTAACTATCAAGTCATATAAAAGAATGTACTATATTTGGAACTTTGACATTTGTATTCATAAGTCTCAGCTTGTCTTCTGCTTGGGAAGGAGAGCATCACCCAAGTGTTTTTCCTCCAAGCATAGACCGGCGGTCCCCCGCACAACTTCCTTCCTAGAAGCGGCTCTACCCTTCACGAAGGGAATAGATATAAGGAACCATTAGGTTTGCCATCTGAGTACCTAGTATTGTGTCCTTCATAATACTTCATGGTCATAACAACTATAGATCCACTCTAACTATGTATGACACTACTGGAAGCATTCTGCCATCTAGAGCCTAGTGAACTGACTAATGCATGCAGAGACGGATGCATTACTTTGGCCAAAGATTTATATACATATATGTTTCACAATGAATGTAGTCGATTATTCACACACCTTAACTCGACTTAGAAGCTATCTCATCCTATAGTGATCATAGTTTGACCCCTCTAGGTCATAATAAAGATAGGTTCAAATCACCCTTAGTCCATCTACTTAGACTTTTGACTCTAATTTTAGGAGTGCATTCATTATTTATCTTGTCACCTATGCAATAGGGAATCTGTAACTCCACATCACTCTATTCCCATTCTTTCTTTTTACAAGTTTACATGTTCATGGTTTCAGTATTTATGACCATCCCCGGTCTAAGTTTCTATGGTTACCTTATTTCAAGGTTTTCATCAATTCACAATGACTATATCACATACAATTATGGTCTAATAAGTAGAAAATATTAAATAGACCTTTACTCAAAAGAATTCAAAAGGGTTCTTGATACCCTATACTTCATTCACAAAGCATTGCCATTCAATAAAGAAATAATATCCCATTACATTTAAACAAAAGATTTATCATACTCATTGTCATTTTCTTTCCTATATGGAAATTAATTATCAGATGAGGGTTTACTCCCTTGATAATCAGGGTTTGGCATGCACTTAATGCAGCCTATGCAACATTATCAAATTACCAACTGGTTATTTTCCATCAATATTAAGGAGTCATATCATTCTTTCTTACACAAAGGTTACACCGAAGGTAAAATATCTTCTATCATGAATAGTCAAGTATCATTCTTCACATTACACGTGCCTCAATAGTCTCAGTGCCTTTTACACACTCAATAGTAATGGTTTTTAAGACAGACTTATCATTTTCAGTTCAAGGCTCTTGGCCTACTCTAACATCATCTTTTCTTACTCATTAAGACAATCATTATCTTTCAATAGTTCACCAGTCTAGAGACATAATAGTCTCGAATAAAGGTTAAAGAAAATATCAAAAGGATATAGTAAATGGTTAACATCCTTATCCTTATGGGCATTCAAGGAGCTCATGCATTCTATAGCAACACCTTTTTACATTCGGCCTCAAGGCCTCGATTGGGTTGTGTAACTATAACAAATGCTTTCTAAAGAAACAAACACAGTGTTCTTAAGCATAGGCCTCGAAGGCCTCATCATGATTATTCAAACAACACAATGGCTATCATAAAGATAACACAGTCATTGATGTTTTGACATATAGATTACAAAAGTGATATCTATGTTTATATAGCATAGTTTGGAGCACACGATGATGTCTCATAGTCATACCTATGAATGAAAGGTATTGCAGTCGGGTTACAACCTGCTAGAGGTGATATCTATCATGGTTGATAATAGCTCTATCCCACAAGCTCACAATTTCCTAGCTTGCTACTCTTGTAGCCTTTTCCTTTTTTGCTATCCCCTAGGAATAGTGATGATAACGATAATAAAAAGCAAAAGACTCTCATTCTTTTTCCCTTGCATGCATTATCCCGTGAGCCACACAAAACTGCCACCTTTCCATAAGAAAGTGGGTAAAATAGTTGCACCTACCTTCACCACCCCGCGGGTTTCAAGACTCGATAAGGTCCATATATCCCATTCGAGACTAAACTACGATGATTAATCTTATGATAATCTTCACCACAACTTCCACTCTCCCCACTTATCATGGATAGTGGTTTAGCTGACTACAAAAGACATATAATTTTATTATAGGATGGTGCTCGACCATACAAATATAATAGATAATTATATCACACATAATATCCTTTGCATCTAAATGATGTTATAGGATTATCAAAATAATCCATGGTATCATTAAATTATAATATCATTGTTAGGGTGGCATCAATAATATGTGACTATGGGGTCGATTCTGACTCCCCCTCTTTGCCATATTAGGCCATAGATAAAATATTAAATGATAATAAAAAACTCTAATAAGGAAATAGATAAGTAAATAAAGGAAAACTCGACAACCAAACAAGGTTAGTATCGACTAAATGAATGTTTTGAGAACATTATCTAGTCAAATTGATGTAGATGATGTCGAGAGATCTTAAATCATCTTGCCGACATTGGTCAAATTGAAATTGACTTAACAAGGAAAAGACTTATACTACCCTATCTTGCATGGGTTCATGAAAGATTAACTTCAATACTCAGATGGCAATCTGACCTTTTCCCAACATCTATCTCCTTCTCCCAGGAGATACTCTCCTTCCATCCTTGGAGGAAGATTCTTTTCCTAATTACACTCACAACCATATAACCATGATTAGTGTATCATCATTTAATTCATTAAAAATTATGGTAAAATAATCTTATCAACATGTCATCTCATGTCTAATCTAAACATCAATCAATATCGATATAATCAATGATTCTACTTGATATTTTCCACAAACATCAAATCATTAATCTATGATTAATTATTCTGTTTACCACATAAAAGTAGGATTAAGCTTAATCGAGAGTTGAGGATGTAACATATCTCCCCCCATAAGAATCATCGTCCCTGATGATTTAATGTCTCCAAAGATCAAACCAACATAAAGAATAAAAAGTGTTTACTCATCATAGTAAAAAGTTTTAAAAAGAGATGGGGAAATCTTTGATAAATATCCTCATACTTCCCCTAGGTGGCATTCTCTTCTATGTATTGGTCCCACTAGACCTTGCATTGAGTTATCTCTTTATTATGTAAGTGTAGCTTACGTGTTTCGAGTACCTTGATGGGCTCAATCACTACCACCCCTAGGTCCTTCACCAGTATGGCATTCCAATCAAGAATAGAAATATGATTATCTCTTGAAATAAAATTTTTCAAATAGGAAACATGGAAAACATTATGTAGATGAATCAGGTGCTGCCACAATAGTGGGTTACACTTTCTGGGACATCCTAATTTTTGCTAAAATCACATATTTTTAGAAAATATAATGATTTAAGCCTTGAAAGGTTCTATTTAAAGGATTTTAATTGAAGAGGGTTTGATCAAACTCCCTTAGATTCAAACCCCCTTGGTAGAACCCCACTAGTTTTAAACCATACCTATAATGGAGTCTCCTCTACACCTATCAAAATACTGATTAAAAACCAATTTTGATTTATCTTTTGAGGGATCAAATGAATTCATTTAAAATTTATGTTTTGTAAGTATGTAGTCCTTATTATAAGCTTCCAAAAAAATATAATTTTAAATATATTTAATTTGATTATTATATTTATTTTTTATTTCTTGTGAATGTATGTTTTTCATCGAACATCAAGTTCTCTATTCTACACACATGGAAAATTAGTAAATTACTAAAAAAATTCTAAAAAATATCTATGCACTAGGTACTAATGTCCTTGTTTCAACAAAAGAAAAAAAATTGAATTTCGATAAATACAGAAAAAGTTATGTTTTACGGAATACGCCTATGTTTAAATTATAATTGGTTTGACTTCAAAAATTAATTAAAAAATATATATTCAACAAAAAATTATGAAACCAAATGCATACACTATATATCGATGTTACCAATCTAAATTAAAAAGAATCAAAATTTTATCCTTTCTAGAAAAAATGTTATGTGCTACGGAATACACATCACTTTAAAAAAATGTTGTTTACTATTAAAAACCAGTTATCAAAGGAGATGCAACAAAATTTACAATTTAACTCCAAATTTTTTGAAAAAAAATATTTAGAATCTACAAACAAAATCTCACAAATCACTAATTCACATCATCTTCAAATTCCTAATGGTTTAGCGGCTATAGGTGTTAGAACGTGAAGATTTAGTTCAAAATATTGATTTCAATGTCAAGTTTGGCCAAAAAGTGTAACCCATTATTGTGGGATGACCTCATCATGGAAGGAGATGGCAATAGAGCAATCGTGTATGCAACTAGATTGACCTCTTCAAGAACATCGAAAGGACCCACATATCTAGGAGCTAATTTTTGGACATCTTTCCAAACTTAATGGAGATCTTTTGGGGTTTGATCCTTAGAAGGACTTTTTCTCCCACTAAGAAATGTCTTCCAATGTGTTTAGCATCCGCATAACGTTTCTGCCTATCATTGGCTTCCGCTAGCCTTTTCTTAATCATATGGACTTGCTCTTCCATTTCTAATAGCATTTCTGGACCAAGGCTAATCATATCTTATAGCTTATCCTAGTTTATAGGAGTTTGACACTTTCTTCCATATAATGCTTCAAATGGAGTCATCTTAATCGTGGAATGATATGAATTATTATAGGAAAATTCCACAAGAGGAAGATAATCTTCCCATTTGTATTATTGATCCATGCAATTCATTCTCAATAGATCTTCCAACACTTGGTTTACTCTTTTAGTTTGGCCATCTGTCTCGAGATGATAAGAAGAGATTATATTCAACTGAGTTCCAAGTGGGGAAAATAAGGTTTGCCAAAACCTTGATGACATACGGGCATCCCTATCTGAGATAATCTTCTCAGGAATACCATGCAATCTAAAGATTTCTTTCACAAATTTGTGGCTATGATGGGTGCCCCATCTATCAAATTCCCAGGTATAAAATGTGCTTCTTTGGTGAGTCTATCCACCACAACTAGAATAGCATTGTGCTTGTTCCTTGACATAGGAAGTCCTTGCACAAAATCCATGCTAATGATTTTCCATTTCCATTCCAAAATTTCATGAGGGTATAAAAGTCTTGTCAGGTGATGGTGTTCCGCCTTCACCCTCTGGCATTCTAGACATCCAGCTACAAACCTTGTAGCATCCCTCTTCATTCCTTTCTAGAAATATAAGCCTTCACATCAGCCAGTAACTTTGTTACTCTAGGATGTCCTGAATAAGGTGCAGAATGAACCTCTTTCCACACAATATTCCTTAACTCCTCAGAGTTTGGAACATACATCCTTCCTTTACACCTCAATAACCCATCTAGTTCTAGGTAAAATCCATCATATTTCAGATTCCAAGGATTCTCCAAAAGGACCTATTTTTCCTACTCATAAAACTCATCTCCTTTAGACTTTTGTAATACCTGATTCTTAAAATTAGAACATATGGAGATCATTGAGGAGATATGTCTTCTCCTACTTAAGGCATCTGCCACTTGATTTTCCTTGTGTTGAATGTATTTAATCTCAAAATCATAATATGAGATTAACTCCGACCACCTTCTTTGGCAAGCATTTAGATGTGGTTGAGTGAAGATATATATAAGCCCTTGATGGTCTGTTTTCAGTTCTAAGGGTTTCCCAAGCAAGTAGTGTCTCCACATTTGCAGTGCATGAATTACTGTTGCCAATTCCAAATCATGAGGGGCATAGTTTTGTTCATAAGTTTTCAGTTTCCTGGATTCATATGCAATAACATGTCCATCCTATAAAAGTACACCACCTAAGCCTTCTCTCGAGGCATCGACAATGACTACAAAATGACCTTCCAGGGACCTCCTGACACTTATCTAACCAATCAAATCTTTTGCCTTTTCTCTACAGAGAAGTAATAGGATAAGTAATTATGGAAAAGTTTTTCACAAATTTTCTATAATAACCTACTAGGCCCATGAAACTTTGGACCTCATGTACATTTCTTGGTGTTGTCCATTCCAATATGGCTTCAATCTTGGTCGGGTCTATAGCTATTCCCTTAGTTGAAATTATATGACCCAAATATTGCACTTCCTTTTGAAAGAAAGTACACTTAGAGAGCTTGCCACATAGTTTATGCTCTCTTAGACTCTAAAGGATGGTCCTTAAATGTTGTAAGTGTTCTTCCTCACTCTTAGCTCTAGTAGATTAGGATATCATCAAGAAAAATAAGGACAAACTTGTCCAAGCAGTCTCTGAACACACTATTCATTAAGTTCACAAACTTTGTAGGTCTGTTTGTTAATCAAAAGGGCAAGAGAGTGAATTTGTAATGCCCATACCTTGTTCTGAAGGTTATTTTGTGAATATCTTCATCTTTTAACTACAATTGATGGTACCCAGATCAAAAATCGATCATAGAAAACATAGTTGCTCCTCTCATTTGATCAAAAAGATCATCAATGCGGGGCAATGGGTACTTGTTCTTTACTATTGCTTTATTTAGCATGTAGTAATTTATACATAACTGCAATGTACCATCTTTCTTCTTCACAAAAATTACTGGTGCTCCCTAAGGTGATACACTGGGTCTTATCAATCCTTTATCGAGCAATTCCTACAATTGAGCCTTTAACTCCATTAACTTAGTTGTGGTCATTATTTATGGAGCTTTAGATATAGGTTCTAATCCTGGAATTATATCTATAGAAAAATCAAAATCTCTTTTAGGAGACAATCTTGGTAGCTCATCTAGAAACACATCCTCAAAATCTCTAAGAAAAGGGAATCTATCCATATCTGATCTTTCTTGATCTATGGACTCCCTCTTCTCAACTCCTTGGAGTTTCTGAGATTCGTAAAACATCAAATCATCATGGAAATCAGTTTCATTAAGGCCATTTATTTCCTCCATTTTAATAGCAAAAAGATGACATCCATTCCTTTGGGTTCTTGTCATCTGTAGGGTAGAAATTTGTCTTTGTTTGACCTCTCTAGGGTTTCCTTGCAAAAAAACTTTATTCCTGAGGTCATCTAGACATTCTATTGTTCTGGCATAACAATCCACCTTACCCTGATGTCTCCATAACTAGTTTATCCCAAGGATAACATCAGATGAGCCTAATGGGGCTACGTAAAGGTTCACTTCATTGGAGAAACTTAGAAGTTCAACCTTGGCCTCAAACAAGCATTGCTCTACCTGAGCTTTGGTTTGATTTGCATATTCAAATGACCAAGTATTTTCCATATATCCATCTTTTCTAGTGTTTAGGGGAAAATTGGATTTGTTAATGTTTTAGTGTTTTGATGTTTAAATCCTCCTCTCCACTATACATTCAAAGATCTCGGGTCAAGTGGCAAGTACTATCATACCCTAGGTCGCTATGAGATGTAGGGAAACTTGGATTATGGAATTTAATTATCAATTTTCCTTCTCCTATACTCAATTGACCATTAAAACCCTAATTATGCAAATATGGCAACAGATTGATGAATAACGAAAAAAGCTCTTGCAAACAGGAGTAAAATATCAAATCACAGAGTACCTATTTTTGGGGTTCCGAAGTGGAACAGTTGGGGACATTGGAGCGGGTACCCTAGTCCAAGGTACTAGTTTCTTCACGTGATTTGGACCTCCTTCCGACACTGATCAACCCTGCAACTTATGTTTCTAGAAATTTTTCTGCAGAGGACACTAGAGCGAGCGTCGAAGTCTTGGAAATGCTCTGGTGTCCTGCTTTTCTTCAAATCCTGAATCCTTGATGCCTGCTAATCCTTCCTGCTACTTCACCTTTTCCAAATGCGACACCTGTAACCTGCAATCACAAGACTTGGTTTGGGGGTTGTGGTGTTTAGAGGCTTTTCTTAGTCAAGCCTCGGAGGACACTTAAGTCTCTGAACACCGTTGTCAGATAGAGAGTGTGTGCCCTTGTGAGGCAGAGGCAAAAACCAAAGGAATCAATGATGAAAACGCAATGTAATGTCACCTTGTAGTGAATATATCATGGGAGAAAGATGCTCTTCATTCTATGATGAAATTGATGCACAAATATGCAAATACAAACACACAAAACACACAAGTCTGCTCTTGCAACACTGAAAGCCTTGAATTACCTTGAGAACACTTGAACATCACAATTGCCGTCTAGTTTACAAATGAATGCCTAAACATGCTTTTATATGCAACTACAAGCACTCTCGCCAAGATTTCAAAAATCAAAACTTACCATGTCGGTAAAAGGACCAAATAATGGTCATAAACTGACACTTAAATTTTGGGCTTGACCCAAAATAGGGCAGGACTAGGGCGTGGGCGCCCAAGTCCTCCCCCCCTATTTTGGGTAGGGTTAAGGTCAAGGGGTCCTCGTAGGTCCACTTTGCCATGAAACCTAGGCCTTATTCCATTGGGATTCCAAAATATGAACTAAGATGTCCTAAATGCATGCTAAAGACTTGAGAGCTAAACCTTATGAGGGAAAAACCCCCATGGGGACATTTTCTAACATTACATTTAGCCCCCACTTTAATGTATGTATAAATGCAAGGCCAATACATGCATTAAAGTAAGGTCACAAACACAACAAACACACCAAGCATGGAGAAGACACGCCAATCACATAGAAGACAGTAACAGGCACGCAAAACATGAAGAAGACAGTTACAGTCACACAGAACATGGAGAAGACAATCAATGCATAGAAGACACATTAATGCATGGAAGACAAAAATGGTATCTTTTCTTTTCTTTTTCTCATATATATGAAATGCAAATGCAAGTACTAGAAATTAAATAAACCTCCCATAATACAGGATGCACTACCCTAGGGCGCAGGTCTCTGTATATATGGGGTAACACACACGCCAAACATGCAAAACCTACCAAAATGTAGGAAGCACTACTCGAAGGCATTGGTTTGTGCATATGGGGTAACAAACATGCAACACAAAACAAGCATGCCAAAAAACACACACTTGAAGACATGGAGAAAACACGGTAGACAAACGATAGAGTGTACCTATTTCTAGGTCCAACACCATATCAGGCACATTACAGGCACACACCGACGATTGGGCTTCACCACAACAATCACCAAAAACATACTTAAGGATTGAGTTAGTCACAGAACCGCTCCCCGCCTCCGCAGAGGACTTTTGAAAATGATAGGATGATGCAATCTGCTTCGAGAAATACACCACCCTCGCCTCCACAGAGGGCTTAAGATAAAAAGGATATACGCGATATCCCACCTCCGTAGAGGGCTTACATGATTGATTGATTGATTTCAAACAAACTCAGGATGCATGATGCACTACCCTGGGGCGCAAGTCTTTGCATCTGAGGTCAAACACATTGCTAACATCTGTAATAGACAACCTACCTTATATATGCCCCCACCTTAAGGTGGTTGATATCAGTTATCGATATCAAGCACATTAAGGTAGGAATAAAATACACAAGGGAACACTGACTTTTGCAAAGCCCATGCCCTCGGAGGTGACATGTACTTTACGATCATCAAATGTTCCCACAAACACATCCTTGCAAGAAACATGTTAGTGTCTACAAGATCATGATAAACAACAACATCAATGCATATGATTAACCACGCAAAGACCCAAGGTTATATAATGAATTTAGAGTTCGAGTATAACTATGGGGCTATATCATGAAGCTCTCTGAATTGAGTACTGCCAAGGCTAGATTCAAAGGCAAACAAAGATGCACGAAGCAGCAGTATTGTTAAGGTTTGTAAATGCAATAGAAACATCATCAAATCCACTACGTGGAAAGGATGAGTGCTTCCACTAGCCAAGCGTCAAATAAAATATACAACCCCATCATCATATTAGGAACTAAGTCCATTTTTTGATTACTCTTGAAAGGGACACTAGGTTCACATCAGTATAAATGTTTGTTGTCATCCGCCCGCTAGATGGAAACACTAGAGGAAGGGAAACAATAAATAAGAGAGGAGAAACAAGTGTCTTAGGGACAGTCACGTAGGAGGGTGCCCCCAGGTCACCAACCATGATGCTATGTCCATAAGACACAACACACAACAATGAAATCAGAGAGAGGCAATTTAGAAGAATGATGATACAAATAGAAGGAAGTCAAAACAGAGGTAGTCTCCTAGTATCCTAGACCTTACAGGAGAATCTGAGGTCATCCCAGGAGGCCTAAACAACACATAACACATCATGAGGGAAGCACATCACGAGATAGATAAAGGGTTAGAGATACTTACCTGTAGGGTCTTCATATTATATCTTGGAGCTTGAGAACCTCTTGGAGAGGTATTCGATCATATTTAATGCAAAATTTAAGTGGTTTTTATGAAAGTCTTGTTTATTAACATATGATGCTTGTTCCTTAAATCCTTGTTTAAATGAGACTTTTTATTGCTTATGAGGTGGAGAACTACTATTATTTCTGACTATTGATTGTCATCTTGCTCTTTTCTAATTTTTAGTGAGTTTTTGTTGTTGAATCTTTCTAGGACGGTAACGGGAATCATCCTGTACCATCTTACTTGTCTATATCGGTTGTTGTTCTTGCTTTTCTGATGTATTTTAAACATCTCCTGATCCATATAAGGATAATGGAGGAGGAACCTCAGCATAAATTCTATTTCTTTGTGGACGAGGTGAATTATCCACTTGTTTCTTATCTACTTCAATCATTCTGATGATAGTATCATAGTCCAAGTAATCATCCTTGTCTACTTCCACTAAACCCTATTCCACCATATTATTTTCGGTATGTTTAGGAAAAGGATTAGTGAAGATTTGTAAGTTTTGATTCAACAGAGAAACTAATTTGTTTCCATTGTCATTCACACTCAATACCTAGATGACATTTGAATCAATAAGGTCCTATATTTCATGTTTAAGATGCATACATCGTTTAGTGTCATCTCCTTGTGTCCAATGATAATGAGAAAAGGCATAAGCATCGAAGTAAGGTCCTTGTTTATTAGGATCAACAGCCTTGATTGGGGGAAGCTTCAGAATGTTATTACTCACAGCTTGATTCATGATAGAATGATAAGACTCAGATATCGGAGTAAACTTTCTTGGTTGGTATGATGCTTTCTTCGGATTTGATATAGCTGAAACATTCAAAAAGTTGTTCGTATTTGGTCCATTAATCTTGATGAAGTTCCTGTTAGTATTGTTTCTCTTAAAGTTGTTTTGTGATGATCCACCCACGGATTGACCAACTTGAGCCGATGAGTTTTAGTTTTCATACTGACTAGACGAAAGTTGATAATCGCGAAGGGTGGTGCATAAATGTTGAAAGGAGTTGTACTTCATCAAGAGGATCTTATCATGAATATTAGGTTGTAGATTTGTAATAAATATCTTTTGAACATCTTCACCTTTCATCTGATATTGAATCTATGCATAAAGTCCTTGATACCAATTAATGAATTCAGTCAACTTTTCTTTCAGACCTTGTTTACATTGAACCAAGTTAATAAGGGTGACTTGGGGTCCGATATTTGCTTGAAAATGTTGTAAAAATTGATCAATCAACTACGAAAAGGAGTGTATTGAATTCGGAGGCAATGATCAAAACCATTCTAAAGCAGTATCTTTGAGAGATCACAGGAAAAGTTTTGCTAACAAATCCTCTTCAAAATAAAAATCACTACACATAGCTGTAAATGCTGCCACATGAATATTGGGATCTCCTTTTCCACCGTATTTTTCAAAGCGAGGAGTCTCAAACTTCTCAGGCATAGGAGTTCTCAAATTTGCATAGGATAATGGTTTACGGGCATGATATGTTGGTAGACTAGGCTGCGAAGAATTTATCAAGTTTGTTACCTTTTGTTGCAAAGTAGTCATGCCCTGTAAAAGTTTGTTTAGGATGGCATCATTTGGAGATGCCGTTTGTTGTGAGGAATTGGAACCAAGGTGAGGAGGTGATTGAGCTTGAGATACAATAGGCGGAGGCTAAGGATATGTTAAGGTGGTTGGCCATAATGATAGGTTGAAGATGGTTGTGAGTAGGTAATAGGTGGTTGGAAATGAGTGGAATAGATGGCTGGTTGAGAACAATTATGCATAGAGGAGGTCCCTTTAGGAACCAAATTTTGATAATCAAATCCTATAGCTTTGTAATTAGTGTCATTAGATACTTCAATATCAATGGTAGCATTACTACAATCATTCGCATTAGTTGTTAAGATCATTGACATAAAAGTAGATATTCCCATAGTTAGTATAGGTGCCAAAACTTGAGTATGAGATGGTGATAGAGTGTTATTTATCACTTGTACACATTCGGTCACTGGCATAATGTTGGTTTGTACAACATGTGTAGAGATTAAGAATTGCATTTACACCATCTTGTCCCTCTTTTATCAATTCTCTTATATTATGAATTGTAGGGACAACTTCCTCAGCTATTCTCTCATTTTCCATAAATGATTGAAATTCAGCTAGCTCTTTATCAAATTTTCTATTTGCTCATTAGATACATATCCTGTTACCTCAATAGTATTATCAACATCATGAAAAGTTTGTTCTTCCATTGTGGTTCGAGGATGTATAATATCTTGCACAATTTGAGTTTCTCCTTTGTAAAGAAGGTGTCCAAAGTACCAATTTCTTCAAGAGCACTAGATGCCATTAACCTTTTACTTCTTCTCAAAGGGATATTGTTTTTAGGATAGCGTGTCATAAATCTTATGCAAAAGCATACAACACACAATGCTCAATCTAAGAGAACAAATCCTAGGAGAAGGATATGATTGACGGCCAAGATACATGGTTTCTTGTACTCTTTTAATGCAAATGAATAAACCAAAGGGTAGTGTAAGGATTTCAGCAAGTTATATGTCTAATATCAGTCCAAAATAGCAAAAGTATCCTTCTCCACACACTCTTGATATGATTTTAAGTTAATGCCAAGTTGAAATATAGTGAAAATATGTCAAAATAGGCACTTTTTTTTCACCAAAACTCAATGCAAAAGGGCATAACAAAGGGTGTTGTGAGGAAGATGATGATGGATAGAAAATAATATCAGTAATAATAGCCACTTGGTGCCAAAATACCCAACACAACATGCTTTTAGTGCCACTTAAGGTAAAACCCTAGTGAAAATATAGCAAAATAGACTATTTTCACAGTTTTTCAATTCCAAGACCTAGAAAAATAGGTGTTGTAATGAATCTAAGGAGGTA
This sequence comes from Cunninghamia lanceolata, assembly GCA_027924645.1. Lineage (NCBI taxonomy): Eukaryota > Viridiplantae > Streptophyta > Pinopsida > Cupressales > Cupressaceae > Cunninghamia > Cunninghamia lanceolata. The sequence continues at coordinate 15,563,280 of BSBN01000553.1, read as the reverse complement.
AAACAAATAATATCAATGATATCAATCACCTCAATCCATAAAATTTGTCACAACACGCTTGGAGTGCAAACTAGGTCAAACCCTAGGGCAAAAGTAGTCAAAATGTGTAGTTTTTTGCAAAAGTTTCACTATAAGAGCTTGATAAAAGGGTGTTGTGAAGATTTTTATGAGGGGAAGAAAATGATTACCCTTATAATAGAAAATTAATGCCAAAATACTTTTCACAACACACCTATGGTGCAAGTTTATAGAGTCGATAAGGCCAAATTTAGTGAAAATCATTGTTTTTGAAGCCCTGCGTTTGAGATCTTGGGACATAATGCTATGTGAATGTTTTAAAGTCTTATTTATGATGGGAATTAAGTACTCTTAGATCTGAAAATTATTTTCAAGTTTGAACATGCAAAATGCCCATGCAAATTTAATGAAAATGCATCAAAATTGCTAGTTTTTGTTGAAATTTTCTATGCAAAAATGCAAATATTTTAAATCTAAATACAAATTTACACTAAAATGAAAGACTACAACCAAATGTTAATTTGAATGAGCCTCTAAATTCAGTAGAAAAATTTGAGAAAAGATTTTGCCTACTAACCCTAGATTTTGGAATTACTAGGTTATATCAAAATTGTCAAAATTTCCACAAAACCTTAGCAATTAAATAATAAAAATGCAATACAAATTTCTAAATTTTTGTATTTTTCTATAGTTTATATCATATTTGATGCAAAAATCATGAATTAGGAAAATTTAGAAAGAATTGATGCAATTTAGTAAGCCAAACAATGCAATTTTTTCAAATTTTTCAATTTTTTTGAATTTTTCTCAATGCAATAAAATGAATGACTATATGAATGAATGAAATCAATCCAAATCAGAAGACACACACTCAGAAATTTGTAATTTAAGTCCAAAAACACGGGTTCACCAAAATGTTTAGGGGAAATTTGGATTTGTTAATGTTTTAGTGTTTTGATGTTTAAATCCTCCTCTCCACTATACATTCAAGGATCTAGGGTCGAGTGGTGAGTACTATCATACCCTAGGTTGCTGTGAGATGTAGGGAAACTTGGATTAGGGAATTTAATTATCAATTTTCCTTATCCTATACTCGATTGACCATTAAAACCCTAATTATGTAAATACAACAACAAATTGACGAATAACAGAAAAAGCTCTTGCAGACAGGAGTAAAATATCAAATCACAAAGTACCTATTTTTAGGGTTCCAAAGTGGAACAGTTAGGGACACTGGAGCGGGTGCCCTAGTCCAAGGTACTAGTTTCTTTGCAGGATCTGAACCTCCTTTCGACGTTGATCAGCCCTGTAACTTCTGTTTTTGGAAATTTGTCTGCGGAGGACACTAGAGCGAGTGCCCAAGTCCTGGAAATGCTCTGGTGTCCTACTTTTTTTTAGATCCTGAATCCTTGATGCCTGCTAATCCTTCTTGCAACTTCACTTTTCCCAAATGTGACACCTGTAACCTGCAATCACAGGACTTGGTTTGGGGGTTGTGGTGTTTAGAGGCTTGCCTCAGTCAAGCTCCGGAGGACACTTAAGTCTCCAAACACCATTGTCAGATAGAGAGTGCGTGCCCTTGTGAGGAAGAGGTAAAAATCAAAGGAATCAATGATGAAAACATAATATAATGTCACCTTGTAGTGAAGATATCATGGGAGGAAGATGCTCTTCATTCCATGATGAAATTGATGCTCAAATCTACAAATACAAACACACAAAACACACAAGTCTGCTCTTGCAACACACTGAAAGCCTTGAATCACTTTGAGAACACTTGAACATCACAATTGCCATCTAGTTTACAAATGAATACTGAAACATACTTTTATATGCAACTACATGTACTCCCACCAAGATTTCAAAAATTAAAACTTACCGTGTTTGCAAAAGGACTAAATAACGGTCATAAATTGACACTTAAATTTTGGGCCTGACCCAAAATAGGGCAGGACTAGGGCATGGGAACCCAAGTCTGCCCCCCCTATTTTGGGCAGGGTTAAGGTCAAGGGGTCCTCCTAGGTCCACTTTGCCATGAAATCTAGGCCTCATTCCATCGGGATGCCAAAATATGAACTAAGATGTCCTAAATGCATGCTAAAGACTTGGGAGCTAAACCTTATGAGGGAAAAGCCCCCAAGGGGACATTTTCTGACTTTACATCTAGAATTTTTACTTAGGAATTTTTGGGAAACAAAACATTCTGTTGCACCAGTATTTACCAAAACTAAAATTGGAAAACTAGATAAAATACTTGTAGTTTCAATTGGAGTGATTTGATATTTAGCTTGCCTATTATCTAGGGCTATGTGTATGCATTGTTGGAATGTTGTCTACTGAGAGGGTAAAAGATTTCCTCGTGGTTGAGTTTCCTAATCTTGTTAGGACACTGGTTGGCATAATGATCACCGCCACATGTCTAACACCCTTCAATGGGTCCTTGCCTTTCATGAGGCTTTCCAGAATTATCTCCATTTTTCTTGGAGTTATTATTGCCTTTCTTTTCCCCCTTGGATTCATTTTGCTTATTCTTGGACCCTTTATCATTTTCCTCTAGAAAAGTCCTACATTTTACCCTTTTTCTTAAAAGATTGGGAGGATTGGGACCAATTATATCTTTTTTGATTCCTTTCCCTATAAGAAGACATAGATTTCAATTTTTGTTCTTGTTTAATAGCTTTTTCATAAATTTGGTCCATTGAAGTGGGACCATGCACTCCAACTTCACCCCCAATCTAGGTGTTCAATCCCATAATAAACTTTCAAATGTGAAACCTTTCATCCTGTTGATATTGTGGAACATACTTGAGTAGGTGAGTGAACTTTTCCCATTACTCGTTCATAGTTAAATCACCCTATCTCAGATTTTGAAAATCTATAAGCTTTTAGTCATAATACTATTACACTTAGGGCACACAACTGAGAGGGGGGTGAATCAGTTGTCAAAAATTTCTCCCAATTACACACTTAAATCCTCTTAGTGATTAGCAGTATATAAATCATGAAACATAATGCATTTAAATCAAAGGCAAAAACACATCAACACATAAGACACCAAGATTTTGATGTGGAAAACCCAGTTAAGGGAAAAACCACGGGGTGATTAACCCAAGATTGTATTCTCTATTAGAAGAATAGAAAGAACAAAATGACACATGCCAATTAGGGCTCACTACCCAAGCACACTGCTCACAAGAGGTTCGCTACCTACAAGAGACACACTGTCTACAAGGAAATAAGTATCACCTACTTGAACTGGAAAATAGCATCTTCACCATGCTTGAATCAGTTCCATTTAAGCCCAATACTTCTGCTCTGCCTTTCGCTCTCCTCCTCACTACCACACACTCATCTCTACAAGGACACCTTTGAAATGACTTCGCAACCCCTTATTTATACAAGACATCAACTTAGGAATATCATCTAAGTCAGTAAACATCTACAAGAACATCTGCAAGATGTATAACTCATCCGGTCAGCCAATCTCAGGAAGAACACCATCATCCGGAAGTTATTCTTCAATTGTAGGCTCCAACTCCAATGCAGACCACCAACATGAACTGGACACAATCCAAAGGCCTTCACAAGATTGCCTGAATCACCAAGAACATCCGCACTTCATCTTCTTACTGAAATCCTTCTCTCTTTCATCTGGAACCTCAAGAACATAGTCTGTCACCACTGTCACAAAGGAATGAATACATCTGGACCTTCAAACCATGAACCAATCTAGTTGACACTTCAAAAGGACTTCCTCAACACTACCTCAAATCTACAGAATAGGAAAATGCTATTCCAGATCACACCGGACCTGTCTGTATCACTCTGTCACCACTGAACACCTGCCATAACCAGTTTAACTTGAACAACCATAACTTCTTTAGATCTTCATGCAGACCTCTAAAATCTCTACTGGAGCACCTTAAGACACATATCTACAAACCCTTTAATCCACATTCTCTGATCCTCATCCTATCTTGGACTTTTACCTTACTGTCATCATTGTTCTTCATTGTTCCTGATTGAGACTAATTTTCTCAATATCCTCAGCACATAGTTTATCCAATCCTTATCATTAATGCAACAGAAGTATGTTGACATCAATGACAACATCGGTTAGGCCCATACTTGCAACAATCTCCCCCTTTGTCATTGATGGCAACATATGATGTGAAAAATTGTTTTGACCATCAAGACAAGAACTTCTACTTACTATCACAACTCCCCCTATCAGTAACAACCATTCACATGTCTTCTCTCCCTTACTGCTCCCCTTTTGATTAGCAACCACTTGTTTTTCGCATGTCTTCCCTCCCCCTTTGACATCAATGGCAAAGGGCACATACTTGCAATTCCACCACATCAGAATCATACATGCTGCTCCCCCTGAGTAGCAGCTCCTCATCATCAATCCAGACCACAAGATGTGACTATGATATCCACCAGACTGATGCACATTAGTGTACCTTAGTTCATCACTGGAGGGGCAATAACCCCTAACTTCTCCCTGAGAAACTCAAAAGAGTCCTTAGGCAGAGGTTTAGTAAAGATGTCTGCAATCTGATCCTTGGAAGGCACAAACTCCAATTTGACTTCATTCTTGTTCACTTGTTCTCTCAGAAAGTGAAACTTGATTGATATATGCTTAGTCTTTGAATGCAACACCAGATTCTTAGATATATTTATTACACTTGAATTATCACAGAAAATTGTGATAGGCTCCTCATACTCCACTCTGATTTCTCTTAGCATCTACTTCATCCACAAAACTTGAGTGCAACTACCTACTACTACAATATATTTTGCTTCAGTTGTGGACAGAGATATTGCCTCTTGTTTCTTGCTTAGCCAAGAAACCAATCTCCTTCCCAAAAAGAATACTCCATCACCGGTACTCTTCCAGTCATCCACATCTCCTGCCCAATCAGCATCTGTATATGCATGAAGAGAGAAATCATGATCTCTAGGATACCACAGACCATACTCAACTGCCCCTTTTAGATATCTAAAAATCCTCTTGATTGCCATGACATGAGATTCTCTAGGATCAGCCTGAAATCTAGCAACAAGACCAACAACTTGCATAATGTCTGGTCTAGTTTGAGTAATATACAACAGTCCTCCAATCATTGACCTATACTTTGTCTGATCAGCCTTAGGAGAGTCATCATCTTTGCTCAACTTACATCTGGTTGCCATGGGAGTATTCATTGTTTTTGAGTCTTCCATCCCAAATTTTCTCAACAATTCTTTCACATATTTGGTCTGAGAAATGAAGATTCCTTTCTTTGTTTGAGTGATTTGCAGACCCAAGAAGAAATTCATTTCACCAAGCATGGACATCTCAAATTCACTTTTCATTTAATTTGCAAAAGTTTTACACATACTATCTCTTCCTCTAAAAATGATATCATAAACAAACACTTCAACAATCAAGATGTTTTTATGATCAATTTTGAAATACAAATTACTGTCAGTAGTACCTTTGTTAAAACCAATCTTCAAAAGATGCTTATCCAATCTTTCATACCAGGCTCTTGGGGCTTGCTTCAGTCCATACAGTGCTTTCTTCAACTTGCAGACCATATCATCATGATTAGACAATTGAAATCCATCCGGTTGCTCTATGTACACTTCTTCTTCTAAGTCACCATTTAGGAAGGCAGACTTGACATCCATCTGATATACCTTGAAATCCTTGAAAGTAGCAAAAGCAAGAAATAATCTGATTGCTTCAATTCTTGCCATCGGAGAAAAAGTTTCTTCAAAATCAACTCCTTCTATTTGAGAGTAACCCTTGCAGACCAATCTGGCTTTGTTTCTGATTACTTCACCAACGTCATTCAGTTTGTTCCGGAAGACCCATTTGGTTCCAATCACATTCTTGTTTCTAGGTCTGGGAACAAGATCCCAAGTGTGATTTTTCTCAATTTGCATCAGCTCTTCCTCCATTGCTTTGGTCCAATTTTCATCATTGCAGGCTTTATTTATTGTCTTAGGTTCAATCTTTGAAATCAGACAATACTCATCTAAATTTTGAGCAATTCTCCTTCTAGTTTGCACACCTTTGCTTTTGTCACCTATGATCTGATCTTCAGAGTGGTTCAGTCTTACATACCTTAGAAATTTGGGAGTTTCTTGCACTTCTGATTCTTGATCAGGTTTATTAAAACTCATCTCTTCTTCCTGATTTACCGGATCAGTTTGAATCTGACTTTCGGAAGAGGTTTGGGCTCCTTGAATTAGAACACCATTCTGATCATCTTTATCATATTCATAAAACCTTGAGGGTTTCTCAATTCCCTCATCAACCTTCACATTTGTACTTTCTATTATCTTTCTCAGTCTCTTGTTATAACACTGGTATGCTTTGCTTTGAGTAGAGTAACCCAAGAATATTCCTTCATCACTTCTAGCATCAAACTTTCCTAGATCTTCATCTCTTTTAATGTAACATTTGCTACCAAAAACTCTAAAATACCTCACAGTAGGAGTAATGCCAAACCAAAGTTCATAAGGAGTCTTGCCGGTATTGCTTCTGATTTGAACTTGATTGAGAGTATAGACTGCAGTGCTGACAGCTTCTCTCCAATAGACCTGAGGAACATTTGCTTCCATCATCATTGTCCTAGATGCTTCCTGGATGGTCTGATTCTTTCTCTCAACTACTCCATTCTGTTGTGGAGTCCTAGGAGCAGACAACTGTTTCTTTATTCCATGTTTCTCACAGAATTCTATGAACTCACCGGATGTGAATTATCCACCTCTATCAGACCTCAAACATTTCAATTTTAATCTAATTTCAATCTCTACCATAGCCTTGAATATTTTGAATTTCTCAAGAGCCTCTGATTTCTCTTTAAGAAAGGTTACCCACATCATCCGGGAATAGTCATCGATTAGTAACATGAAGTATCTATCACCTTCAACACTCCTGATTCTTGACGGTCCACAAAGATCAGTATGAACTAAGTCCAATAATCTGGTAGAAGATAGTTCCTTACTTTTGAATGTGACTCTGCTCAGCTTACCCAACTGACATTCTTTGTACAAGCTATTTGTAGGTTTCACCAACTTTGGAAGATCTCATACAGCATGAGGACTACTTATATTGATGATATTATCAAAATTCACATGACACATCCTCCTATGCCATAACCAACTCTGATCAACTTGAACAAATAAGCAACTTTTACCAGTACCAACCAAGTGGAAGATGTTACCTTTAGTTTGAGTACTGGATGTAATCTCTGTTCTGAAACTTTCAAATATCTTGCATTTTCTATTCTTGAATTGGAGATCATAGCCTTTGTCCACCAATTGTCCAACACTGAGAAGATTGTGCTTCAATCCTTCAACATAAAGTACATTACCGGTTTTGTTCCTTCCATCAAAAGAAATAGTTCCACTTCCTTTGATTCTACCAGTAGAATTGTCACCAAACTTTACCACTCCTCTTTCATACCTTTCCAAATCTATGAATTTGTTTTTGTCACCTATCATATGGTGAGAGCATCCACTGTCAATGGCCCAGTCATCCTTTTCTTCAACTTGGGCAGCCAGAGCTCTTTCTACAACTTTATGATTGATAGATACAGAGGGTATGGTTCTTCTTCCTTGATGGCAATAAACACCCATTCACTTCTGGATTTGTTTCCTGTCTCTGATTCATCATTTGTTACTCCTTCATTATCATCTTCTTCATGAACATAGTAACAATTCTTTTGGAACCTTGATCTGTTAGGATTTGGCCTTGAAAATCTTTCCAGACACCTTGAGGCAAAATGACCAATCTTGTTGCAGTTAAAACACTTAAAAGGTAATTTTCCTTCATACTTACCGGATCCTCTTGGAAGCCTCTTTGCAATAAGGGCTTCAAGTTGAGCAATTTCTACTTCTTCTTCTTCCAGGACTTTTCTTGCTTTTTCATACCATGACAGTTTCCTTGATGAGTTCTCTCCCGGATCAAACCTTTGTTTACCTTTTACAGAGGCACTAGCTTTGAATGCAGATTCAGTCTTGGGGGGGTCATCTCCAAATTTAGTCATTTCGAATGCAGCCAATTTTCCAGCCAATTGATCTCTTGTGACAGTTGTATGGGCTCTGAATTCTTCAATGGTAGCGGCCTTGATTTTATAAGAAGCAGGAAGGGATCTAAGAATTTTGCCAACAATCTCATTTTCATCCAAGACTCCACCAGCATTTCTAATTCCACAAACAAGCTCATTTACTCTTGGCATAAAAGATGTGATATTTCATCTTCTGTCATCTTCAGATTTTCAAATTTCCCTTTCAGACTCTGTAACCTTGCACATTTAACATATTTGTCTCCTTCATGCAAAAGTTCCAGTTTTTGCCAAATCTCAAAAGTAGTTATTAGATCAATAACATTTGAAAGTTCTGAATCAGATAAAGCGCTTAGAAGAGCCTCTATAGTCCACAGATTGTTTTCAACATCTGTGATTTCATTTTGGGTTTTCAGACCACCCTGTGGAGGTGCATACTGTGTTGTGGCCATGGTCCAGTATGCCATTCCCATACATTGTAAGTGACATTTCATGCGACCTTTCCAAAGGTTAAAATTGGTTCCATCAAACTTCAGACTATCCTTCTTGTAAGACGACATCCTGGATCCCCTTAAGCGGTTAAGCTCCTTTTAGAAGAACTTGGCTCTGATACCAATTGTTAGACTTAGGGGACACAATTGAGAGGGGGGTGAATCGGTTGTCCAAAACTTTCTCCCAATTACACACTTAAATCCTCTTAGTGATTAGCAGTATATCAATCATGAAACATAATGCATTTAAATCAAAGGCAGAAACACATCAACAAATAAGACACCAAGATTTTGACGTGGAAAACCCGGTTAAGGGAAAAACCACGGGGTGATTAACCCAAGATTGTATTCTCTGTTAGAAGAATAGAAAGAAAAAAAATGGCACATGCCAATTAGGGCTCACTGCCCGAGCACACTGCTCACAAGAGGCTCACTGCCTACAAGAGACACACTGTCTACAAGGAAATAAGTATCACCTACTTGAACTAGAAAATAGCATCTTCACCATGCTTGAATCAATTCTATTTAAGCCCAATACTTCTACTCTGCCTTTCGCTCTCCTCCTCACTACCACACACTCATCTCCACAAGGACACCTTTGAAATGACTTTGCACATCAACTTAGGAATAATCATCTAAGTTGGCAAACATCTACAAGAACATCCGTAAGATGTGTAACTCATCCGGTCGACCAGTCTCATGAAGAACACCATCATCCGGAAGTTATTCTTCAATTGCAGGCTCCAACTCCAATGCAGACCACCAACATGAATTGGACATGATCCAAAGGCCTTCACAAGATTGCCTGAATCACCAAGAACATCCACACTTCATCTTCTTACTGATATCCTTCTCTCCTTCATCTGGAACCTCAAGAACACAGTCTGTCACTACTGTCACAAAGGAATGAATACTTCCGGACCTTCAAACCATGAACCAATCTAGTTGACACTTCACAAGGACTTCCTCAACACTCCCTCAAATCCATAGAATAGGAAAATGCTATTCCGGATCACACCGGACCTGTCTGTATCACTCTGTCACCACTGAACACCTGCCGGAACTGGTTTAACTTAAACAACATAACTTTTTCAGATCCTCATACAGACCTCTGAAATCTCTATTGGAGCACCTTAAGACACATATCTACAAACCCTTTAATCCGCATTCTCTGATCCTCATCCTATCTTGGACTTTTACCTTACTGTCATCATTGTTCCTGATTGAGACTAATTTTCTCAATAGCCTCAGCACATAGTTCATCCAATCGTTATCATTAATGCAACAAAAGTATGTTGACATCAATGACAACACCGGCTAGGCCCATACTTGCAACAAATACAACTAAGGCAACCATCTTTTCCTAAAGAGTTCCACAAACCTTTCCCAGGTTAGACTCGTGGATCTCAAGCCTAAATCCATTTTCTTATTCATCCACCAAGCGGATGCTTCACTTGCCAACTAGTATGGTCCCCATACCACTGTGGTGATTTTAGAATAGTTTCTTATTTCAAAGTATTTCTCCATTTCAGTAAGTCATGCCTCTGTGGCATCTCCACTTACTGTTCCATCAAACTTGGGAGGGGTAACCCTTTTCATATCTTAGGATAATTGCAAAGCCAAGTGGCTTCTTCCATCCTCTTCATGTCTTGCCTCAGAGTTATTTTCTCCACGTTCACTTTGGGTGGTGTCCTCATGGCGTACCTTGTCATCACCCCCATGATAGGCTTCCCACTAGGTCCATCCTAACCCTTGACCTCCTTCTCAAGAGTCCCAATTCTTGCTCTCATCTCTTGGAGCATAGCAAGGATCTGGTCAAGTTTAGAATCAGAGTGGCCTGAAGGTTTCCCTTCTTCCTAGCTATCTCCCATATTGGTTCTTGTCTGAACCGTGCTACAATCTACTTCTCTTGATGTTTGCAGATTAATCATTCAATTAGGTTTTTTTTATACTATTGAATCCATTCATAAATGTAAATCCATTCTCATTCATGTAATCTTTAACAAGAAAGGAAAGATTTGCCAAAAATTCAAAATGCATTATAGTTTCCATGGATTTATATAATCCATCGATAGTTACCAAAAATTTTTCTTTACATCTTTCTATTGGAAGTCATTATTAGATTGGGATATCTTCCCAAGATTATCCTCATCCTTGAGGTTTATCAAATCAATTTTGGGAGGTGGATGTACTCATAGGTACTCATCCACAACCTCTTGAGTAACATTAGGATCCTTAAGATCACTTTCCAAGATTGGTTCCTTGGGTGCAAAGGGTTTCACTAATTTATTTTTAGAGATAGGAGCAATAACCCTAACTACTTTCTCCATCTCCTGTTTGATGCGTTTAATAGGATCAATAAAAGTTTCATCATCAGCGAACCATGCGCCTATCAAGCAACTAGTTTGTTCAAGGCGTTTCATTCTTAAGGTTCACTCCCTCATAGCCTTAAGGTAACGTCCATTTCCTGTTACTTTCTTTCTGGGTGTCGTTCTTATTCTTACCATTCTGGCATAAGAACATCCAAACATCAGCAACCATTAATGTTGGAGAAAATTGTTATGTAGTGAGCTCATAAGTCCATGTATTGAACTCGATATCTCTAATACCATATGTAACATACCAATTCTCAATATCCAAATTAACCCACTTAATTACCATTAAGTACGAGCTCATGATTTACATAATCATAGTTAAGCAAAGTAATAATCTATATCATAAGCAAAATCAATATGCATATCTTTTCTGGATATTTCAAAATTGAAATTTACAACAATTCCAAAGATAACATACTAGTAAATTCCCTTCACTATACATTTACAATGTCTTGCTCATAGCATCAATGGTAAATTTACACATAATGTTTGACGATCAAGTCATATAAAAGAACGTACTGTATCTAGAACTTTGACATCTATCTTCATAAGTCTCAGCTAGTCTTCTGCTTGGGAAGGCAAGCATCAACCGAGTGCTTTTCCTAAAACCAAAGACTGGCGGTCCCCCACACAACTTCCTTCCTAGAAGTGGCCCTACCCTTCACGAAGGGAATAGATATAAGGAACGGTTAGGTTTCCCATCTAAGTATCTAGTGTTGTGTCCTTAATAATACTTCACAGTCATACAACTACAGCTCCACTCTAACTATGTATGACACTACTAGAAGCATTATGCCATCTGGAGCATAGTGAACCGACTAATGCATGCAAAGATGGATGCATTACTTTGGCCAAAGATTTATATACATATATGTTTCGCAATGAATGTAGTCGATTGCTCACACACCATGACTCAACTTAGAAGTTGTCTCATCCTACAGTGATCATAGTTTGACCCCTCTAGGTCATAATAAAGATAGGTTCAAATCACCCTTAGTCCATCTACTTGGACTTTTGACTCCAATTTTAGGAGTGCATTCATTATTTTTCTTGTTGCCTATGCAACAGGGAATCTATGACTCCACATCACTCTATTCCTGTTCTTTCTTTTACAAGTTTACATGTTCATAGTTTAAATCTTTATGACCATCCCCAGTCTAAGTTTCTATGGTTACCTTGTTTCAAGTTTTTCATCAATTCACATTGACTATATCACATACCATAATGGTCTAATAAGTAGACAATATTAAATAGACCTTTAGTCAAAAGAATTCAAAAGGGTTCTTGATACACTGTACTTCATTCACAAAGCATTTCCATTCAATAAAAAAATAATATTCCATTACATTTAAACAAAAGAGTTATCATACTCTTTATCATTTTCTTTCCTATATGGAAATTAAATATCAAATGAGGGTTTACTCCATCGATAATCAGGGTTTGGCATTCACTTAATGTGGCCTATGCAACATTATCAAATTACCAATTGGTTATTCTCCATCAATATGAAGGAGCCATATCATTCTTTCTTACACAAAGGTTACACTGAAGGTAAAATATCTTCTCTCATGAATAGTCAAGTATCATTCTTCACATTACATGCACCTCAATAGTCTCAGTACCTTTGGCATAGTCAATGGTAATGGTTTTTAAGACAGACTTATCACTTTTTTAGTGCAAGGTTGTCGGCCTGCTCTAGTGGCACCTTTCTTTACTCATTAAGACAATCATTGTCTTTCAATAGTTCTCTAGTCTAGAGACATAATAGTCTTGAATAAAGGTTAAAGAAGATATCAAAAGGATATCTTAAATGTTTAACATCCTTAGCCTTATGGGCATTCATGGAGCTCATGCATGCTATAGAAACATCTTTTTACATTCGACCTCAAGGCCTCGATTGGGTTCTTTAAATATAACAAATGCTTTCAAAAGAAACAGACATAGTGTTCTCAAGCATACAGCCTTGAAGGCCTCATAATGATTATTCAAATAGCACAATGGCTATCATAAAGATAACATAGTCATTGATGTTTTGACATATAGATTACAACAGTGATATCTATGTTTATATAGCATAGTTTGGAGCACACGACGGTGTCTCATAATCATACTTGTGAATGAAAGGTATTGTAGTTGGGTTACAACCTCTTGGAGGTGATATCTATCTCGGTTGATAGCAACTCTATCTCGCAAGCTCACAATCTCCCAACCTACTACTCTTGTAGCCTTTTCCTTTTTCGCTATCCCCTAAGAACAGTGATGATAACAATAATAAAAAACAAAACACTCTCATTCTTTTTCCCTTGCATGCATTATCGCATGAGCCACACAAAACCACCACCTTTCTATAATAAAGTGGGTAAAATAGTTGCACCTACCTCCACCACCCCACAGGTTTCAAGACTCCATATGGGCCATATCTTCCATTCGGGAGTAAGCTGTGATGATTAATCTTCACCATGGCTTCCACTCTCTCCACTCATTGTGGATAGTGGTTTGACTAACTACAAAAGACATATAAATTTATTATATGATGGTGCTTGACCATACAAAGATAATAGATAATTATATCACACATAGTATCCTTTACATCTAAATGATGTTATAGGATTATCAAAATAATCCAAGGTATCATTAAATTATAATATCATTGTTAGAGTGGCATCAATAATATGCGACTATGGGGTCGAGTCTCACTCCCCCTCTTCACCATATTAGGTCATAGATAAAATATTAAACGATAATGACAAAATCTAATAAGGAAATAGATAAGTAACAAAGGAAAACTCAACAATCAAACAAGGTTGCTATTGACTAAATGAACATTCTGAGAACATTATCTAGTAGAATCGACGTAGACAACATCGAGAGATCTTAAATCCTCTTACTGACATTGGTCGAATTGAAATCAACTTAACAAGGAAAAGACTTATACTCACCATATCTTGCATGGGTTCACGAAAGATTAACTTCAATACTTAGATGGCAATCTGACTTTTTCCCAACATCTATCTCCTTCTCCCAGGTGATACTCTCCTTCCATCCTTGGAAGAAGATTCTTTTCCTGATTACACTCACAACCATATAACCATGATTAGTGTATCATCATTTAATTCATAAAACATTATGATAAAATAATCTTATCAAAATGTAATCTCATGTCTAATCTAAACATCAATCAATATCCATATAATCAATGATTCTACTTGATATTTTCCACAAACATCAAATCATTAATCTATGATTAATTATCATGTTTACAACATAAAAGTAGGATTAAGCTAAATCAAAATTTGGGGATGTAACACTTTAACTCTACTTCAAAGTATCCATCTCTAAATTAGTGGGTTTATCTTGTGTTTGGCCGAATGAATTCTGTCTTTAATTTTCTACAGTTTTCTTGTTGGGTCGGGTCTCCAAACTTGCATCATAAAAGGGTCAAATTTTTTTATTTTTTTCTCAATGTCAAAAATCATTTTCTTTGATCACTTTGGCATCTAACCACTTGTTGCGTAGCTTCAAATCATTGGTCAAAGAATCATAAATCAACTGCTAATCTTGTGTTTTTGTATCTCACAAGTCAAAGGACCCATCTCTCTTTTTGCACTAAATTTAGGAACATCTATTTTTGGGGTTAAAAAGAACAATCTTGTTTTCTTTTTTTGGGGTCACTTCAAGGTTTATGCTCTCTCCTTGTTCCATTCTGTGATCTTGGAGATCAAAAACCTTTATTTGATCTAATCTTGTTATCATTGTTAATCCCAAGGTCCTTGGTGTGTATGCTCTCTCCTTGCGCTTCATACTATCTTGGAGATCAAAAACACCTTGGATTTCATCACCAAGGGGATGACCTCAACCCTCATTTTCTAGTGGGGTATACAAATTTGGGAGAGAATTGAAAGACTCTCCCATTAGAGGACATTTGTCGTTTGGGTGAAGCTTGCAAGAACTTTAAACCTTGCAAAGTGAAGGAGGAGAGTGGGTTACCTTCTCACACCACATCATTATACATACTCCTCATTTCTTAGACACATGCCTCATGCACATTGAGTGTGTTGAGGATACCCCTAGAAGCCTGTTCATCCTAGCTAAGGCCAATCTTTTAGTGTGCTGCAAGGGTCGGCATCAATCCTAAAGTTACTCACCATGTACCTCATTGAGATGAGATAGAAGTTCCTTGGGCAAGGCATCAAGGCCTCCAAGGAAAGGGATAGGGTAAGAAAATGCCACTTGCTCCCTAGATATTCACTCTTGAGAGGTATTGAGTGTGGGCCCACACTAGGAGTCAATCCCGCTTGATTAATCTAGGGTTTTAATGTGCTTGGTGTGTATTTATCTTCGAAATCCATGCACTCCCCTTAATCTAAAATCCCCATCCCTTTCAATAATTGTGCATGCATGTGTGTGTATTTTAATTTACAAACTTGCATAAGTTCAAGCACCTAGCCATCATTAATCACCTCCTAATCACCCATCTTAGTCCAAATCCAAACCATCTATCTGCCTAATCCAAGTCATCCAAATCTAATTTTCCCTTACCACATTATCCTCATCCAATTTCTTCCTAATCTACCTTATTATTAATCCAATTCCTGCTAATCACTCATCCATTTATGCTCTCATCCTAATCATCTTCCTAAACCATCCTAATCCATTAATGAGCAAGGCATTTGCAAACCCATTTAGGTTGAATTCTTTCAAGATTCTTGTGGCTTGGGGTATATACCCTTTGAGCCTTAAACTAATGAACTATGTACCATTTCAAAAAGGGAAGATGAAACTCTTAACATCATTGAAAGAATTGTAGGTGGAACCATCTTGGCCTCTCTTGAATACCTTGATGTTTTGTGCTTTTTTCCTAATAATGTCATTTTCACCATTAACCTCCCTCTTGTATATCCCAAACTCATTGACTGGGATTAACATGGACCTCCACCTCTAGACACATTTCAAAATGATGAGGCTCTCATAGAATTCCTAGGACTCCATGATGACATCCCTAAATGATACCACAAAAATGGTTTTGACTTAAACTTGCACGCTACTGCCTACTTTGGGGAATAGGAAGAGTTTCTTAGCAATAAAAATAAAATACTAAAATATTAAAAAATAATAAAAATAAGAATAAGTCCCCTAGTGAAAACCTCTTTGAGGTAGTATTAGACCAAAAAGAGAAAAATGAAGACATATTTTTGGTGAAAACCTCTTTGAGGTTCTATTAGATGAGGAACTCAACCTTCCCCCCATGCTCCTTGGTGGCAAGAATAATTTGTTGTATTGATTGAAGACACACAAGAAAACAATATGGGAATAGAACAAGAGCTAAATGTAAAGACCCAACTCGGTCTTTAGTTAAATTATCCCTTGATTTATTGAATAATGTAGTTGTTTTATTTGACTACTCAAGCAAGAAACATCTGTTCAAACAGAACAGGCGCACATCTTACCAAATGGTATAGACAACACATATGTCCATACGAGACATGCAATTTAGTTTTTCTCTGGCTAGAGACTTAGACTCATCGGGACAACATCAAGTCCCAAATCATCTTGTTAGACTACATCTCCCTATTGGAGATGCACTGAGGTTGACGTCTATCAAGATAATATTTACTTATATTTATAAACTGCCTCATAATTCAACTTAAGCCTTGAGGATGCAAAAGTTCACCCAGAACTCTTCTGAGTACCAGTGTTCATAGTTGGATTATCATATGTTAATAGTGCAAGTGGGTTTCATATTTCACCAATGCACCTAAAAACCTAGATACTGAGAACATTCTTCGTTCCCCAAACTACCTACATACCCGCTTCCAAATGGGATCAAGGTGTAATATATATGTAGTTATGTTCTTTAATGAAAGTACCTCTGAAGGGGATAATTCTAAAGTGATTGATAAAATTGCCAAGCATTAGGCCTACGATAGAGCAGAAGAGACTTAGGTGGTGAAAATATCTTTTAATGGGTTTCTATATATAGAAGAAGCCATGAAGTTATATGAAAATGTTTTGATGAAGAAAAAAGAAATTATTGCTGACATCCAACTCATCAAGAAAGAAGAATTTGTATTAATGGTGATTGTTAGAGACCTATAGGAGATTTTTAAGGTGGATGTAAGCATCTTGGTTTCAAAAAAAGGTTTTTAATAAGCCTGAAGAAAATGAATCAATCAAATGGCTAAAGGGGATTGAAAGGAAAATGCTAGTAATCCAACAATCTTTAGTTGAATACAAGAAATTGCTCAAATCATGTGATTCAATCTTGATGGATATTAGAGCTAGCTATTTTTCAATAGATGTTGATATCTTGTATGAAAATGAAGTTAATTTAGCTGAAGGTGAAGTAGTGAAAACAAATTTCAAAGACTTGATCTCAAATGAGTTGTTCAAGAAGGACATTGTGGATGGAAATATGATGTAGAAATTATACAATTTATCCACATGATCCTTAACTTATTTCTAGAAGGAGATTACATATTTTTCATAAGAAAATAAAAGTAGTTAGTCAAACAATGACCACATGAAAAATTCATCTTAGCACCTTGACTAGATTCTAAATGGGAAAACCATATCACCCATAGTAACTAATTTCAATAATTATAAGGCTAAAATAGATCCTTCTCAGATGAAGTCTTCAACTGATGATACAACCAACAATCAAGATCATAAAAAGGATAACTTGACAAGGAGAAAGAGGCTCAAGCGTAATATATTTCTTTTATCTTTATTTGAAAAAGTAACTTATTCAAAGTCTTATTGTATTATAAAGTGAACTTTATCCTTATAATAAAAGATAAAAAAGAATAATGTTTATTTTTATTATTTCCCCTTTCCAAGAAATGATTATAAACCAAGAAACTGTTTCAAATGCAAATCTACATAAAGTAAAGGGGAGAAAGGGAAAGGATCTTTTGGCAAATTTTCCTCCCACTTGCTTTTGGTTCTTGATGTGAGGATTATCCCTAGATATTCTTCGTTGTGAAATATGACAGAAGCATTTTTGTAAAGATTTCAAGAGGATACTTTGGGCTCTACAAATTTTGAATACAGAAATCTGATGGACTCTGGGTCATTGATTTTGCAGTTGTGAATTTTTCTTATGCTGAGTTTGCAACACTTTTCTTTGGGAAAATCTTTTTCAAGGATGCTATGTGGAATATGAATAGTTTTTTCATAAATCTTGCAATCTTTTTTTCATCTGGGTATTCTTATTCTTAATTTGGTGATTACATTTTTTATTTCTATAATTAATTTTACCCTCTCATATATAGTTATTCCTATTGTGAGACTTTGTGCTCATACCTTGTGTTTTCTCCATTCTTTTAGTTTAGTTGAATACTTTTCTTGCTTTTCGGTTAAAACCATACCTAGAAAATTTTAAATTTTATTTTACAAGGGAGATGCCCCTTTAAACATAGAGGAAGGTTGTTTATCTAATTACAACCTATCCAACTGTTGGAACAATATTCATTGTTTTTAGGGCGAGTCATATTAATACATAGTGACAAATCTATTAACCAACATAAACAAGTCCAACTTCATTCAGCTCGATAATTTCAATTTGGGAAGGAATATCTTCATAATATTTGTGGTCGTAATCATCAACTATCCTCTCCTTATTTAGGATGATTTCATTTATTTTCTTCATACCGCAACTAAGAAAAGCACATATCAATATAATTAGTGACTACATAATCCATTTTGTGCTTATGCAGCAAGACCAAAGCCCAAATAATTCTTTAACAAGGATAGCAAGGTTCAACCATAGGGGAAGTAGGGTTCATGATTTCAACATAGTTTTGGGGATTTATTAATATACAATCATTAATAACATTGCCAATATACCCAATACCATATTAAAGATTGAATCAAAATAACATATCTTTAAATCAATATTCCCATTATAATAAATAATCACCAATACACATACATATAAACAATGTGATAATCATCTTTCTTATTACTTGTCATTCATAACTTAGGTTCCAAAATCTTGGCATTGAGACTCTTGACAATATCTTTATATTTCTAAATATACCTTTTGGAACAATTCAAGACTCAAAGAAAATGTGTCACACATACTTGCAAGGAATGGTCTACCATACTCCCTTCAAAATTTTCTATTATCTTTCCTTGCCTATCTCCCCATTTCTATCTTTTCTCATTAACTTCTATTTATTTCTCCATGTCATGCCCATCTACATTATTCACTAAGCTAGGCATATTTGTTATGTGTAGGGTGCATATTTGTTCTAGAGAGCTTGGAGTGCAATTTCACCATTAGTACATCATGTTTGACTCAAGATTGATTCATTTTAGGCCATTCTATACATATTTTATATATTTTTGCTCTAGTCTTAATTAATTTTCATTTGATAACATTCATGCCAATCAAGCAACCCATACATTCTTTTTAAAGGAGTAAAAATTAAACTTTATTCCAAGAAAATTATTTACAAAACCACCCACTGGACTTCCAAATGGCAACAAACATCAAGAGATACAATAAAATAGAATCCAGAGGGGCCACTTGCAAAATCATCCCAACTTACAAGCAGTCACACAATCACTACAAACCAAACTACCAATCCTCCCATCCAACAAATTCCAAGATAACACAATCATTTTCAGGGAAAAGAAAAATGAGTATCAAGTGTCTTGATGACCCATGATTCCACCATCGATTCCCCTACCAATTTCACTTTCTCATGATCCTTCTTCCTTACTACCTTTACTACCTTCCCAGTGCCTCCTTTTTTGAGGCTTTTTTGTTGCAGACCTAATAGAGGAGGAAGAGCCCTCTTTATTCCATCTTATTTTCTCCCCAAAGAATGCACAAGAGTTGATAGAGTATGGCCCTCAATTATTTCCATTTGTATTTATGGCACTAGTTCCTTGATGGCCCCTTCTGAAGGTATCTTTGAAGCCTCCTTAGTCCTAGCCTCTAACCCTATAGAGCCACCCACTTCCTGTAAACCCAACGTCATCTCTAAAACTAGATTAGGGATAGGAGCATTGGATAAACCAGAATGAGAGGGAATTACACCCTATCCATCCAAATTGACATCATGTTCCATTGAATCCAAATCCTCAAAACTTTCAAGGACATCAAACCTATTGCTCAAAGTCGCTTTGGAAGTCACTTTATTATGTGGATTCATGGACTTCGCCTTGGACTGAGATTTCACAGGAATGAAGCCATTTGAATCTGTCCCATCATTATGAATCAGGGTCCTCCCTTTTTCTTTTAGATTGGTTGCACGCACCATAGGAGTACGTTGAGGAGATCTAGGACACACTTTTGGGCAATTTCTCTGTAAATGCCTGTACTCATGACAAGCATGACATTTAAAGGGTAAAGCTTCATAATCAATATGTTGCATCTAACTCATGCTCCCCAATCTAATTTCCATATGTTCAGGTAGTGGATTATTCAAGTTTATTTCAACACAAAGACAAGAAAAAGTGGCTACCTTTTTGTTGAGGGTTTGACGAGAAGGACCCAAGGGTTTCCCAATAATCGCCGCTATGGATTGCAGGATATCCAGATTACAAAACTCCATCCAGACTAGAATTTTGGATGGGAGATCCTCCACTAGATCAAACTTGATATGCCAAGGTTTGATAAATAAACTCGCCTGGTTGTGAAAATAAGGGCCTCCTTCAACTATCATATGACGATCTGCCAAATAGGAAAACACCACAAAGAAATAACCGTTTGTAGCTAATATAATTTCCATATCCCCTTCAGGATTCCAATTCTTTCTAACCCATGCTTCCAAAAAAGGCAAGGAGATACAAACCCCCATGAACTTACAGATTAAGGCATGCTTATACAAATAGAACACATTGTTTGCAATGGCCTCTAAGTTAATCACCAAAATAGGACGATTGATGCTTTTTCTGTAGACACCTATTCGGTCATGAATAGAATCTAGAAATTTGAGATGATTTGACATCTTATGTTGTATGCAGAAGAAAGTGAACCGCAATAGCATGATTGCACGAAGAGGGCTCGTCCCCGGAGATCACATCCTTGAAAGATAAGGGCGAGGGATCCACTGGATCCCCACTAGCCGCCATGCAACCTTCCCCTATTCAGATATTCAAATAAAAAATAGACCAAATCTCAAAAAAAAAAGTGGGAGGGGCTTACATGCTCCCCCACACCCCATGACAAAACTACACCCAAAAAGATTGGGGCCACGACCCTGGCCGAAGGCCCTTTGCCTAGTGTAGGGAAGAGTTGCATCCCTTGATCGACCAATTGTCTCTTTTTGTCTATTAAAAATTTTACCTTTATTGGGAAAGATCACTTGCAACCCATACTTTTAATAATTGTATTTGTTAGATATTTATTTGACAAAATATTTTTACTTATAAATAATTATAAACTAATAGGGGATGTGATGGCTATTGTGAACTCAAAGATCTATTTTAACCAATAAAAATGAAACAAATATTTACTATGAGAATAAAATTACTATGGACTCTATTATTACGCTGAAAGCCTTCCCTATGTGAGCAGCACATGATGAATTATATAGATGAAGGGCCTAGATTAAAAAGACTACCATGAAATCAATCTTGTCCATTGATTGTTTTTCAAACTATACCATAAATTATAAAAAACAAAACAAATTAATACATACCCCACCACAAAGAGAAAGGTTAAGAATGTCAGTGCGCTTGAATATCAGTCAACGAACACGCATCCTATAGGCTCCGAAGCAGTTTTGCATCATTCTACGTTATTACCAGCACTGCCTCGTGGACGAAGTATTAGTGAAATCTACAAATTTTTAGAGATATGATTCGTTATATTCATGCTATAGAATCTGCTTCTTCATTTATGGTGCGGCTGAGGTGTCTAATAAATGAAGAAACGATCACATACATGTTGGAAAAGTGTGACAAATGGGCTTTCAAGATGAAAGTAAATTTCATAAATACAGGAAACATGAGCAGTAAGTATGGGCTCTCTTGATCAAAGCATTGCAGCCAAATACTCTTGCAGGAATGAATTTAATGTCCTCCTCGCTGATGTTAAGGCTAGAATAAGAGTCTAAATCATTCCAGACTATAAATAATCACTCCGTTCAATTTAGCATTGGAATTTGTGACATGTTTTTTATGCCATACCCAAAACAAATTCCCTTATTGCTTGCTAAGCCACGTTTACTTTTGCTGAGGATTTGTGTATGATAAGATTAAGGAACCAATTAGCTTCAAACTTTTCGGTAGGAAGTTAGTTTAAAGTTGAGTCAAAAAGGAGGTATGTATGGGAAATCAAGTGTGCATTACACAACAAAACACATGTTCATAGTTGGTGGTCACAAAACACACGTTCAATGTTGAGGGTCCCAACTAAACGATTAGCAATCAAAAAGGCTATGTCTACAATATGTAAAGGTATCCATATTAACCGTATGGCTTAAATGAAAGTCATCATGTCTTAAATGAATATATTCTCTTATAAAAGTGGCTTTTGATTTGAATGTTACAATCAAGGGAGTTTACATTATGAAATCCTTCATGATATGTCATTTTAGTGTATCTCATTTAGCATTTAAAAATACTTCTTTGCTTATATCATTTTGTATTTATTTAATTTTTAATTATATAACTATTTAAATATAAAATAAAATTTCTTTGCTTATATCATTTATTTTTTAATTATATAACTATTTAAATATAAAATAAAATTTAAAACACATACATGCTTTTTTAATGAATAATTTGTAGTTATTATTTGTAATGTTTGATAAGAATTATTTTATTCTTTAATTTTAAAGTTAATTATGGAGTAGAAAACTTCTATCCACTTAGATTTACCTAAACTGGATCAAATTTCCTTACATTTATGTTAGTTCTGAAGATTGACGGCAATGGGTGACACTGAAATCTAACCTGACAGCGACCCTAAAGTTGGCAGAACAAAATGACTAGTCACCAATGGCGGCGCCACCACCACCTAATACATGGTTTTGAAATTGATATACAGTTGCAACCTGCTTGTCGGATCTGTCTTTGGTCCACACGATTTGTACATATGGCTCTAAAAACATCCACCTGTCTGTAATCTTCCCACTTGTCTGGAGAAACAATGTTATTGCTTGTCCTTTCTCCAAGGTTACTGACACGTCATTAGAGATGGTTAATCTAGCTCCCCAAGAATTACACCCAACCCAGCGGCCAGAGTCTCTCACGGCATGCGGGCTTGTCTGCATAATGGACAGTGGCCTGAACCTGTGTGGCAACGGCACATGTCACCCTCCTTGATACGCTTATGAAAATATATATGTTAGTAGACATCAAATTTCCACATTCCATAATATTGTGATTCTGTGTTAGACTGTGTGATGGATTTTTTGCCTCAACATTTTGGATCACACTACATGATCCATCATCAGGAGAGTAGAGAGCAAGAGAATAGAAATGATAGATCATGTAGTGTGATCCGAAATGTATCACACAGGTAAATCTGAAACACAGAATCACAATATATATGCTTATAAAAATAAATTATTTGTGGAAAATATTGTCCATAGGGAGTGAATCTAAAGTAATGATAACTTAAAAAAATATAAATATTTACCACATGATAATAATTTTTTATTATCCAACTATATTTGTTCATCTCAATATGTAATGTAAAAAGAAATTTACTAATATAAGTGAAAGAAGACAATAATTAATATGATGAAATTTCAATAAGAATTGAAAAAATAATTTACTGGATTAAATAAATTATAAATTAATAAATAATAAAATATATTTAACAAATTCTATAATTTCTTGGAATAGTTTTCAGCCTGCCCATTGAACCTATGGGTCCAATTGCTAGTATTTAAATAGAGTGGGATGTGGCAAACATAAACAAACTATTCATGGGAGCTGCCATGCTTCATTGCTTGACCATGAGATCTATACGCTTACTAAATATCACCATACGCTCTAGTCCGTGTCCTTTACGAGAAGTAAAATACAAAGGAATTGCCATGCACCGACATTGTGTAGAATAGGTCGTGCTGCGTGGTGTACTCATGTCTGGTCTTGACCCAGTTGACAGTAAAGTGATTTTGAGCGTATCAAAAAAATGAATTTAGCACTGACTTTGACCATAACAAGTAACAGTGATGGCAGCGTGGGTACAAACAAATTATGGCGTTATGGCGTGGTGGAATGGAATTCATAGTTAATGTGGGGCATATGCCAAAATGAAATGAAACTTTCAACCCCAGACTCCAAACGTAATAACCAGACAAGATTGATCCAGATAAACACAAGGAAAGTTCCTTACCCACTCACACATAAGGCATTTGCAAGGATTAGGTATTGTCTCTTAACTCACATAGGTTTCATTTTTTTAGGCTTTCTAATATATCTAACTAGCATATTTATATTAAATATAATATATCTAAAGTATGTCGAGAGATATCCTTCTCGAGGCGCCTAATGTTAGGATTAGTCATTAAAAAAATAGGCGCCTCGAGAAGGATATCTCTCAACATACTTTAGATATATTATATTTAATATAAATATGCTAGTAGCAACCGGAGCCGCAAGCCTAATTCTAACACTAATTATAATATATTAAAAGATATTATATTAGATATATCTTTTTATAATATATCTAATATATTATATAATATAATAATATATTATGTCTCTAATAATAATTATTATAATATATAATAATTAAAATATTATATTATTTATTATATTTAGGATTAGAGTTAGGGGTATCAAATTAGGGTTAGGGTTAGTGTTTAGGTTAGACTTAGGGTTAGGTTTAGGGTTACGGTTAGAATTATGGTTAGCATTAGTGTTAGGATTAAGGTTAGTGTTAGGGTTAGAATTATAATTAGGGTTAGATTTAGAATTAGGGTTTGGGTTAGGGTTAGAACCAAGGTTATATTAGAATTACCTTGGTTAGATTTAGAAAAAGGGTACCTATTTTTAAAGAATATTTTAATATCAATGTTGAACCCTAACCCTAATTCTAACAGCAACCTTAACCCTCATACTAACCCTAACTCTAATTCTAACAATAACCCTAACCCTAGTACTAACCCTAACCTTTATTATAACAATAACCCTAACCCTAATTATAACCATAATTGTATCTCTAATTCTAAACCTAACACTAACCCTAACACTAATCCTAATTCTAAGCCTAAATCTCATTGTAACCCTAAGCCTAACCCTAAATTTCATTGTAATCCTAAATCTCACCCTAACCTAACCCTTATTATAACCCTAAACCTAGTTTTGACCATAACTCTCATTGTAATTGTCACCCTTTTTCAAACTATAACCCTAATTCTAAATGTAATTCTTACTCTAATTCTAACTGTAATTTCAACCCTAATCATAACCATAACCCTAACCTTAACAGTAACCTTATATTTAATCATAACCCTAATCCTATCTCTAATTATAGACCTAACCCTAATCCTAATTTTATACCTAATCCTAACCCTTATTCTAACCCTAAACATAACTCTAACTTTAACCCTAACCCTAACCCTAACTGTAACCCTAACCGTGACTATAATTCAAACCCTAACCTTAATACTAAACTTAACCCTAATTGAATATAACCTTAACTTTAATTTAGACCCTAACCCTAACTGTAACTCTATTTCTTACCCTAATTCTAATAACAACCCACCTTAATTCTAACCCTAATTCTAATAGGAACCCTAACCCTAACCCTAATCATAACCCTAATTCTAACCCTTAATTTAATCCTAATTCTAACTATGATTTTAACCATAACTCTAACCTGAATTCTAACCCTAACTCTAGCCCTAACCCTTATTGTAACTCTAATGCTTACCCTAAATGCTAAACCTAATCCTAATTTTAAAGCTAACCCTAACCATAACCCTTATTCTAACCCTAAACATAGCTCTAATTTTAATCCTAACCCTAACCCTAACTCTAACCCTAAGCTTGATTATAATTCAAAACCTAACCCTAACCTCAATACTAATCTTAAACTAATTGACCTCTAACCCTAACTCTAATAGTAACAAATCTTAATTCTAACCCTAATTCTAATAAGAACCCTAACCCTAACCCTATCCCTATCCCTATCCCTAACCCTAACCCTAATTCTAATCATAACCCTAATTCTACCCTAACTATAGTCCTAATTTTAAATCCAACTCCAACCCTAAATCTAACCCTAACCCTAACCCTCACCCTAACCTTTATTCAAACCCTAAGCATAGCTCTAATTTTAACCCTAAGGTTGATCATAATTGCAACCTTATCCCTAAGCTTAATACTAAACTTAACCCTAATGGTAACCCTAACCTTAAGTTTAATTCTAACATTAACCCTAATTATAGTTGTAACCCTAATTCTAACCCTAACCCTAACCCCAACCCTAAACCCTAAACCTAATCCTAATTTTAAAGTTAACCCTAACCATAACCCTTATTCTAACCCTAAACATAGCTCTAATTTTAACCCTAACCCTAATCCTAACTCTAACCCTAAGCTTGACTATAATTTAAAACCTAACCCTAACCTTAATACTAACCTTAACCCTAATTGAACTTTAACCCTAACTCTAATTTGAACCCTAATCCTAATTATAACTCTGATTATTACCTTAATTGTAATAGTAAGCCACCTTAATTCTAACCCTAATTCTAATAGGAACAATAACCCTAATTCTAATCATAACGTTGATCTACCCTACTCTAACCCTAATTTTAAATCTAACAATAACCCTAATTCTAACCCTTAACTTAATCCTAATTCTAACTATGATTTTAACCATAACTCTAACCCAAATTCTAACCCTAACTCTAGCCCTAACCCTTACTGTAACTCTAATGCTTACCCTAAACCCTAAACCTAATCCTAATTTTAAAGCTAACCATAACCATAACCCTTATTCAAACCCTAAACATAGCTTTAATTTTAACCCTAACCCTAACTCTAACCCTAAGCTTGACTATAATTCAAAACCTAACCCTAACCTTAATACTAACTTTAACCCTAATTAAACTCTAACCCTAACTCCAATAGTAACCAACTTTAATTCTAACCCTAATTCTAATAAGAACCCTAACCCTAACCCTAACCCTAACCTAATTATAATCACAACACTGATTCTACCCCCTAATTTTAAATCTAACTCTAACCCTAAATCTAACCCTAATCCTAACTTTTATTCAAACCCTAAGCATAGCTGTAATTTTAACCCTAAGGTTGATCCTAATTGCAACCTTATCCCTAAGATTAATACTAAACTTAGTCCTTATTGTAACCCTAACCCTAAGTTTAATTCTAACATTAACCCTAATTATAATTCTAACCCTAATTCTAACCCTAACCCTAACCCCAACCCTAAACCCTAAACCTAATCCTAATTTTAAATCTAACCCTAACCATAACCCTTATTCTAACTCTAAACATAGCTCTAATTTTAACCCTAACCCTAATCCTAACTATAACCCTAAGCTTGACTATAATTCAAAACCTAACCCTAACCTTAATACTAACCTTAACCCTAATTGAAATCTAACCCTAACTCTAATTTGAACCCTAATCCTAATTGTAACTCTGATTCTTACCTTAATTGTAATAGTAAGCCACCTTAATTCTAACCCTAATTCTAATAATAACCCTAATTCTACCCTACTCTAACCCTAATTTTAAATCTAACAATAACCCTAATTCTAATCATAACCTTGATTCTACCTTAACTATAACCCTAATTTTAAATCTAACAATAATCCTAATTCTAACTACAATTTTAACCATAACCCTAACCTGAAATCTAAACCTAACTCTAGCCCTAATCCTAACTGTAACTCTAATGCTTACCCTAATTTAATAACCCTAGTTCTAACTCTGACCCTAACCTTAATTTCAACCCTAACCCTAATTATAACCCTAACCTTATTCTAACATTAATCCTAATTCTAATCCTAACCCTAACCCTAACTCTAATTGTAATTCTAACCCCTATCCTAACCCTAATTCTAACTACAATTCCAACCCTAACTCTAATTTTGACCCTAACCCTAACCCTAATTATATTTGTAACCCTAACCCTAACCATAACTATAATTGTAACCCTAACCCTAATTCTAACTCTAACCCTAACCCTAATTCTAACCCTAACCCTAAAGCTTATTCTAACCCTAAACATAGCTCTAATTTTAACCCTAACCCTAACTCTAACCCTACCCCTGACTATAATTCAACCCCTAACCCTAACCTTAATACTAACTTTAACCATTATTGTAACCCTAACCCTGTCTCTAATTCTAACATTAACCCTAATTACGGTTAAAAATTAAAAATAGGCATAAATTAATTAACTCAGTTAGTTCAAATAACCAAAAAACAAATTAAAAAGATTAAAAATTTAAGAAATAAATGTTAAAAGAAAAAGAAATAAATGACCAAATTAAATATAAAATAAATGAAAATATTAAAAATACACTTTTCACTCTTACACATTACTAAATATTATATTTAAAACTTTCTAGTATATTGAAATAAATCAAAAATACTTTTTCATTTTCTCCTAAATTGATTTTGCCTAAAAAAGTTTTTCTAAAATCAAAATAATTAATTCAAAAACCAATTTATTTAAGGTACCAATTAAATAAAAAAACAAAACCAAAAAACTAAAAAACAAATTAAAAAGATAAATATATATATCACAAGGGTAGATTAATAAGTTAGAATATTTGATTCATGTTTTCATTTAATAATTATTATTTTATGATTTTAATAAATTAACACTATTGATATTAATAAAAATATTCTATTCCCAGTGATCATTATTTTTATTTAAATTATGATCATTAGGAATAGAATATTTAAATTTTAATATAAATAAATAAAAACAAACAAATTCTAGTTAATTCAAACCTTCCTAGTTTAACTCAGATTTATAAATGAAAGTTACTATAACATTTTTTCCTACCTACTATACTTCTTTACCCTAATATCATTTGCATATGCATGTTTATTGTTTTTTGGATTTTTCATAACCATGTTTATTGTTTTTCTATTTTTTTTTCATATGCATGTTTATTGTTTTTCTGTTTTGTGTAGGTACAGAAAATTACCCTAATATCATTCTCATATGCATGTTTATTATTTTTCTGGTTTTGTGGAGGTACATAAAATTACCCTAATATCATTCTTATATGCAATGTTTATTGTTTTTCTGGATTTTTCATAAACATGTTTATTGTTTTTTTGTTTTTTTTTCATATGTAGAAAAAGAAAATAAGCACAGTTATGGATTCAGAAAAATGCATGAGGAATTTCACAGGGACAATTATATGCATAATAATTATATATATATTTGCATGTATATATACAAAGTTATATATATATATATATATATATATATATATATATATATATATATATATATATATATATATATATATATATATATATATATATATATATATATATATATATATATATATATATATATATATATATATATATATATATATATATATATATATATATATATATATCCTCAGAGAGCAGCAAAGATTTTTATATGTTTGAATGTTCTTAATGCATGTTACATACATTAAAATTTATAATAAGTAAATTTAATAAAATTCCATAAATTTCTTTTTATTTAATTTCATTTCTTATTTAAAATTTAGTTATGATCATAATTTATTAACTAAACTTCTAACGTTAATTAAATTTTATTAACTAAGCCAATTAAGTAAACTTCTAACAACACTTGTATTAAATGAATATTATATCCCTATATGGAAACTTAAGATAGACTAATTATAGGTCAATTAATGATGTCACTCTACAATATTCATTTGTGAAAAATAAAGATTGTTATTCATGTCTAATAATTTTTCCACACCTTATCTATTTTCATAAAAATATTTCAGGATTATATAATAATTACTACAAACTAACTTAGATTGATAACCTTTGCCATAAAATTCCTATAACCTAAGAATTAAAACATAACAAATATTCAAATAACCTAAATAAATATTTAACAAATATTCAAATAACCTAAATAAATATTAAATATAAAACGAATGAAAATATTAAAAATACACTTTTCACTCTTACACATTACTAAAAATTATATTTAAAACTTTCTAATAAATTGAAATAAATCAAAAATACTTTTTCATTTTCTCCTAAATTGATTTTGCCTAAAAACTTTTCCTAAAATTAAAATAATTAATTCAAAAATCAATTAATTTAAGCTACCTATTAAATTAAAAAACAAAACCAAAAAACCAAAAAACAAATTAAAAAGATAAATATCTATAAAAAACAAATTAAAAAGATAAATATATCACAAGGGTAGAGTAATAAGTTAGAATATTTGAACAGGTAACCATGTTTAGGAGTTTTCTTTATTTGGCGTTGGCAATCTTTATTTATTTTAAATTTATATTTAATTTTTCATTTGCAATTTATTTTGATTTTTTTGGGTTTATATTTATGACCAAAAATGAGTGCTCTCATCTCCACCCCCACTACAACTGTAGTTTGCCTCTCGACAAAATAAATGTTTTTTTTAAGTGTTTAAGGTGATAAAGAGAGGTTTTAAATTTGAGTATTAACAAAATTTTTGTAATTTTGTTTTCTATATTTTTGCATTTAAAAAAATAGATTTTGAATATGTAGAATGTTGAAGATAAAAGATATTTCTACATAAGAATTTAATAATTAGTAATTAGAAACAACACTTATAAATATAATTGAATGAATGACATGGTTAATATTTATAGTTTAATATGCTTTACATTGTCTATATTTTTATTTTTTCAATAACTATTATATATATAGTACCAAGCCATTAGACATAAATATCTATGCCTATTGGCCATTCAGTTATATCTAAATGTATTCTTTGTAATAGCAACAAATTTAAGCTTGTTCAAACAAATGTAATTCATAAGAATACTATTTTGTATGGATGGTAAAAATAGTTTATGTGTGAATTTTCCCTTGTTTTTCATGTTTATGTGTGAATTTTCCCTTGTTTTTCATGCAATATTTGTATGCAAGTCTTATATGAACAAAATTTATTGTGATTATTATATGCATTTGTTTGTTGAACCTATATTTTAAATTTTTTGTTCATTTACAAAATAATATAACTTGTCTATTATTTTCCTTGCAAGTATTAGATGTTCTATTTAACTCTTGAATGGATATATATTGTAATTATACATAATTTATATGTAATAATACACATCTTCCTTTTAAGCTCACTATTGTATTTTGCATTCAATATATTAGATTATAAATGAAATGTCTAACTTTTATCATATAACTATTATCTATTTTTTTCTATAATATATTTACATACTAATTAAGGTCTATACAAATAAGCATTAGATCTATATTTTGAATACCATTTGTATATTTGAATATGTAAAAAAACAAGAGTAGTTCAATAGAAATGCTTGAAGAACATTATTTATAACTTAGCATGAAAATATTTTGCATAAGTTATTATTAGATATTATCAAGTTTTTAATATTATGTATACAATCATTTGTGACTCATATGCTTTCTAAAAATATTATGAAGATCTTCATAGGGCATAAATGATATATTAGTTGGTATATACACTCCATTATGTCAATTGTGTAGATTACATAAATTTTGTTATTATCCTACTAGGCTTGATGATGACATGTAACAATTTTATTAAATGTTACTAAATTTAAACAAAATTTAACCTATTTTCAAACCTGTTATATATGAAAAGTTGGAATGATGAGGTTGAGGTAGTGTTTTAGATAGATTTAATCAAAACCACCTTTCACATATAATCATTCAAGGACATAAGCTGAGTTCAGTCACTTCTCTTGCAAGAGGACTTAGCTACAGGTTTGATTTCACTATGCAATGCTAAGAAAAGTTGGAATGTATTGATAAATTTGTTAAACCCTATTCTAATTAAGCCTTAAACTTTAATTATGTGATTCCGAAAGCAAACAGATAGAAAATGACAAATGATTGCACAAGAAGGCACTAAATGTAAATTAGAAACATACCAGGATTTAGATTCCAGAAAGAGAAAACTTCAGGGACATTGGGGCGGGCACCCTAGTCCAACATGCAACTTTCTTTATAGATCTGGAGCTTTAAGGTGATGAAGTCTACAACACGCTTTAGAGTTTCTGACAATGACAATTGGGAGGACACAGGGGCAAGTACCCTTGTCCTCAAAAGGAATATTCTTTGTTGTTTTCTTTAGATCTTGAATCTTTATCCTCTACCTTGACCTCCTACAACTCCTCTCCACAAGATCTTGCACCTGTAACTTGCAATCACAAGAGAGGGGTTGGAGGTTGTGGTTTTTAGGAGTTTGGCTTGGTCAAGCCTCAGAATCACATTCAAGCCTTCCAATACTATTGTTAGAGAGAGTGTGTGTCCTTGGTGACATAGGTAAAAGCAAATGATAAGATAGATTGATCGAAACACAAGATAGATATCACCTTGGTAGGTGTAAATCCTCATGGAGATGAAGGGCCTTCAAATCATGAGGAAATGAGTTGATAGTGCCAACTCTGCAAGAAACACATACAAACACAACACAATATTTGTCTGCAACACAACGAATGCCTTGAATGCTCTTTGCTTGATGATCATAAGTTCACCTTCATCAACTAGGAGTAAAATGAAGTCCTAAACATGTTTATATATACATTCCCACTAACATTCGTAATTCAAATTGGAAAGGCCGACAAAGGGAAACCTTTTAACAGTCACTTTGCTGACAATTTAAATTTGGGTCCCAACAAAATAGGTCTGGAGTAAGGCACAGGTGCCCAAGTCTAGGGGCCTATTTTTGGTCTAGATTAACCATTGAGATAGGCCCCTAAGCCCCATTTGTCATGGGTTTCATGGGATTTTACTTTGGGACAAGTTTTACACATGCATGATTAATCTAAGGGGACCTAGGAGCTAAACTTAGGAGGTAAAAGTCTTAGGGGGATATTTTACGACATAACATTTAGCCCCCACTTTAATGTATGTATGATCTTACAACCCATACATGCATTAAAGTACAGTTGAAAATACATCAAACACACCAAGCACATGAAGTTAAGGCATACACAAAGATTCGGGAACTATTTGTAGCCCCCAATCTTAGGTAAGCACTAGAAGACATATTAAGGACACACATGACACAAAAGATAGTAAGAAGCATGCAAAACATGGAGAATCTATAGTAGGAAGCATGTAATACATGATGAAGACATGAGAGAAATCATGTAAAACATGATGAATACAGTGATATAAAATTTCATATATGAAATAAAATTCTAATTAAGGGGTGGGGGGAACTCATTGCTACACCCTTTACACTGCCAAAAATATGCAATACAAAACCCCTTGTCTTAGGCCCCTTCCAGCACTAAAGAAGCCCTTGGGGACCCCATTGACAAGGACATAATACTTGACATAGGTTACACAAGTTTTGATCAGCTACAGAGTTCTCTTTTGGAATCCCATCTGCACCAAGACCTTTAAAAGGAAGTCCCAGGCCACCCTATCATAAGCTTTTGATATGTCAAATTTAAAAATCATCCCTGGTAACTTAATTATGTCCATCGAATGTATGAATTCATGTGTGGAGATGGCAGCATCTTGAATTTGCTTGCCCAGCACAAACCCCTTCTGGTTGTTACTGATCAATTTGTCATAGAATAAGCTGCAATATGAAGACTAAGATCTTAACGAATATCTTATAGACAGTGTTATAGAGGCTAATGGGCTTTAATTCCCCCATACTCATAGGGTCAGGTTTCTTTGGCATAAGCACTATGAAAGTGTGATTGAGTTGTTTAAGTAGCTTTCTTGTCCTAAAGAAGTCCATAGCAGCTTCAATAACATCTTTCCCCACAATGTCCCAGTACTCTTGAAAAAAAAGATGGGGGAAAACCATCGGGTCCTGGGGCCTTATAGGCTCCCATGAAGAGACTAGTACAGACTTCCTCCTTAGTTACAGGTTTAATAAGATGAGCATTGTCCTTAACATTAAGGTGAGTAGGAATGATGTCAATTAATTCTTGTTTATCCCTGCAAACTTGGGTAGAAAGAAATTTCTCAAAATAGGTAGTGTAGCCACTTGTCCCACTTGAACCTCCGACTCAACCATTGAACCATTATCATCCATTAGTCTAACAATTTTGTTCCTTTTTTCTATGCCTCATAGTAGATTGATGGAGAAAGGAGGTATTCCTGTCCCCCTCTTGAAGCCAATACACCATGGATTTCTATTCCAATAGATTTCCTCTTTCTTAAGGGTTTCCTTCCATTCCTTCCTCAAAGATTCCTCAAGTAGAGCATTGTCATCAGACAGGCCCCCCATCAGCCATCTGCCTCTAAATATCAGCAAGGTTAGTAGAGATTCTTCTCTTGTTGTCAAAGATATTACCAAAAGTGCGCTTGTTCCATTCTTTAAATTTGTTTTTACCATGATCAACATCTAGCCCAACTTGAACATAGGAGTCCCCTGTATAGTGCAATTCCACCAATTAGCCAACTGATTTCTAAAGTCAGAGTTCTGGATCCACATGATCTCAAATCTGAAGGGGAATGGACCCTTAACTTCCTTATCTCTCCAGGATAACAAGAGAGGGTTATGGTCTGAGGTCATCCTTGGGAGGGCCTCTAGGATGTTTACACTGATGTAATCCCAACTAGAGGTAACTAGGACTCTATCCAATCTCACTTGTATTAGATTACCTCCTTTCCCTTGATTGGACCAAGTAAAGCACTGCCCTTGGATGTCCAGATCCATGAGACCTTCTTTATTGAGAAAATCTTCCCGATCAACCATACGATTAGTATAGTCTAGGATACCACCATTTTTTTCTAAGGGATAGAGAGGGGTATTGAATTCCCCAACCAACATCTAGCAATCCTTCCTGTTCCTCTCAATAATAGTAGAGAGATAATCCCACAATTCCCTTCTAGAATTTCTCTAGTTAGGGGCATAAATATTGACTAAATTCCATGCATTGTTATGAGACTCCATTTTGACACTTAGGTGGTTCTTCTAGTACATTTATCAATAAGACTCCCTTTAACAACCTTACTATTCCACATAGTGACAATACCTCCTAAAGCATCACTAATGCAATAGTCAACATTGGGCCATACACTCTTAGCAATAGTCTGGAAACCTTCAACCTTCATCTTAACTTTCTGTAGTAACAGGATATCAACTTTATTATCATAAACGTAGCTCTTGACCATGAATTGCTTGTGGGGACTATTAAGCCCCCTAATGTTCCAAGGAAGAATTCTCATTTATTTGGGACTTTCTTGGAACCTATCTCCAAGGTCCTTTGCCTTCCCATAGTAATGTCCTTATTGACAACTTTCTATCTAGTTTCCCTCTGGGTAGGTCTACCAACTTTGGAGTCTACCCCTACATCAACAGTCTTCTTTCCTTGACCTCTTCTCTTCTTTTTGGTTGTGGTCCAACCTTTTGAGTCTGTATCCTTATTTTTCTTGCTAGATCTCGCCCCTGGGGTTAAGCTGAGGGCTTTGTTGCATGGGGAAGGGAACCCCTACATCTTGCTGTTAATTTCTTCTACTTTGAGTGGGCTTCCAATCCTTTTAAATATAAAACCACTATTATTGTCCCCAATGGGCATTGCCACACTTCCTTCTGAAGCTTCCATGTTGGGGTTAGCATCCTGATGTATCTTTCCCTCTTCCATTTCATTACTGTACAAGGGGGTCTTCACCACCAACTATGAGCAAGAATGCTCCCTCAGACCAGGCTCCAAGGGAGCTATCACAAGTTCATCACTCCTAGGGGTGGATATATATCTTGATCTCTCTCAACATCCTAAGAAAGGACATTAACATCTTCCACCTCCCTATCTTCTACCTTCCTTTTCTAAGGAGTGCTAATAATTTTCAAGATATCCTCCTTAAAGGGGTATTCCTCCTTATCCCCATTGGTTTGGTTTTCCAAGACCATAGGGATTTTCTTGACTTTGCACTGGGTTATCAGATGGCCCTTTTTGTTGCAATTTTGGCAAAAAATAGTGGAGTTCTCATATTGGATAGGTTGGATCCATTGGCCAAATTTAGACTCCAAAGAAATGGAGTTGGGGAGAGTTTTATTAATATCAACACTTACACAAAAGCAAGCAAACACTAACCTAGATTTATTCTTGGTAGTGTTGTCAAGAGAAATGAAGTGACCAAAAGTGTTGGCTATTCAGATGAAGACTTCCTCATCCCAATATTCCAATGGGAGGCCCGGGAGACAGACCCAAACTAGAGCAGTTCTATTAAGATCAGTAACAACATCAAAACTCAACTTCCATTTGTAGAGTGAGAGGCTATGCTTACCGTACATCCAAGGTCCCCCAACAAGGATAGAAGAGAGGTCTTCTATAGCTATGAACTTGAAGAGAAACATTCCTCTAGCGATTGCACTAACTGAAATGCTGCCCTTCACCTTCTATTTAGCAGTGACCCATCTCTTAACCAGATTTATATTAGGTCTAAAAGAGAAGAACTTTCCCACAAGAGATTGCTCCATTGAGGAGACTATTCTCTCCATGGTGATATCTAAGAGTTTAAGTGCAGAGCCTTCCTCTGTTTCTAGATAATGAGGGACAACCCTCAGAAGTTCACATTCATTATCCCCCAAGATGGCATTTTTTCATGCCTTGGAAACTACAACCTTGTCCTAAGTCACAGGTTCAGCAAATCCACCCGAGGCTTTCCTGGGGCTAACCTGTACTGAAGGGGAGAGGAGGGGGGAAGGGGGTCCTCCTGGGTCTCCTGCTACCATTGCCTATTCAAAATCACACGAGCGGGAAAAATGTTATAGAGAATGTGCATAGAGAGCAAGCTAAGAATCGTTAATGTGGTGGTGTTAGATGTTGTGGCAGTTGTATTTCAAGATTAAGGTTGGTCTTGACCTCAAAATGGTTCAAATCTTAAGATTTTAGTATATCAAAAGTGGAGGTCATTTAGAAATCCTTTTTTAGTTTTTCAGAACAACATAACTTGGCCTCCCCTGTTTTGAGATTAGTAGTAGTATAAAATTTTGATTCTTAAGAGTTAATCAAGGTAACTATATCTAGTTGGAATTGTCAAAGTAGGGTTATTTATATGTCCTTACATCATCTCGCTTCATCTTCACCTCCACTACTCTCCCCCCTCATAGTGATATCAATTGAGCATAATTGAGTTATCCCCATCTAATGTGAGAGTAGTCAAATTGATTAGTATTTTGTAGCCAAATTAAAATGTTTCAAGAGTACATGCAACCTTTATCATGGAGTATATCACTATAGTATGTGAGTATAAAAACATGATACTTTGAAAGCTTATAAGAAAATTGTTTAAGTTAGAAATGATCATATTCCCAAGATGGAAGTTCCAAATAGAAAGATGACTCATTCCCAAGAAATATTTGGTCTCATTGTCATCCATCACCATCACATTCAACCTTTCATTCATAATCCCCATCAAATATGGAAAGAAATAAAATAATGATCAAGATACATATTTCCAAGATCTAATTTGCACTACTTTTCATCCATTCACTCGTGCTAGTCCCTTTCACTAAGCCCTTCTTAACCTATTTTACCCTAAGGACTATAAAGACCCCCTATGGAGATGCAACTCTTCAGAGAAGGCCAACTTGGTTAATGCTTGAGATAGGTGCAGTAGAGGCATATGAGTGGTACAGGTTTATTAGATTACATCACAAATACTTTCAATATCTAGTTCTCATCAGAATAACTAGTTTAAAGAGTGTTGTCAAACATTACATATTGTTCAGCAAGGCTACAATTGATTATATAGAACTATTTGTGCAATAGTGGAATTTAGTCTTTCAACAAATTTGGTAATTTGATCACCTAGGGT
This sequence comes from Cunninghamia lanceolata, assembly GCA_027924645.1. Lineage (NCBI taxonomy): Eukaryota > Viridiplantae > Streptophyta > Pinopsida > Cupressales > Cupressaceae > Cunninghamia > Cunninghamia lanceolata. The sequence goes on along the minus strand of BSBN01000553.1, from coordinate 15,525,411 downwards.
ATTCTATTGATTCAACTATCTTAGAGCTACAAAAAAGGGGGAAAAAAAAGAAGAGAAAAAGTAAAGAGAAAAATTATCCTCTGGTGAAAATCATCTTCCATGGTGCCTTGGACAAGTACCATGATGAAAACCTATTTTTGGGTGACATGTGTAGAATATGACTTTATCAAGTAACTTGAGGAAGGTATCACTATGTTTTGATTTTAGTCACATTTTTGGAAAGGGAATGAATCATGTGCACATGCTTGTGGGTTTTTAACTTTGTTTGACAAACATTGTTAAAATTACTTGGTTTATAAGTTTTTTTTTTGTTTTATTGTTTATTCTTGATAAATTCAAACCTTGGATTTTGAGAAGTTAAGGGTTCTATATTTTTGAAAATACTCAAGAGCATTTTCCAGTAAAGTCACCATTTGTTATGCCCTGCATACACACCCCACCTTTTTTTGACTAATTGGGGACTCACCTTTTTACTTTATTTCTTTCCTTCCTTCCCTTTTGTTTCTTTTCTTTTCTTCCATGTTTTGGTCTTCCGACCACTTTATCGATCCTAAGTTTACCTTAGGTTTTTGTTTTGGACTTTTAAAATGTGTTTTATGGCCTTTTTGCCTTGGTATTGGGGGTTCTTGAACTCTCAGGTTCCCAGATTTGGGATCATTTCCTGACCCATCCTTTATTTTTCTACCTTTTGTGAAAATGTTCCATTGGGATCTCTAGCCCTAATTGGATTTTGGAACTTAGTCTGAAAGTTTGAATTCTCTCTGCTCTCCCACTCCTGACCAACCACATTTAATGTAGTATCATTTGAATTAATGGCGAAGGTATTTAATTGATTTGTCTATTATTTTCACCATTCTACTTTTGATTTCATAAATTTAAATTGCATTCGATCTCCCAAAGCCTTCAAAATGTGAATTTGAGAGGATTTCATCAAAGTTATTCAAGGATTCAAATGCAAGAACAAAGTTTAGCTCAAGTTTTCTTCTGCAACTTTTGGTCTTCTCGCATGTTTGTTCACCTAGGTAGGGATTTTACTCTATCTTCTTATTTTTTGCATTTCCCTATCTATTTGTGTGATTTTACTTGTATAGTTGTTTGTTTGTTCACGTTTCTTGTTTTTGACAACATCTTGGCCTGTTCATGGCAGGGTGTTGTTTTTCTAGCTCAGGTAGAATGTTTTGTCCATTTTTTTTTGCTAGGTTAGGGCTTAGTTCAATTTTTATGTTTTCTTAGGTTTAGATTTTTAATTTTGCATTAGAGGTGAATAAAGTGGACCAAGTAGATCAGCCTAATTAGAACCGTTTCATTTGAGTAATTTTGTGCCCTAGATTTTTGCCTTAGGAAAATTTGGGTTCACGTCCTCCAAGACCTCAGGTCCCAAAGGAACTTTTGCATCCACACTAAAGTGATCTAAATTCTTGTTTGAATCCCAATCCCATTTCTTTAGAGTAAATCCTTTGTGTATAAATGTCTATTTGAGATCTCGGGTCCCAAAGGTGCATTTGGAACTTGAGTTGTAGGGTCAGTTTCCTCCTGAAATCTTCATCGATTAAAGAAAAACTTAAGTGTTGAAAATGTTCCTTCTAGTCCTCAGGTCCCAAAGGGATTTTATAATTAAACCTAGTATTCCAAATCCTCCTGGAGTTTCATCACTTGAAGTATTTTAACTTATTAAACTTTTGAAATATTCCTTCAGGAGTGCAGGTTCTGGAAGCATTTTGACCACGTTCTGAGATCTAGTTTTCTCTTGGGTTCCTAATTTTCATTGAATAAAAGAAAAACTTTGAAGGAAAAATGATTTCCCTATGGGACCTGTTGGGTGAATATTTCGTCGTTAACTCACTAACGGCGAAATGGGTATATCAGCCACAGCTATGATGAGACTGAGTCTCTCCTCTCACCAAGGGGAGGTTCCCTTTTAACTATTACAAACTTATTTATACTAAATACTAGATTTGGGGGTGTGTTACATTCATTCTTTTCTCTTCTTTCAAAAAAGATGTTTACAATGTTTCACGGTAATATTCAATAATGCTTCTACACTTAAACAATAATCAATAATATTCTTGTAAGTTGAAGCACAAAGTCTTTCAACTTACTTCACAAAAAGATTCACAAACCAAGTGAATAATCTCAAGTACAAAGTCTTCAAATTATCCCTAGAAAGATTTTAAAAGTAACCGTATCACTAGTTGGAGCACAAAGTCTGTCAACTAACAACACCACTGATTCACGCGAATGTGATTGAAAATCATAGCACAAAGTCTACAAGTTCTCAACACAATTCATATATGAAGTGAACAACTACAAGCTCAAAGTCTTTATAATCCTTCACCAAGAAACACTTTCAACACACATAGATTCAAGGAAATAATATAACACAAAGTTTATATAACTTATCTTGAATGTCCTCCAATCGTAATAACCAAACACCACTTTATCCAATCAATCAACAAGAGAAATCAACAAGAATGCCATATGTACATCCTCACTCATACAAATTCGATTCAACACAAAGTTTGATATCAAAACTTGCCTTCTTTATTGATTGGAATTGATCATACAATTTGAACACAAAGTCTCAAAGTTGAGTCTCAATTTGGGTAGCACTTTGTTGCATAAGATTAAAGATAATATTTACAATAGAGGCCCTCTTTATTTATAGGGAGAGGCCTTGAGAAAATTTAGGAAACCTATAACTACTTTGACTTATTCAACAAAAGACTCCCATTTGACTTGGGACTTCCTTTGTCTCACATGTGATTACATTTTGGAAAAATACATGTGAATGTGTCCAAAACAAAATACAAATTGCATATACAAAACTGAAAATAAACTAAGGCACGAAGAAGAATATCAGCTGCCACCATCATTCTTCATTGTAATTGCTATTGAAAGGTAAGACTGCAGATTGCATATCTGATTTCTGTCCATCACCATTATCAACACTCTTCAGAAAATTGTGATACATGGCCTTCACTATCCCCATCTCATAAAACATCCGGTCCAAGTGTATTGTCTAAGACAACATGAGCTTTGACGATGGCATCTTTCACCATCTTTATCACCTTCTCCGGTGATAGGTCAGTCATTTGGAAAATGAGCACCTTTAGATGACGTGATGACCTCGGCAGTTCGCAGAAGAAACTGCAACAAAAAGTCATGATCATGAAATTAGGGGAAATACTGGCAATCTGGGAAAATTGCATGTCGACGATCACGACTATGGAGATGTGCTTGAAAGGGCTAGAGTGCGAGCAGGCCAAAAATCAGAGGAAAGTGGGCTAAGGGCATCATTTTCAAGAATTTCCCAGTGTTAGGAAATTTTGAAGGAAGACATGCACTGGCGGCAAAAATCGCCGCTCCTGCATGTTGGAGTAATGCTTGACAGTGTAAGGGCAGTTAATCCTGTTGCCTCCGCAGGTTGGGGGTAAATTGTAGTTTTTATGTAGGGGCGGTCAAAATGACCACCTTACATGTTGAAGGACAAAATTTATAAGATGTGAAGTCAGTCATTTTGAACGCTCTCACATCCACATGTTGGAAAATAAACCCATGTAATAGCAGCCATTTACACCACTTTTGCATGTGATAGTTCATCTGGGCAAGCTGTGTAAGGGTGGTGGATTTCGATGACACTGCACATAGTAGGAGTTACAAGGTTTTCGTGTAAGGGCGGCGAATTTTGCCGCCCATACACCTTGCCTTTTGGTAAGTGTTAAAAGGTTTGCATGGCAAAACCGCCGAAACTCATATAGGTATAAGACTTAGGGCATGTAGATCAATCTATTTTGAGAACACATTTGATGTAGAAAAATGAACAGAGATTAAAACAAAAAAAATGATCACAATAATAGGAAAACAACATTCGACAAAGGCTTATAACAAAAATCGAACAAATAAAGCCATATCAAACATTTATATTAACGGAAACCCTAAGAAAGAAAACAAAAGCAGATAAAAGACTTACCTATCAAATGGAGGAAACCCTAGATTTGATGATGACGAATCCGATTGAACCTCAGATTGGCGCAATCAAATGGTGTGAAGGGAGTCCAGAGAATAGCTTGGAAGAATGAAATAACAAAAGAAACAACTGAAAAGGCATATTTAAAACTTGAAAACAAACCTTTAATGAGTGGCACGAGTGGCCATTAATGGCACTCAAAGATCAAGATCCCGGAGATCTTGTTCGGGTGGCAAAATCGGCCGACCTCGCATATGCCAATAAAAATGCAAAAGCGGTAAAAACCACCGACTTTGCATGCAAAACATTAACGATGAAAACATGTAGTAGCGGCAAAAAATGCTACTCAGATATGTAAAAATATAAAACCATGCAAAAGCGGTAAAAAGTTCCGCCTTTACACATCAGCAATTTTTACCGACATTACATGTAAAGACTCAAAAATTTACCAACACTTGGAAAAAGACAAAAACTGACATCTTATCAGTTTACGACTTAATTGATTCGTGCAAATATCAAGGAATCAATTCAGGGAAATGTCACAAACTAGTTTAGGATGTCAAATGACTTCACACGGGACCAAGAGAATCTTGTCCTGATTTGTGAACTTAGAGTGTAGATCACGAAATGGACAAGTTTCATGGGGGTTGTCTACAAAAATGAGCATAGCTGATTTTGAGAACAACAGGACCTCAGGTCTCACAAGAACATTTTCACTTAATTCCAAAAGTGCTTGATTCTTCTAAACTTTTAGTTCCCGCTTAATATAGTGAATTTCCTGTAGAACTCTGGAGCCTAATAGAACATCTAGTTTAGGTGCATATATTTGGATTCATCCACAATCTTGATTCCTACCTAAAGTGACTAAGTTACAAAGAACCCTGAATTTGAGAGTGATTTCTAACTTGGAACTTTTGGTTCGTGGTTCCAAAATCCTCAGGTTGCCCACAAACCTGCCATATACCAAAATATTCAAAATGTGTAGAATTCAAAGGTTTTTGTTAGAATTTTTTGAGTTTCTTATGTTTGTTCTTTGCATAGGGGTACTAAATGTCTAGGAAGAAAGTAGCAGATCTAGTAGTAGAGGAGCTAGTTTCAAAGGAGGAAAGATCAGCTAACAAAGAGAAAGAGGAAGTAGTGGCTAAGGGAGTGGTTAAGACAAGGAAGAAGAAGAAAGAGAAGAAAAAGAAAGAATTGCCAACCACCATGAAATATAAGGTCCAAGGGGTATCCAATGTGTCTAAATTTACAATTGATTTGATGAATATAATAGACACAGATCTGGGACACATAGATTTGGAAGCCTTCAAGGCTAACGCCTTTAGTAAGGATGCCTCCCCTAGGAAAAAATGGATAGCATAATCCATATTAGCTCATGTGGAATCATTCCCAATTGTTGTTCAATACCTAGAGCTAATTCTAACCATTACCCAATACTACAACCCTACCAACACGAGGTGTTATGACTCCGGTAGAAACCTGATCTTGGATCTCATACCCCCAATGGTTAGAAAAGCCTTTGACTTACCTCTTTATGAATAATTTAGTTCTTTATTAGTAGATGATGCTACTAAGGCCTTTAAACTACATATGACTAAGAATTTTAAACATTTGAACAAACAATGGATGAGAGTGGAGGAGTCTGTAACAAAGATCCCTGAGAAGATGACTAGAGCTGAATTTAAAGGAGAAATAGGGGGCATTATAACCTTGCTAAATAGTACATTTGGGAAAGACGACTCTAGGTCTTATGACACTTAGATGTTTCAATACATTTACATTATACTGAAAGGAACAATTCATCTTGACTAGGGAACCATGGTCTCCGACCAGATTCATGAGTAGTTGGTATTTATGATCATTACTAAGAAATTGTTTATGTCCTCTTATATTATATATCTAGCAGCCATGATAAGAAACTTTCTTGGATTGATTACACGTGGGATTAGAGGAGAGATGACATGTCAAAGCAAAATATGAGAATTTTATCCCCAATTGGAACTTAAAGAAGTAGAAAAATACTTCAAAAGAGTCAATGATGCCTTTCTATATGCTATCATTACACAACTTATTGGTGACATCAGATGGAGGATGTTAGATAAAGCAATAAGACTAGTTAGAGGATGGGGACAATGGTATATTCAATTCCCAAGGTCCACCTATATCAGAATTGTTGGATTTAAGAAGGCCCCATCCCTGCTACCTAGATATTGCAATGACAGTGAGTCTTATAGAGTTATGTAGGAAAATTAGTGAGGTACATTTTAATCTAGTAAGAAATCATAAACCTATTGTTAAATACCCTTTCACTCTAGGATTTATTCTTGTCCAACCATTCAGGTAACTAAGACAACAATTGAGGAGTTGGAAGCATTTAATTTAAAGCCATACATTGCAAGGGATGATTTTGATCATGTAGGTAGACACAAACAACTGTTCCCTAAAATGGGATTCCATCATCAACATGATCTCTAGAGATGACTTTGAAGTTAGGAAAAAGAGTTATTGTAGATTGACAACATTCCAATTGAGGGCATTTGGTATCATAAATGATATTCCTGAGGAGTTTTCAGATGATGGTCATATATTAAATCATGTCTATGATGTGGAGTAGGTAGACCAAAATCCATTAGATCCAATTGATTGGTCTTTGAAAGAAGATGTCTCCCTAGGTTTATTAAGAGAAAAAGTGCTATATTTTAGAACTACATCCTTAGATAGGAGGATTTAAGACCTTGGAGTAGGAATGAAGGATACAGGCAAGAGGAAAAAGGAAACTTTTGTTGCAAGTATGTACCTAACCAGTATTGTCATTGATGTCAACATATTAGTGTTGTCATTGGTGTCAACTATGTTTTTGTTTTGATTCTTTCTTCTAATGAATTATATGCATTGTATTTGGCTATGTAAGTGTTGGAGATAATGAGTAAGTGATCTTGATATTGATTTTCCAAGTGCTTTTGATAAAATTTGCTCCTTCGGTGGAAACAGTGTGTTGCAGAGTATCTTTGTCTACAGAAGAACAGTCCGATAGATTGCTCCACATTTACTATAGAATGAATATCTTTGTTTGCAGATTGGAATTTATTTAGAAGCATGTCTGAAGATGCTATGTTCCAAGTTTGAGCCTCTGGTATGAAGAATTGAGTAAGTTATGTTCACCAGAGTAAAAGTTGCTTGTTCTGAGTATTCATTGATGACAGGGAGAATGTATTCTGCTCTGCATATCTCCGCATTGAAGTTTCACAGTCTACAATTCTAGAATCAAGTTTGTAATGATGATAAGTGCCTTCAACTCCAATGGTTCATGATTCGGTGGTCCGCAAGAGATCTTCTCTTTATGACAGTGGATAACAGTTGTGTTCAAGTGCTTCAGATCAAAGAATCTTATGAATAAAGTGTTTAGAGGTGGTGCGGATGTTCTTGGTGATTACAATGTGCTTGTGGATGTCTCCTGATTGTGTTCCTACTTTTGGATTGGTCCACGAAGAGAAATTTGGATCGTGGATGAAGATTGTTCTTGGAAGTCTTAGTGTTAACACTTGTCTTAGCTGACCTGGTTGTTTTCACTAATTGCAGAGATGCATTGAAGACTATTGAAGCATGTCGTGGCATGGAAGATTGCATTTGAGTCCTAGCTAAGGCGTGGCGTGATCCACATACATCTTTACATCTTTTCCTTAGCTAATTTTCTATTAGGTCCAGACCTATTTAATGTATGTTTGTAATTCCAACCTTAGAGATTGTTCCAATGGTTGATGAATGTAATTTTGACCTTGATGTACATTCCAAGGTTGATCAATTGTATAAAAACATGTAATGAAGTCGTGAAAAAGATGTCCTTGTGTGAAAATGTGAAGATAAGTAAAAAGGGTATAAAAAGAACAAAGCAGAGGAGTTATACTGTGCTTCAATGGAACTGAACTCGGGCATGGAGTAGATGCTATCAAATCAGTTCACCAACACTTGGTAGTGAGCCACCCCTTGGTAGTGAGCCGATCATTGGTAGTGAGCCTCAACATTTGCTGTGAACATTTTGGGCAGTGAGCCCTAAGGTAGTGAGCCTTTATTTTTTGGTATTGTTATAACATATTTATCTTGTGTGCTAACACCCACTATGTTTTTTTCCTTATAGGGTTTTCCACAAAAATATGGTGTTTAATGTATTGAATGTGTGATTGTGATTAAGTTTCTGATGTCATTCTTTCATGATTAAAATCTAAATATCAGTAATTAAGTAGTTGTTGTTTTGAAGTTAAGTTTTGGTGACAACTGATTCACCCCCCTGTCAGTTGTTTTGTGCATTTCAACAATTGGTATCAGATCAAGGTTCTTTAGAAGAAAGCCTAATAGCTTGAGGAAGATCCAAGATGTCTTACAAGAAGGAAGCTCTGCAGTTTGATGGAATGAATTATGCTCTCTAGAAGGTTTGAATGAAAATCCATCTCCTTTGTCTTGGTTATAGAGTTTGGAAAGAGACAGAGATAAAGTATACCATGCCTCAGAATGGTCTAATAACTGAAGATGAAATCAAAGAATATGAGTTAAATATAAGAGCTAGAGATGCTTTGTTAAGTGCTTTATCTAACACTAAGTTGAGAAAGGTTTTGGATCTAGAAACTACTCATGAAGTTTGGGAGAAGCTGAAAAATCTATATGAAGGGGATGAATATGTAAACAATGCCAAATTGCAAAGCCCGAAAGTGAAATATGTAGGTTTAAAGATGGGCAAAGATGAAAACATAACATCCTACATGCAAAAGGTTGATGAACTTGTCACTGGAATCAAAGGTATGGGAGGAACTATTGATGAAACTGAAGTTGTGATGAAAATTCTTAGGTCATTACCTAAATCCTATAGTCACAAAGTAGTTGCAATTGAAGAAGTAATGACTATGCAAAGATTACTAAGGATCAGTTTCTTGGAAAGCTTACTACTTTTGAAATGAGAGAGTTTGATGATACCTTGCCAAAGATAGAGACTACTTTCAAAGCCAACACATTAGAGAAGATCTCCAGAGATGAGAAATACAAAGTGGAACTTGATTATGAACTTGATGAAATTGAAGCCAACTTTGTTGACAGTTTGCCAAGAGGTACCAGTAAGTTCAAAGGCAAATTACCTTTCAAATGTTTTACATGTGGTAAGGTTGGTCACTATGCTTCTAAGTGTCCTGAGAGGATTGAAAGGAATAGAAACATATTTGAGAATAGACCTAGGGTTCCAAAGAAATGTTATTATGTTAGAGATCTTGATGATGAAGGTGTGACAGATGATGAATCTGATGATGCTAGTACTAGTGCAAATGAGTGCTTGTTCATTGCTATTAAAGAAGAACCTGTGTCTACTAATCTTGCTAGTTGTGTGAAGGAAGAAAAACTAGTGGAAGAAAGTTCTTTGGCTGTTTAGGTTGAGAAAGACAAGGATGAATGGGTTATTGATAGTAGATGCTCACATCACATGACTGGTGATAAAAGTAAGTTTGTAAGTTTGGAAAAATATGATGGAGGATTGGTTAGGTTTGGTAATGATACAACTGGTAAGATTTGTGGAAGAGGATCTATTTCTTTTGATGGCAAGCACAATACTAATGATGTTCTATATGTGAAAAGTTTAAAGCACAATCTTTTGAGTGTTGGTCAGATGTGTGACAAAGGTTATTATCTGAGATTCAAGGACAATGGATGGAAGATCATGGAAAGCTTCCAAACAGTGATTGCAACTGGTAAGAAGACTAGAGGTAATGTTTATCTTTTGAGAGGAACTAATGACTATTGTTTGTTGCCTCAAACTGATGAGAGTTGGTTGTGGCATAGAAGGATGTGTCATATCAATTTTGATAACATTGTGAAGATAAGTTATGTACAGGCTGTAAGAGATCTGCCAAAGCTTGTGAAGCCTTCTAATACTATTTATAAGGAGTGTCAATTTGGGAAGCAAACCAGAACAAGTTTCAAAAGAAAAGAACAATCTGTTACTGGATTACTGGAGCTAGTACATACAGATTTGTGTGGTCCCACAAGATCAAGAAGTCTACAAAGAGACATGTACTTTATGTTGCTTATTGATGATTATTCTAGAATGACTTGGGTCACCTTTTTGAGAGAGAAAGAAGAAGCCCTAGACAAGTTCAAAGCTTTCAAGGAAATGATTGAGAATGAGTTAGATTTGAGAATCAAATGCTTGAGGTCTGATAGAGGAGGTGACTTCACATCAAATGAATTCAATATTTTTTGTGAAGAACAAGGGATAAAGAGACAGTTATATGCACCTAGGACTCCTCACCAAAATGGAGTTGTTGAGAGAAAGAACATGACAATTTAAGAGGTTGCTAGAACTATGATGAAGGAGGCTGACCTAATGGAAGTATACTGGAGAGAGGCTATACATACTATTGTGTACATCCTAAATAGAGTTCAAGTTAAAGGTAACAATACTAAAACTCCTTATGAATTATGGTATGGAAGAGTTCCTATAGTGAAATATTTCAAAGTTTTTGGTAGCAAATGTTATATCAGAAGAGAAGAAGAACTAGGCAAGTTTGATGCTAGGTGTGATGAAGGAATCTTCCTTGGATACTCCACTAAGAGTAAAGGCTACCGGTGTTATAATAAGAAACTAAAAAAGAACATTAAGACTGGTAATGTTAAGGTTGATGAAGACAAGAAAAGAATATCAGACTTGAGTGGTTATGAATCAGATGAACATGTTGCTACAGTAACAAAAGAAGTGGTTGAACAAGAAGACAGTTCAAATGAAGAGGGAAAAGATCTAGAAAATGTTACTAAGACTCCCAGGTATGTAAGGATTAATCATTCTGAAGATTAGATTATAGGTGACAAAAGTAAAGGGGTACAGACAAGAAAAAGAGCTGCATAAGAATAGGTGAATTATTGTTTGCTTTCAAAAGTTGAACCTAAAACTGTGAATGAAGCCTGCAATGATGAAAATTGGGTAAAGCCTATGGAAGAAGAAATAATGCAGATAGAGAAGAATCAAACTTGGGAACTAGTTCCTAGACCTGCTGATAAGAATGTAATTGGAACCAAATGGGTTTTCAGAAACAAGATGAATGAGAATGGAGAAGTAGTAAGGAACAAAGCAAGATTAGTATGCAAAGGATACTCTCAGGTTGAAGGGATAGATTTTGAGGAGACCTATGCTCCTGTAACAAGAATTGAAGCAATAAGAATGTTTTTGGCATTTGCAACCCACAAAGATTTCAAAGTGTATCAAATGGATATGAAGTCTGCAGTCTTGAATGGAGAGTTGGAAGAAGAGGAATATATTCAACAACCGGAAGGATTTTAGTTATCAGATCAAGGTGACATGGTGTGTAGATCAAAGAAAGCCTTGTATGGACTAAAACAAGCCCCCAGACCCTGGTATGCAAGGTTAGATAAGTATTTGTTGCAATTAGGGTTCAGTAAAGGCACTGCAGACAATAATCTCTATTTTGAGATCAATGATGAGCAAATCCTAATTGTTGTAGTCTTTGTTTATGACATTATCTTTGGAGGCAATAAAGGTGTGTGCATGAAATTCGCTAGGGAAATGCAAAAAGAGTTTGAGATGTCTATGTTTGGTGAAATGAATTTCTTTCTAGGTCTGCAAATAACTCAATCAGATAAGGGAATCTTCATTTCTCAATCTAAGTATGTGAAAGAGTTGTTGAAGAAGTTTGGGATGGAGGACTTTAAACCGGTATGTACTTCCATGGTGACTGGTTGCAAATTGAGCAAAACTAATGATTCACCTAAGGCTGATCAGAAAAGGTACAGATCTATGATTGGAGGATTACTTTATCTAACTCAATCAAGACCTGGCATAATGCATGTAGTTTGTCTTGTGGCAAGATTTCAAGAATATCCTAAAGATTCATGTGATGGAAGTCAATAGAATTTTGAGGTACTTGAAAGGTACACCAGATCAAGGTTTATGGTATCCAAAGGACAATGATTTCACACTGAGTGCTTATACAGATGCAGATTGGGTTGGAGATGTTGATGAGAGGAAAAGTACAAGTGGAGGTGCCTTCTTCTTGGGTAATAGATTGGTTTCATGGTTGAGCAAGAAGCAAGATTTAATCTCTTTGTCTATTGCAGAAGTAGAGTATATTACAACAACATGTTGTTGCATTCAAGTGCTATGGATGAAGCGGACATTGAAGGACATAAGAGTTGTGTATGAAAATCCAATTGCAATCTTTTGTGACAATACAAGTGCTATAAATATTTCAAAGAATCTAGTGATGCACTCAAGAACAAAGCATATATCTATAAGGTATCACTTTCTGAGAGAAAAGGTGACAAAGAATGAAGTAAAGATGGAATATGTGTCTACAAAGGATTAGATTGCATATATTTTCACTAAGCCTTTGCCTAAGGACACTTTTGAGTATCTCAGAGAAAAGTTAGGGATTATTACCCCTCCTGCTCTTAACTAAGATGCATAAGAATGCATCAATCTAGTGGTGCTCAAAGTCTCATTCTTTGATCTAGATTGATGTATTGAGGGCTACCTCTCAGGGGGAGTAGCCAGATGTTGATAACGAAAGTCTTGATTGCTAAGAAAGTTTAGTTTGATCAGAGCAGCAGAGTGCAAGCATGTGACCTTTGCCATTGATGTCAAAGGGGGAGAGAAAATCATGTGAAAAAACTCAGAAGGAGAAAGAGTGCAGATGTATAAAGAGAAAGGGGATAATCTTGCCTTGATGGTCTTTGTAGTTTTTCACATCATATGTTGCCATCAATGACAAAGGGGGAGATTGTTGCAAGTATGTGCCTAACTAGTGTTGCCATTGATGTCAACATATCAGTGTTGTCATTGGTGTCAACTGTGCTTTTGTTTTGATGCTTTCTTGTAATGAGTTAGATTCTTTGTATTTGCCTATGTAAGTGTTGGAGATAATGAGTAAGTGATCCTGATATTGAGTTTCCAAGTGCTTTTGAGAAAATTTGCTCCTCCGGTGGAAACAGTGTGTTGTAGAGTATCTTTGTCTACAAAAGAACAATCCAATAGATAGCTCTGTATTTCTTGGAGAATGAATATCATTGTCTATAGATTGGAAGTTATTTAGAAGCATGTTTGAAGATGCTATGTTCCAAGTTTGAGCCTCTGGTATGAAGAATTGAGTAAGTTATGTTCACTAGAGTAAAAGCTGCTTGTTCTGAGTATTCATTGATTACAGGGAGAGTGTATTCTATTCCACATTTCTCTGTATTGAAGTTTCATAGTCTGTGGTTTTGGAATCAAGTTTGTAAAGATGATAAGTGACTTTAACTCCAATAGTTCATGATTTGGTGGTCCATAAGCAATCTTCTCTTTATGACAGTAGATAACAGTTGAGTTCAAGTGCTCCAGATCGAATAATCTTATGAATAAAGTGTTTAGAGATGGTGCAGATGTTCTTGGTGATTACAATGTGCTTGTGGATGTCTCCTGATTGTATTCCTACTTCTGGATTGGTCTGCAAAGAGAAATTTGGATTGTGCATGAAGACTGTTCTTGGAAGTCTTAGTGTTAACATCTGTCTTAGCCGACCTGGTTGTTTTCACTAATTGCAGAGATGCATTGAAGATCGTAGAAGTGTGTTGTGGCGTGGAAGATTACATTTGAGTCCCAACTAAGGCGTGGCATGATCCGCATACATCTTAACATCTTTTCCTTAGCTAATTTTGTATTAGGTCTAGACCTATTTAATGTATGTTTCTAATGTTGACCTTGGAGATTATTCCAATGGTTGATGAATGTAACGCCAACCTTGATGTACATTCCAAGGTTGATAAATTGTATAAAAACATGTAATGAAGTCATGAAAAAGATGTCCTTGTGCGAAAATGTGAAGATAAGTAAAAAGGGTGTAAAAAGAATAGAGCAGAGGAGTTATACTGTGCTTCAATGGAATTGAACTTAGGCATGGAGTAGATGCTATCAAATTAGTTCACCAACAGTTGGTAGTGAGCCACCCCTTGGTAGTGAGCCAATCATTGGCAGTGAGCCTCAACATTTTCAGTGAGCATTTTGGGCAGTGAGCCCTAAGGCAGTGAACCTCTATTTTTCGGTATTGCTATAACATATTTATCTTGTGGGCTAACACCCAACATGGTTTATCCCTTATAGGGTTTTCCACATAAAAATATGGTGTCTCATGTGTGATTGTGATTAAGTTTCTGATGTCATGCTTTCATGATTAAAATCTAAATATCAGTAATTAAGTAGTTAATATTTTGAAGTTAAGTTTTGGTGACAACTATTTTACCCCCCCCTCTCAATTGTCTTGTGCATTTCAACAACTTCTACTTCTAAGCTTGAAACTTACAAACGACAAAAGACCTCTTAGAATCCTCCAAAAAGGAAAATGATAGGATCAATAGATACTTCTTTGAAAGAGGAAGTGATATCAATGGTTGGTGAGGCTTTCAAGAAATCCTTTATTACTTATAAAGTTGTTGATGTTGGAGTAGTTGCTAGCTTGGGTGCAATCCCAATGGCTCAAGTCCACCCTATAAGGCAAGCTCTAGGCTAGGTTCTAGGAGAAGGTGAGGAATCTATACATCAACAAACTCAACAACAAATTGGTAGAGCTGAAGTGTTCATTATCTTAAAGGTGAAAATATTTTAACATATTTCTGCTTTGCTTAACCATTGCATATATTAAAGTTTAAAATGAGTGTAGTTGTATTATGCAATGTGCTTCAATTAAAAGGAAAGAATCCAATTTGTCATTCAATACTTTGCAGCATAGAGGAGAATACATGAATCATAAGAAGTTGCTTCATTCATTTTACAATGATCAATCCTTTTGCAAAAAGAAGTATACACAGAATTGTACAATTATTGCATTTATATTCATTAAAAAGAAAGGAGTAATCAATTATCCCACACAAGCCATGGGAGTAGCTGAACCAACACAACATAAGAGATGTGCTATACATTTAAAGATTAAATAATAGAAAGACACACAAAAAGAAACATAGCCATCATTGCTTGTGGTGGTTGCGTGTTGGTCTTCATTGTTGCTTTCCCCTCCTCACTCCTGATCTTCAAGTGAACCTGCATCATGATAGGAAATTTGGTTAGAGCTCCAGATATGAATCTCACTATGTTCCCTATCAACATAAATATAGCACATGTTTACGATGCATTAGATCAACAAACATCAGATGTATGCAAGAGAGCCTGAAAAATAAAACATCACAGGAGCATTGAGCTTCACTATTTTTATCTAACATGTTTGTTCACTGTGCAGGTATAGGAGAAATCACGTTCTTGATCCATTTCTAAAGACATCATAGCATGTCGTGCAAAATGGGCTCCCATAAGGGTTGAGCCTAGCATGCTACCCCTAAGTCTCAAGAGGGGAATGAGGTAAAGAAAGTACATTAAAATGCTCGAATAAAAGTATATCCAGCTGAAGGAGTAATTCACAAAGTGGCTGTAAAAAATCATTGGCACATTGTCCATTCATTACAGCCAAGTCAAAAATATAGTAAGGTATCCCTCTACTTTGAAATGGAAATCATAGATGAACAATGGGCTCATTAAAATGCTTAAGAAATATGCAAAACTGAATAAAGATACACCATTTTTTCATTGAAGGAGTTCTATTTGCAAACAAAAATTCATGCCGTCATTGTTCGATCTCATTGAATGATACTTACTGCTACCTTATATCATTAATATTTCCTGCTGTTTATGCTATTTGAAGTGCTGACATTGAGGGGACAACAATCATGTGTTGGTCTAAGGGTGTAATGTTCAATGCCAACATGGAAGATTCATCATAAACATGTTCATCAAGGTACCTTACAAACGATGCTTGCATATAAGGGACAACAAAAGGTACATTGTTCACAAGAGTGCTAAGGTGAAGTAGTTACCCAAGCATTCATTACAAAGTTCATAATGGTGGGGCAACAATCATGTGCTTCACAAGAATGGAAGGAGTGAAAGATATTGAAAATGCATAACCACAAGAGAATGAGAAGACATCAATAAGAGGAACTAATAAGGTCATAGAAAGAAAGACAAAGACCATTCTTTACCTCATTACCAATGTAAGGAGTTTTAGGTACTCAGAGCTATGCATGATCATGAGTGAAATAAAAGCATGTTCTTCTATCCATGGTTAAGCTCTTCACAGGCACTGTGCATTGTTTGTGAAAGTATCATTTCATAAAGTAAGCATCATTGCTGTCCAAAGACAGTCTAAAACATAGTTAGAGCATTGTTGATGTATAGCAGTGTTTAAAGACAGTCACTTAGAATGAAGGCCGAACAGTCAACTGGGACAACAAAAGAGCATAGGCATTCATTATGTCACGATATGCATTTATGGTATCAAGCATAAAGTCAATGAAACAAATCCCAAACACTGCCATATTCATGAGCAAACCATCTACCACTGAGTGAGTACTCTGTCAATCAATAATAAGTAAAATTGTCCAGTGACATGGGTAGTGATGTCAAATGTTTCATAATAAGCTTATTGTTGGCATGGTAGTGGTAGTGCATAGGGCATCACAAATGCATCAAAGATAGTCCTAAACAATGGTCATAGAAGGCAGCCAACCTCTGAGGAAAAGATGCAGTCCATAAAGAGTATCATAAGCATGAAGTTATGTTATAAGGTCCATCCATTGCCAAGTCAACAAAGATGACAGTTACCATTGTCATGGAGCAGTAATAGAATCTCTATCGGAATCATATATTCTTCTCAGCCCAAAAAGGTCAAAATAGGCATGAAGTAGAGACAGTGTAATAGTCATATTGAGATAACTCCATAGTAGCCTCTTCAAAAGTAATGATACAGTTGCAAGATCCACAGATGTTGCAAGCATCATTTGAAGTCTCTTTTAGGAGCATATACGTATTCTCAGGGTTTACAACAGCATATCATTATGAAGTCTCCATGATCAGAGAAGTGTATGCAAGGTTATACCATAAATATGACACCATCCAAATAGACACAGTTATCAAGATATTTCTTATAAATTTTCATACACCCACTCTAATAGAAACCCTAGCCGTGCCTGGGAAATACTATATCTAACAAATGAACTAGAACCATTGTTAAATAATTATCAGAATCCAATGAAATACTTCCTTCATTCAAAGTCGATGGCTATAGAAATAAATGGCAATAATCACCATGGGAATCACATGAGGAGCAGCCATAATCTCAGCTACAGAAACATTAGTTATCTCAAGAAAGCAATAGAAATAGGTGAAATATGATACAGAGTTCGAGCAAGTATGATGAATGCACAAAAAGGAGAAACAACTTCAATATTTTTGCATTTTAAAACCTCTTTTGACAAAAAAAAGAGAATGGCAGATTTTGCATGACAAAAGCTTACCCAGGCTCAATGTTGGCCGATTCCTCATGAAGTCTGCATACACATTGCCTTCAAGAGCTCAAGCCAAAAGGATGGATGACGGTCTGAGAATGAAAAAGCAACAACAAAAAGTGAAGACACAAATACATCAGAAGTTCAGGCATGGCTGCGGTTTAAGAGTCAAGGAAAGTGCTTCAAAATAGAGATCATCACTCATATTTGAAACAAAAGGACTCACCTCTATGGAATCTCCATGAAAATCTCTTAGAAATAATAGAAGAATGGAAGATTCGATCTTGAACAAACCCTAGCTCAATGGCGGTGATGTGCAGAGAAAAGACTCAAAGAAATCAAAGTGCAAATGGATAGCCAAAAAGTTAGGGCTCAAGTTTTGCTTTAGGGTTTTCCCCATTGCCCTAATTTGGCCTTATGACTTTTCTTCACATTGATTTAAATTTTTATGCCTTCACTAATACCTTCATGGTATTATTATTTACCTCTGCACATGTTTCATACCTAGGCTTTATGCCTTAGTATTTTATGAGTTTTGAAGAAAATCATACAGCTATGAGCCTTAGTTTTTGTGATTTTTGTAGAAAATCATATGCCTAACACCTTGGAATACTTCATACTTGGCAAAGTTTCACTAAAATCATACTTGCCTTGTATTTTTGCAAAAAATCAAACTCAAATTGACCTTTCCTTCTATTTTGCAAAAAGCTGAAGCTGCAATAAAACATTTGTAAGGCCTTATTAAAAGCAATATTTTATAAATTGCTTTAATAAGTGTCAATAAAAATGTAGTAAAATAAAGCAAGTGTTGAGTAGAAACTTTCTTTTTCTGTTGGAGTTCCAATTGTGTAAATTGGAAAGTTTCAGTGAATTGACTTTCTATTTCTATTTTTCAGTCAGTTTTAGTTGGATTTTAGTATCCTTTTGGGTGGGTCCACTTGGTAGGGAAAGTTTCCACCTATTGTTACTCAGTTTGGGTCAGTTTTAGGCCCTCTTTTTGTGGCTTTTCTCCTTTTCTTGAAAATGAGAATTTGGTTTCTTTTTGGGGATAAATAGCTGGTTGAGCTTTTAGAAAGTGTTTTTGGCTATATATAAGGGGAAAAGACTCAGTTTTGGGCAGTTCAAATTTGCTTCTTACTTTCTTGCTCACTTGTAGAAAGCTTTGTAAGCTAATATTTGTGCTCAGATTTTTCATTTTGCATACTCCTTCAGTTTTAATAAAGCAGTAGAGCATTCTTATCTCATATTTTGTCTCATATTTGCAGTATTGATTTGATGTTTCATTGTGATCACAAGAATTAGGTCATTTGTTATGTCTCATTGTTGTGAATATGTGCGCAAGAATTTCATATGATTCAGGTTGTGTGTTATGTTCAGTTCGAGCCTTCATGCAAATCACTATTGAGTTGTATGTTTTAGATGAGATTGTGAGAGTTAATGTTTTGAGAAACTATTTGTGAGGGAAATTATCAAAATAAGTTAGAAATCTGGTGCATCACCATTAGGTTTAGGATTTCATTTCAATTATCTTTCTAAACCCTTTAGGTGATCTGCCAAGGGAACCAACCCTATTTGGAGATTCATTCTCGCCATAGGTCACCCACAACCTGAGAGTGTTTCCATGTTTCAACAGGATAGTTGAGTCAAATCTTAGCTAGGGTGCAATCCTGATTGACAACAATTACCATCTCAGGGCTCGATGATTGATATCTCTGAAGAAGATCCCCCTTTACCTTCTAGGCAGGAAGGGAAGGAAGACATTAGTAGGGAGATGGGGAATGAAGGTTCTCAAGAATCAAAAGATACATAGAATATAGAGACTTCTACTCATGATGTTAGACAATAAGAACATGTTGTGTAGGAGGATGAGAAGTAAGAAGAAGCTTCTTCAGATCAAGAGATTTATCAAGAACAACATGAGCGAGTCAAGAATGATCAAGTGGATATAATTCAACTAGTGCAACAAGATGTCCCTTTAGGATAACAAGATCTTGAAGAATAGGTTATTATTGAAAATATAACTAACAAAGAGGATAATGTGAATAAAGAAGATCAAGTATCTTTAGGGGATCAAAATGAACCTGATAGCTCTAAAATGGAAGATTTTTCTGTTATTCAATCTCAAGGGCAAGATGAGATAGTAACATAGGAATAGTATGTTTTAACATATGAAGAACAACAAAGGCTCATAGAAACCATTGAACAACAAAAGAAGTTTACTAGCTCTTCCATGCAAAATGTACCTCCATAGAGATGAATGAAGCAAGGGAAGGAATCTCCCTATAAGAAAATAGTTGTTCAATCAGAAGAGATGCATTTAGAGAAGGAGATTAATCAAGAAGAGATTTTGCATCAAGATGAAACAAATCAAGAAGAAAAGAAGACCTAGGAAAAAATATTATATAACTTGGAAACCCCGGGCAATGAGCATAACAAAGACACAAGTGAGAAGGATAAATCCTTGCAAATAGTTTCAACAACTCCCACTTAGCTAAAATTAAATTTGTAGAAGAGACAACAAGTAGTGGTTAAACCACTAAGTTTGTAGGATATGATTGTAGAGGTTGAGAAGAGTAGACCAAAGAAGAAATACAGAACTCTCTTCACCATCAGAATAAATGAACGTGGAGAAAGGGTTGCAAAAGTTTCCACTCCTATCCAAGACAAAGATGACGGATATTTTACCCACTAATTATCAAATAACAAGAGTTAATTTGGGTAGGCATACCTAGGAGGAGGAAATCTATTCTTTGGGGTCAACTATGGATACTGTAAAGTCCATAATGCAAAAGGACAAATAAGAAAGGATGAGCTTAAGTTGTAGTTGAGCCAAATAAAGACATTTATCAAATACCTCTTAACTCCCATATCTCAGCAACAGGTTGCTACAACTAAACCTTCAGTTTTGATGACAAAATAGGAGGTTAGTGCATTGTAGGCTATGAAGGAAAGATCAATTGTGGTGGATAGGTGGGTTTCCAATTTTTGGTAGAGGCAGATAAGGATTTTGATCTCAAATATAAATATTATGAATATGCTTGCTAATTAGAAAGGAAAGTAAATTCTCTTCTGGACAATATTGAAGAGGAAGAAAAGAAGTTGGGATAGAATTTGAAACTTCTCAAAGAACTTAAAAGGATGAGTCCAAAAGAGATGAAGATGGATATTCTTGCGGATGAATAGCTAGATTTTATCAATAAGACAATAGAAATAACCAATTACAAGATTGAATAGTTGGCTGAATATATCCCTTGAATGATAAGAATGAAAGAGTTGTACGAAATCTCTTCCAATTTTGAAGTTTTTGTAGGAAATATAGCTAGTGTAGAACTCTTCTTTGATGATAAGAAGAAATTAGACACTTTGGATGCTATCAAGGCTTCTTTCAGGAAGAAAATGGAAGATTGTTTGAAAATCCCAACTGGTTTGAATGAGAATGTGCTAGACAGGTTTATAGACACTAAAGTGCATTTCAAGATTAACCAAACAAATATTTCAAAATTGAGGAAGATGGTTAGCTATGTAGTTGAGAGCTTTGATACTTTCAAGTTTAGATTGGAGTGGTTAGATTTACCAGATGAAGACAGAGTGGAAAAATTACTATCCAATTATGAAGAGTGCAAATAGAATAAATCCTCCAGTAGCACTATGCACTCAGTTGAGAATTCCATTTTTGATTCACAAAATATTCTTTTGTAAAGATTCTTGGATTCTTTATTCGTTGTAAAATGGATCTGCTATTTTATAAAGTGGACCCTACATTCTTTCTACATGAATTTATCTCTTCAAGAGTGCTAGGATTTTGCATGTTGACTTTTTGAAGTCAAAGATCTAAATTTGCATGTAAGTTTGAAATCTTTAATTAGATTTTCTTTCTTTAGTTGTAGGTATGTTATTCTTGGAAAGACAAAGATGGAGTGTTGTATGTGCTTTCTTCTAGAAGAAAGTTTTTATTTCTTTTTGTCTATAAAAGTGAAGGGCCTATCCCATTCAAATAGTCCATTGGTTGATGAATTAGGTTTCCCTAGTCCATAGTTCATGAATTTTATTGCATTCTTAATTAGCATAGCTTTAGATTTCATAGCATTTTAGATTAGAAGAGGAAGTCTTGAAAAGCATAACCTATAATTCTAGTGTAGGCTCTAGTTGGATTTATATATATAAACTAAAGAAATCAATACAAAAGTTGGTTGTTGTTTTATGGATCTATCTCTTTGCATATGGTGTGGTGCCTTAAACTTGAATCTTTGTTGATTATTTATTTAAGAAATATTAAATTTGAGCTTACATACCGAATTTGTTTTTAATTTGCATGTGAAATACAATAATTAATAGAAATATTTACTTGTTTTATTGAAATCCTTGGAATCTTGCACTGGTAATATGATTAATGGGGTTTAAAAACCAATCTTAATATTGTAGTTTAATCAACTTTTTTTAGGTAAATTTGTTAAGTGAAGGTAAAGTGAGAGTATTGTACTATCTTCTTGCACTCCTGAATAATCTCTTGATCTTTCTTTATTAGCAGTAGGGTAAGTTTAGATTAAGTACATAGTTTGATTAGTTCACAAAACTAGGCCCCTTGTTAAATGGTCCATATTGAACCCTTTGTTTGCATAGCACGATTGTGACCCAATTGCCATGACCTTGGAGATAACTGATTTTAAGATTAGTTACCTTTTCAAGAGAGGTAAGTTGAATCTCATCTTACCTATGTTGCATTGTGTCAATTTGGCCATCAACAAGTCCTTGTTAAACTAGTATGTGATAATTCTTCCCTTGGAGACCCATGCTCAATATAATGGTCTAGAAAGACAATCACGTTCCACTTTAATTTTCCATCAGGAAGGCTATCGAGTTCCATAATAGTTCTTCTATTGCTATCATCAAAATAGTTCTCTCACCAAACACATCATGAGAAAACCATGATTACCTTAGTATTTGTAGTAGATTGGCTTGTAAGGACCCTCTACAAGAACATTAATGTATGCAACCTACTCTAGAGAAATCTTTTTAAGCCTAACACTCAACTTGGGTAAACATAAAGTAATCACTTTCTCATCTAGATGCTTGGGTGACATATTTATTTTCTTCTCAAACTTCCTTATTTTACTCCAATTCCAAAGCTCTAGCTGTGCAATAATCTAGTAAATATGAGTGAGCAAGAGATGAAAACATTTAAGTGGCTAGTAGCACAACCCAAGTTAAGTAGACACCCCTCTACATGGATAATGATACCATTGTCAGTTTTAGCGAACACCTATTAGTCTGTCTATGATTTGGTAGTTATCTTTTTAACACTATCAGGTTTTAGGACACTGCATGTTAATCTCATTTTCAAAATGACCAATGTTGCAAACAATGGCATTGTTTTTCATCTTCCTCATGTTGTCCACCATGATAATATCTTTATATCTTGTTGTTGTATCAAACATATAAGTAGTGTTCACTACATCCTCTAGTGTAAGAATAGGGATGCTTTCTATGAGGGCTTTTAGAGCACAAATTAGGTCAATCTCCATTATAATGACTATAACTCCAACAAATTTTCTCATTATCTAGCATAATAATTGCAATAATTTGTCATTCCATACTGTTTGTTCCCAAATCTGTAGATTGCCAAACCCTAAAACTATGCCAGGCTTTATGATCAGTTTCAACAACTCATTTGGCCAATTGATGAAATCAACCAAGATGGGTGGAATTCCCTACACTTCAGGCTCTGGTTTGCCTAGGTGGGTATTAGCTTATGTTCACTGTTGAATGTTAAATCCTCAAAACTAGTTGGTGAAGGTTAAGCAGATTATGAATTTGATAGAATTTTGTCAATTGAATCATCAAATTCAATCTACTTCAAAACTGGCATATGATTTGAATATAGATTTTTTCAACTACTCTAACTACTACTCCAACAAACAGAAAATTAGAATTGTGTTTGAAATATTTTACAAGGAATGATTTTGGAAGTTAAATGATCAGTGCCTTTTCCTCAATAGGGTAACATAGTCCAAATACAAATAGATATATGCCTTCCCTCTGCCTAAAACTTAGATTGTTTGGCACTTATATGTTTATGGCTGACATAAACGTGCAAAAATATCAAATATCAAGTTCTTCTTTAATTATCCAATTGAATTCTCCATGCCACTGTGACTTATTCAAAGGAATTTAGTTCTTGCTTGAAGAAACCCATTAAACAAACCACACAAAACAAGAAAATGTTTTGACAAATAGAACATATGCTTGATATAATGATTTGAATGATAAGGAAAACTAAATTGGAGACAACTACATAAAATTTTACCAATAAATTCAACAAACAATCGACACCAGAATATAGGCACTAGATTAATATAGTCTTTCCATTACAATGCTTCAGAAAATGGGCCTGTACAATGTCTTGCTTTTCCAAAATCAAATTTCCAGAGAGCCTCCCCAAGGTCTTAGTTTCCTTCTTATACGGATGAAGGAAGCAACAAGCTTCAGACTTTTCACATTCAAAAAATGACTTTTCATATTCCCACCCCTTGGTATGACAATATTAGAATATTTACTTTTAACAAGTCTTAATAAGACTGCCAAATATTCAAATACATTTGAAAAAGCATAAAAAACAAGAAAGAGACAAAAGAAGCAAGCCCAAGGTTCACTGATGAAGACATGAAGACTACTGATGCTGGCCTGATGTTCAATTGCTCCACTACATTTCTGACTTGATCAATCTTCTGTGGACAAATACTTTTGTTCCCATTGGTACATTGCAGTCACAAGACCACTTGTACTTTTGAATTTGAAGCACGTTTGCTTGATGATCCTTCCATCTTTTGTTGAGAAGTCCTCGACTGTTTGAGATAAACTTTACATATCCTGTGTCTAATGCAATTATTCTATCCAAAATCAAATTGAAATTGTGAACATTCAACTCTTCATCCTTTTGCAAGTACTCAACAATTTGAGAGACCATTTGATCACATTCTTCTTTCCATTTCTCCAAACTCTTGATTTTTTTGTCTTCTTGAAGGATGCCTGGAACAAATTGATGTTTGAAGGTACCAAAGGAGTCCAACCTTGTATTTATCTTTTGACTCTCTCCTAAGGCATATTGAAATTCCTCAATAGTCATCTTGACCATTTTTTATGTTGGCTTCAGGGCAGCAAGGGCATCTGGATTTCTTTGCAATACTTTGCATAGAGTGATCAGAGTGTGGTGAACTGGATGGGTGTATGTACAAAGATGGGGGACCAAAAAGTCACCACCATGGGACTTTTTGGCCCAAAATAGGGCAAAATGCAAGCGCATTATAACATGCTTGCATTTTGAAGTGCTTTAAAAGTAATAAAAACTTATGTTTCTACCATTATCTGTGGCCAAAGAGTGAGTTTGCAGAAGAAAACAGTGTTCAAAGCATGAGCATGTTCAAGGAAAGTCTCTCCAAGAAAGTGCAAGAGACAAATTGACATTTTCATGATGTCACCTCACCGCCAAAGACATCATGAAGCAAATTTGGAGGGTCTAGCAACCAAAGAAGGTAGGGTTTGATTTATTTTTGTTAGTTTGAGAAGAATTTTTTACTTTTGCAATGTTTGATTAGTTTTTTATATTACATTTACAGTTAATGAGGCAAGAGAAAACCCAAATCTAGCTGAGGAGGGTCAAAACAATCCCCAGTACACTCCAAACCCTCAAAACCAAACTTCATGTCCTCACAATGTAAGGGATACTAAAGAAAACTACCTAGGGAAAATAGAAGGAAAAAAAAGATATCTTCAAACTCTTATTCAAATGCTAAACAAGCCAAGTGCAAACACTAATCATAGGAGAGAGCTTGCGAAGTCATTAGAGGAGATTGTTTCCCACACCAAATAAGTGACAAAATAAATCATCAAATTTCAAGACTATAGGGAGAGGTGTCGGCAATACTATGCCGATAAATTGCCATATGAACAAGTGAAGAATGAAAAAATTACAAAATCTCAATTATGTGCACAATTTATTAATCTTAAAACTATCCAAAGATTAGAAGAAACTTGCAAATGGTTCTATATTCATTGGTGTAGGAATGAATAAATATCCCACAACTTTTGGGATAGATGGTACATGGTCTTTGGTGAACTCCCATGCAACAACGATGAGGTGCCACAATATTTGTTGAGGAAACTCCATTGTGAGTTCATCATCAAGAAGTTTACCAATTATTTTGACATTCAAGAGTTCCAGGGTAGAGGTGGTGGCTTTGCCCAAGATAGAGAGGGGGATCAGTGAGATGAAAATTGTGTACCTAGAGCCCTGCTGAGGCCAGAACGTAGGTCACTCCCTTCAACTTTGAAGGAGATTGTTGAGGTGGAGACATTACATTCATTGGCTACTCTCATGCAGTCTCTAGCACATCATGCTGACGATCTTACCTAGTCCAATGAGGGTGAGAATAGTAGGTGTCATTTGTCCCCACATTTGTGCAATTCATGTGGGAACCTGTGTGATTATGGGACGCAGGATGCACGACAAGACTCTTGGCAGGATGTTGCGATGCAGGGGTAGCATCCAATGACGGAGACATCCATATTGGATGAGATTGTCCTCACCAATGATCTCTTACAACATACATTTGGTATTGACTCTCAGGTAATTTTTTACAAGTTTCATCTTGATTTAATATATTGTTATTTGAAATTTGAAATTTGTAATTAATTTTATATGACTATCTATGTTATAAGTCAAAAATAATGTAGGTAATTGTATGCACAATGAAATTCCAGGGTTAGAGTCTTCATCTTGCCTCTGTTATTCGTCCATTGGCAAGTTATGAGAGGAGGTCAAGTTAGCAGGTATGTAATTTATCACATGACCGTAATTATTTTACATATATTAATGGTAATATTATTTTGTGACAATTTGATGATTTCAACAGGGAGCTTCATCGGCACCTCCATGGTTTTCTTGGTCCCATGGACACAAACCACCACTTATACTAAGGTAAATTTAACTATTTCTAATCATTATGCATTTAAATAATGTTATGTATTTATTTTGGTTGAATAATCTTGAACTCTATTTTTTAGATGTTGAATATGGAGACTCCTCCCCATCTTTGTGAGTTAGCGCAGGTAGGCATTGTTGCAGCCATGATGCCTTCAAATCTTTTGACCAAGGTATGAGCCAATAACATGAAAATGTCATAATTTTGTATTTCTTATTTATTTCATGTCATTTGATGTACATAAATGATATTTATGTTTAGTAAATTTTGCTTCTTGATGCTTCTCACAGGAGGTCACAACTCCAGCTCATCCAACTATGGATGAAGAGAGAGAAAAGATGATGGAGAGTGATCATCGGATGTCAGAAAGTGATCAATTACATATGTGATGTTATATATTTCATACATTTTCTATATTAATGTGCATATTGTTTGATTGTATTAGCAGGTGGAGCTAGATGAACGTCTGTCAAGGAGGTCTACTTGATGGCAGAGAGAGGATGAGTCACTGATTAGCTCTCCATTTTCGTGGTCAAGCAAGGGCCACCGATTATTTCATAAAAATCCATAGGAAACTAGTTTTTGGGACATTTTTTGTATGCCTCGATGGCTTTGTATACATACTTTTGTATGTTACCAATGTATATTTTTGTATATGCCTGTATGACCTTTTGTTTGGACATGCTTATATGGCTTTGTATATAAACTAGATGCTATATTCATACATTATATATATGACAGTTTATATTAAATATTTAATATGATGATCAATTATCATTACATTAATTTGGTTTTAAACGTACCAATTGCATTTGCTTGAAATTTTATAATTTGTTTTCAAATAATCCATTTTGTTCATATCTTGCAATCATTGCATTTTGTGAGATTGTGCATTTCTTTGAGGCATCATGTCAAATAGTTCACACGCCTTGTCTATGCTTCCACACTTTCCATACATGTTTACAAGGGTAGTTGCAAATACAATATGTGACAAAATTCCTATATCCTTTATGCTTTGATGGTTGTCCACACCATATTCCCTAGATCCCATTTTGGCATAGGCAAGGAGGATGTTGGATAAGGTTGTGCAATTTGGTTTTAGAATTGCCAATTGTATTTGGTTGAAATTTTCTTTTGTGCATTTGTGAAATTTTTTAAAGCCTTATGAAAAATCCATTTTGTGCATATCTTGCAATCATTGCATTCCATGAGACAAATTGTTTTTGAGGCATCATGTCAAACAGTTCACGTTCCTTGTATATGCTTCCACACTTTGCATACATGTTTTGCAGGGTAGTTGCAACTACAATATTTAACAGAATTCCTATATCTTTTAAGCTTTCATGGATGTCTATACCGTGTTCCAAAGATACCATTTCTAAGGTTTTGGAATTTGGCTTTACACCCGCCAATTGCATTTTCTTGAAAGTTTCTAAAGCCTTATCAAAAATCCATTTTGTTCATATCTTGTAATCATTGCATTCCATGAGGTGACATTTCTTTGAGGCATCATGCCACACCATTCATGTGCCTTGTCTATGCTTCCACACTTTGTATACATGTCTTCGAGGGTAGTTGCAACTACAACATCTAACAAAATTCCCATATCTTTCATCCTTTGATTCCATGTCCATTTTGGCATATGCTAGGAGGAATTTGGCTTTACACCCGCCAATTGTATTTTCTTGAAAGTTTATAAAGTCTTAGCAAAGGTAGTGGAATTTGGCTTTACACATGCCAATTGCATTTTCTTGGAAGTTTCTAAAGTCTTTTCAACAAATCCATTTTTTACCTATCTTGCAATCATTGCATCCCATGAGAGGACATCTCTTTGTGGTATTCTATCAAATATTCTATGTTCCTTGTCTATGCTTCTGCACTTTGCATACATGTCTACAAGGGAAGCTTCAATTACAACATGTGACAAAAATTATATATCCTTTATGCTTTGATGGCTGTCCATATGTTGTTTCAAAGATCCTATTTCAGTATAGACAGGGAGGATGGTGGCAAAGGTTGTGGAATTTGGCTTTTCATGTGCCAATTGCATTTTCTTGAAAGTTTCTAAAGCCTTTTCAATAATCCACCTACCTTGTCTATGCTTCCAATTTTCATGGTTGAGTGTTTGGTCAAACAATCCACGTGCATTGTCTATGCTTCCACACTTTGCATACATGTCTACAAGGGCAGCTGCAATTACAACATCTGATAAAATTCCTATATCCTTTATGCTTTGATGGATGTCCATACACTATTCCAAAGATCCTATTTTAGTAGAGAAAGGGAGGATGCTGACAAATGTTGTGAAATTTGGCTTTACACATGCCAATTGCATTGACTTGAAAGTTTCTAAAGTCTTTTCAATAAATCTATTTTTTGTATATCTTGTAATCATTACATCCCATGAGAGGACATCTCTTTGTGGTGTTGTATCAAATAGCCCATGTGCCTTTTCTATGTTTCCACACTTTGCATACATGTCTACAAGGGCAGCTGCAATTACAACATGTGACAAAATTCCTATATCCTTTATGTTTTGATGGTTGTCCATATGCTGTTTCAAAGATCCTATTTTGGTACAGATAGGGAGGATGCTGGCAAAGGTTGTGGAATTTGGCTTTACACATGCCAATTACATTTGCTTGGAAGTTTCTAAAGTCTTTTCCACAAATCCATTTTTTGCATATCTTGCAATCATTGCATCCCATGAGAGGAAATCTTTTTGTGGTATTCTATCAAATAGTCCACATGTTTTGTCTATGCTTCTACACTTTGGATACATGTCTACAAGGGTAGCTGCAATTACAACATGTGACAAAATTCTTATATCCTTTATGTTGATTGTTAGAAATGCTGAGAGGGGGGTGAATCAGTGTTCTATAAATCTTTTCTTGAGCTTTTACTTTTAACCATTTCAAAAGAATAATCAAACATAAGCAAAATATACAACTGAACAACATCCACAAAAGCATGACACATAACACCAAGATTTTACGTGGAAAACCAAAAAAGGGAAAAACCATAGAGAGGATTAGCTCTCAAATATATATTGCAATCTTTACAAAAATGATGTTCAGGCTTGGTCACTCCACAGCCTAGAACATGCTGGCTCACAACCATGGTGTACAACTAAGTTTAGCAGGCTCATTGCCTCAACCCTAAACCTAGCAAGATTACAATAAGGGCTATTAAACCCTACTGGAGGCTCACTGCTGGCTTACTACCTTGATGAAAACAACAAGCTTCCTATCAGATCACACATGATAACCGAAGACTACTTAGGCATTTGCTACTATGCCAGGGTGCAGTCATTTAACAACTATATTTTGAATCCCAAGTCTTCATCGTTGCTGATCCTTTAACTCTGCTCTACTATGTGCATCTTCTCATCACCCACACACTCTACACTTGCACACCCACTTCAACAAAAGATCATCACTCTTATATATATTTGCATCATGATTTAATCCATAATCAGGTCGACATCTAAGAAGTGAAATGTGTACATAGAAAGATGTACCTTGTCACTCAATCCAATGCACTATGGTCGTACGAACCCAAATCATTCCCCAAACTTGTTCATATAGGCCAGCTCTAATCATTCAATTACTTACATAGATCTTTCACACACTATCCTTTCTCCACATCATGATTTATCTCACAAGTCGGCCTGTTCCTGAAGAGCATGCTTAATAGGTTCATCTATTGACTTGCAACTTCTACTGCAGATCACAAAACACTTCCAGAATCATATCAAGGACTCTTTACACATTCCCAAACTCATCTTTAGTACTGCAAGGCATGGTATCATCTTGCAGAGAAATGCGGACCATCAGAACTCAGACTTTGTCTCTGTCAAACTCTGTCAAATACTATGTCAATACTCAGCAGCTTGTAGTTAACCTTCCGGCAGACTTCAAATCTCCTACCTCTGGAATAATACACTTCATAAAAGTGTTTACAACACCTTACAACCACATAGAAAAATACTTATCTGCGGAGGAATACAGACCACTACACTATGCCCTGTTCACTGATGCTGCTAAGCCTTTGCTTACCCAGACTTAGACATTTCTTCAAGATGACTTCCAGAGGAAGTTAAGACCCAATCTCTGAGGCATAACACTGTCAAACAATTAAGAACATCATACCTGAACTGCATTACCGGATCATCATCTGTAGAGGCATACTATCCAGCTTATTGTCCTCTACTCTGCATACTTTCGATACTTAGCCATTTTCAGTCAACTAGACCTGGAATCTAATATGTTCTTCTAGAGATATCTCTTCTTGTCATGGTGATAGGATCTCTAAACCTTGTTTCCATTAATGACAACATACAAATCCGTACTAGAGCAGTGTCTCTTGCCAACAATCTCCCCCTTTGGCATTGATGGCAACACTTAGTGAAAAATGCATGACTAGTCCCCCTTACTATATACATTGTACTTTCTTGCTCCCCTTGAGATGATTATCCATTTTTCACTGGTCTACTTCTCCCCCTTTGACATCAATGGCAAATGGTGCATACTTGCAATTTTCTGTTCTGATTTAGTCTCTCTTCATATTTCAACTTTTAGTGTCCCAATCATCTTCCTCCTCCTTTTCGGTTTACATATTCTCCTGCTTCACATCCATGTGAGATTCTTCCTTCTGCTTGCCTATTGATGGTTTGACTTCTACCTTGTTCCTCTAAAGCTTCTATTTCTCCTTTTCTTTTTTCAATCTTGTTAAGCTTTCCTGTATTTCTCTCATGAGTTTTGGGACCTTTTTGCCTAGGACCTTTCCTTTAATCTCCCACCCTTCTCTTCAACAACTACTACTACTACCTTCTTCCCCTTTTCCTTTTTCCTTCTTTGCTGTTGTAGATTCCTTGGGTCCTTCAGGTTCAGTGCCAGCTTCATCTGGTAGTATTTTTTGCCTTTACAGGTTCAGACTCAATGGTCTCTAATTTAGGTACTTCATATGCCATAGTCTTGGATAGTTCTGGACCTTGTCCTAGTTCAACCGAGTCCTCAAAGAAGTTCAGACTCATCTATAGCTTGTTCCCTTCTAGCACCAACTAAGACATCTGCATTGTCTCTTTCTCTCTCAGATATTTCTTCTCAACTTTGTTCCAGAGGATCTATGTCCATATTTTCTTGTTGTTTTGTCCTGGTGAGGGCTCCTTAACTGTTCCCTATCTTCTACATCCTCAGTTTGATACTCAGGAGACATATCCATTTCAGTTCTGCCTAAATTGCCTCTGTGTTTGCTTCTGTAGAATCACTCTTTGTACTATAATAATTTTGTGATCTAGTCCAGCGACAAGAGAAAGGATATTAAAGTTAGTAGGCTTGATCATTGAAGCATTCTTAAAATTTTCAAATTTGTTTTTCTTATTCATCTCTGCAAGCATTATGACTTTTGCATCCTTGATTTTTCTCTAAAGTGAAGGGACTTCTAAGTTTTTCAACCTTGTTTTGACCTCACCTTCTTCTAAATAATCATATTTGCTTTCTGCAAGCTCCATCTCCTTCCTCAGCCTATCCTTCTCAAAACCTAGATTTGATGGCCTTGTAGAAGCCATCTTTTTCTCCTGCAACATCTGCTTTACAATTTCTGCAAAATAGAAAAAATTATTTATTTCCTTCAGTGCCTTTTTCTTCTCTTCCACATCATCTCTACCTAAAATTTAGCCCTTGGTGCGCTCTACTTCCCGATCTCATTTCTTAAACTCTTTCTTAAGGGGCAGCTAATCAGACACCCTCTCCATCTGCCATCTAGCTGCACTATCATCACTGCCTCAAACACAATCCAAATACTTGTGGATAATCCTATTCTCAAATTTGTAATGGTTGTCATCCTTGGTTGCATCTGCATTTTTGACCATACAAAGATAGTAAATACGCTGTCCTGACCTTGACATACCAATCCAAATTCTCACAAAACAACCCACAATGATCTATTTGAACACTGCCTCCATGAACCACTTGGCAAGATTTGATCCTTGGATTGTTATACTCTTAATATCTTTAAAGGAAGGAATATCAAAATTTGTGTCTTTTCCATCATTGTCATCTAAATTTCCATGATTGCTTGGGTTCTGATCCCTGTTACTAGAGGATGATGGACTAACACTAGGACTAGCATGAGACTTTCATCTGCCAGGTGAAGAATCCCATCTTCTAGATGACCCAGTAGTATCCCTTCACCTTCTCTACACATCTGAATCCTATGCCTTCTATCTTTTTGCAACTAATTCATTTAAGGCATTTTCTTTCACTGTCCTAGTAGATTTCACAGAAGAGTGCATCCGTGAAGATGGTGGCCTTACATCTTTTCCCTTTTGATTCCTAGTCTCATTTTGTCGAGCTTCAGTCCTCTTCTACACAAAAATTATTTATCCCATGCCTCTGCTTTCTCTACCAAAATCATCTCCTTGTCTAGTTCATATATCTTTTGAAGTCATTCCCTTTCTTTATCATCTTTGTACAAATCACTCTCAAATGATAATCCATCACTGTCTGAATCATCTCCACATTATCATTTCTAGAATCAAATCTCTTCTTCAAAGGCGTCCTTGTCCCAAATGTCTTTCTACCATTAGAATCATCCCCATTATTAGAGTTGGAATCACTGCCATCATCTGAGAGGAATCAGAATGCTTCCTCTTTGCTAGAGCTTGATTCCTACACTTTCCATCATGGGCGTTAGTTTGACTAGCTGCCTCTAGCAGCAAATTCTCAAGATCTAGTACGGTCTTTTCTCGATCCAAGGGCTTCTAGAAGTGTGTGTGTCCAAGTAGAATCATTTATCCTTAGTCAAAAGAAGAATTTCCATGGCACAGGTTGAAAAGCCTTATAGATCACAATGCAAATCAATACACTGTAGTGCCGAATGCAAAGTGATTTAGAACACCAATAAAAATTTCTTCTTGTCCTTCATGCAATTTGACCTAGACGTCCAAAAAGATGTTGAAACCCTTCACTGTAGTTGATTAAGATTGCTTTGCAATATGCCATATTATCCCTTTTTATTCCAATTCTTCTTTTGAGAGATGTGTTGCATCAGATTTCATCAAACACCCTCATGCCGTCTTGTGGCACCCACTTTCTAGTTGGGGGATTTGGATTTTCAACATTGCTCCCCCTGAGCCAGAGCACTCAATTTACTTCCCAGAGGAAGTATATGCACCGGATACTGGTGCAGATTGATCCCTAACTTCAATTACTTCTTTCTTGATCCATACCTTGTTCATTTCTTTCTTGGTTTCAACCAGATTAACTTTCTCTTTTCCCTTGTCATTTCTCTTCTTTGTTTTCCTTTCTTCAAAATAATAATTTCTCTTCACATTCTTGCTTCTGCAAAACCTAGCAATATGTCCAGATTTGTTGCAATTAAAACATACCGCATTCTTTTGTCCTTGAATCCTTTTATTCATTGAATTTGATCTGCATTGATTAGCCATATGTCCAAATCTATTGCATCCAAAGCACTTTCCATTAAATGATTGATTGTTCCTAATATTTTGAAAATTTATTCTTACTGAACTTCTACATTCATTTGATTTGTGTCCCATTTTATAGCATGTATTGCACCTAATAGGATTCTCACTTACTTTACTTTTGCAAACAACAACTCTATGACCAATCCTATTGTAAGTGAAGCATTTACCTTTGAATGACTGTTCATTCCTTCCATTGTTGAAACTTTTCTTGAACTGATTTCTACATTCATTTTCTCTATGACCAATTTTCTTGCAATTGAAACACTGATTAGAGAATAATGGAGTCTTTTGATTTATTCTACTTCTACACTGAGTAGCCTTATGACCAAACTTATTGCATGAATTACAATAACCATTGAAAGATGGGTACCTTTTAGCATTTGGTTGTCTAACCAGAGGTCTTCTACGTCTTCTTCTTTGATTTCTAAACTGGTATCCTTTGTTTTGCCTTGGCTCAATGCTTGTTTTCCCGGAGTTTAAACTTTCTCTTTTCTCAAATCCAACCATGTTTGTCATCAGCATTCCTCTAGCTAGCAATCATTTCATCAAGCTTTGTAGTACTTATCTTGAATTTTTCTTCAAAACTTTTTGCCTTTTCCATATTTGTTTTTAAACTTATAATTTCTTTTGCAAGTTTTGCACAATCTTCTGATCTGTTTTTCACAATCAAGTTTAGATCATCTTCTGCTTTTGTTTTTTCTATAACTTCTACTTCCAAATCATTTAGGGCTTCATTTGCTGATAGCCATTGGTTACTAACTTCTTTGTATTAGTCTTTGAATTTCTTGACTTGCTCTTTTAGCTTTAAAATGCATTCATCTGCTTGTTGCAAGTTTTATTTCAGATCCCTGACTTTTGCTTTAGATTTTTCAATATCCATAAGAGCTACTTCTAGTTGATTGTACCTTTCATAATTTCCATACCTTCTTGCTTCCATGATCACACTATCCCAGATCTTCCTCAAGCTGTTAAACTTCTTTTGAGGAACCTTGCTCTAATACCAATTGTTGATTGTCAGGAACACTGAGAGGGGGGGTGAATCAGTGTTCTATAAATCTTTTCTTGAGATTTTACTTTAAACCATTTCAAAAGAATAATCAAACAAAAGAAAAATATACAACTGAACAACATCCACAAAAGCATGACACATAACACCAAGATTTTATGTGGAGAACCCAAAAAGGGAAAAACCACGGAGAGGATTAGCTCTCAAATATATATTGCAATCTTTAAAAAAATGATGTTCAGGCTTGGTCACTCCACGGGCCTAGAACATGTTGGCTCATAGCCATGGTGTACAACTAAGTTTAGTAGGCTCACTGCCTCAACCCTAAACCTAAACAAATTGCAATAAGGGTTGTTAAACCTTGAGGGCTGTTAAACCCTACTGGAGGCTCACTGTCGACTTACTACCTTGATGACAACAACATGCTTCCTCTCAAATCACACATGATAAATGAATACTGCTTAGGCATCTGCTACTATGCCAGGGTGCAGTCATTTAACAACTGTATTCTGAATCCCAAGTCCTCATCGCTGTTGATCCTTTAACTCTGCTCCACTATTTGTATCTTCACATCACCCACACACTCTACACTTGCACACCCACTTCAACTGAAGATTATCACTCTTATATATATCTGCATCATGATTTAATCCATAATCAGGTCAACATCTAAGAAGTGAAACATGTACATAGAAAGATGTACCTTGTCACTCAATCCAATGCACTATGGGTCGTACAGACCCAAATGTTTCCCCAAAAGTGTTCAGATAGGTTGGCTCTAATCATTCAATTACTTACATAGGTATTTCACACACTATCCTTTCTCTGCATCATGGTTTATCTCACAAGTTAACCTGTTCCTCAAGAGCATGCTTAACAGGTTCATCTGCTAACTTGGAACTTCTACTACAGATCACAAAACACTTCTAGAATCATATCAAGGACTCTTTACACATTCCCAAACTCACGTTCAGTACTGCAAGGCATGGTATCATCTTGCAAAGAAATGTAGACCATCAGAACTTAGACTCTGTCTCTATCAAACTCTGTCTCTATCAAATATTATGTCGATACTCAGCAGCTTGTAGCTAACCTTCCAGTGGACTTCTGATCTCCTAACTCTGGAATAAGACACTTCATACAAGTGTTTGCAATACCTTACAACTGCATAACAAAATACTTATCTGTGGTGGAATCCAGACCACTGCACTATGCCCCGTTCACTGATCATGCTAAGCCTTTGCTTACCCAGACTTAGACATTTCTTCAAGATGACTTCCAGAGGCAGTTAGGACATAATCTTCGAGGCATAACATTGTCAAACAATTAAGAACATCATACCTGAACCGTATTACCGAATCATCATCTGTGGAGACATACTATCCAGATTATTGTCCTCTACTCTACATACTTTCCATACATAGCCATTTTCAATCAACCGGACCTAGAATATAATATGGTCTTCCGGAGATATCTCTTCCTATCATGGTGATAGGATCTCTAAGCCTTGTTGCCATCAATGAAAACATATAGATCCATACCAGAGCAGTGTCTCTTACCAACACTTTATCCTTTGACGGTTGTCCATACACTTTTCTAAAGATCCTATTTGACAAGTTCTTTTCATGCAATGCTGATAACCTCCCAAGCCTAAGTGATAAGTTCATACAACATTATGATCAAGTGGGTCACTTCTGATAGAATGAAGTGTAAGGTGACTAATCTGAACCTTCACTATCCTAACAAACATGAATTACTAGAAAACAATCTTAGAAATTGCCATTATGACCCTAGATGCCTAAATCTTAATAACTACTATGTCCCAACCCTCAACATGATAACATGGATCCATGGAAATATCCTAAGCAAAAATATTGTGATAAGACAGACCTTCCACATAATGTTGTTCCTCTTAATGACAAAACTACCCTTCACCCTAGATCCATGACAACATTGTATAGAAAGACACTGCTTGGGATGTCCAAGTAGTCAAGTTTAAAACAAAGAATTAGGTGGCAACAAAAACATGGGGCTTATGTGTTATATGATAGTCAGGTTTGCCCTTCATTTTTTTGACTAAGCCCTTTGCTTCCCAAGATGAAGGTTAGAGAATCTTCATTTGCATTCTGGCTTAGGAAGATAGAAGCCTAATTTCCACCATCATCTCCATGAAGAAGATCTTGTAAATCTTGAATAGTACAAGTAAACATTATGAATTTCATGTAGCTATGACAGTCCCATACCTCAAAACCTATTTCCTTAATATCCAACTATTTCACAGCTCCAGTGGTGGTGCTTGGAAAAAATTATCACCTTAATTCCATTCATTTTAACAAGGCTTCATGGATTATGAGTATAGGAATCTCCTAAGATGGTTATTGATCAATGCACATGGAGAAAAAGACTTCTTGTTGTTGCTATAGTCCTATGACTGTGAATTTTTTTATGTGCTTTTGGCAAATGTAGTAAAAGTTTTAGGTATTCAAGAACTCTGACTTGGAGGAGACAACCTATATCCAATTACTCTCATATCAATCTTCTTGACAATATTTGGGCCACATTAAAATTTAAAAGAGACAAGATGCTAATGTATTATTATGACTATCTTCTTCATTTATATCCCCTAGAGATCCTCACACTATCTTCACTGCTCATACCTAGGTGCATTTTGGATAGTGTTCAAAATGCAAATGGAAAGGGAGGTTCATACCATATCTTTTATATCCTTATAAAATAAATGATCACACCTTATCATGACTCATAGATACTTTAATAATTAGAAAGAGTCTATTGATTAGTTTAAGGATTGTGTTAACAGTTAAACTTGCATAATGATATGATTTTATAACCTCACAACAATGGTTGATGATGGTGTTCCTTCATTTATCAACTTCCAAGCATCTTGTATCAATCACTATTTCTTGCATAGAGGTAGTCCTAAACCATTCAACTTGACTATTCTTTTACAATCGTGGTAGTCCTCTCAAAGGGTTGAGTGTGTTTAGTAATGCCCCCTTGATGCCCTAGATAGTCCTCTAATGGTGTTATAAGTCTCTCTTACTATCATAACCCTTGGGAAGAGGATTGTGGATTATTTATTCAAGGTTTGTGGACCATACATGCAATCACCTTTCAGATAAATCCCTGTAAAACTCATACATAGTTATGACATTGTTGGTTGTCCTTGTGTGGAGACTCAAACATGTAAACACTTCCTCATAATGGAACAACCCATTTTCTCATGAAGACTAATAGATTCTACACATAAGGTTTAACTTACTGGCCCAAACAATGATGTAGGAGCATCCCTAGTTTCAAGCAATCTTGCATCAAACAAAAATATTTTCATTTCAGTTTAGTCATAAGTATTTTCTGTATTTTGGTCCATACTTTACCGCAGTTTCATTTCAAACCTTTTGGAGCTTGACTTAGCACCTAGACATGCTCACCTACAACATATCCAAATTTGAGAGCATTTGGACCAATTATCAGAGAGATATCGCTATCGGAAGATTAACTATTTTCTCAGAGCAGAGCATTCTGACTGTCTTGAACAATTAGCTGAAGGAGAAGATTCTTGAAGCATTTCTTGACTTGTGGAGCCTAATGACACATCATTCAATGTTCCTTGGTTCATGACCGACCTTCCCTTGTGATCAACACTTCATTTCATTCATTTGTGGAGGAATTCTTCATGATTAGGTTCGACCTATTTGTGTACACACGTTACACCTCTTCATTGGAGTTTGTAACCTTCCTTGGCTGATGCAGAGGAATCTAAAGTTTTGGAGATGATATAAATTGATGTAATAGATCCTTAGGAAGGCAGAGTTCATGATTTAGAAGATCAATAATTTAGCACCTTCACAAAGGAGCTTCAATGCTATATCTTGTGCATAGTCTGTAACTATGAGATTAGACCTATGAGTCCTAATTGTATGCCTGCATGTTGTCAACCAGTTCATAATTGAATTCTATAATATACTGAATGATTGAAGTTGCATTTGCTTTATATCTTTGTGATGTTTCCATTGTGTTTACTCTTGCTGCACAGTTTGGACTGTTCTCTCCAAGGACCCTCCTAACCATGATTGCACCAAGTGGTATCAGAGTGAAAGTTTGAATCTTTGGGAGTTGGTGAAGGATTTTTGTAAGATCTTGTTGTAGACAGACCACTGAATCCGAGGTAGCCTACTTGCATTGTCAATCAATCACTGATTGTGAGGCAGTTGTCACCTTGTAGCAAGATCGCCGAACTTGAGGTAGTTTGTACTTGATGCTAGGAAGATGTCATCGAGGAGAATCCTTGATTTTGGTGCAATGGCTAGAAGGATAGATGAAATGATGGAAATGATGAGAACCATGTGTGTTCACTTAGATGCTATTGAAGAAGATAAAAGAAGAGGCTTGACACCTAGACCTAATGCTGAGAGTGATGATGATGAAGAATTTCAATCTGTTGATCAAACTGGTGAAACCCTAGAAGATGAAGAAGAAGAATTTGTAATGAGCCAAACTCAAATTTAATATAAAATATTAGATCTGAAAATATAGTTTCAACAAATCCACCCAAAACTACATTGAAACTGATGTAACTAGCTAGCTAGTCTTGCAAGGAATTAACACCCAATATGTTGAAACTTCACCAAGATGATTTTTATTAATTTTTAGATGGAAATGACATGTTATTAGGTCTGTAATACTGGTCTATAGAAGTAGCAACATTACAACTTCAAATAGCCAAAATCTGGGCAAAACCCACAAAATCTGTCGACACCGGCAAACACCCAGATGCACCCCAAACACCATAAAATGATATTGTTTGATTATCAAAAATAAAATACATGAAATATATTCTAATATGATTAAAATATCTACAGAAAATACCTACAACACTTAGCCACAAACTACACAACCAAATCTTCACTACAAGTTGAAATACACACTATGTATTCAAACCCACAAGCCAAAAAACTACACAACACAACCCAGAAATCCTAGAGCTGATCTCTGGTACTATGAAATGAAAATCTACAAATACAACACTGAAAACAAATTAACTTAACAACAATAGCATATTCAAACACTCTTGGAGCCACTACTGTGACACATGAAGCCCTGCACACACAAACAATGGAAACTGCCAGAAACTACTGAAGCTTTGAAGCTCTGTGTAACCTCTAGATGAAGCTACTCCTTGTGATAAAAGGGTTTTCATCCTTTGGACACCTAAAACTCATGGGTTTTCATCCACAAGTCTCTTTACTCCAATGGGTTTTCGTCCATCGAAGCCAAAATCTACAAATCTGCAAGTTTGAGAGAAAATATCAAATCAACAATACCCCCAAATGGCCAAAATTACATATTTTGTATCAATATTTCATGGGAAAGAGGGAAATCCAAGAATCCCATGTTTTTATTTGATTCCTTGCTATTTTGGGGTATGAGAGTTGTCATAAGCTATCATACATTGTCATAAAGTCCCCTGCCACTTGTGATTTACCAAGATTTTTGAAATCTTCATGCAAATAGACACCTCACCAAACCCAATGCCCCTTTTTGAGTCTCAAAATATTTAATTTAATATTTAATTGTCCTCTTGAAATAGATATTAGTTGGACAATATTAAATATTAAATATTTATTCTTCCCATGCTTGCCCAATTAACCCATGGAAGAATAAGATGGGTTAATATTGACCATTAATTAATTATTTTAGAAAGGGGACATGACAAGTCCTCCCTCCTGGAAATTGCTTTTCCTCAAGCAATGCAAGTTTGGATGGTCAAGAATTTCTGGTCCTTCCCATGTTGCATCTTCCACTG
Organism: Cunninghamia lanceolata; assembly: GCA_027924645.1. Classification (NCBI taxonomy): domain Eukaryota; kingdom Viridiplantae; phylum Streptophyta; class Pinopsida; order Cupressales; family Cupressaceae; genus Cunninghamia; species Cunninghamia lanceolata. The sequence continues at coordinate 15,484,794 of BSBN01000553.1, read as the reverse complement.
GCAATTCTTCCATTTGATCAAATATTCTGAAATGCTCCTGTTCCTCAATCTTTTATCCCTCGTTTCCAAAATCTTTTCACGTATCAAAATCAACTTCCCTTCATCATCCAAAGGTGGTAAATTAGATGAAGGCACAATTTTCTGTCAAAGGACCTTCTTCAAACAAGAAACGTGAAATACATTATGTATCCTGCTGTTGGGAGGAAGCTCCAACTCATAAGCTACCTCACCAATTTTCCTAATGATCCTATAAGGCCCAAAGAACTTAGGCTTAAGATTTTCGGCCCCACTCTTCTTCAAAGAGATTTGTTTATATGGATACAATCTAAGAAATACCAAGTCTCCCACCTCAAAAAATCTTTATGTTCTCTTCCTATCTACATATCTCTTTTGTTGGTTCTTTGCTTGCCTCAAGTTATCTTTTAGTGACCTTATGATCTCTTGACTATGATTGATAAGATCACTAGCTGCAAGTACTCTACTGTCTGTAAATATCAAATCAGTAAAAGAAAGTGCATCATAACCATAAAGAGCTCAAAATGGAGGCAATACCAATTGACATATGATGTGATGTATTGTAACAATACTCTCCTAAGTGCAACCATTTGACCCAAGTAGTTTGCTGATCTGAAACATAATTCCTCAAATACCCCTCTATCCACTTGTTAACAATTTCTATTTGTCCATTTGTTTGTGGATGGTAACTTGTGCTTGGTGTGATCTCTATTCCTATCAAGTGAAATAGTTCCTTCCAAAAAGAACTAAGGAACCTACTATCTCTGTCACTAACAATGTTCTTTGGCAAACCATGCAGCCTAAATATCTCTTTGAAAAACAACTCTGCTACTTGAGGAGCCTTAAACTCTGAAGTGATGGGAAAGAAATGAGAATACTTTGTTAATCTATCCACCACCACATATATACAATCCTTACCTTGTACCTTGGGAAGTCCTGTGGTAAAGTCCATGGAAATGCTTTCCCATTTCTGTTTAGGAATTGGAAGCGGTTGTAGGAGACCTGCAGGAAAAATCTGTTCACCTTTGTTCCTTTGGCAAGTCATACACTCTTTGATATGCTTGTGGACATCCTCTTTCAAACCTTTCCAAGAAAATCTCTCATGGATCTGCCTATATGTTTTGAAGTAACCTTGATGACCAGCCAAGGAAGTGTCATGGAAAGCTCTTAAAATCTTTTCCTTGATTTTTGATTCAGGAATAAGGAAACTTCGGTTCTTGTAATAAATCAGCCCATCATTCACTGTATACATGTCATCTTCTACTAAATCATCCAATACATTAGATGAAAAAGTATTTTTGACATATTCAACAATGATAGAATCTTTCCACTCTGCAGAAATAGAAGATAATGAACACAAAGTTGGCTTCCTAGAAAGTGCATCTGCTACCACATTTCTTTTACCCTTCATATTTCTATTTCAAAATCATATTCTTGCAACTTGCTTACACACCTTTTTTTGTGATCATTCAAATCTTTTTTATCAAGGAAATACTTCAAACTATTATGATCAGTTTTCACAACAAACTTCCCACACACAAGATATTGTCTGAACTTCTCTAGTGCATGCATAATTGCCAACATTTCCTTGTCATAAATGTGATATGTTTTTTCTAGATTATTTAGCTTCCTACTCTCAAAAGAAATTGGATGTCCCCTTTGAGTTAGGACAGCCCCACCACCTTCACCCGAAGCATCACATTCAACTAGAAAAGGCAATGAAAAATTAGGAATAGCAAGCACAGGGCATGAACTCATTACCTCCTCGAACCTGTCAAAAGTTTTCTAAGCTTCTTCATACCATGCAAAGGCTCCATTCTTAGTCAAATCAGTCAATGGAACAACAAGCTAAGAAAAACCTTTCACAAATCTCCTATAATAGAAACATAGCCCAAAGAATCCTTTCAACTGTGTAAGATTTGTAGGTGGAGGCCAATCTAGTATTGCTTGACTATTCTGTTGATCTACTTGAACACCCTTAGAACTTTTGACATATCCCAATTAAAGAATTTTAGTTAATCTAAACTCACATTTGGACAACTTAGCATAGAAATATTGCTGCTCCAAAATACCTAGAAATGTATCTAAATGTTCCAAGTGTTCCTTCCAAGTTTTACTAGAAATCAATATATCATCAAAGAAAACCAAGACAAACTTCCTGAGTTGCTTACTAAATACCTTGTTCATGCATGATTGGAAAGTTGCTGGTGCATTAGTGAGGCCAAAGGGCATGACTAGGAAATCAAAATGCCCATAGTGACACCGAAAAGCTGTCTTTTCCACATCTTTGTCTCTCATCCGAATCTGGTGGTATCCTGACCTCAAATCAATCTTAGAAAAGTAAACAGATCCATGCAACTCATCAATAAGTTCATCTATCCTTCGTATGGGATATCTATTCTTAATGGTTTTCTTATTCAAATCTCTATAGTCGATGCACATCCTTAGAGTGCCATCCTTCTTCTTCACAAGAACTACAGATGATGCAAAGGGACTAGAACTTGGTCTAATGAATCCCATGTCTAAGAGCTCTCTGATAGTCTTCTCTATCTCTTCCTTGTAACCCCTTGGATGTCTATATGGAGTGGTTATAATAGGTTTGGCATCCTATTCTAACTCTATAACATGCTGAAATCCCCTATATGGAGGTAATCTTGGGGGTATATCACTGAAAACAATGCTATGCTTATCTAAAATTTCTTGAATTTCAAAATGAAATTTACCTTTTCCATTTGGAGAGCTTGAAGGTCAGATTAATCAAGTGGCTTCCCAAGCAACTTGACCTCTTATGAAAGTCCTCTCCATCTTCTTTGTTGTCACCACTCTTGGAGCTCCATTTGAAATCCCTCTGAGTGTAATCTCCTTGCCTTTAGACTAAAACTTGAATTCCATAGTTTGGTAGTTTTGATAGTGTCCTCCAATAGAATGCAACCATTAAACACCCAATACAACATCAGTTCCACCAATACCAACAACATAAAAATCATCACAAACCTTGTAGTCTCCCATATTGATGCTCAATTGTTTGACCACTTTGGTGCATGGCATAGTGAATCCATCTGCAACAGTGACATTGAAACCTTCAAATTCTTCAGTCTACAAGCCTCTCTTCATAACCAATCCTTCATCAATAAAATTGTGAGTTGCCCCACTATCAATCAAAACGGTCATTCACTGCCCTGCTAGCACTCCACAAACCCTAAAAGGATAATATCTGGGTGCTCCTGAAAGTGCAGCTAACGAACCTTCTTTTATAGTCTCCTTCTCTTCAACCTCAGGTTCTGACTCCTCTATGTCATGAAACTCGTCATTATCATCTGAGTCTAATTCCTTATCTGAAACAACCTCTATGTAATGGACTTGTCCCTTTCCCAAACACCTATGTCCACGGACCCAAGGCTCTCTGCAAGAAAAACAAAGTTTCTTCCTCCTCAACTCATTCCTTGTTTCTTCATCCATCTTCTTTGCAACATTAGGAGTTGTATTCTTCTATATAGGTGTAGGTGCATGAAATGGTTTCTTCTGGAATCCTCCCTTATGATGCCATGTATTTGGTTTGGAGGAGTGGGACAAAACATTCTTTGGAATTGATGGCTCAAGAGCCCTCTTGATAGCTTCATACAAAGAGAGAGGTGCGAAAGATCTGACAAACCCCCTAAGAGGTTCAGTGACTCCAATAATGAATAGATGTATTCTCCTTTTCTCTAATATTTCAAGTACCATTACTGCAATCTTTTGGAAGTCTTCTATATACTCACTTACTGAGTTCTTTTTCTTGATTTCTGATAGTTGGCTGAAATATTCTTCTTCTTCTTTCAATTCATACCTCTCAAGAATCCTCTGTTTGAATTCACCAAAGGTTTGTACCTGATCATGTCCCAAAGTAGTGCAACCATGATACCACCACTTATAGGCTTCTCCTTCCAAATGCAAGGTGGTAAATTGAACTACATCCTTCTTTTTCATGGGGTTGAGCACAAAGTATGTTTCTATCTTTTGCAGCCAAGCTCTAGCTGAAATCTTCTCACTACCATCAAAGAAGGCTATAGTTAGCTTTCCTAACTTGTGTTTTAGTTCTTTATTTTTCCCATTTCCCTTCTTATGGGATTCACCTCTTCTCAAAAACTTTACATATTTTCCCCAAGACATATCATTCTTGATCTCCTCTGCTAATGAATTGTATTCTCCACGCCATTTGTTAAGGGTTTCTGCATTGAAAAAACTAGTAGCTACTGACTCAACTTGTTTAGGTTCTTCTTTAGGTAGGAATAAGGGTTTGTTTGTAGCCCCTGAATTTTGAGTCTCAATTTCCTTCCCTTTTCCATTGTTACTATTGTTTGCACCCAAAGTACTACCACCATTGTTTTCGTTGTTGTTGTTGTTGTTGTTGTTGTTGTTGTTGTTTTGGATCCATTGCATCATTTGCCAAAATATTTCAGCAAGTCTAGTTTGTGCCTCAATCATTTGAGTAAATTTCCTTGATGCATCATCTTCTTCTGCATCTCTTCTATCTTCCATTGTTTCCTCCAATTGCAATTTCTTTTGCTCTCTCCTCAAATATCTAATTTCTCTGTCACTTGGTATCATCAATCATTTGAGTAACCTACAGGCTAGTAAGATCATGCTTTGATACCACTGTAATGAGCCAAACTCAAATTTAATATAAATTATGAGATCTGAAAATATAGTTTCAACAAATCCACCCAAAACTACACTAAAACTAATGTAACTAGCTATCTAGTCTTGCAAGGAATTAACACCCAATATGTTGAAACTTCACCAAGATGATTTCTATTAATTTTTAGATGGAAATGACATGTTATAAAGTCTATAATACTGGTCTATAGCAGCAGTAACATTACAACTTCAAATAGCCAAAATCTAGGCAAAACCCACAAAAATTGCTGACATCGGCAAACACCCAGATGTACCCCAAACACCATAAAATGATATTGTTTGATTATCAGAAAGAAAATACATGAAATATAGTCTGATATGATTAAAATATCTACAAAAAACACCTACAACACTCAGCCACAAACTACACAACCAAATCTTCACTACAAGCTGAAATACACACTGTGTATTCAAACCCACAAGCCAAAAAACTACAAAACACAACCCAGAACTCCCAGAGCTGATCTCTAGAAATATGAAATGAAAATCTACAGTTAAAACACTAAAAACAAATTAACTTAACAACAACAGCATAATCGAACACTCTTGGAGCCACTGCTATGACACATGAAGCCTTGCACACACAAACAATGGAAACTGCCAGAAACTACTGAATCTTTGAAGCTTCATGCAACCTATGTGTTGCTTCCCGAATTGGCAGAGGGTTTGCCAGATCCAATGCATAGGCAGATTCATCCAACAGATACGGGAGGTTGCGTGAGCTGCCTCCCCTTCACTTCTAGTTCTGCCGCACCAAGGGGGTGTCCTTATTTGCTAAAGATATAACTTTGATTCACCCAATGACAAAATGATTTAGCTTTACAATGACAGGTAGAATACTCTCATGTGTGGACCAAGGTGTTCATAATAAATCACAAGGTTGGCAACGCTCTTAGACATATTTGTCTGGTTGAGGATGAGAGCATGGGGGGGGGGTCCTAATCCTACTCCTACAACTAACAGGATGGAAGTTATGAAAAGATGGATTTTATGTTTTGGATGCAAGACAAGGGGTTTTGGGTCATAACTACTAATCCAGAAGCAAATCGATGCCTATCTCAGGGTAAGGAGTCAACTAGACGTATACAAAAGAATGGATTGCCTCTGGCATTCAAGCTTCAAGGGGTTATATTGATGCTTGCCTTACAAACATCACCTAAGAATGGGTATTTAGCTACCTCTACTTACAGATATCCCTGCTGAAATACAACCTTCTCCATGCTTGACCTAAAATAGTTTAATCCACTCCTTGAATGCAAGTTAGAGATGAAGCATGTGATACAGAAACTTGTATCCTAGAATCTATGAAACCCTTAGCAACCAGATTCAAAAGAAGGAAAGCATGTAGCAAAGGAGACAAACAGATAAACACATGCATAAGAGCATTTTTTATATAGATCAACAATGAAACTGAGTATATCTGCAATATAAATTCATGATGCAACTCATAAACTCCAAAATGAGATACAACAGCAAGGAAATGCCCTGTTTTTTGCTATTCACACAAAAAATTGCCCAAGTCTTCAACAATAACCAAATGAGTAACACAGTTTGCTTATATAGCAAGAAAGTGTACCCAACAAATTAATTATAAGGCAAATCAAAAATCTGCCAGATACAATGCATGAGAAATGGCACTCAGAAATAGTAAATGTAACAGAGAGACAAAGAGGAATGAGCAGGTGTACTTAGGATTTGCACCGCCACCCAGGGATTTTCTTCATCAATCAGGTGGTTGACTTGTCAACTCCATCGATCATCCTCTGCAAGTCCGCCATTATTGCCTCACCTACCCACAGGCCCCTTTGAAATGTAGCAGCAGATGCATCTACTATTTTCCCACTCAAAAATGATTGCAAATACACAGGAAAAAACCTTCACTGTGGGTTCAAAACATGGCCATCGATCTACTCCCATCACCAGGATCAACGGCTCCCAAAAAATGTTGAAAAGTCACCAACCAATGATTACGTGCCACGTAGGCACTCCATGTTCCTATCGCCTCGCCGACTTTTCACTTTCTCCATTTTGCCATTTCACCCTTGTATATGCATGTTCAAATGCATATACAATCATCTGATATACAAGCCGGACCTCAAACACTTACCTGCCGCATTTGATTTCCCCATCGGGTTCGAAATGCATATGTTTCATTGCACCTGTCGCAATGTATATCTGCATATATATTCACCTTATACATACAAGGCACGGATTTCAAATTTTCATAAAGCATGCTGAAGTTGCTTTGATATCCATCTTGTATCCTCTATCTGTATCATTGCAATGTATATCGGCATATACAATGCACAATATACATGCAAGCCGCGGACACCAAGTACTTATAGAACAAATCGTAACCATATTCGGGTCTGGCCTGCATCTTAACCTTTGTACCTTCGCAATGTATATCAGCATATACAAGCACCTAATATACATGCCACGGACCCCAAACCATTATCTGCCATAGTACACTTTCCTTTTCGTGTCTGGGTTGTATGTTCCTGCTTTGTATATGACCAATGTATGTCGCCTATACAATGTGAACATACAAGCAGATTATACATACAAACAATGGAGTTCAACTTTTATCAACTGGAATGCATGCTCACTTTAGATCCAGCTTGTATATTAGGAATGTATATTTGATTGTATGTGCAAACATACAATCGCAAATATACAAGCGGTGGGCCCCAGCTTTGAATCACTTTCCTTAGCCTGTTGCTTTGTATATCCGCAGCCCCTACCAAATGTACATTAGCCTTGTACATTACCGAATGTATATTTGAACATACAACCAAATATACATTCAACCCTGCGATTGCCCATTGTATGTTTTGAACATACATTCCTCTTTGCACATGCATCGGCCGATATACCTTTCACTGTAGCTAATGCATGTCGCCTCCTTTGTATATTTTTCCTGCACCTTTGTAATGTATACTTCCGTTGTATGTCTAAACATACAAACCTGATGTACAAGCGAATCCAACATACAAACACAGAATATACTAGGAATCCTACAAAAGATTCCCCAATTGTATATACACCTTTTTAAGCCTGATATGCATATAAAATGCATATAACTCATTTTTTCAAAGGCTGATTTAGATTTTGCGAGCCTGCCAATGCACATTTGACTTGCATGTATATACAAACACCCTTGTATATACAAAGTGACATGCATACAACAGATTTTTGCATTTTTCTACTGCAGAGGCCGAAAGTGTTAGAATTTTTATGAATTTTATGGAAGGTGCCTACATATTTAAAATGCTTGAAACCTAAATGTTCATGCAAGCACCACCAGTGGCTCTGTCTGGGGACGCATGCCTCTTGCAGGTATGGCAAGAACTTCAGAATCTTTGGTTTCGCAGATTGGGCTTTATCCATTGGGTAACAGAGTCAAACACTGCACTAATCTACCTACAAATTATATTTTCAAACATCATTTTGGCGCATCCAAAAATGAAGAACCACAACCTCTTCCTGTCAAATGCCTAATTCCACTCTAAATAACCCCAATCACAACTGAAAGCATTAAAACAATCTGTCCACATGCTAATCTTATCAATTACATGCTTCACCATCTTTGGAAACTTGCCTCTGTCACTCTGCATCTTACAATCAGACATACAACCATACATAGTAGAATATGTTTCAGGATTGGGCAACATATGTATGTTATAATCTTCAAACAGTAGATCCTCATATTACATTTGGCAATACTCATTACTTACCTGGTTGTTGCACACTACCAAACACTCATCCAGCTGATCCAAAAGCTGAAAACACTCAGAATATATGAGACCCACAATGTCATTTATATCACTTATTGACATTGAAACAAATCCTGATCCACACACATGCTGCACATGTCTAGGACAACTGATGCTGAACATTCACTATCCACAGTTTGTAAATCACTATCATCATTTTCAAACAGAAGGTTAATTCTGCACCAATGAAGGTCAGAACTCACAATGTCAAATGCATCCACAGGCTCATCATAAAGGGGATTCATACTCATTGCAAAGGTTTATTTTTCATCATTGACAAATCCATAGTCATAAGAAGAAAAAACCTAGTCCATGAACTGATCATGGATATCATCTTTATCATCTGTAACATCTGATTTCCCCACATACAAGATTTCTGCTACTTCAATACACTCTGAAGTTGAACTATCTGCATCATTTTCCAGCCCTCTAATGCTTCTTAATGAAACTGATATTGACTCTTGATCCATATGATTACAACTTTGCACAACTGGATCATTTAAACATGAATGCTCCTTGTTTAGGACTGGCATGCAAATATTACTTGGGAAATTATTGTTGTCAACTTCATTTGCTAGGCAAATCAGGACATTCTCCTCTATAACAGAAACATCATCAACTTGGAATGATGCAAAAACTGGGACGGCAAGGGTGTGAGTATTTTGACATTCATCTCCAACATTTAAACTATATCCCTCATCAACATTTGTGGCCTTAGGGCAGCAATTTTTTTTAGAGAAATAACCCTTTTGAATCCCATATCTCCAATTATTTTCAATGTCTATTGCAAACTGTTGTGCCTGATGCAATGTGGTGGGCTCTTTGTCTCTCAATCTATAGCTCATTTTCTTATCAAATGCTCCCAAATAGACAACTAGGCACAATGCATCATTAGGTCTCATGCATTCTGGAATTCTTTTCAATGCCCTCATAAATCTAAGGTTAAAGGCTGGGATCAACTCATCTTCTTTAATATGGATATACATAAAATCACTAATGATTGCATAATCAGAAATTCTTTCACCATATTGTTCTAGAAATGCAGATTTAAAATCTTGCCAAGAGCTGACAGAGTAAGCTGGAAGGTAGGAGAACCAGTCCCTTGCATCTTCATCTAGAGATTGAACAAATAATCTAATAACTACATCCTCATGGTCAATCTCGAAATCATCTATCACATTTATAAACTGCTACAAGTGTCTCTCAGCTGATTCATCCCCGGCACCATTGAATTTGGGCAAAAATTTTCTGATTTTAGATGGAAAAGCATTTGGATAGCCAAAAATGCCATCAAAATTTATGGGCTTATATCTATCAATACTAAAACCCTTTCTATGACATGGCTGGGACTGATTATTATACATGGTTGCATTTGACACCTCACAAGGGTGCAGGGGTTGATAATTATACATCATTATGTGTTTTTTGCAACCCTCTTCTCAACTTAGATTTTCAATCACAACAATGACTTTAGGCCTTTAAAATACAAAATGTTTCAGCTTTCCTAAAGTCCTCTAAATAAGTCTTTTCAACAATATTGCATACTCCAATTGAAATACAAATTAGGTTCTTACAATAGCATGTAATCTTTCACTGTCATCTCCCTTTTAACCAGTGTTGTTTCACCAAATAGGGAGTCTTTTAAAACTTGTGAAAATACCTAGATATGTTGCAGCAATTGCAAATTCAACACCTCTGGTGTCTTCTGATCAGGTTCACTATATGCAGATTCACCACCTCCTTGGCAGAGGAATGAGCTTCAAACAGGCTGAAGCTAAAAATTGATTTCTTGTCTTTCTAGGTTCTCACACAGCAGAGCCACAAATATAACTTTATCTTTTGCTGCAACAAACACTTCCAGGTTTGATTTTTCAATTTTTTAGACTCAAACTTTCATGGATATGGCATTAAGTCCCTAGCGGAGTTGCAAATTCTGTTGGTGACTCAGATGGACTCAAATAAATTATGTTTTCATCAACTCTTCCCCAGCAGAGTCACCAATTCTGTTGGTAACTTGGATGGGCACACAGATACTAGTATTTTTTAACTCCCCAGTGGAGTCACCAATTCTGTTGCTTCCCGAATCGGCAGAGGGTTTGCCAGCTCCAATGCATAGGAAGATTCAGCCAATAGATACGGGAGGTTGTGTGAGCTTCCTCCCCTTCACTTCTGGTTCTGCCGCACCAAGGGGGTGTCCCTATTTGCTAAAGATATAACTTTGATTCACCCAATGACAAAATGATTTAGCTTTACAATGACAGGCATAATACTCTCATGTGTGGACCAAGATGTTCATGATAAATCACAAGGTTGGCAACACTCTTGGACATATTTGTTTGGTTGAGGATGAGAGTATGCGGGGGGTCCTAATCCTACTCCTACAACTAACAGGATGGAAGTTATGAAAAGATGGATTTTATGTTTTGGATGCAAGACCAGGGGTTTTGGGTCATAACTATTAATCCAGAAGCAGACCGGTGCCTATCTTAGGGCAAGGAGTCAACTAGACTTATACAAAAGAATGGATTGCATCTGGCATTCAAGCTTCAAGGGGTTATATTGATGCTTGCCTTACAAACATAACCCAAGAATGGGTATTTAGCTACCTCTACTTATAGATATCCATGCTGACATACAACCTTCTCCATGCTTGACCTAAAACAGTTTAATCCACTCCTTGAATGGAAGTTAGAGATGAAGCATGTGATACAAAAACCTGTATCCTAGAATCTATGAAACCCTTAGCAACCAAATTCAAAAGAAGGAAAGCATGCAGCAAAGGAGACAAACAGATAAACACATGCATAAGAGCATTTTTAATATAGATCAACAATGAAACTGAGTATATCTGCATTATACATTCATGATGCAACCCATAAACTCCAAAATGAGATACATCAGCAAGGAAATGCCTTGTTTTTCGCTATTCACACAAAAAATTGCCTAGGTCTTCAACAACAACCAAATGAGTAACACAGTTTGCTTATACAACAAGAAAGTGTACCCAGCAAATTAATTACAAGGCAAATAAAAAATCTACCAGATACAATGCATGAGAAATGGTGCTCAGAAATAGTAAATGCAATAGAGAGACAAAGAGGAATGAGCAGGTGAACTCGGGATTTGCACCACCGCCCAGGGATTTTCTTCATCAATCAGGTGGTTGACTTGTCAACTCCATCGATCATCCTTTGCAAGTCTGCCATTATTGCCTCACCTACCCACAGGCCCCTTTGAAATGTCGCAATGGATGCATCTGTTGTTTTCCCACTCAAAAGCGATTGCAAATACACAAGAAAAAACCTTCGCTGCGGGTTCAAAAAATGGCCGTCGATCTACTCCCATCACCATGATCAATGGCTCCCAAAAAATGTTGAAAAGTCGCCAACCAATGATTACGTGCCACGTAGGCACTCCATGTTCCTATCGCTGACTTTTCACTTTCTCCATTTTTCCATTTTGCCCTTGTATATGCATGTTCAAATGCATATACAATCGTCTGATATACAAGCCAGACCTCAAACACTTACCTACCGCATTTGATTTCCCCATTGGGTCCGAAATGCATATGTTTCATTGCACCTGTCGCAATGTATATCTGCATATACATTCACCTTATACATACAAGGCGCGGATTTTAAAATTTCATAAAGCATGCTGAAGTTGCTTTGAAATCCAACTTGTATCCTCTATCTGTATCATTGAAATGTATATCGGCATATACAATGCACAATATACATGCAAGCCACGGACACCAAGTACTTATAGACCAAATTGCAACCATATTCGGGTCCGGCCTGCATCTTAACCTTTGTACCTTCGCAATGTATATCGGCATATACAAGCACCTAATATACATGCCGCGGACCCCAAACCATTATCTGCCATAGTACACTTTCCTTTTCACGTCCGGGTTGTATGTTCCTTCTTTGTATATGACCAATGTATGTCGCATATACAATGCGAACATACAAGAAGATTATACATACAAACAGCGGACTTCAACTTTTATCAACTGGAATGCATGCTCACTTCAGATCTGGCTTGTATATTAGGAATGTATATTTGATTGTATGTGCAAACATACAATCGCAAATATACAAGCGGTGGGCCCCAGCTTTGAATCACTTTCCTTAGCATGTTGCTTTGTATATCCGTGGCCCCTACCAAATGTACATCAGCCTTGTACATTACCAAATGTATATTTGAACATACAACCAAATATACATTCAACCCTGCGACTGCCCATTGTATGTTTTGAACATACATTCCTCTTTGCACATGCATCGGCCGATATACCTTTCACTGTAGCTAATGCATGTCGCCTCCTTTGTATATTTTTCCTACACGTTTGTAATGTATACTTCCATTGTATGTCTAAACATACAAACCTAATGTACAAGCGATCCAACATACAAACACAGAATATACTAGGAATCCTGCAAAAGATTCCCCAATTGTATATACACCTTTTTAAGCTTGATATGCATATAAAATGCATATAACTCATTTTTTCAAAGGCCAATTTAGATTTTACAAGCCTGCCAATGCACATTTGACCTGCATGTATATACAAACACTCTTGTATATACAAAGTGACATGCATACAATAGATTTTTGCATTTTCTACTGCAGAGGCCGAAACTGTTAGAATTTTTATGAATTTTATGGAAGGTGCCTGCATATTTAAAATGCTTGAAACCTAAATGTTCATGTAGGGACCACCACTATGGATGAAGCTACTCCTTGTGATCAAAGGGTTTTTGTCCTCTGTCCACCTGAAACTCATGGTTTTTCATCCACAAATCTCTTTACTCCAATGGGTTTTCACCCATTGAAGCCAAAATCTGCAAATCTGCAAGTTTGAGAGAAAATATCAAATCAACAATACCCCCAAATGACCAAAATTACATATTTTGTATCAATATTTCATGGAAGAGAGGGAAATACAAGATTCCCACGTTTTTCTTTGATTCCTTTCTATTTTGGGGTATGAGAGTTGTCATAAGTTGTCATACATTGTCATAAAGTCCCCCGTCACTTGTGATTTACCAAGATTTTCAAAATCTTCATGCAAATGGACACCTCACCAAACTCAATGCCCCTTTTTGAGTCTCAAAATATTTAATTTAATATTTAATTGTCCTCTTGAAATAGATATTATTTGGACAATATTAAATATTAAATATTTATTCTTCCTATGCTTGCCCAGTTAGCCTAGGGAAGAATAAGATGGGTTAATATTGACCATTAATTAATTATTTTAGAAAGGGGACATGATAGAATTAGATCAAGTAAAGATGTTGCGAGCTATTTCAAAGATTGGGAAAAGACCTAGAGTTGATGTGCTGAACTATACTGGTAATTTGAACCCTGAAGAGTTGATTGATTGGATAAATGACCTAGAAGAATACTTTGAGTATGAAGAGATTGAAGATCCAGAGAAGGTGAAATTTGCAAAGAAAAAGTTGAAAGGACATGCTGCTATTTGGTGGAAAGAAGTTTAGTTGGATAGAAACAAAAGAGGAAAAGAAAAGATTACAAAGTGGGATAGAATGGTGACAAAATTGAAGAAACAATTTATACCTACTGACTATGAGTTGGAGTTGTTGAAGAGATTGCAGAACTTGAGATAAAAGGAGAAATTCATGGAGTATACTGAAGAATTTCATAAGATAATCATTAGGACATGACATAGTGAAGAAAGTAAGGAGAAAGTAGCAAGATACATCAATGGACTGAGATTGAACATTCAAGAAGAATTGAGTTTGGTAAGGATGACTCCATTGGAAGAAGCATATCAGTTTGCCCTAAAAGTGGAAGACAAGTTGAACAAGAAGCATGAGCAGAAGAAGGGAGGTAGAGGAGATAAATATTAGAGAGGTAGAACATTTTCCAGAGGAGAATGATCATATGTGGAGTAGAACAAGAAAGATAGTCCATTCAAGAAACAAGATAGAGATAACGGTGCATACTGAAGAGATGACAGAACTTTCTACTGTAGAAGAAGCCCTAGTCCATACCAGAGTGAAGGATATAAAAGAGAAGGAAGAGGATTTGATAAGAGAACATTTAGAGGAACCTATTTTAAGTGTGGAGGTGAAGGACATAGAGCATTTGAGTGTAATCAGGGTAGTACAAGCAAGAAGATAGAGAACAGTGGGAGAACAACCTATGTTGAAGAAGAACCTGTTGGATCACCTAGTTCAGTTGGTAAACCTGAGAAAGGAGAATCATTGGTCATGAGGAGATCATTATTTCAAGCAGAGCCAAATGGAGAACCACCACAGAGGAAAAGTTTGTTCAGAACAAGATGTAAATCAGGAGGTAAGTGTTGTAAAGTTGTAATTGATAGTGGCAGTTCAGATAATCTAGTTTAAGAGGAGATGGTGACTAAGATGAAGTTGAAAAGATTGAAACACCCTAAGCCATATCAGATAGCATGGATTTAGGATGACCATAAGGTACTAGTGAGTGAACAATGTTTGGTGAAATTTCATATTGGGTCTTATCATGATGAGATATTATGCCTATGGATGCTTGTCATATCTTGTTGGGTAGACCTTGGTAGTATGATAGGAAAGCTATAAATGATGGGAGAAAGAATACCTATACTATAACAGCAAATGGAAAGAGAATTACATTGATTCCATTGGAAGATGATCCTAAGAGTGAAGTGTGTGGGAATTCTAGAATCTGTTTGGTAGATGGAAGAATTTTTTTGGATGGTTTGAGACATGAAAACACATGTTATGCCTTGATTCCTAAGAAGCATGCAGTTTTGAATACAGAGAATGAAGAATCACAGCTGGAGGAGTTAAAAGAGTTGCTGACAGAGTATGAAGACATCATATTAGATAATGTGCCTGAAGGATTACCACCTGTGAGGAGTATCAGTCATCACATGGATCTTATTCCTAGAGCTAGTTTGCCTAACAAAACAGCACATAGGATGACACCAGTAGAGAATGAAGAACTGAATATACAGATACAAGAATTATTGAGGAAAGGTTTGATCAGAGAAAGCTTGAGTCCTTGTACAGTACCTACAGTGTTAGCACTTCAGAAGGATGGATAATGGAGGATGTGTACAGACTCTAGAGCCATCGACAAAATCACAATTAAGTATAGATTCCCTTTGCCTAGGATGGATGATATATTATGGATTGTTTGAGTGGAGCAAAGTATTTTACAAAGATAGATTTGAAGAGTGGATACCATGATCAGATTAGAATCAGAGAAGGAGATGAATGGAAGACTACTTTTAAGACAAATGAAGGACTGTATGAGTGGTTAGTGATGCTTTTTGGATTAACAAATGCACTAAGTACTTTCATGAGATTGATGAATGAAGTCCTGAAGAGATTCTTGGGTAAGTTTGTGATTGTATATTTGGATGATATTATGATTTTTGGTAAGACAAAGGAAGAACATTTGTAGCACCTGAGACAAGTATTGCAGAGACTGAGAGAAGAGAAATTGATGATAAACCTTAAGAAGTGTAGTTTCATGAAGGAAGAGTTAGTATATCTAGGATTTTTTATTTCCGCAGAAGGATTGAAGATGGACCCTGAGGAAGTAAGAGCAATTGTTGAATGGCCTACACCTGAGAGCATTGGAGAAGTTAGATCGTTTAATGGATTAGCTAGTTTCTATTGAAAGTTCATCTAAAATTTTAGTTCAGCATGTAGCCCTATGATAGAGACAATGAGAGGTGATAGAAAAGACTTTAAGTGGACATCTGGAGCAGATAAAAGTTTAGAGTTGTTGAAGTAGAAAGTGACAGAGTAACTTGTGTTGGCGTTACCGGATTTCAATAAGGTATTTCAAGTTGATTGTGATGCAAGTGGAAATGCAATAGGAGCAGTGTTAAGTCAAGATGGTAGACCTATAGCATATTTCATTGAGAAGTTGAATGATGCAAGGAGAAGATATGCAGTCTATGATTAGGAGTTCTATGCCATAATTCAAGATTTGAAGAAGTGGAGACATTACTTGTTGCCTAAAGTGTTTGTGTTGTATATAGATCATCAAGATTTACAATATTTGAACAGTCAAGGTAAGTTGAATCAGAGACATATGAGATGGGTAGAGTTCATGCAGAGTTACACTTTTGTTTTGAAGCATAGGAGTGGAAAGTCAAATAAAGTTGTTGATGGTTTGAGTAGGAGGAGGAACTTGTTGACATAAATGAGAATTGAAGTGTTAGGTTTTGATGAATTGAAGAATATGTATGAGGGAGACACTGATTTTTTAGAACCTTGGAAAGCATGCAAGGAACCTGTTGTGACAGATAGAAGTAAGTGATTGGATTATTTCATTCAGGAAGATATGTTATTCAAAGGAAATTAGTTATGCATACCTAGGAGTTCAATGAGAGATAATTTGATAAAGGAGAAGCACAGTGGTGGATTGGTAGGACAGTTTGGCATTGACAAGATAGTGGCTTTGGTAAGTGAAAACTACTTTTGGCCTCAGATATATAAGGATGTAAGGAAATATGTTCAGAGTTGTAGAGTTTGTCAAGTAGTAAAAGGCAGTAGTCAAAACACTAGATTGTATAAACCTTTGATAGTACTAGAGAGACCTTGGGAAAATATAAGTATGGATTTCATTTTGGGATTGCCTAAGACACAGAGAGGACATGATTCTATATTTGTGGTAGTAGATATATTTTCAAACCTGATGCAGTGCATGTAGCAGACCTATTTTTCAAAGAGATTGTGAGATTACATGGATTACCTAAGAGCATAGTTTCAGAAAGATAGAAAATTTGTTGGTTACTTTTGGAAGACACTTTGGAAGAAGATGAAGATAGATTTGAAGTTTAGTTCAGCATTTCATACTGAAATCATGGAAAATTGACATGAAGGAAATGAGAACAAATGCAAATCAAATGAATGCAAACCTCATATTGACTCACGATCCATTGATAGGGTTGAGAGTGCCGCACCCGAAGCACTCTAGCTTTACCCAAAGAGATGAATGTTGGTTTCTTGGTTCAACAGCAAAATGATAGGATAGGGATTGGTAGATGGATGTGCGATTGAGAGGAAAATTTGGCAGAGTAACGATACTAGAAGAAGATTCATTGCAAATGGCTTAGAGGAGGCTAGGTTTATATGATATGGCTGATTGGATTGAACGGTTGTGATTGAGAGTTATGTTGGAGGATATCGACGGTTAAGATCAATTAGGGTTGGATTAGGGTTTCCCACTCAAAGAGGGATTGTAGTCACATGACAAGTGTACGAAGGAGAATGAAAGGAATCTAATTCAAATATTCTATTTGAATTAGTTTGACATGTGAAGGCCTATTGAGTGGGAGATGATACATGTGACATGTGTCGCAATGTTATGAGAGGTGAGGGAATAATTCAAATTTTTAATTTGAATTATGTGAGACATGTGACTAGGTGTAATTAATTAAATAAGTGGGATTTATTTAATTAATTGGGAATGTGATCAAGTGGGATTAATTAAATAAAGTGGGTTTATTTAATTAATCAAGAAGGTGATTAAGTTGGACCAATGTGAGTGGGATGAACTAGGACCTAGGGATAAATGGGATTAAGCGGGATGAGGTTAGATGAATTAGGATGAACGAGGACCTAGGGGAACATATACAAGTTCATGTAGACAATGTGTTGTGTAACTAGGACCTAGGGCAAAGACAAACAAGGTCATGTGTAAACAAGACCTAGGAAATTTTCAATGTCTACATTTGCCCCTCTTTGAGATGTTGTTGCGAGATGATAAAATTTTAGTTGAGTAACATCATTTCAAAGAAGTTAAGGAAATGGATAGAAGAAAAGGATAGGGTGATGATGCCCCGTCGAGAGGATAGGTGGGTTGGACAAACACAGGTATGCTCTCAAAATGAAAGGAATGGAAATAGACAAAGGAATGAATAGAAGAAGGGATGGATGCGTTATTCTGTAATGAAAGTGAGCAACCATGATGTTTGATATAGCATGAGACATTATGTGCCAAGGTATAAGGACCAAGGTGATGATGTGTCTCATGCCCCAACGTAATACAACCTTGTCTAGATACAAGATATGAATATTAGCTGGGTTGGATGTGATACAAATGCAAGATAAAAAGATAACACACACAAGCAAGCAAGCATGCACAAATGATATATAAACAAACAAGGTATTGCCCCTGTCAAGCTATAAACCAATGATTGATTGATTGATTGATAAAGATAGTGCTATCATGGCGGGGAATGATATATCCCTAGATCAACACAAGGATGTGGGAACGATATATCCCATTAATGATGATGATAATTGATTGATTTGGTTTACGACAAGACTAGGATCAAAACCAAGGATTGCAATTGGATAATTTGACTTATTTGATTGACTTGATTGGTATGGATTAATGATTTACTTGCATTTGGATCACTGCTTGGATTGGATTGATTGGATGATGAATTGATGATTGGATTTGATGGAGATTGATTTGATGAAGTGATTGAAGAATTGATTGATGAAGTGATGAAGATAGATGATAGAAGAATGATGAAAGAAGAAAGAGGAATATTGTCTTTGCCTGAATCTAGGTACTTCCTTCGTAGACCAGATTGCCTACATACCCTGTATCGACCGGATCAAGCCACTTAATGATAAAGATGAGATGTAGTTCTAATTTGTGTTTTATTGATGGGATGATATGGATTGGATTGATCAAGTTATGGATTGATTGGATGTTTGATGATATATGATGTTATTGATGAGATGATGTGGATTGGATTGATTGGATTTTGATTGATTGATAAATTGACTTGATTTGATGATGATATTATTGGATTTGTTTTGATGGATTTGGTGTGATGAATTTGATGATTTGATTGAATTTTGTTTTGATTTGATGATTCGATTGATGATTGGATTGTTTGATTTGGATTGCTGATTTGATTGATGACTAGATTGATGATTTGGATTGATTGGATGGATTGATTTTGATGATGATTGATCTTATTTCTTGGATTTTCAATGGATATTTGATTTTTTTGTATCTTTGGGAATATTTTGGTTTTTTTGTGTTTTTTGAAATGTTGTGATTTTTTGGATTTTTGGGATATTTTGATTTTTTTTTGTGATTTTGAAATGTTTTGATTTTTTAGATTTTTTGGGATATTTTGATTTTTTTGTGATTTTGAAATGTTTTTATTTTTTTGGATTTTTGAATGTTTTAATTTTTTTGGGTTTTTTGAAATGTTTTGATTTTTTTGGGTTTTTGAATGTTCTGATTTTTTTGGGTTTTTTGAAATGTTTTAATTTTTTTTTTGAATGTTTTGACCATCAATGGATTTACAAATTGAGTAGCCTGTATGCTAGATACCAATGACAAGGGTAACCAAGTCTAGGTGCAAGGGAATGAATGGGATTGGAGAAAAGGATGGACGATAGTGGATGGATGAAAGGATCACGATAAATGGATAGGATAAAAGGATAGGCTATGGAATGGAATGGATGTATCTGTAAGAGAGCAAGGATGTGATCTCCAAGGACTATGATGCATAGGAATAACATGCCCTAGTCTAGGTAGTATACTTAGGATTTTTTAGGACAATGCTTAAGGCAATAGGATGATAGGATTTGACATGACAAAGCTTATGACTTGGATGATAAGGTTTGTTTGGAAAGGATGGAAAGATGGGTAATGGCAATAGGGTAATGATAGGATGGGTTGGATGGGATGAGGTACATCAAGAGATATCCAAAACATGTGTCAAGATTGTTTCCCCCATATCTTTGTCAAGATCAAAAGAGGAAGGGTGAATGGATGGACTCAATATGATAGGTATATGTAGGTGGGTGTAATGGATAAGGATGATAGGATAAGATAGCATAGGACATGATAGGATGGAAAATGATATAATGGGATAGATAGTTTAGATGAGACAAGGTGCCCCCAAGTGTAAGTGACACAGAAGATCAACCTTCACATGATGCCTGTTTGCTAGGTTTTCATCATGGTACTTATCCAAGGCACCTGTTTGCTAGGTTTTCACTATTGGATGAATGGATTTGTCTTTACTTTTTTGATTTTTTGATTTTTTTGATTTTTGTTTTGTGACTATTTTGATTTTTGAATGGGAAAGGAGGGGATATGGATGGGTGGGACTCAAGTGTCTAGTTCCATGTAATGTTATAGTCCCATTAGCAAAGGATGTCATCACAAATGGACCATGTCAAGTCATTATGCTCAAGAAGTTGGTAAGTGATGGTATGAAAGTGAGATCGATAAGGTAGATAGTGGATTATGGAGGGATCAAAAGTGGATTATGATGTGGATTATGTAGGGGTGAATGTGGATTATAATGGACTTATGCAAAAGCATGGACCATAGGAAGGTGATGGGGGAGATATGTAGGATAATGAGTGAATGATGGAGTAATGGAGGTGTGAAAAGGAATCATGACCAACGGTTGCACACACTGTGAGAAACATGGAAGCTTTTAAGTGGATGGAGGTGTAGGAAGCAATGGTGATGTTTCCTTAGTGGATGGATGACGTAAGCATTTAGGGACCCACATAGACTTAGCATTTTTATGATTTTTGCTTTGCATGTGGGATGGAGGAATTTGAAACTTTGGAATGGAATGACATTTTTAAATGGAAGAGGATGGTTGAAATTTTTGGAATGTGGATGACTCATTTGATTTTCTTGATTTTTTCTTAGGTACCCATACCATTTTGCTTTTGGACTTTGCTTTTGGAGGTATGGGTTTGGATGGATTTTTTAATGTACCTTGCTTTGAAGTTTTGGATTGATTTCCTAAGGTATTAGGACCCTTAGGATGTTTGGCTTTTTGAACGAAGGCATCCAAATGTTTATTTTTGAATCCCATGTGGCGGGTGGAAAGGGTGGAAGTTTTATGTTTACAAAATGCGTGCATTTGTTGGTCAGGATTAGGAATGTGAGGGAATTTATAGATGGTAGGTATGTTAGGTGTTGGAAGTAATGGTGGCAAAGTGGATGGAGGGGAATTAGGAGTTGGAAGAAGTGGAGGTAAAGTGGATGGTGTAAGGTGAATGGTCACATGCTTTTGAAATTTGTAGGATGAGGGAGGTGGAATGGTAACGTATGTTTTAGGAATATGATGGGATTTATGATGGAAGGAAGTGGATTTAGGAAGTGTGGAGGAAGTACCAACATTCTTAGATTGTTGAGCTTGGAGTGTGTATCCAAGGCAAAATGAGTGAGGAGGGACCTTGACATGGATTGGCTCCAAAATGCCTTGTTCATGAAGGCCTAGGCCTTTGCCTCGGTAGTTCATGTTTTGGAGCATGCGATTGACTATAGGACTAGGTGTAGTTTGGACACTAGAATTGAGTTGATGATTGGATGGAGAAGGTAAAGTGGATAATGGTTGTTGGTGTTCTAAGGAGGAACACTCATGAATGAATGTGGATAGACCAAGTGGATATGATGGTGGATTTGAAATGGGAACAATGGTGGATGTGGAAGGATCATTAGGATCTTTCTTGTGTTCATTGGGATCCAAATTATTTGTTTGATCTTCTATGTTTTCTTTGGAGGCACATGTCTCATCATGACAAGTGGAAGGTATAGGATCATGGATTGGGCTAGATGGAGGATGACTAGGAGCAATTTGGATGTCTTGCTCATGGATGGATATAGGATTATGGATAGGATCAAGGTGCTCATGGATAGCTTCTTCATAGGTATCATCTTGATCATAAAGAAGGTACATGTTATGGATAGATTAGATGGGGATGATTTGATCTTGATTAGATTTAGGGGATATTGTTTCTTCATGCTTAGGATCGTGCTCTTGACATAACTCTTGGTTTTCTTGAATGGAAGTGGAAGGCTTTTTAATAAGTTTGATAGCTTGTAGATCACATGATGGGGTTAGAAGACTAGACAAAGTGTTTAAGGACTCATTGGGAGGCTCAAGAATAGGTGTTTGATGACATGGAAATGTTTTATTCCTTGCTATTCGCCAATGGATCATATCCTTTCCAAGGGTATGGGTGAATGGGCAATATAGGGAATGGATGATAATAGTGGAAGTTGAAGGCTTAGGATTAGGATTTGTGGGATGGATAATGGGATTAAGATTTGGGCTAGATGGAGAGATAGTGGAATTAGGATTTGGGCTAGATGGAAAGATAATGGAGTTAGAGGGATTGGTCTTATCCAAGATAATCTTACCATAATCTTCTAGGTTCTTGGCCAATTTTTTAAATCGGACACAAGTGGATATGGTATGGCCCCTATACCTATGGTATGCACAATAATGGTTTTCATTATACCCTCTAGGTTTAATCATAAATGGAGAATATGCTTTGAGCGGGTATAACTCAATCAAATTTGCTTGGACCAGTTTTTCTAAAAGTATCTCCATGGAATCTTTTAATGAAGGATTAGTGGAACATAGGGATGAAGGTGATGAAGATGATGAAGAGCTTGATAAAGGTGTTGGGATGGGACTAGTTGGCTCATGTGTTGGCATATGATTGGATGGTGAAGGTGACTCAAAGGAGGCACTTTCTAGGTTGGTTTCTCCTTTGTCAAGGATTTTAGGGCTTGCATAAGATGACTTGGACTTTCTTGATTTATGTATATAGGCCCATTTGGACTTGCTTGTTGTTCTTGTAAGGACATTTGATTGCCATGTGGATAGGTTTGGTGATGAGGTGGCATGATAGGATTTGTAGGTGAAAGGTTTTGTGAGGTGGATTGTTGTAGACATTGGTTGATGTTGGAGGTTTGTTGAGAAAGCAGTTGGGATATGATGGCAATGGAGTTAGGATCATTGGATGGTAGACTTATGTAAGTTCTTATGTTTGGGGTGTTGCTAGGAATAGTGAGGGTGATTTGTGGTATGGATGTGGCGGCATTAGTGTTTGGATTATGTGCTTTTTGGGCTTGTGATGGAATGTGGGATCATTGATATTGGCCTAGGACTTGATGTTGCGGGAATTGTTGATGTTGTGGTGACACATGGTCTTCTTCCTTTCTATATAACCACCTAAATTGACTAATTTGATTAAGCATTCTTTGAGTGCCATAAGGATCATTCTCATAGGTGTTGTTTAGAAATGCCCTATTCATGTTTACAAGTGATAGATGTGGAGAATTGATTGGATGAAGATTTGATGATGTGTAATGGCCAGAAATGATTAGGGTTTTACTTGGATAGTGAGGACTATGGAGATGATGATTAGGATGTCGAAGATGACTAGGATAGTGAGATTGGATGACTTGAAGGAATTAGGATGAATGATGGTGGAATTATTAGGTTAGGTGACTAGGATGATTTAGGATAATGGTAAGGGTGATGTGGGATAACAAGATGGGATGACTTGGATTGAGGTGATTAGGATGAATGGATTGGGATGATGTGGAGTGATTGAGATAAAATTTGAAGACCTTAGGATGATTTGATTTGTTTTGTTTTTGATGGATGACTCTCTATGCTTGAGATGGACTAATTATCTCAAGTAAGAGGGTTGATTAGATTGATTCTCTATACTTAAGGTAGACTAATGACACTTAAGTAATAGAGGGTTGATTGGATTGATTTAATTGGATGACTTACTTAAGATAGACTAATGATCTCAAGCAAGTTTGGATAACGGTTGATGATTATCAACTAAGATCTTGATTTTTGATTGGGTTGATTTGGATTTTGGATTGGGATGAAAGTGGTTGTGATGTGATTTGGCTTGAAATGATTGGATGATGCGTAATGACTAAGATGATGATTAGGATGATTAAGATGATGTTGATTTGATGGGATGATGACTTGGATATGATTAAGAATGGAAAGATTGTATGAACTGGATTAATTAGGATGATGACTAGGATGATTAGGGGTTGATTAGAAAGAAGGTGGTTTGGAATGATTAGGGTTTGAATTATGGTGACTTGGATATGATTAGGAATGAAGTGGCTAAAAATGGGTGATTAGGATGAATGTGATTAGATTTGAATGTGTTGGAAGAATGAGTTGAATGACTTGTCTTTATGTGTTTGGTTTTTAGCTTGATTTGGTAATGTTCAATCAAATGATCACACATGTACAAACATGATTCACTCACGCAACATAGATAAGCAATTTTGGATTTTGAAAATGAAATGTAATGATGATTAAAAAAGCACACGTGGAAGACACATCAACAAGCCCTATGACTAGTTAAGTGGGGTATGGCCAACTAGGTCTTAGGCTATATTTACATGAGGTTGACTAAGGAATTCAAAGCGAAATCCTGCCACACAGCTAGGAGAAAGGGGTAATCCACCCTTCACCTTCACTTCCCAAAGGTATAAAGTTCTTTGGGGCTTAGCCAAGAGTGACAAGATTCCAACTCGCAATGAGGGT
Source organism: Cunninghamia lanceolata (assembly GCA_027924645.1). Lineage (NCBI taxonomy): Eukaryota > Viridiplantae > Streptophyta > Pinopsida > Cupressales > Cupressaceae > Cunninghamia > Cunninghamia lanceolata. Next base: position 15,459,957 of record BSBN01000553.1, on the reverse strand, counting down.
GTCTTCCGATTTAGCCTCGATTGAGGTCATCCCTGGGGGTGATGAAATCCCCTAGCAAGCCTCCTAGGAAAGGGTAAACAAAATCAAATCAAGTGAGGTGTTTTTGATCTCCAAGTTCACCTTGCGGTGTGAGGAGAGAGCATACACACACACTTGACTCATACTTGCACTTGTAAATTGCCCTTAGAAAATGAAATGTGTGTGAAAATTGAATGGATAAGAGGTGTTTTTGATTTTCAAGATCGTACGAAGCGCATGAGAAAAGCATACACACCACTAATCATATGCAACTTCACCAAGCAATGAAGACACTTGTTCTTGTTTAACCCAAAGTCAAGATGTGTGATTGAAGACAATGGTTAATTTTAGCCCAATTTTTTCGATGTGATTGCTAAAGCAATATTCATTTTAAGCCCAAATTGAAATGTGTGATACAAACAAGATTGATTGATCAAATGAAAGAGATGAATGATGAAATGGATACACTTGATTGTTTCTCTATCCCAAGCTATTGTAGATGCTGATCCTGATGTTGTTCCAGACCCGTAAGACCACCTACAAGCCACGAAATCGAGAAAGAAGCAAGTAGACTAGCCAAGAAGACCGTTATGCGAAAATTGAGAATTTGATAAAATCCGATGAAAAATCAATTGATACAGGAAAATTAATTGCATGAACAGATTCTAGACGAAATTCTATGCAATTTTAAAAAATAATTCACGAAAATTTGATCAAAAATGCAAAAGATATGTGTGTTTGAAGTTTATAAAGAAGTTGAACTTTGACTATGGAAAAACTGGTCAAATTGGCACTTTCACCTAATCTGGTCTTCACCATTGTATAGTTCATTCTCCTAGATTTCTAACAAGTCCAATTTTGTGTGATTTTGACCTGTTTTGCCCAAGTTATGATAAAAATAAAAAAATGCCCCTATTTGGGCATGTGAAAGCAAAGTGGTCAAGCCTGATGGCTAACACTGACGCAACCTATTTCAGTCACCCAGAATAGGCAAATTTATAGTCAAAAACTTAGAAACAATGTCCTGATCGTGATGGTGGGGTCAGTTTTCACCCAGGACGCAACTTGAAATAGCTCAACCCCAGAACTTGCAAATTTTGACAACCTAGGGTTAGAGAAAAAAAAAAATTGACAACAAAATCTGCAAAAAACTCATGATTAGATCCAAGACCGGACATGCCAAATGAAATCATGGAAAATTTACATGAAGGAAATGACAACAAATGCAAATCAAACAAATGCAAACCTCATATCGACTCGCGATCCATTGATAGGGTTGAGAGTGCCGCACCCAAAGCACTCTAGTTTTATCCAAAGAGATGAATGTTGGTTTATTGGTTTAGTAGTAAAATGATAGGATAGGGATTGTTAGATGAATGATTGGATGAATGCAAGATAGATGGATGAGAGATTGACAGGAAAATTGGGTAGAGTAAGGATACTAGAAGAAGATTCGTTGCAAATGGCTTAGAGGAGGCTAGGTTTATAGGATATGGCTGATTGGATTGAATGGTTGTGATTGAGAGTTATGTTGGAGGATATAGACAGTTAAGATCTATTAGGGTTGGATTAGGGTTTCCCACTCAAAGAGGGATTGTAGTCACGTGACAAGTGTGCGAAGGAGAATGAAAGGAATCTAATTCAAATATTTTATTTGAATTAGTTTGACATGTGAATGCATATTAAGTGGGAGATGATACATGTGACATGTGTCGCAATGTTATGAGAAGTGAGGGAATAATTCAAATTTTTAATTTGAATTATGTGAGACATGTGACTAGGTGTAATTAATTAAATAAATGGGATTTATTTAATTAATTGGGAACGTGATCAAGTGGGATTAATTAAATAAAGTGGGTTTATTTAATTAATCAAGAAGGTGATTAAGTTGGACCAATGTGAGTGGGATGAACTAGGACCTAGGGATAAATGGGATTAAGTGGGATGAGGTTAGATGAATTAGGATGAACGAGGACCTAGGGGAACGCATATAAGTTCATGTTGACAATGTGTTGTGTAACTAGGACCTAGGGCAAAGACATACAAGGTCATGTGTAAACAAGACCTAGCAATTTTTAGTGTCTACACATACACAGACTGATGGACAGACAAAGGTAGTGAATAGGAGTTTGGGAAACTTGTTGAGATGCTTGGTTGGAAAAAACATGGAAGATGGGATTTGATTCTTTCACAAGAAGAGTTTGTATACAATAATTTAATGAACAAGAGTACCAGAAGAACACCTTTTGAGATTGTGATCAGAGTAAACCCTAGAGGAGTAGCAGAGTTGAGAGATATCAATTTGGAGGAAAAGAGAAGTGCAGAAGTAGAGGAATTTATAGACCACATGAAGACAGTGCATAATCAGGTGAAGAAGCATTTAGAGGAGATGAATAGTAAGTATAAAGAGAAAGCAGACGAGAAGAGGAGACATAAGGAATTTGAAGTGGGAGATGAAGTGATGGTGTACTTGAGAAAAGAAAGATTTCCAGTTGGGACATATAACAAGTTGAAGATGAAGAAGTTTGGACCTTGTAGGATACTCAAAAAATTTGATCCAGGAATGTATATGAAATAGAGCTACCAAAGACATTGGGTATTTCATCTATATTTAAGATTGCAGACCTATAGCAATATCATGAAGTAGAGTTTAGTGACAATATTGAAGAAGATTTGAAGAAGCAGTTACCATAGCAAGTACTAGAGAAGATTAAAGACATCTTGGATAGTAAAATTGCATGGAGCACTAGAGGAAAGCAGTACAGAGAATATCTTGTGAAGTGGAAGGGCAGACCAACAGAAGATTCATCATGGATTTCTTAGGTTGAGGTGGACCATCTTAGTTTTCCTCTAGCCCCACCAAAGTGAGGGACTCACTTTCAAAACAACCCTGGGTGTCTGATGCAAGAGCATCCCTGGTTTTAAGCAATCTTGCATCAACCAAAAATATTTGCATTTCAATTTGTTTTGCAGTTCAGCTCAGTCAGTTCAATCATAAGTAGATTCTATATTTTGGTCTGCATTCTGCCACAGTTTCATTTTAGACCTTGCAGAGCTAGACTTAGCACCTAGACATGCTCACCTACAACATATCCAAATTTCAGAGCATTTGGATCAGTTACCGAAGAGATGTTGCTATCAGAATATTAACTATTTTCTTAGAGCAGAGTATGCTGGCAGTCTTATACAATCAGCTGAAGGAGAAGATTCTTGAAGCATTTCTTGACTTGTGGAGCCTAATGACACATCATTCAATGTTCCTTGGCTCATAGTTGACCTTCCCTTGTGATCTGCACTTCATTTCATTCATTTGTGGAGGAATTCTTCATGATTAGGTCTGACCTATCTGTGTACACACGTTACACCTCTTCATTGGAGTTTGTAACCTTCCTTGGCTAGCATGGTGGAATTTCATGTTCTGGAGATGATATAAATTGATGTAATAGATCCTTAGGAAGATAGAATTCATGATTTAGAAGATCGATAGTTTAGCTCTTTCATAGAGGAGCTTCAAAGCTATATCTTGTGCATATTCTGTAACTTTGAGATCAGACCTGTGAGTCCTAATTGTATGCACGCATGTTGTCGACCAGTTTGTATTTGAATTCTATCATATACTAAATGACTAAAGTTGTGTTTGCTTTATATCTTTGTTTTTTTTCCATTGTGTTTACTCTTGCTGCATGGTCTAGACTGTTCTCTTCAAGGACCCTCCTAACCGTGACTACACCAAATAGTATGATAGTCAACCATACCTTGTTTTAGTAGCCTATCAAGGGATTGAGAATCCACCATAATGCTTGGGTATTGAGAAATCATGTTAAATATATCTTATGAGTGATGAATAACCCTATGAGGTAGATGACAACTTAATGAAACCATGACAACCCTTCTGCTGACCAAGACAATGATCTATGGACCGGGGTAACTTTATGCATCGTAATAGTCTCAAAGTGCCTTTAGTTCCAACTTTGAAGTTTATAATAATAAGAACATGATAACCTTAAAAAACTTTCTCACAAAACCTTCATACAACTTCTTTCTTTGTGACCAAAATCCTTTCATGAAATTTACCTAGTATATTGTGATTGTCACAACAACCAACCCTTGAGACCCTTATGCAAACTCATTGATGGCTTTGGAGCTTCATTACTTTAGACTTGCAACCACTAGCACAGGCATTAAGCATGCATCAGAAGACACAAAAAGAAATCCCTTTCAACAAAATGAACACTAGGGTTTGGTGAGTTGCCATTGGCAACAAAACACTAGGTCCTCTATATCTCATTTTGGAAGAAAAACCTACACAAAAACATTAGTAAAACATCATATTATTTAATCACCATGTAAATAGCATAAAATTATGTAAATACAATGTATTTTGACCTCTAATCAGGTTGTCACAATCAAGACAACAATGGATGAGTCCATTATCTCTTTGTATTTTGCCCAGAAAACCTTATGAAATATGGGTTCTAGTTAGGTAGAATGAATAACATACATCTTTGAATATTGTTCACATATGTGCAGGCATAGATTAAGGTTTTAGGCATTGAAACGTGTCCTCCACAGGTGGCAATGTATCCATAAACTAGTCATGAATGGAAAAAAAACCCACCACTTTCCTTAAACTCTTTCGTGCCTATATAAGTAGCATGTAGGCCCTTTATAGATAACACCAAACCAAATAATCACCTCTCTCATATTTAGAAACACCCCCAAAGCCATAAATAAATGATAAGTGGGATATATGCTAAGGCTAAGGTTTAGGCTTTATGTTCTATCCTTCACATTAAGGGTGGGAGGTAATGAAGAATTAGAATTTTAAACGCCTTTACTTCCTTGTCAAATTCAAATTTGGGCACCAAATCATTTGAATGGCCCTTTCAAAGGTTTCAAATCTTATTCCAAATAACCTAGGATTAACTTTAAGACATTTATGAATGGTAAAGAGTCTTGGGGTAGATCTAGGGGACCTTTAGGATGACTGAATGGTTTGAACAGTCCTAACTTGACCACAAGATGCCTCTAAACATGCATAGTCACTTCAAAATGCATTCAATAACATAACAAAATCAACCCTCATGCACATACCCAGGCATTAAATACCTCAGAAACAAATACTCACAAAATTTACCCCATATTGATCCTTCATCTTTATAATCCTTACACTCCAACTCATCCCATCAATCCAACCATCCATCTATCTAAAACTTGAATCCACAATCCAAACTCAACATGTTGAATCCATATCATCCTTTTCAAATTTCTTCTAAGGACTTTTAGTAGAGAAGCAATATCAAACTAGAAAGCACAACGTCATGCTAGGAGTTTTGATCAATACTTTAAGCCTTAAGATGTATAGCATCAAAACTATCTCTTGCATCATAGTGACATTTTTGCACTACAAATCAACTTACAAATAGCTAATTGTAGGTACACTTGTATTTATTATAGTGTAGCTACACTTGTATTGTTGTTGGAGGACACATGGTAATGACCATGAACTTGGTGATATTATAGGAGATGCTTAGAGGTACTATAAGTAGCTAGAATTAAATAAGTTTCTGTCATACAAAGATCAAAGACAATCCTAGGTTGACTATCATGTATCAAAGGCATTATTGTCTTCCTAGAGGATACTTATACTCTAGTGTTATGAATGTGAAGTCTACAAGTAGGGAGTGTAGAAGAGAGAAAGAAGAGGACTGTCATAATGAAGAGACAATTGTGTTGGTAATCAGAGAGTACAAATCCTAAATTAAGAAGGGAAGACAACCCCATCAAGTCAATCATGTCATTCCCACATAAAGACAACCCTAGCAAGGCCAATAGACCAACTATGACATAGTACACTTATGGACCAGCATTAAATCATGAATTAGCATCCAATATATGAACAACCATATATCCATTTCACGAGAAAAGATTCCATTTGGGGGATCTAGCAATTAAAAAACCAGTCATATCATTGCTAGGATAGTCATCAAGGTCCTGAGAGTATTTACTAATCATCATACCATTATTCACATTTTAGCACTGTCAACACATATTAGGATAGTGTTGTCCCAGAAAAATAGAGAAGGTTGTTATAAAGATCTTAGAACACTCATTTTATAAATGTACAGTTATATGCAAATGGTAGCAGTCATATGTCAAGCTTAGAATGGTCATTGTTGACCTATTTTCCTCTGCCCAGAGCCAAGCAGTTCACCTTGCATTTCACCTTGCATTTTCTTTGAAAATCCTTTGGAAAATGCCCATACAAAGCTAAAATCTTCCAAGTGTATATGCATGCCTTGTCAAAAAGTCCCAAAATCTTTCCTGAGGAATCCTTGCAGAAAACCCAGAAAAACCTAGAAATCTTTTGTTTTCAAGTGCTTTCTATCGCTGCGATTTTCTCATTTTTATAGCTTGTATTTGTATGCATTTTTGAATGTACATTTGCATATACATTCACCTTTGTACATACAAAGGAACATACAGAGAAACATAAAAGGCTGAATGTACAAGAGGTGGGGCCCACGCACATGCAAGGCCGATTGTATGTCAAAAGATACAAGTGAGCATGAACAGTAGAATGTATATTTCGCTTGTATGTTTGCACATACAAGCCAATATACAAAGAAAAGATACAAGGGACCTTCGCCTAAGATACAAGTCAGAGATACCTTTGCTACAGTGGCTTGTATATTTTGCTTTGTATGTTTTCACATACAAAGCTGATATACAAAGGTTTACATACAAGCTGGACCCAATTGCTTTTTTAACTTGTTTTTATAAAGTCTTCAGGTCCACCTTGTATATGGGCGATTGTATATTGCGATATACAAGTCAGGATATGCAAGGAAGGAGGATGCATAGCAGACCCGATGGTGATTGCGATTTGCTCTATAACAGTTTGGGGTCTGCGGCTTGTATGCTGGCAGAATACAAAGGATTTTCAACTGGTGGGGACCCACACATACAAGGGTGATTGTATGTATATACAAGTCACGATTACAAGGGGGTAAAGTGCATGACTGTATGTGCTGGTTTTGTATGTATGTTTTGATTGTATCTTTGCATATACAAGCCGACATGCAAAGGCCGATATACAGAAGAGTTTTCGGCCAAAGCGAATGCAATTTTTCAGCGATGGGTCCCAGTTTTAGTTAGGCGGCAAATTAGGAGGTGCCACATGGCAGTGGCAAATGCATATACAAGGGCTCTTGCACATACAAAGATGATTTAAGAGGAAATTTCAAATGCATGTTCTGAAAGTGATTACAATGACCTTTTAGGTGCCAAAAATAGAGATACATGCAAAGCGTTTTGTACATGCAAAGGAGGACTTAGAGGTATTTTCAGAGATCGATATATACACAGATGCAAAGTGATATACACAGGCAGTTGACCAAAGCTTTAACCGCCTATATCTCCTCCATCCTGACGAATTTCAATATGTTGCAAGAGGAGAAAATGCTTGTTTTCGCCCCCTCTTTCATTTGGCAAGGTTTTGAGGGGATTTTTTTGGTTTTCATTTTTAGATCTGGCTTTGCATATTTCAGCTGATAGGACGTTTCAGTGGCCATCTTGAAGATGCAGGGAACTTTTCTTCTCCCCAGTGGCTCCGGTTGGTGGTTTCTGCAGGTGCATTCATGGCGTATGGGCTTCTTGCCTGGCAGGACCAATTTCTGTGTGATTGGACGACGATCTTGGGGATTTTTTCTCTGCGCCCTGTCCTATCTCACATCTTGGCGGCCATTCTCTACTGCCTTTTTGTCCTGTCAAGGCATGGTCCCTGTCCCTTTTCCATACCTCTGTCCATGCTCCCCTGGTTTTGGCATTTATGGCCCGGGTTTCGTGAATCTGAGACTCATTGCTCTATTGGCAGGAGTCTGACCTATATATGTAATGTAGACTCTCTTGTTGAGGAGGATGGTTTTAATTGGGGCTATTATGCTGTCAAATTTTTTGTGGATAGATCCTTTCTGTTTCTGAATATTTTGCATTGTAATGGTTTTGGGACCTTCATGATTAATATATGCTGGCTTCTCTCCTCTCTTATGTCTGGATTTCTGTGTTTTAATTGAAGTTGTAGTCTATTCTATGGGTAAAATAGCTCCTCTGCAGGTTTAACTTTCATACCAAAGCCTCAACCAGTCATAAGTCTGTGTGAATCTCCCTCAGTATTGAAAGAATCATTGTTGTGTCCACACCATGACCACCATCGCTCACTAAATCTGGTGTATCCTCCCCTTTCCCTTTTAGTTTCCTTCTAACTCTTTTCCTTTGCAAAGTTTAGCACTAGGTTTAGTCGCACTACTCTAAGTAATAGGCTTAGAGAGAGGAACCAGCCTTCTCTAGAGGTTTGATCTCAAATCGCAAGGTCCCACACTTTGAGATTATTCCCATGTTACCCCGGATTGCTTAAGTCTCACCATTGTAGCAAAGGGTGGAAATCTGGGTGATAACAATCATATCAACCTAAGGACTACTTGATTGAATCCTTAGGGCTAGGAGTGACATTTTGCATTCCATAGGTCGTGCAGCCGAACAAACTTTGCCAATGTGTCGAGGTGGGTGGGTAAATGCCACGAGAGGTCTCATTTTGTGTGGCAAGTGCCCCAGTGATTCGTGGTAACAGGCTACCAGCAAAGTCCCTTAAGATCCCTAAGATGAAAAAACTGCCAAACTTTGACGGAGTAGTTCTCAAAATTCATGGTAGTTTGAAATGTTTTGTTTAAACCTACAAGTGCACATGGGGTCCATCCAAAATAACCTCTCTCAGTTTTGGTCAACTCCAGTCCATTTGACTGTGCTGAAATAAAACACATTCTTGCAAAATGCTTCAATTTCATGCAGTAGAAAGGTGCTAGGAGTGACATTTTGCATTCCATAGGTCGTGGGACTAAACAAAATTCACCAACACATTGGGGTGGATGGGTAAATGCCAGGGAGGTCTCATTTTGTGTGCCAAGCACCCCAATCATTCAGGGTAGCAGGCTACCAGCAAAGTCCCTTAAGATCCCTAAGATGAAAAAAATGCCAAACTTTGATGGAGCATTTCTCAGAACTCGTGGCAGCTAGGAATGTTTTGTTTGGACCTACAGGTGCATGTGGGGTCTATCCACAATAACCTCTCTTGATTTTGATCAACTCCAGTCTATTTGACCATTCCAAAATCAAATGCATTCTTGCAAAATGCTTCAGTTTCATGCAGTGGAAAGGTGCTAGGGGTGACATTTTGCATTCCATAGGTCATGGGGCCGAATGAACTTTGCCAATGCATCAGGGTGGGTGGGTAAATGCTAGGGGAGGTCTCATTTCGTGTGCCAAGTGCCCTAGTCGTTTGGGGTAGCAGGCTATAGACAAATTCACTTAAGATCCTAAGAGCAAAAACTGCCAAACTTTGACGGAGCAGTTCTCAGAATTTGTGGTAGCTGGAAACATTCTTTTTAGACCTATAGGTGCATGTGGGGTCTATCCACAATAACCTCTCTTGGTTTTGGTCAACTCCAGTTCATTTGACCGTACTGAAATCAAACGGATTCTTGCAAAATTCTTCAGTTTCATGTAGTGGAAAGGTGTTAGGAGTGACATTTTGCATTCCATAGCTCATGGGGTTGAAAGGACTTCAGCAATGTGTCAAGGTAGGTGGGTAAATGTTAGGGGAGGTCTCGTTTCATGCGCCAAGCATCCTAGTTGTTCTAGGCTATAAGCTACCGACAAACTAGAAAGTGTCTAAGACTAAAATTTTGCATTCCACAGGTTGTGGGGTCGAACCAACTATGCCAGCATGTCTAGGTGGGTGGGTAAATGCTAGTGGAGGTCTCGTTTCATGTGCCAAGTGTCTTAGTCGTTCTGGGTTGTAAGCTAGTGGCAAACTCGAAAGGTGCTAGGAGTGACATTTTGCATTCCATAGCTCTTCAGGCTGAACAGATTTCACCAATGCATTGGAGTGGGTGGGTAAATTCTAGGGGAGGTCTCTTTTTGTATGCCAAGGGTCCCAGTCGTTCCAGGCTGTAAGCTACCAACAAAGTCACTTTGCTGGTAGCTTGCAGGCTAAAACATCCGGGATGCTTCGTACACGAAATGAGACCTTCCCTAACATTTACCTGCCCACCCTAACATGAACTGGCATAGTCAGTTTGGCCTCACGACTAGCATATCAAAAAATATTGCACCTGACAAAGTTGTGCTACATGAAACTAAAGTATTTTGCAAGAATGCATTTGATTTTGGCACGGTCAAATGGACTGGAGTTGACCAAAATAGAGAGAGGTTATTGTGCACGGACCCCACATGCACTTGTAGGTCCAACCAAAACATTACTAGCTTCCATGAATTCTAAGAACTGATCCATCAAAGTTTGGTACTTTTTGCTCTTAGGATCCTAAGTGACTTTGCCGGTAGCCTGCTGCCTCGAACGACTAGGGAGATTGGCACATGAAACAAGACTTCCCTTGGCATGTACCCACACACTCTGACACATTAGCAAAGTTCATTAGGCCCTACAACCTATGGAAAGAAAAATGTCACTCCTAGCACCTTTCCACTGCATGAAATTGAAGCATTTTGCAAGAATGCGTTTGATTTCAGCACAGTCAAATAGATTGGAGTTAACCAAAACTGAGAGAGGTTATTGTGGATGGACCCCATGTGCACCTGTAGGTCTAAAAAAAATGATCCCAACTGCCATGAATTCTAAGAACTGCTTCATTAAAGTTTGGTAGTTTTTTCATTTTAGGGATCTTAAGGTACTTTGCTGATAGCCTGCTGCCCCAAACAATTGGGGCACTTGGCACACAAAATGAGACCTTCCTTGGGATTTACCCACCCACCCTGATGCATTGGCAAAGTCCATTCAACCTCATGACCTATGGAATACAAAATGTCACTCCTAGCACCTGATTACTATATGAGAACCAAATATATATCATATTTGCAGCATCAATAGCACAAGATACAACAAATTCAATGACATAGTTCAAATTCAAGATACAACAAATTTTATTAGTGATTCAAGATACAAAAAAATCATATATATATATATATATATCATATTTTAATAATTCTAATTCTATTAATACACATAATGATGACTTTTTTAAACTTAGATAGTTCCACATTTAGTGATTGTGAGTGTTCTAAAAAACATAAAGTGAATTAAATTGGATATAAAGAACATACCTTAGAATTTGATATTTGAGTTGACCAATCCTCCAAATTTTGGCTTCAAAATCCTCAAATTGTTCTTTTTCGCAAGTTTGATTATGAATTCTATATAACTCTAGAATAGGATTAGTGAAATTCATGGAAAAAACAAACATATATCATCAAATTCATCTATATCAATGGTAATTTGCTTTGAAACACTATGAAACATGAAACTTTTAGTTTAAATAATCAAATTCTATCCAAAAACATGCAAAATTAGCTCTACATTGAAAAAACAAAAAAGGTGGTGGATTGATAAAAAAATGATCCTTAATATGTCAAACAACATGAAAAAGTGTTTTCTTGTCTGATAGAACACATGAAAAGAAGGGAATAATAGGCATGTGGGGTCTGAATCATGGATCCCACATGGTTTTCTCCTATTTTTTGCTTCCCATAATGTGAGTGCATTATAATGCGACACGAGCGTGTTCTAAGAAGCATGAAAACATTAAGCTTTCATTCCAACCAAATTCATTCCTAATCAATCCCAAATCATCCCTAAACCACTTCACACCATCCCAAATCACATCCAAATCAATTTAACTTCATCCCTAATCATTTTCAAATCAACCCATTTCATCTCAAATACCATCCCTAAACTATCCCTAAATCATTCTAATCATTCCCTAATCAGCCCTAAACCACTTCACACCATCCCTAAAACCATTCTAATCATTCCCAAATCATTCCTAATCTAGTTAATTTCACCTCTCATCATCCCTAAACCAATCCATTTCATCCCAACTCCATCCCAAATCAATCTAAGCTCAATCTCAAACCATCCCAAAAAGAATCAAAATCAAAAACATATCTCAGCAGGATCCATTAGAACATCATAACCGCCAATCTGCCAGTCATTTGCGCCATTCTATATATCATATGTACCAATGTGCTCCTTAGTAGCACCTACCTATCAATTACAAGTGTCATTCTATACCTAGCCATTCACAAGTGTCATTCTACCGTCTGCCAGTAAGAGGAGCCATCAAAACATCATAAGTGCCAATATGTCAGACATTTGCACCATTCTATACATCATATGTACCAACCCTAAAACCTAAACCTGATCAACCCTAAACCTGATCAAACCTAAACCCCTATCTCCTTGTCTCTATCATCCCTCTACCTCTCAATCTCTCTGCCTATGTCTTTGGCCATGTCTCTCATCCTATATCTCCCTATCTCCCCCTCTCTAAACTCCCAACCCCTAAACTTGATCAACCCTAAACCCATATCTCCTTGTCTCTATCATCTCTCTACCTCTCAATCTCTCTATCTATGTCTCTGGCCATGTCCCTCACCCTCTATCTCCCTAGCTCTCCCTCTCTAAACTTCTAACCCCTAAACCCTAAACCCTATCTCCTTGTCTCTATCATCTCTCTGCCTATGTCTATGGCCATGTCCCTCACCCTCTATCTCCCTATCTCTCCCCTCAGCCTCCTCTATATCTCCTTATCGGTCCTCTCTCTCTAAACCCTAACCTAAACATCTAACCCTTAACCCCTTCCCCCTAAACCATAAACCCTAAGTTACCCTAAAACTGAGCAACCCTAAACCTGTAAACCCCAAACTCATAAACTATAAACCTTGGAAGCAACTCTAAACCTCTATCTCCCTATCTTTCCCAATATCTATAGATCCCCTCACTCTCTCTCTCTCTCAAAACCCTAAACCCTAAACCTGAGCAACCCTAATCCCTAACCTGTAAACACTAACCCTAAACCCTAAACTTGAGCAACCCTAAATTCATAAACCTCAAAAAATGCCCCTGACCCCTAAACTCTAAACTCAAGCAACCATGCTAAACCCCTAAACCATAAATAATTCCCCTTTAACCCTAATCCCTAAACCCTAAACTTGAGAAACCCTAAATTCATAAACCCTAAATAATGCCCCTAAAGGTCTGAGCAACCCTAAACTCATAAACCCTAAATAATGCCCCTAAATGTGAGCAACCCTAAACCTCTCTCTCTCTCTCTCAAAAACTCTAAACCCTAAATAATGCCCCTAGATCCTAACCCCTAAACTATAAACCATAAACCCAAGAAACCCTAAACCCCTAAACCCTAAATAATTCCACTAAAACCTAAACTTAAGCAACCCTAAACTCATAACCCCGACCAACCCTCTCTCTCTCTCTCCACAACAAGAATACTAGGACTCTCTCTCTATCTCTCTCTCTCTCCCTATCAGCAGGTATCTCTCCCCTCTCTCTCCCCTCCATCTCCATCCTCTCTCCCTCTTCCTCCCCATCCCTCTCCCTTGTCGACAAAGAACATGGAAACAAGAAAACTAGGACATGCAAAGAGGGATGAGGCTATAAATTGGATTGATGAAATGGAAACAAGATAATTTATGAAATTTCATTGGATGGGTTCAAGAATGACGAGGAGAGGTAGAGAGGGGAGGGAAGTAGAGAGTGAGAGGGAGAGAGGGTAGGAGGTAGATACGGGAGGGAAGTAGAGAGTGAGAGAGGGTAGGAGCTAGATAGGGGAAGGAAAAAGAGAGTGAGAGAGAGGGAAGTAGAGAGTGGGAAGGGGTACGAGGTAGATAGGGGACGAAAGTAGAGAGTGGGAGAGAGAGAGTAGGAGGTAGATAAGCGAGGGAAGAAGAGAGTGAGAGAGAGGGGAGGAGGTAGAGAGGGGAGGGAAGTAGAGAGTGAGAGAGGGTAGGTGGTAGAGAGGGGAGGGAAGTAGAGAGTGAGAGAGGGTAAGATGTAGAGATGGGGGAGAAGAGAGTGAGGGAGAAGGTAGGAGGTAGAGAGGGTAAGGAAGTAGAGACACAAAAAGAGGGTAGGAGGTAGAGAGTGGATGGAAGAAGAGAGTGAGATAGAAGGTAGGAGGTAGAGAGGGGAGGGAAGAAGAGACTCAGAGAGAGGGTAGGAGGTAGAGAGGGGAGGGAAGTAGAGAGTGAGAGAGAGGGTAGGAGGTAGAGAGGAGGGGAGAATAGAGTGAGAGAGAATGTAAGAGGTAGAGAGGCGAGGGAAGTAGAGACTCAGAAAGAGGGTAGGAGGTAGATAGGGGAGGGAAGAAGAGAGTGAGAGAGAAGGTAGGAGGTAGATAGGGGAGGGAAGTAGAGACTTAGAGAGAGGGTAGGAGGTAGAGAGGGGAAGGAAGTAGAGAAAGAGAGAGACGGTAGGAAGTGTAGTTGCCCTTGTAGAAATGTATGTAAAGTGTGGAAGCATAGACAAGGCATGTCAATTGTTTGACCTACCACCTCAAAGAGATGTTCTATAATGAAATGCCATGATTGCAAGATATGCAAAAGATGGATTTGTTGAAAAGGCTTTAGAAACTTTCAAGCAAATGCAATTGGCATGTGTAAAGCCAAATAAGATTAAGATAACATGAGCAAATTATAATGCACTCGCGTTATGTCAAGCTTAGTTAGACATGTTTTTCCAGTTTTTTGATAAAATTTTTAGATAATTTGAAGCGTTCTCCCCATCAGGATGGTAATTTTTTCAATGAAAAGTTGAAAAAAATACCACCACAATCTTAAGCTCTCTGTTAACTATCTAACCATATAATTTTTTTCACATTTTGAGTATGTTAAGGGTTTCAACTTTACTTTCTTTTGTTAGTGTATCCATTTTTTGTCAAAAACTGGTGTCTAGTATTTTTGACCTTTTTTTTAACCATTCATCAAAATTTGAAATAAGTTACATTTTTAGAAACTAGACTCCATTCTACACGTATTCAAACAAAAATTGATTTTCGATTAGTTTTCAAAAACTTTAGGGCGGAGCATGCTCAATTTTTTATTTTTCAGGATGTGTCCACTTTGAAAATTACTAAAAAATCAATTATTCTTGAAAAAATTATCAAAAAAATCAGCAATAAACTACATGGTGTTAGCTAATTTCTCACTGAAGCAATTTTTGAAATACTAAAAAAAAAAGTTAACATTTTAGGGGGAGCACACCAGACGCTAGGTCATGTTTTTTGAGAAAAATAGGACCAATTTGTGTGGTCCCCCTTTTTGAACCCCTTAATCTCAACCATTTTTGAAAAACATTAGTAGTTTAGAAACTAGATTCGGAGCACTACGACTCTTGTTTTTGTTGCATCTTCAAAATTTTAGTGTAACTATCTTCAATTTCTCATCCAACATGAATGTTTCCTTATTTCAAAAAAAAAGTGGCATCTTAAGACCCCCTTTTGGTCCCTCATCTTTGTGCACTTACCCAGCTGCCATTTCTTGAGCAAAGGGTCTAGTTTGGGAACATTGGCATTCATCATCTCTAGTGCTTGAGATAAAGAAGAATAACAACTATCTACATCCTCAATCTTTTCTAACACTAGTTTGACCCTATATTTCAAAATCTTTTCAATTATACCAAAAATCTGACTTTATCTCCCGCTTGGTGGCCTCATTTGTTTCTTTCAACCTTTCAATCTACTTTTCAAAACTCTACTTCATGGCATTCAGTTGCTCAATAGGAACAATATTATCACCAGCTTCTTATCGCACAGGGAGTTGATAAGGCACCATTTCCTTGCTCTGAGAAGAACCAATAGCTTTCACTTGTTGTTTGAGCCTCACATTTCCAAGTACAGTTTATTACCTCATCATTCATTTCAATCTGACCCTTCTCATACTTACTTATTTTGAGTTGCATGTTTTTCATAACAGCCTGAGTGAACATAGTAGAATGCATAGTCAATGTAGCTACCTCCAAAGATGATATGTCCTTTAGTGATTTTACCATTGTTGTTCTTCTCAGTTCTTAGATCAAATCTAGCAATCTTGGCTTGCTTGTGCTCTTTTGAGTGACCCATAATGCCAGAGTCTTAGGTTTTGGGTTGTACCCAACACCACTCACACCATCCTCAAAGTCAAATTTAGAAACCATCATTGGATCATCTTGGCTTCTTACTTGGTCCAACAAAAACATCTTCTTCAACTCCATACCAGGGATGATCAACATGTTGCTTTTCAGAACCATTTGTCGAGCCTCTTGAGGGCTAATATTTATTTCATCAATCTTAATATCTTTGAATGTCTGGGCCAGAATCTGGTCATGCTCAGACTCATTTGCATCCATTTTATTTATTTCAACTTTCTCTTCAAATTCTTTCATTTTCTTCTTCAACTAAAAATCTCTAAACTCTGAAGTATTGATGAAATGATCATCATCCATAAATCTCAAAGAAGCCACAATTCTCTCATCCTCATGCATTTCAGGCTCACCTTGTGCCTATGCATTCATCCTTTCCTCAGGTTTGTGTGCTTCTGTCTCCTAACCAACAAGGGGTTGATCAACCTCTTCATCCTCTCCCATGTGCCTTAAGATGTTTGCCACTTCATTAGTGTCACCTACCCCTTCTGTCATCTCATATGGCACCAATGGAGACACATCATCCACCTTTTGTTTCTTTGACATTGGCTCATCAGGGGATAGAGGCTCTTGTACTGACATGGCATCATCGGGTGATTCTGTAATCACAACTCTAGATGGCCTCTTCACAGGGAGCTCAGCAACCTTTGTAGGCTGGCTCTCTGCTTTACCATATATCCTTTCAAAATTTGTAAATTAGTATATTTATTCTTTTCATTGGGTCATTTTCTTCAACAAAAAATTCCAAGAAGCCAGGGTTTTTCTTCTTCTTATCATTCTCTATCTCCATCAAAATTTTCCACTTTCTTTTTCTATCATACACCTCCTCAGGAGTGAGGCAATTTCTAATCACATCCTCATCAAAGTTGATTTAATGGGATATCCCAACCCTAGTGAGAATGACTTGCCTTACAAAATTCATATGTCCCTTTGGGTCACAGACCCTCTTTGTTTTTGACTTCAAAGAATATTTTTCTTTCAAGTATGCTTGCAATTCTTCCAAGGTATCTGAGCTAATTATCAATTTGCCAAAGATAGTCAAATATAGCAAGAATGTTCCCTTCTTCTACTTTTCATGACATCCTTTTCCATCTAGAGCACTTGCCACATGAACTCCAAGAATGCTAATCTATCAAGCACAAATTTGGGTAGAGCATGAGGTGGTTGTGTACACCCATAAACTCTGATTATAGTATGATCAAGAAGAAAAAACCAGTCAGCAAAATTATGCATGTGGCCTTGTTCTTGTTTCAAAGCAAGAGGCCTCAATACTTCTCTAATATCTCTAGAAAATCTAGGTGAAAGATATCCAAGTGTGGCCATTATCTTGACTAAAAAGTCATCATGAAATGGCACATAGTTTTTGTTCTTGCAGTTACAAAATTAGATGACACAACAAAGAATAATGTTTGAAAGTTATAGGTGCTCTGTTCTCCCTTATTTGGAGCAGTCCATCATGCAATTCTTTCTCAATGAAAGAGGCAAAATCATACTCAATGTTCACTTCTAGATTTTGGATTCTCATATCCATCATCATCATGCCAATTGGCATTCTATCCTAGGCATCCACCCTCAACACTTGGCAAAGAGAAAAATAAGTCTTTTTGAAGTACACAGTGAAGTCATCTACTAAAAATGGCTCCACAGAAGTAGTTGGGATAGGAATTCTCTTGTTGTTTGCCCCTTTTCTCTTGTACATTGGGAATTCATCACTTCTATATGTCTTTCTAACCCTGTCATGATCATCCTCACTCTTTTGAGTGTCCACTTTTGTGAGTGCTTGTTTGTTCAACATGAAATAGTTAATGATTGCATCTCTATTTACAACCACCAAGGGTGATCCATCTGGGATTCTCACTGTCTTTGCAACTACATGGTAGTGTTGTGAAAGTACTCTGACTAGTTCAACATCAACAAAAACATTTGGCCCCACCAACTTAGCCAAATCAAGTATTCATGGATTGGCAATAGGCCCTTGTGCATCATTCTTGTCACAGAAGTGAAAGGAAGTTAGGTGTGCGGAAATTGCTTCCTACACTAATCTAAAGAGGAGAGAAGAGTGCAAATTCAATTTTATCTTTACAGTTACAAAATGCTAACAACAACAATGGAGATATTGCAGCAATACACATACACATAGAAATGAGACAGAAGAGAGACACACAAGATATACGTGGGGAAAACCCTTATCGGGTGAAAAACCCCACACTCCAAAAATTGCACAATGTATTATCAAAACCAAAATGGTTTACAATACACTTGCAATGCAAGTTCTTAGGAGTCTTCGACACTCGTATCTGGAGACAAACTGGCAGCATAATAGTACCTATCAATCACATAATACATCTCCTCTCCAAAGCACCTATTTATATATCAAATACAAGGCAAAAATGGCTCCATATTGAGATGGGCGTCCAACATGGCCTCATGGCCCAAAACCCACACCTATGGACACTTGTCCAACACTATAGGATGATCTTGACACTTGTCAATTCACCCCATCCTAAGGAGGTCACCTATTTCCAAAATGGGCTATGACAGATGCTCTTATTGACTCTTACAACTGTCATAGAATATGTCATAGTTGTTATAACTTACAGTTGTAAGAGAATCTGTCATACACAGGCTATACATAGTATATTCTCTTACCACATGTCATAGTCCACCTTGGGGCACCCAAAGATGCCTTTTTCAAAGATGCTTCTTGACACATGTCCATACCTGTCATAGAATCTCCTATTTCCAACTCTTACATGTCATAACTTTGTCATAGGAATCTGTCATGACCGTTTCGGTTAATATTCCCTTACACAACATACAAGATGCCGACACATGGCAAAATATTCCTACCACTGAGTGGGACGCCTATCTCCTCATGTGATGACAAAATTACATGTGGTCATATGCCATGTAGGATGACACATCACCGTGCCAACTCCCACAAGATGACAACATAGGATTTGCATCCAATTAATACAATAGGTAATAAATAAATAAATACAATGTAAAAATACAAGGAGTTACCAAGGTTGAGACACCTTAATTCCCAACATTCTCCCACTTATCGAACACCTTGTAAGAGCCAATAGAATTAACAAGATTTAGATGCTATAGGCCGAGAGGCCCATAGACTCTGAACACCATCTAAATTTCTCTGTGCCCACTGGCTTCGTCAATGCATCTGCAACATTCTTCAAAGTATCTACCTTCTCCAAATTTACCTTCCCATCCTCTACCATGTCTCGTACAAAGTGAAACTGTACATCAATATGCTTTGTTCTAGCATGGAAAGTTGGATTCTTCGCAAGGCAAATCACACTTTGAATGTCGAAACAAATTGTAATTTGTCCTGCATCAATACCAATATCTGAACACAATCTCTTAAGCCAAATGGCTTCCTTGCAAGCATGAGTTGCTACCATGTACTCAGCTTCTGTCATGGACAAAGCAACCACAGGTTGTTGTTTAGTCATCCAACTAATTGCACCACCAAACATAGTGAACACATAGGCACTGGTGGATCTCCTGCTGTCAATGTCACCTGCCCAATCAGAATCCACAAATCCATGAATACAAACTAAATGCGGAGGTCCTATAACATTGCCATGATAGCAAATGGAATACTCTGAAGTAACCCTCAAATATCTAAACACTCGCTTAACTACATCCCAATGTACCCATCCAAGATTAGCCATAAATTGACTAAGGACTCCCATTTCTTGGGCAATGTCTGGTCTTGTGCAGACCATAGAATACATCAAACTACCAACAACACTAGCATAAGGTACTCTTCTCATGTCCTCCACCTCACTAGGAGATTTTGGACAATCCTTAAAAAACAACTTTGTCCCTAATGAAACATGAACTCACAATGGTCTACAATCTGCCATGTTGAACCTATCCAACACAGTCTTCACATACTTACTCTGACTTAACCAAAGTTTTCTGTTAGCTCTGTCTCTTCTGATTTCCATTCCCAGAATGTACCTGGCTGCCCTGAGATTTTTCATCTCAAACTATGCTGACAACTGAGACTTCAAATCAGAAATCATATTCTTACCATTCCCAATCAACAACATATCATCAACATACAATACAATAATGAGAATGCGACCATTGTCAAATTTGTAATACACACAATGATCTGATTTTGATCTTAGATATCCAATCAATAACATAAAGGCATCAAACTTCAAGTACCACATCCTAAGAGACTACTTCAAACCATACAAAGACTTTTTTAACTTGCAAACCAAATTTTCTTTACCTTTCTCTATGTAATGCTCTAGCTGTGACATGTAAATTTCTTTCTCCAAATCACCATGAAGGAAAGTTTTCTTCACATCCATTTGTTCTACCTCTAAGTCATAAGCAACTACAAGAGATAACAAAAATTGAATGGATGTCAACTTTGCAACGGGAGAGAAAATTTCACCATAACCAATTCCCTCCACTTGTGAGTACCCCTTCGCAACCAGTCTGGCCTTGTACTTTTCAACACTTCCATCTACACCGAATTTCTTCTTGAACACCCATTTGCATCCAATAGATTTCTGTCCTTTAAGCAAAGGCACTAAGTCCCATGTTTTATTTTTCTCTGAAGAAGCCATCTCGTCTTCCATGGCCTCCTTCCAGGAACCCGCATCTTTCATGCCCATAGCCTCTTTCATAGATCTAGGCTCATCAGTGTTAGAAAGCAAAGAAAAAGCACAACTAGAATCAAGCAATGAATAACCAAACCTATCAGGTTGCTTTCTTGTTCGTGTAGACCTCCTCAATGGCTAAGGTTGAGGTTCTACTTCTTCTTTTGAGCTTTTAGAGCTTCTAGAGCTCTCCTCATCATCAGGTCTCACAGCGTCTATTTGTTCAGTCTTCTCAGTGGTAGAAGGAACTTGAATTTCATCCTCTTTCTTTTTTGTCTGTTCTGGCTGTAGAACAACAGAAGAAGGTGTTAGCTCTCTAAAGATAACACTTTTGCTATACAACACTTTTTTAACTATAGGATCCCAAAGCTTGTATCCTTTCACACCAACACCATAGCCAATGAAGATACACTTAACAACCTTGTTTTCCAATTTAGACCATTTCTCCCTAGGCACATGTGCATATGCCTCACAACTAAAAACATGAAGATCTCTAACTGAAGGCTTCTTACCAGACCACACCTCCATAGATGTCTTACCAACAAGAGCTGATGTAGGATATCTATTTACCAGATAGCAAGCAGTGGCTACAACTTCAGCCTAAAACTTTTGTTCAAGGCTTGCTCCACTAAGCATACTCCTAGCCTTCTCCATCAGTGTCTTGTTCATCCTCTCTGCAACTCCATTTTCCTGCAAGGTGTATGGAGTTGTCTTATGTCTTTCAATCCATTTCTCTTTACAGAACTTATTTAACTCTGCCAAAAAAAACTCACCACCGTTGTCAGTTCTCAAATACTTAATCTTTTTACTAGTCTAATTTTCAGCAAAAGCTTTAAACTCTTTAAACTGACTAAATATTTTAGTCTTGCTTCTGATAAAATAAACCCATGTCCTTCTACTATAATCATCTATGAAAGATACAAAATATACAGATTTGGAAATCAAAGGAACATTAACAGGAGCAAACACATCAGAATGAATAAGATCCTATTTGAATTAGATGTGACAACTGAGAGGGGGGGTGAATCAGTTGTCTTAAAACTTTAAAAACTTGCAGTAGTTAATTCTTTTTTACTACTTCATTAATGGATTAATAATGTTTTCATGAAAGGCAAGAATCAATAACACAAGAGCAGAAGTAGAAATAACACATTTGACACCAATATTTTTGATGTGGAAACCTAGTTAAGGGAAAAACCACGGTGGGGGTTAACCCACAAAGATTATACTTTGTTAAAAGTATTACAATGGGGAATGCACATGCATTCGGGCTCACTGCCCAGAGCTCACTACTTAAGGAAAGGCTCATTGCCTACATGAAGAAGTTTACAATGTGTTTGAACTGATAGTTAGCATCTACCAATGCAAAGATTCAGTTTCAGTTTAAGCACATAATACCGACTTGATACACTTCATCTTGTTCTGCCCTTTTTACTACTCTGCCATAATCCAGATCTTAGATTCCTTCTCTTTCACACTCTTTCTCTGCTCTTTTTCACATTTACTTCATGTTCACACACACACCTTCAACATTGAGATCCATCGGCTATATATATATCCAAATTCAATCACTTTTCTATCAGCGTTATGAAGAACTTAACTAACAAAGCAAGTACTTTGTTTTGTCAGCTGAATCCATGTGCCAATGATGATGCATACCAGAATTAACACTTGAAGGTCACCATTCATGTTAGCCACTAACATTATATCCCACATGCAACTTACCAAAACACTTCTGCATAAGGATCTAACACAAGTCAGCCTGTTCTTTACTGAACTGTTCTGTCATATTATGACACGGTACTCAAATGCTCATAACTTTTACTCTGTCACCGGAGGATAAAATTCTAGATTTAGATTGCCCTGACAATCCTTATGACTTCTTCAGATCCACATCATACTCAAATTTTCCACTAGAGAGATCTAGACCAAGATACCGGACCCTATCACATGCTCTATTTCTAGCTACCTGGACTTAGATAAATTCTAATTCTGACTTCTAGTATGAACACATTATGTTATGTAGATGAGTGGAATAGTCTTCGTTGCCATCAATGACAACACCTATCATGCGAAGCAGTGTCTCTTGCCAACAGATCCAATACACTAGAAGACTTGTGAGAACTAAAGTAAAACTGAACAAGGTTTTGCTTTCCATAAATGTAATGTTCGCAAAAGTTGAACTCGAGATTACAATCATTTAACCCCTCAACGAGGTTTTTATTTTTTAGGGTATGTAGACCCTTCTCACCAATGTGGTCATATCTTAAATGCCATAACATAGTCTTTTCAGGAGGAAGTTTAACTTCCAAAGCATGTGCACTACCATCAGAATGTGTTACAACAAATTTCTTCACTTCTCGTTCAGATGGTGGGGATGAAGTGACTGCATCTCTTTTCTTCGAGTCAAAAGAACTATTACAATGTGAAGTGCATGCCTCTAGCTGAAATAAATTACCTCTCCAAGTACCCTTCGCAAGTACCATAGATCCTTTAGTCATCTTGCATCCATCCTTCGAAAAGACAACTTGCACACCTGCATCATTCAACATACTTATAGAAAGCAGGTTCTGTGCTAGGCCTGGGATGTGTATAACCCCAGTGATCCCCTTCACTCATCCATCAGAGAATTGGATTGAGACTCTTCCACAACCAACAATCTTTAGATGAGAATCGTCACCCAGGTACACTCTTCCACCATCAAACTCTTCATACTTTGTGAACTAGCTTCAATACGAGGTCATGTGGAATGATGCACCAGAATCTATCAACCACACTTCATCAGATGCATGGGTTGTGTAGAGTAAAATACTCTACATTTTGATTTTTGAGTTTCAGTTGTGCGGGTTCCAGTTTTGTCCCTGTATAGTTCATTTTTGCAGCGAGGGTTTTTGACACGGCAGGGTGCAGAGAGCCGGTGCGGGGTTTTTCATTTTTGAAATTTTGTTAAGGTTCTGTAAAGCTGAGCGGAAGCCACCAAGTGTCAATACCTGGGACATTTTACACAGTTGCTTAAGGTTACGCGGATAGAGCCACGCGTCCCTTTTAAGTCCCTGCGGAAGCCGCCAGGTGTCGGCATCCGAGAAACAGTTTTATAAGTTTTAAGGCCCCTTTACAAAGTAATTCTGGTGGGCACTTTTAAAAGTTTCTTCCCATACAGTGGAAACCACCACATGTCAGCAGCCGTGACACATTATAAAGTTTCTCAGAGTGACCGCGGAGAATGCCACGTATATTTTGCAGTAGGGCGGAAACCACCAGGTGTCAGCATCCATTCAAGTTTCCTCAAAGTTTCAAACATTCTGTTGGAAGTCTCTTATAATATCACGGGCCCCTTTTTGAGCTTTGATGAGCATGGAAGGCGCCAAGTGGCGGAAGTGGAGAGTGTCTCAAAAGTTTCTGTAAGTTTCACGGAAGGTGCCGCATGTCCCATTTCAGTTCAGCGGAAGGCTCCAAGTGTCTTATTCCACGGGTCCCTTTTTGTTTTCATCACTAAGTAAAGAGGTATGGTGGGCCCATTTGATATTCTTGTAGTTTATGCGGAGTGCGACATTTGTCACCATCCGCATGATTCTTATAGAGTCCCTAATGTTTCTATAAAGTTTCTTAGAGTTGCACAGAGAGCGCCATGTGGCAACGTCCACAGGGTTTATGTTTAAGTCCTAAAGTTTTAAAGCTCAGTGGAGAGAGCCAGGTGTCATCTTCCGCAGGACCCCGCGGTGTTTCAAAAGTTTCTTTCAGTTTCAACGGAAAGCTCCAAGTGTTGACTCCCGCGGAAGTCTCTAAAAGTATATACAGTTTCTCAGAGCAGCGGAAGCCGCCACGTATATAGTTTCCCATATAGGCAGAAGGCGCCACTTGTCCCTTTTTCTTTTTGAGGCTACTTAGGCGCATACTGTATGGTGGGTCCCATGTTAATGTTTCTTGAGTTTCAAAATTCAGCGGACCGTGACAAATGGCGAAGCCCGAGCACTCTTGTTATAAGCCACAGTAAAGACTCAGAATAGAGCGGAAAGCGCCATGTGTTTTGAAAGGGCCGCGGATGCTGCCAAGTGTCAAGTTCTGGTGTTTCCTGTGAAAGAAGCAGTATTTTAAGTAAGTCACGCAGAGGATGCCATGTGTTAGTTTTTAATTGATCTGGAAAGATGAAGGAGTTTCAAGAAAGAGGCGCGTATGAATGCCAGTTGTTTCAAGGGTTTATAGTCGCAAAGACTATCAGAAGCTGCCACGTGTTCTGCCCTGATTCAAGTGAGTAGGGTTACATGTATCTGTAGCAGCCAATGAATTTGTAGAATGGCTAACTATTTCTGATTCGAAAGAGATCCTCTGTCAGACACTTCTAGTTAACCACCAGTTCGGTTAGGCAGTTGAGATTTGATCATGCAGGCAATCTTTGGGCTAGTTCTATGCTATAAATAAGGGTTCAGATCACCGTGCTAAAAAAGGAGAGACAAGATATACAACATTGGAGATATATAGTTTTCGGCATCAGTGATTGTAAGAGAAGTTGGAAGATTTTGTAGTGGCCAGTAATATCATTTGCCTTTGTTCTGTTTTCTTGATTCGGAAAGTTTGTGTAACTGTGCATGATTCTGTGCCTTTTATGTAACTGGAGCATTAATAAAAGACAGAGTTCTATGCCTTTGTTGATTTTTCTGTGTTATTACCAAATCTTCTGAGTTGTGAGCCTTTGATCCTTTTCTTTTTTTTTTTATCTTTTACATTAATCATGCATTATTTGCTCTTTAATGTAATTGAATTTTAAAAGAAGTTTCACTGTGCTTAAATATTGAGAAATAAAACTACATTTAGGCGCATCGCCATAGTTTAGCTTCCTTTTTTAGTTGCATTTGTGATTCTGTTTAACTCTCCCTTTTACCCCAAACATTTTCGAGATAAAGAAGAGCCAGCTTTTGTAAAATCTGGAGGTTACTCTGAAGAGCATTCCCACGTTTTCAGAGTTTTCCCATGTTGGTGCTGGAAACAGCGCAATTCTGTGCATCAACAGTTTTTGGCATGCCCGGTGGGACCATTTCTTGAAGATTCTTTCAAGACTGCATGAACCAGAGAGTCATAAGGAGTCAGAGCTATGGACCTGTGACAAGAGCTCAATCTGCTGTGAACCCAGGAATTCTTTTATCACCGTTGATAAATAATCCAAGAAGAAGGGTCAATCAGCCTACAGCAACACCAAGTACAAACATGGGAGCCCCTGTAGCCCCAAGGAATTATGCAAATTGGAATACTGGCAGTACTCTGATTCTCCCAGTACCACCAGCCACTTGGGATCCTATTCCAGCAAATGCCTTGAAGGCTCTGCCCAAATTCAGTGGGGAGGATTTCAAGACACCTGAAGAACATCTGCAAGATATGTCTAATGTTTGTGCAATTCATGTGATCACACAGCAAAATGTGGCTATAAGACTCTTAGCAGCTTCTTTTAAAGGGAAGGCTCTGGACTGGTACAGATCTTTGACCCCAAATTCAATTGCTACATGGGATCAGCTTGGGGACACTTTCTTTGCAAGATTCAAAGAAAAGGGTGATAAGTCTTCTCTGTTACAACAACTGATTACCATCAAGAGGGCACCACAAGAAGCAATGACTGACTTTAATACCAGATTTCAGAAGACTTGGGAAAGGATTCCTTCTATAGCAAGACCATTAGCAGGTATGGCTATAGTGTTTTACCTTAAAGCCCTGAATTAAGATATAGCAGTAATGATTCAATCACTTGGAGGACAGACCCTGCCAGAAGCCTATGACTATGCAGTCAGAGCCGAAAATAATTTGATAGATGCTAGAAAATTGCCCCCAAGGCCTCCCATGCCTATGTTTCTAGAGATTACTTTACCATTGCCTCAAGAAGCTCCTAACCCCATAACCCCACCTGTGTCCATGTATACGTTTCCCCAACAACCTGCTAAAGCTGCTGCCCCTACCCAGTCTTCAGAGATGGATGATGTCAAGAACATCCTGAGGACATTTTCTAATGAAATAATCAATTTAAAAAGACAGCAGAATCCTTATCCCAGACCCCAATATCAAGGCTATCAGGGGAATAGACCTCCTCCACAGCCAAATCAATATCAGGGCCCCCAAAGGCAAACTAACCCTCAGCCATCAAACCAATTGGTTGCAGTTCCAACACCCTTGCAGACTGTTCCTCCTAATCCAAACAGAGAAATTGTACCAGGGTAGAATAATTATGCAGATGGCACCAATGCTTGGTGTTTCCCTTGTAATAATGCACATATGCCCAGAGATTGTCCTAGGGGTAATCTACAGCAAAAGATAGCAGAACAGAGAAGAATGAATGGACAATTTGCAAATACTTCTGACACTCAGCCCTATCAATCCCCTGGCATGCAAAATTCAGTCCTAGTGGCTCAGATGCAAGGAATGTCCTTGCAGCAAGAAGAAGAAATAGCCCCTGAGCATGCTCTTTTTTCATGGATTGAAGATGAAGAGTCAGTATTCTTGAATGAAGCTTCAACTTCTAAGAAGCCATTGGTACAATCAGATTACTATACTAGAGCCAAGAGGAGAATGATGGAACAGCCATGAGTCACAAATAATGAAATTATGGGAGTTCCACCATTTCAAGATCATCAAAATATAGCTACTAGACAAGAAGCATCTCAGCCAGTGCAGAATCAGGTAGTGTCTGGGCAAGTTCAAGAAAAAGCAAGGTATCCTTATTATCCAAGAACACAAGCACTAGGACCTGTGAATGTGGTGGATCAGTTGAAAAGGACTCCAGCACATGTGTCAATATGGGACATGTTAGCCATTCTTGAGCAAAAGACACTATTGCAAGAAGCCTTACAGGGCCAAGCTGTGCCTAAACAGACTGTTGCCAAAGGAGGACCAAATGATAAAGAAAGGCTCAAGGACACTATTCCTCTACAGACAACAGCTCTTCTAAACAATGCACCAGAGGTAAGTAAATCCAAACCAGATCCATTTTATTTGACTTTAATAGTTGGGAAGAAACTATTGCACAATGCAATGATAGACTCTGGGGCTAGCACTACAGTGATGCCAAAGCAAATAGCAGATGCTTTGAAAATAAAATATGAGCCGCTTGCAAAAGGAGTTATGCAGTTAGATGGGAAGTCTGTACAAACAATACGGAAAATTAAGCAACTTCCACTACAGCTGTATACCTGTCCCAATATAATTGTTAACCAAGATGTTGTAGTCATAGATATTCCTCCTGTTTTTGGATTATGCCTATCCAGAGATTTTACAGCTAAGATAGGAGGATATATGTCACTTGATTGGTCTCATCTCATCATAAGGACCAAATATGGGACTAAAATGAAGGTACTGTCAGAACCGTTGTCAAAGGACCATATCACTAATGAACCAACCCCAAAGTTAGATGCAGCCCATGCCATGTTAAATAAAGAAGAAAAGATCTTTGTTGAAGAAATAGGGGATTGGACTGAATACGATCAGCAAGTAGAAGATAATCAATTGTTAACCATGATGCAAAGTGATCCTTTTGGAAACTATGACTCAATGGGGTTGGGTACTTATGTTATATTTGAGGAAGACCAGGAGATTCCTAATGTCTTAAGAAAAGAGCCCTCTCAAACCCAAGAATCTATAAATGACTCAGGAATCTGGACCTTAAATTTTGATGGGGCTAAAAGCAAAAATGGAGCTAGAGTAGGGATTTGTCTCACTGCCCCTAATGGTGAAAAGATTTTAAGGGCCATTCGCTTTCATTTTGCCTGTACCAATAATGATGTTGAGTATGAATCTTTAGTACACGGACTTATATTGGCAAAAAAGAAAGGAGTGAAGAATCTGATAGTCAAAGGAGATTCAGAGCTAGTAGTGAGACAAATAAGAGAAAAGGCAGTAGCCAAAAATATAAGGATGAGATCTTATAGGCACAGAATTTGGGACTTGATAGAAAATTTTGAAGCTTTCAATATAGAAGTAGTCCCTAGAGCCCAAAATTCTGAGGCAGATAGGATGGCACAAATTGGTTCACAGTTTGATCCAATAACTGATCTAATGGTCAATAATGAGTCAGTCAAAGTTGTTGTGAGGCCAACCATCCCAGACAATGATGAAAATTGGCAAGTTTTTGAAAATGATTTTCAAGTACTCTCATTTTTGCAACAGTCAGGAGAATTTGCTGATCAATTACAACCAAAAATTGAAGAGGCATATGGTGATCAGATCATTCAACTAAAATCAAACAAGCTCCCTAAGGGGCTGATCACCCTAGAAAACTTGTTTGATCCTGAAGATGCTAGCCTAGAAAAGAAGAGGTTCCAAGCAAACAAAGAAGACTACTCTGAGATTCAGGTTAGTGAGGGAAGAATACTGAAGGTTGGAAATTCTGCCACTCAACAGGAAAGAAAAAAGTTAGCTAATTTATGTGAGAAATATGATAGGGTCATAGCCTGGACCTATGAAGATCTCCATGGTTATGATAGGAGTATCATTCAACACACTATAGAGCTCACTGAAGGATCTAAATTGGTTAGACAGAAGCAGAGGCCAGTGAACCCTAGGATTGAACCTCTGATGGTGGATGAGTTGCAGAAACTACTAGAGTCAAAGATCATTTTCCCAATTAAACACTCAACTTGGGTGTCTAACCTTGTGCCAGCCAGGAAAAAGAATGGAGACATAAGGCTCTGTGTGGATTTCAGGGATCTAAATAGAGCTTCCTTGAAGGATCATTACCCTTTGCCCTCTATGGAACAAATTTTACAGACTGTGGCTGGATCAGAGAGGTTTTCTCTGCTAGATGGTTTCTCTGGGTATAATCAGATTTGGTTGGCTGATGAAGATCAGCATAAGACTGCTTTCACCACAAAATGGGGAACATTCGCCTATGCAAAGATGCCTTTTGGTCTTTCAAATGCTGGAGCCACTTTTCAGAGAGCAATGGATGTAGCATTTGGGGAGATTATCAATAAAATCATTCTAATCTACCTAGATGACCTCACTGTTTTCTCTAAAAATGTTGCTGATCATTTGGACCATTTAGAAGCAGTTTTTAAGAAATGCCAAGAGTTTGGAATATCTCTAAATCCTAAGAAATGTATTTTTGCAGTACCTCAAGGTAAACTATTAGGGCATATAGTTTTTAAAGAAGGGGTCTCTATAGATCCAGAAAGAGTCACTGCTATAATGAAGTTGTCTTTGCCTGTAAATAAGAAAGCAGTTCAGTCCTTCTTGGGAAAGATTAATTTTATCAGTAGGTTCATATCAGACTTTGCAGGCCTAATAAGACCAATTACACTGCTACTGAAGAAAGACCTAGTTTTCAAATGGACTGCAGAAGGGAGATAGGCTTTTGAAGAAATCAAGAAAGCAATTTCAACAACCCCAGTATTGAGAAACCCTGACTTCTCTAAGTCTTTTATAATGTATGTTTATGGAGGAGAATTTAGTGTTGCTGCTATCCTAACACATAAAGATGTACAGCAAGAGGGAGAGCATCCAATAGCCTTTTTCTCAAGGGCTCTCAGAGAGTATGAAACTAGGTATAACTTTGTAGAAAGATAGGCATATGCTATGGTAAAAGCCCTCAAGAAGTTCAGACACATGGTCACAGGTAATAAGATTCTGATATTAGTGGCTCATCCAAGTGTCAGAGAATATATTATGGAAGGAGAGATTACTGAGAAAAGAGCAAACTGGATAACAAAGATTCTTGAATATGATGTGGAGGTCAGACCAACCAAACTTGTCAGAGGCAAGGGTTTGTGCCAGTATATGGTTCAAGATATGGAAAAAATGGTAACTGAAGGAGCAAAGGAAGAAAATGTATTGAAAATACAAGAAGTTGATCAAGATTCATGGGTCACAGATAGGATCCAGTTTATGAAACATGGAATTTTCCCAAAAGAGCTCTCTCAGGATAAGAAGAGGTACTATAGGCAACAGGGAGTTCATTTTGTTTTGATTGACCAAATTCTTTTCAGAAGGAACACTGATGGCATACTTTTAAGATGCATAGAAAAGGATGAAGCCCAAAGAATCCTACATGAAATGCACCATGGGGTGTCAGGTGGACATTTTTCTGCAAGAACCACAGCTATAAAGATAACCCAGGAAGGTTACTTTTGGCCCTCTTTATTTACAGACTGTTATCAACTGGTTAAGGAATGCCAATCTTGTCAGTACTATGTAGGGAAGAGAAGGAATCCAGCAATGCCCCTTAGTCCTATAATTGTTGATGAACCTTTTGCTCAATGGGCTCTAGATTTCATTGGAATGATCAACCCAGTGTCAAGTATGGGACACAAATGGATCCTAACTGCCACAGATTATTTTACTAGATGGAGCGAGGCAGTCCCACTAAAAGAAGCAACAGAAAAGGTGATCCTAGATTTTCTGGAAGGTATCACTACTCGCTTTGGGCCTCCTCGTACTGTAATATCAGATAATGCTAAGGCATTTTTAGGGGCAAAGATATCTGACTTTGCACTAAAGTATGGAATCTACCTGAAAACCTCTTCAAATTATTATCCTCAGGGTAATGGTTTAGCAGAATCAACCAACAAGAATCTGATCAGACTTATTAAAAGAATTGGGGTTGATCATCACAAAGAGTGGCATAAAGTGCTCAATATAGCACTGTGGGTAGACAGAATTACACCAAAGCAAGTGACAAAAATGTCCCCATATGAATTGGTCTATGGTAAACCCACTGTGATGCCCCTGAGCTTGGAGATTCCTGCTCTCCAGTTATTGAAACAAATTGAGATTGAGGAGAATGGCCCCATGCAAGTCAGACTTGCTGAGCTCCTGGAAGTTCAAGAAAAGAGAGATTTAGCACATGAATCATTATTGAAACATCAGAAGATAATCAAAGACTATTTTGATAAAAAAACTTCAAACCCTCATTTTGAAGTTGGATCAGTTGTTCTAAAATGGGATGAGAGAGCGGCCAAGCCGGGTTGACATAGTAAATTTGAGTCATTATGGACTAGCCCTTATAAAATCCGTGCTTGTAAACAGTAGAATTCTTTCGAGCTTGAAATGATGGAGGGTGAGCCTGAGGAGATTCCTGTCAACGGGATCTACTTGAAGTATTTCAGTTAGACAGTGTCTCTCTTCTGTACTATAGTTAGATAGTTTCCTTTTGTTGTTGCTTTGTTTTTCCCGCTTTGTTGCTTTTGTTTGAATAAGTGTTTTATGAACACGTGGCCATAGCTTAAGTTTCTGGAAAGTTTCTGAACTCTCGCATTCATTAAGCTTTTCAAATCCCCAAAATTCCTAAAAGGTACCCGCCGCTGCTGCTTTTTGTGACATGTCTGACACTCTGTCCCACTCAGATCGCTTGAGATTTTATAACGGTTTCCATTTTTAATGCCATTTATGAGACTTAATGTGTCATTAAAATATCCCAACGACATGCGTTTAAAGTCTAAACCAAGTTTCATTTGTTACTACTTCTGCTAAGTGTCTACTTTATTACTGCTTTTTCATCGCAAAAGCTGCTTCCTAATTGTGTCTTCCCTTTCAAAAGCATCTATCCTTGTTACATGCTTCCATACTCATTTGCAATAAGTTCAACAGCTTTTGAAAGTTACAGAAAGTGATAACAGTTCCCAGCAAGCATAGAGATGGCAGAAGCACAGTCTTCTTAGCAGGGGCTTGGGATTTACGAGTCTGTTGACAGGCTCCTCGCCAGCAAATCGTACGCTTCGGCCCCTTCACAACCTTTGAGGACCTATCCAAGGACTAGGGTTCCAGAGGTTGGCTATGCAGTTGACCCAGCTAAGGTGCTAGATTTTGCTAATGGTATTGTGGAGCCAGCCCTACAAAAGTCCTGCAAAGCTCTGTGAGAAGGAGCGCACCAAAGATGCCTACTGAAGGCCAAAGCTAAACAGTTTGAAACATTCAGAATGAGAATTTGGACCTCCCAATTGGCGAAATTCATTGTCCCAAGCATGCATTTATGCCTGGACCTAATTGAGGCATGCGCTGAATTGTTCCATGCACCTTCAAGCACCATTCAAAAGGGACCCTTCATGGTGCAAATTACACCAAAAGCCATCAGGGACATGTTGGCCCTACACTATGACAGCACAGCCACGTTTCCCACAATTGCCAAGATGCAGAAGACTTGGGCAAATGTCAAGTTTCAGCTGAGGTTTCTGAATGCAGAGATACAGTTGGGAGACGACAATACCCAGATGCCCGTGTTGCCCACAGGAAGGGCACAATTCACACAAGCCAGCCAGGAAGCGCTATCTATGATGGCATTTATCTTCAGAATGAAGGAAGATATAACTGTTTATGATTGGCAGCTGGCCATTCTTTTCAGGATGAAGACTGTTGATAGGTCTCAGGAGTTTCGGTTAGATTTCTCTGAACAGATTGCCTACTCAATGGCCGAACAACTCGTAAATTTCAAATCAACAGGGGTTTTCAGGTATTCCTCCTATCTATTCCACCTTATGTTGTATCAAAATTATGCCCTCTTTTCCTAGTATATGCATTTAGTCATGTATGACCCAAGTTTTGATCCAAATAGAACTATCCCTGTGTCTGCATGGACACATGTTTTGTCTGAGTCATCTGACCCTTATGAGTTTTAGAAACTTTTTGTCACCCCTGCTTTTAGCCATTTAAGCCCAGAACCTGTTGAGAATAGGTTGACATTGAGTATCAGAGGCCTTATGGCCAATTCCCCCATCCCCTGTGATTATTTCTTTGGGTCTCACCATACCATTATCAGGGTCCATGGTTTTAATGGGGAACCAATGTTGCTACCTAAGGTTTTGACTCCTAGGCTAGCCTTTTTAGAGGTCACCCGGCAAGTATCTGTGGTTGATAATGAATATGGGGCTGGGAAGAAGAAAAAGAAAATGTATGACCTTCCCTGGGTGAAGAAG
Organism: Cunninghamia lanceolata; assembly: GCA_027924645.1. Lineage (NCBI taxonomy): Eukaryota > Viridiplantae > Streptophyta > Pinopsida > Cupressales > Cupressaceae > Cunninghamia > Cunninghamia lanceolata. Next base: position 15,426,370 of record BSBN01000553.1, on the reverse strand, counting down.
AAGTTCCAGCTGAGGAAGTTAGCTGTCCTAGGTTTCTTTCTAATTGAGGACAAATGGAAGTATGATCCAGTCAGTTTCATCACCTTATGGGTCAAGAATAATAAGATTGGTGCCAAAATTGTGCACGAGGGCCGTCCCTTTTGGGATGACAGAAGAAACCCTAAGGAAGACACCCCTGATTTATATGCAGAGTTGACAGATTTGCCATTTGAGGGACCCAGGCCATGGGAGGTGTTTTATAAAAAGGAGAAAGCCTATGACCCTAAGCTCAAAATGGGCACTGGATTAAGGAAAAACCTATTAAGAGATAGAGGGTGGAAGGTGGATAAAATAGAAGCTTATTGGAAATATAGGCAGGAAATATGTCAGACTACCCATTCTTTTGGCAACGTGAATACAGATGAGAAATGGGAGTCCATTTGGGATGAATGGCATCCTTCTCCAGCCTCTAGCCCTGATACAAGCAAAATCAGAAAAAGGGGTGAGGAATCTGGAGAAGAGACTGAATCCACTCACACAGCACAGGCCACAGGACAAACATCATCTATACCTGCAGTAGCCACATGGCCCCAATCCCTCAGTACTATAGAGAAATAGAAGAGTGTGGTGTCATCACCACCTAGAGGGACCTCATTAGTTTCAATTAGTGGGGCTTCCGGTTTTGTGCAAACGCCACTGGCAACAGTGGTAAACGTTGAGGAGAAAGAAGCAGAGCAAGAAGAAGAGAGGCCAAGGAAACATAAGAGGCTGAAACTTCAGCCTGATTCGGATGAGGAGGTAGAACCTTTGTTGCAGCCATCACCAAGTGTCTCAGTTGCCCCTCAGGTACATACTTCTTCTCCTTCTTCTTCTCCATCTTTTTCTTCTTCAATAGGGGTGGCAATCCCAGTTGGCCAAGTATTATCCCCTGCCACCTCTGCTGTGCCAATTTCTCAATTTTCCCCACCTGTCACTACACAGGCCATGTCATTGCAGGCCACATCATTACTTCCCTTTTCTCTCACTTTTCCCAAAAGAGTCCCCCCTCAGATCCCTCCTAGCCAACATTTGGCTATTCCTTATGGCCTGCCACAAGGTCATCCTTTTGCGGGTGGGTACATTGCCTCTCCCCCTACCTTCCAAGCTCAAGCAGACATTGCCAAGAAGGCTAGGGAGGCCCGGATGGATAAGAAAAGAAAGAAGGACAATAAAGCTCAGGCTGTCCCACATATGAGGTCACTATTTGACCCAATTCAGCAGCAGCTAACTGTGACCCATTTGTCACCAAACATAGCAAAACCAAATGAGCAGATGCAGCCCCACGATTTTACAATGAGTGCAGTGGCAATGGATATGTCACTCTTTAGACCACAAGATAGGGTTGAGCTGTTAAATGAAACCACTTCTGCTGTAGCCACTGACTATTTGAAGTTATCCAGGAAGTTGCAGAAAGTGGAGGCTAATCTGACTCAGGAACAGACACATAGCGGGGCTCTGGCGGCTGAGCTCAAGTCAAAAAATGATGAGATTGAGGATCTTAATAAACAGTTGCAGAATACTGTTTCATGTGAGATCCATCAGGCTACACAGAGCCAAAATGCTTCATTGAAGGAAGAGCTGACTTAGGTGAAGTCTATTCTGGCTATCCTGAGGCAGGAAAAGGCCACATTGCAAAAGAAACATCAGGACTCTTCTCAACAGGCTACACAGTTGCAGCAGCAACTGTTGAAAGAACAGAATAATGTTGCTGCTATTCAGGCTCAACTCCAGGCCGAGCAACAAACAGCAAAACAATTGACCCTTGAGTTGGCAAACAGGCCACAAAATGCAGGAGTGTTGAATTTGGTTAAGGAGTTATATGCATCAGTATGGGCAAGAATCTCTGAGGAGATTATCCAGCTCAGACCTTCTTTGACCTTCCTGCTACATGCACAACAACTATGTGAAAAGGTGGAAACCTCAGTTCAGGCCACTCTGTCCACTGTTTCAGTGAGGGTTTCTGATTCTCAATTGCTGCTAGGAAAACTTTATGACACATCTGATGAAACTTTGTCAGCAGCAGGGATTAGTGACAGGATGATTGCTGCCAAAAGGGTGAATGAGGTTCTAAGTTGCAACTCTGCTGCAATTACCTGTCAGGAACTCCTAGATGTGGTAAAGGAAGGAGTAAAGGACATGAAGAAACATATAGAAGACCTAGTGCAGTTGGGCCTTCCTTCTCTTTTTCCTGACAGCAACACAGTACTAATGGTTGATGAGATCAAGCCCCTGTTGCTGGCCAGATAGAATGATCAATCAGTTTTCAAGGGCCTAACAGATGCCTCATCGGTATCAGAAGTAGAAGCTATTTTGATTCCTATGGCCCAGCTTAATTTCCAGTTGAAAGCAGTGGTTCATATTTTGCAAAGCTTTTCACATAAAGACATGATCAACCTAGATTTGGCCTTCCAAGACTTGCAGAATAAACAAGGTTTATCTGATGCTGAGTGGTCTATATATCAGACGGCTTTGCAGAAGTTGTAAGTTTTGCTGTGTAGTTACCATTTTTGGGATTCTTTTTAAGCAGGCTTAAAAGTCCTCGGGGTCGCCAAGAACTGTAGAGTAAAATACTCTACATTTTGAGTTTTGAGTTTCAGTTGTGCGGGTTCCAGTTTTGTCCCTGTATAGTTCATTTTTGCAGCGAGGGTTTTTGACACGGTAGGGCGCAGAGCGCCAGCGTGGGGTTTTTCATTTTTGAAATTTTGTTAAGGTTCTATAAAGCTGAGCGGAAGCCACCAAGTGTCAATACCCGGGACATTTTACACAGTTGCTTAAGGTTACGCGGATAGAGCCACGCGTCCCTTTTAAGTCCCTACAGAAGCTGCCAGGTGTCGGCATCCGAGAAACAGTTTTATAAGTTTTAAGGCCCCTTTACAAAGTAAGTCTGGTGGGCACTTTTAAAAGTTTCTTCCCATACAGCGGAAACCACCACGTGTCAGCAGCCGTGACACACTATAAAGTTTCTCAGAGTGACCGCGGAGAATGCCACGTATATTTTGCAGTAGGGCGGAAACCACCAGGTGTCAGCATCCGTTCAAGTTTCCTCAAAGTTTCGAACATTCTATTGGAAGTCTCTTATAATATCACGGGCCCCTTTTTGAGCTTTGATGAGCGCGGAAGGCGCCAAGTGGCGGAAGTGGAGAGTGTCTCAAAAGTTTCTGTAAGTTTCACGGAAGGTGCCGCATGTCCCATTTCAGTTCAGCGGAAGGCTCCAAGTGTCTTATTCCGCGGGTCCCTTTTTCTTTTCATCACTAAGTAAAGAGGTATGGTGGGCCCATTTGATATTCCTGTAGTTTATGCAGAGTGCGACATTTCTCACCATCCGCATGATTCTTATAGAGTCCCTAATGTTTCTATAAAGTTTCTTGGAGTTGCACAGAGAGTGCCAAGTGGCAACGTCCGCAGGGTTTATGTTTAAGTCCTAAAGTTTTAAAGCTCAGCGAAGAGTGCCAGGTGTCATCTTCTGCAGGACCCCGCGGTGTTTCAAAAGTTTCTTTCAGTTTCAGCGGAAAGCTCCAAGTGTCGACTCCCGCGGAAGTCTCTAAAAGTATATACAGTTTCTCAGAGCAGCGGAAGCCGCCACGTATACAGTTTCTCATATAGGCGGAAGGCGCCACTTGTCCCTTTTTCTTTTTGAGGCTGCTCAGGCGCGTACTGTATGGTGGGTCCCATGTTAATGTTTCTTGAGTTTCAAAATTCAGCGGACCATGACAGATGGTGAAACCCGAGCACTCTTGTTATAAGCCACAGTAAAGACTCAGAATAGAGCGGAAAGCGCCATGTGTTTTTGAAAGGGCCACAGATGCTGCCAAGTGTCAAGTTCTGGTGTTTCCTGTGAAAGAAGCAGTATCTTAAGTAAGTCACGCGGAGGATGCCATGTGTTAGTTTTTAATTGATCTGGAAAGATGAAGGAGTTTCAAGAAAGAGGCGCGTATGAATGCCAGCTGTTTCAAGGGTTTATAGTCGCAAAGACTATCAGAAGCTGCCACGTGTTCTGCCCTGATTCAAGTGAGTAGGGTTACATGTATCTGTAGCAGCCAATGAATTTGTAGAATGGCTAACCATTTTTGATTCAAAAGAGATCCTCTGTCAGACACTTCCAGTTAACCACCAGTTCGGTTAGGCTGTTGAGATTTGATCATGCAGGCAATCTTTGGGCCAGTTCTATGCTATAAATATGGGTTTAGATCACCATGCTAAAAAAGGAGAGACAAGATATACAACATTGGAGATATAGAGTTTTCGGCATCAGTGATTGTAAGAGAAGTTGGAAGATTTTGTAGTGGCCAGTAATATCATTTGCCTTTGTTCTATTTTCTTGATTCAGAAAGTTTGTGTAACTGTGCATGATTCTATGCCTTTTATGTAACTAGAGCATTAATAAAAGACAGAGTTCTGTGCCTTTGTTGATTTTTCTGTGTTATTACCAAATCTTCTGAGTTGTGAGCCTTTGATCCTTTTCTATTTTCTTTTATCTTTTACATTAATCATGCATTATTTGCTCTTTAATGTAATTGAATCTTAAAAGAAGTTTCACTGTGCTTAAATATTGAGAAATAAAACTACATTCAGGTGCATCGCCATAGTTTAGCTTCCTTTTTTAGTTGCATTTGTGATTCTGTTTAACTCTCCCTTTTACCCCAAACATTTTTGAGATAAAGAAGAGCCAGCTTCTGTAAAATCTGGAGGTTACTCTGAAGAGCATTCCCACATTTTCAAAGTTTTCCCATGTTGGTGCTGGAAACAACGCAATTCTGTGCATCAACAGGTTGCTAGGGTTGCGATGAAGGCATCACCATCATCTTGTGACTTGACAAAATCTAAATCAGGAGCATTCTTCTTCTTCTTCTCCTCTATGCATTCCTTTCAGAAATGTCCAGTTTTCCCATAGTTCCAACAAAGAGCCTTGGACTTTCTAGGAGATTTGGATCTCCCATGGGATTTAGATGTGCCCTTTTCACCTTTCTTGTCCTTCTTCTTCCCTTTCTCTTTGGGTCTTCCACGAACCACAAGAGCATCTTTGGCCGACTCGGATGTCTTTCTCCACATTTCTTTAGATAAAAGTGAAGATACTACTTCATCCATCGTGAAGGTGGTTGTAGTGCTTCTGAAAGCCATGACAAGATGATCCCATGAATCTGGCAAAGAATAAAGTAGGGTCATACATCGATCTTCCTCCTCCATTTTCACACCCACGGATGTCAACTATGCAACAATCATGTTAAAAGCATTCAAATGGTCCGCAATAGATCCTCCATCTTCCATCTTTAGAGCAAACAACTTCTTTTTCAGAAAGAGCTTGTTCACCAGGGACTTGGCCTGATAAACAAATCCTAGCTTCTTCCAAAGTTCTTTAGCAGTCTTCTCCTCATGGACATTCAACAAAACAGAGTCAGCTAGATAGAGTCTTATGAGGCCCTTAGCCTTCCGATCTTTGAGGTCCCAATCAGCTTGGGACATTGTCGTAGGTTTTGTTCCATCAATGGTTTTCCATAGGTCACAATCAATAAGTAGGTCTTCCATCTTGAGTTTCCACAACTCAAAATTTGTGCCATTGAACTTCTCCACCTCTACTCTTCCCGATGTGGTTACCATCTCCTTCCTACAACAAGATATAGAATACTCTGCACAGACTCCCACTCAACCTAAGATTAGCTCAAAAAAACCCTACCCAGCAGCTAGAACCAAAACTGGCCAGGCTCTGATACCAACTGAAAGGAAGCTAGGTGTGCAGAAATCGCTTCCTACACTAATCTAAAGAGGAGAGAAGAATGTAAATTCAATTTTATCTTTACAGTTACAGAATGTTAACAACAACAATGGAGATATTGTAGCAATACACATACACAAAGAAATGAGACAGAAATGAGACAGAAGAGAGAGACACAAGATATATGTGGGGAAAACCCTTATCGGGTGAAAAACTGCACACTCCAAAACCTGCACAATGTATTATCAAAACTAAAATGGTTTACAATACACCTACAATGCAAGTTCTTAGGAGTCTTTAACACTCATATCTGGAGACAAATTGGTAGCATAACAGTACCTATCAATCACATAATATATTTCCTCTCTAAAGCACTTGTTTATATAACAAATACAAGGCAAAAATAGCTCCATATTGAGATGGGCGTCCAACATGGCCTCATGGCCCAAAACCCATGCCTATGGACACTTGTCCAACATTGTAGGATGCTACTGACACTTGTCAAGTCACCCAATCCCAAGGAGGTTGCCTATTTCCAAAATGGGCATATAACAGATGCTCTTACGACTCTTACAACCGTCATAGAATCTGTCATAGCTGTCATAACTTATAGTTGCAAGAGAATCTATCATACACAGACTATAAATAGCATATTCTCTTACAACATGTCATAGTCCACCTTGGGGTACCCAAAGATGCCTTTTTCAAAGATGTTTCTAAACAGATGTCCATACCTATCATAGAATCTCCTATTTTTGACTCTTACATGTCATAACTTTGTCATAGGAATCCATCATGACCGTTTTGATCAATATTTCCTTACACAACATCCAAGATGCCGACACATGGCAAAATATTCCTACCACTAAGTTGGATGCCTATCTCCTCATGTGAGGAATAAATTACATGTGGTCATATGCCATGTAGGATGACACATCACCATGCCAACTCCCACAAGATGACAACATAGGATTTACATCCGATTAATACAATAGGCAATAAATAAATAAATACAATGTAAAAATACAAGGAATTACCAAGTTTGAGACACATTAATTCCCAACAAGAAGTACCAAAACAAGTTCCTACCTGAGATAGGAACTAGGGCATCATGACAATCTTGTGTCTCATCTTTGAACATTTTCTTATAGCCCTTGTCAACAGAATTTGGCAAAACGTCCAACATAGATTATTGGAGAGGTCTTTTCTTCTCTTTGGGAGTAAAAGATTCTCCTTTTTTTCTTACAGACTCAGTTTTCTTAGGTGCCATTATGTGGAACTTGACTTAACAAGGGTTTTCAATGACTGTTTAATCTACTGAGCTATTTGAAAACCAAATTGCAGGCACACTATATCAACTCTGATGGAGGAAAGGAAAGAATGCACTTACCCGGTCAAAAAGACTTATAGAGCACACACTAGAGTTTCAATTCCTTTCTTTTGAGCATACCTGAACTTGTCTGAGTGAAGACAATGAAATGGAATTTCAAGTTTTATCATTGCAGGTGCTAGTCACCTTGCCATTACTCTGTTTCATGCCAAGAGATTGAGAAATCTCAATATTCATATCATTTTGAATTTATGTCCTTGATCTGACTAGATCCAAAGTCCAAGAAAGCTTGATGAAATTTGCTCAAATATGCAGTCATTACGTCGATTACTGCTGTTATGTCAAAAAATGTCCCCTTGAGGGCTTTTCCCTCTTAAGGTTTAGCTCCTGGGTCTTTAGAATGCATTTAGAGCATCTTGCATGTTAATTTTGACTCCCGATGAGAAAACCCTTGTGTCTTGTAAAAAGTAGGACCTAGGCGGTGCTAATTTAATAGTCCTAGAATAGAGACAGGGGGTGGACTTGGGTGCTAGCACCCTAGTCCAGCCCTATTTTGGGTCTGCCCTAAATTCAAATGTTGCGTTTGTGATTGTTATTTGTGTCCCAGGCCAACATCATAAGTTTTAATTACGAAATTCTTGGCGGGAATATTTGTAGATGCATATATAAGCATGATTAGGTTATCATTTAGAAATGAGAAGATGACTATGAACTTTATGCATACTTGTGATTTTCATGATATCATTGTGTTGTAGAGTAGAGCATTGTTGTTATGTTTGTTTTTGCAGGTTGGATTACATCTTCTCCTCATGGCATTGAAGAGCATCCTCCTTCCATGAGAGCTTCATCATCAAGGTGACATCTATTATGTTTTATCATCATTATCATTTGGATTTTGCCTCTATCCTGCGGGAAACATACTCTCATCTGACAACAATGTTCGGAAGACTTGAATGTCTCTTTAGGGCTTGACCGAGGTAAGCCTCCAAACACCACAACCCCATCCCACACTCCTTGTGATTGCAGGTTACAGGTATCGGATCTGGAGAAAGTGGAGTTGTAGGGAAGATTGGAGGACAGTGTAGATTTAGGATCTGAAAAGTAGACACTGTGCGACATTTTGGGACATAGGTGCCATCAACATTGTCCTCCACATTTGGATCTATAGAAATAGACTGGATAATGATAATCAGTGATTGCAGGGCTTCTAACATCCTGAAGAATATCCCTCAGTGGACTAGGGCACCATCACCATAATCCTCCGCATCTAAATGGCTAGAAACTGAAGCTATAGTGGAGATCAGTGTCAGAAGGAGATCGGGATTATACAGAGAAAGTTGCACCTTGGATTTGGGTGCCATCACTATTGTCCACGACATTTCCATTTTTCAAACTTTGAAAGACAGTGAGTTAAGGTTCTTTGCCCTTTGTCTTATTTCAATAGAATATGTTGTAATTTGCATATTTACTTACTATTTTGCTTAAATTAGGGTTTCAAGAGCATTAAAGAATTAATTAAAGACATTGTGTGATAACTCCTAAATTTCCCAGCTTCCTTTGTGGCAACCCAACCTGATAGGCGACTCTCCTCTGGAGTGGAGAAGCAACTCGGTTGAAAAGCCCTTGGAATGTTTGTAAGAAAGGAGGATTCAACCTAAAACCCCACATAGCAAAAAAAACAACCCCTCTTTTCCTATAAAACATTTTGGTGAACCAAATTTTTTGGACTTTTTGGCACTTTGCTGAGTATTGTTTGATAGATTTGCATTCATTCATCTTATGGCATTTGAAAATTTGCAAAAAAATTGCATTCTAGGGTTTTGATTTTTGACATAGTTTGCATTCACTAAATTGCATTTAATTAATTCTTTGATTTTTGCGTCAGATTTGAAATTCATTCTCATTCAATTCATAATTTTCAATATTGCATTCAAAAAAAAATATTGAAAATTTTGAAAAATTAATTTTTTTTTGGCATATTAGGCCTACATTTTTGTAAAATTTGAATTAATTGACATTTAATTTAATTTAATTTCTATTATTTTCATTATATATAATTTAAATTATAGAAATTCATCATTTACAATTCATTTGCATTGCATTTTCATGCCTCATTTGTCAAAAATTGCTTGAAATTGTGCATTTTTTTTTTTCATAAAAACCAAGTTTTGAATGAGCTAGGGTTGTAGCCAAAATCTTGTTTCAGATTTTACTACCTTGTTAAAAAAATCATTAGGTCTAATTTCTAATTGTAGTGTTGCATTATAGTGGCCTCCTTGTGAAATTTCATGTCTAGGGTTTGAAAACATGCATTTTTCATTAGATTTGGCCTTATCGTCTTGTTAGATTTGCACTCCAAGTGTATTGTAAGCCATTTTTCTGCACTAATCAGCTATTAGCAAGGTTAGTATCTGATTACCCTTCTAAAATTCCTTACAACACCCTTTCTTTTGGGCCTTTGCATTGAAATTTTGTGAAAATTTGCATATTTTAGCTATATTTTCAATAGGGTTTGACTTGGATTAGCACTATAGGCGTGTTGTAACAGATTTTTTAGAATTAGGTGGCTTTTATTACTATTATAAGTTTCTTTCCATCATCATTTTCCTTACAACACCCTTTCCCTACTCATTTGCATCAAGAATTGGTGAAAAATTGCATATTTTGGCATATTTTCACTAGATCTTGACTTATCGACTCTCTAGAGTTGCATCAAAAGCGTGTTGTAAAAGATATTTTTGCATTAGTGGACTGTTATTAGGCATATCATTTTTTTGTCTCTCTTAAAAATATTTACAACACTTCTTTCATTCATTTGCATTGATAAAAGTTGAAAAATCAAGCATTTTAGATCTTAAACATATCCTGCTCCTTGGGTTTCTTCTATTAGTTTGTGCATTGAGTGTTGCATGCTTTTGTATGAGTATTATAACCCTATGCCCTAATAGAAATATACCCTTGAGAAGAAGTAGAAGACTTATGGGATCTTGTGCTCCTAAAGAGAACGACATTCCTATCTCTGAAAATCCATTGAACACTTTCTTTACAAAAGGAGAGACACAAATTTTGCAAGATATTATACTTCCTACAACTACAATGGAAGAGCAAAATTTTCATGATGTTGATGAACCTATTGATGTGACAATACATATAACTGATGAACAAATAGACAAACTTGATAAAGAGTTAGCCGATTTTCAAGCATTTGTAGAAAATGAGCAGATAGCAGAAGAAGCTCTTCTTGCGATTCATAACATAAGAGAATTGATAAAGGAAGGACAAGATGGCCTTAATGTAATATGTGGTCTAGCTCATATTGTACAAACTAATGTTATGCTGGTGACTAAATGTGCAAAAGTTATATAAACAACACTTCGTCACCGTCTCATATGCAAGTATTGGTACCTATACAGACTACGGGGATATCTACATTTACATCGAATATCTTGACAACTAATGCACATGCTTGTAGTAATGATACCACTGGTAGTGGAGTATCTAATGGCGCTAATTCATAGAATTGCAAAGTTGTAGGATTCAACTATCAAAACCTAGCCCCTAGGGTGTCTTCATATCACTTTCAACCACCCCTTCAATCCACTTATTCTCAGCCATCTACCATTATGTCCAGCCACCACTCAATTATTCACAACCTCTACTTGTCACTACCCATGCTCAATCTCCTCAACACTTTGGTTCCAATTCCTCACCGCAAACTGCATCTCCTAATGATGCCATCCTAAACCAACTTTTTCAAGGCATGACCTCTTTACAAAAAAAAAGTGACAAGCTTATCACATGCTTCAAAACCTAACATACTGACCTATCATGCTCGTAATCCCTTATCCTATGCAATCTTGAGAACTCCTATACCCAAGAAGTTTGAAACTCCCCGCTTTGAAAAATATGGTGGAAAAGGTGATCCTAATACTCATGTGGTGGCATTCACGGCTATGTGTAGTGATTTTTACTTTGCAAAGGACTTGTTAGCAAAACTTTTCCCGTGATTTCTAAAAGATACAACTTTATAATGGTTTTGCTCTTTACCTCTGAATTCAATAGACTCTTTTTCGCAATTAATTGATCAATTTTTACAACATTTTCAAGCAAGCATCGGACCCCAAGTCTCTCTGATTGACTTGGTTCATTGTAAGCAAGGTCTGAAAGAGAAATTGACTGAGTTTATTAGTAGGTATCAAGGCCTCTATTCACAAATTCAATATCAGATGAAAGATGATGATGTTCAGAAGATATTTATTACAAATTTTCAGCCTAACATCCATGATAAGATCCTCTTGATGAAGTATAACTCTTTTCAACATCTATGCACTGCCCTTCGTGACTACCAACTTTCTTCTAGTTAGTATAAAAATCAAAACTCATCGGCTCAAGTTGGTCAATTTGAGGGTGGATTGTCACAAAACAACTTTAAGAGGAATAATAAGAGTTTCATCAAGGTTAATGGGCTGAATTCAAACAAATTTACACATGTATCTTCTATTTCTAATCTGAAAAAGACACAGTATCAACAAAGAAAGTTCACTCTAATATCTGAATCCTACCATTCTATCATGAATCAAGCTCTGAGTAATAATCTCTTGAAGCTTCCTCTTATTAAACTGGTGGATCCTAACAGAATGCAAGGACCTTATTTCAATGCTAATGCTTTTTGTCATTACCATTGGACACAAAGACATGATACTAAATGATGTATGCGTCTTAAACATGAAATACAAGACCTCATTGACTCAAATCTTATACAAGTATCTGATGTGAATGATAATGGGAATAAGTCGGTTGCTCCGTCAGATCAGAATTTACAAATCTTCACTAATCCTTTCCCTAAGCATACCGATAACAATTTGATGGAACAAAATACATTAGAGGTAGAGGATGACTATTTGGACTATGATGAGATAATTGCTACGATTGAAGTGGATAAGGAAAATACTCATGTATCAGCTTGTCCACGAGGAAAGGGTATTTATTCTGAAGTTCCTCTTCCGTTATCCCTTCAGGGATCAGGAGACAATCAACATATATCAAAAAAATAAATGGACAAACCGAAGCAAGAGATTATGACAATAGAAAAGGTTGAGATAGTACAAGATAGTCCTTGTCGCTATGATAAATAGAACCAACAGAATAAGAGAAATAAAGCTTGGAAACACGTAAGACGCTTATCATCAGTTGGAAATAACAATGGTTCTCCTCCTCACAAGCAACAAAAGATTTTACATAAACATGGAAATGATGAGAAAGTACTGCATGGACTCTCTAACAACAAGCAGCAACCTAATACGAATCACTCAAGCTTCTCATATAACTTGATGGAGCATCTCTCCAAGAGGCTCACAAGTTACACAATTTAGTATGATTATACTGGCAGATAAGTATTTCTAACCCTTTACCTCTATACTGTTCTTTGCCCATGATGTGTTATGTGTTGTTTAGGCCTCCTAGGATGACCCTTGATTCTCTTGTAAGGTCAAGGATACTAGAAGTCCGCCTCTATTGTGACCTTCTTCTATTTGTATCATCATTCTTCTATATTGCCTCTCCTCTAATTTCATTGTTGTGTGTTGTGTCTTACGGACATGTAGCATTGCAGTTGGTGACTTGGGGGCACCCTCCTACATGACTGTCCCTACGACACTTGTTCTCCTCTCTGATTTATTGTTTACCTTCCTCTAGTGGTTCTATCTAGTGGGCAGATGATAAAAAACAAATTATACTGATACAGACCAAGTGTCCCTTCAACAAGAAATCAAAAAATGGACCTAGTCCATACATGATGACGGGGTTGTTATATATTATCCAAAGCTTGGCTAGTAGAATCACTCTGTGTGATCTCTCTATCTTGATGTTGATGTTGATATCTTATCTTGCTAACAACACTTTAACAATACTGCTACTCCATGCACTTTGTTTATCTTGGATTTCACCTTGCATGGCTCTTTTCACATAGATGATCATATGCATTGTTGTTTATCATGATTATGTTGATGCTAGCACCTTTTCTTGCAGGGATTTGTGTGTTTGTGGGAACATTTGGTGATCGTAAAGTACATGTCACCTCTGGGGGGGCATGGGCTTTACGAGAGCTTATGTTCCCTTGTGTGTTTTCTTTCTACCTTAACGTGCTTGATATTGGTACACGATATCAACCACCTTAATGGGAGCATATATAAGGTAAGATGTCTATTTTAGATGTTAGTAATGTGTGTTTGAACAATCTAAAAATCTATCACAATCATTTAAGCCCTCTGCGGAGGTGGGATATCGAGCATATCCTTTTATCTTAAGCCCTTCTACGAAAGGTAGGGATTGTGTATTTCTCGAGGAGATTGCACATTCTGTCATTTTCAAAAGTCCTCTGAGTAGGCGTGGAGTGGATCTAAGACTATCCTAACCCTTAAGCGTGTTTCGGTGATTGTTGTGGCAAATCCCAATCATCGGTGTGTGCCTGTAATGTGCCTGAGATGGTGATGAACCTAGAAATAGCTTCACTCCATTGCTTGTCTGCCATTTTTTCTCCATGTCTTCCATGTGTGTGTATGGCATGTTTGTTCTTAAAGTACAAGACCAGTGGCGATGAGCTCCTCTAAACTTTGGGATTTGTTTGGTGTGTTTTTTCTCAAAGTGCAAGACAGGTGGCGATGAGCTTCTCTACATTCTTTTGGGATTTATGTTTTTACCTTCCTTGTACTTGCATTTGCATTTCATATGGGAAAATAAAAAAGAAAATAATCACTACATTCACTATATTCTCTATGTTCTACGTGTCTTCAATGATGTCTTCTCCATGTTTTGCATGACTGTAATTACATCTTTTCTGTGTTTTGCATGCCTGTTACTATCTTCATTGTGTTTGGCGTGTCTTCTCCGTGCTTGGCGTGTTTTTCATGTTTGTTGACCTTAATTTAATGCATGTATTGGCCTTGCGTTTATACATACATTAAAGTGGGGGCTAAATGTTATGTCAAAAAATGTCCCCTTGGGGGCTTTTATCTCTTAAGGTTTAGCTCCTAGGTCTTTAGAATGCATTTAGAGCTCTTGCATGTTAATTCAGACTCCCAATGAGAAAACCCTTGTGTCTTGTGAAAAATAGGACCTAGGGGGTGCTAATTTAATGGTCCCAGAATAGAGATAGGGGGTGGACTTAGGCACTAGCACCCTAGTCTAGCCCTATTTTGGGTCTGCCCTAAATTCAAATGTTGGGTTTGTGACCATTATTTGGGTCCTAGGCCAACATCATAAGTTTTAATTATGAAATTCTTGGCAGGAATATTTGTAGTTGTACATATAAGCATGATGAGGTTATCATTTAGAAATGAGAAGATGATTGTGAACTTTATGCATGTACTTGTCATTTTCATGATATCATTGTGTTGTAGAGAAGAGCATTGTTGTTGTGTTTGTTTTTGCAGGTTGGATTACATCTTCTCCTCATGGCATTGAAGAGCATCTTCCTTCCATTAGAGCTTCATCATCAAGGCGGCATCTATTGTGTTTTATCATCATTATCATTTGGATTTTGCCTCTATCCTGTAGGATACACACTCTTATCTGTCAACAGTGTTCGAAAGACTTGAATGTCTCTCCGAGGCTTGACAGAGGCAAGCCTCTAAACATCACAACCCCCTCCCACACTCCTTGTGATTGCAGGTTATAGGTATCAAATCTGGAGAAAGTGGAGTTGCAGGGAAGATTGGAGGATAGTGTAGATTTAGGATCTGAAAAGAAGCAGACACTGTGCGACATTTAGGGACATGGGTGCCATCAACATTGTCCTCCACATTTGGATCTATAGAAACAAACTAGATAGTGATAATCAGTGATTGCAGAGCTTTGACATCCTGAAGAATATCCCTCGGTGGACTAGGGTGCCATCACCATAGTCCTCTGCATCTGAATTACTGAAAACTAAAGATACAATGGAGATCAGTGTCGGAAGGAGATTGAGATTATACAGAGAAAGCTGCACCTTGGACTTGGGTGCCATCACTATTGTCCCTGACATTTCTATTTTCTAAATTTTGAAAGACAATGAGCTAAGGTTCTTTGTCCTTTGTCTTATTTCAATAGCATCTGTCGTAATTTGTAGATTTACTTCCTATTTTTCTTAAATTAGGGTTTCAAGAGCATTAAATAATTAATTAGAGACATTGTGTGATAACTTCTAAATTTCCCAGCTTCCCTTGTGGCAACCTAACCTGATAGGTGACTCTCCTCTCGAGTGGAGAAGCAACTTAGTTGAAAAGCCCTTGGAATGTTTGTAAGAAAGGAGGATTCAACCTAAAACCCCACATAACAACAAAATCAACAACCCCTTCTTTTCCTATAAAACAACCACATTCATGTCATATTAAACACTAGCCTCTGCGAGGTGGCAGGGCATTGATTACAACTTTTAATGTCTACCGCCCTACCACGGGCCAAGTTTCAGCCTTTTGTTTTCTCTTGTGGGCTCGTGGTGACCGAGATTGTCTATATCTATTTTCTACAGTCTTGCTGCAATGATTACATACCCCTACAAGGTGGCGGGGCACATATTTCCATCCTTTATGTATACCGTAACACCACGGGCTAAGATTTAACATTTGATTTTCTCTTGCAGGCTCATGGTGACTTTGAAATATCACATTTGATGTTTACTGCCATCCTGTGCCATTATGAAATGTTACATTATCCTCGTTACGGGATAGCGATACCTCTTTATCTTATTACCACCCACCTGCAGGCCTCCAAAATGTTTGGTCTTGACTGCCGCGGGGCTACAGTGATTGCTTGATGCTCGATCATCTCTTACCACCGTTCCACCAGTTAGTTCCCATACCATGCCATTCCTTTTGTGGGGCTGCAGTAAACATTTGTTGTCAGGATTACTACTCACCACCAACCCGCATCCACTATGACATACACATTGCGGGGCCGCGGTAACAGTTTGGTGTTCACTCTTTGTTTACCGCTAGCCCGCACCCAATCTATTCCTCAATGTTGTTTATGCTGTGGGGCCATCGTAGGTTTGAATTGTTGTCTTATTTACCGCCAACCCGCATGTACTACTCTCCTTCATTGAGGTGGTGCGGTTGCCACATTCCAAGTTCTCACATCCTCGCAAGAGACTTCTAGGGCATGTTTCCTGGCCCCACTGGAGTGCAGTACCTAAACAAAACATATGTTAGAGTGAAAACACACATGTATGATGGAAAATGACTTAGGCAAAGGTGTAATACATAGTTTTTGGACTTGGAGGATGAATAGTGCAAAGGTTAGGACTCTTTTTCAGTGGACTTTTGGAACTAGGGTTTGGCAAAAATTGAATATAAACTAGGTGAAAATTTGCTAGTCCTAACACATACTTTACAATCATGTACAATAGGGGAGCTTCAATTACAAATATGATAGTATTTTACTATCCCTTTTGTTTTGGCAAATGCCCATACTTAGTTCCATGACTCCCACTTGAGAAAGGTTGCATGTTTATTGGCAAAAGTTGTGAAGTCTAACTCTATAACTACTAATTACATTGGCATGAAAGTTTCCAGAGTTGTATTAACAAACCAATTTTATGGATAAAGTTTTTTTTTTGATGAAAATGTAATTTATCTATTTAAAATGAAAAAACACTTCACAAAAAAATAACGGGTGGTTAAAAGGCACACCCCAAGAGTCACATGGGCAAAGCCCAGAAATATCTAGAACAAAGTATCAAAGGGTACAGGACCCATATAAAATCAAAGAGAAAACAGAATTAAGCTGCCAATGCGATTCCTGCAGATGGCGGATCCCTGTCATTCAGTTTCCCCCAAATGTCTGTGGGGTCCGGGTTGACATCAGGCATATCCCAACCATCTTCATTTTCATGTTCTTCCTTCTGAACATTTGGCTCCTCATGGTGAGGTGAGACAGCCAAATTTAATTGAGGGAAAACCTTAGTATTATCCCACCATGTAGATGGTGGATGTGAAGAACCAGGAGCATTCCAGCCTACATTGTCCATTGCAGGCCAACCAGCATTACTTGCATTATCCATAACGGGCCACCCCGTGTTATCCCCAGCTGCACTAGTAACACAGCTAGAGGTTTAGGACTCTTTTTTAGTGGACTTTTGGAACTAGGGTTTGGCAAAAATTGAATATAACCTAGGTGAAAATTTGCCAGTCCTAACACATACTTTACAATCATGTACAATAGGGGAGCTTCAATTACAAATATGATAGTATTTTACTATCCCTTTTGTTTTGGCAAATGCCCATACTTAGTTCCATGACTCCCACTTGAGAAAGGTTGCGTGTTTATTGGCAAAAGTTGTGAAGTCTAACTCTATAACTACTAATTACATTGGCATGAAAGTTTCCAGAGTTGTATTAACAAACCAATTTTATGGATAAAGTTTTTTTTTTGATGAAAATGTAATTTATCTATTTAAAATGAAAAAACACTTCACAAAAAAATAACGGGTGGTTAAAAGGCACACCCCAAGAGTCACATGGGCAAAGCCCAGAAATATCTAGAACAAAGTATCAAAGGGTACAGGACCCATATAAAATCAAAGAGAAAATAGAATTAAGCTGCCAATGCGATTCCTGCAGATGGCGGATCCCTGTCATCCAGTTTCCCCCAAATGTCTGCGGGGTCCGGGTTGACATCAGGCATATCCCAACCATCTTCATTTTCATGTTCTTCCTTCTGAACATTTGGCTCCTCATGGTGAGGTGAGATAGCCAAATTTAATCGAGGGAAAACCTTAGTATTATCCCACCCTGTAGATGGTGGATGTGAAGAACCAGGAGCATTCCAGCCTACATTGTCCATTGCAGGCCAACCAACATTACTTGCATTATCCATAACGGGCCACCCCGTGTTATCCCCAGCTGCACTAGTAACACAGCTAGAGGTTTAGGACTCTTTTTCAGTGGACTTTTGGAACTAGGGTTTGGCAAAAATTGAATATAACCTAGGTGAAAATTTGCCAGTCCTAACACATACTTTACAATCATGTACAATAGGGGAGCTTCAATTACAAATATGATAGTATTTTACTATCCCTTTTGTTTTGGCAAATGCCCATACTTAGTTCCATGACTCCCACTTGAGAAAGGTTGCGTGTTTATTGGCAAAAGTTGTGAAGTCTAACTCTATAACTACTAATTACATTGGCATGAAAATTTCCAGAGTTGTATTAACAAACCAATTTTATGGATAAAGTTTTTTTTTTGATGAAAATGTAATTTATCTATTTAAAATGAAAAAACACTTCACAAAAAAATAACGGGTGGTTAAAAGGCACACCCCAAGAGTCACATGGGCAAAGCCCAGAAATATCTAGAACAAAGTATCAAAGGGTACAGGACCCATATAAAATCAAAGAGAAAACAGAATTAAGCTGCCAATGCGATTCCTGCAGATGGCGGATCCCTGTCATCCAGTTTCCCCCAAATGTCTGCGGGGTCCGGGTTGACATCAGGCATATCCCAACCATCTTCATTTTCATGTTCTTCCTTCTGAACATTTGGCTTCTCATGGTGAGGTGAGATAGCCAAATTTAATCGAGGGAAAACCCTAGTATTATCCCACCCTGTAGATGGTGGATGTGAAGAACCAGGAGCATTCCAGCCTACATTGTCCATTGCAGGCCAACCATCATTACTTGCATTATCCATAACGGGCCACCCCGTGTTATCCCCAGCTGCACTAGTAACACAGCTAGAGGTCCATCCACGTGAACGTGGAGAGGCCGAGTGCCTACGCTGGTGAGCACCACAACACGGAGCAGGCTGGGAGCGAGGCCGAGAATCTCTGGCTGAACCACTTTTGCATCTGTTAGAAGAGCGAGCTCTGACAAAGGATGGTGAGGGAGGAACACAAGCCACAGTGCAGGGAGCATTCCCCCAATGATCCAACAACTCTTGTAAGTGAGCCACTTCCAAGGCAACTTTGTTAGCTTACACTTGAATCTACAGGAGGACATTAGAACAGATAATAGTTTTAATGTACAGAGAAACATCAGTTCCAATTTTGCTATCTGAAAATATACAAGAATTACGATCTTTCCATAATGCAAATGAAATCTCTACCCTGAAAATATGCCAGATTTGAGTAAATTTTTTAGGAAACCTGGGTGAATCACCCAGCAGGATGATTTGCCAGGTTAATGGCTCAGGTCTGAAAGGCCAAAAAAAATCATGAATCCATGTCCAGAATTGTTGAGCTCTAGTGCAATACCAAAAGAGATGCTGAATAGTTTCAGCCTGTCCACAAAAAGGGCAACGTGGATCCCAGACTCCAAGGTGGAATAACCTAGTACCAACAGGAAAGCCTTGAAAGAGAATGCACCAGGAAAAATGAGCAAGTTTTGGCTCAAGAATGGCAAACCAAACAGTTTTAAACCTGGAATGCTAAAGACTTAAAGAGCTATGAATAAGCCAGCACTTATTAAGAGTGGCAGCCATGGGCAAATGAGGTGAAAGCCACCTGTAAACATCCGTGGCTTGAAATGATGCAAAGGTGTATTTGGATACCATTTCCAATCCTTCCACCATGGCTTGTTGGACTGAATTCCAACCTTGTGCAACATTTCAGGTGGAATAGCTATGATGATTCTGTCATAAGTAGGCTTATCAACTTTTGAAAGAGAAATTTTACACGGAATGCTTCCCAAGCCAAAAGGCTCATAGTGGATCTGTGAAACAACTCCTGAAGGGTCTGAACACCTTTTTTGTGAAATTTGAGAGCCTTTAAACCTTGTAATTTAGCCAAAGGTTGAGTTGCAAAAGCTAGGAGAGGTGACCACCAAATATTAAGGTGATTGAATGAAAGACCAACACAAAAACCATCACCAGCCTAGCATAACCAAGGTTTAATTTTTTCCCAGGCTTTCCAAATGCTCCTAACAAAAAACGTGCTCGAGATTTGAATTGGTTCTCTCATGACAAGGAGAGTAGAAAAACCAATTCCTTTCCAAGCCGGTTTGTGCATAAGATGACCCATTTCAATGTTATACCAGATTAAAACCTTCCATGCCTCACAACCAGTGAGCGCACGGATAATCCATTTGACTGCCAAGGTAGTTCCTTGGCGGTGAGTAGAAATAATACCAAGTCCTCTAGAATCTCTAGGAAGGCAGGAAAATTCCCATGCAACATGGTGAAAACCATGGCGAGTATTAGAAGAGGTCCATAGGAAATCCCACAAGAGTTTTTCCAGTTTGGCATAAGAGCTTTTTGAAGGAGCCCAACAAGAAGAATAATAAACATGGGTTGCAGCCAAGATCTTAGAACAAACCTAAAATTTACCATCCAATGAAAGAGGCTTAGTAATCTAGACTGCAAGTTTTTGCTCCACACAGGTAAGAACAGCTTGCCACAGGGTGGCAGAAGTGCCCTGGAATGCAAAAGGAATACTCAGGAATCTAAGAATTTCACCATGGCCAACCCAGCGCCAACCATATTGCTGAAGCCAATGAAGAGTGGGAAGTATAGACTTTCTATAGCATAATGTCTTGTGCCACTGAATGGAAGAACCTGAGGCCAAACAAAAGGTCTCCAGACAACCAAGAGCATTTTTAACTAAATTTTCTTCTTCCAGTAAGGTTAAAAAGGAGTCATCAGCAAAATGACCATTAACCAGCTGGCTGGAACAATTTGGTAAAGAAATATCATGAACAAGCCTATTTGAAACTAAATGAGCAAGAAGATAACCAAAACCTTCTACTGCAGGAACATACAGACTTGGGGCAAGAGGGCAACCTTGGCGGATTGATCTGAAAGGCCAAAAGTATGAGACTGCTGGCCATTAATAATGATACAAGTAGAAGCATCTGAAAAGAGCCTTTTGACTGATTGTATAAAAGAGGGTCCAAACCTTAATGCTGCAAGCATTGCAAGGATAAAGCGCCATTCAATGCGATCATAAGCCTTAGCAAAATCTATTTTTTTAAAAATTGCTTTTTGGTTTGATTTTTGGGCCCATTCCATTCCCTCCCAAACAACAATGATATTATCTAATATATATCTGGACTTAATGAACCCTGTTTGTTCAGGATGGACAATCAAAGAAAGTAGGTTGCAGAGTTTGAGCGAAAGGGCTTTAGCAATGATTTTGTAGGAGACATTGAGGAGGGTAATGGGCCTCCAGTTGCAGATATCCTCCGGATCACCAGCTTTAGGTATGAACTTAATGTTTCCTTGATTTATAATATTTCCTAAAGAATTGGAATGAAATGCTTCAAGGTAGACATTGTGTAAATCTTTTCCTAAACAATCCCAAAAGGCTGTGTAGAACTCACAAGGAAAGCCGTCAATTCTAGGCGCTTTCCCATCTACCATAGAGTAGACAGCTTTCTTAAGGTCTTCAATGGTCAAAAGTTGATCACAGAAGCGAGTCTGGGCAGAGGATAGCCTGTTTGGAACAACAGCAAGACAATCATGCAAAGTAGTTTGTCGCTCGGGAGTGTAATCTTGAGCAGTGAAAACTTTTTTATAATGTCTTACAAAAGACTGGAGAATGTCTAGCAGATCTGTATGAACAACATTGTCCTCTTTGATTTGCTTAATACCATGTGAGGAATGTTTGGCTCGAAGAGCAAGAAAGAACTCCTTAGAAATAGGGTCCCCAATTTTTAGCCAGTGCATTCTGGCTTTAAGTTGTGCTCCTATGGCAGCATGGCAGTCAACCATTTGTTTTTGATGCCGTAAATTGGCAACAAGGACTTGTTTAGAAGGAGAAAAAGGCTCAGCAGCCAAGGCCTCAGAAGCAAATTTCAAAGTAGTGACAGTACCTTCATAAGCCCTTCTCCTTAAATTGGCCAGCTAATGGGTATAGATGCGAAGAAACCTTGTTGTGCGGGTAATAGCATCATTCCACCCTTAATCTAGCCAATAGTATGCAACAACCGGCATTCTAAATTCCAAATAGTTGAAATGTGTGCCAAGGTGGGTTGATGAGCAAGCAAGGACATGTTAAAAAAAAAACTAAGATTTCATGGTGCGTGGCTGAGTGAGTTGCCACTCAATGGCAAACTGAATTGGAAAGTGATCTGACGTCACATCCACTAACGGCTGCATAGGAAGGGTGGATGATGTGGAGAATTTAAAAAAAGATTGCACAGAAGTCATAGCATGATTAAGGCGTTTAAAGACCCTATCAGTTCCAGCCCGAAAATTGCACCAAGTATGCCAGAAATGACTGGAGTGACAGTGGCCAACATTGGGATAAAAAAAACCCAATTTATTACACATATGGAACCATGCCTCTCTTTTGCCAGCTGGCCAACGAAAAGGCAGAACACCATCCTTGTCAGTAGCCATTTCAACCATATTAAAATCTCTACAAATAAGCCACGTGGCAACAGGCAATGAATCTGCAATCCACCGCCACAAAGAAGATCTTTCTGATGCATCATTTGAGGCATAAATATTAATAATCCCAAAAGAGTGATTATTAATAATAAGAAGCATCCAGACTAACTAGTTGGTGGGATCCACCCCATGATCCACCACTGAATCATGCCACCGAGGGGACAAAAGAGTAGTTACATGACCTTTGCCAGCCTCATGGGTGGTGAAAATAGTTTACTGGCTAGCCAAATACAACGACAAGCCGAAGACAAAAGAAAGCCTGTATCATAAGGAAGCCCTCCCTGCATTATTCAAACATCCTCTGATTATTACTTTTCCCCGTGGCATGTTATGCTATTTAAATCCTAGAATAAAATGTTCCTGTACATATTGTGCCATGCAGCGCATAGATTATCCCATGCAATGCCGACGGAGGTCTTTTTCTTGCAATGTGGAATACGCCGACCCATTATGTGAAATCTAAGTCTCAGCTATATTTTGTGATTCGATCCGGGCATAAGAAGGTCACTGTGTTAAGGGAAGTCATTTGACTCCATGTACCATACATCGATCTGTATGTGCAGACGTCCAATCTGTTTGTCAAGGCCGCCCTCAATAATTCCTACACCTTCGTTGTAACATGTAGAACATTCTTTGCATAATACTAAACCTTCTCCGTATTTTCTATGCCGATTCAATACAAAAATCTGGTGTTTCCTGAGTATTATTTACTATGTGATGCATAGACTTTCCCATGAAATGTTAGCACACCGACAATAGTCTTTGCATGCTGTATTAAACATGCTGACTGCTGTTTAAATTCTTTAAACACTGATTTCCATTGGCTTTACACTGATTCCGGTAAGATGTGAGCCGTTTCTCTACCTATCTTGCATGTTGAACCTAAACACCACCGAGCTTCATGAGTGAAGCCGTGGTTCGAAGTCATACTAGGATCAGGCAAATTATTTTAATAAAGAGCTTCCTTTCTTACTAGCTCCAAACCATCATATACCGTTTAAAAGTTAATTAAAAAGGTTAGTTGTAATTTTTATTCTTTTCAGTCTAATGGGTTATGAAATGGCCAAATATCTTGGTCTAGACATCTTAATTCAATTCATTGGTTAGCTTATACAGGTCTCTTAATTAAACTCAGGGTTTATCCTACCTTTATATCTATACTTGCAAATAGATCAATTCTACCTTATTTTTCTTTAAAGTTATCACGAAATAGTAGTACTTGATATACACGTAAAATTCCAATACCTCCATATGAATAGAGATCAAATTAAGACTACCCTAGTTTATAATTATGGTAATATTACAATGTTTCACCTTATTGTCATCGGAAATGCAAAATGAATTCATGAATGAATCAACCTTACTAATTTATTAAACTTTGAGTTTCATTACCTTGTTGCCGTGAATATGATAAAATAGGCATAGCATGAGTGAGTTTTTGTTTCTCTAAGTTTATGTTTGGAAAATTTGCCTTCTACAACAAGGGATACATTGACTTCACAAACCCAGACATATAGAATTGAATAAGTAACA
This sequence comes from Cunninghamia lanceolata, assembly GCA_027924645.1. Classification (NCBI taxonomy): domain Eukaryota; kingdom Viridiplantae; phylum Streptophyta; class Pinopsida; order Cupressales; family Cupressaceae; genus Cunninghamia; species Cunninghamia lanceolata. The sequence continues at coordinate 15,402,414 of BSBN01000553.1, read as the reverse complement.
TTGTAACTTCATACTAGGAAGAGAGTATCTTTCTTTTTGCAACTGTGTTAGAAGAGAATAGCTAGTTATGTTTTTGTTTTGCTATGCATTGAGAAAATTTCCTTCTGGGACGGGTATCGAATGTGGGTTAATAGGGAAGTGAGTTTTCTTTTTCAAAACTTGCATGCCGTTACAACGGATAAATGCTTTGGCCAAAGCGAATAGAATGTTGAAATAGACATGCACCATTGAAATAGATGGACTTTTTCCTAGCTATACATTGTATATTTTTCCCTACCATATCCTATTGATGAGATGCTGCATTCATATTAGTGATGCATGTAGATTGATAGGCATATACCAGATTCCACCCTGCATATGTTTCCAGGTTGCTAGGCTCTTCGAGCAGGGTCAGGCATCCTTCAGTTTGAAGGATACCGGGGAAGTGCAAGCTTCGTGGTTGGGCGGAAAAAGTGCCTGAACCATGTTCTTGTCCTTTGACGCAGCAGATGGCCGGTTGGTCGATGGCGGTTGAGGACTCCTTGATAGATTTATTCGACATTTATAACAAATTGTACTTCTTGTATTCAATGATTGTAAGGCTTGATGCCATTATTTGACACTTGTAATATTATTTCTACATACTCTGTAAATGACTTCAGATGTATTTATATACACATTGTAATCATGGTTGTACTTTTACTTTGATTCTGAAAACTTGCTTGGACTCTTGAATGTTATCTTATTATATTCCTTCAGAATGATGAGTAGAAGTTATATTTTTTACCGTATTTGATTTTACTTTCAGTAAATCTTGTTTTACTTGTTTCCCTTGAGATGTGAAATTTTTTTGTACTTTACACATTTGATTTATCCAGTTCTCATGTGACTTCCATTATAGTTCAATTGCAGTTGTCAATAGGGAAGGAAAGATTTATGTCTAGGAATTATAGCCAAGCTCCCCCAATTTGATCGACTAGGTTATCACATAATCAGGGAGAATCTCCTATTATACAGACTATTATTTATTATGACAGAAGTATCATCCCTTGTTGCTGTGAAGATGCTAGTATAAAGTGCTAGGTTAGTAAAACGTGCAATCTTCTAGGCAAAAGTATTGGTATAGATTGTGCAAGATTTTGACAAGAATTGACTAGTTTTCTGGCTAATGTTGTGAAAAATCCTAGTGTTGTTGGTAATTTTGTGGCAAGCTAGCCTAAGACATTGCCTAGGATGGAATTGGAGTTTATTTGTTGGTAGCCTTAGCAAAAGTTGCTAGAATCTATATAATGAGAGCTGAATGATGCTAAAAAGGCAATGGATGCTTTTAAAAAAAAGCAACAGTATCCTAAAGTTACTGATGACTTAAGGGTTTATAGTGACAGAGTAGCGTGTTACACAAAGCTTTAGGCCTTGCAAAAAGTTTTAATAGATGCACATTAATGTAATGAATTGGATCCAACTTTTACAAAAGGTTATTCAAAGGAAGATGTTATCCTAGAGTTTATGAAAGAATATAACAAAGCCTTGGAAACTTATGAGGAAAGTCTCAAAAAGAATGAAAATAACCAAAGGTTACTAGCTATTATTAAAGGATGTGTTTAACAAATCAATAATATAAGTATGGGTGATCTAGAGCTTGAGGAATTGAAGGAGAGATGGGCAAAATTAATGTGAGATCTACAAATGCAAATCAAAAGAAAGTGAGCTTAAATTTAGAAGATTCAAGGTGATACTACAACTTCAATCACACTTCATATGCCAAGTATGATAGCATTTATTGATCATTTCTTTAAAATGAGACTCAACCCTTCAAATGCATCATGCCAACTACAATACCTACAATCTAAACTTTTATGGCGATGAATTGAATGTGCATTTCCTACAAGACGGAATTTCTATCTTAGAATTGGTTCTTTGTTAAAAGTTAAAATAGGAAATGTCTTGATAAACATGTATACTAAATGTAGAAACACGGGAACTTTGGAAACATAAATAAAACATACAAATCATTCAATTAATAAAAATGTCATGTGGAAGCAATAGAAGTATACTCATGAAATGTTTAACCAAATGCTTTAAAAGAATGATCACCTATAACTAATGTACTTGATTTGTTCAACAAAATGCTACCACAATTGCTTGCACATCAAATTTCAACAAGGACTCAACATTTAATTATAAAGTTCATCTTCTAATGTTTGTAACAAAATATTTTAATGAGTTAAGTTAAAATATTTTAATAAGTTGAGTTTGTATGGCTGGGAAAAGAATGTAATTTATTCTTATGAGTATATTTGTAATGTCCAAAGGGGAAAATAAACTGGTTGTATAGGAAAGTGAATAGCTCTTCTCTATTTATTGTGAAGTCTTATCATTGTAAAGGGGTTATAGAGGGTTGGTATTGATTACCACTTGGGCCATACATAGAGTAGATTGTATAGGAAGGTAGAAGACGGGTGCTTTTGCAAAATTTTGAGGAATAATATAACTATGAAAGGACTAATTTCCAATCTGTCACTTGAGCATTATCCCTTTTTAATGTTAAATTGTCTTATTTGTCTTTTTATTGTTCCTCAAGATCCTTCTCTTAAAATTTACTTATCCATCTCTTCGTTCAGCCAAATGAATTGTGTTTTGAGACACCCTTCCAAATCTCAACTTATTGCAACATTTTTACATTTAATTTTCAGTTGTTTGGATATTGTCCTCTTTAAATTTTTTTCTACCAAAATCATTTTTATTATACAACCATCATAAAGTCTTTTATAAGAAAAAAAAACCACCACATTATCCTTTAAAAAGTTCACTCTATATAATTAACTAATGGACTCTTTTGGAAAAAAAAACACAACAAAAAAAACTAAATAAGGTCAAATATACAATAGACAATATATGAAATTTTATTTGACAGCAACTAAATCCTTTTTAAGCCCATACAAAAATAAAACAATTTTTTTTTTAAATAACCAATACAATATATTTTTTTTAATAATTTTAAAAATTAATCTCATGTAAATATATCTTTTTGAATTCTTGAGAGTCTTAGCAAATGGACAGGCAAGATAAAATATATTCCAGATGCCCTGCGAAGATGCCAACATTAAAATATTTATTACAATATAAGCAAAATACATTCTCAATGTCTAGGCCAGACGGCCTTTTAAGATGTCTAAACACGGAGTTTTTAGTGTATTGAAAGCAAATACCAAATCCTTAATGCCTGGTCCAGATGCCCTGTTCAGAGATCTAAACATTAAGTATTTATAACAATGGAAGCAAAATACTCTATCCTTAATTTCTAAGGTCACCTCCTCCAATTAGTGCGCTCCCCCAACAGAAATGTTATAACACTGTCCATCTGATCAAAGGTCTTCATTCTCCAATTCACTTTGAAAGTGAGTACCAACAACACGGCAGAAAATCCTGCTGCAATTGACCATCCAATACTCAGCTCATACCATGAAAATCCTTTGTTTGTCTCTTCCTTAACATGAATGGTAGGAGGAGAGAGTGGAGCATGAGGGGGAGAACACTTCCAGCTTTCAAGAGGGCATCCCCGCAGATTTGGATTTCCTGAAAATGATGTATTATCAAATGTTATCATATGAGGGCCTTGCAGTGGTATCTTCCCTGACAGATTGTTGTAAGAGAGATTTAAATATCCCAAATAATCCAGAGAACCAAGCTGAAATGGAATTTTCCCTGAAAAATTGTTGAGAGAAAGGTCCAGCGATTCCAACTGACTCAGATTGCCCATGCTACCTGGGATGTACCCATTGAAACTGTTCCTAGAAAGATTTAGAAACATCAAGCCTTTTAGATTTCCAATTTCCGTTGGAAGATGGCCCCATAATCTGTTGTTTGACAAATCAATGCATGTCATGCTTGAAAAGACATAACCATAATGCCTTTCTGATCCTTTGGTAATTAGATCTAAGCCCTCTATATAGTATTTTCTGCCACTATCTTCTCCAAGCACCGTGTCGCTTACACCCCAGTCACCTGCAGGAATTACGAACCGAGGGCCAAAATTACCATGACGAGGGTTAAAATGATTTTTGAAGTAGACATCCCCACGGTCTTCCCCAAGCACGGACATATCCTCCTCTACATAGACCATGGCTGAGAAATTTAGGTAGGTATTTGGGATTTCACCAAACAAAAGATTAGAAGAAAGGTCGAGGACTCGAAGCTCGGGCATTTCGCCGATCTGTGGAGGTAGTTTGCCTTTGAAATTGTTTGATCTCAGAACAAGAACTTGTAGACTTGAATAGTTAGCAATCCAATCTGGAATGTTTCCTGTCAAATTGTTTTCTCCTACGTCAAGCACCTGCAGTCCTGAAAGTTCTGTTAAAGACACAGGAAGAAGTCCTTGCAGATTGTTCTTTTCAAGATGGAAAGACACAAGTGGTGTTAAGTTTCCAAGCTCCTTAGGAATCTCACCCTCCAATTCATTATTTGCCAGGTTGAGCATTACAAGTTTTGAGAGGTTGACCAGACTGGTAGGGATCTCTCCATTTAAATGGTTGTTCTCCAAATGCAGCACCTTAAGAGATCGCAAATCACCAAGAATTACAGGGATATTACCTCTTAGCTGATTATTAGACAAATCTAGAAGCAATAGCAATTTCATAGTCTTTAATGAAACTGGTATTGGTCCTTCAATTTTGTTGTATGCAAGTAAAAGCGCCTCCAAATATACTTCATGCATAGGAATGTCTTGCAATAAAGGGCCATTCAATTCGTTTGCAGACAGATCTAACACCTTCAGTTGAAGTGGGATTGAAGTAACAGTACCCTCTAAATGATTGTTTGACAGGTTCCAACTAATCAATTCCGATGAAAATTCCCATAGCCAAGATGGAAGATCTTCCGCAAGATTATTGTCTGATAGGTCCACATTTTCAAGTTCAAATTGAGTTGAAATCCAGCTGGGAATTGGACCTCCAATATTACACCTCCTCAAATTCAAGGTCCGGAGCTGAAAAGGCGGAATCCAAGGGGCCGAGTCAATGTGGATATTCAACCCACTATAAGACAAGTCCAATTCTTTCAACCTTGAACTATTGCACAAGAGAACTCTATCTGAAACTGTTCCTGTCATGCTGTTGTTGGAGAGCAAAACAGTCTGGAGAGAAGATGGTAGCGTGAGCAAGGAAGGAATACTTCCATTCAATTGATTGTTTCTCAGATCAAGACTGACGAGTGAAGACAATTGAGCAAATGACAAGGGAAGGCCTCCACTCATCTTGTTGTCGGAAAGGGATAAGTTTTTAAGTGTGCTAATTTTGCCTAAACTGAATGGGATACTGCCTTCCAATTGATTATCATGTAAATCTAACATGATAAGAGACTGGAGATTGCCTACATGAGACGGGATTGGACCACTAAGCCTGTTGCCGCTAAGATCTATGTAAGTAAGATTAATGAGTAAACCCAAGCTAGATGGGATGGGACCTTGTAATTGGTTCTGGTGAAGGTCTAAATAAATAAGACTTCCCCCATCAGTATGCATGTTCCCTAAATTTGAAGGTATCCTACCAGTCAAATTGTTAGCCGACAGATTCAGATGTCTAAGACGGGTGAGGTTTGAGATAGCCTCGGGTATACCCATCATGTCATTTTTAGAGAGGTCAAGGTATTCGAGGAAATGAAGCTTTGATAAACTGCTGGGTATGGAACCTTCTAGGTCATTGGAACTCAGATCAAGGTAAGTTAATTTGCTCATGTTCCCTAAGAAACTAGGTATCGATCCTGACATCCCATTATTATTAAAATTTAGAACAGCAAGTGAGGAAATATTTAGTAAAGAAATTGGGAGGTGGGAATCAGAAAAACATTCAGAGAGGTCCAGATGTGTGAGGTGGAAGAGACTACCAATAATACCCCCCCATGTTTCCCCCAAATTGTGTAAATCTAACCCATTCAATGAAAGATAGTTTAGAGAGGACAGACTAGATAGCCACTGTAAGCTGGTTAAATTCCACAAACCGCTATCCTCCAAAAGATTTTGACTCAGATCCAAGTGACGCAAGGAAAACAAATTTCCAAGTTGAGGTGGAATATCTCCTCCAACATTGGCACCGGCTATGCTTAGATATGTCAAATTCTTTAAAGAGGCCAAGCCTGAAGGGAAAGAAGTAAACAAATCATTAAAACTCAAATCCAAATATTTGAGATGCTTCAATTGTGACAAGGCTGAATCAATGGCTACAGTTGAACCTTTAAAATAAAGGTCGAAGTTACTAATATCCAAGTGAGTAACATGTCCACCCTCCATTTCATCGCAGTGGACACCTCTCCATACACAACAATCATCTCCCTCCCACGACTTTAGGATTCCATCTAGGTCAGAGAAGTTGGCCCTAAGACTGAGAAGCGCTCTGGATTCATTGGGAGGACATCCATGGACAGATAAAAATAAAATTATAGAAAAGAAAACACAGTACAGGAGAGAGAGGTATGTGAGCATACACAAACAACTCGTGCGAACCGCCATTGTCACCACCAGGAACCCTCAATTACTGCTTTCTTCCTTAAGCCGGAGAGCCATACGCTTACTAAATATCACCATGCTCTCCCCTCTAATGTACTTCATTTATAGCAACAATACTCCGTCTAGTTTACGAAATGGAAAATACACAGAAATTGCTACACACAAACACTTTGTTTATTTGAAGCTTTATTTAAATATTAAAATTATTTAACTGTCAAACAATCAATTACTTTTTGACTGCTGCATCGTTTAATGTTTAAGAATAGCCCCCAGTTGACGGCATAGCACCATCCATTAGATATTTGGAGAGCATAAAAAAATAGCCAACCCGCTTGGGCCGCTACGCTAGCAGACGTCCCGACATTTATTGGAAAGTCATTGTCTGTTCAAGAACAAATTATTAGGCTTTCAAACATACCAACCATAGAAGATTGATCCAGATAAAAACAACGAAAGTTCGTTAACCACCCAATTTGTTTTTGCTAGAACTTTTTTTTGGAACATAATGCATTTGCAAACTGTCCTAAACTCATGGAAGTAGTTCTTATTGTCATAAGTTAATTTTTTTTGCCATTTTAAAATATATATTTATTATTTTTAGTTGTTTTTGCCTAACAAAAAGTGCATTAGTTTGCTTGGGTTATGTGCAATTTGGGAAATATTGTGGGCTAAGTTAAGGTTTGGTTTATTTATTTATTTTGCCTGACGGATGACATTTTTCCATTGGGGATTTATTATACCCCTGGTATTTTAATCTTCCCTGTTTGATGGTTTAAATATTTTATTGTGTTGTCGCTTATTGTTGACATTTTATTGTTCTGCATGGCAATGGAGGGTTCATGCAACGGCATGTGGCCTGGAGAAGGACAAGTGTGGTGTTTGGTGGGAAATACGTGCCTTATGGTTTTCTCTTTAATTTTGGAGAGCATAAAGCATTATGGTCTCCTCATGGTTAGACGTTTTCATTTAATTAATTTTCAATCTGGGAAGAACTACCTAGTCCAATGGCGCAGAAGAAAGAGGTGCACAGAGAACACAGTCTAGCTCAACTAAAAAATCAATGGAAAAACACTACCCGCCACATGCATCGAGGAAAGGCCTATGCTTTGGAGACTTTAGCTTGTATTTCCCATTTGGATCTTTAGTAATTGCAGGCAAACAGGACACAATGTTTATCAAATACCCATTTGCTCAGCTTCATTGAGTTCATTCATTGAGATGATATTTTCTTATTTATCCCTACCGCCATTGTTACCCATTTATTTAACCAGATTGGAATTTGCACTTTACAAAGTGGTTGTAATTATTTGCGTTTAACTGAGTGGGTGCTACAGTTTTGCTTAAATTATAGCACTTTCAGTTTAGTTCAGAGGCTTTAGAGCCTCTGTATTTAATATAAATGGATGAATCAGGCAATGCACTAACATCTAGTCCAAATGGAAGCAAAAGAAAAGTTTTATATTTTTATGATTCAGATATTGGGAACTATTAAATTACAGTTAGGTTCATCCCATGAAGCCTCACAGAATCAGAATGGCTCACAACCTAATTATGCACTATGGGCTACATGAGAATATGGAAATCTGCAGGCCTAATCTATTACAGAACAAGGAGCTCAGGGTATTCCATGTAGATGATTATATCTCATTTCTTCAGTCCGTTACACCTGAGACACAGCATGAGCAACTTAGGCAGTTGAAGAGATTCAATGTGGGAGAGGATTGCCCCATGTTCGATGGGCTATATAATTTTTGTCAGACTTATGTAGGGGGCTCCATGGGAGCAGTAGTTATAATCATCATTCATGGCTTTGTGGGTTTTGTATGCTCTAAGAACATTGTAAAACACTATTTTTACTACCCAACGGAACGTAAACTACATTCTATTCTTACCTGTTTACGGATTTTGGAATCTATTTTAGATAATTTTCTTTCCCATATTTTAATATCCATAGTATTTGTGCCAATTATTTAATACTATAATTTTTGGTTTTAGCCCTAGATAAATATGTCATTATTTCTCTAATTTGCCATGTTTTAATACTATAATTTTTGTTTTTAGCCCTAGATAAATATGTCATTATTTCTCTAATTTTGTTAATACTGAGTCACATTGAGTAATCTAGTAGATGGAAAGGAGATTGGTTGTCAAGGAAGGTACACACAACACATTGTTGAATGTATATTGACCAACATCAATATTTCCTTTTCTTGTTGCATGCATGTATGTGTTGTTACCCATCAAAATAGGTGGCGAAGTACATGACTAAAATGAAGAGAACATCCCTTGTGAAGATGCCATATGATGAGAAGCTCCAGAATCAAGAAGTCATCTCTCTGACTATAGACTTGTTGAAGCAAAGAGTACTTTACCTTTTCCTTTGTCTGACCAATTAGCAATGCTTGTTGTTCCTGTAGATGTAGATGATGATAGTGGCAAAGAAGAAGACTTGGCTATAACTATTTTTGATGGAGAATACTCAATGTTATGTTTTTGAAGAAGTTGTGACATCTCCTCAAACTTTTTCTCATAACATTTAGTCTCATCATGACCCAATTTCTTACAATAAGAACACTTTGGCTTCTTCTTCTTATTGGCCTCCTCTTTGGAAGAAGAGTTGGGGGTTTTCTTTGATTCTTTCTCTTCCTCATTAGACTTTGAATCCTTTTGTTTCTTTCCCTTATTATGTGAAGCCTTAAGATCTTTTGTGCTTTGTGTTACAACTAGAGCCTATTTTCTAGGAGACTTTAATGTGCCCATATGTAGTAGCTTGGCCTATTCCCTTGTGAGTTGTGTAGCAAACTCCTCAAGTGAAGGCATAGTAAACTTACTACCAAAGGCATCCATTGTAGCATAAAAGGTAGAAACATAAACTGAATATGCAGGACCCAATTTTACAAGAATTGATAGAATCAATTGTTCATCTTCTTTCTCAAGACCACTTTGTTTGAGTTACAACCTGAGAGACTTAAACTTGGTGAAGAAGTCTTTGATTTGATCAAAATCTTGAGGATTAAGTGCAATTAGCTCATTTTCTAATTTGAACCTTCTTATTTTATCTTGCTTGTCAAATAGATTGTCTATTGTTGTCCATATCTCATTTGGTGTAGTACAAGACTCAACATGAAATCTCAAATCTGGAGAAATAGCAAGACAAAGTGTGCCAAAAGCCTCATCTCTTCTGTCTAACAATTTTCTTCTCTCAGTAGCACCTGAGGGTTTAGGATCTGTGCCTAAAGTTATTCTGTGTAACTTTTGTTTATACAACACAAACTCCATGTTTTTCTTCCATTCAAGATAATTATATGGAGTTAAAAGTGGAAATTTAGGCACATCCATGATGAAAAAGAGAGACAACAACACCACAACACCCCTTTACTATGTAAGAGAGCCCGCCCCAATTCGTTGTGGCACTTTATACTTAGTGCATTTTACAATTGTCGTCAAAGGACCAAAATTGGGAAAACAATCAAAATCTCTTAAAAAAGAGATTTGAGTGAGATTACAATCACTCACAATGATGTATTATAGAAAACAAATCCTCTCAAAACAAATTTCACCTTCTCAAGTATCAAAATGCCTAAGTTATCATGCAAATCCCAAAAAATTGGCAAATAAAATTAAAAAACTTGGAGAAAAATCTAAGAAAAGTGCATGGATGGCTATGTAGAGTTCCTGAATAACTTTTTGATGCTGCTTGAATCGCGAAAAGTAGAGATCATGGCAAAAAGTTATGAGCTTGGGAGCCAAAAAGGAAGATTTGTCTTTGACCTGCAATAAATGCTATCAAACAGAAAAATCAATGAAAATGAAACATACCACTGCGAAGTGCTCTCTGCCAGCTTTCCAACGATATCTTTTTTGCCTAATTTTGACACCGTGGACAAAAGTTGTACAAAAATGGAAAAAAACCCTATTTTAGGGCTTTGAGGGGCAAAACTGACCCCCCTAATGATGGAATATTCCTTCCGGTGGTTGAAATATGCTCTATAGTCTGCAAAACCACTATTAGGAAAAAACAAAACTGTTTGTTTGGGAAAAACCCTTGGTCTGCACAAAACCAGTTAGTAAAAGAAAAGTCGAGAAAACCACAGTTTTGTTTGCAAAAAAACCACCCACGGAGAAAAAATAGTTTTTGATCTCGAAACCACTCTCAAAGTCAAAGTCAAAACTACCAATTGAGTGTTGACTGCAGATTTCAGGTAAGAACCAACTGCGACGAAACTATTGTTGGCAAAGATCTTAAGGGCGTGAGATGGATTAGCTGCCGATAGAAAGAACAAACCACCGGTTAAAAAACACAAGCCGTTGAGGATTTATATAACCACCAAGAGATCACAAGCAAAAGGCTGCTATATTGAAAACTATTTGTGATCAACGGTGATAGTTTTGAAGACCACCAAAAGTGGAGATTGCTGGGGATCACCGCTAGGGTTTCAATGTTTACCACCGTTGACCGGTTGTGGTCTTCCCGTAGAATCGGCCTATGAAATTGCCGAGATCTGAGAATGGATTCACTGGAGCAAATAAAGTTACCACTGGTCGATAACTGTTTGGTCTTTGTTTGGTCGATGACTTCAGAAAGCCCATGGTCAGAGTCTCCCAATGATTAAAATTTGATCACCAACTGTTAAAAAACTACCACTAAGAATGCTAGCCGAAGCGAATATGGGTCAAATTCCTTAGATCTTCTGTCACTGATTTGTTTTAGATGGCCGTAGACCACCAATCTCCTTTCCATCTACCAGATTACTCATTGTGGTGCAGGGAAGACAGTTGAGTTCACTCTTGATTATGTGATAATACGGTACTTGGAGAGTAGAGACATCATTGCTGTTGGGATGGCTGATCATGCATCTCACTTGTATACTTTATCCCATTTTGTTTTTGATAGTAATGTAGATCCATTAATTGACATTCACACTCATGCAACAAGTGTGAATCATGTTTCTAAGGAGAAGTTTGGTCACTTGAACCTTGGTGTTCTTGAGACTAGTTTTGATCTTCCTCCTTATCCTACTTCTTTAGAGATTGGCATTGACATAGCTTCATCCACTTTAGTTGAGTAGGATATTGCTTGTCTTCCATATACAAGTTTTTGGGATGATTACTTGACAGGTATTTCAAACTTGTTTTGTGAGTCCTATCTTGATGACTTGGAGGACATCATTGATGACATTCATCTCCTCTTTGAAGGAGTTGAATCTTCTACTTCAGATGAACAGGCACCTTCTCCTCTTCACTTGTCACAGTTTGGCATTGAGTTGGAGTATCTTGAGCATCATTCAGAGGATTCTTCATCTTTGGAGATTGATGATCTTGAGTTTTCATCTTGTCTTGGATTGTCACTTGATCATGTGGCATATTTTGGTTGTGACATATGGACACTTGAGCAGTTTTTAGAGACATCATACATTATGAGGCTTTCTCCCTCAAACCTTGAGATGGAGTTTCTTCAACATCAGCCTTTGGACTTGTTTCTTCCTAAGGGGAAGAATGTTGTTTGTAGGCTTTGGATTCTCTTCAGCATTCTTCTTTAGGCATCCACCATTGGCACAGGAGCTACTTCATTGTGGGGGGGACTTATAGTCTCACACTTGCTCTCCTATGGGGGGTAATTGACTGTATATATGTGTTGGATGTAGTTCTTGGGGGGTCTTGAGTACTCCTTCATTTGTTTTCTACATTCTCACTTTTGGAGAGGAGTTTTGTCCCATGTAGTTTTCTCCTTTTCTCCACTCAAGATTTGTTGTACATGGGTACCTAACATGGCCTAGTAGCTGGAAACCATCCATCATTGCATCTTTGTTTTAGTCAACTACTCCCTAAGTTGCACTTAAGGGGGGTGTTGGTGTGAACATATACTTCACACATGTTAAGTTGACTTAGTGAGTCTTCTAGATGTCTAGTTGAGTCTAGTTGTGTGTTGAGTTGTTGATAGTTGGAGTGAGTTGTCTTATCCTCCATATGTGCAATTAGTTATCATCCTCTAATTGACACATGTTGTAGGAATATCTCCACCCTTCTAGCTCTCACCTTGCCTTTATAAACAAGGCTCACTCATTGTATTTCATACAGCTTCATATGATCTTTGTATAGATTATTTGCTACATTGTTTTAGCATCTTCTCTGTTATCTTTGTGTGGAAGGTTGTCTTGGTTGCAAGTGATCCTGGCTTGCTGAGTCACATTGACTCTTACGTGTTCTCCTTATATGGATCAAGAGATAATCAAAATGCTTCAAAAAAGAAAGCACAACAACTGATACAGATGAGTAAGATGGTACATGATGATTCACATTACTATTCTAGAAAGATTCAACAATGAAAACTTGCTAAAAATCAGAAAAGAGCAAGACAACAATTAATAGTTAGAAATATTAGTGGTTCTCCACCTCATAAGCAACAAAAAGTCTCATTTAAACAAGGATTTAAGGATCAAGCATTATATGATAACAAACAAGACTTTCATAAGAACCACTCAAATTTTATATTAAATATGATCAAGTACCTCTCCAAGAGGTTCACAAGCTCCAAGATCTAATACGAAGGCTCTACAAGTAAGTATCTCTAACCCTTTATTTCTCTCATTATGTGCTTCCCTTGTGATATGTTATATGTTGTTTTGGCCTCCTGGGATGACCCTTGATTCTCCCGTAAGGTTCGGGATGCCAGGAGACCGCCTTTGTTGTGACCTTCTATTTGTATCATCATTCTTCTACATTGCCTCTCTCTTTGATTTCATTATTGTGTGTTGTGTCTTACGGACATAGCATCGCAGTTGGTGACCTGGGGGCACCCTCCTACGTGACTATCCCTAAGACACTTGTTTATCCTCTCTTATCTATTGTTTCCCTTCCTCTAGTGTTTCTATCTAGTGGGCGGATGACACCAAACATTTATACTGATGCGGAACTAGTGTCCCTTTCGAGAGCAATCAAAAAATAGACTTAGTTCCTAATATGATGATGGGGTTGTATATTTTATCCAACGCTTGGCTAATGGAAGCAATCATTCTTTTTGCGTAGTGAATTTGATGATTTTTTTTATCACATTTACAAACCTTAACAATACTATTGCTCTGTGCACCTTGGTTTGTCTTTAAATCTAGCCTTGGCGGTACTTGATTCAGAGAGCTTCATCATATAGCCCTATATTTATCATCTCAACTTTTATAGGGCATGACTGCTTTCCAACAAAAGGTAACAAACTTGACAAATTGTTCACAGTCTAGTCTACCAATGTATCATGTCTGTAATCCCCTTTCTTATGCGATCTTGAGAACTCCTATGCCTGAGAGGTTTGAGACTCCTCGCTTTGAAAAATATGGTGGAAAAGGTGATCCTAATATTCATGTGGCAGCATTTACAACTATGTGTAGTGATTTCTATTTTGAAAAGGATTTGTTAGCAAAACTTTTCCCACGATCTCTCAAAGATACTGCTTTAGAATGGTTTTGCTCATTGCCTTTGAATTCAATACACTCCTTTTCACAGTTGATTGATCAATTTTTACAACATTTTCAAGCAAATATAGGACCCCAAGTCACGCTTATTGACTTGGTTCAATGCAAACAAGGTTTGAAAGAAAAGTTGACTGAATTCAAATTAGTCAGTATCAAGGACTTTATGCATAGATTCAATATTAGATGAAAGATGAAGATGTTCAAAAGAATTTATTACAAATCTACAACCTAATATTCATGATAAGGTCTTCATGATGAAGTACAACTCCTTTCAACATTTATGCACTGCCCTTCATGATTATCAACTTTCATCTAGTCAGTATGAAAACCAAAACTCATCGGCTCAAGTTGGTCAATCCATGGGTGGATCATCACAAAATAATAACAAGAACTTCATCAAGATTAATGGACCAAATACGAACAACTTTTTGAATGTTTTAGGTATATCAAATCCGAAGAAAGAATCATACCAACCAAGAAGGTTTACTCTGACATTTGAATCTTATAATTCTATCATGAATCAAGCTATGAGTAATAACATTCTAAAGCTTCCCCTGATCTAGCCTATTGATCCTAATAAACAAGGACCTTACTTCGATGCTAATGTCTTTTGTCATTATCATCAGATGCAAGGACATGACACTGAACGATGTATACATCTTAAACATGAAATACAAGACCTTATTGATTCAAATGTCATCCAAATATTGGGTGTGAATGACAATGGAAATAAGTCGGTTGCTCCGTCGAATCAAAACTTACAAATCTTCATTAATCCTTTCCCTAAACATACTGAAAATAATTTGGTGGAACAAGGTTTAGTGGAAGTAGACGAGTATGATTACTTGGACTATGATACTATCATCGGAATGATTGAAGTAGATAAGAAACAAGTGGACAATTCACCTCATCCACGAAGAAATGAAATTTTGTTGAGGTTCCTCCTCTATTATCCTTATATGGGTCGAGAGATAATCAAAATACATCAGAAAAGAAAGCACAACAACTAATACAGATGAGTAAGATGGTATAGGATGATTCCTGTAACTGTTCTAGAAAGATTCAACAACAAAAACTTGCTAAAAATTGGAAAAGAGCAAGACAACAATTAATAGTCTGAAATAATAGTGGTTCTCCACCTCATAAGCAACAAAGAGTCTCATTTAAACAAGGATATAAGGAACAAGCATTATATGATAACAAACAAGACTTTCATAAGAACCACTCAAATTTTGCATTAAATATGATCAAGTACCTCTCTAAGAGGTTCGCTCCAGGATCTAATACGAAGGCTCTACAAGTAAGTATCTCTAACCCTTTATTTCTCTCATTATGTGCTTCCCTCATGATGTGTTATATGTTGTTTAGGCCTCCTGGGATGACCTCTGATTCTCCCGTAAGGTTTGGGATACCAAGAGACTACCTTTGTTGTGACCTTCTATTTGTATCATCATTCTTCTATATTGCCTCTCTCTGATTTCATTGTTGTGTGTTGTCTCTTACGGACATAGCATCACAATTGGTGACCTGGGGGCACCCTCCTACATGATTGTCCCTAAGACACTTGTTTATCCTCTCTTATTTATTGTTTCCCTTCCTCTAGTGTTTCTATCTAGTGGGCGGATGATGACAAAAATTTATACTGATGCGGACCTAGTGTCCCTTTCAAGAGCAATCAAAAAATGGACTTAGTTCCTAATACGACGATGGGGTTCTATATTTTATCCGACGCTTGGCTAGTGGAAACATTCGTGCTTTTCGCGTAGTGAATTTGATAATTTTTTTATCGCATTTACAAACCTTAACAATACTACTGCTCTGTGCACCTTGGTTTGTCTTTGAATCTTGCCTTGGCGGTGTGAAAGGTGAAATGTGGATTAATGAATAATGAAAACAAACCCAATACATTAATGAAATGTGAAGATAAAAGGCTTTAAAATAAGAACATGATGATACTTACAACCTTTTACCTTTCATCTTCCATTGTTTACCTATTTGTTCTTGATCTTGATAATGATGAAGCCCTCAGAAGCGTATGCTTCCTTGCTTGTTGAAGATGACAAGAATAGAATGGCTATGATACTTTGTGTGATTGAAGATGAGCTTCAACACACTAATGAAAAGGATGATATGAAGTGCTATGGAGATGAAGGGTGTCAAAGGCACGCTAGATTTCCTGCAGCATAAGTTTACTCAAACGATGGATATGAAATGAAGAAGAAGAGGGTTGTATTTATAGAGTTGTGTGGGAGAAGATCAATGGTTGAGAGGAAATGAGAAGATCAACGGAGGACATTTGAGGAACGTGCAACAAATGGAAGGACGTGTCATTCAAAAAGAAGTTATGTTGAGTTAACTGCTTTCTTGATGGGGATGAGTTTTGTTTTTCTTAAATTAGAATTTATTTTTCTAATTTAACAGCAAAGTTGCTTTAAAATTGTTTTAACTCAGCTTTTTCTTTTTGTATGACAAGAAGAATATATTTTTAGAAGATAAGAAGGATTTTTGAAGATAAGAAAGCATAATTAAATAAATAGATTTATTTAATTATTTATAGATAATTTGGAGGAAAATAAAATATTAAATATATTTTATTTTGTGGAGATTTAAGATTTTATTTAAATAAAATTGTATTTTATTTAAATTTGGAGGAATAAAAGATTTTTGATTTGATTATTTAGAAGAATGAAGTTGATGTAGCTGAATTTAATTAATTAAATAAATGCAATTTATTTAATAATATGAGAGGAGATTTATCAAATAAATAAATAAATAAATTTATTTATTGGTAGAGGAATGTGAAGATAAAATAAATATTTAAAATATTTATTTAAGTAGATTTATGTCATTTTTAGGTGTATACATTTTGCCCGTCTTTGATGCAATGTGTTTTATCATGTTGTTTCAAAGAATAAGAATTTTTGATAGTGATACATGCCTCAGTTTGCCCCTGGTATAAGTTTAATGACAAGATGCTCCCTTCAGAGATTGGATGGGAAGAAGGTTGAAGGTGTGAGACGGACAATCTCATGAAGAAGAAGGTGAAAAGTAGGTTAGGATGGAGAAAAATGGGATATGGTTTAGAAAAATAGACATGGGAAGTAGTCGCAGTTGTCATACAGTCAGATATGGTTCACTTGCTATAAATAGGAGTTGGGTCCACGAGTTCTATTCATTTGCACACTTGTCCTTAGTTGATTGGTCTTTTGAGAGCCTAGGAGAGCATGGAAGCTAGAGAGATGGATATTCCGTGTGAGGAGCACCAGTTTGAGCAAGTCTGATGGTTCAATCGACCAGCGGAGGCAGGACCCTTGGTATGTAGTTCATCAAAACTTGCTAAAAGTCATTTATTAGGCTCATTAATGGCTAGGGAAAAATACTAGGATAGATGCGCCGAACTGTCATTTGGCACATATAATTCTAAGTGGTGCATTTCAGATATACTACAGTGCATATGATAGTTTGGCGTATATAGGCTCTAAATTGGTGCATCCATTTCAGAATGGCGCATGTGACATAATAAGCGGTGCATGTGCCAGAATGGCACATACACGTCAAAGGGTGGCACATTCACGGTGAAGTGGCGCATGTGATATGGATCGGCACATTTGCACTAGGAAAAATCAATTGACTTAACGAAATTAACCCAATTGGCACCTTGATCGATGCATCAATTGATAAGCAATCTCCAAGATTGCCGAGAATCTAGTCAAGAGATGATATGCTATTTTGATTAATTTGATATGTTAAGTCATTGATAGGATAGTTTGATTGCTTTGAGTAGGCTTTCTTGGATATGGATTTCTTTGACGTTACGCTTGGTTTGGTTGCAAGAGGATATTTGGGATATCCTTACGTCACGAGAGCAGTTCCCGTTGCCATTGTTGCAATGACATATGTTGACTGAGATAGATCGTGAAGCTTTAGGTGCGATGGGTTTGCATTATGTTTGCTTCATTCCTGAGGTTTGTGTGACCCGGGCTATGTTGATGGCAGCGGTGGAGCGATTCCACAGTGAGGATGGTACATTCCATCTTCCGACGAGGGAGATGGCGGTCACTTTTGAGGACGTGTATCAGATTCTACACCTCCCTATTCAGGGAGAGTTGGTTGAGTACGAGTCACAGCGGGATGTTGGATTAGCTGAGTACAGATGGGTGTTCGATGACCCAGAGTTGGTGGAGCAGGTGATTTCGTGGCAGGACATACATGACTATTATGGTTACTTTCCAGGCATAGTGGCAAGACTAATCGGTGGTGTAGTATGCCCTGATAGGAGGTCACACGGCTTCCTGACTGACTGGGGGAGGGTGTTAGAGAGCATGATCACATATGGGACTCGATATGCGTGGGGTGTGTGTGTGCTTGCACACTTGTACAGAGATATGCACTAGGTGGTTTATCACAGAGGAGCCAGTTTGTTTGCGGGTGTGTTGCTCTTGCAGTTTTGGTTGTGGGAGCATATAGCTATCACATGACCAGAGTATCTATTTCATAGGCAGAGGGGTGAGCCCTACAATTATGGTTATGTAGGTGTGATTTCCCAGCACAAGCTGGGGAAGCCAGAGTACTGGAGACATGCGTTTGATAATGTAGATCTGGTTGTCTGGCGTCCATACTTAGACTGTGAGGTGTGGGATGATGAGGAAGACGAGCTTCCATATTGTTTCCAGACTTGGTGGCTCATTGGTAGGACTGGGTATATTCTGGAGTGACAGATTGTGAACTGAGTGCAGAGACAATTTGGCCAAGTACATGGCAGACCACAAGGACAGGCACATTTTGCTAGGACTCATGCAAAGAGGTTTAGGTGGGATCCCATGGCATCATACGAGGAGGCCTTGACAGATTTTTAGCAGATTCCTTATGCAGCTTGGTCCATGAGGAGGGACATAGTGGATGCTGGCATGACGCCAGACTACGAGGAGTGGTTTGCAGGGCATCCATTCCCTAGATACTCAGGGCCTAGAGAGTTAGCTCCTTGTATAAACGAGGATGATTCAGATGATGAGGGTGCAGCTGGTAGGAGGAGGGGAGGACGGAGGAGGAGGAAAGGGGGTCAGCGGGATGACGGAGGAGGAGGAGGAGATGGAGGGGAGGTGGCCAACCTAGACAGAGGAGGAGGTCCAGGGAGGGACCTTCAGGTCAGCAGGCATTTGTACAGTTGCAAGCTGTGGGATAGGTGCAGGCACAGGGGCCAGTACAGTCAGTGGTAGCACAACAGAGGTAGATGTCACCACCACAGCAGGTGGCACAGCAGCAGGTATAGGGGCAGGTGCTAGTACAACAGGCTCTGCATCCTAATTTACAGTAGTAGGCCATTGCGACACTACAGGGTTAGATTAGGTAGCTGAGGGCTCATCTGAGAGCAACAGAGTCTCAGAGAGATGCAGACGCAGGAAGGATATTAGAGATATCCATAGAGAGAGACGCAGCCTTGGCCAATGTGAGGGCGACGAGGGCAGAGAGGGATGCAATAGTGACAGCTATGGGTACAAATGGTACCTCTAGCTTTTTGGTATCACAGGTGCAACAGACACATACATAGTTAGCCCAAGTTCAGAGTGAGCTAGCTAGAGCGCAGGCTCAGGCTCAGTATTACAAAGGTCTATATCATGGGGCAGTGTCAGCGGATCAGCGTGCGCCCAGTTTTAGGAGCCAGTCTATGACATCCCAGAGGGCAGGTGAGTCTCGATCTGTGGGATCAGTGAGGAGTCCCCAGCAGTCAGGGGGAAATAGAGGAGAGGGCAGCGCAGGGAGCTATGCTCCACAGCAGCAGGTCTAGCCAGACCTGGACACTTGTACCATTTTTGAGTTGATATACACATTTTTGATGGCTGAGATGGCTTGTATATGTATTATTTTTGCCCCGAGACATGTATCACTATCCTTTTGTACCTTGTATATATTTTTATGATATGACTCTGAGAGATTTGGATAGATATTTTTGACATTTTGTACATATGGACATAGTTTTACACTCTATATTATGATGCAGTTATTGATGTTCTACATGCATATGTTCTATGTTGATATGTTATGGATGCAATCTATCTTGTGTTTTTCTTGTATATGTGATGCATGCTAGATGGATTTGGGATGATTTGATATGTGAATGCAAATGTAACATGTTATGGATGTGATTATGTAGCTCTAAATATATTTTGTCTATGTTTTTAGTTTTTGATGAGATATATGGATGCACATGTATGTGGATGACCAATGCACTTTATTATGTATGCAAAATGATGTAATCATGTAAATGACTATCTCGTGTGATATGATATGCTATCTATGCTATATTTTTGATATGTCCAAATGTACTCAATCGACCCAGGCGATGATGTAGAGAGGTGGAAAAGAAGAAATGAAGAAATACAGGTTTTCATTTGATATACTGTAGGATTTATTTATTGCATAGATGATATGGACTTTTGGATATGGGATGGATGTGGATTGTCATCTTGATATTTGCAAGTCTTTTGCTTTCATCATTGGGTACTTTTTGGTATTTTTCACTTTTTGAAATGTCGTAAGAAAATACAAGCATCTAGGTATAATTAGACTGAGATGACCTGAGTATTCCTTACATAGATTTTGATATAGCAAGTTGATACAAGCACCTAGTCAAACTTGAATCTAGATGACCTGAGTACTTCTTGCATTTCAACAGACAAGGATTGCCCCTTTTCATATTTAGACCTCAGAGTCCTTGATGATCTTTTGCTGATCATGTTGTTAGACAAAAGTCGTTACACTACTGAAGTTTAATCTACAAGCAGCAGACAAAGAAAAATATTATGCCCCCATCATAGCATCTCTAGCTTTTTGGCATCCTTGAGTAGCATAGGAAGACATAATGACAAAAATTCAAGACCTTGTAAGTTAACCTGTTCAAAAAAATTCTTGCATTAGATGTGTTCTTTTGCCATAATTGATAGAGAATTAGTTTGAGTATTTTCGGTATGGTGCTCTGTTTTGGACAGGTTGATGTTTTGCGTCAAGATTTTTTTTCTTTGGGAACTTATTGTTGCTATGCTTGCTTGTCTAGTGAAAAGTGTCACTATCCTTTATTGGTATCCTCTTGGAAAATGTGGCATTCAAGAATCCAAATCCACAACCAAGTCGAGGAGTTGCCCCCAGTTTAGACAAGGATCAACTTATTATGGGCGAGACGACAACAGATATGGATAGATGGACCCTAAGGGATTGACCTAGTGCCTCGGGGGCTTATTACTAAATGGCCTTGCCTACATGACAACGCAGAGGCAACATAGTTTGGGGTGAACCTAATGGACCTAAGACCTAGGAGATGGTAATGATGCAGAAAATGGCATGGACAGCAGGATAGATGACACCAGATAGAAAGGAAGGGGAGTGGACCCTCAGGGGCACATTAAGAATGGCCTTGCCTATGTGATAGCTTAGAGGTTAACAATATGATGGACACAAGAGACATGAGGTCACATAGATAGAGGAAGTGGTTTGTCACAGATAGCACTTGTTTACCAGGTTTTCACCACTTGCTTTTATTTGCATGGGAGCTAAAAGTACACATGACACCTATTTTCTAGGTTTTCATCATGGTACCTATCCAAGGCACCTGTTTTGCTAGGTTTTCACCAGAGGATGATTTTTTTTGTTATTTTTCCATTTTTTATAATTTTTTTTTGTTCTATTTTTTATCATTTTTTTATTTTTTTGGATTTTTTCAAGACTCCCTTGCATTGGGAATTTTAGGTATAGAACTTGTGAAGGTGCATGCTGTTGATAGGATCATCAAACAATTATCCTTTAGATGTAGCCAATTGATTTGCCCCCAATCCATAGGCTGCAATGATGACATAGGGACCCAGCCAGTTAGGTTCAAACTTGCCTTTCTTTTCTCTATCTTGTTGATTTCTAGGATTTTCTCTGAGGACTAGGTCACCAACTTGGAATACTTGGGGCTTTACCCTGTGGTTATAGCTTTTGGACATTCATTGTTGATAAGCTTTTAGGTGGTTAAAGGCCTATTGCCTTCTCTCTTCGAACAGTTCTAATTCTTGAAGTCTAGACACTCTGTACTCTTCATCAGATATAAGGCCTTTTAACAAAACTCGCAAGGATGGGATCTCAACTTCAATGGGCAAGATAGCATCAGATCCATAGACTAGGGAGTATGGTGTTGCACCTATGGGTGTGCGGATGCTTGTATGATAGGCCCACAGCGCGGGATTCAGTTGGACATGCCAATCTCAGCCGGCATCATTGATAGTCTTTTTTAGGATTTTCAAAATAGTTTTATTTGATGCCTCAGCCTGGTCATTGCCTTGGGGGTAATAGGGGGTTGAAAAATGGTGCTAGATATGGAATTTCTTGCATAGTTCCTTGATATCTTAATTTTTGAAAGGTCATCCATTATCCCTGATAATGGATGAAGGGATATCGTAATGATATAGTTCAAGATAAATGAGGCAATCTACTTGCCTATGATATTGGCTAGAGGCACGGCTTCAATCCACTTCATGAAGTACTCAGTGGCAGTGATTATGAATTTATGGCCATTGGATGAAGAAGGGTGAATCTTGCCCACTAAGTCAAGTCCCCATTGACAGAAAGGCCAAGGAGTTGTTAACAACTGTAGCTCCTGTGCTGGTGCATGTATCAGGTTTCCATGGATTTGGCACTTTTTGCACTTCTTTACAAAATGATAGGAATCTTGTTCCATTGTTGGCCA
Organism: Cunninghamia lanceolata; assembly: GCA_027924645.1. Classification (NCBI taxonomy): domain Eukaryota; kingdom Viridiplantae; phylum Streptophyta; class Pinopsida; order Cupressales; family Cupressaceae; genus Cunninghamia; species Cunninghamia lanceolata. The sequence continues at coordinate 15,379,754 of BSBN01000553.1, read as the reverse complement.
GTAGTATCCCATGCGTATGAGTTTCTTGGCTAGGGTAGGGCCACTAGAGTGGGTCCCGCATATGTCATCGTGTACTTCGCTCAGGGTGGTTTGATATTCCTCACTATCGAGACATCTAAGGAGAGTACCATCGAGACCTCTGTGATATAGGGTATTGGAGATAATGGCATACCAGGATGCTGACGGATGAAGGTTTATTTCTAGTTACTGGAGAGATTAGGTGGGAGGGTATTCTCTTTAAGATAGGAAAATATTTTTCCATAGAGGGGGGAATCAGCTCCAACAATGTGGCAAATGATATGGGATTCAGGGGTGTCATATGCAGGACAAGATACTAGCTCTACCAAGAACTCATAACGTGATTGATTATCTGGAATATCGAGGAGAGATGCAATCGTGGCCATGGCGTCTACAGCTTTGTTCTCAATCCTTGGTATCTGTTCAAAAGAGATTTTGACAAAGTATTCTTTGAAATCATCTACCATCTATTTGTAAGGGATTAATTTTTCATCTTTTATTTGGTAGTCATCATTTACTTGATTTATGACTAGCTGTGAGTCACCATACACCTGAAGTTCTTGGATATTCCATTCAACTGCTAGCTTGATGCCAATGACAAGGGCTTCATACTTTGCCACATTGTTAGTGCAAGGAAAGAGTAATCTATATGATTTAGGAATGGTGTCGCCACTAGGTGTGATCAACAAAATACCTTCTCCTGATCCATGCTGAGTGTATGATCCATCAAAGTACATTTTCTAGGTTGTTGTGTTTACGTGGAAAATAGATTCATCTGGAAATTCAAAGCTCATAGGGTTGTCATCTGTTAGAGGTGCATCTGCCAGTTGATTTGCAAGTACTTGACCTTTTATTACTTTCCTGTCTACATATTCGATATTGAACTCGCTAAGGAGCATGACCCATTTGGACAATCTACCTGTAAGGGCTGCTTTGTTGAGTAGGTACTTGAGTGGACCAATCTTTGCTACCAGTTTGATAGAATGTGACAACATGTAATGTCTCCACTTTTGTGAGACAAAGACCACAGTGAGACATGCTCTTTCAATTGGCATGTGCTGTAGTTCATATCCAACAAGTGTTCGACTGATGTAGTAGATTGCTTGTTCTTTTCCGTCATAATTTTGTTGTGCAAGGAGAGCTCCCAGAGCTGTTGGTGTGGCTAAGATATACAATAGCAGCGGTTTACCTTGAATCGGTGGCATCAGTACTGGTGGCTTCATGAGATATTCTTTTAACTACTGAAATACCTGCTCACATGACTCATTCCATTTGAAAGGGACATTCTTGTGTAGAAGGTGAGAAAATGGGTGGCACTTGTCTACCAATTGAGAAATGAACCTTCTGATAGATTGTAGTTTTCCCTGTAGAGATCTTAGCTGAGTGAGATTCTTAGGGGGTGGCATTTCCATGATGGCCTTCACTTTAGCTAGATCGACTTCTATTCCATTAGCATACACTATGTATCCAAGTAGCTTTCCTGAGGTTACTCCAAATACACACTTCTTTGGATTGAGGCGCACGTTAAACTTTTTCAGTTTATTAAAGATTTTGTCTAGTACTACCAGATGTCCTTCTCTTGTGAGTGATTTTGCTAGAATGTCATCAACATAATCTTCCATTATAGTGTGCATCATGTCATGGAAGATTATGGTCATGGCTCTCTGATATGTTGCACCAGCATTTTTCAAATGAAATGACATGACACACCAAAAATAGGTGCCCCAAGGACATGTCAATGCAGTCTTGTGTTGGTCTTTAGGTGCAATTTTTATCTGGCTATATCCAGAAAAACCATCCATTAGTGACAGCATGGTGTGTCCTGTCGTAAGATCTACAATCATGTCAATGTTTGGCAGGGGAAAGTCATCTTTTAGACAAGCTTTGTTCAGGTCCTTGAAGTCATTACATATTCAGACTCTGCCATCTTGCTTGGCAACTGGTACTATGTTCAAAACCCATTCAGGATAGTCTATAGGTCTGATGAATCTGACATCCAATAGTTTCTTCAGCTCTTCTTTTACCATGAAGGCCACATGCGGGTGCATCTTTCTAAGTTTTTGCTTTACTGGTTTAGCTCCTAGTGCTAAAGATAGATGATGCATTATAAGATTCAAATCTAACCCTGGCATGTCTGCATATGTCCAAGCAAAGTTGATTTGTTTTCTCTTGAAGAAATCTGTGAATGCTGGTTTTTCTTGTTCTGTTAAAGCTTTCGCCATGTGGATCATTCTGGGATCATCACCTATGCTGACATTAATCAGCTCTGCTGGTTCTATCAAGATTGAGGATATCTCCTAATGTGTAAGATTGCATAGAGGGTTAAGCCTTTCATCCTTCAATGCCTCAGAGAGGTTGTCATGCCCACATTTCCCATGTGGTCACAACACACATCACACGTGTCATGTCCACATGTGTCATGTGGTCATAACACGAAATATCAAAAAATTTCCCAAGCTTCCCTAGAAACCCCCTCGCACGCATAAGCGTGCTCGCTGGCGTACAATTAAAGCAAAAATAATACAGTTATCGGCGGGGTATTAAGTACATGTGTGCACATCCTCACGCAAGAAGGCCAACAAGGGGGTCTTCGCGACACAGTTAACGTCGCTACAAGGTTAGAACTTTCAAGGCTCCTAAACCCTAAATTCTGGAAGATTCTGGTAGCATAATGCCTCACAGGCGTGAGTGGGATTTAATACACAAATTCTATTCTTAATACGTGGTTCCCTGGTAGGGTTAGCAAACTTCCTACGACTCCCTAATTATGATGAATTTACTCTTGGTCTCATTTATGGATCATTTTTCAACAAATCCCGATCATCCACTCACTTTTTTGTTTTCTAAAATTTAATATTAATTTCTCCTCCTTCGGACTTAACATTTTCAACAAAGCCCGTTCATTTACCCTCTCTTCCATTTCTTTGAAATTTAATTTTGATTGTATTTCTATCACGATCACTACCTCCTTTACATTATTCCTAATTTCTTGGAAGACTAGATCACTTAAACAAGGGTTACTAACTTCACTTGACTCAGTCTCCTAAGTTTCTGCTCTAGGTTTCATCACATCGTATGAACTAATTGTGATAATTAACTTGTTCCTAATCAGGATTAACGGTAGGTCAAACTTACTTAGTTCTCTTAGCCCAGTTGAGAAATGCCACGCATTTTCTCCTCTTTATTTTCTAATGTTAATTTTTCTTTCTCTTTCTCTCTCTTTTATTTTCTCAATTGGACATTTTCTAAATCTACAGTTGAGTTTAAAATGGCCACACAAGGAATGCCTGTGATGACTTGTTTATGTTTATTTTCACAATGTCTTTTATAAATGAAAGGATCATATTTTCCTCTTCATTTTCCTAATATTTAATTGTTGTAAATGTTTAAACTCCAAAACATAATTTTCCTATATATATATATATATGTGTGTGTGTGTGTGTGTGTGTGTATCCTTATTAATTTAATTGTTGTTGGATAATATTGTCAAAATGGAACCCCTACTTTATTTTGTTCTACAAGGCTTCCTTTTACATAATTATCATTTAATAATACATAGATATATATATATATATATATATATATATATATATATATATATATATATATATATATATATATATATATATATTATTTAAATGAATTAACCAATTTATTAGCAAACAAAATATATATATAATGATTCATTTGTTTTTTTTTTATATTATACATTGTATTTCTCTTTATATAACAATAAACGAATGTTGATAAAGTTCATATTTTAATTCTTGAACTACACAAACCCTAACCCTTTTGTTTGTGTTTTGCATGGGCTGCAGGGAGGAGAGGGCGACAGTGGTGGTGATGGAGGCTCAATGGGGAAGTGCTATGGAATGGGGCTGCGGCAGCGGGGAGTTCGTGGAGGAGGAAATCCGCAGGGAGTGGCGGGTGGAAGGCCGCGTGGAGGATGGGTGGTGGGAGGTTAGGCAAAGAGAGGGAGGCTGCAGAGGGCATGGCGGAGGGAGCGCAGGGGAGTGGTTTACTATCTGTGGGGATCACAGGAGGCGGCGGGAAGTGTGGCTACAGCGGCTTAGTAGAGGGGGAGGTTAGCCCGCGGGGGCTTCAGAATCAACGGGGGGTGTGGGGTATGGCCGCAGGATAAGGCGGTCCATAGGGGGTGGCTCTATGGTTTCAGGGGTGTGGGCCTATGTATTGGCCGCAGGGGGGTTTAAGACATGGCAGGGGTGTGGGAAGGGGCGGAGCCCCCACCCACATCCCACTACGTGGGGTGTGGGTGGGGGCTCCGCCCCTCCCCACACCCAATATGCAAGTGACAGTGTTGGGGAGGGTCTGAACCTCCCCACGACCACTTTGTAACCTAAATTATTTTATTATTGTTATTTTTTATACTGTATTTACAGTTTGTGTTAACTGTGAAAAAAATTATAATCTTCTCATTTAAAATTTCTTTTGTATAATAAAATCTAATATATATATATATATACCACCATTTTCTCAATTCACTTTAACTCACAATTTCATTAATAAGTTCCCTGACTGTACATAAAATACAGAATATATATATATAATAAATAAATATATATATAATTTGTTAAAACAGATTACTATCCAATACTTCGTTAAAACAGAGAAATGAGTTAATTTATTTTTGCATATATAAACAATGTATTTCTGAATTGCAACTCTAAGTTTAAGCATCTATTCAATTCGTATTATACAATATACATAAATAAATCCCACTTTCCTTAATTAAATTTCTATTTCAAGTCAATGTTTAAAACTACATATAGTAAACATTTAATTACTTGCAGGTAATTTCAAAAAAAACAATACTGTAACCCAATTTCATTCTTTTCATGATAGCAAAATTACAACTTTGCCTATAACAAATTTAAAATTAATATTTCCCCTAAGCTTACACAGAAATAATACTTTTACAAACTTAATTAAAACCACAACTAACTCACAACTTTTCAATTAGGGATAGGAAGGAAATAGACAATTCTAATATATATATATATATATATATATATAAACAAATTTCTTTTCTTAATCATTTCAAAATGCTAAAACTTAATAAACATTAAAAGTACAATTATCAACACAATAAGGAGGATTTCCTCATAACTCCAAATTAACAATTTATACAAAAATAGAGAGATAATTTTCTCCTTTTGGAATTCAACAAGGAAGGAGCTATTAAAAGAACCAAGCTCTCCTTAAGACTTAACGAAAATAAAATATTTTCTGAGTTTCAACTAATCTTCTCCAAGCTTCACAACAAGCTCCTAGGAAACCTGCATATCACACAAGGGAAGAAACACCACACAAGCTACTCTCCTCCCTACTGTAGACCCACAAGAGGGTCACCCCCGAGCTAGGGAGATCATCCACACACCTAGGGTATTCCAAAAATCCACTTCACAACAAGGTATAAACAACACACCAAAACACACATACACCCATGGATATTTACACAACAGAAAAACTCAACCACAGTGAGTTTAACAAGGGATAGGAGAGTGGACACACTCAACTCTAGAGCATCACCCTTTCAAATAATATAATCAACACAAATTTCTCATGGCCTCAAGACAAACTTGTTAGCAAAATTCTCCAAGGAGTTCGTATTTTGACTCTCAAGCTAAATAACACAATTTCTCAAAGTCACACAAATGCCCTCAAGGCTTTCAACATCCCACAAGAAACAAGGCATGCACCCGAGGAGGATCACTCCTCCCCTACCCCACACTTGATGAGCATTTCTCCCAAGTGGAAGAAGCTCTGTCAACATCCCAATAAAATTTCCCACAGTAACAAAATTTACAACACAAGAAAAATAAACATTTCCACACATCCTTCATGCAACAATTAGAATACAAAAGAAAGGCCATGAAAACCAACATTACAAAGCCCTTTAATGGATGAAGTTGATGTAGAGTTCCACTAAAATCTCCTCCAACCTAAGCCACCAAACTCCCTCTCACTTTCCTCTCTCAAAAGCAATTTTTAATAAACAAAAAAAATCCTCCAAATTCAACAACCCCCTTCTCCCTATCCCAAGTGGGATTAAAATAACCCAAATTCCATGAGTTTAGAGGAATGGGGAGGTGACACTTGTCACCTCCTCACACTTCCCCAAACTACTATTGTGTCCCAAGGGATGAGTGTTGGCTTATGTCACTCACCCATCCCTAAAGTCTTCCTTATCCCTTACCACATGTCATTTCTCTTACGTATGGGATAAATAAAAGGAGTTAAAGGAGGAAAAAGGGTGACACATGTCTCCCCTTCCTTCCTTCTTATGAATGACCACATAACTCCATGGGGACTCTCACCAATTATGAGGGTGACTTGAAGTCAAATCCTCCATTATTGGTGGGTCTTGGAGTCATTTCTTACCTTGGGAATGGAAAAGGGATGGGCTTGAATGTTGGTACCAACATCCTATCCCTCCCATACCTCCAAATTCGTCACTTAACTTCAGTGTGAAGTTAAGGTGACCATACGGAGGTTACCCAAGGGTTACTCAAGTCAAAAGAGACCCTAGACCCATGGGGTATAGCATAAGGTCATCTTTAACCTAGTTAGGACACCCAGGGTCAAGTTAAGACACAAGAAAAGGGTCTCAAAAATTTAAATTTAAAAAAAATGAAATTCAAAAACAATTCTTACAACACAAATCATAACTCAATTTAACAAAAGGGTAGACCTAACCCATTAAACCTCATAAAAGACAACATTGGAACATTAAATCAAACACAGAGTTGATCTCGGTTCCTAGTGGAACCAGATCGGCTTCACAAGGGATCACAACATAAGGTGCAGAATGATCTCCAGTATCTGTGGTTTGTTAGCCGAAAACCTACGCACTCAATTACAAATTCAATTTCACATATAAATATTATAGCCGAAGCAACTTAAAACATGAATTCCTAATACATAACATAGTTCTCATAAACATAATGAAATCACATAACCATTTCCTTTCTAACATCACCTAATTAGTTTTCCTATAATGTAACCATTAATTTGGACATCACCCAATTAGTTTTCCTATAAAATAAACATCTATCTAACATCACCCAATTTATTTTTTCTTTTAAAGCATCTAATTAACATCACCCAATTAGTTTTCCTTTAACGTAATAAGGTTTAATAGTTTGAAAATCTGGGATCAACAGTCCCACAAATATAAAAGTATCAGTAACTATAAGCTAAATAGCCACATGTAAGGAAATGAAAAAGTGTAGGCCTCACATCCTCCCCCCTAAGACTGTACTTCCTTCTAGAAGTCGTCAAAGAGGTGAGGATAAAGAGTCCTCAGTCTCGTTGTATCCTCCCATGTTGCACTGACCTCGTCATACATGTCCCACTGGACCTTAATCTAGTCTAGCTCTCGACCTCGAAGGACCAGCGTTCAACAAGCTAATATGCGAATTGGCTCCAATGCCAGGTGTCTGTTTGCCTCTACCTAAAGAGCACTCCAATCCAATACCTGAGATAAGTCAAAGATATAATGACGTAAAACTAAAACATGAAAGACATCGTGGATACGCGATAGGCTAGGTGGCAAGGCTAGACGATAGGCTACAGGTCCTATCCGCTCCAAAATCTCAAAAGGTCCTACAAACTGAGGTATGAGCTTAGAGCCTTTTCCGTAACGGATTGGACTCTTGTACGGTCACACTCTCAAGAATACTTTGTCTCCCATTGAGAAACTCTGATCAATTCTCCTAGCATCAGTGTACTTCTTTTGTCTATCCTGCGCCTCCTGAAGTCTCTATATAATCAGTGCAATCTACTGCTCCATATCTTGAACTAGCTCTAGACCAATGGTGACCCTATCCTCTATCCAATCCTAACTCAATGGTGTCCTGCATGGTCTACCGTATAAAGGCTATAAAGGAGGCATACCCAACGAGCTATGATGCCCATTATTGTAGGTGAACTCAACCAGATACAGATACTCCTCCCATCTAGACTGATGGTCCATAACATACATACGAAGCATATCTTCTAACACCTGATTAACTCTCTCTCTGTCTGTCGGTCTCTGGATGGTAGGCTGAACTAAAGTTGAGCTGTGTGCCTAATGCCTGATGTAAGGCTCTCTAAAACGCTGAAGTGAATACGGAGTCTCTGTTAGAAACGATGCGGTGAGGTACTCCATGAAGTCTAACAATATGTTCTAAGAACACTCTCACCACTGATGGTGCATTGTACATCGTGCATACAGGTGAGAAATGTGCCACCTTGATCAATTTGTCAACTATCACCATGATAGCATCATGGCGACGTGATGACATAGGTAGACCAATGATAAAGTCCATGGAGATGGTGTCCCATTTCCACTCAGGTATCTCGTGAGGGTATAATAGTACTACTGGATGTTGGTGCTCGGCCTTGACCCTCTAACACTCAAGGCAACGAGTAACATATTCTGTGGTGTTGCGTCTCATCCCAGCGCAATGATATAACTGTTGCAAGTCAGCATGCATCTTCTTCACACCTGGATGTGCTGCATAGGGTGCTCTATGAGCCTCTGAAAGAATCATTGTACGTAGGTCACCTGCATGGGGTACATAGATGTGTTGCTGATGTCTAAGCAAACCATCAGACTTAAGGGAATATCCTGCAAATTTGCCCTTAAGGGCCCTCTGATTCTAAATTTCTTGCTGCACATCAAGAAACCACTCGTCCTCTGGTAGATGCTGTAAGATGCGGTCTCTCAAATCCACCCTTACTGTCAAGGTCAGGATTTCATGGCGCCTCCAACTCAAAGCGTCAGCAATCACATTCTCCTTCCCTTTAATGTAGTGGACATCAAAGTCATACTTGCATAAGAACTCCATCTAACACTGCTGGCGAGCGTTCAGATTTGGCTATGTAAAAATGTACTGTAAGATATGATGATCCGAATGGAGCTCAAAGCATTGACCAAAGAGGAAGTGTCTCCAGCGGACAAGAGCATGAATAAATGCTGCAAGCTCTAAATCGTGAGTGGGGTAGTTTAGCTCATGTGTCTTAAGATTATGTGATTTGTATGCAATCACTCTACCACCCTGCATAAGCACGGCTCCCAAAGCCTCCAATGATGCATCTGTGCAAACAACAAAATCCTCTATAGGATCTAGAACCGCTAAAATGGGAGCACTGGTAAGATGCTCTTTAAGGATCCCAAAGGCCTTCTCACACTGCTCAGTCCAAGTGAAACTTTTCCCTTTCCGTTGAAGGGAAGTGATGGGATGTGCTATCCTAGAAATGCCCTCGACAAATCTACGGTAATAACCGGCTAATCCCATAAAGCTCCTAACATCAGTCATGCTGGTGGGTGCTGGCTTGTCTTGAATCACTCTGATCTTCGATGGATCTACAAAGATGCCATCGCTTCATAAGATGTGCCCCAAATACTGCACCGCTGTCTTGAAGAAGGCACACTTCTCCAGGTTGCCATAAAGTTGCTGCTCTCGTAAGCATTGCAAAACTTGACGCAAATGATCCACATGTTCCTCCTCAGTTCATAAATAAATCAAAATATCATCAAGAAATATGATCACAAACTGATCCAAGTAAGTATGGAACACCCCGTTCATGAGACTCATGAATACTGTAGGGGCATTTGTCAAAACGAAGGGTACCATGGTAAACTCATAATGGCCATATCTGGTTCAAAAAGTAGTCTTATGAATGTCTGCCTCTATGATACGCAATTAGTGATACCCAGATTTTAGATCAATTTTTGAGAACACTCTAGCTCCTTGCATCTAATCAAAGAGGTCGTCAATCCTAGGCCGCTGATAACAGTTCTTCACCGTCACCTTGTTCAACTACCTGTAATCCATGCATAGTCGAAGAGACCCATCCTTCTTCTTCATGAAGATGACCGGTGCGCCCCAGGGTGAAACACTAGGTCGGATGTGCCCCTTCTCAAGTAGCTCCTCTAACTATAGTTTAAGTTCTGTAAGCTCACGTGTAGTCATCCTGTAGGGTGCACGAGACACGGGCTCTGCACCTAGCACTAAGTCGATATGGAAATCAACCTCTCTGCGTGGAGGCATACCTGGTAACTCCGGTAGAAATACATCAGCAAAGTCTCTTAGGATAGGGTGATCATCTAGGGTAGTCTCAGACTCATCCTCTGATCTGTCACTGACCGTAATAGCAAACATCTGACAACCTTTCCGCATGCAGAGCTTAAGCTGCTAAGCGGATATCATACGAACAGTTGTGGGCTTCTGAATGCCCACTATCTCGACTAGTGTGCCATGATCGTCTAAGCAACTAATCATCCTCTGGTGACAATCTAGTTTAACTCTATGATCTGTAAGCCAGTCCATACTCAGAACTACATCGTAGGATCCTAATGGCATAACCCAAAGGTCACATACTATAGTGAAGGAACCTAAGAAGATCTCGCAATCTCTAACCACGGTATCTATTGACATCCTACCCTAGAGGCCAACTCAACCTCCCACCTAATGTCCTGCCTAGAAGCCACCAGCCTGCAACGTTCCACTAATGATGTAGACAGAAAAGAATCGGTAGCTTCAGAGTTAAAAAGAATAGAGATAGGGAATCCCCAATCTTACCTGCTATCTCAATGACTGAAGCCTGGAAATCAGCCTAGCGGTTGTCAACTATTGCAAACATGTGGTGGGACCAGCCCACGTCACCTACAATCTACTCAGATCCTCCTGCATGGGGCTATCCCCCTGTTGTAAATCCTTGTGGACACTCCCTGGCCAATTGCCCTGCCCCACCACATACATAGCATGGGTCCCTAGCCTGTAACTGTACTAACTGCATCCTACCCGACTGCTACTGCCCAGTTCGTCCAGTGGACCCCTATGAACCTCTGTTTGATTACTGAGACCTTGCAGGTCCCGCAGAAGATCCCTGCTATCTCTAGTCTCTACGCTGGCCCTGCTGCTACCAACCATGGTTCTGTCCTCCCTGACCCCTCTGTTAGGATCTAGATCTCTGCTGATACTGCTACTGCTATGGAGGCCTAGGAGGTAATGATGAAGAATTATATCCTCCTCTCTGTGGTGTGTTTTGAGGCCTACGAAAGTTTTGTTGTTGTTGGGGATTACGATCCTAATATAGCGGGTGTGAATTCTACCCTCATCCTTGAATTTCCTCTACAATAAGAGCCTTTTCAACAGCCTCGCTCATGGTTTGGGGATCTGCCATACGTATTGGTCCTGCTATCCCATGATTCAGGCCTCTGATGAATTTGTGTACCAAGAGTTTCTCGTCCTGGAGGTACTCTGCGTAACGAGAAAGCTCGATGAACCAGTTCTCATATTGAGCAACAGTGAGTCCTCTCTACTGTAAATCATAGAACTCATCAATCCTGCGCTGTCTGTAATGCTCTGACAAATATTGCGCATTAAAGCGTTCTATAAAAGTATCCCTAGTAAGTGTATCTAAGGATAGTCAGCGATTGCACTCCTCTGTGCGCCACCAGGTAGCTGTTGCATCTCTTAGGAGATGTACTTCCACTCATGCGTTCATGTTTCTCTCGTAAGGTCACAACATGAAACACCTGTCTAGACTAATTAGCCAAGCCTTGGCCACATCTCCCTCTATAGCTCCTATGAAAGAAGGTGGGTTGAGCCTAAGCAGATCTCTAATGGGATCTCCTCTGTCTCTGAGCCCTACAACTAGCTCATCTAATCCATACTCATATGGTCCATGGCATACCTGTTCTACCCTCATGGTCTCATCTCATCTCGAGAGTCTCGGAGGACTCCTACTCCGTGCATGTTAGGCTGACCCTACCTCATTGGCTATGGTCTCAGGGATCTCTATGAAAGGCTCTATGCGTGGTACCTCTCGCAAATTGATGCGGGGCTCCACATATGGCTTAGCACGTGACTCAGCACGTGGCTCCTTACGTGGCTCCTTTTGCAGATCAACGCGAGGCTCATCACGTGGCTCAGTAATAGCTGTCGGTAATCTCTCTAACATAGCCTGTAAGGTCTATAATATCTGTGGACCTATATCTAGCACTGGTTGTGCCTGTGGTTCTGGTGGTGCTTGTGGTACCAGTGGGTCTGCTATAATTGCGGGTGCCCGTCCCTCTGCTGAGGAATCGCTATGCACCTTGGCGGACGCTGTGTTGCGTGATCGCGCTCATCGAACACATTGGGGAGGCATCCTACAAAACAAGGTAGACACTAATTAATCAAATTTGTGGAATAATAACGTGCCCAAATATGCCCAGTGTTTAAACTTTGGCTCTGATACCAAATTGTCATGCCCACATTTCTAATGCAATCACAACACGCATCACATGTGTCATGTGGTCATGACACAAAATATCAAAAAAATTTCCCATGCTTCCCTAGAAACCCCCTCACACGTGTAAGCGTGCTTGGTGGCGTACACTTAAAGCGAAAACAATACAGTTGTCGGCAGGGTATTAAGTACATGTGCACACATCTTGATGCAAGAAGGCCAACAAGGGGGTCTTCGCGATGCGGTTAACGTCGCTACAAGGTTAGAACTTTCAAGGCTCCTAAACCCTAAATTCTAGAAGATTCTGACAGCATAACACCTCACGGGCATGAGTGGGATTTAATACACAAATTCTATTCTTAATACGTGGTTCCCTGGTAAGGTTAGCAAACTTCCTACGACTCCCTAATTATGATGAATTTACTCTTGGTCTCATTTATGGATGATTTTTCAACAAAGCCTGATCATCCATTCACTTTTTCATTTTCTAAAATTTAATATTAATTTCTCCTTCAGACTTAGCATTTTCAACAAAGCCCGTTCATTTGCCCTCCCTTCCGTTTCTCTGAAATTTAATTTTGATTGTATTTCTATCACCATCACTGCCTCCTTTACATTATTCCTAATTTCTTAGAAGACTAGATCACTTAAACAGGGGTTACTAACTTCACTTGACTCAGTCTCCTAAGTTTCCGCTCTAAGTTTCATCTCATCATATGAACTAATTGTGATAATTAACTTGTTCCTAATCAGGATTAATGGTAGGTCAAACTTACTTAGTTCTCTTAGCTCAGTTCGGAAATGCCGCGCATTTTCTCCTCTTTGTTTTCCAATGTTAGTTTTTCTTTCTCTTTCTCTCTCTTTTATTTTCTCAATTGGATGTTTTCTAAATCTACAGTTGAGTTTAAAATGGCCACACATGGAATGCCTGTGATGACTTGTTTGCATTTATTTTCACAATGTCTTTTGTAAATGAAAGGATCATATTTTCTTCTTCATTTTCCTGATATTTAATTGTTGTAAATGTTTAAACTCCAAAACACAATTCTCCTATATTTAGAAAATATAAATATATGTATCCTTATTAATTTAATTGTTGTTGGATAATATTGTCAAAATGGAACCCCTACTTTATTTTGTTCTACAAGGCTTCCTTTTACATAATTATCATTTAATAATACATAGATCTATATATATATTATTTAAATGAATTGACCAATTTATTAGCAATATATATATATATATATATATAATGATTCATTTGTTTTTTGTTTTTTTTATATTATACATTGTATTTCTCTTTATATAACAATAAATGAATGTTGATAAAGTTCATATTTTAATTCTTGAAGTACACAAACCCTAACCCTTTTGTTTGTGTTTTGCATGGGCTGCAGGGAGGAGAGGGTGACGGCGGCGGTGATGGAGGCTCAATGGGGAAGCGCTGTGGAATGGGGCCACGACAATGGGGAGTTCGTGGAGGAGGAAATCCGTAGGGAGCGGTGGGTGGAAGGCCGCGCGGAGGACGAGTGGTGGGAGGTTAGGTAGAGAGAGGGAGGCCACAGAGGGCATGGTGGAGGGAGCGCAGGGGAGTGGTTTACCATCCGCGGGGATCACAGGAGGTGGTAGGAAGTGTGGCTGCAGCGGCTCAGCGGAGGGGGAGGTTAGCCCGCGGCGGCTTCGGAGTCAACGGGGGGTACGGGGTATGGCCGTGGGATAAGGTGGTCTGCAGTGGGTGGCTCTGTGGTTTCAGGGGTGTGGGCCTGTGTATTGGCTGCGGGGGGGTTAAGACATGGCGGGGGTGTGGGAAGGGGTGGAGCCCCCACCCACATACCACTACATGGGGTGTGGGTGGGGTCTCCGCCCCTCCCCACACCCAATATGCAAGCGACAGTGGTGGGGAGGGTCTAAACTTCCCCACCACCACTCTGTAACCTAAATTATTTTAATATTATTTTTTTATACTGTATTTACAGTTTGTGTCAACTGAAAAAAAAATATTATAATCTTCTCATTTAAAATTTCTTTTGTATAATAAAATCTGATATATATATATATATATATATATATATATATATACCACCATTTTCTCAATTCACTTTAACTCACAATTTCATTAATAAGTTCCCTGACAATACAGAAAATATAGAATATATATATAATAAATAAATATATATATTATTTGTTAAAACAGATTACTATCCAATACTTCGTTAAAACAGAGCAATGAGTTAATTTATTTTTGCATATATAAACAATGTATTTCTGAATTGCAACTTTGAGTTAAAGCATCTATTCAATTCATATTATACAATATACATAAATAAATCCCACTTTCCTTAATTAAATTTCTATTTCAAGTCAATGTTTAAAACTACATATAGTAAGCATTTAATTACTTGCGGGTAATTTAAAAAAAACAATACTGTAACCCAATTTCATTCCTTTCATGATAGCAAAATTACAACTTTGCCTATAACAAATTTAAAATTAATATTTCCCCTAAGCTTACACAGAAATAATACTTTTACTAACTTAATTAAAACCACAACTAACTCACAACTTTTCAATTAGGGATAGGAAGGAAATAGACAATTCTAATATATATATTTTTTTAAAAGCAAATTTATTTTCTTATTCATTTCAAAATGGTAAAACTTAATAAACATTAAAAGTACCATTATCAACACAATAAGGAGGATTTCCTCACAACTCCAAATTAACAATTTATACAACAATAGAGAGATAATTTTCTCCTTTTGGAATTCAACAACGAAGGAGCTATTAAAAGAACCAAGCTCTCCTTAAGACTTAATGAAAATAAAATATTTTTTGAGTTTCAACTAATCTTCTCCAAGCTTCACAACAAGCTCCCAGGAAACCTGCATATCACACAAGGGAAGAAACACCACACAAGCTGCTCTCCTCCTTACTGTAGACCCGCAAGAGGGTCACCCCCGAGCTAGGGAGATCATCCACACACCTAGGGTATTCTGAAAATCTACTTTACAACAAGGTATAAACAACACACTAAAACACACATACACCCATAGATATTTACACAACACAAAAACTCAACCACAATGAGTTTAACAAGGGGTAGGAGAGTGGACACACTCAACTCTAGAGCATCACCCTTTCAAATAATATAATCAACACAAATTTCTCATGGCCTCAAGCCAAATTTGTTAACAAAATTCTCCAAGGAGTTCGTATTTTGACTCTCAAGCCAAATAACACAATTTCTCAAAGTCACACAAATGCCCTCAAGGCTTTCAACATCCCACAAGAAACAAGGCATGCACCTGAGGAGGATCACTCCTCCCCTACCCCACACTTGATGAGCATTTCTCCCAAGTGGAAGAAGCTCTATCAACATCCTAATAAAATTTTCCACAGTAAGAAAATTTACAACACAAGCAAAATAAACATTTCCACACATCCTTCATGCAACAATTAGAATACAAAAGAAAGGCCATGAAAACCAACCTTACAAAGCCCTTTAATGGATGAAGTTGATGTAGAGTTCCACTAAAATCTCCTCCAACCTAAGCCACCAAACTCCCTCTCACTTTCCTCTCCCAAAAGCAATTTTTAATAAACAAAAAAAATCCTCCAAATTCAACAACCCCCTTCTCCCTATCCCAAGTGGGATTAAAATAACCCAAATTCCATGAGTTTAGAGGAATGGGGAGGTGACACTTGTCACCTCCTCACTCTTCCCCAAACTACTATTATGTCCCAAGGGATGAGTGTTGGTTTATATCACTCACCCATCCCTAAAGTCTTCCTTATCCCTTACCACATGTCATTTCTCTTACGCATGGGAGAAATAAAAAGAGTTAAAGGAGGAAAAATAGTGACACATGTCTCCCCTTCTTTCCTTCTTATGAATGACCACACAACTCCATGGGGACTCTAACCAATTGTGAGGGTGACTTGAAGTCAATACCTCCATTATTGGTGGGTCTTTGAGTCATTTCTTACCTTGGGAATGGAAAAGGGATGGGCTTGAGTGTTGGTGCCAACCATCCTATCCCTCCCATACCTCCAAAATCGTCACTTAACTTCAGTGTGAAGTTAAGGTGACCATACAGAGGTTACCCAATAGTTACCCAAGTCAAAAGGGACCCTAGACCCATGGGGTATAACCTAGGGTTATCTTTAACCTAGTTAGGATACCCAGGGTCAAGTTAAGACACAAGAAAAGGGTCTCAAAAATTTAAATTTTAAAAAATAAAATTCAAACACAATTCTTACAACACAAATCATAACTCAATTTAACAAAAGGGTAGACCTAACCCATTAAACTTCATGAAAGACAACATTGCAACATTAAATCAAACACAGAGTTGACCTCGGTTCCTAGTGGAACCAGATCGGCTTCACAAGGGATCACAACATAAGGTGCAGAATGATCTCCAGTATCTGTGGTTTGTTAGCCAAAAACATGCGCACTCAATTACAAAGTCAATTTCACATATAAATATCATAGCCAAAGCAACTTAAAACATGAATTCCTAATACATAACACAGTTCTCATAAAAATAATGAAATCACATAACCATTTCCTTTTTAACATCACCCAATTAGTTTTCCTATAATATAGCCATTAATTCGGACATCACCCAATTAATTTTCATATAAAATAAACATCTATCTAACATCACCCAATTTGTTTTCTCTTAAAGCAAACATCTAATTAACATCACCCAATTAGTTTTCCTTTAACATAATAAGGTTTAATAGTTTGAAAATCCGGGATCAACAGTCCCACAAATACAAAAGTATGAGCAACAATAAGCTAAATAGCCACATGTAAGGAAATGAAAAAGTGTAGGCCTCACAGAGATTTTCATCATTGGATACGTCTTTATTTTTACTATTTTCATGATCTAACACTGCCGCAAAGCAGTTTTCACCATTAGATCTTTCTTTTATTTTGATATTTTTGTACTGAAAGGCTTGGCACTCTCTCCAAAATAGGCCTTCTTATTGAGTTCTATAGCATAGCTAGCTCTGTGGTCCCTTGCGGGTATATGATCTCTAAGCTCAAGATGATCTATAATGGCTTCATCATTCTCAAAGGTATTAAGTTCAGGGGTAGTGCCTTGTAGGTCCCAATCTATGAGTGCAGGGTGTACTAGTGGTAAGGGGTCATTGGGTTGGTCAGGTTCGATGGTGTTGATGGTTAGGATAGAGTTGTTAAAAGCACAAATGAAGTCTACGATGGTACTCTCTGCTAGTGGATTTGTCAAGGGAGGTATCATTCTTTCCTCATGATTTTCACTATCGTTATTACACGAATTGGACTCTAGCAGTCTAGCCCTTGGACCTTGTCTCTCATTTGTGTGGGTTGGATCATACTCGTGGATAACATCAATGCCTTTATCATCACAAGATAGTTCAGAGAGATTCTCCCATTCATATTTGTTGGAATCAGACTCAATACCCAGTTGCTGAATTTGATCAACCAGATTACTAGTGGATGTTTCTAGTTGTTTACCTCTATTCCTCTTTGCTTTGTTGGTTCTTGATGTGCCATTGTAACCTATCCCTGTAGTGTCTTGGGCTGTCAAGGTATGAGGTTGGATGGGTTCAGTGATACCATCCTTTCTTGAACTGAGTGGACTATGTCCTTCATACCCCATTCTTTGTAGCATTTGGAATCCTTGACCATATTGTTCAGTTGGTATAGTGTGATGGTCATGTTGTGTTGATGGACTGTCTTCATCTTTGTATAACCATTGCAAGATATCTTTCTCATCACTCTCATCTTCAAGTCTGCCCCATTTGACAAATGGTCCTTTGGTAGCTTTGTCTGCTTTGGGTTTGCTTAGAGTAGGTCTTCCATATGATCTTGGAGATAGGGGGAGTTGTGCCAAGTAGAGGGATTGGGAGATTATGTACTTGCCCAAGCCTTTATCCTTGAGTTTGAGGTTGGGTTGGAATGTCTTTGAAGAGGAAGCAAATGTAGTTGGGTCAACACGAGATGAGGATGAAGTAGATGCACGGTTGTTAGGAATTACCACTTCAGGTTTAGGATGAATGGAGTTAGAATATTCAAATGGGTTGGGGTCACCTTGGATGGTGATTTCTTGACCTTCGTAAGGGAATTTGATACATTGGTGGTATGTTGATGGCACTGCTTTCAGGGCATGTATCCATGGTCTCTCGAGAAGAATGTTGTATGCTAGATCCATATCAAGGACTTGACAAGACACATCTTTTACTATAGGTCCCACTCTGATTGGTAAAATAACAATTCCTTTGGAAGTTCTCTCCTCTTCAACATAGGCTTTGATAGTGATTTTCTTCTTTGGATCTATAGCCTTCTCTGAAAATGCCAATGTAAGGATTAGCTTCAAGGTGCAAATATTCAAACCAACTCCTCCATTGATTAGGACCCTCTTTATCTTGTGCTTTTGAATGAAGGCTTCGATATGAAGAGAGGTGTTATGGGGTTGGGTGATTGACATATCATCCTTTTCAGTGAATGATAGGGAATGAGGTGAGGTAATATGACCTACCATGGTTTGGAATTGTTCTTCAACAAGGTTTGTAGGGATGGAGGTTTTCGCTAAAGCTTTGTCAAGAATGGCCCTATGAGATGGAGATAGACATAGAAGTTCCAAGATGAAGATATGTGCAGGTGTCTTATGTAGCTGATCCAAGATACTATACTGATTAGCCGGAGTGGTGGAGGCTCCTCTAAGAGTGACTCTATTACTACAGGTGGTGACATTGCAATCCGGATCTTTATTTATAGTGATCACATTGATGTGTGAGTCACTTTCTGAGATGTGGTTAACAACATAGTCAAAGGTGATGTTTGTGTAATTGGCATTGTTATTTCCACCGTTATTTCGGTTGGAAGGCCCTCCCTGTTCGTAGTTGGGAAGAGGATCCTTGAATTCCTGGTGATCATTGTTAGAGGTATGCCTATCAAGTGATATATTTTTTTGCTCAATCAAATCCTGGATGGTGTGCTTGAGTGCAATACAATCGTTGCTTTTGTGCCCCCCGTTTCGGTGGTATTCACAAAAACCATTGTCTTTCCACCAATGGGGTTTGACTTTGGGTTCGTACTCTCATGCCGAGGGAAGTGTTATGATCTTGTTCATGATTAATTTCCGTAGAGTAGTTTCCAAGGATTCTCCCAAAGGGGTGAATTTTCTCCTAGGTTGAAAGTTGGTAAACCATGATTCAGTGTTCCTTGTTTTGTTTTGTGTGGGGTTGTTTTTAGGAGCCGATAAATTGAAGATCGGTTGTTTGGGTGCCACATTCATGGCATCCACCACCCCATCATTCACAATGTTTTTATTTTTTGTCCAGAATCTTGGTTTGTCTCCATTGGTGTTGGTACTAGGAGTGTCTTTGTAGAGCTTTATTTGTCCCTTGGCAATTAGAGCTTTTTCAATGATGATGCCCATCTCAATGACCTTGCTAAAGGAAGTAGGATATTGGATTTGTATCTGATAGCTCAAGTCAGTTTGTAAGTTGTGCACGAACATTTCTAGCATTTGTTTTTCAGGCATTTGGTGCAGACACTTGCTTGCTAATTGTCTCCATCTTTGTAAGAAGGCGGCAAAAGATTCCCACCCTTTTTGTTTGGTGTTACAAAGATCCAATATTGAGGTGTCGTGCTCAATATTGTAAGAGAAGTGGGTGACAAATTTGTCTACAAGTTCATTGAATGTTTTAATGCTAGGTGGTAGTCTAAAAAACCACTCCATGGCTTGTCCTCCCAAGCTTCTTGGAAATAGTCACATAAGGTAAGTGTCATTATGCATGACCTCAAGGCATGCAGGATTGAATTCCCTAATGTGATCCCTTGGATCACCCTTTCCTCTATATTTATCAAATTTTGGCACCTCAAATTTAGAGGGGAAAGGTATCATGATTAGGGTCCTATCAAAAGGATATGGTGAAATATCCTCTAGGGTGTAATGTTTAGTCGATGCTCCTATTTTCATGTCCATGAATTGTTGTTGTAATGCTTGAATTTGTTGGTTCACTAGACTTAGGGCATTTGTAGTGTCAGTGGTTGTTTTTCTTTTGTCTGAAGGTGTTTCTTCCTCATGTCTACTTCCCTCGGGGTTTCTTTCGTCCTCAGTTTCTTTGAGAGCCTCTATGTCAAAATTTTTAGGGAGATTAACTCCTAGATGTGCTAGATGTAAAAAGAATTTGGTAGGGTCTTAAGCAAGTACCTTTTCTAATAGGCGTTGAAATTTTGGGTCACGTTGCGTTTGAAGGATTTCTTCCATAGAAATTTCTTCATCACTTTCATGAGCATTTTGAACAAATTTCTCAGCCATTTCAATCTGCTTTTGTTTTTGTAATCTTGTTAAGACCATGCAAGAGGCGACTAGAGATGAGATGAAGTGAGTTTTGGGCAAGGTGCTAGAAGGTGACAAGATTTTAGCAAGGTTCTTCTTAGATCTAGGTGGTATCAAACAAAGTTGGGTGTGCAAAATGATAGTCGAAGTAAGGATGATAGAAATCCATTTACTTGATGTCGACTAGTCTAGCACAATCCACTAGTGGAGTTTCGATAGAGAAGGATAAGTGATCCTTGATAGAGGAGACTCACTAGATTTGTTTGAGATGTGATGTGATCAAGAAGAGCTTGGTTCTAACCTTGTTGGATTTTGGAAGAATTTTGGTAAGATTTTAGATGAAAAGCAGTTATGATGTGGAAGAAAAGAGAAATGTTTGCTTTGCATGATCTTAGTCAGATTTTGGAAAACTGAGACAAGTTTGAAAAGTTGAAAATTTTTGCTCTTGGAAGGTACAGATTTTCTCTCTAGATTGGATGTGCAATAGTAAATGCACTGCAACAGAGTGTGAATTCGCTAAAAGTCAAATCAAATGTGTAATACTGGCAATGTTTTAAATGCACCATGATAGAGTTTAAATGCACTTCCAGTTAGAATAAATGTGCTACAAGTCTCTTCAGATGCACAATTCTAGTTTTTGTCTTGGTTTTTCAAAGTTTTCAGAATATTTTTCAAGCTTTTCCTTTTTTTGGTTTGAAAACTCAATGTTGTTGAGAATTGATTTCAATTATGGCAAAGACACAGCAAACACATAGAGGTTTTCATGATTTTTATCTTTTGTTATTTTATTTTGTATTTTTGGACTATTTTGACTCAAAAATAGGTACACCCTAGGCTGGATAGGACAATATTTGTTGAATCCTCAAGCTGTGCATACTCAAAGCATGTAGCTCCAGGATCTGGTAGCACCGGCTCCCCTCCATTGCACTATCCAGGTTTCCTTAGGCTCATACCCCCACTAAACCTTAGGATTGTCCTTGCTACCTCTACTAAGAGTCACATGAATCAAGGCTACTTCAAAGGCTCTGCCCGTTGCATCAACAAATAGGGGTTTTTGGCTTACTAAACAATTGGTTCGTAGTAAAGGCAACCGTTCGAGTGGTTACACGTGTGGTGGCACTACTCTCCGTTATGGAGTCTCCCAACCTCTAAGGGTTATGCCTTAGAGGGTTTTGGGGGAGGTTGGCCATCGGTGTAACATAGTAGCACACATTGCAAGAGATTTTCACCTCAAGCACAATTTATTTTAAGTGGCTTGGTAGGGCTTGGCTTTAGCCTGTTACCACTCAGGGTCGTTCCCACTTGGACAGGTGTGCATCCAAGGGCAGGCCCCTCTAAAGGTTATACAGATGGAATAACAAGTCTAGCATTCTGGTCACCCAGTTAAGGGGAGAGCATAAGCCTATTGTTATTCGATAAACACAGAAGACACTGATTTATCCAAACCTAGTCAAAAAGAAAACAACTAAATGAGCTATCTACTTGTGCACTCACGTAATTGTTAACTTTGAAGGATTTTAAAGACAGCAATGTTCATTTTTCTATTTGTAAGATAGCAATGATCTAAATAGGAAAAGAAATCAATAATGCAAAGATAGCAATGGTTCAGTTACTCTCCCCCCTAGTTAAAGACTATGTGAAATTTGTATGCATGCATCTTTTTTTGTTACTTTTTCCCCTAATTAAATCTAAATGAAATAATCAATGTAGCTAAATGATCTAATCCAGCCTCTAATCTTGCAAGACAAACGTTAGTCCAAACATAAAATCAGATGAAACCCTAAAACCACAGTGTAGAATAGAAGCGTCGCTTTACAATTTGAATGCACAGAAAGAGTTTGTAAGCGGCGTTTTACAAAAGCACTGAGACAGGTGTCAAAAGTGCTGTAACAATAGATATATGTGCTATTTTATCAAATGCATTGTTATACAGTATGAAAATGCCATAAAATAGTGTAGATGCACTGAAGTTACGCAGGCAATGGAACAGGATTCATATACGTCGTCCCAAAGGATGAATGCACCAGATGATTACAAGTATTGGAACAAAAGACAGAAGTGTTGGTTTAGAGAGTGTTTGCGCCAAACTTCTACATGCGTCGAAACAGAGAGTAGAAGTGCTGTGAGATTGCTCAGATGTGCCAAATTGACCTGTCAGAAGCCTATGCGACACCTATACGGAACCTGTCTACAAGAAAACTTAGATTTTGATTAGATAAAGGGGCAAGGGCCCACAGTGGGCACCAAAATGTGAAGGGTGAAATTTTGTGAGGCCTACACTTTTTCATTTCTATACATGTGACTAATTACCTTACTGTTGTTGATATTTTTATATTTGTGGGACTGTTGATCCCAGACTTTCAAACTATTAAACCTTATTATGTTAAAAGAAAACTAATTAGGTGATGTTGGTTAGATGTTTGCTTTAAGAGAAAATAAATCGGGTGATGTTAGATAGATGTTTATTTTATAGGAAAAACTAATTGGGTGATGTTTGATTAATGTTTACATTACAGGAAACTAATTGAGTGATGTTAGAAAGAAAATTGTCATGTGATTTCATTATGTTTATAAGAATTGTGGTATTTAGAAATGCATGTATTAAATTTGCTTTGGCTATGATATGTATATGTGGAATTAACTTTGAGATTAAGTGTGCAGGTATTTCTAACAAAACCACAGATATTGGAGATCATTCTACACCTTATGTTGTAATCCCTTGTGAAGCCGATCTAGTTCCATGAGGAACCAAGATCAACTCTGTGTTTGGTGCAATGTTGTAATGTTGTAATATTGTCTTGCATAAGGTTGAATGGGTTAGGTCTACCCTCTTGTAAATTTGAATTATGATATGTGTTGTAAGAATTTTTTTTTTGAATTTTTATCTTATTTTTAAAATTTAAATTTTTGAGACCCCTTTCTTGTGTCTTAACTTGACCCTGGGTGTCTTAACTAAGTTTAAATTGACCCTGGGTTATACTCCATGGGTCTAGGGTCACTTTTGACTTGGGTAACCTTTGGTTAACCTCCGTATGGTCACCTTAACTTCACAGTGAAGTTAAGTGACGAATTTGGAGGCATGGGAAGGATAGGATGAGTGGGACCAACATTCAAGCCCATCCTTTCTCCATTTCCAAGGCTTGAAATGACTCTATGGTCCACCAATAATGGAGGGGCTTATCTTCTTTTTCCCTCACTTTTGGTGAGAGTCCCCATGAAGTGGTGTGGTCCTTCATGAGTGGGGATATTTTTTAATTCCACTTCGGATAGTGGAGATATTTTTTTAATTCCACTTGGGATAGTCAGGATATTTTTTTAATTCCACTTGGGATAGTGGGGATATTTTTTAATTCCACTTAGGATAGTGGGGTTATTTTTTTTTAATCTCACTTAGGATAGTGACAAAAAGGAGGGAAGACTTTGGGGAAGGAGCTCATGAGTGGGTTTATTTTTTTAATCCCACTTGAGATAGTGGAAAATGAGTGGGGTTATTTTTTAATCCCACTTGAGATAGTGGAAAAGGAGTGGGGTATTTTTTTAATCCCACTTGGGATAGTGGAAAAGAGTTATAAAAGGGAGAAATCCTAGTGTAGAAGGGGAGCAATTTTTTCTTTGGAGGAAGGAAATTGGAGAGGAGACTAAGTGTGGAGCTCTTCAACAACTACTTCCATAATAGGGCTTGTTAAGGTTAATGTGCAAGGCCCTTATCATTGTATTTTCTATTGTATGCTTGATGAATGTTTGTTATGCATATGTTGTATTTCTGTTATTGTGGGAAATTTATTGGGTGTTGAGAGAGCTTCTTCCACTTCAGAGAAATGCTCATCAAGTATGGGGTAGGAGAGGAGTGATCCTCCTCGAATTCATTCTTGTTTTGAGAAGTTGAAAGCATTGAGGGCATTTGTGTGAATTTGAGAAAATTGGTTATATGGCTTGAGAGCCAAATATGATATTCCTTGGAATCTGATTATTTTGTTTGGCTTAAGGCCATGAGAAAAGTTGTGATAAAATTGTTGTGAAGGGTGGCACTCTAGAGTTGAGTGTGTCTACTCTCCTACCCCTCTTTAAACTCACCTTAGTTGAGTTTACGTGTTGTGAGTATTACCATGGGTGTATGTGTGTATTAGAGTGCTATTATTCATTGTTGTGAAGTGGTATTAAAATTTTTTCCTAGGTGTGTGAATGATCTCCCTAGCTCGGGGGTGACCCTCTTGCAAGTCTATGGTAGGGAGGAGAGCTAGTTGAGTGGTGTATTTTTCTCTTGTTTGTTATGCAGGGTTCTCTTGGAGCTTATTGTGATGATTGGAGGAGTTTTATTGTTTAGAGAAATGTATCTCTTCTTTACTTGTAAAGAGAGCTTGTTTCTTAAAGTTTCATCCTGGTTGAATTTTCTAAAGAAGAGATTTTCTCCCTCTAAGTTGTAAAAATTGTAATTGGGAGAAGAGAGTTATTCCTCTCTTAATGTGTTGTTAGATATGATTTTATAGTTTATTTCATTTTACCATTGTGGGAAAAGAAAGAAAGAAAATTGTTTATCTTTAAAAGGACATTAGAATTGTTTGCATTTTTTGTATTCCTAATCTGTTAAGTTGAGAGTTAGTTGCTAATTGAAATAGATTTGTATTAATTAAATTCATTTCTTGACTTGTGAAAATGATAAATTTAGAGGAGAGCTTGAAGTTGTAGTTGGTTAATATATACCAAGGAAATGAAACAAAATAAATAAATAAATAAAATTGGTAATTAAATAAATCAATATAATAGAGGAGTAAGTATGAGTCAATATCGAAATGGACTAAGAGAACTAACTAAGGAACATATTATTTTTAATTAAAATTCAACGTTGAATATTAACCGAGCATAAACTAGTGAATGTCATCTAAACAAAGATAGTAAGTCCAACATAGAGAATTCACATGTGTGTGTAATATTCCATTAACAACAGTTTTGTTGATGCCTTAAATGTACGCAACTGAGCATGCTTACACGTGCGAGGGGGTTTCTAGGGAAGCATGGAAAATTTTTTGACAGTTTATATCATGACCACATGGCGCATGTGGACATGACACGTGTGATGCATGTTGTGACTACATGGGAAATGTGGGCATGACAAATTTGGATTAATCAATAATGAAAACAAACCTAATACATCAATGAAATGTGAAGATAAAAGGCTTTAAAATAAGAACAAGATGATACTTACAACTTTTTACCTTTCGTCTTCCATTGTTTGCCTATCTATTCTTGATCTTGATAATGATGAAGCCCTCAGAAGAGTATGCTTCCTTGCTTGTTGAAGATGACAAGAATAGAATCGCTATGATAATTTGTGTGATTGAAGATGAGCTTCACCACATTAATGAAAAGGATGATATGAAGTGCTATGGAGATGAAGGGTGCCAAAGGCACGCTAAATTTCCTACAGCATAAGTTTACTCAAACGATGGATATGAAATGAAGAAAAAGAGGATTGTATTTATAGAGTTGTGTGGGAGAAGATCAATGGTTGAGAAGAAATTAGAAGATCAATAGAGGAGGACATTAGAGGAATGTGCAACAAATGGAAGAAGGACATGTGTCATTCAAAAAGAAGTTATGTTGAGTTAATTGCTTTCTTGATGAGGATGAGTTTTGTTTTTCTTAAATTAGAATTTATTTTTCTAATTTAAGAGTAAAGTTACTTTAAAATTGCTTTAACTCAGCTTTTTCTTTTTGTATGACAAGAAGAATATATTTTTAGAAGATAAGAAAGCATAATTAAATAAATAGATTTATTTAATTATTTCTAGATAATTTGGAGGAAAATAAAATATTAAATATATTTTATTTTGTGGAGATTTAAGATTTTATTTAAATTTGGAGGAATAAAAGATTTTGATTTAATTATTTAGAAGAATGAAGTTGATGTAGATGAATTTAATTAATTAAATAAATGTAATTTAATTAATTAAATAAATGCAATTTATTTAATAATATGAGAGAAAATGAATCAAATAAATAAATAAATTTATTTATTTATTGATAGAGGAATGTGAAGATGAAATAAATATTTGAAATATTTATTTAAGTAGAGTCATGTCATTTTTAGGTGTATACAGGTGGTACTTGATTCAGAGAGCTTCATGATATAGCCCTACGGTTATCCTCAAATTCTAGATTTGTTGTATAACCTTGGCTCTTTGTGTGGTTGATCATATGTATTGATGTTATTATTTATCATAATGTTGTAGACACTAACATGTTTCTTGCAGGGATGTGTTTGTGGGAACATTTGGCGATCGTAAAGTACATGTCACCTCTAGGGGGCATGGGCTTAGCGAAAGTCGGTATTCCCTTGTGTTTTTTCTTCTTACCTTAACGTGCTTGATATCGATAACTGATATCAACCACCTTAAGGTGGGGGCATATATAAGGTAAGCTATCTATTATAGATGTTAGCAATGTGTTTGACCTCAAATGCAAAGACTTGCACCTTAGGGTAGTGCATCACGCATCCTGAGTTTGTTTGCAATCAATCAATCAATCATGTAAGCCCTCTGTAGAAGTGGGATATTGCATATATCCTTTTTACCTTAATCCCTCTGTAGAGGCAAGGATGGTGTATTTCTCAAAGTAGATTGCACATCCTGTCATTTTCAAAAGTCCTTTACGGAGGCGGGGAGCAGTTTTGTGACTAACTCAACCCTTAAGTGTGTCTTTGGTGATTGTTGTGGCGAAGCCCAATCGTCGGTGTGTGCCTGAGATGGTGTTAGACCTAGAAATAGATACACTCCATTGCTTGTATGCCATGTTTTCTCCATGTCTTCAAGTTTGTATGTTTTGGTGTGTTTGTTTTGTGTGGCATGTTTGTTGCTCCATATGCGGAGACCAGCACCTTCGGGTAGTGCTTCCTACATTTTGAGAGGTTATGCATGTCTTGCGTGTGTGTTGGCCCATATATACAGAGACCTGCGCCCTAGGGTAGTGCATCCTGTATTATGGGAGGTTTGTTTACTTTCCAGTACTTGTATCTAAATTTTATATATATGAGAAAAAGAATAGAAAAGAAATCATGCATGTCTTCCATCCATTAATGTGTCTTCTATGCATTGACTATCTTCTCCATGTTCTGCATGACTGTAATTATGTTCTCCATGTTTTGTGTGCCTGTTACTATCTTTTATGTTATTGGCGTGTCTTATCTATGCTTGGTGTGTTTGTGACCTTACTTTAATTCATGTATTGGCCTTGCATTTAGACATACATTAAAGTGGGGGCTAAATGTAACGTCAAAAAATGTTCCCTTGGGGGCTTTTCCCTCATAAGGTTTAGCTCCTGGGTCTTTAGCATGCATTTAGGACATCCTAGTTCATATTTTGGCATCTCGATGGAATAAGCCCTAGGTAACATGACAAATGGGACCTAGGAGGACCCCTTGAGTTGTACCCTACCCAAAATAGGTGGGGAGGACTTGGGTGCCTACGCCCTAGTCCTTCCCTATTTTGGGGCAACCCTAATTTCTGGGTGTCAGTTTGTGACTGTTATTTGGTCCCTTTGCTGACACCATAAGTTTAAATTATGAAAATCTTGGTAGGAGTGTTTATAGTTGCATATAAAAGCATGTTTAAGCATTCATTTGTAAACTAGATGGTAATTGTGATGTTTAAGTGTTCTTAAGGTGATTCAAGGCTTTCATTGTGTTGCAAAAGTAGACTTGTGTGGTTTATGTGTTTGTTTATAGATTTGAGCATCCATTTAATCATGGAATGAAGGGCATCTTCCTCCCATGATATCTTCACTACAAGGTGACATTATATTATGTTTTCATTATCAATTTCTTTGGTTTTTGCCTCTACCTCACAAGGGCACGCATTCTTTCTCTGACAATGGTGTTTAGAGACTTAAGTGTCCTCCGGGGCTTGATTGAGGCAAGCTTCTAAACACCACAACCCCCAAACCAAGTCTTGTGATTACAAGTTACAGGTGTCGTATTCAAGAGTAGTGCAGTTACAGGAAGGATTGGCAAGCATCAAGGATTCGAGATCTGAAGAGAAGCAGGACACTGGAGGATTTCTAGGACTTGGGCACTCACTCTGGTGTCCTCTAAAGCTGTACTTCTAGAAATGGAAGTCATAGGGCTGATCAGTGTCGGAAGGAGGTCTAGATCCCACAAAGAAACTGGTACCTTGGACTTGGGCTCCCGCTCAAGTGTTCCTGACTATTCTGCCTCAGAACCCTAAAATCAGGTATTTTGTGATTTACTATTTTACTTTCGTCTACAAGAGCATTTTCTGTTATTCATCAATTTCTTGCTGTATTTTCATAATTTGGGTTTTGATGGTCAATTGAGCATAAGAGAAGAGAAGTTGATAATTAAATTCCCTAATCCAAGTTTCCCTACATCTCATAAGCAATCTAGGGTATGATAGTGCTCGCCACTTGACCCTAGATCCTTGAATGTAAAGTGGAGAGGAGGATTTAAACATCAAAACACTAAAACATTAACAAATCCAATTTCCCATTAAACACTTACACCTATGTATGTAATGTCAAATGGATTTATCATACGGGGAAAACATAGTATAACTGCCATCTTATGGTATAGGGTAATATAGATATTTATCTGCTTATTGGAGGTCTGTAGGTCTGTATGAAGCTAGTGTTGACATGAGTTTAGTGACACATTTTGGGATTCATAACACATTGGGTATGACTGCTTAAGGATCTTATGTTTTTTAGTTTTTCATCTAGTTTACCAGACCTTAGTGAACACCCCCTTGGTTTAACGGAGCCCAAAGACAAAGGTGAGTTTACACACTCACATCAAGTTGGTCATTCATGCCATTGTCTGATTATAATTCATAACCATTACCTAAGCACGACATATCCCTATCCTTAGGTCTTGGTGCTGAGTCTTTAGGATTTGTGGAGTTGTACATGTCTAAGCACCAACACCACACATCTTCTACCTCAATCAATTTACCAAAGAGAGAGGTAGAAGAGAGAAATAGGGGGAGGGAGAAGGGGAGAGAGTGAGAGGAGAGGGGGGAAAGACAAAGAGATAAATAGAGAGAGGGAACAAAGAGAGAAAGATAGAGGAATAAAGAAGGGAAAATAGAGAGAAAGAGAGGAGAGATAGAGGAATAAAGAAGGGGAGATAGAGACAGATGGATAGAGAGTTAGAGAGATAAAGAAAACTTGATAGATAGAGAGATAATATGGAGAGAAAGCAAGATAGAGATATAGAGAGACAAAGGAGAGAAAGGAAGACATACTGACAGAGAGAGAGATAGAGAAAGAGAGGAAGAGAGAAGAAAATAAGTATATAGATAGAAATAAAGGGATAAATATAAGAGAGATAGACAAAGAGAGATAAAGAGAGGAAGAGACATATAGAGAGATAAATGGGCACTTAGTATTAAACCACTCCCCTTTCCTTTTTTAAATATAGCATGCTTATATATATTTTTTTATTTGACAAAATACAAATTTTGGGACATTGATTTTTTAAATACATTTTTTCCTTCTCTATATGTATTTGTAAATTTGCCACAAGGGTTGTTCCTTGGATGGATTTTACAAAAATGGAATGCAGTCTATGTCTGTTCCTTTTACAAAAAGTTTTTCTAGAGTGAGATTGAACACAATGAGCTCCCATGACATAGAATGCATGCCATTTTTGAGGTCTCCAGATCAATTCCCATATCATCTACAAATTCAAACAAATCAAAATATTTTTCTCTTGAAATTTGATACTTTTAGACTATTAGGAATTCTAAATCTAAAATTATAGCATGTCTAAATTTAATTTTAATCCGTTTGAGCTCCAAATTATGCAAAGGTGGGAAATTATAAAAGCAATGAGGGTCACTAAGTTTGATCGATCTTTGTATCATGTGACATCCCATGAGAGAATGCATGATGGTAGGTTATATGACAAATAAACATAATGTGGATGGTGACCATGCTTATATTTGCAAGAGAATGAGTATTTAATGTAACTGTCAAGATGTGAAATATGAGGCTTGTGATAAACAAACATACATGCTTCAAATAATATGCATAGGTGATGACTAATGGAATGCAAGTGAACCCAGGTGCAGTACATGAATAAGAATCTAGAAAGGAGATACATGCAAATAGGGACTAGACACCAAATAGCAAATATCACACATTTGAAGTAGCTACCAAGTAAAACACAAGTACATCTTCAAATCCCTTAATATTATGCAAATTAATTCATGACAATTGAGATAATATAACTCTAATGGAAAACCTTACGTTAAAGATTAGGCTACGGTACTTTTACAATGTAAAAAGTGGAGCTTGGTATGGGCTGGTCTAGATAATCTAGGTCCACTGGAACATCATGAAATGGTGCTTTTCATTCCAATGATTTAATAATAAAGAAAAGAGAGAGGGTCTTTCAATTAGTTGTTTCATGTTAACAATCCAAAGATGACATGTGTCCATTAGGAACTACACTTATGTTTCTTGGCGACCTAATAATTTACCTTTAATAAGAACTCTTTAGCGTACCCAATACACACTAAAGTATAGCTATCTATAACAATAACACCATCCCATCTCCAATATTCATTAATTCATACATGGCATGACCAATACAATTGGAAACAATGCCACTTATTGAAATGGCTCAAAAAAGGAAATTTACAGCATCTCAAAAGTCCAACAAATGGAAATAATGCTTAACATTAGCTATTGTTCAAGTCTCCCCTTGTTTTGCCACCATCCCATTAGTAGATGGTCAATGCTTTGAAGCATTCTATTGGCATGAACTATGGCTATACCATACATTCAAAAACATTCACAATGATATTGATTCATTAGAACAAGATATTAAAGCCCATTGGGAAAGAATTTGAAACAACTATCTTCCATAGAATTTGCACTATACATCTCTAGATCCTTGTGACTAGAGACATGCAATGCAAGAAGATAGTCCTAATGAATGGAAAGTATGTACCTAGAGCTACCATTTCAACTAGATGGGCTTGACATGCTTGGAAAATAAAAAGAGAATTGGTTAAGGGCACTATCACTTGCAAATAATTGGTTGAAACAAAAAACTACTCCACTTGCATACCTGCTTTTACCCACTACTATTCAAAAGCAACTTTACCTGAATGCATGTCAACATATTTAATTTACTCCATTTGTTTTCTAATGTGGGACAACAACACATATCACTACATTATTTCAATGTTGAAATGATGGATTGACAACGAACATTCACTACCAACAAAGTTGTATGCTCTCTTCTCAAGAAATTTCAATGTTTAATGTGTAATTATAAATGAGCCACTAATTACTTTTATCTAATTATAAATGGAGAGAGAGAGAGAGAGAGAGAGTTAATTTTTATCAATTATTTCATGATAACAATACAACTATGGCATGTGTCCATGGAGAGCTATGCTCAAGGAAACATGTCATTTGCATGGGTAGAGAGGGAGACAAAGAGATATAGAGAGATAGAGAGGAAAAGATATATTAGGCTATGGTACTTTTACAATATAAAAAGTGGAGCTTGGTATGGGTTGGTTTAGATAATCTACCTCCATTGGAGCCTCATGGAATGGTGCTCTTACAAAAATAGAGAGAGATAGAGGAATATAGAAAAAAAGATAGACTGGGATAGATAGATAGACATAAGAGATATAAAGGGAAAGAGAGATAAATAAAAGAGAGAGTGACTTTCAATTAGTTGTTTCATGCCACTGATCTAGACATGACATGTGTCCATTGGGAACTACACTTAGGGAAACACATCATATACTTAAGGACCTAATAACTCACCTTTAAGACCTCTTTAGTGTACCCATTACACACTAAAGTGTGGTTTTCTCTAACAATAGAAAAATTTCATCTCCAAGCTTCATTGATTCATACATGGCATGACCAATACAATTAGAAACAATGCCACTTATTGAAGTGGCTTAAAAATGGACATTTGCAGCATCTCAGAAGTCCACCAAATGGAAAGAACACTTACCGAATATTGTTTGAGTCTCCCCTTGTTTCACCACCATCCTAGCAGTAAATGATCAATGTTTTCAAGCATGCTATTCCAACCATTCAAAAACATTCACAATGATATTGGTTCATTACAAGAAGGTATTTACAACCCATTGGGAAAGAATCTCAAACGACTACCATCCATTGAATTTGCACCGTACATCTCCAGACATGCAATGCAAGAAGGTAGCCCGATGTATGTACCTAGGTCTGCCATTTCAACTAGATGGGCTCGACATGCTTGGGAAACAAGAAGAGGATTCAAACAAAAAGAAAATATTTTCTTGCATACTGGCTTTTTCCAGTACTATTCAGAAAAAAAACTTTAGTTGCATGCATGTCAACATATTTAATTTACTCCATTCATTTTCTAATGCAGGACAACAACACATATCACTACATTCTTTCAATGTTCAAATGATGGATAGACAACAACCACTATAGAACAACAACACACATCATTACATGGTTTCAACAAACAAAAATGCAACAAAAAAATAATGCAAATATTATCTATACTCTCTTTTTGAGAATACTTATATTAGAAACAAATAACAAATTCCTCTTTACTACTCCCACAAATATGCCCCCTTATTAATTGAAATTAACAACTCAATTTTACAAACTATGTATACTTTAAATTTTCTATATGCAAAAAAAATTTGTTTTTATCCACATGAAACTCCTTTCCACATGCATTCTCAGCGTACCCATTTCACACTAGAGGGCGAGTGCTAGTCATAAACTGATGGGGATGTGAGAAGCATAAACAAACTATTCATGCGAGCCGCCATTGTCACCCCCACACACTCTGAATTACTGCTTCATTGCTTGGCCCCGAGATCTATACGCTCTCTACCGAAGTATCATCATACTCTCTATATACTTTGGTGTATTTCATTTATAGCAATAAATCTCCGTGTCCTTTAGGAAAACCAAAAAGACAAAGAAATTGCTATGGACAGACATCGTGATAAAAAGGCAGTGCCAGTTGGTGTAATCATTTCTTTTTGACCACTGACTTTGAACTGAACGCTGATTTTGAGCATAACGTGCAAGACCCGTCCATACATTGACTGAGTGGGAAGTGAATGGAATTCATTGCTAATGTGTTTTGCAATTCGCCAAAATGAAACGAAATTATCAACCATCATCCACCTAAACACAATGAAAGTTCGTTACCCTCTCACTATTTTTAAAAAAGAAAGAAATTTTTCTATCTAACGATGCGTGAGGCAGACGATTGAAACATTCTGGAATGTCTTTTTTTTCCCGCTCGTCTGTCTATTGTTTTTTCGTTCACATTTTTCCACCGTTTTAATTACGCCGAACTGGAACAAAAACTTTACCGAGGCGCGAGTAGAAATGATCGAACATATTCCTCAACTGCTATTACTTCCGTGGAGCGGTCGGAAGCTTCCCGTAAAGTGAAAGCAAATCCATTTCATCTACGAAGGAAATCATTCTCCAACCAGTATTTAGTCACGGAAACGTCTTTGTCGGCGGAATGGAAACAGTCAGTATTAACGCATTTTTCATTTTATTAGTCACGGATGAAACCCTCCGGGAGGAAACGGATTTGAAAAGTTTGCAATCTGTGCGCCTACTTCATTTTCCATTTTGTGTTATGCAAATGCTTAGATCTCCCTCAATTCTTGCAAAATATTTATTTCTAGTTTCCGTTCCGCCGATTTCCCACATAAGGTAAAATAGGAAAATTGAAATTTATAAAAAAGGGGCATATATCATTTCCACTCTCTTAAAATATTTCCGCTTGTTATTAATGAATCATAAGTCTATTTTAGAAAACGAAAAATAAAGGATATTTACTTTATGCCCCAAACTGCCCAACACCCCTGATGTGAATATATGACAAAATGTTTCTACGCTGGCACATGGGCTTGCTTAAATATTTAATCTAACAACTTTTTAAGTCCACTTTAAAACCCTATATCACCTAATTAGTCCATAGACTTTTATATGTGAGCATTGTAATGCTCCGAATTGTTTCACGCCGTAAAAAATTCACGCCAGAAAAATTATCTAAACTCGTCGGTTGTTCCTATTGGCGTATTCCTTGAACCTCCTATGGGTGCAAGTGCTAGTTATATGTAAGCATTATAGTGATTGGAATTGTCTCACGGCCCCAAAAATTTTCTAAACTCCTTTGTTGTTCCTATCGGCGTATTCCTTGAACCTCCTATGAGTGCAAGTGCTAGTTATATGTGAGCATTATAGTGCTTGAAATTGTCTCACGCCCCCGAAAATTTTCTAAACTCCTCTGTTGTTCCTATGGCGTATTCCTTGAACCTCCCATGGATGCAAGTGCTAGTTATATGTGAGCATTATAGTGCTCGGAATTGTCTCACACCCTCAAAATTTTTCTAAACTCCTCCGTTGTTCCTATCGGTGTATTCCTTGAACCTCCTATGGGTGCAAGTGCTAGTTATATGTAAGCATTATGGTGCTCGGAATTATCTCACACCCCTGAAAATTTTCTAAACTCCTTCGTTGTTCCTATCAGCATATTCCTTGAACCTCCTACGGGTGCAAGAGCTAGTATAATATTCGAACATCCTCTTGTCATTCTACCGTTTTTAAGCTTAATCCTTACTTCTTGTAATGTGCATACATGTCTTCTAGCACTATGCCCCTGCCATGCCAGTCATTTTTGTGTTTCATCAGTGTTTTTGTTCATTGCTCCATGTCATCTTGTATGTGCGGTCAAATGGCCAAACAATAAACTTTTATGCCATTTGTCTGTTTGATGGTCTTAGGTTAACTCCTCTGTAGACCGATGAATCCGATCACTTTTGAATGCATAAAGATAACTTAAGTGCCCTATTACCTTCTGTTGGTTTACAGATTTGTCATTCAACTCTATATTCTCTCACCCAAACAATGACAAATGTAAGGTCACAGTTGAGTCAGTTACAATGGTGTTTCATAACCAACTCTCTGCTTATTTTACAAGGTGGCAGCTACCTTCGAAGGATACACAATGAATTAAACTCTATGTTGCTTTTAACCAGAAAGCAAGGGAAAGATAATGCTTTTGACCAGAAAGCTTGAAAGGAAAATTCACACTTATACAATAACTGAAAATAAAGAAGTTCAAAGACTTTAAGCACTTAATTCAAACTGACTGAGGATAGAATTTAAATTTCCATCACCATGACATATTCATTCAAAGATAAACATTCACAGAAATGGAATCAATGAACATCTAATTCTCCAATACAAATAAAGATAACCACCGGCAACACATTCAACATAAGAAGAACGATATTTCAAACACCATAGCACAAAAATTATATTTTCTTCGTCACCAAACATTATTTCTCTTTCTGTATTGAAGCAAAACTTGAAATTAAAGCATGTCAAATATATCTAACTTAATGAGTAAAACAAAGTTTGCCCAAAAAGAAGATCCATATTATGTCCCGACTACATCTATTTATATGTCCACATAATAACTCTCTTTTGAAATAGAACGGTTTCTTGAAGACAACCATTTTTAAAATAATAAAGTCTTAGAAAAGTCTTTGAGCCAAATATCAAGAAATGCATAAAAGAAATAAAAGCTAATTTGCCACCCTTCACCTTCCTTTGGGTCTTCAACACTTTCCCCGCCTTGATCCTCTGCCATCTTTTCTCACACTTTCATTTTTAACTTGTATTCCTGATACTTAGTTACAACAACAGTGATGCTTTTGCTTCTTGGAGTTCTAGTAATCTGTAGCCTGGTTTTGAATCTCACCAAAGTCTTACTTATCCCTACTATATCTTCCCGAATATCATCGCCTCTATTTTTTAAACCATTAAGATAGACCTGCATAAGGCCTATTTTACCAAGTGACTCCCCAGTGATACTGTCAGGATCTGAGAGTTCTTTGTAAAGCATGTCCTTAGCTTCTTTCGTGATTTCTTTAGGATCCCACAGGTTCTCTCCAAACTCATCTAAAATGTTTACGTCTAGTGCTCTGCAATCATTCTAAATACCAATCATTATATCAAGATAATCACACAAGGCTTTGTTAATCTATTCAATGAGATTGTCATACATGCCCAATTTCCACTCTAATGAATCATCCCACGATGGATCAATCTCACGTAGATCATTGGCTAAATTTTCTTTTAGAAGAGTTAGAGAATCCATGGCAACTAATTCAGAAATTTCTTTTGAGAGTACATAAGTAATATCCTTCTCTTTCCTTACCTGTTGCAGTTCATTGACTAACTCCTTCCTTTTATTACATGCACTTGAGTATAACACTGTGTTGCCCTTGTCAAGAAGAACAAAATTTCACAAGACAGTTTCTCTATCTACTCAGTAACAACTTTAGCAAAATTCAAATTCTTTTTAATTTGTTGCAAAGTACTTGCATCCACTCCTGCAACTTCTAAACTAGATGCATCTTGAGATGTGGGTGTCATAATGGATTGAATAAATCTACTCAAAGATAAAACATGAGATTGAAGTTTTATATTTTCTTTCCTCTCTTCTTTAGCCCTCTTAATTAAAGCACTTACAGAAAAATTTGCATGATATTCTTCCCCCTCCAGAGTAGAAGGACCCAAGTCTATGTGACTTATTTTGTAATCTACTTCAGTTATTTCATCCTCATTCAGATCTTTTACTATGTCGACAATCTCTAACATCTGATGACCGGAGGCAGCATCATTCACCATTCTAGACATTCTTTTGGCCTTTTTAGGTTTGGAGGTAGTTTGCAGTAATTTTGCAACCATATCCACCTCAACTGCTATTGTAGGCACAACTTTTCTCTTCTTATGCACAACTTTCTTTAACCACCCTGGTGAAGATGACACCATATCAGTGTTCACATTGCTTGAAATAGTTTTAACCTGATTATCAATAGGAACAAAGATGGATACTTCTTCAGTAATAGGAGAAGAAGGGATTTCCATGAACAGAGGGAATGAACTATCATCAATAATTTATTAAAAAATGGAATCAAAAACCACAGGCGTAGGCTTAGCCGGGGTACTTTTCTTTTTCAAAATAGGCAAGGGTAAATTGTCCAATTCACAAGCTGATTTTAACTTTAGAACTTCTTCTAGCCTTTCTCGATCACTGCTAGATTGTGAATTAGAACTAAGCTGCAATGTCTCTTGTCTCCTAGAAGAACTACACATGCTAGAGCTTTGTGTAGGCCTTTGTTCCTTGGTTATGGAACTTCCTTGTTCATGAGGAGACCCGACACATCCATGTCATCTCCCGGCTAACCAATCTACAGTTCTTTTAATCATACTGGCATAACGAATTCTTAGGTCCACAACCTCCTTCTCTAACCAATTGATTTGAGGAAGGGGTTTTGAAACTAGGGTTTGATACTCTTCATCAATTATTTCATAATTTTCTTCAACACCATTTGGAATATATATAGAAAGACCAAATACTTGAATTTGACTCAATGTGAGTCTCATATAGTTTCTCCTCTAGACTTCCCTATCATCTGTATAGTCTTCCCAAAAATCTTCTAAACTTGGGCAGTGTTCATAAGACCTGGAACCATGAAAATTCAGTTTTACATAATTGGGCTTCATCGACAAAGAATGCAGATTAAACTCACTTAAAACATGCTCTGCCCCCTTAGCAATATCATTGGTTTTGCAGGAATACAAAGCCATCTTCAAAGGGAAATCATACCCTTTCTTTCTCATGCTCCGGTATTTAACATTCGCAATAGACATTTGCTTACAAATCTCCAGAAAAATGATGAAGTCGCTAGGGTAGCTAGGCAATTTTGTTGGGGCATTTTCATAACCCCCTACTCTCAAATAAGTAAACCTGTCAAACTAAATATAGAAACTACCAAACTCCATAATTAAGGAAGCAGCCTTAGGTGAAATTCTCAATTCAACATTTTCATCCAACTTTCTCATTATAAGCATTAAAAAGGCATCGTTCACACGGTGATAATCCTTCATTCCCACATCATTTTTTAATTGAGGAAAATAGTTATACACAGGTGTGTTTGGAGTTAGAGACCCATGTGGGCTCAACCTAGCCCAAACAACCTCTTGACTAACTAAAATGTATATCAAGTATGAACACATGAAAAATTAAAGTCTCCTGAAACTCAACCAGTTGCTTATTCAAATGATAACTAATGATTTCAACCCAGTTTATAAATTTGTCTTGACTGCATATTAATAGTATAAAATGACACATCCAATTTTTGAAAGAATCGGTGTTTTCATTTCCAACTACTCATTGTAGGAAAGTAATAATGTCCAAAATTTCATCCTTAAAATGTGATCTTTTAAGCTTTTGGGGCAACTGGGACTTACCTCTCTTTTCAGACTTTAGCCAGTTCCATACAATAGAATTCTTGCACCAATCTTCATTCGTCTAGAAGAACTCCAATCCAATGGCTACATACATATCTTCAAATTCTTGCTTCTCTGGAATCCTCAATGTGTGGGTGATAGTTTCAGGGTCAATCTTTCCTACCACCAATCCGTTCTTAGCTCTAATCTAAAGGGCTTCAAGAACGTACCTTCTCACACAAGCCACAACCAAGTCCTCACTTTGTACAGAGATGGGAAGACCTCTGGCATGCGCTAGACCGCTCTGTAAATTCTTTTCTGTGAAAGGCGATTTATCCTCCTAGTGCAGATGGGACCAAAACTCCTCCAAATCAATATGACCGATCTTAGTGTCACTGATACTAGACCAACCACTTTCAATGCCCGAGTTGTGAGGAGCTCCCTGATATTTGAATTTCATCACCGCCGAATGCAGAAGAAAAATGACTAAGTACTAGAAAAGCAATGGCACAGTACAAGAGTAATGGTGGCTACATAACTTAGATAAAAATCCGCCACTGGGAGCACATATGTATGCTGGGAGAATGCCATGACGAGTCTTAAATGCTGACTTGAAGTGGCATTAAATTCGTGCCTTGAGACAAGAACCTCAAGATTTCCTTGCCCTCCGAAAATCTTGAAAAGACATTCACCTTATGTGTCGTACTCATCATTAAATGATTATCATCGCCTTGAAAACCAGTCCTCCACTCCCATGTCGTAGAGTCGCTGAAATTTAGAACTTCGTAACTTCAAGTTGGGGGTTTCAAAGTTTCGAAAACCTCTAACTTGGCAACCATAAAGACAAAACAATGGGGGTTGGAAGGGTACAAAGCAATGCATAGTCGGGTGGTCCGTGGGTTCGATAACTTCAAAACCACGGGACAAGGTTAGAAATTTTGGAGAACTAGTGACTAGGTTAAGAAACACAAGTACAAGTGACTCTTAAGGATTTTCAAAGGTACAAAGGCAAAAACAAAACCCTTAGGACTTATACAAATTGATGAATCATGAAAATGAGCATTAAAATATGTAAAGACCCAAGAACAAATAAAAGAGGGGTAACACCTTATATGGTTAGCCACAGCCCTAGAATTTGATGATCTATTTTGACCATTTTTTTAATTTTAGATGGTATTTTACAACTTTAAAATTTATTATGTATAACTTGACTTGTTAGTATATATGACACTTTAAATTATTTAAATCGTAAAATTTTATTATAGAGAAATATAATATATTATTCTTATTTATAATATATATTATTTTACATTTACTACGCATAGGTGGAAATAGGCGCATCGAGAAGGATATCTCTCAGTGTACTTTAGATATATTTTTTAAATATAGGTATACTAGTACCATCTAGAGCAGTAAGCCTAATTCTAACTATATTATATAATTCAAAAATATATTATAATTTTATTTAATATAATATTATAATATAGGTTAGATATATGTAATGATGCAAAACAAAGGATTCATTTTTTAAATTATAAAATTAGTATATGTGATTTTAGAAACAAAAGTTATTTTAATGATTTTAATAAATAAAATAATCATTTGGTAACTTGCCCTTTAAGAGCATCCATGTCCATGTCTGAATTTTAGTGATTAAAAATCAAAATTTAAATGGAAAAGAGTATTCTCTAGTTTGCTTTATATGCTCTGGTATGCTCTCTATGCTCTACCATTTTGCCCTGGTCTACTTTATATGCCTTGCTCTACACTTTATGCCCTACTATGTATGCTCTAGTATGCTCTCTATGGTCTGCTCTGTATGCCCTAGTCTATATCATTTGTATTCTAATAACTTTAGTCTTTGTTCTTGAGCTTTTCTATTGTCAAGTTGTTTTCCCTTTTTCATCTTTTCATAATGATCATATGTAAATGGTGGCATTATTCTGAGACCTTGTTAGAGATTATTTTAGTGGTGAATCTTTGCCAATTGGTGAATAGTTCATATCCATGAATTGGGAATTGGTGAATACATTCCCACCGGCGGGGGCAATTCACCCATTTTTTTAGATTTTCGGTCAAATGTGTTTCAATTCACCTCCCTATTAATTTTTGAGTCATTTATAGTTAGTATTTTCACCATGGTATTCTGTGCGGTTCTAACGGTGATTCACTTGGAATTTTGGAGGCATGTTTTAATTCACCCACATATTTGCTAATATCATTAAATGATTGACATGCATGAGGACCCATTTCACCAATATCATTAAATGGTTGACATGCATGAAGACCAATTTCACCAGTATAATTAAACTGTTCACATGTATGAGGACCAATTTTGCCAATACCATTATAGCTCCATGCTAATTTGAGGGCCATCTTCACCTAGAAAATTACAACATATGTGTTTGATGAATTGCCTAACATTTATAAATGTCCTATTAATAGTACACAGGATTCACCAAATTATTATACTACCATTTGAAAATCCCGTGGTATTCGCCAAATATGTATTGATATAAATGCATTTGAAAGTCTAATTAATCCTTTAGATATTTTGTTCAACTCTGAGCTCTCGAATCCTTGATTCATTTTGAATCATAGAGAGGTTATAGCTACAGGCATTGGTGAGTCACAAAAAGGTAAGTGATCATTTCTTTACTGGCTAATAATATAAGATTCATGTTGATTATTTATGCCTTTGTTTGGTTTCATTGTAATTTGTTACAGATGATATTGATTGAGTAGTACTTAAAAGTCTAAGACTAGGGAGATATCTTAAGCTAGGACCCAGGGAATCAAGGATTATTATTACCACAAAGGATTCATTTGTTACCTAGAGGCTAGAGGGAAAGAAAACTCAAAATTAGGATGATATCTTAATTTGTTACCTAGAGGCTAGAGGGAAAGAAAACTCAAAATTATTACCACTCAAATCCAAATATTTGATTGAGATGCTTCAATTGTGACAAGGCTGAAACAATGTCTCCATCCATATATTGAAATCTAAGTCTAAAGTTTCTAATATCCAAGTGAGTAACATGTCCACCCTCCATTTCATCGTAGTGGACACCTCTCCATACACAACATTCATCTCCCTTCCACGACTTTAGGATTCCATCTAGGTCAAAGAAGTTGGCCCTAAGACTCAGAAGTGCTTTGGATTCATTGGGAGGACATCCATGGATAGATAAAAATAAAATTATAGAAAAGAAAACACAGTACAGGAGAGACAAACAATTCGTGCAAACCACCATTGTCACCACCAAGAACCCTCAATTACTGCTTTCTTGCTTAAGCTGGAGAGCCATACGCTTAAGAAAAGTTTCATATTTCTATGATTAAGATATTGGGAACTATTAAATTGCAGTCAAGGTCATCCCATGAAGCCCCATAGAATCAGAATGGCTCACAACCTAATTATGCTCTATGGGCTACATGAGAATATGGAAATCTACAAGGCTAATCTATTACAGAGCAAGGAGCTCAGGGTATTCCATGTAGATGATTATATCTCATTTCTTTAGTCCGTTACACTTGAGACATAGCACGAGCAAATCAGGAAGCTAAAGAGATTCAATGTGGGAGAGGATTGCCCCATGTTTGATGGGCTATGTATTTTTTGTCAGATTGATGCAGGGGGCTCTGTGGGAGCGGTAGTTAAAATCATCATTCATGGCTTTGTGGGTTTTGTATGCTCTAAGAACATTGAAAAACACTATTTTTCCTACCCAACGGAACGTAAACTACATTCTATTCTTACCTGTTTATGGATTTTGGAATCTATTGTAGATAATTTTCTTTCCCATATTTTAATATCCATAGTATTTGTGCCATGTTTTAATACTATAATTTTTGTTTTTAGCCCTAGATAAATGTGTCATTATTTCTCTAATTTTATTAATACTCGCAGTTAAAGGAATTGTTAATGTAGGAATCAACACATTACGGCTTCATTTATCTAATTTTATTATTACTTGAAGTTAAAAGCATTATTTGTGGGGGATAATAGGGCTTCATTTTTCTAATTTTATTATGACTTGTTTTTGACAAAATGTTCCCATTTTCATTGCTTTGTTGGCCTGTGATTCTTGTTCATGGTTGACAATCTACCTATCGCAGACGTGTAGTGTTTAACAAAGCTATTGTCACATGGTTTTTTCTGTTGGGACTCAAATATTGTGGGAAACTAGATCTTGTTTTTTTCCATGAAAGTGAAAAGAGGCACTAAAATTAGAGATTTTTCATGATTTGGGTTGTCAAGAAAAAGTGTTTTTAATGTGACAATTGCAACCAAATTCACACTCACGCTTGTTGTAACTAATGATCTGATGACACACCAAATGGGCCAGCAATAAACTAGTGCTTTTCTTTCCTCTTATTTCTGAAGTGCGTGTTGACATTCTTAGAAAAGAAAGGCTCTCAAACTGAAAACATTAATGGGAGTCGATGGATAGATAACTATTAAAAATAATATCTCCTATCTCCTATATCATATCTAAACACCTCTTAGGATACCTATACAAGCTTATCTGCAAAAAATAGTTTTGAGAATTATTTTTATTGGAGTAATGAGAGTTTGTGGTAATACTATCTTTTCATTAACAAGAATGAGAAAGTTTGTGGGTGGTAATGGTATTGTCTAATATGCATTATTTTTGTTTGTTTCACATTGGTTAATGACTTAGTTATGTAGTATGATTCTGGGCATGAGAATCACTACTCGCTTTTCCATTCTCATTGTCTACTATTTGTTTCTAGCTTTACCTAAGATTTTAAACTTGGAAAGCTATTTTTTTCCCTTTTCCTGCTTTCCTTGGTATTAATGAAACTAGTTTCCACCAGATACAATGATATTCTCATCCAAACTAGAGGCTTTAGGGATAGTATTAAGGAGGCTTTTACCAAGTGTTGTAGGAGCCACCACACGAGTTGAAATTGCATGCAATCCTTCATTCTTTCCTACACCATTGATCCCATCTTTCCTATGCAGCGTAGCTGGCAAGCTAATGCTTGATACATCAATAAAAGCCTTAGGGTTTTCAGGGGTTGCAACAGAAGTTTTAGGTTTTATGGGGCCTTATCAACTCTAGTCGTTATACCATGATTTAAATTTGTAGTTAGAAGAGATGTTAATGCTTGTATTAAGTGAGATCTTTTCAACATAGAATGCTTTTGTCGCTGCCTTTTCTAGTTTATTACTTATGTTTAATGTTTATAGCTTTATTCTA
Source organism: Cunninghamia lanceolata (assembly GCA_027924645.1). NCBI lineage: Eukaryota > Viridiplantae > Streptophyta > Pinopsida > Cupressales > Cupressaceae > Cunninghamia > Cunninghamia lanceolata. The sequence goes on along the minus strand of BSBN01000553.1, from coordinate 15,335,608 downwards.
TCTTACATATTTCCCATTTTTTAACAACTTGTGTATAGAAGTTAAATCTTTTTGGCTCTGGTATTATGCTTGAGGAAAAACTAAATAGTAAAATTATGGAAATTTCACCAGCAACAAACACCTACACTTTTGACTAAGTTGTTCTTGGGCATGCACACATTAGTTTAGTCTTTGAATCAAACTATGGGCTCAAATTAGTTTATTTATTGGAGGCCTAAACGTGAAATTACAAAAGTTAATTTGGTTGGTGGTATTGCACCTTTGGGTTGCACCCATGTAATCTTTGGATTCTAATTTATGTAAGACTTGCACTAATTAATGTATATGGATCAAATATAGATTTGGTATTCTAAGTAGTTGATTATTTAAATGATGTCATTGTTTTTGTTCTTTTGTGGATTAATCTTTGAGCTTTGTTTTTGCCTCTTGAATGTTATTGAATGTACGTGATTTTCCAATCAAAGTCTAGAATGGGGAAGATTGCTATCTTTGTGCTTTCAACTCTTCTACAAATTGAACCTGTTGCAGGGCAACTTGCTGTCATTGTGTTGTACCATACTCGAGAGTTGGCATATCAAGTAGTTAATAAGGATTTTGTTGTAAGTACTACTATTGTTTGTCAAGGTAATTTACTTTTTTAACTACTAGTTCATTGTGATGACTTCATAATCTAGTCTTACTTCACAGTTTACTTATAATTCTTGTTTGCTCCAACCATGTAGATATGCTATGAATTTGATAGGCTTAGCACCTACTTGCCGAACATAAAGGGTGTAGTATTAATATGAGCCTTCGTGTTACTATGCTTCTGTTCTAGTTTTTTAGCCTATATGTATACTATTTTTTTTAAATTCTTAGATGGAAACTCCTACAAAAGCCTCAACTAATCCACCCTAAAAAATTAATAGGCAGAATTTTTTGTTTAACAGCTCTAGGTTTTTTGATGAATATAGTTCAAATTTTAAAACTCTACTTTTTTTTGCTAGGTGAAAATATCCAACAGAATTAACTTACTAGTTTACTGACCTTTGTGGTGGATCCTACATTCAATGGATTTGCCAAAGCTATCAATGATATCTATTAATGGCAACTTTAATTTGTTCTTTATAAAAGCATTTATTCCTAATACAAAGAGTATGAACTATGAACATGATATAGACAATTAAACATAATTGGAGGCAAGCATTATAAAGTTGAACTATCATAAACCTATTGACTTACAAGAAGCACTTCAGCTTATACATATCATTGATGCATTTTCTGCCACCATGACTGTTACTCTTTAATGGTCTTGCTTTCCACAACTTAAATCACCCATCCTTAAGGAATGCTCATCAAAACTGCATACATATGAACTAGCTGCAAATCCCACCATTGAAGTATTTGTGTACTCTAATTTACAAGAATCATCATGTCTACTCTCTCTTCCTGTTGATCTTGAACATGCAAAGATTTTCTTTGCAAATTTAAGACCCCATCCCACTCAAGCTATTCAAAAATTATCTTTACAATTTCGTTCTTCTTCATTTCTTGATTGTGTAAAAGGCATTGTGAACACTATATCTTGCAGTTCTAAGATCTTGATTTTAATTTTCTAAATCTGATTAACTTTTGCACAACTATTTTTTCCCCATATTCTTCTCTCGTCCTATGCTAGCAGCATTTGGTAGGGACTCCTGCTGCTGTGCAACTCTTGTTTTATTAGAGTAATAGGGTAATTTGTATTGAATATAGAAGATTTTTAATTCAAATAGTAACATTTTTTTATTTGCATTCTAATTAAATTTTTTGTGTTGGTTATGCTTAATTTTTGGGAAGCTTAATTTTCTAACGTAGATTTATTTTCATATCTTTTTATCATATATTAAATTTTTTTGAGATTTTTACATAAGAATTTAATACTCATTATTAAAAACACCTACAATTGTAATTTAATAGATACTAGCTCTTTTAATATTTATTGTTTAATTGGTTTGGTGTCCCACATTCTTGCTTTTTCAATAAGGCATTCTATGTATTACAAGGTAATAGGCATATAATATTGACACCTTTTGGACAATCAATTTTACCTATAGATACTATTTTTTTAGTATTAGTAGATATGAGTTGGTTGAACTGAATGAAATCCATAAATTTACTTTTGTGGTATGGATGTAAAAAATAGTTTTTATGCTAAGTTTTTCTTGTTTTTCCTGCAATATTCATATAAAGGTATTTTGTGAACAATAAACATTTTGATTATCAAATTTTCTACCAATTGAAACTACATTTTAAACATTCATTTACAAAATATCTTCAAACATCTTTTATTTTTCCTAAGTATAAGACATTCTATTCAATTTCTTAATGGATTTGATATTATAATTAGACTTAATTTCAATGTAACAATATAGCTTTTTTGGGCACACTATAATATTCCTTATTCAATGAATTATATTGTAAATGAAATGGCATCATTACATATTATTTTCTAATATATATTTATGTTCTATATAAAAAATTGTTAAATCTACATTTTGAGTACCTTTCCTATATGTGTGTGTACACACACACGTATATGTGTGTATTTTGTACACACATGCATGTGAGCACTCTCTCTCTCTCTCTCTCTCTCTCTCTCTCTCTCTCTCTCTCTCTCTCTCTCTCTCTCTCTCTCTCTCTCTCTCTCATAATTCAGTATGTAAATGTTTTGCATAAGATATTATTAGACATTACCAAGTTTTCGATATCGTGTGTACATTTGTTTGTAACTAATATGTTTCATTTAGAAAAATACTGTGAAGGTTTTCATATGGCATAAATGATCTTTTTAGTTGATGAATACATACTATGATGATAATTTCGTAAATTACATAAATGTTGTAAGCATCCTACCAAATAGGTTGATGATATGTCATAGCTCTATTACACGTTACTAAGTTTAAACAAAGTGTAAACCATCTTCAAACCATAGATTATACACAAATACCTATATGTACATCAAAATCCTTGTGAGTCATATTACATATGAGACATTTTCATTGCCATTATCCATTTATTATTTTTACTTCTACATTTCTAATATAAATTGGGAAATATTATGTTATCAACATTGATATAGAACTCATTGTTATTGGATTAGAATAGATTAGGAAATAAATATTACACCATAAAATAACAATAACAAAAAATATAACATTCATGGGATTCATGTTGATGTGGTTTTTGACACGCCAACTTTATTGTAAGTCATGAAACCTATAGGGTGGAATAACAAAGGTTCCCTTGCTTGGAAGGTGAATAGCTTCAAGAGTCTTTTGTGATTTATTTGTGAGGTTCGCTACAATCCCTCGGTTGGAGAGTGCTTTGGCTAGTTTTTTCAAGAGGCCAAAAAGAATATTAAGAATTATTCACATGAAAAGAGACTTAATTAGTGAAAATAAACAATATTAGCCAACACAAGTTTCATTCAAAATCATAATGGAAGATAAAAAGTCACATACAATTACATCAAATTGTTAGAAACTTTTTGGTGTTGTCATTGATGTCAACTCCCAGCAAATGGTTCACTTGGTTTCCAAGTGCTTTTGAGAAAATTTGATAAAATGATGTGCAGTATGATAGAGGTACCATCACTATATTTTGAGTATATCCCATATGTGAACATTATCATATACAATGATAGACAAATTGCTTATGGAGGTGATGTTGAGGGAAAAGACTATCAAATTGCCCTATGACTATTACAAAATAACACATAGACTGTCACATCATAAACATAAACGACTATCATGAAACTCTAGATCATTATTAAGGTCAGATATTCAAAATATGCAATAGGCTCTCACTACCCTATTCACATGAAAGATTACTATATCAAATGAAAGATTATGAGGATATCAATGCATGGTCACCTATATTTTATGGTACTCCTTAGGATTACAAGGTAAGAGATGATGATGATGATGAAAAGGACTGATTATATACATATTAGAATTGTCAAGCACCTTAAATGGACTATCAACACAACTAGGACTATCATGACAGTCAATAGGAACATCAAACCCTATGAAGATAATTTCATATATTGTCAAGGTGTAAAGGAGGGGTTTTCTAGGAATCATAGATGTATAGGATAGTCGTTGTAACCTTAGGAATATCACATGACATTGTTTGAACAGTAGTCCAAAATAAGAATGATCAAACCCTAGGACTTTCATATGTAAATTGGTGCACTACAAGGGTAATCACAAGATCATTGAAGGATAAATGGTGAGATAGGTTATTAAAGAAGAATATAATGATGAGAAGATGAGAAGGAAGAAGATCTAATGAATATCTAAGGAAGAATCTCTCAAACAAATGGAAGATCTAAGGAAGAAGTTCTCATGACAATGTAAATAGAATGGTTCTATCAAGCAAATTTGTTTATTAAAAATAGATCTGCTCTAAAAGCAACTCTTGAGGATATAAATTGGTTATGCCATTTGGTTAGTATGGTCAATTGACCTTTAAGGACTTGAACTTATTACATACTAAGAAATTTGTGGATTGTTCAAGATCTTGTTGAAGAATTTGATCATAAATTAATAAGACAGTGATAGAAGCCTATGTGGTAACCACGTAATTGCAAGATGCTTGGTGAAGAACTTGCTATTGCATCATGAGCTAAGTGAGTTGCTAGAGCATGTATTGTAGTGCAAGGGCACATGTGGTAGTGTTGCAGTGCATGTAGTGACATTTGAGAGTTCATGTATATGTTCTAGAGAATGTTTTGAGGTGACAGTTGAGACTAAGTAGTGACAATTGAGACTAAGTATGAAGACATGTATGACAAAATCATATATATATCATATTTTAATGATTCTAATTCTATTAATACACATAATGATGACTTTTAAAATTTAGATAGTTCCACATTTGGTGACTGTGAGTGTTCTAAAGAACATAAAGTGAATTAAATTGGACATAAAGAACATACCTTAGAATTCAATATTCAAGTTGACCAATCCTCCAAAATTTGGCTTCAAAATCCTCAAATTGTTCTTTTTCGCAAGTTTGATTATGAATTCTATATAACTCTAGAATCTAGGATTAGTGAAATTTATGGAAAAAAAACATATATCATCAAATTCAATCTATATCAATCGTAATTAGCTTTGAAATAATATGAAACATGAAACTTTCAATTTAAATAATCAAATTTTATCCAAAAACATGCAAAATCAGTTCCAAAAAATGATTCCTAATATTGAGAGAGAGGCAGAGAATGAAGAATGTTTATTCGATGATGCACATCAAATACATTATGTGAATAAATACTATGTGGTGGACATAGTAGTTGACAGTTATAATATAACTGCAGATAGAAACTGACGTAACTATGAAATGTAGTTACGTAGTTACAATGTAAACAATGTAATGACAATTATGCTAACATTCCCCCTTTATTACATTGTTTTTACAAATGTACCCCCTAAATAGTTTAAATTTGATCCTACCAAGAGACTTGGTGAACATATCTGCTATCTGAGAGTTTGTAGGGCAGTATTGGAGCTGGATATGGTGGTTCAAAACTTGGTCCCGAATGTAATGACACTTGACCTCAATATGCTTAGTGCACTCATGGAAAACTAGATTCTTCACAAGTTTTAACACACCTTGATTGTTGCAATAGAGAACTGGTGACTTTTCTTCAGGAATATCCATATCTTCCAAAATGTGACATAACCAAATTGCTTCACACACAGTTCCTCATGTGGTGTGATATTCAGCCTCAGTGGATGAAAGAGCAACAACAGTTTGCTTCTTACTAACCCATGAAATTCGCCCAGATCTGAGATGAAAAACATAACCTGAAGTGGATTTCCTATCATCTACAGATCCTGCATAATTTGAGTCTGTATATCCCTATAAGAAGAACTGATTGTTCTTCTTATATTCCAGACCATAATCAACTGTGCCTCAGATATATCTCAACACATGCTTTTCTACAACCCAATGACACTTCTTTGGCTCCTGCATGAATCTAGAGAGATAGCTGACAGCAAAACACAAGTCTGGTCTGGTGTAGGTCAAGTAGATAAGGCTCCCAACCAGCTGCCTGTAGAGAGTGGCATCTACTTGAGGTGAATCCTGGAAATGGGATAGTTGCAAACCTTTCTCCATTTGAGTGGAAATAGGCTTACAGTTGATCATTCCATATTTTTCCAAGAGTGTCTTGGCATATTTCATTTGGGAGATGAATATGTGGTTCGTCTTCTGCCATAGCTCCAAGCCAAGACAATAATGAAGTAGCCCCAAATTTGTCATGTCGAAGGAGTTCTTGAGATGATTCTTTACATCATCAATGAGACTGTTTGAGCTACCAGTGAGAATAAGATCATCCACATACAAAACTAGAATAACAATCTCTATGCCTACCTTCTTAATATACAAATTAGGATCTGAGGGGCTACGGGTGAATCCATGCTGCAATAGGGGACCATCAATCTTAATGTACCATGCCCTAGGAGCTTGCTTAAGGCCATAAAGTGATTTGATAAGACAACATACCTTTTGTGGATGATGTTCATCAACAAACCCTTCTGGCTGGGTCATGTACACTTCTTCGTTGAGATCACCATTTAAGAAAGCACTCTTGACGTCCATCTGTTGAAGCTTCCATCCCTTCTATGTTGCCAATGTACAGACCATTCTAATAGTTTTGATCTTCCCAGTGGGTGCAAAGGTCTCTTCATAATCAATGCCCTCATGTTGATCATATCCCTTTGCTACAAGTTGTGCTTTCTACTTGTCGATAGATCCATCTGCCTTATACTTTGTTTTGAAGATCCATTTGCAGCCAATGGATTTCTTCCCTCCAGGCAAATTGACATGTTCCCAAGTATGATTTTGCATCAGAGAATTATACTCTGCATCCATAGCCTTCTTCCACTGAGGTTGGCTTAATGCCTCTCAAACTGTGACAGGTTCAGTGCTGTCAACAATAGTACTCATGAGCACAAGATTCACTCCATTTCTTATCTGACTCCTAGTTCTGATTCTTGACGAAGTGTCTGGAAGAGTGTGCAGGTTAGAGTCCCTAATTGTACTTTGGACCCACTTTGGAGGTTGACTATTATGCTGCTGGTGTGTAATATTTTCTAGAGGGCCCAAATCAACATACAACTCTCCTTGTAGTTTAGTTTCTCTATGAGAGTCTTCCACATGCTCATCATCTGATTGTGAGAGCAATTTATGAGAAGTAGGAGGTTGTTGCTCTTCTTTTTGTGATAAGGAATCGAATGACTATTCATCACATACCACATCTCGACTCTCATGTATCTTCTTTGTCTCAAGATCTATGAGAGGATATGCTTTTGACGTAATACTATATCCCAACAATATACACTGGAGTGTCTTAGGATCAATCTTCTTTCTCCTATTGCCAGGGACATGCATGTATGCTATGCAACCAAACACCCTTAGATGAGAAATTAAAGGCTTTTGTCCAGTCCATACCTCTTCTGGTGTCTTGTGTTGTAGGATCTTTGTTGGTGCCCTATTGATGAGGTATACAACTGTTCGCACTGCTTCTGCCCAAAATCTTTCCTCCAACTTGGCTATGGAGAGCATGCATCAAGCCATCTCCATGATAGTCTGATTGCGACATTCTATAACTCCATTCTGTTGGGGTGTATAGGGAGAAGTTAGGTACTGCTTGATGCCATGATGTTTTAGGTATGCCATGAACTCCTTGGAGGTGAATTCCCCCCTTGATCTGAGCGTAGGACAAGAAGAGACTGGCTGGCTTCTTTAACAACTTGCTTGTGAAAGTCCTAAAAGTTGGCAAAGTCTTCATCTTTCTTCTTGAGAAAGTACACCCAAGTCTTTCATGAGAAGTCATCCATGAACAATTGGAAGTACTTACATGTCCTGAAAATAAAGCAGGCATGGGTCTGTACAGATCGGTATGTACCAACTCAAGGCGATGTTTAGCATGGAAGCTAATAGCCTCAAACGGATCCTGGTGTTGTTTACCTGCAAGGCATCCAGGACATATAGGCAATGAATTTAAAATTGGAGGAAGTCCTCTTACCATTTGTTTGGAGCTGAGCTGATGCAAGGAGATGACTGAAAGGTGCCCATAGTGATAGTTCTAGAGTCCCGTAGATTCTATTGTTGAAGATGATAGAGTTACTGTAGGGGAGGAGACATCATCTAATGCAAACAGTCTATCCTTCATAAATGCTCTAGCAAGTATCATACCTTCTTTTGAGATTAGATAGGTCTTGACCTCGTCCTTCACCTGGAACTCAACTTTTAGTTTGTGGTTCAGAAGCTGACTGACAAATAGAAGGTTTGTTGTTGAACTAGGAACATACAACACCTTGGTGAGGGTAAAACGGCTTGTCCCAAGAGGAATGATGACCTTGCCTATACCCTCTGCAACATACTCCTTGTTGTCAACAATTCAAAATCTATCTCCAGTAGGTTGTTCTGTCAGTGCATCGAACAGCTCGCGATTGCCTGTCATATGCTTGTTGGCACTCGAGTCTATCAACCAAATATCCCTTGTGGGCTGTGAGGTTTGGGAGACAAGGACTAGATTGTGATGAGTGCCACAATTGGTTGTTTGTGGTTCATCTTGTTGGGTCACTACATTGCCTTTGTGCCTTCTGTGATGATGACAGCATTTGGATGGCTGAGTATCACTGCAACCAAAAAAGCCTTCTTTACTTGAATTGCCTTGTGTTAAGGCATTGTACCAATAGTTGATAGTGTCATGATTGTTCTTGTTGCATATATGACACCATCAGTTTGCCTTTGGAGGCTTCGATTGTTGATGTTCTTGTTGTTTCTGTGGCTGCTTTCTGGGAAACTTCTGACCTTTTGATTGTCTAGAGATCAGGGTCTTGTCTTCAAGTTCACCTTGGACAAATTGAATGGCTTCTTCCTGCTGCAATAGATTCATCAATTCATCAAATGAAACATCTTAGTTTTTTATGTTTAGCATGGTGATAAAGATTTTGAACTGAGATGGCAGTGCTCTCAGCATAATTGGGACAAGTAGTTTGTCCTCCACCTTTTCTCCAAGTGCAACAAGCTCAGCTCATAGTTCAGATACCCGCCGTAAGAATTCCTCAACTTTCTTGCTAGCTTACATACTGAGTGTATGTAGCTTGGACTGTAGATGGAGGATCTTCGTCTAGTTCTTCGCTTGGTAGATTGTGGAGAGAGAATCCCATGCCGCCTTTGGTGTTTCTGCATCTCAAATGTGAGGTTAAACTTCATCGGTGATGCTGAGTGTTATCAACATTAATGCTTTGGCATCAGCCTTGTCAAAATTTTTCCTTTCATCTGGGTCTTCCGGTCTGGTTATGTCACTAATGACAATTCCCCATAGCTCCTCAAAAATGAGAATTGTCTGCATCTTTGTCTTCCATATGGCATAATTTGGCCCTTTCAAAAGTTGAGCATCAGAAAGAAACAATTTCGGGGCTGACATTGTTCACCACAAATAGAAAAAACTAGTCCAGACAACAAATTTATTATTAGTTTATTTGACAATACATTCACTTTCAAAAAGAAATTGTGACACAAAGATGAGGATGATAGGCTTGTACTGTGAGACAAGGATGCTTAGGTGTGCGTTCTACCTCATCTTCATCATCAGCATCATAACCCTCATCAAGTTTTGCTCTAATCTTCCTTGCTTGACATTGTACATCAAATAGAAAGTAATCTAGCAATCCTTGCCTAAACAATTCATCAAATTGAAGATTACCGGTGTTTTGCAGGGCATCTAGAAGGGCAAAATAGAAGCCTGAGCTTTCTGAAACAACACCTCCGCCTCGAGGTGGCTCATTTGCATGATTACTAGCCACACTGTTGGCATCTGGTGTGGTAGACATCCACTTTTCATTGATTGCCGCGTGCCTTGTCATAGTTTACACTTCACCAAGTAGCACCAAATGTGTGCAACTCAGTCTTCAAGTGTCTTCTGGAAGGAACTTCAAATAGCGTGGATGGAGAAGTGTGCTCACTGTGGGCACTTCCTTCCTCACTACCTGGTTTGCACTGGGCACTTCCCTTACTTCTGCACATCTTAGGAGTATTCCATCGTCAACCTATTAAGTCTAGCATCGGTGTGCTGCTACACAGACCACGCCTACTTTGATACCATTTGAGAGAGAGGTAGAGAATGAAGAATGTTTATTCAATGATGCACAAAAAATACATTATGTGAATAAATACTATGTGGTGGACATAGCAGTTGACAGTTATAATATAACTATAGATGGAAACTAGCATAACTACGAAATGTAGTTACGTAGTTACAATGTAATAACAATTATGCTAACAAATATGTCAAACAACATGAAAAAGTGTTTCCTTGTCCAATAGCATGCATGAAAAGTAGGGAATAAAAGACATGTGGGGTCTGAATCATGCATCCCACATGGTTTTTTTCCATTTTTTTTGCTTCCCATAATGCAAGCGCATTTTGGGAAGCATAAAAAAATAAAACTTTCATGCATGCAAACAAGTAAATTTAGTGCTTTCTCTCTATGTATAACTATATATTATAAGTATATATCTATAAGTATATATCGGTAGGACATATATCTATGCAACTGGTACCTTGGACTTGGGTACCCACTCTAGTGTCCCTGACTATTCCGCCTCTAAACCCTGAAAATAGGTATCTTGTGATTTAGTATTTTACTTCCGTCTGCAAGAGCATTTTCTATTATTCATTAGTTCATTGCCGTATTTGCATAATTAAGGTTTTGATCATCAATTGAGCATAAGAGAAGAGAAATTGATAATTAAATTCCTTAATACAAGTTTCTCTACATCTCACAAGTGATCTAGGGTATGATAGTGCTCGCCACTCGACCCTAGATCCTTGAATGTAAAGTGGAGAGGAGGATTTAAATATCAAAACACTAAAACATTAACACATCCAATTTTCCACTAAACATTTTGGTAAACCTGTGTTTTTGGAGTTAAATTGCAACTTGCTAAGTGTGTGTCTTTAGATTTGGATTGATTTAATTCATACATATAGTCATTTATTTTATTGCATTGAGAAAAATTCAAAAAACATTTGCATTGTTTGGCTTACTAAATTGCATCAATTCTTTCTAAATTCTCCTAATTCATAATTTTTGCATTATATCTAATATAAACTACATAAAAACACAAAAAATTAGAAATTTGCATTACATTTTTATCATTTAATTGCTAAGGTTTTGTGGAATTTTTGACAAATTTGATATAACCTAGTAATTCCAAAATCTAGGGTTAGTAGGCAAAATCTTTTTTTAGATTTTTCTACTGATTTTAGAGGTTCATTCAAATTTACATTTGGCTATAGTCTTGTATTTTAGTGTAAATTTTCATTTAGATTTAAAACATTTGCATTTTTGCATAGAAAATTTCAACAAAAACTAGCAATTTTGATGCATTTTCATTAAATTTGCATGGGCATTTTGCATGTTCAAACTTGAAAATCAATTTAGATTTGAGAGTATTTAATTTTCTATGGGGCCTACACTTTTTCATTTCCATACATGTGACTAATTACCTTACTGTTGTTGATACTTTTACATTTGTGGGACTGTTGATCCCAGATTTTCAAACTATTAAACCTTATTATGTTAAAGGAAAACTAATTGAGTGATGTTAGAAAGAAAATTGTCAAGTGATTTCATTATGTTTATAAGAACTGTGGTATGCTTTAGAAATGCATGTATTAAATTTGCTTTGACTATGATATGGATATGTGGAATTAACTTTGAGATTGAATGTGCAGGTATTTCTAACAAAACCACAGATAGTGGAGATCATTCCGCACCTTATGTTGTAATCCCTTGTGAAGCCAATCTAGTTCCATGAGGAACCAAGATCAACTCTATGTTTGGTGCAATGTTGTAATGTTGTAATATTGTCTTGCATGAGGTTGAATGGGTTAGGTCTACCCTCTTGTAAATTTGAATTATGATATGTATTGTAAGAATTATTTTTTTTAATTTTTATCTTATTTTTGAAATTTAAATTTTTGAGACCCTTTTTTTGTGTTTTAACTTGACCCTGGGTGTCCTAACTAAGTTTAAATTGACCCTGGATTATACCCCATGGGTCTAGGGTCACTTTTGGCTTGAATAACCCTTGGTTAACCTCTGTATGGTCACCTTAACTTCACAGTGAAGTTAAGTGACGAATTTGGAGGCATGGGAAGGATAGGATGAATGGGACCAACACTCAAGCCCATCCTTTCTTCATTTCCAAGGCTTGAAATGACTCCATGGTCCACCAATAATGAAGGGGCTTATCTTCTTGTTCCCTCACTTTTGGTGAGAGTCCCCATGAAGTGATGTGGTCCTTCATGAGTGGGGCATATTTTTTTAATTCCACTTGGGATAGTGGGGATATTTTTTTAATTCCACTTGGGATAGTGGGGTTATTTTTTAATCCCACTTAGGATAGTGACAAAAAGGAGGGAAGACTTTGGGGAAGGAGCTCATGAGTGGGGTTATTTTTTTAATCCCACTTGGGATAGTGGAAAAAGGAGTGGAGTTATTTAAATACTACAATCTTAAGAAGATCATAAATATTACAATCTTTAATTCATTTTTGTCCTCCACTCCCCCATGGGTTGAATTAAAAATTCAACTTGTCATAATCCACTTTTCTCAAAAAAATAAATCTTTAATTCATTTTTGACCTCACATGTAAATTTAAAAATTCACAAATAATGAGAGCCCTTGATCTCATCTTTTGATCCTCATCCTCCATCATTTTTTCAAAAATCTATAAATGAGACCCTTCTCTAAGCCATGAAAGGAGGAGGAAAAAAGAGGGAGTTTGGTGGCGGAGATTTAGAAAGGAGAAATTTATCTTGCTTAGGTTGTTTTGTTGAATTTGGAGGATTTTATTTTTTTTGTTGATTGAAAAAATTGCTTTTGGGAGAGGAAGGTTAGAGGGAGTTTGGTGGCTTAGGTTGTAGGAGATTCTTGTGGAGCTCTACATCAACTTCATCCATTAAAGGGCTTTTTAAGGTTGGATTTCATGGCTTTTCCTTTGTATTTCTATTTGTTGCATGGAGGATGTGTGAAAATTATTTATTTTTCTTGTGTTGTAAATTTTGTTATTGTGGAAAAATTTTATTGGGATGTTGACAGAGCTTCTTCCACTTGGGAGAAATGCTCATCAAGTGTGGGGTAGGGGAGGAGTGATCCTCCTCAAGTGCATGCCTTGTTTCTTTTGGGATGTTGAAAGCCTTGAGGGCATTTGTGTGACTTTGAGAAATTGTGTTATTTGGCTTGAGAGTCAAAATATGAACTCCTTGGAATCTTTGTTGGCAAGTTGGAATGAGGCCATGAGAAGGAAACTGTGTTGAAATTTAATTGAAGGGTGACACTCTAGAGTTGAGTGTGTCCACTCTCCTACCCCTCTTTAAACTCACAGTGGATGAGTTTTGTGTTGTGTAAATATCTATGGGTGTATTTGTGTTTTGGTGTGTTGTTTTTATCTTGTTGTAAAGTGGTATTGAATCCCCTAGGTGTGTGGATAATCTCCCTAGCTCGGGGGTGACTCTCTTGCGGGTCTATGGTAGGGAGGAGAGCAGCTTGTGTGGTGTTTCTTCCCTTGTGTGATATGCAGGTTTTCTGGGAGCTTATTGTGAAGCTTGGAGAAGATTATTAGATCTTAGAAAATATTTTATTTTCCTTAAGTCTTAAGGAGAGCCTAATCTTTTAATAGCTCCTTCCTTGTTGATTTTCCAAAAGGAGAAAATTATGTCCCTATTGTTGTATAAATTGTTATTTTTGGATTTGTGAGGAAATCCTCTATTCTTGGGTTGATAGTTCTAATTTTCTTGTTCATTAAGTTTTACCATTTAGAAATGAGAAAAGGAAAAGAAAATTTGTTTTTAAAAGGATATTAAAATTATCTAGTTCCTTCTTCTCCTACTTGCAAAGTTGAGAGTTAGTTGATGTTTTAATTAAATTTGTAAAAGTATTATTTCTGTGAAAGCTTAGTGGAAATATTAATTTTAAATTTTGTTATAAGCCAAGTCATAATTTTGCTACCATGAAAGAAATGAAATTTGGGATTACAGTATTGTTTTTTTTTAAATTACCGCAAGTAATTAAATGCTTACTATATGTAGTTTTAAACATTTGACTTGAAATAGAAATTTTAATCGAGGAAAGTGGGATTTATTTATGCATAATGTATAATACGAATTGAATAGATGTTTAAAATCAGAGTTGCAATTCAGAAATACATTATTTATACAATTATAATTTAAAAAGAGCATAGGTAAATATATTTAAATTTTAAGGAAGAGTTTCTCGGAAGTTTCAACAATTATCCCAAATTAAATGACAAGAAAATAAAGAGGAAAATATGATCTTTTCATTTACAAAGGACACTGAAAATAAATGCAAACAAGCCATCACAGGCATTCCATGAGTGGCCTTTTTTAAAAAAAAACTCAACTGTAGATTTAGAAAATAAACGTCCAATTGAGGAAAAAAAAAGGGAGAGAAAGAGAAAGAACAACTAACCTTGGAAAACAAAAAGGAGAAAATGCGTGGCATTTCCAAACAGGGCTAAGAGAACTAAGTAAGTTTAACCTACCATAAACCTATTTAAGAACAAGTTGTTTATTAAAATTAATTCAAACGTTGAACTAAAACCTAGAGCGGAACCCTAGGGGGACTGAGTCAAGTGAAATTAACCAACCCTGTGTAAGTGATCTGGTTTACCAAGAAATTAGAAATAATGTAAAGGATGTAGTGTTATTGCTATTTGATAAAAAACATGAAGAAAGAAAATAGGATAACATAAGAAGATCTTGCACAACGAGAAGGAGAATGAGATAGAAATACAATCAAAATTAAATTTCAGAGAAACGGTAAAATGAACGTGATAGAAATACAATCAAAATTAAATTCCAAGAAAAGGAAGAGAGGGCAAATGAATGGGCTTGGTTGAAAATGCTAAGTCTGAAGGAGGAGAAATTAATATTAAATTCCAGAAAATGGAAAGAAGAAACAGATGACCGTGCTTTGTTGAAAAATGATCTTTCACCTAAAACAACTGTTGTTCAAATGTAATTCATGAGATTTACCTAAGTTAGGAAACCACGTGTTTTCTTGCGTAGGGTATGCGTACATGTACTTGGAACCCTGCCAACAACTGTATTGTTTTCCCCTTAAGCATATGTCGCCGAGCACGCCTACGCGTGCGAGGGGGTTTCTAGGGAAGCGTGGGAAAAAATTTTGATAGTTCGTATCATGACCACATGATGCATGTGGACATGACACATGTGATGCATGTTGTGACCACATGGGAAATGTGGGCATGACATTTTCATCATAAATCAGACCTCAAAACATTCACATAGTATTTTGCGTCAACATCTCAAACCCAGCTTCAAAAACAATGATTTTCACTCTATAAACTTGCACCATAGGCATGTTGTGAAAGGTATTTTAGCATTAATTTGCTGTTATTAGGGTAAACATTTTTTTCTGCTCATAAAAATCTTCACAACACCCTTTTATCTGGCTCTTGTAGTGAAAATTTTGCAAAAAACTACACATTTTGACTATTTTTGCCCTAGGGTTTGACCTAGTTTGCACTCCAAGCGTGTTGTGATTAATTTTATGGATTGAGGTGACTAATATCATTGATATTATTTGTTGTACCTCTTGGGATTCATTACAACACCTCCTTTTCTAGGTGTTGGAATTGAAAAACCGTGAAAAATTACATATTTCACTATATTTTCATTAGGGTTTGACCTTAGGTGGCATTAAAAGCATGTTGTGTTGGATATTTTGGTAGTAAGTGGCTTTTATTACTGATATTATTTGTTTTCCATCATCATTTTCCTCACAACACCCTTTGTTATTCCCTTTTGCATTGAATTTTGGTGAAAAAAGTGCCTATTTTCACATATTTTCACTATATTTCGACTTGACATTATGTTGGATTTGCATCAAGAGTGTGTTGAGAAGGATAATTTTGTTTTTTGGACTGATATTAGACATATAACTTGCTTCCCTTGACCGAAATCCTTACAATACCCTTTGGTTCATTCATTTGCATTAAGAAAGTACAAAATTCCAAGCATTTTTTGCCGTCAATCATATCCTTCTCCTAGGATTTGTTCTCTTAGTTTGTGTGTTGTGTGTTGTATGCTTTTACATAAGCTTTATGACATGCTATCCTAAAAAAAATCCCTTTGAGAAGAAGTAAAAGGTTAATGGGATCTAGTGCTCTTGAAGAAATTGGTACTTTGGACACCTTCTTTACAAAGGGAGAAACTCAAATTGTGCAAGATATTATACATCCTCCAACCACAATGGAAGAAAAAAAATTTCATGATGTTGATAGTACTATTGAGGCAACAGGATATGTATCTAATGAGCAAATAGAAAAATTGGATAAAGAGCTAGCTGAATTTCAATCATTTATGGAAAATGAGAGAATAGCTGAAGAAGTTGTCCCTACAATTCATAATATAAGAGAATTGATAAAAGAGGGACAAGATCGTGTAAATATGATTTGTCGTCTAGCACACATTGTACAAACAAATATCATGCCGATGACTAAAATGTGCACAAGTAATAAATAACACTTTATCACCATCTCATACTCAAGTATCCATATCTATACCATCTATGGGAATATTGACTTTTACACCAACGATCTTAACAACTGATGCAAATGCTTGTACTAATACTACCACTAGTATTGGAGTATCTAATGGAACTAATTACAAAGTTGTGGGATTTGATTATCAAAATTTGGGTCCTAAGGACCTCCTCTATGCATAATTGTTCTCAACCACCTATTACCTACTCACAACCATCTTCTACCTATCACTACGTCCAACCACCGTTAACATATTCTTAGCCTCCACTTATTGTATCTCAAGCTCATTCACCTCCTCACTTTAGTTCTAATTCCTCACAACAAACTGCTTCTCCCAATGATGCCATCCCAAACCAACTTTTACAGGGCATGATTGCTTTGTAACAGAAGGTAAGAAACTTGACAAATTCTTCACAGCACAGTCTACCAACGTATCATGCCTGTAATCCCCTTTCCTATGCGATCTTGAGAACTCCTATGCCTGAGAGGTTTACGACTCCTCATTTTGAAAAATATCATGGAAAAGGTGATCCTAATATTCATGTGGCAGCATTTATAGCTGTGTAGTGATTTCTATTTTGAAGAGGATTTGTTAGCAAAACTTTTACCGCAATCTCTTAAAGATACTGCTTTAGAATGGTTTTGCTCGTTGCCTTCGAATTCAATACACTCCTTTTCATAGTTGATTGATCAATTTTTACAACATTTTCAAGAAAATATCAGACCCCAAGTCACGCTTATTGACTTGGTTCAATGCAAATAAGGTCCAAAAGAAAAGTTGACTGAATTCATTAGTCAGTGTCAAGGACTTTATGCATAGATTCAATAACAGATGAAAGATGAAGATGTTCAAAAGATATTTATTACAAATCTACAACCTAATATTCGTGATGAGATACTCTTGACGAAGTACAACTCCTTTCAACATTTATGCACTGCCCTTCGTGATTATCGACTTTCATCTAGTCAGTATGAAAACCAAAACTCATCAGGTCAAGTTAGACAATCCATGGGTGGATCATCAAAAACAACTTTAAGAGAAACAATAATGATAGGAACTTCATCAAGATTAATGGACCAAATACGAACAACTTTTCAAATGTTTTAGCTATATCAAATTTGAAGAAAGCATCATACCAACCAAGAAAGTTTACTCCGATATCTAAATCTTATCATTCTATCATGAATCAAGCTGTGAGTAATAACATTTTGAAGCTTCCCCCAATCAAGCCTATTGATCCTAATAAAGAAGGACCTTACTTTGATGCTAATGCCTTTTGTCATTATCATCAGATGCAAGGACATGACACTAAATGATGTATGTGTCTTATGAAATATAGGAGCTTATTGATTTAAATGTCATCTAGGTACTGGGTATGAATGACAATGGAAATAAGTCAATTGCTCCACTGAATCAAAACTTAAAAATCTTCACTAATCCTTTCCCTAAACATACTGAAAATAATTTGGTGGAACAAGGTTTAGTGGAAGCAAATGAAGATGATTACTTGGACTATGATACTATCATTGGAATGATTGAAGTAGATAAGAAACAAGTGGACAATTCACCTTGTCCACGAAGAAATGGAATTTATGTTGAGGTTCCTCCTCCATTATCCTTATATGGATCGGGAGATAATCAAAATGCATCAGAAAAGAAAGCACAACAACTGATACAGACGAGTAAGATGGTACAGGATGATTCTTGTTACCGTTCTAGAAATATTCAACAAGGAAAACTCGCTAAAAATTAGAAAAGAGCAAGATGACAATTAATAGTCAGAAATAATAGTGGTTATCCACCTCATAGGCAACAAAAAGTCTCATTTAAATAAGGATTTGAGGAACAAGCATTATATGATAACAAACAAGACTTTCATAAGAACCACTCAAGTTTTGCATTAAATATGATTGAGTACCTCTCCAAGAGGTTCGCAAGCTCCAAGATCTAATACGAAGGCTCTACAAGTAAGTATCTCTAACCCTTTATTTCTCTCATGATGTGCTTCCCTCATGATGTCTTATACGTTGTTTAGGCCTCTTGGGATAACCCCTGATTCTCTCATAAGGTTCAGGATACCAGGAGACTACTTCTGTTGTGACCTTCTTCTATTTGTATCATCATTTTTCTGTATTGCCTCTCTCTCTGATTTCATTGTTGTGTGTTGTGTCTTACAGACATAGCATCGTGGTTGGTGACCTGGGGGTACCCTCCTACGTGACTGTCCCTAAGACACTTGTTTATCCTCTCTTATTTATTGTTTCCCTTCCTCTAGTGTTTCTATCTAGCGTGCGGATGACGACAAACATTTATACTGATGCGGACCTAGTGTCCCTTTCGAGAGCAATCAAAAAATGGCCTTAGTTCCTAATATGATGATGGGGTTGTATATTTTATCCGATGCTTGGCTAGTGGAAGCACTCGTACTTTTTGCATAGTGAATTTGATGATGTTTTTATCGCATGTACAAACCTTAACAATACTGCTGCTCTGTGCACCTTGGTTTGTCTTTGAATCTAGCCTTGGTGGTACTCGATTCAGAGAGGTTTGTGATATAGCCCTACGGTTATCCTCGAACTCTGGATTCATTATATAACCTTAGCTCTTTGTGTGGTTAATCATATGTATTGATGTTATTGTTTATCATGATGTTGTAGACACTAACATGTTTCTTGCAAGGATGTGTTTGTGGGAATATTTGGTGATCATAAAGTACATGTCACCTCTGGGGGGCATGGGCTTTGTGAAAGTCAGTGTTCCCTTATGTGTTTTCTTCCTACCGTAACGTGCTTGATATCGATAACTGATATCAACCACCTTAAGGTGGGGGCATATATAAGGTAAGATGTCTGTTATAGATGTTAGTAATTTGTTTGACCTAAGATGCAAAGACCTGTGCCTTAGGGTAGTGCATCATGCATCCTGAGTTTGTTTGCAATCAATCAATCAATCATGTAACCATTTGCAGAGGCGGGATATCACGTATATCCTTTTTATCTTAAGCCCTCTACAGAGGCATGGATGGTGTATTTCTCAGAGCGGATTACACATCCTATCATTTTCAAAAGTCCTCTACGGAGGCAGGGAGTGGTTCTGTGACTAACTCAACCCTTAATCATGTCTTCGGTGATTGTTTTGGTGAAGTGCAATCATCGGTGTGTGCTTGAGATGGTGTTGGACCTAGAAATAGGCACACTCCATCACTTGTCTGTTGTGTTTTATTTGTGTCTTCAAGTGTGTGTGTTTTGGCATGCTTGTTTTGTGTGGCATGTTTGTTTCCCCATATGTAGAGACCAGTGCCTTCGGTTAGTGCTTCCTGCATTTTGGGAGGTTTTGTGTCTTGCGTGTGTGTTTCCCCATATATAGAGACCTGCGCCCTAGGGTAATGCATCCTGTATTATGGAAGGTTTGTTTACTTTCCAGTACTTTCATCTGCATTTTATATATATGAGAAAAAGAAAAGAAAAGAAATCATGCCTGTCTTCCATGCATTAATGTGTCTTCTATGCATTGATTGTCTTCTCCATGTTCTGCATGACTATAACTATCTTCTCCATGTTTTACGTGCCTGTTACTATCTTCTATGTGATTGGTGTGTCTTCTCTATGCTTGGCGTGTTTGTTGTGTTTGTGACCTTACTTTAATACATGTATTGGCCTTGCATTTATACATACATTAAAGTGGGGGCTAAATGTAACGTCAGAAAATGTCCCCTTGGGGGCTTTTCCCTCATAAGGTTTAGCTCTCGGGTCTTTAGCATGCATTTAGGACATCTTAGTTCATATTTTGGCATCTCGATGGAATGAACCCTAGGTAACATGACAAATGGGTCCTAGGAGGACCCCTTGAGCTGTACCCTGCCCAAAATAGGGGGAGGACTTAGGCACCCGCACCCTAGTCCTGCCCTATTTTGGGGCAGTCCTAATTTCTGGGTGTTAGTTTGTGACTTTTATTTGGTCCCTTTGCTGACACGGTAAGTTTGAGTTACGAAAAATCTTGGCAGGAATGTTTGCAATTGCATATAAAAGCATGTTTAGGCATTCATTTGTAAACTAGATGGCAATTGTGATGTTCAAGTGTTCTCAAGGTGATTTAAGGATTTCATTGTGTTGCAAGAGTAGACTTATGTGGTTTATGTATTTGTTTACATATTTGAGCATCCATTTCATCATGGAATGAAGGGCATCTTCCTCCCATGATATCTTCACTACAAGGTGACATTATATTATGTTTTCATTATCAATTCCTTTGGTGCCTCTGACTCACAAGGGCACACACTCTTTATCTGACAATGGTATTCAGAGACTTAAGTGTCTTCTAGGGCTTGACTGAGGCAAGCCTCTAAACACCACAACCCCCAAACCAAGTCTTGTGGTTGTAGGTTACATGTGTCATATTCAAGAGAGGTGAAGTTGTAGGAAGGATTGGCAGGCATCAAAGATTTGGGATCTGAAGAGAAGCAGGACACCTGAGCATTTCTAGGACTTGGGTAATCGCTCTAGTGTCCTTCAAAGTTGTACTTCTAGAAATAGAAGTTATAGGGCTGATCAGTGTTGGAAGGAGGTCCAGATCCCACAAAGAAACTAGTACCTTGTACTTGGGTGCCCGCTCTAGTGTCCCCGACTATTCCGCCTCAAAACCCCGAAAATAGGTATTTTGTGATTTACTATTTTACTTCCGTTGTAAGATCATTTTTCATTATTCGTTAGTTTATTACTGTATTTGTATAATTAGGGTTTTGATGGTCAATTGAGCATAAGAGAAAAGAAATTGATAATTAAATTCCCTAATCCAAGTTTCCCTAGATCTTTGAATGTAAAGTGGAGAGGAGGATTTAAACATCAAAACACTAAAACATTAACAAATCCTATTTTCCACTAAACACTTACACCTATATGTGTAATGTCAAATGGATTTATCATATGGGGAAAACATAGTATAGCTGCCATCTCATGGTATAGGATAAGAGAGATCTTTATCTGCTTATTGGAGGTCTATAGATATCTATGCAGCTAGTGTTGACATGAGTTTAGTGACACATTTTGGGATTCATAACACATTGGGTATGGTTGCTTAAGGATCATATGCTTTTTAGTTTTTCATCTAGTTTACCAGACCTCAACAAACACCCCCTTGGTTTAATGGAGCCCAAAGACAAAGGTAAGTTTACCCACTCACATCAAGTTTGCCATTCATGCCACTATCTAATTATAATTCATACCCATTACCTAAGCATGACATATCCCTGGCCTTAGGTCTTGGTGCTGAGTCTTTAGGATTTGTGGAGTTGTAATGTCTAAGCACCCACACCACACATATTCCACCTCAATCAATTTACCAAAGAGAGAGGTAGAAGAGAGAAATGGGGGGAGAGAGAAGGGGAGAGAGTGAGAGGAGAGGGGGGGAAGATGAAAGTATAAACAGAGAGAGGGAACAAAGAGAGAAAGATAGAGTAAGAAAGAAGGGAAAATAGAGAGAAAGAGAGGAGAGATAGAGGAATAAAGACGGGGAGATAGATTCAGATGGGTAGAGATTTAGAGAGATAAAGAAAACTTGATAGATAGAGAGATGATATGGAGAGAAAGCAAGATAGAGATATAGAGAGACAAAGGAGAAAAAGGAAGACATACTGAAAGAGAGATAGAGAAAGAGAGGAAGAGAGAAGAAAATAAATATATAGATAGAAATAAAGGGTTAAATATAAGAGAGATAGACAAAGAGAGATAAATGGGTACTTAGTATTAAACCACTCCCCTTTCCTGTTTTAAATATAGCATGCTTATATACAATTTTTTATTTGATAAAATACAAATTTTGGGACATTGATTTTTTAAATACATTTTTTCCTTCTCTATAGGTATTTATCAATTTGCCACAAGGGTTGTTCATTGGATGGATTTTACAAAAATGGAATGCATTCTATGTGTGTTCCTTTTACAAAAAGTTTTCTAGAGTGAGATTGAACACAATGGGCTCCCATGACATAGAATGCATGCCATTTTGGAGGTCTCTAGATCAATTCTCATATCATCTCCAAATTCAAACAAATCAAAATCTTTTTCTCTTGAAATTTGATACTTTTAGACAATTAGGAATTCTCAATCTAAAATTATAGCATGTCTAAATTTAATTTTAATCCAATTGAGCTCCAAATTATGCAAAGGTGTGAAATTATAAAAGCAATGAGGGTCACTAAGTTTGATCGATCTTTGTATCATGTGACATCCCATGAGAGAATGCATGATGGTAGGCTATATGACAAATAAACATGATGTGGATGGTGACCATGCTTATATTTGCAAGAGAATGAGTATTTAATGTAACTACCAAGATGTGAAATATGAGGCTTGTGATAAACATACATGCTTCAAATAATATGCATAGGTGATGACTAATGGGACGCAAGTGAACCCAGGTGCAATACATGACTAAGAATCTAGAAAGGAGATGCATGCAATTAGGGACTAGACACCAAACATGAAAGATCACACATTTGAAGTAGCTACCAAGTAAAACACAAGTACATCTTCAAATCCATTAATATTATGCAAATTAATTCATGACAATCGAGAAAATATAACTCTAATGGAAAACCCTACATTAAAGACTAGGCTATGGTACTTTTACAATGTAAATAGTGGAGCTTGGTATGGGCTGATCTAGATCATCTAAGTCCATTGGAACATCATGAAATGGTAGTTTTCATTCCAATGATCTAATAATAAAGAAAAGAGAGAGGGTCTTTCAATCAGTTGTTTCATGCTAACAATCCAAAGATGACATCCATCCATTGGGAACTACACTTATGTTTCTTGGTGACCTAATAATTCACCTTTAATAAGAACTCTTTAGTGTACCCACTACACACTAAAGTATAGCTATCTCTAACAATAACACCATCCCATCTCCAAGATTCACTAAATCATACATGGCATGACCAATACAATTGGAAACAATGCCACTTATTGAAATGGATCAAAAAAGGACATTTACAGCATCTCAAAAGTCCAACAAATGGAAATAACGCTTAACATTAGCTATTGTTCAAGTCTCCCCTCATTTCACCACCATCCAAATAGTAGATGGTCAATGCTTTGAAGCATTTTGTTGGCATGAACTATGGCTATACCATACATTCAAAAAACATTCACAATGATATTGATTCATTAGAACATGATATTAAAGCCCATCGGGAAAGAATTTGAAACAACTATCTTCCATAGCATTTTCACTGTACATCTCTTGATCCTTGTGACTAGGGACATGCAATGCAATAAGATAGTCCTAATGAATGGAAAGTCTATACCTAGACCTACCATTTCAACTAGATGGGCTTGACATGCTTGGAAAATAAAAAGAGAATTGGTTAAGGGCACTATCACTTGCAAATAATTGGTTGAAACAAAAAACTACTTCACTTGCATACTTACTTTTACCCACTACTATTCAAAAGCAACTTTACCTGAATGCATGTCAACATATTTATTTTACTCCATTTCTTTTCTAATGTGGGACAACAACACATATCACTACATTATTTCAATGTTGAAATGATGGATTGACAATGAACATTCACTACCAACAAAGTTGTATGCTCTCTTCTCAAGAAATTTCAATGTTTAATGTGTAATTATAAATGAACCACTAATTACTTTTATCTAATTATAAATGCAGAGAGAGAGAGAGAGAGTTAATTTTTATCAATTATTTCATGATATCAATACAACTATGGCATGTGTCCATGGAGAGCTATGCTCAAGGCAACATGTCATTTGCATGGGTAGAGAGGGAGACAAAGAGATACAGAGAGATAGAGAGGAAAAGATGTATTAGGCTATGGTACTTTTACAGTATAAAAAGTGGAGCTTGGTATGGGTTGGTTTAGATCATCTACCTCCATTGGAGCATCATGGAATGGTGCTCTTACAAAAATTGAGAGATAGAGGAATATAGAAAAAAAGATAGACTGGGATAGATAAATAGAGATAAGAGATATAAAGGGAAAGAGAGAGAAATAAAAGAGAGAGAGTGACTTTCAATTAGTTGTTTCATGCCACTAATCTAGACATGACATATGTCCATTGGACTACACTTAGGGAAACCCATCATTTACTTAAGAACCTAATAACTCACCTTTAAGACCTTTTTAGTGTACCCATTACACACTAAAGTGTGGTTTTCTCTAACAATAGAAAAATTTCATCTCCAAGCTTCATTGATTCAAACATGGCATGACCAATACAATTTGAAACAATGCCACTTATTGAAGTGGCTTAAAAATGGACATTTGCAGCATCTCAGAAGTCCAAATGGAAAGAACACTTACTGAATATTGTTTGAGTCTCCCCTTGTTTCACCACCATCCTAGCAATAAATGATCAATGTTTTCAAGCATGCTATTCCAACCATTCAAAAACATTCACAATGATATTGGCTCATTACAAGAAGATATTACAACCCATTGGAAAAGAATCTCAAATGACTACCATCCATTGAATTTGCACCGTGCATCTCTAGACATGCAATGCAAGAAGGTAGCCCGATGTATGTACCTAGGCCTACCATTTCAACTAGATGGGCTCGACATGCTTGGGAAACAAGAAGAGGATTCAAACAAAAAAAATATTTTCTTGCATACTGGGTTTTACCCAGTACTATTAAAAAAAAAACTTTAGTTGCATGCATGTCAACATATTTAATTTACTCCATTCATTTTCTAATGCAAGACAACAACACATATCACTACATTCTTTCAATGTTCAAATGATGGATGGACAACAACCACTATAGAACAACAACACACATCATTACATGGTTTCAACAAACAAAAATGCAACAAAAAAATAATGCAAATATTATCTATACTCTCTTTTTGAGAATACTTATATTAGAAACAAATAACAAATTCCTCTTTACTACTCTATTCATGCGGGCCGCCATTGTCACCCCCACACACTCTGAATTACTGCTTCATTGCTTGGCCCCGAGATCGATCTATATGCTTACTGCCTAAGTATCATCATACTCTCTATATACTTTGGTGTATTTAATTTATAGCAAAAAAACTCCGTGTCCTTGAGGAAAACCAAAAAGACAATGAAATTGCTATGCAGAGACATCGTGATGAAAAGGCGGTGCCACATGGTGTAATCATTTCTTTTTGACCACTGACTTTGAACTGAACGCTGATTTTGAGCATAACATGCAAGACCCGTCCATACATTGACTGAGTGGGAAGTGAATTATGGCGAGGTCAATTTTCCAACCTGTATTTAGTCATGAAACGTCTTTGTCCGCAGAATGGAAACAGTCTGTATTAACGCATTTTTCATTTTATTAGTCACCGATGAAATCCTCCGGGAGGAAACGGATTTCAAAGTTTGCAATCTGTGCTACTTCATTTTAAATATTTATTTCTGGTTTCCGTTCTGCCGATTTCCCACATAAGGTAAACTAGCACTTGCACGAATTTTAGCGTAACGAATTGGTCAATAGTGCAACATTTAAATAAAAATGTGATTATAATTTAAATATAAAAGTTTATGTAGTTATCATAATATGAGTAGAATTGTTGTTTCTTATATTCTATTATTTTTTCAATGTAAGAAAGGATAATACAAGAATCCTACATGAATGTTTGATTACAATTGCTATGCAAGTAGGTTGTGCATTTTCATAATGAGAAGAAAATTTGAATATGCTATTTTAAATGGCTGAAAAACATACACATATTGTCTTCAAAAGAGAGCTTTGTACCATAATCTATAATAACACAAAGTTTTATAAAATGTTTTTTTTGTTGAACATACATTTTACTTTTAACTACTGAGTCATGCAATACACAATCATTGAGTGTAGAGCCCACACGAAGGTAAATTTTTTTGTTGTTGTAATTGTACAATCACATCTATACAACATACATTTCACTGTAGACATTATTAACTATGGATTCATGCAATACATAATCGTTGAGTGTATAGCACTCCTTTTCCAATGGTGCTTGCTCTGTGTGTTGTATTCACAATTGAGCTTTGCATTATGTTCCTAGAGAGAAGAGAGTTAAATAAAAACATTCCGTAACAACATTATGGCATAAACATTCTTTAACAAATGTTTGTTATAAACACTGCATACCTATATAAGAAAGTGAATCAATCTATGTTGTAAGCTTTTTAGAATAATGCATGTGCCCTAGAGAGAAGAGAGTTAAATAAAAACATTCCGTAACAACATTATGGCATAAACATTCTTTAACAAATGTTTGTTATAAACACTGCATCCCTATATAAGAAAGTGAATCAATCTATGTTGTAAGCTTTTTAGAATAATGCATGTGCCATCTGCAATCAGAACCAAAGTGAAATAAATATCAACCTTTGACTTTCCTTTTCCTAGAGTAATTTAATTTCAGCGTTACATTTTACAGGATTTTCTTAAGAACACGTTTGAGATTTTTAAATTTAGTTACTTGTTTCGGTTCAAACTTCAATTTCTCTTGATGACCATTGGTTGTGGGCTGTCCTTGCAAAGGTCAGCGTTTTCGTGGTGAACCCTAAAAGATGAACTCTTATATTCAGGAGTTTATTGTCTGTTCAATTTTTTCAAATAACGCATCGACTATCAAATCTTATGATTTAGAAACTGAAATCATAACCCTACAATCTCGACATTCCTTGAAACTGCATAGTGTTTTGCAGAGAATTTAGTGCACTTATTTTGCTTATTTTAACATTTTCTCTAAAGAAAATGGAAGATTTCATGCGTTTGAAGAATTTTTTGGAGCAAAAAATGCATAAGGAGCTGCAGAGAAGAGGAAGAAGGCCTCCGAACAAAGATTTAAATATTACAAAAGGAAATATTTTGGATTTTTGTAAGAAAATCTCACAAAATTTTATTTTGAATGCTTGGAGCAAAAAATATTTTTATGAATGCGCATGGCATTAATTTGAAGAATAGTAAATGTTGGACTAACCGCCACACCTCTAGGCATATGATCTCATGGACTAACTGCCACTCTAGTTCTAGGTCAAGGTGCTAGTTTGGAAGTTCACTAACACTTGCAAGTTTTGGTGTAATGGCAAACTACATATGGTATTAGAGCCTCAACCCAGGTTCAATTCCCTCGAGTTGTGTCAAAAAGGGGGTGTTGGACTAACCGCCACACCTCTGGGCATATAATCTCATGGACTAAACACCACTTTGGTTCTAAGTGAAGGTGTTGGTTTGGAAGTTCACTAACACTTACAAGTTTTGGTGTAATGGCAAACTATAATAAAAGCAAGGCTCAAAGGAACACACTGATGCAAATACCTTTCGGTGATTCTTTTGTTTTCTATTCATGCTCCCCTTCAGCTCACCTGAAATCTTGCAATTTGATATGATCGCCGCAGTAGGTGCGAGTGAATTTGGAGGTGGAGGGACTCCCTATGCTGCGACATAGTGTGGCAGAATTCCAAGGAAAGCCCATGCATGTGCAACGCATGCATCATAACTAGTTGGGAGTTGTGTCTACCTCACATCATAGGTAGCCAAATATAAATCTTTGTCGTACACATTTGAATTTCATTTTGGCTCAAATTTAGTCTTCGTTTGAAGACGCATCAAGCTTTACCCTTTGTACATTATGTAGAGGGTCAAAGTCCACCCATTTAAATGTCGCCACATGGCAGAACAATGATGAGCTGTTAAAGACAGATACAAAGAGGTCCTGCAGCTCACCACTTCACGAAAGTAACTTATTTAGTTCATCAAAAATACCTTCACTTTCAGAAACAAAAAAAAATGCCACGCTGACCCATCACTTCCAAACAAAAATTTAAAAACAATATTATATTACTATAAACATTTGATATATTATATAGTGTAATAATTTCATTTCTTACGTAAATAAAAAGAGATCTATTATGTTCTGTCTATCGTTGATTCCTTTACTAAAAGCACCATATTTCGATGATTGAGTAGCTGGATTATCGGACAAAATCAGTGGATCGAACTACCAGAAAAAAGATGTTCCGGTAGTTAGTCTCCTACAGAATAGCCTATCAGCTAAATAGGAAAATTGAAATTTATAAAAAAAAGGGGCATATCGTTTCCACTCTCTTTAAAAAAATTTAGCTTCTTATTAATGAATTATCAATCTATTTTAGAAAACGAAAAATAAAGGCTATTTACTTTATGCCCCAAATTGCCCACCACCCCTGATATGGATATATGACAAAATGCTGGTAATAATCAAGCACTTTTCTACACTTGCACATGGGCTCGCTTAAATATTTAATCTAACAACTTCTTAAGTCCACTTTAAAATCCTATATCAGCTAATTAGCTGACCGGCTTTTATATGTGAGCATTATAGTGCTCTGAATTGTCTCACATCGTAAATTATCTCACAGCCTCGAAAATTTTCTAAACTCCTCCATTTTTCCTATCGGCGTATTCCTTGAACCTATGGCTAGTTATATGTGACTATTATAGTGCTCGGAATTGTCTCACGCCCCCAAAAATTTTCTAAACTCCTCCGTTGTTCCTATCGACATATTCCTTGAACCTCCTATGGGTGTAAGTGCTAGTTATATATCAGAATTACAATGCTCAGAATTGTCTCATGCCGTTGAAAATTTTCTAAACTCCTCTGTTGTTCCTATCAATGTATTCCTTGAACCTCCTATGGGTGCAAGTGCTAGTTATATGTAAGCATTATGGTGCTCGGAATTGTCTCACACCCCCAAAAAATTTCTAAACTCCTCTATTGTTCCTATCGGCGTATTCCTTGAAACTCCTATGGGTGCAAGTGCTAGTATAATATTCGAACATCCTCTTGCCATTCTACCATTTTTAAGCTTAATCATTACTTCTTGTAATGTGCATACATGTCTTCCAACACTATGCCCCTGCAATGTCAGTCATTCATGTGTTTCATCAGCATTTTTGTTCATTACTCCATGTCATCTTGTATGTACGGTCAAATGGCCAAAGAATAAACTCTTATGTCGTTTGTCCATTTGATGGTCTTAGGTTAACTCCTTTGTACAAAGGGGGAGATTGTTGCAAGTATGAGGTGAGCCTATGTTGTCATTGATGTCAACATACTCATATTGCATTGACAAGAAGGATTGGATGAGCTGTGTACTGAGGACATTGAGAAAATTAGCCTCAGTCAGGAATAGTGAAGAACAGTGATGAGAAGAAGGCAAATGTATTGTATAGGTTGAGAACCGGAGGATGCGGATTAAAGGGTTTGTAGATATGAGTCTTGAGATGCTTCAGTTAAGATTTCAGAGGTCTGCATGAAGATCTGAAGGAGTTGTGGCTGTCGGTGTAGAACCGGTTCCGGCAAGTATTCAGAGGTGACAGAGGATCACAAAAAGGTCCGGTGAGGTCTGGAATTGTATTATCCTAATCTGCGGATTGGAAGGAAGTGTTTGGGATGTCCTTGTGATGTGTCATCCTGATTTGTGTATGATTTGGAGGTCCGGAAGTACCTTTTGCATTATGACAGAGGCGACAGACTGTGTTCTTGAAGTTCCGGATGAGGAAGACAAGAGATTCCAGTAAGTAAAGGAAGTGCGGATGTATCTGGTCATTCAGGCAGGCTTGTGAAGGTCTTTTTTTTTTTGGATCATGTTGAGGTTGTGTTGTTGGTCCGCATTGATAGTAAAGCCCGGAATTGAAGTTATTCTTCCGGATGAAGTTCTTGCTTTGTTTAGCCAACCGGATGAGTTGTTCATCCTGTGAATGTTCTTGTGGTGGCCGACCGGATGTGTTATTCATCTTGCGGATACTCTTATGGTTGTTTGCCGACTTAGATGTTTGTTCCTAAGTCAATGTCTTGTATAAATAATGGTTTGTGAGTTCATTTCGATGTGTGGATTGTGTGGATGAGTGTGGCATAGCGAAGAGAAGTGCGAAAGACAGAGCAGAGGTTTTTGGGCTTAAATGGAACTGATCCGGACATGGTAGAGATGTCATTCTCTAGTTCAAGACTGTGATTTTTATCACTTTGTAGACAGTGTGTCTCCTTGTAGGTAGTGGGCCTCTTTGTGAGCAGTGTGCTTGGGCAGTGAGCCCTAATTGGCATGTGCCATTCATTCTTCTTTATTCTTCTAACAGAGAATAATTCTTGGGTTAATCACCCCGTGGTTTTTCCCTTAACCGGGTTTTCCACGTCAAAATCTTGGTGTTCAATGTGTTGATGTTTATCTGCTCTTGTGTTTATGTATTATGCTTTCATGGATGATTAGTTGATATGCTGCCAACTAACAACGAAGAATCAAGTGTTTGAAATAAGAAGAAGTTTTATACAACTGATTCACCCCCCCCCCCTCTCAGTTGTATGCCCTAGATCCAACAATTGGTATCAGAGCCAAGTTCCTCTGAAAGAAGCTTAACCGCTTGAGGTGATCTAGGATGTCGTCATACAAGAAGGATAGTCCGAAGTTCGATGGAACCAACTTCACTCTCTGGAAAGGTCGCATGAAATGTCACTTGGAATGTATGGGAAAAGCATACTTGGCTATGGTTTCAAAACCATATGTACCTCCACAAGGTGGTCCGACAACTCTGAATGAAATCACAGAAGCTGAAAACAATCTGCGAACCAAGGAAGCTCTACTAAGCGCATTGAATGATTCAGATCTCTCAAATGTTATTGACCTACCAACTGCATATGAGATCCTGACTAAACTGGAACTTCTGTATGAAGGAGATGAGTTTGTCAAAAGTGCAAGGTTGCAAAGTCTGAAAGGGAAATTTGAAAGATTGAAGATGAGAGATGATGAAAACATCACTACCTTTATGCCAAGAGTGAATGAGCTGGTATGTGGAATTAGAAATGCTGGTGGAACTCTAGATGAAAATGAGATTGTCTGCAAAATCCTAAGATCCCTTCCTGCTACTTACAAAATCAAGGTTGCTGCCATTGATGAATTCAGAGCCCACACAACTGTCACAAGAGAACAACTGGCTGGCAAACTAGCTGCATTTGAAATGACCGAGTTTGGAGATGATCCTCCCAAGACTGAATCTGCTTTCAAAGCCAGTGCCTATGTGAAAGGCAAACAGAGATTTGATCCGGGAGAAAACTCATCAAGGAAAATGTCATGGTATGATCAAGCAAGAAGAGACATGGAAGAAGAAGAAGCAGAAACAGCTCAACTTGAAGCCCTCATTGCAAAGAGACTGCCAAGAGGATCCGGTAAGTATGAAGGAAAACTACCCTTTAAGTGTTTCAACTGCAATAAGATTGGTCATTTTGCTTCAAGATGTCCGGAAAGATCTGCAAGGTCTAATACTAACAGACAAAGGTTTCAAAAGAATTGCTATTATGTTCATGAAGAAGATGACAATGAAGGAGTAACAGATGATGAATCAGAACTAGGAAGCAAATCCAGAAATGAGTGGGTGTTTATTGCCATCAAGGAAGAAGATTCAATACTCTCTGAATCTGTCAATCTCAAAGTTGTTGAAAAAGCTTTGGCTGCTCAAGTGGAAGAAAAGGATGATTGGGTTATTGACAGTGGATGTTCTCACCATATGACTGGTGACAAGAATAAGTTCTTGAATTTGGAAAGGTATGAAGGAGGAATGGTAAAGTTTGGTGACAATTCTGCTGGCAGAATCAGAGGCAGGGGAACTATTTCCTTTGATGAAAAGAGCAAAACAGGTAACGTACTATATGTTGAAGGATTGAAGCACAATCTTCTCAGTGTTGGTCAGTTAGTGGACAAAGGCTATGATCTCCAGTTCAAGAATGGAAAATGCAGAATCTTTACAAGCTCCAGAACTGAAATTGCATCCGGTACTCAGACAAAAGGTAATATCTTTCATCTGGTTGGTTCAAATAAAAGTTGTTTGTTTGTTCAAATTGATTAGAGTTGGTTATGGCATAGAAGAATGTGTCATGTAAATTTTGATAACATCATCAAGATAAGCAATACTCAGGCTGTAAGAGATCTTCCAAAATTGATGAAACCTACAAATAGTTTGTGCAAAGAATGTCAGCTAGGTAAACAAAGCAGAGTCTCTTTCAAAAGCCAAGATCAGTCTTCTACCGGATTGTTGGAATTAGTACATACTGATCTCTGTGGTCCAACAAGAATCAAGAGTCTGCAAGGTGATAGATATTTCATGTTGTTAATTGATGATCATTCCCGGATGATGTGGGTTACCTTTCTAAAAGAAAAATCAGAAGCATTTGAGAAGTTCAAAATCTTCAAAGCTATGGTAGAGAATCAAATCGGATTGAAACTAAAGTGTCTAAGGTCTGATAGAGGTGATGAATTTACATCTGGTGAGTTCATTGACTTTTGTGAGAAGCAGGGTATAAGGAGACAGTTGTCTGCTCCTAGGACTCCACAGCAGAATGGAGTAGTTGAGAGAAAGAACCGGACCATCCAGGAAGCTGCCAGGACAATGATGTTGGAAGCAAATGTTCCTCAAATGTTTTGGAAAGAAGCTATCAGCACTGCAGTCTACACTCTCAATCGAGTTCAAATCAGAAACAACACCGGTAAGACCCCCTATGAACTCTGGTTTGGCATCACTCCTACTGTGAAATATTTCAGAGTATTTGGTAGCAAGTGTTATATTAAAAGAGATGAAGATCTAGGAAAGTTTGATGCTAGAAGTGATGAAGGAATTTTCTTGGGTTACTCCACTCAAAGCAAAGCATACCGGTGTTACAATAAGAGATTGAGGAAGATGATAGAAAGCACCAATGTGAAAGTTGATGAAGGAATTGAGAAGCCTTCAAGATTTTATGAGTTTGATGAAGATGACCAAGACAGTGTTCAAGGAACTCAATCCTCTCCGGTGAGACAGAGTCAGCCTGATCCGATAAATCAGGAAGAAGAGATAGGTTTGAATGAGCCTGATCAAGAAACAGCAGTGCAGGATACTCCCAAAATTCCAAGGTATGTAAGACTGAACCACTCTGAAGATCAGATCATAGGTGACAGAAGCAAAGGTGTACAAACTAGAAGGAATGTTGCTCAAAATTAGTATGAATGTTGTCTAATTTCAAAGATTGAACCTAAAACAATAAATGAAGCCTGTAATGATGAAAACTGGACCAAAGCAATGGAAGATGAATTGATGCAAATTGAGAAAAATCATACTTGGGATCTTGTTCCCAGACCTAGAGACAGGAATGTAATTGGAACCAAGTGGGTCTTCCGGAACAAACTAAATGAAGCTGGTGAAGTAATCAGAAACAAAGCTAGATTGGTCTGCAAAGGGTACTCTCAAATAGAAGGAATTGACTTTGAAGAGACTTTTGCTCCGGTGGCAAGAATTGAAGCAGTCAGATTACTTCTTGCATTTGCTGCCTTCAAAGACTTCAAGGTATATCAGATGGATGTCAAGTCTGCTTTCCTAAATGGTGATCTGGAAGAAGAAGTTTACATTAAACAACCGGATGGATTTCAATTGTCTGATAATGATGATATGGTCTGCAAGTTGAAGAAAGCATTGTATGGACTAAAGCAAGCCCCAAGAGCATGGTATGAAAGGTTGGATAAGCATCTTGTGCAGATTGGATTCAACAAAGGTACTGCTGACAGTAACTTATATTTCAAAATTGATCATGAAAATATTTTGATTGTTGAAGTGTTTGTGGATGATATCATTTTTGGAGGAAGACATAGTATGTGCAAAACTTTTGCAAATCAGATGAAAAGTGAGTTTGAAATGTCTATGCTTGGTGAAATAAATTTCTTCTTGGGTCTGCAAATTACTCAAACAAAGAAAGGAATCTTCATTTCTCAGACCAAATATGTGAAAGAATTGTTAAAGAAATTTGGTATGGAAGATTCAAAACCAATGAACACTCCCATGGCAACCGGATGTAAGTTGAGCAAAGATGATGACTCCCCAAAGGTAGATCAGAAAAAGTATAGATCAATGATTGGTGGATTGTTGTATCTCACTCAGACTAGACCAGATATAATGCAGGTTGTTGGTCTTGTGGCAAGATTCCAGGCTGATCCTAGAGAATCTCATGTTATGGCAATCAAAAGAATTTTTAGGTACTTGAAAGGAACAGTTGAGTATGGTCTATGGTACCCTAGAGATCCGGATTTCTCTCTTCATGCTTACACAGATGCAGATTGGGCAGGAGATGTGGATGACCGGAAGAGCACTAGTGGTGGAGCATTCTTTTTGGGGAAGAGATTGGTTTCTTGGTTAAGCAAGAAACAAGATGCAATATCTCTGTCTACAACTGAAGCAGAATACATTGCAGCAGCAGGTAGTTGCACTCAAATCTTATGGATGAAGCAGATGCTAAGAGACATTAAAGTTGAATATGAAGAGCCTATCACAATTTTCTGTGATAATTCAAGTGCAATTAATATTTCTAAGAATCCGGTATTGCATTCTAAGACTAAGCACATATCTATCAAGTTTCACTTCTTGAGAGAACAAGTGAACAAGGAAGAAGTCAGATTGGAGTATGTTCCCTCCAAGGATCAGATTGCAGATATCTTTACTAAACCTCTTCCCAAGGACTCTTTTGAATATCTCTGGGAGAAGTTAGGGGTCATGGCCCCTCCGGTGATGAACTAGGATGCACTGATGTGCATCAGTCTGGTGGATATCACAGTCATATCTTGTGATCCGGATTGATGATGGGGAGCTGCAACTAAGGGGGAGCAGCTGGTATGATTCTGATGTATGAGAATTGCAAGTATGAACCCTTTGCCATTGATGTCAAAGGGGGAGAGAAGACATGTGAAAAACAAGTGGTTGATGATCAAAGGGGGAGCAGTAAAGGAAGAGAAGACATGTGAAAAGTTGTTGTTGATAGGGGGAGCTGTGACAGAAAGGAGAAGTTCTTGTCTTGATGGTTTTTCACATCATATGTTGCCATCAATGACAAAGGGGGAGATTGTTGCAAGTATGAGGTGAGCCTGTGTTGTCATTGATGTCAACATACTCATATTGCATTGACAAGAAGGATTGGATGAGCTGTGTACTGAGGACATTGAGAAAATTAGCCTCAGTCAGGAACAGTGAAGAACAATGATGAGAAGAAGGCAAATGTATTGTATAGGTTGAGAACCGGAGGATGCGGATTAAAGGGTTTGTAGATATGAGTCTTGAGATGCTTCAGTTAAGATTTCAGAGGTCCGCATGAAGATCTGAAGGAGTTGTGGCTGTCGGTGTAGAACCAGTTCCGGCAAGTATTCAGAGGTGACAGAGGATCACAAAAAGGTCTGGTGAGGTCTGGAATTGTATTATCCTAATCTGCGGATTGGAAGGAAGTGTTTGGGATGTCCTTGTGATGTGTCATCCTGATTTGTGTATGATTTGGAGGTTCGGAAGTACCTTTTGCATTATGACAGAGGCGACAGACTGTGTTCTTGAAGTTCCAGATGAGGAAGACAAGAGATTCCAGTAAGTAAAGGAAGTGCGGATGTATCCGGTCGTTCAGGCAGGCTTGTGAAGGTTTTTTTTTTTTTGGGATCATGTTGAGGTTGTGTTGTTGGTCCGCATTGATAGTAAAGCCCGGAATTGAAGTTATTCTTCCGGATGAAGTTCTTGCTCTGTTTAGCCGACCGGATGAGTTGTTCATCCTGCGAATGTTCTTGTGGTGGCCGACCGGATGTGTTATTCATCTTGCGGATACTCTTATGGTTGTTTGCCGACTTAGATGTTTGTTCCTAAGTCGATGTCTTGTATAAATAACAGTTTGTGAGTTCATTTCGATGTGTGGATTGTGTGGATGAGTGTGGCATAGCGAAGAGAAGTGTGAAAGACAGAGCAGAGGTTTTTGGGCTTAAATGGAACTGATCCGGACATGGTAGAGATGTCATTCTCCAGTTCAAGACTGTGATTTTTATCACTTTGTAGACAGTGTGTCTCCTTGTAGGCAGTGGGCCTCTTTGTGAGCAGTGTGCTCGGGTAGTGAGCCCTAATTGGCATGTGCCATTCATTCTTCTTTATTCTTCTAACAGAGAATAATTCTTGGGTTAATCACCCCGTGGTTTTTCCCTTAACCGGGTTTTCCACGTCAAAATCTTGGTGTTCAATGTGTTGATGTTTATCTGCTCTTGTGTTTATGTATTATGCTTTCATGGATGATTAATTGATATGCTGCCAACTAACAACGAAGAATCAAGTGTTTGAAATAAGAAGAAGTTTTATACAACTGATTCACCCCCCCCCCTCTCAGTTGTATGCCCTAGATCCAACAAGGTTGACTCCGCATGTGTTGAACATGTAGCTCTACAATTTTATCATCTACTTCATACCCCATTGGCATAATCCAGACAGTCCTTGGCTCCACTGCCTCCATTAGGCATTGATCAGTGTCTACCATGAAGCACACTGTATCTTTGTACTTCTTAACTAATGATTTAGGGATTCTTTCTCTAGCTTGCATCATACTCTAAAAATTCTTGAAATAACCCCAGAGTGCTGTATTATGTGTCTTGGCATCACCAAGCCCATGTATATAATCTTTGATTTGTATGGCTACTAGTCTGTTATTTTGCCACATCCAACCATTAGATCTAGGTAGCTCATTCATGTAATAGAAAAATAGACAGGGTAACAAACCACCGTATTTGAAGGAATTCTTCTTATCCTTCTTTATCTTCTACAGATTCTCCAAAAGTTGGTTCAGAAGGAGCTCACAAAGGTCATAATCAACGTTCTTTCTTAACATTTCATAGGTAGTGTAAATTGCTATTTCGGATACATAATTTTCTCTGCTGGAGTGATATATCTTGTAGCCTATTATCATGGCGACAAACTTGATATCCGGATTTGTGATATCCTCAATTGTCATTGCTCTTTTATCAAATTTGGATCTAGTGGCCTCACTCATAGTTTGATTTTTGACTGATTTGAGAGTAGGTACCTCACCAGATGAGTGTAATCTGGTCACTTCCCTAATGGCATCCTTTGTGATCTTAAATGGCTTATTCAGCCACATGAAGCTATCATGTACTCTGCTCAAAACATACTGGACCCATTCATCTTCTGCAAAACATGGGAAATGGATGCAATGTCCAAAGTGTTTGTCCTGGATAGCCTTGTACTGTGGTTTGAGTTCAAAAGCATCATCTATTAACTAATTGTGATAGATATCCCTTAATTTGGATTCCCCAAATTCTTCAATATTTGCATGAATGTAAACCCTAACATCTTCTACATGCAAAATACCATGCGGAATGCTGGAAAATGCCCCTGAGGGATCCACTTCTAGAGATTTGTATGGATGCTTCTTAAATTTAAGGCGCGGCCTATCAGTAATCTTCACAACATTCAAAGTAGCCATTTTCAAGAAGATTTACAGAGAGATATTGAAGAATGGAAAATACCTTTTGTGCTTCTAGATTTCACGGTATGAGTTGAATCGGATTGCTGGATGAATTGACTTATGTAGTTGATCTTTGATGGGCTTGAGGCAATTTGTTGCAGAGCTCCTTCTCTCTTCTTCTCGAATGCAAAATGAGGAAATGTTCAATAAGCTAACCCTTATATTTCTTTGCAAACCCTAATTCCATATTGCAATAAATGCATAACTTAAGTCATTCCAATTTGCCTTGTTCTTCTTGTTCTGAGAGAAAATCTTTTCCGGATCATTGAGAAGCATTTAGAGTTGTTCTTAGTGATTATTTACAATCTATCTTCCTTTCTCCAAACATTTCATCTATCCGTAGATCAAGATTCCTCAGTTTGAACCATTAACTGTGAAAATCCTACTTCTTACCGAATGACTATTAAACTGGATTAGTCTTAGAAGATTAACTTGTTCAAAACTTATTGCGGATCTTCCAGCTCTTTACCAAAGTTTGTTTAGATGTTCCTCTAGAACCCTTTAATCCGCAGCTTTCCTTGTGCCAATTTCAGGCACTGATTAATTGGCTAGGGGAAAATGTTTTTCCTTATGTCTCCCCCTGAGCCAGAGCTCGCCATTTAATTTCTGGAAGGAATATCAGCACTAGATTCTGGTGTGGATCCATCCCCAACATTTTCTATACTCCTCTTCACCCACATCTTGTTCATCTCCCTTTGAACTTCATCTGCATTCACTTTTCCTTTTCATTTGTCTCGATTCTGATTGTGATGCACTAGACCCTTTTTGTCCTGATTCTTACTTCTACAGAATTTAGCAATATGACCGGATCTATTGCAATTGTAGCAAACAACATTTCTTTGCATATTTGACTGATATACTCTTGATCTACACTAATTAGCCATATGTCCCATTCTATTGCATGCAAAACATCTACCATTGAATAAATTGTTCATTTGCATATTTCTGCATTCATGAGTTTTGTGACCATACCTTTTGCAATTAAAGCACTGTCCAGAGAAGGATGAATTAATCTGGTTCATTCTTCTTCTGCACTGATTTGCTTTATGACCAAAGTTATTGCAATTGTGGCAGTATCCATTGAAGGAAGGATATCTTTGAGCATTGGGTTGCTTTACTGGAGGTCTTCTAGACCTGTTTCTTGGATTTTCTGATCTGGAGTTCTTCTGCCTAGATCCGAAGCTTTCACCTTTTTCATACCCCAAGCCTTGCTTGTCATCTACCCTCTTTTGGCTTTGAAGAAGAACTTCAAGTTGAGCAGAGCTTATCTTGAATTTCTCTTTGTATTCATTTGCTATTTGAAGATCCCTTTTAAGAGTGTCAATCTAATTCTTAAGTTGTTCTTCATTATCTCTAGCTTCTTCAAGATTAGATTCAAGATGTCTAATTATTCTATCCATTTTGTGGCAATCTTCTGATTTCTCCTTGAGAGATTGTCTTAAATCATCTTCAGTTTTTCTTTTCTCTTCAATTTCTTAGGTAAATTTCATAACTCCTTATTCCATTTCATGTCTTACCATAATGATCTCTTTTGATAACTTTTCACATAGCTTGATTTTCCCCTTCAGATCTTCATTTGTATTGTTGGCTTCACCTTGACTTGCCAATTATTGAAGTAGATCCTTTCTCTTTTTCATAGAGATACTCAATTTCCCTTTTAGT
The DNA here is from genome assembly GCA_027924645.1 of Cunninghamia lanceolata. NCBI lineage: Eukaryota > Viridiplantae > Streptophyta > Pinopsida > Cupressales > Cupressaceae > Cunninghamia > Cunninghamia lanceolata. Next base: position 15,295,985 of record BSBN01000553.1, on the reverse strand, counting down.
TCATTTATGAAATCATCAGCTTGTTTGAGTCTTTCCTTCAATTCATTGACTTTAGAATTAGATTGCTCAAGATCATCCAGGGCAGACTGAAGTTGTTCCCTCATACCATACACATCCATTTGAATTCCCAGATCTTCCTTAAGCTGTTAGGCTCTGTTTGGAGGAACTTAGCTCTGATACCAATTGTTAATAACTAAGAGGGGGGGTGAATCAGTTATCTTAATTCTTTAACTTTCTTTTCTTCTTAATCAATTAGTACAGTATCAAAACTTATAAGCATGAATGAACACGAGAGAAGAAATAAACACAATACACGACACAATGTTTTTGACATGGAAAACCCTATTAAGGAAAAAACTAGGGGGTGATTAACCCAAGATTGTATTCTCTGTTAAAAGAATAAGATAGTACAATATGGCACTTGCCAATTAGGGCTCACTGCCTGAGCACACTGCTCACAAGAGGCTCACTGCCTACAAGAGACTCACTGTCTACAAGTTATAATGAAAGTAACCAAGTGATTGAACTGATGAGAAGCATCCACATATGCTGAGGTTCAGTTCCGGTTAGGCTCAATAAACTGATCTACTACACTTCATTCGTCCTCTGTCTTGGACTGCTATTCTGTCACATACCGGACCTTTCATTCTACTACTGCACTACTCTCTATTATTCTTCGCACACCACAACATACAACATACATCTTCTCATCAAAATCCATCTAGTATATATATCCGCACCAAGGATTTCATCATCTTTCTAGTCAGCATCTGGAATAGTCAATATTTTCCAAATACTCTAGTCTGTTGGTTGAATCGTTGCTTACCAAGTGATGTGCATCACAAAGATAGTTATAGAGGTCATCAATCATGTTGGCCAATCATGAATGGTACCTTAAGAACCTTGATCACCATCAATATCTCATCCGGAATAAGTCTGATGCTCTGCCGGTCAGTTCTTCCTCAGTCTACTCTGCCAAACAGGACTTCAATACTTAGATACTCATATCTCTTCACTCTTTCATCACTGGAGGCTCACTCCCTGGAATCTATCAGTCAAGGTACTGCTCTTGACTTCCCCAAGTTTGCACTTTACAAAGATACTTCCTCTAAGAGATTTGGACCTGGCTGTCAGACCTTACTGCATGCTCTGTTCTTGCTTACCAGACCAAAGTATTCTTCAATCTGACTTCTGGTAAAGACACACCATGTCCTACGGATGTGTGGAATGGTATTTGTTGCCATCAATGACAACACCCATGAAGCCACACAGTGTCTCTTGCCAACACAGGGCTCCTGGCCTCTTACATAGGTTAAGTGACATAGAGGCACTCCTCATTTTAGTTGGTATTCTTCCCATGCTGGAGGAAATGAATGTTCTTATGAAAAAAGCCCAAGAAAGAACTATGTATATGTTGGCATAATAGTAGTATTACATTGTTAGTTAAATAAATATAAGTAAATAATTAGTTGGTTAGTTTTTGGTAAGTTACTTTCCCATAAGAAGTTATATACGAGAATAACAAGGCTTTAAAAAGGCAATGCCCTGCATTGTAACAAACATCAGAAAATCATCAATATACTATTATATATTTTTGTTATTTTTGTCCAAGGATGTAATCTGTAGGTGCTCACCATTTTTCAATATGGTATCAGAGCGGAAGAGATGTTGGGCTGTAGAAGGAAGTGGTGGTAGTTATTAGTGTATATTTGTAATTTTAAACTAGATCAATGGTTTGTCTCCAGGTGTGTGAGAGAGGTGGTAATGTCTAAGAATTTACATCTGTTGGCTATTTAAATCACTGAGGTCACACAGAAGTAAAATACAGTGCGTGGTCACCCAATCATGTAGGTGTTTGCAATACCAGCAAGTTAGAAATTTTCTTTGGTCTGTTCTTGATTCACTGCATCATTATCAATTGGAGAAGCTTCTTATGGGCCATTCCAGATGAATAGTTGCAGTGCATGATGGGCTAAGCATTTTGAATTAAGTTTCAAGTTTTTTGGCTGATAATTAGGGAATTGTAGAAGGAAGCGATCTAAATGCAACAAACAACATTGCTAGCATGTTTGAGGTATTTGCAACAAGAGTAACCCTTGTTTTTTTTTATCATAGATTCTTGGTGTTCATCGAGCAAGGTCTTTAGTATTTGCTGTTGAAATGAACTGCGGAGAGGGCACATAAGGAGAAGAAATTTTTTGAAATCGCTAAAAAATTATTTGATGTCGGACTCATACATGTATGGCCCCCTGCCTTAGCCAAACAATTGTATTGCCTCTTTAGATGCTTCTTAGTTACTTTATCATCTATAGAATTTCATGAGTTCTTGAAGCTGTCAGTGGGTTATCATTCAAATGAGAGTGGCATTTCTATTTCTCATGGTGATCATGATGCGAACTGCCGGGATGTTCCTATAGAAAGGATTGAAGGCCAAGACAAACCAGCATACGGACGCTGTCTGCAATTAGGGTTTTGATCCTCCATACAATTTAAACAAATTATGAGTTCATAGAAAAGGCATATTAGGGTTTCTTATTTGCAGTGTGTTTTATATTGTTTGGGTAAAAACTTGGGAAGATAGAAGAATTTATGACTTTTTGATAATAGAAGTGATAAAGTTAACCTGTTATTTAAATGGAGAAATAAGGAAACCTCTTATCTTGTTAAAGGTGAATGGTTCTACACTTGCAAAGATCATTTAGAATTATAAATTTTTTTTACTTGGAGTGATAAGGAAAATTATCTTGGAGATATAAGGTTGATTAGTGTATAGGTCTATCATTGGTTCAAACTGGTATTATCATCATGAATGCACATATGTCAAAGATAACTTATGCTTTCAGGGCCATCTTTTCTATTTCTGATGAGGCCTCCAAAGACTCATCTGAGACATCAGTTGGTTAAAGTGTAACAGGATCATATTGGAGGCAGGCAGCATCAGAGGATGGAGGATTTTCCATCATCTCAAGTTAGATTCTCGCTTTGAGATGATGCTTTACATGAGAAGCATTTTTGGTTTCGGTTGTTTTTCTTTTCTTTGTTGATGCTGATGGATTTGACGAATGTATGTTTTGTGAAGATTTTGTTTTGGAGACAGGTTTGGGATTTAGTGTTGAGCTCAATATGGATTGATGTCCAGCAAGCTTCAAAGAGTATATGATCTTGAATTATACCCTTTCGCGGTCACTAGACAATGGTAGAGATCTGTCGTATCTCTTAGGGTTGATTGTCGAATAATTCAAGACTGTGATTTGAGAGCTTGGGACTAAAGAGCTCAAGAACACAGCTCAAAGCTACGCCTTTCTGAGGATAGATGAGACAGCATGATGGAGCCCTGCTTGGTTTAGGATTTGTTCTTTGGAAGAAGATCTTCTACAAAATATGTATTCATATTATGTAATTAGCTTTGTTGAGTATTTTAGCATTAAGGGGGGTACCTTGGTACTATTGCAGGAATAATGTAATAAGGGGGAGAATGTTGGCATAATAGTAGTATTACATTGTTAGTTAAATAAATATAAGTAAATAATTAGTTGGTTAGTTTTTGGGAAGTTACTTTCCCGTAAGAAGTTATATACAGGAATAACAAGGCTTTAAAAAGCCAATGCCCTGCATTGTAACAGACATCAGAAAATCATCAATATACTATTATATATTTTTGTTATTTCTGTCCAAGGATGTAATCTGTAGGTGCTCACCATTTCTCAATAGTATATTTCTGAATATACTAAACTGTATTGAATGATATGCCTAACCCTGAGCGATAATCTATATTTATCAGATAAGTCCTTCATAAGTCCAAAAAAATTTAGATGGTACTTGATAACAAATGTGACCAATCCTACTAATTTTTTACAGTTTAATGATAGCAGGGAGTTATGTGTCTCTGTAAAGGGATTTGAGATACCAATGTACTATTTTAACAAGGTCAAGTGCACTATCAGAGAAGAACTTGTTTCAAGGGAAGCTATTGACAAGATTGTTAATTCTGTAAATACTACTTTAAAGAATATTGAAAAATCTCTTTCCTTGGAGATTAGAGATTGATTCCCTCGTGATGAACTACTTGAAGCCATGTCTATAGTGTATCCTCAATATTGGGTCAAGTGTGAGCCAATTGATTATCACAACAAGATACAGACCTTAACAGATCATTTTTACATAAGTATCTAGAATTCAATGGACAAAAAATAAAAGGAATTTTAAATCAAACTAAGCTTAGAGAGCAATCAACTTGATTTGCAACTTCAATGATTGAACAATTTGATCTCGTGGACGCTCTCCACCAAGAGGGATCGATAACTAAGCTTTGGGCAACCTTAAGTCAAAGCAAAATATTGCGTGATGCATTATCAAAAAATTTCAAACTTGTTGATTTATGTCAAACCATGATATTGGGGTCAATGGAGGATGAGAGAGTTTTCAGTGCATTGGGTTTCTTGAAATCAAAGATAAGAAATAAACTTGATAAGAATTTGAAAATTTGCTTGAGAATGTATACGAATAGACATGATATCTAGAGTTTTCCTTTTGATAGGGCAATCACAATCTAAAGGTCCTTATGTGAAAGAAGAGGGTTGTGCAACACTTCAGACAATAATAGCACACATGATAGTGACACAATGAATACCATAACCACATGTGGTGGTAGTGGTGTTGATGAGATGCTCTTAAGTGGGGATATGGAGATAGAAGAAAATGAAGAACATGATCAGGATGACATTGGATATCATGGTTAGAGGGAGGACAATGAGGATGATGAGATGATTTGGTAATTTGAAGGGAATTAACAGTTATTAGGTATTTATACTATATTTCATGTTTCAAACTCCATAATGTTGTTGATGAGATTTTATTTGTCTATCAGTGATGTACATTCTTTATTTTTGATATAAAAAATTTAATATTTTCATATTATTAATGTGTGATACTGATAAGTTTTACAAGCATTCAACTAAATGCAAAGTAATTTTTCTTCTCTATAACCATAGTAGTGTTTCATTTGTTTTCCTTTATTGCATTGCATAGTAATCAACAACAGTAGCATATTAATATACAACATTAGCAAATTTTTAATGTGTATGTAGAAACCATAGTTTTCCTGAAGTAGGCAATTAAATAATATAGATAATTTGAACAATGAACACATAAATGGATTTCAGTGTTATATTGATTTTCAAATGAAGGTCCAAAGGAATACATTGAAGTATTACATTTACAATGTATAATAACTCGCTCAAAATCAACTCTACATAATGCTCTATTGGAAACACATATTACTACATCATTTTATCAGCTTTTGTAGAGTGCTCCACTCTTCATCTGATGGAAGTGTAACTTTTCTTAACCCAATGTGAGCGAGTTGTAAGTGTGATAAAAGTTTATAATTCATATATTTACTTCACTTCAATGTTTCACTAAAAGTTCCATTCAAGGTTATCAGTGGTGAGATAGAATCCAAAATGTTTGCCTCATCAAGATTTTGAGGAAACTGGTCCTTATCCAACTTCATTTTATCCTCCATATTCTTTTTGAAAGCAACCTTTCCAATGTATCGGCATGATGGGTCAAAAGCCCCCGAAAAACCAAGCTTTCTAAAGTATTCTTCCTTTGTTTGCATCCTCTTTGTCAATACTGTAGCTTGTTCCAGCTTCTCACATTTTTCAATAATAGATGAGACCTTTATTATGGGATCAATACGGTTCTCAATTTCTTTTGATTCCAATTCTTCGCCACTATCTTTGTAGATTGATTCCAAAATATTGTTTGCATCTAACAGTTTTGAAGTAGCCATGTATCCATTTTCAACAAGTATTTTTTGAGTGTATTACTACATAATAGTAGATCATGTGTGAATCCAAACATTTGAGACATATCATCAATCCTCTTCATAATTTTCTCCCACATGTTATGTTTTATATGAACCATTGTGTTTCTATAAAATTCAGATACTTTCTTTTGGGAGGATTTTATTTTATTTTCTGCAATCTTCAGTTTTATCTTCAAATTTTCAAAGTTTTTTCTCTCTTTCTCCACATTTTCTTCCTATGGATGTCCTGCTTTTTCTACTGCCTGTATTTTATCTTTGGCTTGAGTCAAGGATTGTTCTAATTTTTCTAAATTGGCTTCTTCAATATCATAAATTTTTTTACTTTCACTTAACATTTTCTTCAGTTTATTCACTTCCACCTCTGTCTATTTTTCCACTTCACTTGTAGATGTAGAATCAGAGTTTTTTTATCCTTTTCTTTAATTCTTTGGTCTTGTTCTCTACTTCTTTCCTCTTGGCTTTTTCATTTTCTATGTCTCCTATAGCTTTTCTATTAGAGTCTGCAATCTATCACGTAAATCACCATGTCAAATGAAAATGAGCAATTTGAATGGAATTAACATCACTGAATATATATTTTTTCTGTTGTAACTCAATTATTGGAACCTGTGACATGTCTATATCACAACTCTAATTTTTAGACAATATATTCAACAAAGTTATTAGTGTTAGAGTTGGCTATGATTGGAGCCACCCAGGATCTAGGACTTCATGAAAGCACAAGAGAGATAAATTGAGAGAATGATGCTATTCTATCATTGGATGCAAAAGAAAGATTGTTGTTTGGATTACATAATACATGAAGAGAGCCTTGCTTATAAAGGCAAGGTGAGAGCTAGAAGGGTGGAGTGAAAGGAGGAGTAGAAAGTGGAGATATTTCTACAACATGTGCCAATTAGTGGATGATAGCTAATTGCACATGTGGAGGATAAGACAACTCACTCCAACTATCAACAACTCAACACACAACTAGACTTAACTAGACACAACTAGACATCTAGTAGACTCACTAAGTCAACTTAATATGTGTGATTAATGTGTGATGTGTGAATATTATTTGACTAGTAAATAGTTAAATAAGATGAATTATCCACACTAGGGTAAACCAGTTAGGTGAAAACCCTGTTCACACCAACAAGATTAAAAAAACCATACCTTTTTTATTACTTAATGAAGTTGTTCAAGCCAGATTCCAACTCTAACAACTTGTCAAACTCTATGTTGCATAGGATTGGGTCAACTTTATCTCCCAGTGTTCTGAATGTGATGAGATGAGGAGTGATGTCACCAAACTTAGATCTCCACTTTTCAAGTGTCTTTTCCTTGCTATCAGCATCAAGAGTTGGTGGTAACAGACATTTCTCAATGGACATAAAAGTATTTAATTTTTCTTTAAGCATCACATAAAGTCTCCCTTGGAAAGTAGAAATATCACTTAAAAGCTTGGAAAGACATCATGTGTACTTGATATTTTAACTGGTGTGTTAGCCTCAAACTTTGAGCTGCTATACACATGGTTCATTATCTGCAAGCATGGAATCCATGTGCTCATAATGTATTTCACACTTGTTTAATTATTAATGTGGCCCTCGTAAGATTTTTTAAATTTATTATAGCACAACCAAGCATCATCAACCTTTGGAAGAATGAAAGACATCCGATGACCAAAGAAATTACTAATTAAAGAAATTTATTCCTTCTTGTTGTCTTCCCTTATCTTATTTATTGTGCTATTACTTTTTCTTAGCTTCTCCTTTAAATCAATAACCATAGGAGAATCCCCTTCTTGTCTAGACACACTCCTTGGGCTAGAAGGAGTTATAGATTCCATTTCAATACCTGTTGGAGGGACAAGGGATTTCAATTTAGTGTACTCCTGCATCAATTTTAAATGGTCATCCTTCAACTTATCATGATCTATTTTCAGTTTTCTAGATGCAACTTCACTAAACATGGTTGTATTCACTGCCAAGGATGCAACTTGAGTAGATGTATTATCTAGCCTCCTAACAATTAAATTTCTAGTGAACTCACTTATTTCCTTGACTACCTGAGGCTTGTTCACATCTGGTTCCATGGCCCATATAGCCAAGGTTTCATGCTTGGTACTGAAGCATGACCTGAAATATAACTCATTAGCTTGTTCCTTGGTCAATACTCCATATTCAATATTATCTTTCCTCCTAATGGTATCCATGTCAATAGTTGAGGTACTATCCCGCCCTGGCAATAGCAAAATTTCACTTTCCTTGACCAATTGCCTTCCCTCTCTAGGGGTGATTTTGTTGGCATCTAGGTCTACTTCTTTCAGGACTCATCGAGCTACTTCTTTCATTTCTTCCTCTCCCACCTTCCCCTATTCTTCATTGAATTTAATCAAATATGTCTTGACTTTTTCTTTAGTAGTAACGATTTAAATTCTTAAAACCTAATAAATTGATCATCAATCAAGAATTCTTTACATGCAAGTACCCTCACATCCTACATTGCTTTGCTCCCTACCTCCAAACTCAATAATGTTCTTGCTGGGGACATGCCAATTACCTCATTTATGTGACGAGACTTTAATACTTGTTGAATTTCTTATATGTCAATCTAGTTTTCTCCCACTTCCTCATTCATGGAATAATCAACCAAGGGTTGATCAGCGTCTTGTTATGCTAGCAAAGGATGAGGAAGTTCCTCGCATGCTTCTTCAACTTTATATGTTACTTCAATCTTTTCTGCTACTGGTGGGCATACTGATTGTTCCACCTCTTGCATCTTATGTTTTTTTCTTTTCAAAGGACTTAGGCTTGGAAGGGTTTTTTGTAGGTACAAATTTTAACTCATCAACATGCTCAAGCATTATCTGCATTCTGTGGATAGGATCATTAATCTCCTTGAGAGCTCCCTTGGAGTTAGGACTTTGGAGCACTCTCTTTCTTTCTCCCAAAGTAATTAAACACCAATTTTCTCTTCTCCCTTACCTCTGCTGCAGAGATATAACTCATAATTAAATCTTCCTTCTCATAAAATTGATATTCATATCAAAACTTTCCTTTATCTTATCTAACCTTATCAATGAAATTCTCAGGGTCATAATTTTTTAAGTCGATAGATTTCATTTTGTACCCTTTCAATTTGAGACCTAACACATCCAATCCCTCCTTAGCAGTAATCATGAAGCCAAGGAACACTATTTATGATATAATAAAAGATCCTTTCGAATGCATCTTCAAATGACTAGATCTTTTTGAAATGTCTCTCACACATGACAATAACCAAGAATGAGGAATAATAAACATGTGATTGATAATTTTAGCCCTCTCTATAGTATGTTTAATAGCATCATCCATTTTTATTTAAAATGATGCATGATTGTTTCTCTCACAATAAAATTTACTTACAAGTGTTACTGACAGTTTAATTTCCAAATTAATTGTATTCCCTACTATAAAAAAGTAATTTTTTAAATAATTCAAATATTCAATATGTAAATTAAACTCTCACTAACACTTGCAATAAAATTCTAAGATGTCTTTCAACTAGTCTATAATTGAATGTTGATTAACAAAATTGTAGGTTCAAATACACCTTACACATGAAATGTGTGAAAATTGAGTAGTTAGCAAACCATTTTTGAATTCTGAAAAGGTGAAATTTAGCTATCATAGGGTGACATATCATATGATGACATGATGAACTACATGCTGCATTTATGGGGCCCACAATATTTGGTAGATTTCATGTTTAATTCAATATTGATGAAAAATTGGGAGGGTTGTATATTTTGTAGGGCTTATTGAAATTATTAGATTCGATTTTGTATACCAAATTACAAGTTGAAATAGACATTATGTAGTTAAAACTACATAGGTTTAGTCTTCCAACTACATTTGTTTAGATCTCAACATTTGAAGGACATCTTACAAGCAATAAACAAAACCAATGCAAGTTTAAATACACATTATGTATTTCAACCTCTACAAGTTTTGTTCATGTTTTCTATGATGTTTTGTTTTCTACCTTCTACTAGTTTTTTTTTTAAGGGAAATGCAGATCTCATCACCTTGGCTAGTGGTCCATATTATTACATGAAAGAAGTGGCTATTCTCCATACAAAATAGTATGCCTAAGACATCATGTTAGCACTCTAACATACAATACCATACCATGATGATGGAAGATGGCATGCTAGTTACTATGATGAAACAAATAACATGCATTAATACAAAATTTTCCCTGCCAGTTTTTGTCACAATGGATCACTAGCTCTAACAATGATGGGACCAACATTTCATTACCACATTCAAATATGTGGGACTTCCAACCAAATCACCTAGTTAATTAAGCAACTTAATGTTGGAAGAGTTGTATCAAACACATCCACTACTAGCTCTGAGGGACAAGTCATAAATAATGGAGAGCCACAAATGATTTATATCCAACCATAACTTTTCTAGGTAGGTTAATCTACTCTATATCAATGTGTCATGTCATGATATTTTATTGATATTCTAAAGAAGTAGAGTTAAATTCATGTGAAAAATTAACCATGTCATGTCATATCTCATTTTCCCCACCTCATTCCAATAGCATGAGGAAGGAAGTATCAAATATAGCACTCTACAATCTAGTTTAACCTTGTCATGTGATGTTGTAAGTCTATTCTCAAGTATTTTCTGTGAATAATGCAAAATCAATGGTTTACTTATGTGTTCCATGAAATTGCTTAAGGGATTTCCTCAATATACCTCATGGGAGGTCCTTTGGGTCTTGAAAATATATTCTTCTAGATACCCTTGTAGGTAAAACAAATTGTGTTTATATAACCTAATCACTTAAAATATAGTTGAAACTGTGAACAAGAAGAATATAAGCTATGTGAAAAAAGAAATTTTACCATGTTGTGCCAATGCCATTCTTCAATGATGTAGGAAGAACAATATAGGGCACACTAGAATCCACTTTCACTTAGTCATGTTTTGTTATAAGTTAATGTTAAAACATTTTCATTTAATACTACAAGTATAAGGGTTTCCCTATACCTTCCATGAAATTGTTCTAGGGTTTACAAGTGTTAAAATTGAAATTAATTCAATTCCTTTCTATAAACAACTCATTTTTAAATCATTCAAAAATTCAATGTATGAACTAATTTATAAATTAAACTATCAGTAACACTAGTAATGCAAGCCATGAGAGTGAGAATAACCTGTATTTGGTCAACCCATTGAAGTCTTATCAGGCCTCTTTCTAGATCATCCTTGTCTTAACCTTTTTGGTTACAATCACTTCTATGTATTAATAATCAGCAAGCATTACAACTATTAGTGATAGTTTAAATCTCAAATTAAATGCATTACCTACTACAAATAATTCTTTTTTTCTAAATTTATCAACATTCAATGACACTTGTTTAGGTCACCGACATATTTGGCAGTGGCTATTCTCCATACAAAATAACATACCTAAGACATTTTGTTAGCATGCTAACATCCAATACCATATCATGATGATAGAATATGACACACCATCTAACATGATGTGATAGAGAACAGATGTTAATGCAACATTTTTCTCCATGCTATTTTTAACAACCACTTATAGCAATGATGATACCCACCCTCACCAAGACATTAAAAAAAGTGGATCTTTCAACCTTCAATGTCATTTTTCATTTATTTGACCATTTTGTTTTATATGGAGTAATGAAGCAAATAAATACACAGTTAAATCCAAAAGAACTTCTCTTTGAAGAATAAAATGTATTATACTCAAGAGGATGCAAAGCATTCAATGAAAATGAGATGCTTAAATGAGAGTGAAGGGTGAGTATATATAGGATTGTTGGCAAGAGACACTGCTTTGGTATAGACTTGTATGTTCTCATTAATGGCAACAAGGCTTAGATATCTCTTTAGCATGACAAGAAGACATAACTTTAGAAGGTCATATTGGAATTCAGGTCTGATTGGGAGAAATGATTGAGTAGTAAAACATAGATAGTGAACAGTGCTGAGTAAATTGGTCCGCATTCTTCCGCATTAGCATGTTTTGTTCTACGGTTCTGAAGAAAGATAAAGATAGGTCATTACTATTAGAATTCATGTTTGTAGCTCTGGAAGTGCAACATATCTCATTCTACAGGCTCTCAAATATCGACATCCAGTTTAATAGTGTTATAGTGTGACAGGGCAACAGTTCTAAGATCCGCATTTTCGCATACAAATTTATCTTTTTCTGTGGTGTTGAAGACATGTAAAGATATCAATAATTATTTCTAAATATGATTCATGAAGTCCCATTTGGTCCGTAGCATGAGTTGTGATGTGACAGAGGAACCTATCATATATGTTGTTAAGGAACAAGCCGATAGGCTGGTCAAATCCTTATGCGGAGAAGAAACATGAGTTGGATGATAAATGTAAGTGGTTGTATGATTAGAGCCAACACATACGAAGATAGGTACATGATGGTTTGGATTTGCATTAAAGAATCAACACAAGAACAAGCTGACAGGATATAACACTTGGTATACATGTTTCACAGTTTGCTTGCCGACCTAATCATGAGAAAGATTTAGTTGCTTAGATATAAATAGAGGATCAATTTCAGTGTTTGAGGAGTAGTGATGTGAATGTGTGTGTGATTAATGCGAGCATGAGTATAGTAGAGCAGAGTTAGAAGACTAGCAAGGATGAAGACAAAAGATACAATATTTAGTTGCTAAATGACTACACCCTGGCATGCTGATAGATGCTTTTGCAATATTCATATTTCTTATATAAATTCATTGAAATTGGCATTAAAGGCAGTGATCCTGGCAGTAAGAAACCATTAGGGTTTAACAGTCCTCATTGTAATCTTTCTAGATCTAGGGTTGAGGTAGTGAGCCTGCTAGACCTAGTTGTACTTTATGGCAGTGAGCCAACATGTTCTAGGCCAATGGACAGACCAAGCCTGAACACCACCATTTGTAAAAGATTGCAATATATTTTGAGCATAAACACTCTCTGTGGTTTTTCCCTCTTTCGGTGTTCCACATAAAAATCTTGGTGTTCATGTTTTATGTCTTTATGGTTGCTGTTCATTAGTTTAATTTACTTTCACATAATTAAATTTGGCAAATGGATAAAAGAACAAGTGTATAAACAGTTTTGTAGAACACTGATTCACCCCCCTCTTAGAGTTCATTATATTCAACAATCGGTATCAGAGCAAGGTTCCTTGGAAGAAGCCTAACATCTTGAGGAAGATCTGGGAAGGTTCACCAATGGTAGCACAAATGTATCTCACTTATCTTGAAGTAGACCCTCCTGGTAGCATTAAGATTGGAAATCAAGTATATGTCAATAATGAAAATTTTGAAGAAGCTCTAGAAGATCTTGACAACTCCAAGGTTGATATCAAGGGTTTAGAGGAGAGTATCAAAGAAGCTAATGATTGCATTTTGAAATTAAAAGAGCAGATCAATAAATCTCATGAAGAAGGAAAGAATTGTGTGAGAAACTAAAACAAGAAAGTGAATCCACATGGAGTCTTCCTAGGGTGATTGAAGAAAAGACCAAGAATGAGGAATATCTAAATCAAGTTGTGAAGGACAAGTCAGAAGAATGTGAAAAACTAGGAAAAGAAGATTTTCTCTTAAAATTTGATTTGGAAGCAGCTAAGAACTATGAAGAAAAGCTCAAGCTAAGTTCTGCAAAGCTTGATGAAATAATTGCTGGCCAAAAGAGTACTAATGACAAGCAAGGTTTGGGATTTTAAAAGGGAGAAAGTTCAAAATCTAGTCAAGCAAATTATGAGGTAAAGAAAAACAGGGGAAACCAATTCAAAAATTAAAGAAGAAGACCTAGAAGACCCTCGGTCAGGTAGCCAAATGCTCAAGGGTACCCATCTTTCAATGGTCATTGTTTTAATTGCAATAAGTATGGTCATAGGGCTACTCAATGTATAAGTAGAATGACTCAAAATGTTCCATCTTTCTCTGGTCAATGCTTTAATTGCAAGAAGATTGGTCATAAAGCAAATGAGTGCAGAAGTGTGAAGAAATTTGCCAAACTATTCAAGGAATGGTCAATCCTTCAATGGGAAGTGTTTTGCATGCAATAGATTTGGACATATGGCTAACTAGTGCAGATCAAGGCCAAATTCAAATGTTAGGAGAAATCAAAGTCAAAGAAATATTGTGTGCTTCAATTGCAACAAGTCCAGACACTTTGCTAGATTATGTAGAACCAGAAATGCAAAAAGAAACTACAATACTGAATACAGGAAAACATTGAAGCAAAAGAATGACAAGGGGAAGGAAAAGGTTGATCTAGTTGAAACCAAGAAAGAAATGAGTAAAATTTGGATCAAGAAAGATGTGATTGAAGTCAAGGATGAATTTGCACCATCATCTGGTGCAGATACTTCCTCTGGGAAGTAAATTGGGAGCTCTGGCTTAGCAGGAGCAGTGTTAAAAATCTAAATCTCCTAGCCTAGAAAGTTGGTGCTAGAATCTAGCATAGAGATATCTAGTAGAATTTGACATGCCAGATCCCCTGAAAGAAATTTTGGAAGAAAAAGTTTGAATGTATAGTATTGCAGAGCAATCCTAATTGACTATATTCTATAATGAAAAGTTTAACAGCTTTTTGGAATAAACATTAATGACAATTAGGTTAAGTCTTGTGGAGGATAAAAGGGAACTAGTTTAGTCTCAAAATCCTGTTGTAGCTGAAGTTATCAAGTGTTTAGAGAGATTGAAGCAGAATTTGAGTAACAATAACCAAGATTTGAAGCGCTTGGAGAAATTCAAAGAAAGGAAACCCTAACACAAAAAAATAATGTATTTTCACTAAAACCCCATTTGTGAATTTGATAAAATTTTGAAATGGCAAATCTACAAGTCGTAGACATCATTGAATGACCTCAGCCTAAATTCAAGAAACACCCTTATAAGGCAATAGAAGTAGATCCGATGGGTGCATTTTCTAACATTCCACGTGGACTTCTATATGTTGAAGATGTTAGGGCATATATTCATGTTTCCCTAGATGAGCATGGAGACAGAAGATTCACAGATCTATATCTGAAACAACTTAGTGGTGACCATTATGACCTAAAAGATGAGTACTTGGTTCTATGAGAGAAGAAATTCATTCAATATGCAGAATTCCCTATATTTACTGAGGATGAATGGGTCCAGTATGTGCTAAGAAAAATTCATGATGAGTTCATGTCGTTAGGGAAGGGTAACCCTTCAAGATAACCAAGGATGCAATTCAGGTAGTCACTGGACTAAACTCCACCAAAGGATTACCATTATTGAAGGCGGTCAAGAATCAAACCATTACAGATGCCATCGGAGCCCAATTTGATAAAAGCGCATTAACAATAAATGATATTACTGATCCTGTAGTAAAGTGTGCCTCAATGGTCATAGGTTACAAAATTTACTTCACAAGCAGGGAAAATTTTGTCTCCAGTACGGCCATTTACACAGCATACCAAATGATTAAGGAGAATGTGGATTATGACTTGTGTGACCTACTGAGAATTCAATTAATGGAAAACCTAAAAAAGATCAAGAAGAGCAAGAACTACCCATTCAAATTTGGTATGCTTATTGTCTGTTTATTCTTCTATTTTCTGAATGAATTCCCAAACCATAAGGGATTGATTTGGTCGAGTGATAAACCAATAGCTATTCAAATTAGAAATTGTCTTAATAACTTGGGTAGTTATAATGAGCAAAAAGTAGCTTTATGGGGATTTTTCAAGAACTTTCAAAGTATGATGCACTCAAGATAAAGAATTCCTAAGAAAATTGTTGACAAGTACAAGGACACAATTTGTTTCATGGTCACTAAGGATCAATGCTTAATGGAGGCTGTAGAACCTAGAACTATATGGGTAATGCCCATGGGATATAAGGTAGATGGACAAATTTTGGAAAATTAAGCCTAGCACCTACTCAGAAAACCTAAAGACACTAAAGAAGAGAGGTTTGGAACATATCAGGAGTTATCTGTGAAACTCCATGTTGAACTCAAACAAACATAATCCACTAGGAAGGTGAGAGGTAGAAGAAATTGCTACAAGGTATGGAATCACCAAAGAATAACTGAAAGAAGTTAGGGAAAAAGCTAAGGAAGCAGAAGAGAATAGAAAGAGTGAATCAATTGGAGCTCTGAATGAACCCAAGGGTGAACCGAAAAAGCCAGAGGCCTCAAGAAGAAGAACCAAAGATCTACGTCTACAGAAGTTGCATCCATTCCCTCCAGTTCCACACCATCTATAAGTATGGAATCTCCAGCCACTAGCTCTAAAAGAAAAAATACTAAGGCCAAGAGAATGCATGTAAGCATATTTGTTGATGAAGAAGCAATAGAATCAAACGAGGAAATGAAGAAGATGAAAATTGAGGCTACAAAGGCCTCCAGATCTAGCAAGAAGAAATCCACCAGTAAGGGTCAACCTGGGAAAAGACAAAAGATAGATATGCCTCAAACAGAGTAAGCAACTATAAGTCTGGAAGATGTTCTCAAGGCCATAACAATGGATGGCAATCTGAAACCAATTGCTCAGTTGTATGATGAATATAATGATCTAGATAAGAGGATCATTGAGACTGCTATTGTAGAATATCTAAACATCTACAATAAGGCTTTGATTGAAATTATTACTGATCTACCACATAGCCTAGGCAGCATAATGAGTACAAGAAAGGAATCTGCTATGGCTAAGGACATAGAACTAAGGGAACACTCATTGATAAGATTATGTCTGGGGATCACCCCTAAGGAGAAGGTCAAAATCTCTAAAGAAATCAAGGATACCTTCAGGACAAAGAGAGGAATGAATTCATTAATGTTGGGAGAAATTGGTAAAGTGGTTAAGGAAATAGAGGAGATCACTTTGACAGCTTTAAGGAAAAACAAAATTCCTACCATTTATGACAAAGAAGAAACAGATGGTGAAGATAACACATCTGTTCTGGAAGTCAATGCTGAAAAGGAAGAATCTGATCAAACCCCTACTACTGATGATCAAGACATCGCTGAAAGGGGTCAAACTGAAACAAGTCTTCCTCTAGGACAACATACTGATAATAAGGAGGAAATTGATGAATAGATCAAAAATAATCAAGAACAAGCTAAGGAAAGCCCTGCACTGGAGCAAAATATTTGTCAACAAGAGAATATGAACATGGAACCTCCAGAACAAAATCAAGAAGAAGTGTCTGAAGAAGTGACAAGAGACACTGCAGAGACAACAAAAGAACTTTTGGAAAAAGAAGAATTAGTTCTAGATAGTTTGAATCAATCCAAGGTCCTATAAACTTGGACACAATGTCTCATGTTCAGATGCTCAAGTTAGCTTCAGTTGCTCAAGCCAAAGCAAGAAAGAGATATTAAAGTCCCACATTGAAGATAGTGAACTCATAAGTGAAGTATCTAGTATCTTGGAAAAGCTAATCCCAACATACTATAAGGATACCTCTTTGTCTGCCACTTGTCATCTCAAGGGACTAATTCATTCTGTAAGTACACATTTTGAATCTCTTGAAAAATCTATTGAAACTAAAGTTAGACAAGAGTTTAATGAGAAAATGTTAGATGAGTTGACAACATTGATAGTCCATGATAAGGCTCAACTAGATAATGCGATACAGAATATTCAGACTACTATTATAGAAGCTGGTGATGTGTATAAATTTTGTCTATCATGGTCAGAAGTTACAAAGAAGACAAAAGAAAAGATCAAGGAATTGGAAGAAAAACTGATGGATATCTCTAAGAATTTTGATTTGGTACATGAATCAACCAACAACAAAGAAGCTCAAGTTATCAACATCCACAATGATTTGAATAATTTAATAAATCAAAGGTATCAAATAAAGAGTAGAATGGGGCAATTGAGAAGACTAATTAGTCCCAAACTAGAGTTAATGACTAAACTTGTCACTAAAGCACAACTTGCTACACAAACTCTTACACCATCAGATCTACAGAAGGCAAAAACTCTAGTTTTTCTACTCAGCAAACATATAAAATTTTTGGATGGTGCTAAAAGAGCTGGGATGTTGAGATACCTCAAATAAAGATCTTTAGTGACATTTTTCAGCATATGTAAGATAAAATAGAAGACTACACTTGTAAATATGCGGCAGAATACATAAAAATTTAAAGTCTTGACAAATTTTTGGTTCCAGATCACACCCTTTGCCATTGATTTCAAAGGGGGAGAAGAAGATCAGTGAAAAATGGATTAACAACTTAGGGGGAGTAGGAGAATAGAGTGTATATAGTAAGTGGGAGCAGTCAAGCATTTTTCACTAAGTGTTGCCATCAATGCCAAAGGGGGAGATTGTTGGCAAGAGACACTACTCTGGTATAGACTTGTATGTTTTCATTGATGGAAACAAGGCTTAGAGATCTCTTTAGTATGACAAGAAGACATAACTTCATAAGGTAATATTGGAATTTAGGTCTGATTGGTAGAAATGACTAAATAGTAAAATAGAGACAGTGAATAGTGCTGAGTAAATTGGTCCTCATTCTTCCGCATTAGCTTGTTTTGTTCTTCGGTTCTAAAGAAAGATAAAGATAGGTCATGACTATCAGAATCCATGTTTGTAGCTCTGAAAGTATAGCAGATCTCATTCTACAGGCTCTTAAATACCGACACTTAGTTTAATAATGTTATAGTGTGACAAGGCAATAGTTCTAAGATCTAGATTTTGGCATACATATTTATCTTGTTTTGTGGTGTTGAAGACATGTCAAGAGATCAATAATGATTGTTGAATATGATTCATGAAGTGTGATTTGGTTCACAACATGAGTTGTGATGTGACAGAGGAACCTATCATATATGTTGTTAAGGAACAAGCCAACAGGTTGGTCAAATCCTTATGCAGAGAAGAAACATGAGTTGGATGATAAATGTAAGTGGTTGTATGATTAGAGCTGACACATATTCAAAGACAGGTACACAATGGTTTGGATCCACATTAAAGAATCAACACAAGAATAATCCAACATGATATAACACTTGGTATACACGCTTCACAGTTTGCTTGCCAACCTGATCATAAGAAAGATTTAGTTGTAGGTATAAATAGAGGATGGATTTTAGTGTTTGAGGAGTAGTGATGTAAATGTGTGTGTGATTAATGTGAACATGAGTATAGTAGAGTAGATTTAGAAGACCAGCAAGGATGAAGACTCTAGATATAGTATTCAGTTGCTAAATGACTGCACCCTGACATGTTGACAGATGCTTTTGCAGTATTCATATTTCTTATATAATTTCACTTGAAGTTGGCATTAAAGGTAGTGAGCCTGGAAATAAGAAACCATTAGGGTTTAATAGACCTCATTGTAATCTTTCTAGATCTAGGGTTGAGGCAGTGAGCCTGCTAGACCTAGTTGTACTTTATGGTAGTGAGCCAGCATGTTCTAGGCTTGTGGAGTGACCAAGCATAAACATCACCATTTGTAAAAGATTGCAATATGTTTTGAGAGCTAACACTCTCTGTGGTTTTTCCCTCTTCAGGTTTTCCATGTAAAAATCCTAGTGTTCATGTGTTATGTCTTTATGGTTGTTGTTCATTAGTTTAATTTGCTTTCACATAATTAAATTTGGTAAATGGATAAAAGAACAAGTGTATAAACAGTTTTGTAGAACAAAGATTCACCCCCGCTCTCAGTGTTCATTATATTCAACAAGGATTTTCCACGCAAGAGACTAAAAACACTACCAATTTGACATAAAGTGAAAAATTCCCAAGTAAACTTAACCTAGTATGAAGATAGATAAAGCGAAGAACTATCTAGGAAAGATCTAGTTGGATAAAGAACCCTTTTCACACTAACATGTAGCCCCAACATTCTCTTCTATTCTCTCAATGATAAATTAATAAAGGTGATCATATACACTCAAAGGTTTGATAGCATTTTCTCAATATCTCAGTAGATTCACTTACTTGCATGTACTTGGATTTGTTTACTTTATCTAGGGATATTATGCTTTCCTTTTTTTTCTATGCAGGGTTACCCAGAGAAACCTAGAGATTGATCTAAATCTTCTAGAGAAGACAAAAATAAAAAATGATCATGCTTACAGATTGTACTACACTATACAAATGATAGTATAAAGCATAGATATCCATGTGGTGCACTTATATCGAAGGTTGAGGCTACCCTCTTTCATTATTAGGTTCTACTTTCAATTTTATTTTATATTTAGAATTGTATTTCTATGATTTAGTTACATTATTTCTCATAAATTTGAAAAACTAGTCATATCAACTTGGTATTTGCAAAACTTAGATCTATCTTAGGGATGCTTTAATCTAGTTGCAAATTAGCTTCAATTAAGTGTTGAATAAGAATTAAGTAAAACACTTTTTCCTCATTCACATCTCTAGTGAACCCAACATGAACATTTTCAACCTTCTAATTTATCAACCATCATTCTCAACTATGTGTTGTGGGATCTCTAAGTTGCATGACCTAGCCTTCACAATCTCATAGCCTTGTGTGTAGGAGTCAAAGAAACATGTCTAAGTCTAATACTCTTACCACCTTAGTTACAACCACTACTATTTTTTCTTCATTCTCATATGATCTAGATAGTACTACATTAGCACCTATTCTAGAAATATTTCTTCAACAAACATGTACACTACCTTCTTTTCTAGGTACATTATCTCACAGTATAAAATCAAACTTTGATTATGAGAGTGCAAATTTATACCTTCATCTTCCTAAATTCAAAGCCTAGAATAACTTCTTCAGGACTTCCTTACATTCTTGAACCAAGAGACCACTTCTCACACTACACCTTCTTTGTAGAATCCCTTAGGAAGATATCAGTAACCCATCTTGAGGGCCTCAATCTATTTTGTGGGATCACTCACATTATTCATAGTGAGATGCCTATTTTAGAAAATTCTCATGAAACCATCCAGATATCTCATCTTCACGTCACTCACACACAAGTCTTTATGTCAATTCCTATCTGTAGTATCCAAACACAAACATCTAGACACATGTGACCAGTAATAACTTTAAGAAATCCCCCTTGAAAAAGATATAAAATGCTAGCGAATCTTTCATTTTTTGGAAACAAATATTAATTTCTATTGGCAAATTTTTCCTATTTATTGATAAATATTAATTTTATTGGCGAATTATTTTAAATGCCTAGAAATTTGTAGAAAATATTAGCCAATCTTGATGAAAAATAGGCAAATGCATTGATTATCATGGTGAATCCTTCCTTTATAATTTTTAAAAATTAAATTCCTATGGAAAAGTAAGTTCCTAAGGGTGGTAGTGATTAACTAGTTTAAGGTGTAGTGCTCATGTCTATAATTCTTTACTTCCTTAATATTTTAATCAAACATTGAAAATTTTAAATCAGTCCTAAATTACTTTTCACCACCCTTGATTTTATTTATAATGTAATGGTTTGGGTTCTATTTTGTTGGCCAAAATGTACCCATGGAGGAGCTCCAATGCCCATGGGGCCCAAAATTGCATTTGGGTCATTGATCTCAATGGAGATCAATGGTTTAAATGCAATTTTAGGCCCCATGGGCATTGGAGCTCTATAGATACATTTTGGCCCACAAAATTTAACCTCAACCATTAGATTATAAATTGAGATCAATGACCCAAATACAATTTTGGGCTCAATGGGAATTGGAGCTCCGTGCGGTGTGTGCAAGAAGTTGAGTCCAATTTTTGGCCAAAAAGTTGAAGTGTTTTCCCTAATTTTCAGAATTTGTCACATTTGACCTTACAATTTGAAGCACTTAGAGATGGAACCTTGAAAAATTCTGTTGATCATAAAATTTAGTACTCGGAGTGTAGTTTCCAAATATGTAATTTATTTGAATACCCAGATGATACAAATTGATTTTCAATATGCCTTTCTAAAAACTACTATTTAAGAATCATTTTTTTTACTATACCATGCACGTGTACATCATCCATATTTTGACCTAAATAATATATCCTATAATTTCACATTGTGTCTTGAATCCGCATTAATGTCCTTTCATATGATTCAGCCTAAATTTTCCTATCTTGAATTAAATCTTTCCTAAAATATATATTGGAGAATTAGCCTCACCATATTTTTAAGCATTCATCTCAAGTTTGAGTTTGTTTCCTCAAGATGTCTTCACGATGCATTGGTATCCTAATCGATATATCTCCTCAAAGTATGCGTTACCTTCACATGCTACCTTGTCATAATGGATTTTGGTAGTCATAACATTCCTACAGATATGCCCAACCATTCTTAGCATATTTTACAAAACTAAATCAGGAAGAATCCAAGATATCAACAAGTTGCATTAGTTATTGGAGGAAATGGAAAAGACATGTTTTCTAGCTATATTCTCCTAGATACATAGGAAATTCCTTCAATATCATTTTCTAAGTATTCTCGTTGGCCATAGCACCTTGAGTTCTGCATACTACTGTTCTATCTTTGAGGTATATTGATAGATTTTACAACAATCACCATAGTAGGCATCCATCATTGCATCCCATTTTGTAGGTTCAATTCCAAGAAGGAATAACTTGTGAAAGGGGCTTAAAGATTGGGGCTTCTCCTAGGGATTCCTCTAAGTTTTTCATGTAATTCTCTAAAACTCATATTTGTCAAATATCTCAATAAATGCTATCCGTATTTGCTCTGTAAAATCCCTTTCTAAACTTCATATAAATCAAGCTCCCTAAGAGCTATGTATTTCATGAACATATTATTTAATCCTTGGTGAATCTCTTCTTCTTCATTAAGCATTCTCTTGATTTTTTTATTACTGCAAATCTAATCCATTTACCCAATCCCACTATTTCTTATCATTTTCTACCCTTGTCATTTGCATACTATGCCTAGTGTTATTTCCTATAGACCAAGGAGATAGTCCTAGATTTTCCATTTGATTATTGTTTCTATTTCTTTGGCATACATAGAATAGAAATAAACATTCTCTTTTATCATTTCACTGCTTGTGAAGGCCAAAAGACCAAAACTGAGCATTTGAGCATTCTTGGCAAACTCCATAGCAATATCACCATTCTTTTATATTCTCTTAGTGAAAGAATAATTAAAGGTGATCAAACACTCAAATGTTTACAAGCATTTTCTCATTATCTCAGCTAATTTCATTACTTGCATGTCCTTTGATTTGTTTTCTATATCTAGAGATATTATGCTTGCCTTTTTCTTCATTCTTTGCTTTGTAGGGTTACCTGGAGAAACCTAGAGATTGATTTGAAGATTTCAAGGAAGACAAAAATCAAAATAGTTCATGCTTGTAGACCCTACTACACCATATGGGTAATAGTATAGAGCATAGATGTTTGCACAATGTGCTTTTGTTCAAGGCTAAGGCTCCACTCTTTCAATATCATGTTCTACTTTCAATTTTATTTTGTATTTAGAATTGTATTTCTATGACTCAATTATATTATTTCCTAGAAATTTGAAAATTAGTCATATCAGCTTGGTATTTACAAAACTTAGATTAATCTTAGAGAAGTTTTAATCTAGTTGCAAATTAGCTTAGTTAAGTGTTGAATAGGAATTAAGTAGAGCATTTTCCCCCTTCATAGTAGGGTTCAGCAAAATGAAATGAAAAATAAAGGTCCCTTTTATGATTAGTCTAGGTTAATTAATTAAATGAAGCAATTAAGCATAAATCAACCTAGATTAAATGAGTTGCTAGAAAAGAGTAGATTGGAATAGACAATATAAAACATTAACTATAATCACACTAGAAATAATAATAAAAGAAGATAGAGACTTCTTAGCTTAGTGATCAAAGAATGTATATCAATTCATGACGGTAGTGAAATATGTTCACCTTAAATAATGCAAATACCCTAGAAATTCTTTATACAGATCATCTAACTAGTATATTCTTCTCTACTTTGTTCTAGGTTGACTTTTATATTATAGATCTATTGCATGGCTATGAACTCACCATGTATTTAGCCATTCATAATCTTTAGACTTTTCCTCAAGTAAATTTTTAATAAATAGACTACTGGACAATGATATCTTTTCACTCTAAGGATTTTTCTATCAAGCTAGTAGTATTTAAAAATATCTTGAAAGACAACACTCTTCATACTTGCATATGAATTGAAGAATGATCACTAGGTGTGTCACATGAAATAGGATGGGTCTGAGATTAGATGTGCAAGATTTTTTTCTTAAATTTTAGAGATTGAATGCAAATGAAAATGATTACTCTTGTGATTCTCTATGCGATGAGAGGTATCCCTTTGTGTTGAAATAATTGTAAAATGATGTCTTTTTATACATGAACATAATACAAAAGTACTAAGATTTATCCATAATAAGATAAAATGTTTAGCTTTGATTTATTTTTTTAGGTGGATGAATATTATGGTTACAAGGCCAACCTCATGGTTGCAAACGTAACCTAGGTCAAACAACCAGGTTGGATGAGTATCCAACAAGATTAGATTATGGATTAGGATAACAGTATTGATCAAGATCAAACAAAAAAGCCAACTGGATTAGTATTGCGTGTACATAAGCATAGGGATAAGCAATAAAGGTGAAATCACAAGAGTGTTCACACTTTTTAGCATTATTAGGCCACCAAAATCAACATTCAACAAATTTTGTCATTTATACCAAAATAAGCTATAAAGAATCTAAGAACAATGTTAACTAATGATTGGAGGCATTTTAGTTGATCATGAACAATTTATAATTATTCTAAATTTAAAATATACATTCCTGTCATTTTTTGTTTGTTTTCAACAATTTTTATTATTTTATGGTGAGTAACATTTTATTGTAATTCATAACTTTTACTAAAAATAAAATATTTCCATGACTTCTTAGAAATGTATCATTAACTCAATTATTTAGTGTATATATATTTCAATTCAATATTTTATTCATTATTAATTACGTTGAGAGAGGTTGAGCAAGGGGTGGAGTGTAATGGCATGAGCATGTTAACAAAAACTCTTAATAAAAACTATTAGAGCTGACATATAGAAATAATAAAAATAAAAACATAGCCCACATATATTTGAAAAAAAAACCATAAAACTATAAAATAGTTGAGTAAATAAACTAACTATATAAAATAACTCTTAGTAAATAAAATAAAATAAAATAATTATCTTCCAATATGGATATAAATATCATTTAGATGTAATAATGGTGAAAAAAACATTGTTTAGATAGTAAAACTTAAAGTATTTTTTCTCATTTATTTTTATGATTTTTTATATATTATTATTGAAAAATAAAATAACTCCTTATTTAAATAATGTTTAAAACTAGCATACCTATCTTTAAAAAGATCAATGTAAAAGACACTGATAGTTCCCATTTTAATCACATATTAGTAAAAAATAGGCACCTGGAGAATGATAACTCTTGCAATCTTTTACATAATTTTTTTAAAAGATAGCTATACTAGTTAATTAAATTAGGAGTAACAAAAATTTAGACCCACATTTTACTAAAACTTGTTTCTATTGCATATTATTAAAATTGATTTTTTATTGAAACACAGACATCGATGCAAAGTGGAATGTATTTTTTTGAATTCTTTTTGACATAGTTTGTTATTTTCTCTTGGTCTCAAACATAGGCCTTTATTTTTTGTAATGGACCTATGTATTTCTATAATTAGAAAAAATAATATGAGAACACATATATTATATATTACACTTTTTGGAAAGCTAATTTTAGAAGCTACATGATCATAAAATATTGTCTCTAGGTGACTTTATTTTTCCATTGTGCACATGAAATAAAGTGGCTTGTTTTGTCCTCTAAAAAACATGTAGATAGGAGGGGAAAAGACTACCATGAAGGTGTCATATAAGTAGGTTCAATGTAAGGGGGTTCAATTGAACCCCAATAGATCTAACCCTTTTGGCATATTTTAAACATTACCCCTCCACCTTATATAGTTTTGTAAGGGAGGTTAGATCAAAGGAGTTAGATCGAACCCCATTAGATTGAATTCCCCTCACTATGGGGTGCCATGTAGTAACACATATTTGTTGATTGGGCTTGATCTAAGGGTCTTTAGTTGAAGCCTCCTTAGATTGAACATAAACATATTTTTCATGGATATTCATCTCCATTTGTCCATTTGGCCTCAAAGTGGGAGAGACTTTTTTGCTTCCACCTATAAACATAGGGTTACGTACAAGAAAGACTAAGTATGTCAACCTAACTATACACAAAATACACCATTTGTAACTATTTAAATATATAGAGACATTACCCAAAACTAAGCACAAAATTAAATGGACAAATGCAATGATTATATGTTTTTCACTACAACAATTTTATATCAATTAAGAAATAGCAACAAGTTAACCTCGACCTTTCCTAAATTTGAAGCTTTCAACTATCATATTTTGATGACTATTAAGGTTACTTTCAAATAACTTGATAAAAGAAATCACCACACAATAAAGTTTACTTGCCCATCTCTTAGTTCAGCGAAATAAATTGTGTTTTGAGACATCTTTCCAAATCTAAACTTATTCCAACATTTTAAATTTAATTTTTTGTTGTTTCTCTTTTTTCCTCTTTAATTTTTTTCTACCAAAATCATTTTTATCAGACTACCACCATAATATCTTTATAAGAAAAAAAATCACCACATTACCCTTTAAAAAGTTTGCTCTACAATAACCAATGGACTCTTAGAATAAAAAACCAATAGAAAAACTAATCAAAATCAAATATTCAAAAGACAAAGACAAAATATATGAGATTTTTTTTTGGTATAAAATACCCTGGCAAGGGGCCAGGGACTCGTATAAAAAACTAGGGCTATTACCAGGTATTAAAGGTTTCATAACTATCGAAGCATAAAGCAGCTTAAACTGGGAGGCAAATTACAAGGCCAAACCCCAAAATAGCATACATGGTTATGAAGACTGACAAGAAAAAGGAAAAAAAACCAACATATTGTCTTAAACTCTAGGTTGCATCATCTCCAGTGAGATCAACAATATCAGCCTCATCATCACAGGTGCAATGATATTCAAACTTGTCCTCCTCTGTAATCTAAATATCCATCTTTACCACCACCCATTCCACCAGCCTCAGTTTTATCTCACCATCGTGAAGGTTGTGAATGTGATCCAGAATGAACTTCAGATTAAGCTATGAACCTTTTGACAATTCCTCCACATCCTCATGCACCAATATGGACAACATTGCCACAGAAGTTGACATAGCCACCGTAAGGGATTGAGCCACACCAAAGACGTTCTAGAGACCACGAGAGGTATTTGGGTCAAGTAGGAAGGAAGACAATGTCTCCCTAAGCCCATCATTCTCCTCTGCCTCCACTGTCTTGGTCATGTCAATGACCCTACCCACCTAGCGCCTTAGCATTGGATTCTTAATTTCTTAGTTTATTATTTCCACAGAATCTGTAAGCATCTGTTTGCCATGAAGCTTTGGCTTCCTCTTCTTAAACACCTTCTTCTTCTGCATCACACCACCCATAGACTTATCTAGTTTCTTTCTAGGCAATTGACATCACCTCAGAGGCATTGAGGCAGCCATGGAACACCCCACACCATCACCAGCCATAAAGCCTTCGTCCTGCTTAGCCTTCATCTTTTCTTACCACTTGCAGAGTGAAAATAATCCTCTAAATGAGAAGGAAAGGCTAGTTGAATAAATGAGTGGCTGGCTCTTGCCATGTTACAACCAACCTAGAATGGAGATACGATCTCCCCAAGTGTGCCTAGTAATAATGAAACCTGTAGCTCAGGAAATGAAATGCTTAGTAATGATTGTTCATCTACCAATAGGTCCCTTCACCATGACCTATCCTCCCTCTAACCACCATGGCCTCCCAACCCTTGCCACATCATCCTATTCTAAATGACTCAGGATCTAGCACTTTATCAGGCGAGTGTTCCTTGATGTCGAATTAGAGTAGTTTAACCAGCTCCGTTGGGTACTCCTAGATTAACACGCATTCTCCATCCTTAACTATTGTCCTTGAGTCTATCCCTTGAATGGTAGCCCAATCAACCACTTTGTTGCAGTCCCGCTTGATATGAGATTTTTTAGAAAGAAGCAGCTTTGTCAAATGGGACCTAATCTCATGCATTACTCAAGCTCTAATCTCCAATGCTTTGGTGCTTTCTCATCTAATAGGTTGATGATTAGTTTAGAGTCACCTTCTATCCACAAGTTTTTCTAGTTCTCCTTTGAAGAAATTCTTACCCCTTCCAGCAATGCCAAAGCTTCGGCCATGTTGTTAGTCTCCAATCCTAAAGACAAGAAATAGACGCCTTTGGACTTCCCCCCATTCATCCCTAAAAATCCCCCCACCAGCTGCCTTGCTGGGGTTGCCCTGAGCTACACCATCAAAGTTAAGCTTGATCCAATCAGCCTCTGGGGGAGCCAAATTGCCTGCTCCTTAGATTGAGACCTTAAGCCAATTAGCCCTTCAGATCCCAGCCACCTGAATCTGGGCCACCCACTAGCCTAGTCCTGCTCATTTTCGGCTAAACCCCATTGCCCAGACTTCCAAACCTCTCCTAATTCCCCAATCTAGTTTTTAGTTCGATCCCAAACAAGATTCATAGACCTCTCCTTGTCATTGAAGACTCTTCTATTGCGTTCTAACCAAATGTTCCAGACTGCCAAGCTAGGGAAGACTTCCCAAATCAACTTCAAACCTTTGCTCTTGATAGATAGCTGCCACCCTTCTAGCAGCATCTGCAAATCCCTTGGAGAGGCCCACCTAAGGTTCCAATGATCCAAAAACCTACCCCAAAGTTCTTGTACAAAGCTGCAAGAGATGAAAATATGGGGGCCACCTTCCTTAGCTACCTTGCATAAGGGGCACCTGGATGACCCAAATTTTCCTAGCTTGACCAATCTGTCCCATGTTAAGGCTCTGTTCTTCCACACTACATAGAGAAAGGCCTTGGCTTTGGGCAGGCCCTGCTTACACAAAATGATGTTAGCCGCCCCCCTATCCATTCTTCCCCCTTTACTAAAATATCTATTGAAAACTTCCTTTACTGGCGCAAATCCTTCCCCATTAAATTGCCATCTCCTTTTATCCTCCTCTTCCAAAAAGGAGACTTTGCTGATTAGAGTTCTTACACCTTCTTACTCCCTAAAATTATCATCTAATAGGCCTTGCAGGGATTTCCATCTCCACCTTCCTTCCACCTTCTCCTTATAATGGGAGACAAGTTGACCCAGACATGGCTCAAGCATCACGGCCAATCGAGCAAAGGCTGGATTGGTTAAGATGGGCTCATCTCCAACCCACATATCCCTCCAAAATCTCACCTTATTCCCCTGCCCAACCTGCCAAACTAAATCCGGTTGAAGTACCCTGGAGAATACTCTGATAAAGTTCCAAATACATGACCCTGTTGGTAAGGCTTCTGCATCCCACAAGTTTTCTACTTAGTTCTACAAATATTTGGCCTGAATGAACTTACTCCAGAGCCTATCCTTCTCCTCATACACCCTCTAGCCCAATTTGGATCCTAGAGCCCGGTTCATATCTTTGATCTTTCTAAAGCCCAAACCCCCATTTTTCTTAGGGGTGCATGTAATATCCCAGCTAACTAAATTGTATTTAAACTTATCTTCTGTGCCTCTCCACAAAAAAATCCTCTGATTTTTTTCCAACACTATGGCTATCTTACTGAGAATTTCTAAAATATATGAGATTTTATTTGATAGCAACTAAATCCTTTTAAAATGTGTATAAGCACAAATCATTTAAAAAAAATAGCCATTAAATGATTTTTTTAAAAACAATTAAAAATAATAATATACTGTAAATATATCTTTTGAATCCTTAAAACTCCTAACAAATGAATGGACAACATAAAAAATATTCCAGATGCCCTACTAAGATGTCTAACATTAAAATATTTATTACAATAAAAGCAAAATACATCCTTAATGTCTAGTCCAGATGGCCTGTTAAGATGTCTAAACACCAAGTTTTTATTGTATTGAAAGAAAAATACTATTATCCTTAATACCTAGTCCAGATGCTTTGTTCAGAGATCTAAACATCAAGTATTTATTACAATGAAAGAAAAATACTCTATCCTTAATTGCTAAGGTCACCTCCTCGAAGTAGTCCCCTGCAGAAATGTTATAACACTGTCCATCTGATCAAAGGTCTTCATTCTCCAACTCACTTTGAAAGTACCCTTGCACAACCTACCAAACTAAATCCGGTTGAAGTACCCTGGAGAATACTCTGATAAAGTTCCAAATACATGACCATGTTGGTAAGGCTTCCGCATCCCACAAGTTTTCTACTCAGTTCTACAAATATTTGGCCTGAATGACCTTACTCCAGAGCCTATCCCTTTCCTCATACACTCTCTAGCCCAGTTTGGCTCCTAGAGTCCGATTCATATCTTTGATCTTTCTGAAGCCCAAACCCCTATTTTTCTTAGGGGTGCATGTAATATCCCAGCTAACTAAATTGTACTTGAACTTATCTTCTGTGCCTCTCCACAAAAAAATCCTCTGAGTTTTTTCCAACACTATGGCTATCTTACTAGGAATTTCTAAAATATATGAGATTTTATTTGATAGAAACTAAATCCTTTTTAAATGTGTATAAGCACATTTAAAAAATAGCCATTACATGATTTTTTAAAAATAATTAAAAATAATAATATACTGTAAATATATCTTTTGAATCCTTAAAACTCCTAACAAATGAACGGACAACATAAAATATATTCCAGATGCCCTGCTAAGATGCCTAACATTAAAATATTTGTTACAATAAAAGAAAAATACATCCTGAATGTCTAGTCCAGATGACCTGTTAAGATGTCTAAACAATAAGTTTTTATTGTATTGAAAGAAAAATAGTATTATCCTTAATACCTAGTCCAGATGCCTTGTTTAGAGATCTAAACATCAAGTATTTATTACAATGAAAGAAAAATACTCTATCCTTAATTTCCAAGGTCACCTCCTCCAAGTA
The DNA here is from genome assembly GCA_027924645.1 of Cunninghamia lanceolata. Lineage (NCBI taxonomy): Eukaryota > Viridiplantae > Streptophyta > Pinopsida > Cupressales > Cupressaceae > Cunninghamia > Cunninghamia lanceolata. The sequence continues at coordinate 15,265,134 of BSBN01000553.1, read as the reverse complement.
GTGTGCTTCCCCTACAGAAATGTTATAACACTGTCCATCTAATCAAAGGTCTTCATTCTCCAACTCACTTTGAAAGTGAGTACCAACACCACAATAGAAAATCCTACTGCAATTGACCATCCAATACTCAGCTCATACCATGAAAATCCTTGCTTTGTCTCTTCCTTATCATCAATGGTATTGGAGTTGATAATTAACTCAAGCCACAAAGATCATCTACAAAACCTAAGATTTACCTTCCACAAGAGAAAAAAGCAAAACTTGTAGCTCTGATACCATGTGGAATTTGTAGCTTAACCTACACAATGATCTAGCTAGAAGAAAAAGAAGCAAAACTTGCAGAAAGAAAATAAAAATAGAGGAAAATAGAGCTGCAAAGAAAATAAAATTCATTCTCATATTAACTTTCACAGAATATATGAATAAATAGAAATTAAGGAGAAAATGAAGGAAGAGGCATGAAGACTCATCACACAGTCCTCCTTGGTTAGCTTAGCTTAAACAAAGCATGCAACATAAGTTCTGCGTAAATCACGGAGCAAACAATTCGTTTCACTAACACCCCCCTTATGTCTAACTAAGGAGACTAAGCACATTTTTTTTCAGATTGTGTACAATTTTAAGAACAACAAAAGAAGAATGAGGAGTTAGATTACTAGCTAGGTAAATTGTACAATTTCACCTTGAAAAGATTACAAAGATTGCTTTGCAAACTCTTAAGCTATTGAATTATATGGTTTTAATTCTTGTATATTGTTGATTATTTTTATAACTGCTCTTTGTTGTTTCTGATATATGTATTCTTCTACTGTGTTTCAGCTTGTTGTTAAAGTGCTCTTACGTTCCTTCATAGGACTTGAGCAGCATTTTATGGCTGCAATTCTCTTTGTAATTATTAACTTTGTTTAATACCCAAAAAAAAAAAAAAAAACTATTGACAATGTCATTTACCATAGAGTTTCACCTCTTATTCCAACATTCACATTATTGAAGCAAAGGAATAATTGTTGAACATTTTTAAAGATGAAGGATAATTTATTCTCAACAAAAATGAGTAATAAGTACTACGATCTAGTAAACAAAGAGAAAAAGTAGGTAGCATGAGATGAGATAAGGCATGCATGAATATAAACATCTAACATGTAATCATTATGAGTAAGACAAGACTGAAAGAATCCAAAATGGCCACAAAATACCAAAAGTGTCATCAATTTTTTTATTGATGAAATAAAAAAGGAAGTAGGGGAAAGGACCCAATAGATAACTATGTCCCAATAGCGGCCATGGTGTCACACTTAGACCCCAAGTTAAATATATGAAAAGAATAATAGTTGAGAAATAATATGCTAGTAAAAATTTAATAAGGAACCAATACATGTGCACATATACATGTGTAACAATACACTTCACATGTCACATCAAAGAAACAACCAATCATATGGTGACACATAAGGTGATTGATAATAGGTGTCTTGGTGCATATGTTTTGGTCTAACCTTTTCTAGGTGTGTTTTTGGACAACTTAGCCAAAATGTATCTAATTAGACTACATCATTGATTTAATCTCTTAACTTAGATACAGAGATATGCTGAAATTGTACCATCTAGGAGCTTGATGTGCACAAAGTTAGGGTGTCTAGATATAGATTTTTGGAGCATATATTATAGAAACAAAAATGAGCCCTCCTATTTAGCCCTGTGAGCACCCTCTCCCATACATTGTCTCATATAGTTGTTGCTTCACAATTTTTTTAATATTTTGAAATATTAGATTTAAAGTGTAGTGTTAATATGTATAGGCTTGCATATAAAGATGAATGAGTAATAACATCCCAACTCTTGAAATGAAGTGTTATGTTAGAAAATATTTTGATATTTTTTAAGTACTAGGGAAGAGGACTCATAGCATACCTTAAGCTATCCAAAATTTCTAATATCCAAGTGAGTAACATGTCCACCCTCCATTTCATTGCAGTGGACACCTCTCCATACACAACACTCATCTCCCTCCTATGACTTTAGCATACCATGCTTGTCATGGAAGCTGGCCCTAAAAATCTGAAGCACTCTGGATTCATTAGGAGGACATCCATTGACAGACAAAAATAAGATTATAGAAAAAGAAACAGAGTATAGAGGAGAGAGGGATGTGAGCATACATAATCTATTTGTGCAAACTGCCATTGTCACCTCAATTACTGCTTCAAGCCTATACACTTTCTAAATATCAATATTCTCTCCACTCATGTGTATTTCATTTATAGCAACAATACTCTGTCTACTTTACGAAAAGGAAACTATACGGAACTTGCTATGCATAGACAGTAGACATTTTGTGTCACTGTTCTACTTAAACATCATTCACTTTAATGGTCAAACAAATAATAACAATTTTACACCTCATTTACAATAAAAAGTGGTAAGTATTTGTCCTATTTTTACTGGCCAAAATTGATTTTTGACTATTAAAATGGATGATATTTAAAAACAGCAGCATGGCTATTTACTTTTGACTGCTACATTTTAAAAATAGCCAACAATTGACTACATAGCTATGATGAAAAAATGGTAGATCAACCTTTGATTTCAAAGCCCATACAAGATTGATGCACCTAAACACAACAAAAGTTCATTACCCACTCACAATTTGTTGCACTTCACCCATGGGAGGTTCAAGGAATACATCGATAGGAACAACTAGAGAAGTTAAAAACAATTCTCCTCTGAATATTTTTTAAGGGTGAGAAAATTCTGAACATTATAATGCTCACATATAAAAATAGCTAATTATTGTTTATAGATATTTATTTAAGAGTTATTTTATTTATATATATATTTTTTATATATTATTTTTGAAAAAGTAGCCTTTCATTCTTTTTTTAATTTTTTTGTTTTGTTTTCATTTTGAAAAGTGTAATAACTAGTATAGATATCTTAAATACATCTATCAGATATCAATTTGAAGCTATTTTATTTACTTCATATTACAACCATTTTATTTACTATATACATGATTTTGGTTAATTATTTAATTATTTAAGGTTTATATCTTGCCCATCAAATTTTCAATTAAATTAACAAATAAAAAAACATCTTAAATTAATAAATCAAATTTAAACTTTCTACTACATTTTTTATATATAAATTAATTAAGATTCAAACCTAAAACCTAAAGCATGTATATAATTTTGGTTGATATTATTTCTAACATTACACAAAACATTACAACACTTTTCTTTCATTTAATATATGCGAAGTAATATTTTCTTTCATGCTAGAGGCATACCATACAATTTGTAGAAGGCTTTTAAATTTTTTTAGAAAAAATGATATATCCAAATATGATGGAGAAGTGAAGAGTGTTGATGATGACATATCTTTGTTTTACCTCCTTATTTTGGAAATATCATGTTTATTATTAAGTATTAATATTTTATTTTATTATTAAATATTAATATTTTATTCTATTATTAAATATTAATATTAAAGAGATATTAATTTGAAGTTATTTTATTTTACTTCATTTCACTTCAAATTGATATTTGTACACATTTTTTCTTCACGCAACCCTATGTCCTTCAATTTCTCAACTATAATTAACAAATTAAAAAAATCTCAAATTTAGAAAGATGAGAACATATCTTTATTTTTACAGGCTAATGTATTTATATTATATTTATTAATATTTTTTTTTTATATTTATATATATTTATTATTAAATGTTAATAATTTGACATGTAATGGCCTTCAATTTTAAAGTAAAAGGTAAGTGTTTTTTTCAATACACTTATGCCATTACACTTCACCCCTTACTACCATTGTAGAATGCATCTCCACATTAAATATCATATTTAAATTTTATAATAGTTTTATTTTGGCATATTAATATAGACTCTAAAGTTTTGATTTATTTATATCTGAAAAATAAATAATAATCTTTCCACTAGGTAAAAATTCATTAGTTTATAATGTGTGTCTACACACATATTATTGTTGACAAGGTAAAATAAAAATATATATTTATTTTGGTTTATATTATATGTTTTATTTCTTATTTAATTATGTTGATTATATTTTTTTTATATTGTTCTTTTTTTTTTAAATATATGTCAACTCTATTTTGGTTTTTATGTATATAGTGATAAGATGAGACTCTATACCATGTTGTCATTACAGAATGCCTCTCAAAATAATAAGTTTAATAGAAATGCTTGAGGAATATAAAATTTTATTTATTTTGCATAAGCTACTATTACATATTACCAAGTTTTTAATATCATGCATACACTTATTTGTAACTAATATGCTTCATCCAAAACAAAAATATTGGGAACATTTTAATAGGGCATAAATGATAGATTTAGTTGATGAATACATACCATTATGTCAAGTTTGTGGATTACATAAATTTCATAAGCATCCTACCAATATGATGATGGCATGTCATAGTTTTATTACATTTCACTAAGTTTTAAAAAAGTTTAAACCATTTTCAAACCATAGATTGTACACAAACTCTTATACCTATATCATAATCATATTATATATTAAACATTTCATTTCCAATATGTATCCATTTATTTTTTTACTTCTATATTTATAATGTAAAATGAGAAACATTATCTCCTTTGAAAGGAAGCAACATTTACAAAAAGACTTTTTACACTGATCTAATGAGGAAAGTTATGCAAATTTTAATCCTTTATAGTTACAGATTATGAGATACAGATTAACAAAAAAGGCAATAACACATCAAAAATTAGTACAATGCTCACAAAACAAGATATACATGGGGAAATCCTTTTCAAGTGAAAAATCCCACACTCTAAAACCTGTACAATGTATTATCAAATAAAAAGATGATTACAACACACTTGCAATGCAAGTTCTTTTAGGAGTTCACAATGTTGAATACTGGAGTAATTCTGGCAGCATAACGGTACCTATAAATGAACCATAATCTCCAACTCCAAGCACCTATATATATAGAGAAATACCAAGGATGGAGGTGGCTTCTAAAGAAAGCCACAAAAGAATATCATCCAAATCCACATGGCCCAAATTCCAAGGCCATAAAGCATGCAAAGGACACTTGTCAAAGATTCCCTTTCATCCCTTATAACCCCCATACTTCAAGGGTGCCCCAAATTTTTCCAAAATAGGTATGATAGATGCTCTTACATCATCATAAAATCTATCATATATGACAACACTTACATATGTAAGAGAATCTATCATAACTGACTATTAATAAACAATTCTCTTACAATTTGTCATAGCCAAACTTGGGTGCCTACTTTCTCCATGCAAAGATGCTTCTTGACACTTGTTACACCTATCATAGAATCTTTATTTCTAGCTCTTACATGTCATAGAATCTATCATATATCATCACCCCTTACATAACTCACAAGATGCCAACACATGACAATAATACCACCTCAAAATAGCATACCTACATTTTCAAATGTTGACTTGACCATCCAAGTCACCTTCCAAGTGTGATGACATGTCAACATGCCACCTCATACTAAATGACAAAACCAAATGACCAATAGTACATACAATATAGGAAATTAAATGAATATACAATCAAATAAAAAATGTTAGGAAATTGCAAAGGTTGAGACACTTAATTCCCAACATTCTCCCACTTGTCAAACATCTTGCAAGAGCCAATAGAATGACACATAATTTAACTACTAGGGGCTGAGAGGCCCATAGGCTCTAAACACCATTTGAACTTCTTCATGCTCACAGGTTTTGTCACGGAATCTACAATATTCGTCAAAGTGTCAACTTTCTCCATATTTATCTTCTCATCTTCTACCATGTCATGAACAAAATGGTACTAGATATCAATAATCTTAGTCCTTGCATAGAAAGTAGGATTCTTCGCCAACCATAAGGTACCTTGACTATCACAAAAAATAGTAATCTTCCCTACATCAAACCCAACATCAGAACACAATCTCTTAATCCAAATGGCTTCTTTACAAGCATGAGTTGCTGCCATGTACTCTACTTGAGTAGTGGACAAAGCGACCATAGGTTTCCGATTACTCATCCAACTAATAGCACCACTGAACATAGTGAACACATAAGCACTAGTGGATCTCCTACTGTTAATGTCACCTACTCATTCTGAATCCAAAAATCTTCGAATACAAAGTGAATGTCGAGGTCTTGTAGGATAACCATGAAAGCATAGGGAATACTCGAAAGTACCCTACAAATATATAAACACTCTCTTCACCGCATCCTAATGTACTTGTCCAAGATTAGCCATAAACTGATTAAGGACTCCCACTACTTGGGCAATGCCTGAGTTGTTCCTTGGATGAATTTTAAAAAAATGGTGTGCATTCTATGTCATTTTCCTTTTACAAAAGTTTTGCCAAAGTGAGATTGAACACAACATGCATGCCATTTTATAGGTCTCAAGACCATTCTTATGAAACAGTGGTGTTTGATCCATTCAAACCTTATTTATAATGGAGTAGAGCATTAGATGAACTAGAGCAATCTTTATCTCATTTTAGTGTATTTCCCCATCCGATCCAAATTGATTCACCGAAAAATGACAAAGATCTATAAATGAACAATCAACATAGACAGACAAACTTGATGAGTTCAATCATATTAAATGACAAATTCAAACAAATCAAAAGTTTTCCCCTTCAAATTTAATATGTTTAGACCATTACAAATTTTGGATCTAAAATTATAGCATGTATTATATTAATTTTAATCCATTAGCTCCAAATTATGCAAATGTGTGAAATTATAAAAGTAATGAGGGTCACTAAGTTTGATCAAACTTTGTATCATGTTATGTCCCATGAGAGGATTCTTGATGGTAGGCTAGATGACAAATAAACATGATGTAGGTGGTGACCATGCTTATATTTGCAAGATAATGCCTATTAAATGTAGGTGTCAAGATGTGAAATATGAGGCTTGTGATAAATAAAAAAACATACATGCTTCAAATAACATGTATAACTGATGACTAATGGAATGCAAGTCAGCATAGGTGTAATGCATGCAAATAGAGACTACACACCAAACATGAAAGCTCACACATTTGAAGTAGCAACTAAGCAAAACATAGGGATCTTCAAATCCATTAAGATTATGAAAATTAAGTCACAACACTCCAGGAAAAAAAAATGGCATGGACCACATGGATAAAATGCAATCATCATTCACTTAAAGGCATAGCAATTGAACTTCCACAACTCTTCGACGTACCCTTTACACACCAAGGTGTGATTTCTACTTATTAAGGTTGCTTCCAAATAACTTGACAATGGAGGTATAAAACACATTAGAATTATTACTCAACATTTGGTTAAAGAATAACCTACAAAATGCACCCACACAATCACATTTACTTACCAATTTCTTAGTTTAACCAAAGGAATTGTGCTTTGAAACACCCCTCTAAATCTCAACTTAGTGCAACTCTTTTTTAATCTAATTTTTAGTTGTTTATCTCTCTTCCTCTTTAATATTTTTCTCTTACCAAAATCATTTTTATCATATAACCACATATAATATTTATAAAAAAGTAAATCACTACATAACCTTTTAAAAAGTTCACTATATAATAACCAATTGACTTAAAAAAAGTTGAAAATCAAACACGGTCAAATATTCAAGAGACAAAGTAGGTGAGATTTTTTTTCTAAATATATATTTTTAATTATAAAAAACTCTTAAAAATGGGACAGACAAGACAAAATATATTCTAGATGCCATACAAAAATATTTGAGCATCAAAGTATTTATTAGAATGAAAGTAAATTATATTTGCAGTGTTTACTTCAGACTATTAAGATTACAAAACACTTAAATATTTATTACATTGAAAGTAAATTACTAAATTTAATAATCAAAAGTAAATTTTAGTTAATAAAAATTAAAAAAATAATTATTTATCACTTTTCAAAAGGAATGAGTTGTAAAATTACTATTAACTATTTGACCTTTGAAAATTGTCACATTTAAATAGTTATCTATAAGCTTACTAAATATCACCAATAGGGTTTAAATTTGAGGATTCACTCTACATGTCAAACAATTTTTTCAATGATGGTTACCCATTCCAAAATGCCTTTAAAATACTAAAACATGCCTTAAATATCAACACAATCCTATATAAATTTTGACAATTTGTCTGAAATCTCTCCTTTCATTTCAGGTAATACAATCTTTTCAAAAATTTGATTACAGCCATACGGCCATAAATTTAAGCCCTAAATTATTTAATTTTAATTTATTCACCATACTCTCTACTTTGGTGTATTTTAAATTTTTAATCTAGTTGGTGATTCATGTGTGATAGGTTATAATTTATTCACCATACATGTTGGGCACCTACAAACCCTTAGATTTTGAATATTTATGCCACCAAGAAGAAACAAGATCCTAGAAAGAAGAATGAAAAAGCCACATACTCAAATTTAAATGGACATGACAATGGAGAGGAGTCTAAAAGAATGTCTAAAGAAACAAGAAAATGATCTAAACCCAAAGTATTGAGGATTGTTGAAACCAAAGACCACTATGTGATGAGCCACTACACTAAGAACTTGTCCAATTATTCCAAGTTTACTACCCAACCTTTAAAATAATATCAAGGAGAGAAAATTATACAATGAAGCCATTAAAATTAATTTATGACTTAAATCATGACACTTTACTACTACCCTCTTGTCCATAAGTCTAGTTGTAGCATTGAAATCACCCCTAGAAAAAAAAAACCTTGCCTTCCCAAGATAACAACAAAGAAGAGAAAGCATCTAGGGTATAATTTTTATGAACCAAACTATTGGGGCAGTAAAAATTTATGCAATACCTTACCATATCCTCTTTAAAAGATTTAAACTCACGTGCCAACCAATCAGGGGAAGAATCCAAAGGAGAGATATGGATGCAACCAAGATTCAAGATAATACATAGTTTGCTTGACACCCCTTGAGTATCCACTATTATACCAAGCCAAGACTTCCAAGAATTGCTTAACAAGTGCTACAGGTCACCATAAAACATCTTGGTTTCTTGAATAAAAACTAAATCTTGGGTCAAGAAAGAAAGTTAATGTTTAACTAATCTCCTTTTATTAGAATCACTAAGATCCCAAGTACATTCCAAGAGAAATCCATCATTTAACCTCTAGAGGGTTCTTCCCCCTTTGCCTTCTAAAATTATGCTTGAGGGTGTGTTGGGTGCCATCCTCAACCCCTACTTTAGCTTCCCTTTAAAGCCTTACTCGATCCATTTCGTGACCTCTATTTTTTATGTCCTATAGAGAATGACAAATTCTACCACCAATAACTCTAACCCCACTTGAGATTGTTGAAAGGGAGAAACCACTATAGGTTCCAAGAGAAGTTCTTGCATATTTAATTCCTTGGGAACCACCAAATCTCTTGATAATTCTCTTTCTTCATCTAAGTCTAGAGCACAAAAATCTATAAAAGAAAAATGGAGAGAAGGGGCTAACAAGATCTTCTAAACATCCTCTTGACCTTCAAAAGATTTATCAACTTGAAAACTTACTTTTAGAACCCCTTGTACCATCGATAAAAAGGGCTCCCTAGAAAATGTAGACAAGCATTTAGAATCCTTACTTGAGAGTTTGACCATAGATAACTTGGTTTTACCTTTATCCTTTACTCTAAGTTTGAAAGCCAACCAAGGAGGAGCTTCATCTTTGAAGAAAACCAAAGATGGTTTCTATGAGCAAAGTACTCTTTTTTGTATACTAAAACTTGTTTGGGCTTTCAAAAAATTTCTTCCGCTATAGAGGAGGTGGGTACTAGGCCATAACATTGAGAATTTTCCCCAAGGTAGGAACTTGCCACATGCACAACTTTATGGCATGTGTAACAACAAAACTAGAGCTTTTCATAATCTAACTCTTAGAAAAAGTTCCTTATTAAAGTTGAGAAGCAATTTTTTTTGGCAAAGGCAAATCTAATTCTCTGTTCACCTTTATGTAAGCATACATAACGTGGGAAGGATCTATTGCCTTTCAATCCCCCTCAAAACACCTACCCAAAGAAATATAGGTATAGATTCCAAAGATTTTATGCTCCAAAATTCAGGAGGTAGGCCACAGAGTCTTACGTAAATCTTTGAAGCAGTAGAAGGGCGCACTTCAACCAATAGATTAAGGCTCTAGCAAGATAAAGACATCTATCAACCATTCACATCTCGAACATCAAGGGTAAGAGATGCAACAAAATGTTCGAACAAAGAGAAAATTATCACAAAGAAACCTTTAGGCATGAATATCAGTTTGAACTCATATTTTCACATCCCTTTGCCCAAATCTAAGTACTAGAGTGAGAGAGATGACATTTGTTGAATTCACCAACAACTCCAAACTTCAATAGAGATTCGCATTGACTCCCAACATCTAACTCATCTAGCTTCACTAAAGGACATAGCCCAAATTCACCAAAGATGTTAGACTTAATAAGAACTTGCAATAATTATATCTCCATAGAAGTACAAAAATCAAGATGACAAAGTTTAAATGCAAACAAGATGAGAATAACAACATTCTAATATCTGTATTCAATGTGTATAAAACAAAGGAAATTAACTACACTATCTATACTCTAGGCATGCACAAGTTAGGATGACAAGTGTCCCAAAGGAGCAATGAACTAGACGATTGACTCAACATGTAGGAATGAAAGTGTTAAGTGAACTCATCTTGACGAGGGAGAGGTGGCACCCAACTACCGATAATCAAGGATATGAATGAGTAGAGGTGGAAAATAATCTTATCAATCAAGGGAATTGACATGTGCTCTTAGTTCCTAATTTATGCAAGTAAATAAAATAAATTAACCATACAAACTTAATATAAGGTCTAATTATACAATTACACTAACAAGAGACCCCCTTCTAATCAAAGGAATAGGCCCTGAAGCAACCCTTCTTCCCCTTACGACATGTAATTGAATTAGTTTTTGATCAAGGAGGAAACTTCAAACACGAGGGCTTACAAACTCTATTGCACTTGGGCCCTCCCTGCTCAACCTTAAGAACATGTTGCCTAAGAAAGGGGACAAGTATGAAACATTATACGAAAGATTTATGCCCATACAAATTTGAATTTCTATACTATTTGCTCTAAGGCAGACATAACAACCCATTATTTTTGGTTAAAAATCTAATTTATTAATAATTTGCTTAATGTTTTTAATTAGATCTGAATCAGTATAAGAGAAATTTTTATTTAAAAAATAACAATGTTTTCCACATAATAAAATCATTGTAATAACTCACAATTCATAATTATAAATTTGTTCAACATATACTATAATAATGTAATAGTTTTAGCCAATTGATAAATTGTTAATTTTTTTATTTTATTTTCTACAAAATGTCATAAATGATTAAAAACAAAAAATTCCCTTTACCTTTATATTTGACAATTGATAAATTGTTAATTTTTTATTTTATTTTTCTACAAAATGTCATAAATGATTAAAAAACAAAAAAGTTCCCTTTACCTTTATCACTTTTAAACTTTAATTTTTTATTTTATTTTTCTCTAATATTATTGCAATGATTTTTTTTATCTAGTGATTACCAATCAAAACAAAGTTTTATTTTACATGAGAAATTTTTTGGTAAATATTATTTTGATTAAAACAAACACACTAAAATCAAATCAAAAAATAAGACTAGTTATTCAACAAATAATATTTATTTTAATGTTAAACAAATAATATTTTTTCTTTAAATCTATGCCAATATTATAACAAAATTGTAATATTCATATTAAAGCGATTATTTAATTTTGATTCATTGTATATATATTATTTATAAATTTGATATTTTAAATATTAATGAAATAATATAATTAATTATATATTAATAATAGAATGTATATTAAATTATTGATTATACAAATTAGTAGAATTAATATGTGATAGATATTATAAAAGTTCATATATCAAATACATACTTATAAAAATGATTATGAGCCATCGTATTATGTATTTAATAGAAAAATATAGTTATGCCTTATGTGCATAATATTAGATATAAGTTGTAGAACATAAATTTATTGTACCCTCACATAATTATTTTTAAAATAATTATATGATTAAATATGCTATGGCGTATTATATAAAAATCAATAAGAGATTCAATTAATTTACTACATTTACCGATTTACCCAACTATGTTTGTTCATCTCAATATGTAATGTAAAAAGAAATTTACTAATATAAGTGCAAGAAGACAATAGTTAATGCGATGAAATTTAATAAGAATTTAATAGATTAAATAATTTATAGAATTTAGTGGATTAAATAACTTATAAATTAATAGATAATAAAAAATATCTATTAGAAAGTTTTCAGCCTGCCCATTGAACCTATGGGTCCAATTGCTAGTTTATTCACCATACTCTCTACTTTGGTGTATTTCATTTACAGCAACAATCCTCGTGTCCTTTACGAGAAGGAAAATACATAGGAATTACTATGCACAGGCACTGTGCAGAAAAGGCGGTGCGTTCAAGTTAAATGTCTTGACTGGAAATTGATTTTGAGCGTGTCAAAAAATGAATCGAGTACCTAGTGACTTTGAGCATAACGTGGAAGACCCGTCCCGACTTTGAGTGGGAAGTGATGGCAACGTGTGTACAAATAACAAATGAAATTCATAGGTAGTGTGTGGCATACGCCAAAATGAAACGAAATTATCAACCCCGGTCTTTGACTTCCAAACTTGATAACTATACAAAGACTGATCCGTCTAAACACAAGGGAAGCTTCTTACCCGCTCATTTCTTCGAAAGAAATTTCTCTATCTAATGTGGCGTGTCAATAAATTAATTGACCACTCGTTTTCAGCATAACGTGCAGGACCCGTTCCGGCATTGAGTGGGAAGTGAATTGATGGCACCATGGGTACAAACAAGCTATGGCGTGGTCGAATAGCTAATGTGTGCCATACGACAAAATCACACCAAACTATCAATCATACAAGCATAAAGGCATAGTATAAATGCTTATCTAAAGACTGCAAACATGCTGCCTTAACAAGTAATTTAATGAAACTTCTCATTTTAATTATTGTGTGTGATACTTAATAAATGACTTGTCAAATAAGATGAGTTGAAATGATGATTGATTAAAACTTTCCTAATAATCAAAATCATGTTCAAATTCCTATGAAATACATTGCATGCCTTGCAAATCTATATGAGACATTATTCAATACTTTAGAAGGAGATATACTAGCAATCGCACTTTGGTGTGCAATGGGTACGCCGATAATGATTGCTTTATATTTGGAAAGTCATTGTTTATACAAGAACAAATTATTAGGCTTTCAAACATACCAACCATAGAAGATTGATCCAGATAAAAACAATGAAAGTTCGTTAACCACCCAATTTGTTTTTGCTAGAACTTTTTTTTGGAACATAATGCATTTGCAAATTGTCCCTAAACTCACGGAAGTAGTTCTTATTGCCATAAGTTAAATTTTTTTGCCATTTCAAAATATATATTTATTATTTTTAGTTGTTTTTGCCTAACAAAAAGTGCATTAGTTTGCTTGGGTTCCGTGCAATTTGGGAAATATTGTGCGCTAAGCTAAGGTTTGGTTTTTTTTTTTTTTGCCCTGACGGATGCCATTTTTCCATTGGGCCTTTATTATACCCGTGGTATTTTAATCTTCCCTGTTTGATGGTTCAAATATTTCATTGTGTTGTCGCTTATTGCTGACATTTTATTGTTCTACATGGCAATGGAGGGTTCATGCAACGGCATGTGGCCTGGAGAAGGACAGGTGTGGTGTTTGGTAGGAAATACGTGCCTTATGGTTTTCTCTTTAATTTTGGAGAGCATAAAGCATTATGTTCTCCTCATGGTTAGACGTTTTCATTTGATTAATTTTCAATCTAGGAAGAACTACCTAGTCCAGTGGCGCAGAAGAAAGAGGTGTACGGAGAACACAGTCTAGCTCAACTAAAAAATCAATGGAAAAACACTGCCCGCCACATGCATTGAGGAAAGGCCTATGCTTTGGAGACTTGAGTTTGTATTTCCCATTTGGATCTCTAGTAATTGCAGGAAACAGGACACAAGGTTTATCAAATACCCATTTCCTCGGCTTCATTAAGTTCATTTATTGAGATGATATTTTCATATTTATCCCTACCGCCATTGTTACCCATTTATTTAACCAGATTGGAATTTGCACTTTACAAAGTGGGTGTTGTAATTATTTGTGTTTAACTGAGTGGGTGTTGCAGTTTTGCTTAAATTATAGCACTTTTAGTTTAGTTCAGAGGCTTTAGAGCCTTTGTATTTAATATAAATGGATGAATCAGATAATGCACTGACATCTGGTCCAAATGGAAGCAAAAGAAAAGTTTTGTATTTTTATGATTCAGATATTGGGAACTATTAAATTACAATCAGGTTCATCTCATGAAGCCTCACAGAATCAGAATGGCTCACAACGTAATTATGCAGTATGGGCTACATGATAATATGGAAATCTACAGGCCTAATCTATTATAGAACAAGGAGCTCAGGGTATTCCATGCAGATGATTATATCTCATTTCTTCAGTCCGTTACACCTGAGACACAACACAAGCAACTCAGGCAGTTGAAGAGATTCAATGTGGGAGAGGATTGCCCTGTGTTCAATGGGCTGTATAATTTTTGTTAGACTTGTGCAGGGGGCTCCATGGAAGCAGTAGTTAAAATCATCATTCATGGCTTTGTGGGTTTTGTGTGCTTTGAGAACATTGTAAAACACTATTTTTCCTACCCAATGGAACGTAAACTACATTCTATTCTTACCTATTTACGGATTTTGGAATCTATTGTAGATAATTTTCTTTCCCATATTTTAATATCCATAGTATTTGTGCCATGTTTTAATACTATAATTTTTTGTTTTTAGCCCTAGATAAATATGTCATTATTTCTCTAATTTGCCATGTTTTAATACATTAATTTTTGTTTTTAGCCCTAGATAAATATGTCATTATTTCTCTAATTTTATTAATACTCACAGTTAAAAGCATTGTCAATGCAGGAATTAGGACATTACGGCTTCATTTATCTAATTTTATTATTACTCGTAGTTAAAAGCATTGTTTGTGGAGGATAATAGGGCTTCATTTTTCTAATTTTATTATGACTTGTTTTTGACAAAATGTTCCCATTTTCATTGCTTTGTTGGCCTCTGATTCTTGTTCATGGTTGACAATCTACCTATCGCAGACTTGTAGTGTTTAACGGAGCTGTTGTCACATGGTTTTTCCTGTTGGGACTCAAAAATTGTGGGAAACTAGATCTTTTTTTTCCATGAAAGTTGAAAGAGGCACTAAAATTAGAGATTTTTCATGATGTGGGTTGTCGAGAAAAAGTGTTTTTAATGTGACAATTGCAACCAACTTCACACTGACACTTGTTGTAACTAATGATGTGATGGCGTACCAAATGGGCCAGCAATAAACTAGTTCTTTTCTTTCCTCTTATTTTTGAAGTGCATGTTTATATTCTTAGAAAAGAAAGGCTCTCAAAGTGAAAACATTAACAGGAGTAGATAGATAGATAACTATTAAAAACAATATCTCCTATCTCCTATATCATATCTAAATGTCTCTTAGGATACCTATACAAGCTTATCTACAAAAAATGGTTTTGAGAATTATTATTATTCGAGTAATGAGAGTTTGTTGTAATACTATCTTTTCATTAACAAGATTGAGAAAGTTTGTGGGTGGTAATGGTATTGTCTGATATGCATTATTTTTGTTTGTTTCATATTGGTTAATGACTCAGTTATGTAGCATGATTCTTACAGTGAGAATCATTGCCTACTTTTCCATTCTTGTTGTCTGCTATTTGTTGCCAGCTTTACCTAAGATTTTAAACCTGGAAAGCTATTTTTTCCCTTTTCCTGCTTTCCTTGGTATTAATGAAACTAGTTTCCACCAGATCCAATGATATGCTCATCCAAACTAGAGGCTTTAGGGATAGTATTAAGGAGGCTTTTACCAGGTGTTGCAGGAGCCACCACACAAGTTGAAACTGCATGCAGGCCTTCATTCTTGTTACATCCCTAAATTCTAACTTGCTATACTTTTACTTTTTACTTGGGCATAAGTAAATTTGTTGTGATGTTATAGATCTATGATAGGATATGACATGGAATTATATTGAATATCATTTATGAAATCATGGAAATGATTATGTTATTGTCGATTTAATAATTGTATTATGATATTTGATTTACTAGTTGAATTTATTGAATAATGATGCAATGATTACTTATTGTTTGATGACAAGTGAAACAGGATTACAAGTTATCGACTCTCAGAGAAGAGAGAGAGAGTATCTTTTGAGAAGAGAGATATAGACCTTGGAATACGAGTGGTCTATTTGCCAAACAAGTTTAGTGTTAAATGATAATGTGAACCAATGAGTTGTATGAGGTAAGTCTTGTCTTGCTAGTTACTTTCGAATCTAATCGACAGGTAGTCAATATCTTGATTATCATCTAGTCAAGTTGATGGTGAGTCGACATAGTCGTTTGTAAAGTAAACAACATCATAGACATAGAACGGTTGTGTTATTCTTCTTGAGTCACTTGAGGTTTTATTGTCGCCTCTTAAATGTCAAGACATTCTCATCAAGTTAGATGACGCAAATATTGTCGATGGATTGTGATGGGGAGGTAAACTCTACCCATTCACATCATCTATAATCCTTAGTGATCAAAATGGGACACATAGAGGAGTTTTTCACAACTTCAGGTAGAGGTTTGTCACAGCTATGTGATAACTAAAATGAAATCTTGAGTCTTGTTCTGCGTTGAGTCCAATCCATTGTGATTGTCGTAAAACGCTTTGAGCATATGTTGTAAACTCTTTTCTTTGCGAAGTTTGACGGACGTCGAATTAGAACCAAAGGCGTGTTATAACTTGTTTTGTCGTAATATAGAGGAATATGCTAAATTACATAAGTTATATTTTAGTAGTCGTGAGGTATTTATTTATTCTTGTTTGTTGACATAATCGATTTGAAGTTCAAAAAAAAGGAATCTTTTAAGCAATTAGGAGGTAGTAACTGCCCACACTTTCTTCATATGTAATTCATGCCTTTAATTGTTTTGAAGTCCATGATTTGAGGGTATTTGTTTAAACCAACTCTAAGTGGATGAGAGTGGATAGGATTGAATCAAAGTCGTGTTTAAATGATTTAGTTGTGTCCATTATAGCATGAAGTGGTGCTTCTAAAATGGCGAACACCTCTCAACTCATTAGAGGATCTTTGTGCTATTAATGGCATGCTGCTCGCTACCCTGTAGGATGTTTTTGCTATTTCGGGGAAGTGGTTATCTAGACATAGTGGGTATCTAAGAAATAGGGACTTCGTTGTTTTGAAGGCGAGCAAATAATGAGTGGAAACGGGGGAGTCCTCGATATAGAAGGGAGTTGTTATCAAAACAGGAGGGGATGCCGCGACTTGGGGGTCTAAGTTCTATCCGTGGGTGTGGATCTTGACCACCATGAATCCCTTATGTGTGGAGGAGGAAGCAAAGTAAAAAGGCAGTCTTGTAGGTGAGATATGGGCGGTTTTAAGGAGGAGGGAGCTCTTAAAAAGAAGGCTTATGCCCATGCACTGGGG
Organism: Cunninghamia lanceolata; assembly: GCA_027924645.1. Taxonomy (NCBI): domain Eukaryota; kingdom Viridiplantae; phylum Streptophyta; class Pinopsida; order Cupressales; family Cupressaceae; genus Cunninghamia; species Cunninghamia lanceolata. The sequence continues at coordinate 15,247,439 of BSBN01000553.1, read as the reverse complement.
GGTAGGGGGTGACCGATAGGAAAAAGAAAAAAATGAAAGATTGTATAAACGTTTTGTAGTCTAATGAGGGTGAACGCAGATATCAGAGAGGAGAAAGCCTTGGAGTTGTAACACATGAGTAGAGTTGAGGGAAGGAGGAAAGTATTAGGAGTAAGTGAATCCCAGCGTAAGCTATAGCTCACGGCGGTCAAGCACAACCATTCATTGGTAACTTTCACAGTTCAATGAGCAGGTTCTTCTCCTTATTCATGGATTTTGAATAGTTTTTAAATTTGTTCCATGTTCATGTTTCCATTTATTGTGAAGTCACTGCATAGGTCGACATCCTTAGACGTCAGAGCGGTTAAAGATTTAATGTCTAATAAGTTTTGTTAGCTTTGAATATGATATTCATCAAGTCAAGAGTCATGATTTGACTAATAGGATTCTTTGTTCTAGTTATTTGGAAATATAGCTTAATCTGATATCTTATCCATATCGTGGAATAACGTAGTCAATGATATATGTAGAATTGAGTTAGATAAGAATACCTTTGCTGTATATTAGATACTTAATCCTAAATTCCACTTAAGTTTATGACTTTGTACTCATAGATTTGTTATGTCTCCTTTCTCATTGAATCCTCTAAATTGGAGAAGAGAATCATTTCAGATATTCGCATGCTTAAGGTTATTTGATTAAGTGAAACCATAATCTGTTAAGCACAGAAATAGTATACTCATACCATGATTAGTTACCCAAGTCAAGAGAAACCATGATTTGAAAACCAAGAATACCTAATAAATATATGGTTTGTTATGTGCAAATGGGTACTCGATAATAAACAATGAGATCTGGTTTTTTTTTTTAGGTATAATAACAGTATGTGAAAAATGACTCAGCTATTGATGCTTGGTTGACCACAAATTGAAATAGTCTTTGTATACCAATAATAGCTAATCAATCTTTGATATTAATTAGACTCCTTTAGAAACTAGGGGTTTCCTTTTTAAGACATCTTTGTTAAAGGGAAGATCAAAACCATGAAATGACCTAGTAGGGTGACAACTTTTCTATATACCTTATTATTTTCGAATCTTGATAGCTATTTTAATTAGAACAATGATGAGGAAATACGAACCCTAGTTATGAAGATATTTTGACTCTTGTCATATGGGAATTTTTATCTCAAAATAAGAACATATAGAGTTGGGTTGAAAACGTATTTAGTATTTGATATGACAACTTAAGGTTGTAGGTATTGAAGTTTTAACAATCCAACCATAGATGGAAAGATATATTTAACTGTTTAATTGAAAGACGACTAATAGATCATTGTTATTACGATATTCTTACTTCTTAGAATACGTATGTTTGTTATTCCATTGGATTGGAATAGGATAAATAAAACCCCGGTATAACCTCGAAGGATTAAGAATTACCTTACAAACACTTCTCTAGTTATAAACCATTTTAAGTACTTTATGTGGGAATTCATTAAAGGGCAGAGAACCCTAATCTAGTAATGTTCATGTCTATCTTATTGAAAAGAGGTTTGTTACTAGTCAGGAATGTTTAACCTTAGGTAGGGGAAAACTACTTGTTGGGATACAAGTCAACTGGAAATGCAAGTCATAAGCCTCAAGTTTTGCAAGCATGCAAGAGGTGCCATTAAATGGTTAAGTCAAACATTATTCATTATACCTTTTTATCACAATTTCTCTTAATCTATTAGTTGTCGACAAGGGGGGAATCTCTAATGTTGCAAAGATGCAAAGAGAGATACTTAAGAATGGATTATCATTCCATAATGTTAATAGTGCAACGACGGTGTCTTGAGAATTCACCTAAGTTAGAAAGACTAGATTGGAGTTGGATAAAACTCTTTAGTTAAACCTTAACTTAACCTAGATATGGTAATTATTATATTAAGGCATTGAGATCATTTTTTTTTAGATCGTGATTGAAGGGTCAAGTGCCCTGACTATGTGTAATTGTTCTTACTTGCAAGAAGGGAATTAGTTTCCTAGACTGTATTGCTTAACCTGGGTAAGGTTATCATCTTAGTCATAATTAATCTATCTATATTTATTATGAGACAATAAGTCATGGACCTCAGGTATTGCAATGATGCAATGAGAGTCCTTGTAAAGGAAGAAAGACAAAAGAAAATGTCTATGGATTTTAGACAGTGAAAGAAAACATGTATTGGGTTGGGAAGACTAAATTGTTGAAATCATCATGACTTCATAAGTTAAACATAGTTGACCAAGTCAAACTGTAGGAATATGATAGTATCCAAGTCAAGTTGGAGTGGGTGAACATTACGACAACGTTCATTGCGAATGTCAATTTATATTGAAAACTATGGCCATAGTAATGCATATGTCTCTGCATGCATTGTCAGTTCATTGTATTTGGATTGCACATCCTATTGGGAATCATACTTTAGCTAGAGGGTATCTAGGGTTGTATGATAGATAGAGTTGTGTAAGATACAACACTATGTACTTGGAAAGGCAAATTACCACTGGTCACCTTGGTCTATACTTCTTGTGAAGGGTAGGGCCACTTCCTATGTGGAAGATGTGTGGGGGACCGCCGGTCTGTGGTTGGAGGTAAATCACTGGAAAGATATTCTCTCTCTCTAGTAGAAGACATGCCGAGGCTTGCGATAAAGATGTTAGATTTCTGGATGCAATATATCTCTGAGACTTGTGTTTATTGAGACTAAGTAAAACATTATCTGATTCAGGTATTTTTAATTGATTTATTTTTGTAAACATTGTACTTGAGAAAGACAATAAGGTTGATTGTATTTGTAATGAGATATCTTGTAATTGTAGTTACTCAACTATATGTTGAATAAAAGGAAAATTTTCTCTGTCTCATTTTTACCTTGTAAATTTACTTTATGGTGAATTTTTGGTTTTTACTATGTTTTTAGAATGTGGATGTTACATATGGTATCAGAGCTATCGGGTTCGACACTGGGGCTTATGAGTCCACTGTGCTAACCTGAAGTCAACATTATGCGGTTAGCTAATGTTTGAATCTTCTTGTGCCAGAATGGCATGGAGAAGAACCAAGAAAATAGCTAGGAAGTCTATTCCCCAGCATTTGCCTAAATTAGTGGTTAAGAAGAAACCTATCGAGGAGGTTGAACTTAAAGAACATATTACTTACTCTGAAGGTGCATGGCTAGAGGATTCAGAGACTTTTGCTGATGTGCTTAAGTGTATCCAGCTAGAAAGAAACCAACGTTTTGAACTGGCCAAGAATCCTACTATTTCTACTGGTGTAGTAAAACCTGGTGAACTCTAGCCAGTACAACATGTCACTTGAACGTTGATGTGATGTTTCTATTTTAGGAAAAAAGTGTTGGAATACTTGTGTGTACATCCACCCTCTATATTTGTTAAATTGGAAAATTGTAAAACGACAGTGACATATAGTCTTGTCGTATCAACTATATAAATGAGGATGTGGTTACTCCTAAATAAATTATAATAAGGATGACAAAGTTTTATACCAATCTTTGGATTATTATTAGATAAATACGTTTGATATTTTGAGTCGCTTAGATTCAGAAAAACTATTAGATAACTTGTATTTCTGGTATGAGGAAAAATGAGAACATGTATCAATCGAGAATCAAACAAGGGTGAGAGTCTAAAAGAGAATAAACCACTAGTTAATCTCTTGATCAATTTGGAGCAATCCTAACCATGTTTAAAACCAAGGAGATACCTAGTATTTTGGAAAAGAAAGTATGAGATCAAGGAAACCCTGAAGGGGGGAAAATGAGAATTCTCATGGGATGAGAAAGGAAAATCACGAAGGATATAGCATGAGTTATAAAAATCCTGAAACTTTAGAACCTAAAAGGAAGCAAAGGATAGGCTTGCCTTAGGACTAACCTAGATTTGAAAAAAGTCAGTCCGCCAAAGTTGATGGAATAGTGATTGAATCAACTAAAAATCTTATTCCTCTTAGAATTCTTGGATGAGTTACCGAGAAAAGTACCTTACCTTATGACAACTATAAGGTTAACGAAATCAAAAGCCCCTTTATAAGAATTATTGGCTAAAGGTTTGAATTAGGTCCAGTATTTTACCTTGGGGTGTACTAGATATCATTGACAAGAGAAAGGACATAACTCTACAATGTGTATTTCATATCATTTGCTCAGTAAAGCAACAATAAGGAGAAAATATCTTTCACCACGTATTGGTGACCTCTTTGATTAGATGTGTAGAACTAAAGTGATTGATTAATGATCAATATGTCATCAATCAAGAAAGAAGGATGAGGATACTCTTGAAAACAACTTTTGGACAAGAATGGGCACTGTGAGTTTGCAGTGTTGCCCTTTGGACGTACAAATGCCTTGTTGCATTCATGAAACAGTTGAACAATGTGTTTAGAGGTTGTTTAGACTTGTTTGTTCCAAGTCTTTAGGAAGATATACTTATTTATTTTTAGCATGAAGGAGAACTTTATCCTTTTGTGCAAGTGATTCTATAATGGTTAAGAGAAAGTACAATAGCACGAATGCTATGAAATTCCTATTCCGAAGGACAGTTTGAGGGAAAAATTGATGCCTCAGGAGATGGTTTAAGGGGTGTACCTTTACATGATAAGTAATTAAGCAAGCTCTTGTGGTAAAATTTTAAAGATTCTAGGTATGATAGGTTTTCATTTTGAGTCTCACAGACTATTGAGTTTCAGAGAAAGAATATGTGTTTCTAATTCTTCTGAAATAAGAAAACTGGTGTGGAAAGAAGTTCATACTCCACCAAACCCAGGACATCTAGGGTTAACCAACTACTAACAGATATAAAACCTCTTTCATTCTTGACAGGAATAAAGAATGATGTTGCGAGATTTGTCGCATATTGTCTGGAGTGCTAGAAGGAAAGAGTAGAACATCAATTCCTATAGGATTGTTGTACCCACCTGATGTGCCCAAGAGGAAATGGCAGGTTATTAATATAGATTTTGTGCAAAGACTTCCCATGTTTGGGAATAGACATGATGTCATTTTATGGTTGATAAACTCTTGATGGTAGCACATTATATACTAGGGAAGTGGACTGATGAAGCATCAGTGTTAACTCACAAATTTGTGCACGATGAGTTTAGATTGCATGGTTTCCTGAGAAGGTTATCTCAGATAGAAATGAGTGTGTAATGAAAAGATTTTGGCAAACTAGTTCTCTATGCTAAGGACTGAAATATAAAAGAGTATAATTTATTATGCTGTGAACAAATGGTTAAACTAAGGAAGTTAACCAGGTTTTAAAGGATTTGTTCCAAACATGTTGCATGGATTAGCAATACAAGTAGGGAGACTACTTATCATGTGAAATTTTTGACAATACCTAACTTTTGCTATTAAGATGGCTTGAATTGAAACATTGGACAGAAAGATGCCGAACTCCTATAAGCTGGGTAAGCTAGAAGATAGGATTAGCATTAGTCTGGAAATGTTATTAGAAATGAATGAAAAAGATTTAACTGATCAGGAAAGATCAAAGGAAATTGATAATGAATAGAAAAGCTACGTTAATGTTAAACCCCTAAAAATGTTTCATAAAGTATGGAATGTATTCCAAACCAGTTCCTAAGTATAAAGGACCCTTCAAAATTTTTAAGGTTAGAAATTGTATTGATTTCAAGAATCAATCTATTACCAGTTATTGCCAGGAGGCATCATGCTTTTTGTGATTTAGATATGAGAAATATATTTATGTAATATATGAATACTATAATCTATGAATGATTTAAAAGTACAAGAACCTAGGAAAGGTTATGATCAAGCTTCTGAAATACTTGAAGATCACAAGCAATGCTTGTGTAACGTAGAGGTTATGAAGTGTAAGGTCCAATGGGACCAGTATGCATAGAATAGTTTTGCATGGGGGAGAGAAATTACCATGAATTCTAGTAGAAATTTCCTCATTTACTTTATGCTGATAGCAGTTAAACAATGAATATGCTTTTAAGTTGCGTTTTGATGCTTTATATCATCGAGGACGATGAATCTTTAGGGGAAGGATATGTTACATCCCTAATTTCTGACTAGCTATACTTTTACTTTGTACTTGGGCATAAGTAAATTTGTTGTGATGTTATAGATCTATGATAGGATATGACATGGAATTATATTGAATATCATTTATGAAATCATGGAAATGATTATGTTATTGTCGATTTAATAATTGTATTATGAGATTTGATTTACTAGTTGAATTTATTGAATAATGATGCACTGATTACTTATTGTTTGATGACAAGTGAAACAGGATTACAAGTTATTGACTCTTAGAGAAGAGAGAGAGAGTATCTTTCGAGAAGAGATATATAGACCATGGAATATGAGTGGTCTATTTGCCAAACGAGTTTAGTGTTAAACGATAATGTGAACCAATGAGTCGTATGAGGTAAGTCTTGTCTTGCTAGTTACTTTCGAATCTAATCGATAGGTAGTCGATATCTTGATTATCATCTAGTCAAGTCGATGGTGAGTCGACATAGTCATTTGTAAAGTAAACAACGTCATAGACGTAGAACGGTTGTGTTATTCTTCTTGAGTCACTTGAGGTTTTATTATCGCTTCTTAAATGTCAAGACGTTCTCATCAAGTTAGATGATACGAATATTATCGATGGATTGTGATGGGGAGGTAAACTCGACCCATTCACATCATCTGTAATCCTTAGTGATCAAAATGGGACACATAGAGGAGTTTTTAACAGCTTCGGGTAGAGGTTTTTCACAGCTATGTGATAACTAAAACGAAATCTTGAGTCTTGTTCTGCATTGAGTCCAATCCATTGTGATTGTCGTAAAACGCTTTGAGCATATGTTGTAAACTCTTTTCTTTGCAAAGTTCGACAGACGTCGAATTAGAACCAAAGGTGTGTTATAACTTGTTTTGTCGTAATATAGAGGAATATGCTAAATTACGTAAGTTATATTTTAGTAGTCGTGAGGTATTTATTTATTCTTGTTTGTTGATGGAATCGATTTGAAGTTCAAAAAAAAGGAATCTTTTAAGCAATTAGGAGGTAGTAACTGCCCACACTTTCTTCATATGTAATTCATGCCTTTAATTGTTTTGAAGTCCATGATTTGAGGGTATTTGTTTAAACCAACTCTAAGTGGATGAGAGTGGATAGGATTGAATCAAAGTCGTGTTTTAAATGATTTAGTTGTGTCCGTTATAGCATGAAGTGGTGCTTCTAAAATGGCGAACACCTCTCAACTCATTAGAGGATCTTTGTGCTATTAATGGCACGCTACTCGCTGCCCTATAGGATGTTTTTTCTATTTCAGGGAAGTGGTTATCTAGACATAGTGGGTGTCTAAGAAATAGGGACTTGGTTGTTTTGAAGGCGAGCAAATAATGAGTGGGAATGGGGGAGTCCTCAATATAGAAGGGAGTTGTTATCAAAACAGGAGGGGATGCTGTGACTTGGGGGTCTAAGTTCTATCCGTGGGTGTGGATCTTGACCACCACGAATCCCCTATGTGTGGAGGAGGAAGCAAAGTAAAAAGACAGTCTTGTAGGCGAGATATGGGCGGTTTTAAGGAGGAGGGAGCTCTTAAAAAGAAGGCTCATGCCCATGCACTGGGGGTCAGGGGGTGACCGATAGGAAAAAGAAAAAAAAGAAAGATTGTATAGACGTTTTTTAGTCTAATGAGGGTGAACGCAGATAACAGAGAGGAGAAAGCCTTGGAGTTGTAATGCATGAGTAAACTTGAGGGAAGGAGGAAAGTATTAGGAGTAACTTGTGAATCCCAGCGTAAGCTATAGCTCATGGCGGTCGAGCACAACCATTCATTGGTAACTTTCATAGTTCAATGAAGAGGTTCTTCTCCTTATTCATGGATTTTGAATAGTTTTTAAATTTGTTCCATGTTCATGTTTCCATTTATTGTGAAGTCACTGCATAGGTCGACATCCTTAGACGTCAGAGCGGTTAAAGCTTTAATGTCTAATAAGTTTTGTTAGCTTTGAATATGATATTCATCGAGTTAAGAGTCATGATTTGACTAATAGGATTCTTTGTTCTAGTTATTTGGAAATATAGCTTAATCTGATATCTTATCCATATCGTGGAATAACGTAGTCAATGATATATGTAGAATTGAGTTAGATAAGAATACCTCTGCTATATATTAGATACTTAATCCTAAATTCCACTTAAGTTTATGACTCTGTACTCATAGATTTGTTATGTCTCCTTTCTCATCGAATCCTCTAAATTGGAGAAGAGAATCATTTCAGATATTCGCATGCTTAAGGTTATTTGATTAAGTGAAACCATAATCTGTTAAGCATAGAAATAGTATACGCATACCATGATTAGTTACTCAAGTCAAGAGAAACCATGATTTGAAAACCAAGAACACCTAATAAATATATGGTTTGTTATGTGCAAATGGGTACCCGATAATAAACAATGAGATCTCGTTATTTTTTTTAGGTATAATAACAGTATGTGAAAAATGACTCAGCTATTGATGCTTGGTTGACCACAAATTGAAATAGTCTTTGTATACCAGTAATAGCTAATCAATCTTTGATATTAATTAGACTCCTTTAGAAACTAGGGGTTTCCTTTTTAAGACATCTTTGTTAAAGGGAAGATCAAAACCATGAAATGACCTAGTAGGGTGACAACTTTTCTATATACCTTATTATTTTCGTATCTTGATAGCTATTTCAATTAGAACAATGATGAGGAAATACGAACCCTAGTTATGAAGATATTTTGACTCTTGTCATATGGGAATTTTTATCTCAAAATAAGAACATATAGAGTTGGGTTGAAAACCTATTTAGTATTTGATAGAACAACTTAAGGTTGTAGGTATTGAATTATTAACGATCCAACCATAGATGGAAAGATATATTTAACTGTTTAATTGAAAGAAGACCAATAGATCATTGTTATTAGGATATTCTTACTTCTTAGAATACGTATGTTTGTTATTCCATTGGATTAGAATAGGATAAATAAAACCCCGGTATAACCTTGAAGGATTAAGAATTACCTTACAAACACTTCTCTAGTTATAAACCATTTTAAGTACTTTATGTGGGAATTCATTAAAGGGCAGAGAACCCTAATCTAGTAATGTTCATGTCTATCTTATTGAAAAGAGGTTGGTTACTAGTCGGGAATGTTTAACCTTAGGTAGGGGAAAACTACTTGTTGGGATACAAGTCAACTAGAAATGCAAGTCATAAGCCTTGAGTTTTGCAAGCATGCAAGAGGTGCCATTAAATGGTTAAGTCAAACATTATTCATTATACTTTTTATCACAATTTCTCTTAATCTATTAGTTGTCGACAAGGGGGGAATCTCTAATGTTGCAAAGATGCAAAGAGAGATACTTAAGAATGGATTATCATTCCATAATGTTAATAGTGCAACGACGGTGTCTTGAGAATTCACCTAAGTTAGAAAGACTAGATTGGAGTTGGATAAAACTCTTTAGTTAAACCTTAACTTAACCTAGATATGGTAATTACTATATTAAGGCATTGAGATCATTTTTTTTTAGATCGTGATTGAAGGGTCAAATGCCCTGACTATGTGTAATTGTTCTTACTTGCAAGAAGGGAATTAGTTTCCTAGACTGTATTGCTTAACCTGGGTAAGGTTATCATCTTAGTCATAATTAATCTATCTATATTTATTATGAGACAATAAGTCATGGACCTCGGGTATTGCAATGATGCAATGAGAGTCCTTGTAAAGGAAGAAAGACAAAAGAAAAAGTCTATGGATTTTAGACAGTGAAAGAAAACATGTATTGGGTCGGGAAGACTAAATTGTTGAAATCATCATGACTTCATAAGTTAAACATAGTTGACCAAGTCAAACTGTAGGAATATGATAGTATCCAAGTCGAGTTGGAGTGGGTGAACATTACGACAACGTTCATTGCGAACGCCAATTTATATTGAAAACTATGGCCCTAGTAATGCATGTCTCTGCATGCATTGTCGGTTCACTGTATCTAGATTGCACATCCTATCAGGAATCATACTTAGCTAGAGGGTATCTAGGGTTGTATGATAGATAGAGTTGTGTAAGATACAACACTATGTACTCAGAAAGGCAAATCACCACTGGTCACCTTGGTCTATACTTCTTGTGAAGGGTAGGGCCACTTCCTATGTGGAAGATGTGTGGGAGACCGTTGGTCTATGGTTGGAGGTAAATCACTGGAAAGATACTCTCTCTCTCTCTAGTAGAAGACATGCCAAGGCTTGCGATAAAGATGTTAGATTTCCGGATGCAGTATATCTCTGAGACTTGTGTTTATTGAGACTAAGTAAAACATTATCTGATTTAGGTATTTTTAATTGATTTATTTTTGTAAACATTGTACTTGAGAAAGACAATAAGGTTGATTGTATTTGTAATGAGATATCTTGTAATTGTAGTTACTCGACTATATGTTGAATAAAAGGAAAATTTTCTCTGTCTCATTTTTACCTTGTAAATTTACTTTATGGTGATTTTTTGGTTTTTACTATGTTTTTAGAATGTGGATGTTACAATTCTTTCCTACACCATTGATCTCATCTTTCCTGTGTAGTGTAGCTTGAAAGGTAATGCTTGAAACATCAGTAAAAGACATAGGGTTTTCAGGAGTTGTAGCAAAAGTCTTAGGTTTTATGGGGCCTTAGCAACTCCAGCCATTATACCATGATTTAAATTTGTAGTTAGAAGAGATGTTAATGCTTGCATTAAGTGAGATCTTTTCAACATAGAATGCTTTTGTTGATGTCTTTTCCAGTTTATTACTTATGTTTAATGTTTATAACTTTATTCTATCTTACAATTTTCCTATTTTTGAACAACATGTGTATAGAAGTTAAATCTTTTTGGCTCTGGTATTATGCTTGAGAAAAAAACTAAATAGTAAAATTATGGAAATTTGGCCAGCAACAAACACCTGCACTTTTGACTAAGTTGTTCTTGGGCACACACACATTAGTTTAGTCTTTGAATCAAACTTTGGGCTCAAATTAGTTTATTTATTGGAGGCCTAAATGTGAAATTACAAAAGTTAATTCAGTTGGTGGTATTGCACCTTCAAGTTGCACCCATATAATCTTTGGATTCTAATTTATCCAAGACTTGCACTAATTAATGTATATGGATCATATATAGATTTGGTATTCTAAGTAGTTGATTATTTAAATGATGTCATTGTTTTTATTCTTTTGTGGATTAATCTTTGAGCTGTGTTTTTGCCTCTTGAATGTTATTAAATGTACATGATTTTCCAAGCAAAGTCTAGAATGGGGAAGATTGCTATCTTTGTGCTTTCAACTCTTCCACAAATTGAACTTGTTGCAAGGCAACTTGCTGCCATTGTGTTGTGCCATACTCGAGAGTTGGCATATCAAGTAGTTAATAAGGATTTTGTTGTAAGTACTACTATTGTTTGTCAAGGTAATTTACTTTTTTAACCACTAGTTTGTTGTGATGACTTCTTAATCTAGTCTCACTTCACAATTTACTTATAATTGTTGTTTGCTCCAACCATGTAGATATGCCATGAATTTGATAGGCTTAGCACCTACTTGCCAGACATAAAGGGTGTAGTATTAATATGAGCCTTCGTATTACTATGCTTATGTTATGGTTTTTCAGCCTATATGTATACTATTGTTTTTAAATTCTTAGATGGCAACTCCTACAGAAACCTCAACTAATCCACCCTAAAAAATTAATAGCAAGAATTTTTTGTTTAACAACTCTAGGTTTTTTGATGAATATAGTTCAAATTTTAAAACTCTAGTAGTCTTTGCTAAGTGAAAATATCCAACAGAATTAACTTACTAGTTTACTGACCTTTGTGGTGGATCCTACATTGAATTGGTCTGCCAAAGCTATCAATGATATCTATTAATGGCAACTTTAATTTGTTCTTTACAAAAGTATTTATTCCTAATACAAAGAGTATGAACTATGAACATGATATAGACAATTAAACATAATTGGAGGCAAGCATTATAAAGTTGAACTATCATAAACCTGTTGAATTACAAGAAGCGCTTCAGCTTATACATATCACTGATGCATTTGCTACCACCATGACTGTTACTCTTCAATGGTCTTGCTTTCCACAACTTAAATCACCCATCCTCAAGGAATGCTCATCAAAACTGCATACATATGAACTAGCTGCAAATCCCACCTTTGAAGTATTTGTGCACTCTAATTTACAAGAATAATCATGTCTACTCTCTTCCTGTTGATCTTGAACATGCAAAGATTTTCTTTGCAAATTTAAGATCCCATCCCCCTCAAGCTATTCAAAAATTATCTTTAGAATTTCATTCTTCTTCATTTCTTGATTGTGTAAAAGGCGTTGTGAACACTATATCTTGCAGTTCTAAGATCTTGATTTTAATTTTTTAAATCTGATTAACTTTTGCACAACTATTTTTTCCCCATATTCTTCTCTTGTCTTATGCTGGCAGCATTTGGTAGGGACTCCTGCTACTGTGCAACTCTTGTTTTATTAGAGTAATAGGGTAATTTGTATTGAATATAGAAGATTTTTAATTTAAATAGTAACATTTTTTTTATTCGTGTTCTAATTAAAAATTTTGTGTTGGTTATGCTTAATTTTTGGGAAGCTTAATTTTCTAATGTAGATTTATTTTCATATCTTTTTATCATATATTAAATTTTTTTGAGATTTTTACATAAGAATTTAATACTTTTTATTAGAAACACCTACAATTGTAATTTAATAGATACTATCTCTTTTAATATTGATTGTTTAATTGGTTTGGTGTCCCACATTCTTGCTTTTTCAATAAGCCATTCTATGTAGTACAAGTTAATAGGCATATAATATTGATACCTTTTGGACATTCAATTTTACCTATAGATACTATTTTTTTAGTATTAGTAGATATGAGCTAGTTGAACTAAATGAAATCCATATATTTACTTTTGTGGTATGGATGTAAAAAATAGTTTTTATGCTAATTTTTTCTTCTTTTTCCTGCAATATTCATATAGAGGTATTTTGTGAACAATAAATATTTTGATTATCAATTTTTTTACCAACTAAAACTACATTTTAAACATTCATTTACAAAATATCTTCAAATGTCTTTTATTTTTCCTAAGTATAAGACATTCTATTCAATTTCTTAATGGAATTGATATTATAATTAGACTTAATTTCAATGTAACAATATAGCTTTTTTGGGCACACTATAATATTCCTTATTCAATGAATTATATTGTAAATGAAATCTGCATCATTACATATTATTTTCTAAAATATATTTATGTTCTATATAAATAACTATTAAATCTACATTTTGAGTACCTTTCCTATATGTGTGTGTACACACACACACACACACACATATGTGTGTGTGTATTTTGTACACACACACATATGTGTGTGTATTTTGTACACACACATGCATGTGAGCTCTCTCTCTCTCTCTCTCTCTCTCTCTCTCTCTCTCTCTCTCTCTCTCTCTCACACACACACACACACACACACACACACACACACACACAATCTTCTAATTTAGTATGTAAACTTTTTGCATGAGATATTATTAGACATTACCAAGTTTTCAATATCATGTGTACATTTGTTTGTAACTAATATGTTTCATTTAGAAAAATATTGTGAATGTTTTCATATGGCATAAATGATCTTTTCAGTTGATGAATACATACTATGATGTTAATTTTGTAGATAGATTACATAAATGTTGTAAGCATCCTACCAAATAGGTTGATGATATGTCATAGCTCTATTACACGTTACTAAGTTTAAACAAAGTGTAAACCATCTTCAAACCATGGATTATACACAAACATCTATATGTACATCAAAATTTTTGTGAGTCATATTACATATGAGACATTTTCATTGCCATTATCCATTTATTATTTTTACTTCTACATTTCTAATATAAATTGGGAAACATTATGTTATCAACATTGATATAGAACTCATTTTTATTGGATTAGAATAGATTAGGAAATAAATATTACACCATAAAATATAAATAACACAAAATATAACATTCATGGGATTCATGTTGATGTGGTTTTTGACACGCCAACTTTATTGTATGTCATGAAACCTATAGGGTGGAATAACAAAGGTTCCCTTGCTTGGAAGGTCAATAGCTTCAAGAGTCTTTTGTGATTTATTCGTGAGGTTCACTACAATCCCTTGGTTGGAGAGTGCTTTGGCTAGTTTTTTCAAGGGGCAAAAAGAATATTAAGAATTATTCACATGAAAAGAGACTTAATTAGTGAAAATAAACACTATTACCTAGCACAAGTTTCATTCAAAATCATAATGGAAGATAAAAATTCACATGCAATTACATCAAATTGTTAGAAACTTGCTGGTGTTGTCATTGATGTCAACTCCTAGCAGATGGTGCACTTGGTTTCCAAGTGCTTTTGAGAAAATTTGATAAAATGATCTGCAATATGATAGAGGTACCATCACTATATCTTGAGTATATCCCATATGTGAGCATTATCATATACAATGATAGACAAATTGCTTTTGGAGGTGATGTTGAGGGAAAAGACTATCAAATTGCTCTATGACTATTACAAAATAACAGATAGACTGTCACATCATAAACATAGAAGACTATCATGAAACTCTAGATCATTATTAAGGTCAGATATTCAAAATATGCAATAGGCTCTCACTACCCTATTCACATGAAAGATTACTATATCAAATGAAAGATTATGAGGATATCAATGCATGGTCACCTATATTTTATGTTACTCCTTAGGATTACAAGGTAAGAGATGATGATGATGAAAAGGACTAATTATATACAAATTAGAATTGTCAACCACCTTAAATGGACTTCAACACAACTAGGACTATCATGACAGTCAATAGGAACATCAAACCCTATGAAGATAATTTCATATCTTGTCAAGGTGTAAAGGAGGGGTTTTCTAGGAATCATAAATGTATAGGATAGTCATTGTAACCTTAGGAATATCACATGACATTGTTTGAACAGTAGTCCAAAATAAGAATGATCAAACCCTAGGACTTTCATAAGTAAATTGGTGCATTACAAGGGCAATCACAAGATCATTGAAGGATAAATGGTGAGATAGGTTATTAAAGAAGAATATAATGATGAGAAGATGAGAAGGAAGAAGATCTAATGAATATCTAAGGAAGAAGTTCTCATGACAAAAAATAGAAGATCTAAGGAAGAAGTTCTCATGACAATGTAAATAGAATGTTTCTATCAAGCAAATGTGTTTATTAAAAATAGATCTGCTCTAAAAGAAACTCTTGAGGATACAAATTGGTTATGCCATTTGGTTAGTATGGTCAATTGACCTTTAAGGACTTGAACTTATTACATACTAAGAAATTTGTGGATTGTTCAAGATCTTGTTGAAGAGTTTGATTATAAATTGATAAGATAGTGATAGAAGCCTATGTGGTAACCATGCAATTGCAAGATGCTTGGTGAAGAACTCGCTATTGCATCATGAGCTAAGTGAGTTGCTAGAGCATGTATGGTAGTGCAAGGGCACATGTGGTAGTGTTGGAGTGCATGTAGTGACATTTGAGAGTTCATGTATATGTTCTAGAGAATGTTTTGAGGTGATAATTGAGACTAAGTAGTGACAATTGAGACTAAGTATGAAGACACGTATGACAAAATCATATATATCATATTTTAATGATTCTAATTCTATTAATACACATAATGATGAATTTTTAAACTTAGATAGTTCCACATTTAGTGATTGTGAGTGTTTTGAAGAACATAAAGTGAATTAAATTGGACATAAAGAACATACCTTAGAATTCAATATTCAAGTTGACCAATCTTCCAAAATTTGGTTTCAAAATCCTCAAATTGTTCTTTTTCGCAAGTTTGATTATGAATTCTATATAACTCTAGAATCTAGGATTAGTAAAATTTATGGAAAAAAAAACATATATCATCAAATTCAATCTATATCAATGGTAATTAGCTTCGAAATAATATGAAACATGAAACTTTCAGTTTAAATAATTGAATTTAGCCCAAAAGCATGCAAAATCAATTCTTCTACATTGAAAAACAAAAAAGATGGTGGATTGATCAAAAAATGATTCTCAATATGTCAAACATGAAAAAGTGTTTCCTTGTCCGCTAGCGTGCATGAAAAGTAGGTAATAACAAACATGTGGGGTCTGAATCACGCATCCCACATGGTTTTTTCCCATTTTTTTTGCTTCCCATAATGCGAGTGCATTTTGGGAAGCATGAAAAAATTAAACTTTCATGCATGCAAACAAGTAAATTTAGTGTTTTCTCTCTATGTATAAGTATATATTATAAGTATATATCTATAAGACATATATCTATGCAACTGGTTCCTTGGACTTGGGCACCCGCTCCAGTGTCCCCAACTATTCTGCCTTTGAACCTTGAAAATAGGTATTTTGTGATTTACTATTTTACTTCCGTCTGCAAGAGCATTTTCCGTTATTCGTCAGTTTATTGTCGTATTTGCATAATTAGGGTTTTGATGGTCAATTGAGCATAAGAGAAGAGAAATTGATAATTAAATTCCCTAATCCATGTTTCCCTACATCTCACAAGTGATCTAGGGTATGATAGTGCTCGCCACTCGACCCTAGATCCTTGAATGTAAAGTGGAGAGGAGGATTTAAACATCAAAACACTAAAACATTAACAAATCCAATTTTCAACTAAAAATTTTGGTGAACCCATGTTTTTGGACTTAAATTACAACTTGTCGAGTGTGTGTCTTCAGATTTAGATTGATTTAATTCATTCATATAGTCATTCATTTTATTGCATTGAGAAAAATTCAAAAAAAAATTACATTGTTTAGCTTACTAAATTGCATCAATTCTTTCTAAATTCTCCTAATTCATGATTTTTGCATCAGATCTGATATAAACTATAGAAAAACACAAAAATTTAGAAATTTGCATTGCATTTTTATCATTTAATTGCTAAGGTTTTGTGGAATTTTTGACAAATTTGATATAACCTAGTAATTCCAAAATCTAGGGTTAATAGGAAAAATCTTTTCTCATATTTTTCTACTAATTTAAGAGGCTCATTCAAATTTACATTTGGCTGTAGTCTTACATTTTAGTGTAAAATTATATTTAGATTTAAAACATTTACATTTTTGCATAGAAAATTTCAACAAAAACTAGCAATTTTGATGCATTTTCATTAAATTTGCATGAGAATTTTGCAGCTTCAAGTTTGAAAATAAATTTAGATCTGAGATTATTTAATTTTCATCATAAATCAGACCTCAACACATTCACATAGCATTTTGCATCAACATCTCAAACCTAGGGCTTCACAAACAACAATTTTCACTCTATAAACTTGCACCATAGGCATGTTGTGAACGGTATTTTGGCAATAATTTGCTATTATCAGGGTATAAATTTTCTTCCCCTCATAAAAATCTTCACAACACCCTTTTATCGGGCTCTTGTAGTGAAAATTTTGCAAAAAACTACACATTTTGACTATTTTTGCCCTAGGGTTTGACCTAGTTTGCACTCCAAGTGTGTTGTGATCAATTTTATGGATTGAAGTGACTAATATCATTGATATTATTTATTTTACCTCTTGAGATTCATTACAACACCTCCTTTTCTAGGTCTTGGAATTGAAAAACCGTGAAAAATTGCATATTTTGCTATATTTTCACTAGGGTTTGACCTTAGGTGGCATTAAAAGCATATTGTGTTGGATATTTTGGCATTAAGTGGTTGTTATTATTGATATTATTTACTTTCCATCATCATTTTCCTCACAACACCCTTTGTTATGCCCTTTTTCATTGAAGTTTGGTTTAAAAAGTGCCTATTTTGACATATTTTCACTATATTTCGACTTGACATTATCTTGGATTTGCATCAAGAGTGTGTTGAGAAGGATACTTTTGTTGTTTTGGACTAATATTAGACATATAACTTTCTTCCCTTGACTAAAATCCTTACAACACCATTTGGTTCATTCATTTACATTAAGAAAGTACAAAACTCCAAGCATTTTTGGCCATCAATCATATCCTTCTCCTAGGATTTGTTCTCTTAGTTTGTGCATTGTGTGTTGTATGCTTTTGCATAAGCTTTATGACACATTGTCCTAAAAACAATATCCCTTTGAGAAGAAGTAAAAGGTTAATGGGATCTAGTGCTCTTGAAGAAATTGGTACTTTGGACACCTTCATTACAAAGGGAGAAACTCAAATTGTGCAAGATATTATACATCCTCCAACCACAATGGAAGAACAAACTTTTCATGATGTTGATAGTACTATTGAGGCAACAGGATATGTATCTGATGAGCAAATAGAAAAATTGGATAAAGAGCTAGCTGAATTTCAATCATTTATGGAAAATGAGAGAATAGCTGAAGAAGTTGTCCCTACAATTCACAATATAAGAGAATTGATAAAAGAGGGACAAGATGGTGTAATACAATTCGCCATCTAGCATACATTGTACAAACAAATATCATGCCAATGACCAAATGTGCACAAGCGATAAATAACACTTTATCACCATCTCATACTCAAGTATCCATACCTATACCATCTACGAGAATATTGACTTTTACACCAATGATCTTAAGAACTGATGCAAATGCTTGAAGTAGTGATACCACTGGTATTGGAGTATCTAATGGCACTAATTACAAAGCTGTGGGATTTGATTATCAAAATTTGGGTCCTAAGGACCTCCTCTATGTATAATTATTCTCAACCACCTATCTATTCCACTCATTTCCAACCACCTATTACCTACTCACAACCATCTTCTACATATCACTATGTCCAACCTCCGTTAACATATTATCAGCCTCCGTTTATCATATCTCAAGTTCATTCACCTACTCACTTTGGTTCTAATTCCTCACAACAAACCGCATCTCCTAATGATGCCATCCTAAACCAGCTTTTACAGGGCATGACTACTTTGCAACAAAAGGTAACAAACTTGACAAATTCTTCACAGCCCAGTCTACCAATGTATCATGCCCGTAATCCCCTTTCCTATGCGATCTTGAGAACTCCTATGCCTGAGAGGTTTGAGAATCCTCGCTTTGAAAAATATGGTGGAAAAGGAGATCCTAATATTCATGTGGTAGCATTTACAGCTATGGTTAGTGATTTCTATTTTGAAGAGGATTTGTTAGCAAAACTTTTCCCGCGATCTCTCAAAGATACTACTTTAGAATGGTTTTGCTTATTGCCTCCAAATTCAATACACTACTTTTCATAGTTGATTGATCAATTTTTACAACATTTTCAAGCAAATATCGGACCCTAAGTCATGCTTATTGACTTGGTTCAATGGAAACAAGGTCTGAAAGAAAAGTTGACTAAATTCATTAGTCGATATCAAGGACTTTATGCACATATTCAATATCAGATGAAAGATGAAGATGTTCAAAAGATATTTATTACAAATCTACAACCTAATATTTGTGATGAGATCCTCTTGATGAAGTACAACTCCTTTCAACATTTATGCACCGCCCTTCGTGATTATCAACTTTCATCTAGTCAGTATGAGAACCAAAACTTATCAGCTCAAGTTGGTCAATCCATGGGTGGATCATCACAAAACAACTTTAAGAGAAACAATAATAATAGGAACTTCATAAATATTAATGGACCAAATACAAACAACTTTTTGAATGTTTTAGCTATATCAAATCTGAAGAAAGCATCATACCAGCCAAGAAAGTTTACTCCGATATTTGAATCTTATCATTCTATCATGAATCAAGCTATGAGTAATAACATTCTGAAGATTCCCCCAATCAAGCTTGTTGATCCTAATAAACAAGGACCTTACTTCGTTGCTAATGCCTTTTGTCATTATCATCGGATGCAAGGACATGACACTAAACAGTGTATACATCTTAAACATGAAATACATGACCTTATTGATTCAAATGTCATCTAGGTACTGGGTATAAATGACAATGGAAATAAGTCGGTTGCTCTGCCGAATCAAAACTTACAAATCTTCACTAATCCTTTCCCTAAACATACTAAAAATAATTTTGTGGAACAAGGTTTAGTGGAAGAAGACGAGGATGATTACTTGGACTATGATACTATCGTTGGAATGATTGAAGTAGATAAGAAACAAGTGGACAATTCACCTTGTCCATGAAGAAATAAAATTTATGCTGAGATTCCTCCTCTATTATCCTTATATGGATCGAGAGATAATCAAAATGCATCAGAAAAAAAAGCACAACAATCGATACAGACGAGTAAGATGGTACAGGATGATGCCTATTATTGTTCTAGAAAGATTCAACAACAAAAACTTGCTAAAAGTCAGAAAAGAGCAAGATGACAATTAATAGTTAGAAATAATAGTGGTTCTCCACCTCAAAAGAAATAAAAAGTCTCATTTAAACAAGGATTTGAGGAACAAGCATTATATGATAACAAACAATACTTTCATAAGAACCACTCAAATTTTGCATTAAATATGATCCAGTACCTCTCCAAGAGGTTCACAAGCTCCAAGATCTAATACGAAGGCCCTACAAGTAAGTATCTCTAACCCTTTATTTCTCTCATGATGTGCTTCCCCCGTGATGTGTTATATGTTGTTTAGGCCTCCTCGGATGACCCCTGATTCTCCCATAAGGTTCAGGATACCAGGTGACTACCTCTGTTGTGACCTTCTTCTATTTGTATCATCATTCTTCTATATTGCCTCTCTCTCTGATTTCATTGTTGTGTGTTGTGTCTTATAGACATAGCATCGCAGTTGGTGACCTAGGGGCACCCTCCTACGTGACTGTCCCTAAGACACTCATTTATCCTCTCTTATTTATTGTTTCCCTTCCTCTAGTGTTTCTATCTAGTAGGAAGATGATGACAAACATTTATACTAATGCGGACCTAGTGTCCCTTTCAAGAGCAATAAAAAATGGACTTAATTCCTAATATGATGATGGGGTTGTATATTTTATCCAACGCTTGGCTACTGGAAGCACTCATGCTTTCCACATAGTGAATTTGATGATGTTTTTATCGTATGTACAAACCTTAACAATATTGCTACTCTGTGCACCTTGGTTTGTCTTTGAATCTAGCCTTGGCAGTACTTGATTCAGAGAGCTTTGTGATATAGCCCTATGGTTATCCTCGAACTCTGGATTCATTGTATAACTTTGGCTCTTTGTGTGGTTAATCATATTTATTGATGTTATTGTTTATCATGATGTTGTAGACACTAACATGTTTCTTGCAAGGATGTGTTTGTGTGAATATTTGGCGATCGTAAAGTACATGTCACCTCCAGGGGGCATGGGCTTTGTGAAAGTTAGCGTTCTCTTGTGTATTTTCTTCCTACCTTAACATGCTTGATATCAATAACTAATATCAACCACCTTAAGGTGGGGGCATATATAAGGTAAGTTATCTGTTATAGATGTTAGCAATGTGTTTGACCTCAGATGCAAAGACCTGCACCTTAGGGTAGTGCATCATGCATCCTGAGTTTGTTTGCAATCAATTAATCAATCATGTAAGCCCTCTGTAAAGGTGGGATATTGCATATATCCTTTTTATCTTAAGCCCTCTACGGAGGCAGGGATGGTGTATTTCTTGGAGCAGATTACACATCTTGTCATTTTCAAAAGTCCTCTGTGGAGGCAGGGAATGGTTCTGTGACTAACTCAACCCTTAAGCATGTCTTTGGCGATTGTTGTAGCGGAGCCCAATTGTCAGTGTGTGCCTGAGATGGTGTTGGACCTAGGAATAGGTGCACTTCATCGCTTTTCTGCCGTGTTTTCTCTGTCTTCAAGTGTGTTTTTTGGTGTGCTTGTTTTGTGTGGCATGTTTTTTACCCCATATGCAAAGACCAGTGCCTTCAGGTAGTGCTTCCTACATTTTGGGAGGTTTTATGTGTATTACGTGTGTGTTTCCCCATATATATAGAGACCTGCACCCTAGGGTAGTGCATCCTATATTATGGGAGGTTTGTTTACTTTCTAGTACTTGCATCTGCATTTTATATATATGAGAAAAAGAAAAGAAAAGAAATCATGCCTGTCTTCCATGCGTTAATGTGTCTTCTATGCATTGACTTTCTTTTCCATGTTCTGCATGATTGTAAATATCTTCTTCATGTTTTGTGTGCTTGTTACTGTCTTTTATGTGATTGGTGTGTCTTCTCCGTGCTTGGTGTGTTTGCTATGTTTGTTACCTTACTTTAATGCATGTATTGGCCTCACATTTATACATACATTAAAGTGGCTGCTAAATGTAACATCAGAAAATGTCCCCTTGGGAGCTTTTCCCTCATAAGGTTTAGCTCCTGGGTCTTTAGCATGCATTTAGGCCATCTTAGTTCATATTTTGGCATCTCGAT
Source organism: Cunninghamia lanceolata (assembly GCA_027924645.1). Lineage (NCBI taxonomy): Eukaryota > Viridiplantae > Streptophyta > Pinopsida > Cupressales > Cupressaceae > Cunninghamia > Cunninghamia lanceolata. The sequence continues at coordinate 15,224,981 of BSBN01000553.1, read as the reverse complement.
GGAATGAGCCCTAGGTAACATGACAAATGGGACCTAAGAGGACCTGTTGAACTGTACCCTACCCAAAATAGGGGGGAGGACTTGGGTACTCGCGCCCTAGTCCTGCCCTATTTTGGGGTAGCCCTAATTTTTGGGTGTCGGTTTGTGACTGTTATTTGTTCTCTTTTCTGACATGGTTAGTTTGAATTACAAAAATCTTGGCAGGAGTGTTTGTAGTTGCATATAAAAGTATGTTTAGGCATTCATTTGTAAACTAGATGGCAATTGTGATGTTCAAGTGTTCTCAAGGTGATTCAATGCTTTCATTGTGTTGCAAGAGCAGACTTGTGTGGTTTATTTGTTTGTTTGTAGATTTGAGCATCTATTTCATCATGGAATGAAGGGGCATCTTCCTCCCATGATATTTTCACTACAAGGTGACATTATATTGTGTTTTCATTATCAATTCCTTTGGTTTTTGCCTCTGTCTCACAAGGGCATGCTCTCTTTATCTGACAATGGTGTTCGAAGACTTAAGTGTCCTTCGAGGCTTGACTAAGGCAAGCCTCTAAACACGACAACCCCCAAACCAAGTCTTGTGATTGCAAGTTACAGGTGTCGTATTCGGGAGAAGTGAAGTTGCAAGAAGGATTGACAGGCATCAATGATTCAGGATCTAAAGAGAAGGACACCTGAGCATTTCTAGGACTTGGTTGATCTCTCTAGTGTCCTTTGAAGTTGTACTTCTAGAAACAAAAATTACAAGGTTGATCAGTGTCAGAAGGAGGTCCAGATCCCGCAAAGAAACTGGTACCTTGGACTTGGGCGCCTGCTACAGTGTCCTCGACTATTCCACCTCAGAATGCCAAAAATAGGTATTTTTTGATTTACTATTTTACTTCCATCTATAAGAGCATTTTTTGCTATTCATCAGTTTATTGCCGTATCGGCATAATTAGGGTTTTGATGGTCAATTGAGCAGAAGAGAAGAGAAATTGATAATTAAATTCCCTAATCCAAGTTTCCCTAGATCCTTGAATGTAAAGTGGAGAGGAGGATTTAAACATCAAAACACTAAATCATTAACAAATCCAATTATCCACTAAACACTTACACCTATGTATGTAATGTCAAATGGATTTATCATACGGGGAAAACATAGTATAGCTGCCATCTCATGGTATAGGGTAAGAGAGATCTTTGTCTTCTTATTGGAGATCTATAGGTCTATATGCAGCTAGTGTTGACATGAGTTTAGTGACACATTTTGGGATTCATAACACATTGGGTATGGTTGCTAAAGGATCTTATGCTTTTTAGTTTTTCATCTAGTTTACCAGACCTTAGTGAACACCCCCTTGGTTTAACAGAGCCCAAAGACAAAGGTGAGTTTAGCCACTCACATCAAGTTGGCCATTCATGCCACTGTCTGATTATAATTCATACCCATTACCTAAGCATGACATATCCCTAGCCTTAGGTCTTGGTGCCGAGTCTTTAGGATTTGTGGAGCTGTACATGTCTAAGCACCCACACCACACATCTTCCACCTCAATCAATTTACCAAAGAGAGAGGTAGAATAGAGAAATGGGGGGAGGGAGAAGGGGAGAGAGTGAGAGGAGAGGGGGGAAAGACAAAAAGAGAAATAGAGAGAGGGAACAAAGAGAGAAAGATAGAGGAAGAAAGAAGGGAAAATAGAGAGAAAGAGAGGAGAGATAGAGGAATAAAGAAGGGGAGGTAGAGACAGATGGATAGAGATTTAGAGAAATAAAGAAAACTTGATAGATAGAGAGATAATATGGAGAGAAAGCAAGATAGAGATATAGAGAGACAAAGGAGAGAAAGGAAGACATACTGAGAGAGAGATAGAGAAAGAGAGGAAGAGAGAAGAAAATAAATATATAGATAGAAATAAAGGGATAAATATAAGAGAGATAGACAAAGAGAGATAAAGAGAGGAAGAGATATATAGAGAGATAAATGGGCACTTAGTATTAAACCACTCCCCTTTCCTTTTTTAAATATAACATGCTTATATACATTTTTTTATTTGACAAAATACAAATTTTGGGACATTGATTTTTCAAATACATTTTTTCCTTCTCTATAGGTATTTGTCAATTTGCTACAAGGGTTGTTCCTTGGATGGATTTTACAAAAATGGAATGCATTCTAGATCTGTTTCTTTTATAAAAAAATTTTCTAGAGCGATATTGAACACAATGGGCTCCCATGACATAGAATGCATCCCATTTTTTAGGTCTCCAGATCAATTCCCATATCATCTACAAATTCAAACAAATCAAAATCTTTTTCTCTTGAAATTTGATACTTTTAGACAATTAGGAATTCTCAATCTAAAATTATAGCATGTCTAAATTTAATTTTAATCCATTTGAGCTCCAAATTATGCAAAGGTGTGAAATTATAAAAGCAATGAGGGTCACTAAGTTTGATCGATCTTTGTATCATATGACATCCCATGAGAGAATGCATGATGGTAGGCTATATGACAAATAAACATGATGTGGATGGTGACTATGCTTATATTTGCAAGAGAATGAGTATTTAATGTAACTGTCAAGATGTGACATATGAGGCTTGTGATAAACAAACATACATGCTTCAAATAATATGCATAGGTGATGATTAATGGAATGCAAGTGAACCCAGGTGCAGTACATGAATAAGAATCTAGAAAGGAGATGCATGCAAATAGGGACTAGACACCAAATGTGAAAGATCACACATTTGAAGTAGCTACTAAGTAAAACACAAGTACATCTTCAAATCCATTAATATCATGCAAATTAATTCATGACAATCAAGAAAATATAACTCTAATGGAAAACCCTACATTAAAGATTAGGCTATGGTACTTTTATAATGTAAAAAGTGGAGCTTGGTATGGGCTAATCTAGATCATCTAGGTCCATTGGAACATCATGAAATGGTACTTTTCATTCCAATGATCTAATAATAAAGAAAAGAGAGAGGCTCTTTCAATCAGTTGTTTCATGCTAACAATCCAAAGATGACATGCGTCCATTGGGAACTACACTTATGTTTCTTGGTGAGCTAATAATTCACCTTTAATAAGAACTCTTTAGTGTACCCACTACATACTAAAGTATAGCTATCTCTAACAATAACACCATCCCATCTCCAAGATTCATTAATTCATACATGGCCTGACCAATACAATTGGAAACAATGCCACTTATTGAAATGACTCAAAAAAGGACATTTACAACATCTCAAAAGTCTAATAATGGAGATAACGCTTAACATTAGCTATTGTTCAAGTCTCCCCTCGTTTCGCCACTATCCCAATAGTAGATGGTCAATGCTTTGAAGCATTCTGTTGGCATGAACTATGGCTATACCATACATTCAACAACATTCACAATGATATTGATTCATTAGAACAAGATATTAAAGCCCATTGGAAAAGAATTTGAAACAACTATCTTCCATAGAATTTGCATTGTACATCTCTAGATCCTTGTGACTAGGGACATGCAATGCAAGAAGATAGTCCTAATGAATGGAAAGTCTATACCTAGACCTACCATTTCAACTAGATGGGCTCGACATGCTTGGAAAATAAAAAAGAGAATTGGTTAAGGGCACTATCACTTGCAAATAATTGGTTGAAACAAAAAACTACTTCACTTGCATACCTGTTTTTACCCACTACTATTCAAAAGCAACTTTACCTGAATGCATGTTAACATATTTAATTTACTCCATTTCTTTTCTAATGTGGGACAACAACACATATCACTATATTATTTCAATGTTGAAATGATGGATTGACAATGAACATTCACTAACAACAAAGTTGTATACTCTCTTCTCAAGAAATTTCAATGTTTAATGTGTAATTATAAATGAACCACTAATTACTTTTATCTAATTATAAATGGAGAGAGAGAGAGAGAGAGAGAGAGAGTTAATTTTTATCAATTATTTCATGATAACAATACAACTATGGCATGTGTCCATGGAGAGCTATGCTCAAGGAAACATGTCATTTGCATGGGTAGAGAGGGAGACAAAGAGATATAGAGAGATAGAGAGGAAAAAATATATTAGGCTATGGTACTTTTACAATATAAAAAGTGGAGCTTGGTATGGGTTTGTTTAGATAATCTACCTCCATTGGAGCCTCATGGAATGGTGCTCTTACAAAAATAGAGAGAGATAGAGGAATATAGAAAAAAAGATAGACAGGGATAGATAGATAGAGATAAGAGATATAAAGGGAAAGAGAGATAAATAAAAGAGAGAGTGACTTTCAATTAATTGTTTCATGCCACTGATCTAGACATGACATGTGTCCATTGGGAACTACACTTAGGGAAACACATCATATACTTAAGGACCTAATAACTCACCTTTAAGACCTCTTTAGTGTACCCATTACACACTAAAGTGTGGTTTTCTCTAACAATAGCAAAATTTCATCTCCAAGCTTCATTGATTCATACATGGCATGACCAATACAATTAGAAACAATGCCACTTATTGAAGTGGCTTAAAAATGGACATTTGCAGCATCTCAGAAGTCCACCAAATGGAAAGAACACTTACCGAATATTGTTTGAGTCTCCCCTTGTTTCACCACCATCCTAGCAGTAAATGATCAATGTTTACAAGCATGCTATTCCAACCATTCAAAAATATTCAGAATGATACTGGCTCATTACAAGAAGATATTACAACCCATTGGGAAAGAATCTCAAATGACTACCATCCATTGAATTTGCACCGTACATCTCTAGACATGCAATGCAAGAAGGTAGCCCGATGCATGTACCTAGGCCTGCCATTTCAACTAGATGGGCTCGACATGCTTGGGAAACAAGAAGAGGATTCAAACAAAAAAAAATATTTTCTTGCATACTGGCTTTTACCCAATACTATTAAAAAAAAAACTTTAGTTGCATGCATGTCAACATATTTAATTTACTCCATTCATTTTCTAATGCAAGACTACAACACATATCACTACATTCTTTCAATGTTCAAATGATAGATGGACAACAACCACTATAGAAAAACAACACACATCATTACATGGTTTCAACAAACAAAAATGCAACAAAAAAATAATGCAAATATTATCTATACTCTCTTTTTGAGAATATTTATATTAGAAACAAATAACAAATTCCTCTTTACTACTCTCACAAATATCCCCCCTTATTAATTGAAATTAGCAACTCAATTTACAAACTATGTATACTTTAAATTTTCCATATGCAAAAAAATATTTGTTTTTATCCACATGAAACTCCTTTCCACATGCATTCTCAGCGTACCCATTTCACACTAGAAGGCGAGTGCCAGTCATAAACTGATGGGGATGTGAGAAGCATAACAAACTATTCATGCGAGCCGCCATTGTCACCCCCACACACTATGAATTACTGCTTCATTGCTTGGCCCCGAGATCTATACGCTTACTACCTAAGTATCATCATACTCTCTATATACTTTGGTGTATTTCATTTATAGCAATAAAACTCCGTGTAGGAAAACCAAAAAGACAAAAAAATTGCTAGGCACAGACATCGTGATGAAAGGTGGTGCCACTTGGTGTAATCATGTCTTTTTTAACACTGACTTTGAAAAGAACGCTGATTTTGAGCATAACGTGCAAGACCTGTCCATACATTGACTGAGTGGGAAGTGAAGTGATGGCACCATCGGTACAAACAACAAATTATGGCATGGTCGAATGGAATTCATTGCTTATGTGTTCTGACATTCGCCAAAATGAAATGAATTATCAACCATCATCCACCTAAACACAATGAAAGTTCGTTACCCTCTCACTATTTTTAAAAAAGAAAGAAATTTCTCTATTTAACGATGCGTGAGGCAGACGATTGAAACATTCTGGAATGTCTTCTTTTTCCCGCTCGTCTGTCTACTATTTTTTCGTTCGCGTTTTTCCACCGTTTTAATTACGCCGAACTGGAACAGAAACTTTACCGAGGCGCGAGTAGAAATGATCGAACATATTCCTCAACTGCTATTAGTTCCGTGGAGCGGTCGGAAGCTTCCCATAAAGCGAAAGTAAATCCATTTCATCTACGAAGGAAATGATTCTCCAACCAGTATTTAGTGACGGAAACGTCTTTGTCGGCGGAACGGAAACAGTCAGTATTAACGCATTTTTCATTTTATTAGTCACCGATGAAACCCTCCGCAAGAAAGGCTTAAATTTGATGGCCGTATGGCCGTATTTAGTCATTTTAGCCGTAAATTACAATTAAAATTTTAGGAAGACCATATCACTTGAAAGGTACGTTTTCGAGTAAATTGTCAAAATTTCTATGTAATTATTCTTATACATATATTTTTAGTTTTTATATATTTTTCTTAAAATTGGTAGACTTTAATATTTGAAAGGCAACTTCAAATAAATAACAGGCACAAAAATATTGTTTGACAGGCAAGGTCAACCATCAAATTTAAGCCTTGTCCATGAGGAAACGGATTTGAAAACTTTGCAGTCTAGGGGAAAAGACCCAATAGGTGAGATAGTTCCAATGGCTCAAAAAGTATATGTGCATTTAAGGCCCAATATTTTTTATGTTTAGTATCAGTATATGTGCATTTGAGGTCCAATATTTTTAAAGTTTAGTACTAGTAGTTGTGACTTTAAGGTTGTCAGTGTTACTATAAGTACTAATAATTGAATGAAATGTGCCCTTTAAATTTAAAAAGCAACCAATCATGTGATGCCACATCAGCCCAACAACAAAACATGACTTAATGCACACCTATTGGTCCACCCTTTTTTTTCGGGAACTATTTGACACCTCAACAAAAAGCATGCTGATGTGGCATCATATTTGATGATGTGGCCCTGAAACCTTAGTTATAAGCAGGGGCATTGCCAAGTAAGCTACTATAAAATTTTTGGAGTTATTTGAAATTGCCACGTATAATTTTGAGAGGCATGAAGTTAGGGTGCACCACTACTAGGTCCTCTCCCTTATGTGCTTACTTCATTTTCCATTTTCTGTTATGCAAATGCTTATATCTCCATCAATTCTTCCAAAATATTTATTTCTTGTTTCCCTTCGGCCGATTTCCCACATAAGGTAAAATATGAAAATTGAAATTTATAAAAAAAATGAGCATATCATTTCCACTCTCTTAAAAAATTTCGGCTTGTTATTAATGAATTATCAATCTATTTTAGAAAACCAAAAATAAAGGCTATTCACTTTATGCCCCAAACTGCCCACCACTACTGATATGAACATATGACAAAATGCTGGTAATAATCAAGTAGTTTTCTATGCTAGGTAGATGGGATCGCTTAAATATTTAATCTTACAACTTTTTAAGTCCACTTTAAAAGCCTATATCGGCTAATTAGCCAATTGGCTTTTATATGTGAGCATTATAGAGCATGGCAGAAATTTTTTTTAAACTCCTTGAACCTCCTATGGGTGCAAGTGCTAGTTATATGTGAGCATTATAGTGCTCAGAATTGTCTTATGCCTTAAAAATTTTGTAAACTCCCCCATTGTTCCTATCAGCCTATTCCTTGAACCTCCTATAAGTGCAAGTGCTAGTTATATGTGAGCATTATAGTGCTCGTAATTGTCTCACGCCCTGAAAATTTTCTAAACTCCTCTGTTGTTCCTATTGGTGTATTCTTTGAACCTCCTATGGGTGCAAGCGCTAGTTATACGTGAGCATTATAGTGCTCAGAATTATCTCATGCCCTTGAAAACTTTCTAAACTTCTTCGTTGTTCCTATCGACGTATTCCTTGAACCTCCTATGGGTGCAATTGCTAGTTATATGTAAGCATTGTGGTGCTTAGAATTGTCTCAGGCCCCAAATTTTTTCTAAATTCCTCTATTGTTCCTATTGGCGTATTCCTTGAACTTCCTATGCATGCAAGTGCTAGTATAATATTTGAACACCCTCTTGCCATTCTACCATTTTTAAGCTTAATCATTACTTCATGTAATGTGCATACATGTCTTCCAACACTATGCCCTTGCCATGCTAGTCATTCGTGTGTTTCATCGGTGTTTTTGTTCATTGCTCCATGTCATCTTGTATGTGCAGTCAAATGGCCAAACATTAAACTCTTATACCGTTTGTCCGTTTGATGGTCTTAGGTTAACTCCTCTGTAGACTGATGAAGCTGGTCACTTTTGAATGCGTAAAGATAACTTAAGTGCCCTATTACCTTCTATGGCTAACCACAACCCTAGAATTTGATGATCTATTTTGACCATTTTTTCAATTTTAGATGGTATTTTACAACTTTAAAATTTATTATGTATAACTTGACTTGTTAGTAAATATGACACTTTAAACAAGAGATGCATTGTGTCAGGTTCCTGCCATTGTAATGTTGAATAAAATGAATGACATTGTAATTGATTAATGTAAAGATTGATTTTAATTTGTTAATCCTTATAATATTTGAACAAGCCAATGCAAAAAATGATGTCCTCGAGATTATGCTTCTGCAAAACCACTGACATACATATCCATATGACATTTACACAGTGGTACCAATAGATTGTTTTAGTATATTATGAGAAAAGAATTTAAACAAAGTATCAGGTTAATATTACATATTAATATTATATGTATTATAGGAAAATCTGAACAATAGCAATAAACAACTAATCATCCAATAACTCACTAGAAAATGATGTAAACACAAGTAAACAAGGAATATACCTTCGAAGACCGTTTTACCTCTGTGCTTCCATTGTTCGCCTATCTGCTCTCGATCTTGATGGTAATGAAGCCCTTAGAAGTATGTACTCCCTTGCTTGTTGAAGATGACAAGAATAGAATGGTCGTGATATGAATGTGCAATGGAGACTAAGATAATATGCAACTATAATGGAGATGGGTTGATGGAGACATGGTGATGATGATGGATTGATAATGCGAATGGTTGATAACTTTGCCAAAGGCATGCTATAATGATTCCCGCAGAGTCAGATTATGAATGCTCAGATGGATGCAAAATGGGTGTGAGAACCTTGCTTATATAGGCTAAGGAAAGACCAAATCCAAGTGTTAATAGATCCATGACTGGGGGAATTACCTGTGAGGTGTACGGTTGAGAAGACTTGAGAGAATGTGCACAAATCAAGAGAGGACAAGTGTCCAAGCCTTCTTCATGAGTTATGGGAGATAACAGAATAGATTGAAGAGTTAACTGAGATGATTGGATAGATGACTGGGTTGATTGATGAGTCAACATAATAGATTGACTAGTGAACTAAGATGACTAATTAGTTAACTGATTTGATTGGAGGAGAAATAGGACATGTGGGTGAGGGAATATTAGCTAATTAAATATTTAAAATATTTAAGTACATGTGCAACATGGTGAGGTGGAAAAGGTGATGTGGAAGAATGAGGTGGATTGGTTAGGTGGATTTATGGAATTTAGGACTTAGGATAGAGGAATTTAGGATTAATTAAATAATGTAAGATTATTTAATTATGTGAGATATTAGAAGAATTAGGGAATATTAATAAAATAAATTGATTTTATTTAATTTTTGGAGGGATGTGAATCATTTAAATAAATTAGGATATTTATTTACTTGATAGAGGAATGAGAATTAAAATAAATATTAAAATATTTATTTAATTTGACATGAGCCAATTTTAGGTGTATACATTTTGCCCCTCTTTGACGCAATGTGTTTTAACGTGTTGCTTCAAAGAAATAAAAAATTTTGCAATTGATACATGCCCTAGTTTGCCCGTGGTACATGTTTATGATGTTAGAATGCCCCCTCGGGAGATTGGATGGGAAGGAGTTGACTACAGGATGATGGACAATCTCAGAATGAGATAGGTTGGTTGACAACTTGACTAGACAGATAGGGGAGAAAATGGATGATGGAGAAGAAAGAGTATGTGAAAAGCATGCCCCAACGTGGACAGGGTGAAGCAACTCCAATTAGGGTTAAATGCACTATATATAGGAGTGTGGGGTCACATTCCTAGTCATTTACACACTTGTCTTTGTTAAAGAGATTATAGGAGAGCAGAGCCATTTGAACCTAGAGCAACCAGCAAAGATGCAACAATTTCCCATTGAGTGTCATCGATTCAAGTGGATCCAACATTTCAACCGTCCAGCAGACTACAGGCCACCGGTAAGTACCCCTTCCTTGCTAGGTTAAGTGCATTTATGATAGCAATAAATGCTAGGCAAAGTTAGGTCTTTTATATGCGCCAAAAGGAAAAAACATGCAAATGACGCGCAATACCACGCATATGCCATGAAGCTACGCATATGACGCCAGATGCGGTGTGTATGTGTAATTTTTGCAAATGATTTATAAGGCTGCACATGCAAAATGTTGTTGTGCAACTAATTAGGGATGTTGCGCATGTGAAATTTCCTTGGGCATTTGAAATTTGGCAGCGCATGCAGAATCCTACTATGCAAATAAAGAATAGTGCTGCGCATTTGAATTATTACTGCGCATACGATTTGAAACCATGCATGCGATTTAAAGTTGCGTATATGAAATGATATTGCGCAAATGACTGACAGAACCGCGCATCTGATTTTAGTGATAAAAAACACTTAGGAATTTGATAAAGTTGACAGTGCGATTGAAGTTGGTCAATTGATAGGTCCTCCCTGAGATTGATTCAATCTCTAGGGAGACAATAGGAAAGTGTTCTTGTTAGAATTGCTAAATTTTTTATGTTGGACAAATAGATTTGTAGTTTAGTTGATTTGATGGACTAATGCACTCTTTCTTGATTGCAGGAGGAGCTAGACGACGTGCTCATGTAGAGAGAGTGTTTCCCTGTGATGCAATTGTTGAGACCCTAGCCAACGGAGACTGATCTTCTTATTCTTGGATCGGCAAGATTGTCCTTTGTTTTCTTTATGCCCAAGATTTGCCTAAATCTCAGTATGCTGGTTGCACTGTCGGAACTGTTTCACAGTGATGACGAGACTTTCCATCTCCCCATAGGAGAGATTACAATGACTCTGGAGGATGTTCACTGGATTCTCCTCATACCCATTAATGGAGGGCTCATGGAGTACGAGTCACAGATTGGTGCTGGCTTGGATGAGTGCAAATACGTGTTTGACGATGATGACATCGAGGGTACTGAGATCAGTTGGACTAACATTCTAGCATACTACGAGCCACTTCAATCAGTTGTGGTAGGATTGATTGGAGGCATTGTATGCCCTGATAGATGCTCTCATGGATTTGCAGTTGGATGGGGTAGAGTGCTAGAGCGGATAGTGACCAAGGCGACTGGATATGGTTGGGGAGTGTGCATCCTTGCACACCTACATCATGATTTACACTAGTTCATTTATGATGGTTCCTCTAGCTTGGCATGCAGAGTGTCACTGTTGTAGATTTGGGCCTAGACACACATAGCTATTACTTGCCCTATTGGTATTGGTACTCGTGGTAGGGATCAACCCTACTCATACATGTTTCAGGAGAGTCTTTCCCAGCCCAAGCTGGGAAAGCTAGAGTACTGGAGGCATGCTTTCGACAATGTTGACTCAGTGGTTTGGAGACCATACCTAGATTGTGAGGTATGGGACAAGGATAAACATGAGATGCCTTACTATTTTTAGACGAGATGGTTGATAGGCGTACACCCTATATTTTAGAGAGGCACATTGTTTCACTTGTGTACAGGCAGTTTGGCAGGATCCAGGGGATGCCTGTGGGTAATGCCATATTTTCCCATACGCATAAGGAGTGGGCATAATAGGGACCCAGCCCATCCTATGAGGTAGCGCATGATGAGTTTCTACACATTCCATATCAGTCGTGGCCGATGCACCGGGTAGTGGCAGATGTTGGGATGACACATGACTATTTTGACTAGTTCGCAACACATCCCTTTCCTCGCTACGCTGGTCTAGGAGAGTGAGCCCCAAGATTAGATGATCAGGAGGAGGATGACAAGGGGCCGCGGAGGCTATGCAGGAGGCGAGGAGGGCAGGGAGGTGGCAGAGGAGGAGGGAACGACAGTGGTGGTGGTGGAGGAGGAGGAGGACATGATGGTGGTGGAGGGCATGATGGTGGAGGGGGAGGTGATGGGCATGATGGGGATGATGGCAGAGACGGGGATGGGAGGAGGGTTTGGTAGAGGGTTGACCCTACTCCATAGGCTCAGCTAGCTACATTGGGACAGGTTTGGCCACTAGCATCGCCACAGGGACAAGGGACAAACAACAGGGAGGTGGCGAGACTACGAGCCCAAGTGGCACAGATGCAGTCTATGTTGGGATAGTAGTAGGGATAGATTGGGCAGATGTAGGCCCAGATTAGATAGTTACAGGGTGACTTGTAGACCGCTCGGTTAGAGAGAGATATAGCCATCTAGAGATATGGATGGGCAGAGGCACTATTAGAGCAAGTGCAACAGATTGCGGGACAGGGTCCCACTATCCAGATAGTGGCAGAGATGGTTAGGGACAGCTAGGAGATCTTCTACTGGCAGTCCTATGAGCAGGCTGTACCACCAGATTAGAGGGTAGGGAGCTACCGACCCAGCTATCAAAGCATATCACAGAGGGCCCCACCGAGAGTGGCGGGGTGATGGGATCGATGGGGCCACCTCGCAGACCACCAAGAGGATGTACCTCAGGGACAAGTACATCAAGAGGGGGAGGAGGAGGAGGAGTTATCTCGCTGCCATAGCCAACACCATCAAGGGGGAGCCATTCATAGCTATTTTGAGACATGTATCAGTTTATTGTGTCTTTACTTGGACATGTATACACCACACTGATTTGGACATTACGTGATGCATTATTATTTTGATCTCATTGTATACTTGGATAGTTTTATTCTTTTTGATGATGATTATATGATATCTTGATTTGACTGACTATGATGATGCTTTACTGTGATGGACATGACTTACATGATGATGTTATGATATATGTGGTTTATGACTCTGATGCACATGTTTGTGTTTATGTGATGGAAATGATGATCTATATGATGGCTTTACATGAGTATTGTTGTATGTGACGCAGCTAACATGTTTATGAGATTTTATGATGTACTTTATGTTGATGCGACATGATGTTAGTATGAGCTATATGATGGATATAATGACCTACATGCATGTTTATGATCTTATATGTTCACATTCTATGATGGTCTAATGCAGACATTGTGATAACTTAGATGTTTACTTATGTTTTTTGTCGTTGTTTTATTTATGGGTGATGATCTAGTATGCAAATGTGATGATAACTATGTTTTTGTGCAATTTTTTGGTAAATGCAATGTTATGGTGACTCCTACATCTAAATGACAACCTTAAATGTGAAACATGATCCAAATGTTTAATATGATTAATGTATTGTATGTGATGATACTATATGATGACACACCTATGCAAATGAATTGTTTTTGTTTTTCCAAGTATACTTAATCTTAATAATAATACACCTGAGAAGAATAGACTTTAATAATTGGGATAAATGGATAACTTTAGAATAAATGACTTTGATAATAGGATAAATGGATCTTTTGACACTTGAAATGAGTCCTAGGATGTAATGCTTATAATGGAATGATATGCAACTTGATATGTATGGATGTGTGGATTGTCATCTTCATATATGCAAGTATTTGAAGTACTTTGCTTCATCATTGGACAATTTTTGTTTCTTTTCTCTTTAAAATGTTGTAAGAAAATACAAGCATCTAGGTATAATTAAACAATGATGCCCTGAGTATGTCTTACATGGATTGTGATATAACAAGTTGATACAAGCATCTAGTCAAAATTAAATCTAGATGACCTGAGTATGCCTTGCATGTAAACAGACAAGGATTGCCCCCTTTCATGTTTAGGCCTCTTAAGTCCTTGATGATCTTTTGTTGATCACGTCGTTAGACAAAATTCATCACATTACTAAAGATTGATCCACAAACAACAAACCAATAAAATAATTATGCCCCCATCATAGCTCCTCTAGTTTTTGACATCCTTGAGTAGCATAGAAAGATATAATAATGAAAATCAAGACATAAGATTTGAAACCATTTTAACAAACACAAATGTTCTGGCCATAGTTATGTTTCCTTGCAATGAAAATAGATACAATCATCATGATGGTTTTTGGTCCATTGTGTCTTGTTTATAGGTTGAGTTCTTTACGTCAAGCACTTTTGTTTGAGGAGGTTCGTTTGGTACTGTTGCCTATTATCTGGTGATGTATCACGATCCTTATTGTTATCCTCTGAGATGTGGGACATTCAAGAATCCAACTCTTCAACTAGGTCGAGGATTGATTTATTGTGGATGAACTGATGATAGACATGAAGAAACGAGCCCTAAGGGACTGACCTAGTGCCTTGGGGGCTCATTGATAATGGCCTTGCCTATGTGACAACGCAGAGGCAACGTAGTTTGGGGTGTGGACTTTGTGAACCTAAGACCTAGGTGATGGCAAAGAGGTGGATCAGAAGTACAAAAGGATAGCTGAGATGGGATGAAATGGATGGGAAAGGAGCCTCAGGGGCACATCAATGATGGCCTCGCCTACGTGATAGCTCAGAGGCAACATAGTTTGACAACAGTTCAATGGATTGGTTGACGATGGATGACAAGATGGATGCAAGTCAGGATTGGTAGCATGATGGGAGGAGGTGATAAGGATGAGTGAACAACAAGCCATGGTAGGTATCTCAATGTGATTTGGTGGATGTGGTTAGGAAGGATGAATGAGGGACAAGGTTGAAAAAGATGGAGGAGGCAGTTTTATTGCAAGTAGTGCTTGTTTACCAGGTTTTCACTACTTGCTTTTATTTGCACAGTAGCTAAAATACACGACACCTATTTGCCAAGTTTTCATCATGGTATCTATCCAAGGCACCTATTTACTAGGTTTTCACTAGAGGACAATTTTTTTGTTGTTTTTCCACTTTTTTTATTTTTTTGCTATTTTTGATTTGTTGTTTTGTTTTTTGGATTTTTAAAATTTTTTTTGCCAGTTTGACACCCTTGCATTAGGGTTTAGGTGTAGAATTTTTAGGGATGCATGCTGTTGATGGGATCATCAAACAGGTCACCTTCTGATGTAGCCAATTGATAAGCACCTGACCCATAGGCAACAATGATGACATAAGGACCCAGCCAGTTGGATTCGAACTTATCTTTCTTTTCTCTATCTTACTGATTCCTGGGATTCTCTCTGAGCACTAGGTCACCAACCTGAAATACCTAGGGTTTTACTCTATGGTTGTAACTTTTGGACATCTTTTGTTGATAAGCCTTGAGATGGTTAAAGGCCTGTTGCCTTCTTTCTTCCAGTAGCTCTAACTCTTGAAGTCTGGATACTCTATACTCTTCATCAGAAATGAGGCCTTTTAATGATACTCGCAATGATAGGATCTTGACTTCAATGGGCAAGATGGATTTAGAGTCATAGACAAGGGAATATGGTGTTGCACCTATGGGTGTGTGACTACTAGTGTGGTAGGCCCACAGTGCAGGATTTAATTGGATGTGCCAATCACGATCGGCATCATTGACAGTCTTTTTCAAGATTTTTAAGATGGTTTTATTTGATGCCTCTACCTAGCCATTTCCTTGGGGGTAATATGGGGTGGAGAAATGGTGTTGGATGTGGAATTTGTCACACAGTTCTTTGACATCCTGATTTTTGAATGGTCACCCATTATCTGTGATAATGGATAAAGGGATACTATAGCGGTAAATGATGTAGTTCAAGATGAAAGAGGAAATCTATTTGCTTGTGAGATTGGTGAGGTGTACGGCCTCAATCCACTTCATAAAGTACTCAGTGGCAGTTATGCTAAAGTTATGGCCGTTGGATGATGGAGGGTGGATCTTGCCCACTAAGTCGAGTCCCCATTGACAGAAAGGCCAAGGAGTCATTAAAAGTTGTAGCTCCTATGCTAGTTCATGTATTAGGTTCCTATGAATTTGGCATTTTTTGCACCTCTTTACAAAATGATAGGAGTCTTTCTCCATAGTAGGCCAATAGTATCCCATGCGTATGAGTTTCTTAGGCAGGGTAGGACCACTCGAGTGGGTCCCACATATACCATCATGCACTTTGCTCAGGGCTGTTTGATATTCCTTGCTATTGAGACACCTAAGGAGAGTACCATTGAGACCTCGTCAGTATAAGGTGTTGGTGACAATGGCATAATAGGATGCTTGGCAAATGAAGGTTCACTTTTGGTTATTTGAGAGATCAGGGGGTAGGGTATTGTCTTTTAGATAGTGAAATACTTTTCCATATAATGGCAAATCTGATCCTACAATATGGCAAATGATGTGGGATTCAGGGGTGTTGTATGCAGGATGAGAGACTGGGTCTACCAAGAATTCATAATGTGATTGGTTTTTAGGGATGTCAAGGAGAGATGCAATCATTTCCATGGCATCTATTGCTTTGTTCTCTATCCTTGGTATCTACTCAAAAGAGATCTCAACAAAGTATTCTTTGAAGTCGTCAACCATCCATTTGTATGGTATTAACTTCTCATCCTTTGTTTGATAATCATCGTTCACTTGGTTGATGACCAGTTATGAGTCACCATACACATGAAGTTCTATGATGTTCCATTCTACTACCAGCTTGATGCCAATGACTAGGGCTTCATACTCTGCTAAATTGTTAGTGCAAGGAAAGAGTAGTCGGTATGACTTTGGAATGGTGTCACCATTGGGTGTGATCAACAAGATTCCTGCCCCAGACCCATGCTGAGTATAGGAGCCATCGAAGTAGAGTTTTTGGGTTGTTGTTGTTATGTGAAAGATGGACTTGTCTGGAAACTCAAAGCTCAATCGGTTGTCATCTATTAAAGGTGCATCTGCCATCTGATCTACAAGTACTTGCCCCTTAATTGTGTGCTTGTCTACATACTCAGTGTCAAATTCACTGAGTAGCATGACCCATTTTGATAGTCTACCTGTAAGGGTAGCTTTGTTGAGCAAATATTTTAATGGATCAATCTTTGCTACTAGCTTGATGGAATATGATAGCATGTAGTGTCTCCATTTTTGTGACAAAAAGACCACAGTGAGGCATGCTTTTTCAATTACAGTATACTGTAGCTCGTAGCCGACCAGTGTTTTGCTAATGTAGTATATTGCTTGTTCTCTTCCTTCATGATTTTGTTGTGCAAGCAGAGCTCCCAGAGTTGTTGGTGTAGCGGAGATATAAAGTAGCAATGGCTTGCCCTAGTTTGGTGGCATCAATACAGGTGGTTTCATGAGGTACTCCTTTAAATGTTGAAATGCTTGTTCTCACGAATCATTCCATTTGAAAAGAATGTTCTTATGGAGGAGGTGCGTGAATGGGTGGAACTTATCTGCTAGTTGAGAGTTGAACCTTCTGATAGATTGCAGTTTTCCTTGTAGAGACCTCAATTGGATGAGATTTTGGGAGGTGGCATGTCCATGATGGCCTTTACCCTAGCTAGGTCTACTTTGATTCCATTGGCAGAAACTATGTATACAGGAAGCTTGCTAGATGTGACTCCGAATATGCACGTCTTCGGGTTGAGGCACACATTAAACTGCTCCAATCTTGTGAAGATCTTGTCTAATACTTCTAGGTGTCCTTCTCTTGTGAATGATTTTGCTAAGATATCATCTACATAATCTTCCATTATAGTATGCATCATGTCGTGGAAGATTGTAGTCATTGCCCGCTAGTATTGTTGGTGCCTGAATTCACTGTCAGTTAATTTAGCAATTTTCATGCAGGCACCATCCCGAAATATCTAAAAGGTTCTAAGTTTTGGCACCCCTTCAGTGTTTTTCAGCATCTGCATCTCATTTCTTGAGGAGGGGTCTTCATCTTTTCTCCATCGGCATGCGTTCATTTTTGTGTCTTTGACATTTTGGTTTGAACTTGAACCCTTTTTCTCTAAGTTCAATGGTTCAGCGGTTCGAGGTTCATTTTTCTTCTAACGGGTCGCATTATGCATTTGCCTTGCGCAAATATTGCATCATTGAACCTCCTGCTTGAACCTTTTTGTTTTGGTTCAAGGTTCAATGGTTCGAAGCTTTTTTGCCTATGGAGTATTATTTTTGATGTTTGAACCATCGCATTGAACCCTAGTGTTGAACCCTTTTGGTTCGGGGTTCAATAGTTCGAGGCTTTGTGTTTGTGTTCAGCGAATGTTCTTTTTGAAGTGCTCTGTTTGGCATTGAACTTCTCGGTTGAACCATCAGGTTGAACCAGTTCGTGGTTCAACGGTTCAATAGTTCAGCGCTTTACGTTTTTGGTCTTATCGGAGTGATTAGCCTCATCGGCGAAATATTTCTTGAGTGCTCCGATTGTTTTGGTCTGGCCGATGGATGTCCATCGGCGTGTGTTTGGCTGTCGGCGAAGCAAATTTGTGGCCCGCCGATGTAAGGAGTTTGGTCGATGGAGGAGCAGTGTGTGGCTGGTGAAGATGTTGTTGGCGTGACCTTTGAGATAGGCAGGAAGCTTTTTGGATGCTCCGATGGTGTGTATTACACTAACGGAAGGGGAAGAGCCAGGGTCTATCGGCATGGGTTGTATTCTCGGGTGAACGGTGAAATGGTTGGCCGATAGACTAATCTCTGGCTGATGAAGGGAAGTGTTGTGTATGGTCTTCGGTGTGACTTGTGTTGTTGGTGAGGATGGATTGTGGTGGGCTGATAGTGGGAGGTCTCGCCGATGAAGGAGCAGAGTATAATTCATTGGTGCATCGGTGAGAGTGTGGTCTATTAGCAGAGGGATCTTTTGTTTGGCCAACGGTATTGGTCTGGCCGACAGGGGATTGCGGTGGCTTCATCGGTGTAACTGATGAGATCAACAGAGGTTTTTGTGGCTAGTCCGATGGTAGTAGTCTGGCCGACAGGGAATTGCGATAGGCATCGGAGAGACTATTGATGTCGGCAGGAGGATTTGGGAGTGTGCCGATGGCTCGGGTCTTGGCGATGGGCTTTTGGAGAAGGCTTATGCGTCGAGCGCGGCAAAAGGCGCTCGACACCTATTATGCTCGTGACCATGTTTTTAAGGTATTGAAGGAGTCTCCACGGCACCAATGTGGGACTATTCTTCCTGCACATTTGAAACTTCAGTAAAGTGCATTTTGGCAGGAACTTCTGTTTGAACGTAGCGACGGTTTCCAGGTAGGCCGCGGGTGGTTGAGGCCTTTAATGGTGACGGTGCAGAGGTATGGGCAATGGTACACATGATCATGTCGCCTGATTTTTGAGTGAAGACTCCCAGATGGCAGCGCAGGGCTCGAGGCCACCATTGTCTACTTTCTGTCTCTGCAGCAATAACTTCTGAGCGCCATTCTTCCTGTGTGATCTGTATCTGGCAGATTTTTGAAAGCCATGTAATTAATTACTGTGAGGTACACTTTCTGGCCAACATAGGCAGACTGTGTTACCATTTTTGAGGTTGTTGAAAACTGGACATTTTGGCTCTGTAATAAGATACAACTGGTTTTGGTTGCTCTGTGCAGCAAAACTTGCGAGTTTATGTATCTCCTGTTGTACGTTTGTGCATGAATCCACTGATTTCATGGTCAATTTTATATGAATAATGCTATGTTTGCATGTGTTATGCTGATTCTATCTCTAGTTTTGCATGTATCTTTCTTCTGAGTCCAGGCATTCAAGGAATGTCTGAGATTCTAGAACATAGAATTCCTATGTTGAATGTTTAATCTTTTAACTTCTGCTCAAGGGGTAGATTAAACTGTTTTTAGATTGAATATTGGGAAGGGTATACTGCAATAGGGATGCCATAAGTATAGACAGCTTAACACTCTGTATTGGGAGATATCTGTAAGGCAGATATCATGTATATCCCCCTAAAATCCAGTTTTAGTTGTTCATGCTGATCATTCACAGGTGTATGTCTACCAACTCCAAGCCCTGGATAGGCACCAATCTAGCTCTGTGTTGAGGTTATATACCATGTCCAGCTTTGCATCCAAAAATCAAATCAAACCATTTCATCCTTCCACCTGTTAGTTGTAGGAGTAGGATTAGGATCCCTGCATGCTCTCATACCCAACCAGACATCATGTCCAAGAATGTTGCCAACCTTGTGATTTGTTACACAAATCTTGGTCCATACATGAGAGTATTCTGCCTGTTGCTGCCAAGTTAAATCCTTCTGTCATTGAGCTAGTCAAGGTTATACTTTTATCAAATAGGGACACCCCCCTTGGTGCGGCAGAACCAGAAGTGAAGGGGAGGAGCTCACGTAACCTCTTGTATTCAGTTGGCTGAATTTGCCTGTGCATTAGAAGTGGCAAACCCTAATGCTGATTCAGAAGAAAAACCAACAAGTATGTTGCTCCCGCATTCTTTAGACCAAATGGCATGACGCACCAATAGTAGGTACCCCATGGGCATGTGAATGTTGTTTTGTGTTGATCCTCTAGTGTAATTTTGATTTGTTTATATCTAGAGAAACCATCTATTAGAGACAACATAGTGTTCCCTACCATGAAATCTACAATAATGTCAATCTTGGGCAAAGGGAAATCATCTTTTGGACAAGCTTTATTTAGGTCTCTGAAGTCATTACACAGTCAAACTCTTCCATCTTGTTTGGCGACAGGCACTATATTTGAAATCCACTCAGGATAGTCTATTGGTCTGATAAACCTGACATCTAGAAGCTTCTTCAGTTCTTCTTTTACCATGAGGGTGATGTGTGGGTGCATCTTCCTTAGTTTTTGCTTAACTGGTTTAGCTCCTGAAGCTAATTACAAGTGATGTATTATGAGATTTAGATTTATCCCTGGCATATCCACATATGACCAAGCAAAGTTGATTTGTTTCCTTTTGAAGAATTTAGTGAACTCTGGCTTCTCTTGTGTAGTTAAAGATTGTGCCATATGGAGCATCCTTAGATTTTCACCTGTACCAATGTTGATCTGTTCTGTTGTTTCCATCAAGATTGAGGATCTCTCCTACTATGTTAGATTGGGGAGAGGGTCAAGCCTTTCATCCTTTGGTGTCTCAGAGAGGTTTTCACCATTGGATACGTCTTTCATCTTTTTACTATTTTCATGATCTAACACTGCCACGAAGCGGTTTTCACCGTTAGATCTATTTTTCATTTTTACATTTTTGAGACTGAAAGGCTTGGTACTCTCTCCAAAATAAGCCCTGTCATTGAGTTCTATGGCATAGATAGCTCTGTGATCCCCTACGGGTATATGGTCTCTAAGCTCTAGATAGTCTATGATGGCTTCATCATTTTGAAAGGTATCGAGCTCAGGGGGAGTGTCTTACAAGTCCCAATCTATGAGTTTTGGATGCAATAGTGGTAGAGGGTCATTGGATTGGTCTAGTTTGAGGGTATTGATGGTCAAGATGGAGAGTTAAGGTGGTGATTATAAGCATTGACAATGCCTACGATGGTACTCTCCACAAGTTGGTCTATCAAGTGCGGTATCATTCTTTCCTCACAAATCTCACTATCGTTATTATGCGAGTTGAACTCTAGAGGTCTAGACCTTGGACTCTGTCTCTCATTAGTTGCATGTGTAGGGTCATACTCATGGACCACATCAATATCTTTTTCATACAAGATACTTCAGAGAGACTATCCCATTCATGCTCATTAGAGTCTATCTCACTCCATCCTTGTAGTTGGTGTATTTGATCTACTAGGGTAGTAGTAGATGTTTCTGGTTGTTTGTTTTTATGCATGTTTGATCCCTAAGTATTTGCTTTGCCAGTGTAGCCTAGCCTTGTAGTGTCTCAAGCTATTAATGTATGAGGTTGGATAGGTTCAGTGATACCTTCCTTCCTCAATCCAATGGGCCTGTTGATGTATGTTTTTACATATTCACAACAAAAGTTAAAATTTGCAAAGGAACCTTAGCTGTCTTGAAAGATATGAAGAATTGACTAAGAATTCTTAATCTCAAGTTTCTGTATGGTCAAGTCTTGACCTTGTGTATAATTCAGTAGGTTGATGTGAAACTGTAATGTTCAAGGGGCCTTACACAAATTAAAGTAATCAGTGACTCACTGGACCTCAAATTATGTAAAATGTTACAAATATCAACAAAGTATTAACTCTTTTGCATAAATTCACTATTATATCACAAATCTTTGTATGAATTTCAGTAAAACAAACTTTGCCTTTCAAATTTATATGAAAATTGTCAAATATCATTGCAATTTGTCATTCTTTATTCAAATGTATGACAATTTCCTTCAAATTTCTGCGTTTAAGCTAATTATTTATTAATTGTTGGAGAAAAGTTAGAAAGACTCAAATTGAGATACTATTCTATATAAGATCTAAATGTTCTGCTACTCACGTTTTAAAGAATACAGTAATTCGAACAAATCAACACACTCAAATCTACAAACGTAAAGTCCTAAGAATTTTCATGAACATACATAAGAGATTGCAATCTTTCAAAGAATAATACTTCAAATAAAAGTCTAAATTAGAAAGCACTCTGTAATAGATGCATAATTTTGAGTTTACCTTTATTTAAAGTACAAAGTCATACAGAAATTACAATGTAATAATGACTTCTGCTTCATTGATCGAATCACCAAAAAAACTTACAGACACTTTAACAAATACACTAAGGAAACTAGACATTCCATGTACTCCTTAATAGAAACATAGGTGACCTCCTCCCTAAAACTAAAAAAATTGTTTTCTCTACTTCAGTAAAATTCACCAATTACAACTTCAAACTAAAAGTTCAAAATCTCTGTGTAAATAATACAAGTAGCATAGCTTCTTATATAGACTTTGAAGCCTCTTCTTGATATGGTTACAAAATTAAATCAATGGTCAGCATTCAAATCTTCTAGATCAATGGTTGGAATCATTTCCTAACCACTTCCAAAATATCCAAAGGGTATCCTTGCTCGGCTCAAAGGATGCCTTTAGAATCTTTTCAAAAATAAAAGATACCCGTTGACCTTTTCTTGTTTGTTGACTTTAAGCCGATGATACCCTCCAAGTTCATTCTTCCTTAGCATATCCTCCTTTTGATAATTTTCTACTCTTTCACGTACTTTGCAAAATTACCTATCACTCCCTTGATAAAAGTATGGTCTCCCTCTTGACTTTTTGTTCATGTGTACTCCTGTGCCTTTACTCCTTTCAACTTATTTTCTTCTGCTACCCAATCTTTAACCCTTTTCTGATACTTTTTAATCTTAGCATTCATTTCCATTATTGAATCAATCATCTATGTACTAAGATGTGCTGCAGGGTTCTCTAAACATGGTGAAAATATGGCCTTAAACTCCTTCAATGCTTTTTTTAAGCCATTTGCTGGTACCTCTAGGCATTCATGCCCAATGAGTTTTTCTATTAATTTCATATGTACCTTTATCATATTGTCAGCAACCTCTTCTAAGTCTAGTGCTTATGATACAATTTTTAAGAATGTCTTCTTCGAATTTTAATTCAAACCTTACCTGTGGCAATTGGTTGGCCATTCGAGGCGTAATGACTCCATTTATCAATTCTTCTACTCTCTCCTCCATTTCTTCAAGCTGTTTCAATTTTGATCTGCATTCTTCCTTTCTAAACTGACAAACATGTAATATACCATTACATTTGTTCTTCTCTGCTAAAGCCATATCCCAACATGTTATTGCTTTCTTTGTCACCTCCTCTTCTTTCTGTATAAACTCCTTAAACCATTTCTCAAAAATATTAGCTTCAATCTTTTTATTCTCCATCTCTTTTACCTCATGTTTTGATAATAATGCCATTTCAATATGTAGTTATGGTATGGTGGCATTGGGATCAAACATCCCCTTAATGAATTGTTGTAGCTAGATAATATGTCCTTTCAAATACTCATGTTTATCCTTATCCTTCTTTAGTATCTTAGTAGTGGCCTTGTGCATATCTTCCCATTCATTTATATGCTGCTTCCTGGTCATGTGGCCTAAATCTAGATTAAGTATTTTGTAATCATCCACAGTCATTTCTCCTTTGGATTTATCTTTTTGTGGTATAGCTAGATCCAAAATTTTAGATCCAGAAGGACCTCTTTTAATGGTTGACATAGTTCTAGCTTTTCTTCTCTCCTTCTATGGTGTAGAACCACCCAATAAACTCTTGATATCAATGGGTACCAATTGCACCTCTACCTTCTCTCTTTTGATCTCAGATCCTAACCAGGCTAGAGCTTCCTTGGTAACTTCTGCTATTTTTTCTTCATTTATTACCTCTTCCTGAGTTTTCTCCATTTCTACCTATTCCATGTGTTGTTTTTGTTGTTGCTGAAGTGGTTGAGGTGGAGGACCATGTTCTAGAACAAGTGGATCATCATGTTGTTGTGATTCTCCCTCATCATTATCCTCTTCTATTTCAGTGTCTCCTCCCTCATTTTCTGGATTCTCTTTTTCTAAAGATTCCTTTCGTTCTTCTTCTTCTATATTATCTTGTTCCACATTTTCTATATCCATACTCTCTTTTTGTTCCTTATGCTTAGTATCATCCTTAGAAACATTTTTTGTATTACCTAAGCCTTCTTCAATATTACCTGATATTCCCTCTGATTCCCTTGCTAGTTCAACTTGCTCTTGCACTTTTTTAGGCGTACTTGTTTGCTCTTTTTGTGAGGGTGAACCTGTGACCTTATCAGGTTCCCTTGCATCTTTTTCCTTCTTAGGTTTACCTTCTATATTCTTTCCTTCTTCTATGTTTTCTTCTTGTTCACTATGTTCATTGTACATGTTAAGAATATCTAAGACATCAGTACTAGAAAAATTCATCTCTATCTCCTTCTCAACTTGGACTGGTGTTTCTTTTGCAACCTTTTCTAGTTTTTCTTCTTTCTTAGATTCCTCTATTTGTCGTGCCACATATTGCACTTCCTTATAATCTTAGGTGACACGAGTGTTCCAAAAGGATCCACTATGTCTGCCGTGCCTTGTATATCTTCTTCTTCTGATTCTGGGCCTTGTTCTATTTCCATATAGCTCTAAGTATCTTGTTCTTCTCATGTATCAGAATATTCACTTACTTCTTCTTCACCTTTTCTAATTTCTCCTCTTGCACTAGGATTTACATCCCTAACCTCACTGTCACAAGTGTCATATTCGACATTGACCATCTCACTAGTTTTTTGACTTCATGAAGTTTTGACTCTTGCAGCTTCTCTTTAGTCAATTCTTTCTTAACCTTTGCATATTTTTGTCTTTTCTCTTCTGATGTGGTCTCACTATGTATTCAACTCAACTTAGTACCCATTTGTTGAGCACCTATAACCTCACTTTATTCTTATGTTTTCCCTTTTAAGGTTTCAATTGCTATGGCCCTCATAATTCTTTGTCCTGTTGGCCTCTTAGCAGTTTGAGTCTACTCTCTACCTCCATGAATGTCCTCGAAGATACTGTTACTATAACACCCAATGCATAGGGATCCATTAGGGTGGCATTCTTATCTTTTTCACTGATTTTGGTTTCTACAATTCTTCTTTTCTTCTCATAAAAGCATTATAGCTCATCTTGATTTTCTCTTATCCTCTTCTTGCCTTTTTTCTGCAATGTAACCTCAATCCCTTTAGTTCTGAGCTCTTCTATTTGATCTTTTAACCATGTTTTAGAATATAAAATAACTAGTTTGGATAATGCATCCAAAGATGTTCCCCATGGCTATGTCCAATTAGGTTCACCAATGGGAACAAGCCTTGCACTCTCATAGCTATGGTGTAACAACTTATTATCATCTTTAATTTCTAGAAGCACATAAATTTCTCCCATAGTCCTCATCTGTTCTATAGTCAGCCTTTGGTGAGCTCTTTTCCTCACTTCTTTGTAATTTTTACAATCTAACTGGTAGTCTTCAATATGCCCCTGATGCTTGTATTTAGGATCAATAGTTCTTTGGATCCTATGGAAAGGATCAAAGTGTATTACTAACTCAAATTCTTCAAAACCACAGTATCTCAACTCCTTTTCTGAATAATCAACCACTTCTTCACTATAGCAAGAATATCTTCCAATTGCGCAGTGAATTTTGATATTTCCTCTGCTCCACTTCTTTTTATACATCCTAAATGCATTCAAGTTCTATCTAGAAAATGCCAGTACATCAATTTATTTGATGGATACCTAGGTAGCATGAATGGTTTCCCCTCAAAACTTTTA
This sequence comes from Cunninghamia lanceolata, assembly GCA_027924645.1. Taxonomy (NCBI): domain Eukaryota; kingdom Viridiplantae; phylum Streptophyta; class Pinopsida; order Cupressales; family Cupressaceae; genus Cunninghamia; species Cunninghamia lanceolata. The sequence continues at coordinate 15,198,836 of BSBN01000553.1, read as the reverse complement.
GTTCTGATATATGTAGAATTTTGGAATCATATATACCATGAACTTGTTGCAAGTATGAGGTAAACCAGTGTTGTCATTGATGTCAACATACTCATATTGCTTTGACAAGAAGGATTAAATGAGCAGTGTGCTGAGGATATTGAGAAAATTAGCCTCAGTCAGGAACAGTAAAGAACAGTGATGAGAAGAAGGCAAATGTACTGTATAGGATACGAACCGGAGGATGCAGATTAAAGGGTTTGTAGATATGGGTCTTGAGATGCTTCAGTTAAGATTTCAGAGGTCCGCATGAAGATCTGAAGGAGTTGTGGCTGTCGGTGTAGAACCAGTTCCGGCAAGTATTCAGAGGTGACAGAGGATCACAAAAGGTCCGGAGAGGTCCGGAACTGTATAATCCTAATCTGCGGATTGGAAGGAGTCTTTGGTATGTCCTTGTGATGTGCCATCTCGAGTTGTGTATGATTTGGAGGTCCGGAAGTACCTCTTGCACTATGACAGTAGCGACAGACAGTGTTCTTGAAGTTCCGGATAAGGAGGATAAGAGATTTCAGTAAGTAAAGGAAATGCGGATGTACCTGGTCATTCAGGCAGGCTTGTGAAGGTTCCTGGATCATGTTGAGGTTGTGTTGTTGGTCCGCATTGACAGTAGAGCCCGGAATTGAAGATATTCTTCCGGATGAAGTTTTTGCTCTGTTTAGCCAACCGGATGAGTTGTTCATCCTGCGAATGTTCTTATGGTGGCCGACCGGATGTCTTATTCATCTTGCGGATATTCTTATGGTTGATTGCCGACTTAGATGATTGTTCCTAAGTCGATGTCTTGTATAAATAAAGGTTTGTGAGTTCATTTTGAGGTGTGGCTTATGTGGAAAAAGGTGAAGTAGTGAAGAGGAGTGCAGAAGGCAGAGCAGATGTTTCTGGGCTTAATGGAACTGATCCGGACATGGTAAAGATGTCATTCTCTAGTTCAAGACTATGATTCTTATCACTTTGTAGACAGTGTGTCTCCTTGTAGGCAGTGGGCCTCTTTGTGAGCAGTGTGCTCGGGCAGTGAGCCCTAATTGGTAAATGCCATTTTGTAATTCCTTATTCTTCTAACAGAGAATAATCTTTGGGTTAATCACCCCGTGGTTTTCTCCCTTAACCGGGTTTCCACGTCAAAAATACTGTGTCATGTGTTTCTTATTTCATGATAATGTTTGTTTGTTTAATTCAATGCTGCTTTGATTAATAAGAATGATCAAAAGAAGAAACAATTAGGATAACTGATTCACCCCCCCCTCTCAGTTATCAACAATTGGTATCAGAGCAAGGTTCCTCTGAAAGAAGCTTAACCGCTCGAGGAGATCCAAGATGTCGTCATACAAAAAGGATAGTCCGAAGTTCGATGGAACTAATTTTACTCTCTGGAAGGGTCGCATGAAATGTCACCTGGAATGTATGGGAAAAGCATACTTGGCCATGGTTTCAAAACCATATGTACCTCCACAAGGTGGTCCGACAACTCTGAATGAAATCACAGAAGCTGAAAACAATCTGCGGACCAAGGAAGCTCTTCTAAGCGCATTGAATGACTTAGATCTCTCAAATGTTATTGACCTACCAACTGCATATGAGATCCTGACTAAACTGGAACTTCTGTATGAAGGAGATGAGTTTGTCAAAAGTGCAAGGTTGCAAAGTTTGAAAGGGAAATTCGAAAGATTGAAGATGAGAGATGATGAAAACATCACTACTTTTATGCCAAGAGTGAATGAACTAGTGTGTGGAATTAGAAATGCTGGTGGAACTCTGGATGAAAATGAGATCGTTTGCAAAATCCTTAGATCCCTTCCTGCTGCCTACAAAATCAAGGTTGCTGCAATTGATGAATTCAGAGCCCACACAACTGTCACAAGAGAACAATTGGCTGGCAAGCTAGCTGCATTTGAAATGACCGAGTTTGGAGATGATCTTCCCAAGACTGAATCTGCTTTCAAAGCCAGTGCCTATGTGAAAGGCAAACAGAGAATTGATCCGGGAGAAAACTCTTCAAGGAAGATGACATGGTATGATCAAGCAAGAAGAGACATGGAAGAAGAAGAAGCAGAAATAGCTCAACTTGAAGCCCTCATTGCAAAAAGACTACCAAGAGGATCTGGTAAGTATGAAGGAAAACTACCCTTTAAGTGCTTCAACTACAATAAGATTGGTCATTTTGCTTCAAGATGTCCGGAAAGATCTGCAAGGTCTAATACTAACAGACAAAGGTTTCAAAAGAATTGCTATTATGTTCATGAAGAAGATGACAATGAAGGAGTAATAGATGATGAATCAGAACTAGGAAGCAAATCCGGAAATGAGTGGGTGTTTATTGCCATCAAGGAAGAAGATTCAATACTCTCTGAATCTGTCAATCACAAAGTTGTTGAAAAAGCTTTGGCTGCTCAAGTGGAAGAAAAGGATGATTGGGTTATTGACAGTGGATGTTCTCACCATATGACTGGTGACAAGAATAAGTTCTTGAATTTGGAAAGGTATGAAGGAGGAATGGTAAAGTTTGGTGACAATTCTGCTGGTAGAATCAGAGGCAGGGGAACTATTTCCTTTGATGGAAAGAGCAAAACAGGTAATGTACTATATGTTAAAGGATTGAAGCACAATCTTCTCAGTGTTGGTCAGTTAGTAGACAAAGGCTATGATCTTCGGTTTAAGAATGGAAAATGCAGAATCTTTACAAGCTCCGGAACTGAAATTGCATCCGGTACTTAGACAAAAGGTAATATCTTTCATCTGGTTGGTTCAAATAAAAGTTGTTTGTTTGTTCAAATTGATCAGAGTTGGTTATGGCATAGAAGAATGTGTCATGTAAATTTTGATAACATCATCAAGATAAGCAATACTCAGGCTGTAAGAGATCTTCCAAAATTGATGAAACCTACAAATAGTTTGTGCAAAGAATGTCAGCTAGGTAAACAAAGCAGAGTCTCTTTCAAAAGCAAAGATCAGTCTTCTACCGGATTGTTGGAATTAGTACATACTGATCTCTGTGGTCTGACAAGAATCAAGAGTCTGCAAGGTGATAGATATTTCATGTTGTTAATTGATGATCATTCCCGGATGATGTGGGTTACCTTTCTAAAAGAAAAATCAGAAGCATTTGAGAAGTTCAAAATCTTCAAAGCTTTGGTAGAGAATCAAACCGGATTGAAACTAAAGTGTCTAAGGTCTGATAGAGGTGGTGAATTTACATCTGGAGAGTTCATTGACTATTGTGAGAAGCAAGGTATAAAGAGACAATTGTCTGCTCCTAGGACTCCACAGCAGAATGGAGTAGTTGAAAGAAAGAACCGGACCATCCAGGAAGCTACCAGGACAATGATGTTGGAAGCAAATGTTCCTCAGATGTTCTGGAAAGAAGCTATCAGCACTGCAGTCTACACTCTAAATCGAGTTCAAATCAGAAACAATACCGGTAAGACCCCCTACGAACTCTGGTTTGGCATCACTCCCACTGTGAAATATTTCAGAGTATTTGGTAGCAAGTGTTATATCAAAAGAGATGAAGATCTAGGAAAGTTTGATGCTAGAAGTGATGAAGGAATTTTCTTGGGCTACTCCACTCAAAGCAAAGCATACCGGTGTTACAATAAGAGACTGAGGAAGATGATAGAAAGCACTAATGTGAAAGTTGATGAAGGAATTGAGAAGCCCTCAAGATTTTATGAATCTGATGAAGATGACCAAGACAGTGTTCAAGGAACTCAATCCTCTCCGGTAAGACAGAGTCAGCCCGATCCGGTAAATCAGGAAGAAGAGATAGGTTTGAATGAGCCTGATCAAGAAGCAGCAGTGCAGGATACTCCCAAAATTCCAAGGTATGTGACACTAAACCACTCTGAAGATCAGATCATAGGTGACAGAAGCAAAGGTGTGCAAACTAGAAGGAATGTTGCTCAAAATCAGGATGAATGTTGTCTGATCTCAAAGATTGAACCTAAAACAGTAAATGAAGCCTGCAATGATGAAAACTGGACTAAAGCAATGAAAGATGAATTAATGCAAATTGAGAAAAATCATACTTGGGATCTTGTTCCTAGACCTAGAGACAGGAATGTGATTGGAACCAAATGGGTCTTCCGGAACAAATTAAATGAAGCCGGTAAAGTAATCAGAAACAAAGCTAGATTGGTCTGCAAAGGCTACTCCCAAATAGAAGGAATTGATTATGAAGAGACCTTTGCTCCCGTGGCAAGAATTGAAGCAGTCAGATTATTTCTTGCATTTGCTGCCTTCAAAGACTTCAAGGTATATCAGATGGATGTCAAGTCTGCCTTCCTAAATGGTGATCTGGAAGAAGAAGTTTACATTGAACAACCGGATGGATTTCAATTATTTGACAATGATGATATGGTCTGTAAGTTAAAGAAAGCATTGTATGGATTAAAACAAGCTCCAAGAGCATGGTATGAAAGGTTGGATAAGCATCTTGTGCAGATTGGATTCAACAAAGGTACTGCTGACAGTAACTTATATTTCAAAATTGATCATGAAAACATTTTGATTGTTGAAGTGTTTGTAGATGATATCATTTTTGGAGGAAGAGATAGTATGTGCAAAACTTTTGCAAATCAGATGAAATGTGAGTTTGAAATGTCTATGCTTGGTGAAATGAATTTCTTCTTGGGTCTGCAAATTACTCAAACAAAGAAAGGAATCTTCATTTCTTAGACCAAATATGTGAAAGAATTGTTAAGGAAATTTGGTATGGAAGATTCAAAACCAATGAACACTCCCATGGCAACCGGATGTAAGTTGAGCAAAGATGATGACTCTCCAAAGGCAGATCAGACAATGTATAGATCAATGATTGGTGGATTGTTGTATCTCACTCAGACCAGACCAGATATAATGCAGGTTGTTGGTCTTGTGGCAAGATTCCAGGCCGATCCTAGAGAATCTCATGTTATGGCAATCAAAAGAATTTTTAGGTACTTGAAAGGAACAGTTGAGTATGGTCTATGGTACCCTAGAGATCCGGACTTCTCTCTTCATGCTTACACAGATGCAGATTGGGCAGGAGATGTAGATGATCGAAAGAGCACCAGTGGTGGAGCATTCTTTTTGGGAAAGAGATTGGTTTCTTGGCTAAGCAAGAAACAAGATGCAATATCTCTGTCTACAACTGAAGCAGAATACATTGCAACAGCAAGTAGTTGCACTCAAATCCTATGGATGAAGCAGATGCTAAGAGATATTAAAATTGAATATGCGGAGCCTATCACAATTTTCTGTGATAATTCAAGTGCAATTAATATTTCCAAGAATCCGATATTACACTCTAAGACTAAGCACATATCTATCAAGTTTCACTTCTTGAGAGAACAAGTGAACAAGGAAGAAGTCAGGTTGGAGTATGTTCCCTCCAAGGATCAGATTGCAGATATCTTTACTAAACCTCTTCCCAAGGACTCTTTTGAATATCTCTGGGAGAAGTTAGGGGTCATGGCCCCTCCAGTGATGAACTAGGATGCACTGATGTGCATCAGTCCGGTGGATATCACAGTCATATCTTGTGATCCGGATTGATGATTGGGAGCTGCTACTAAGTGGGAGCAGCTGGTATGATTCTGATGTGTCAAAATTGCAAGTATGAGCCCTTTGCCATTGATGGCAAAGGGGGAGAGAAGACATGTGAAAAACAAGTAGCTGATGATCAAAAGGGGAGCAGGAAATGAGGAGAAGACATGTTGCTGATAGGGGGAGAAGTGATAGAAAGGAGAAGTTTCCTGTCTTGATGGTTTTTCACATCATATGTTGCCATCAATGACAAAGGGGGAGATTGTTGCAAGTATGAGGTAAACCAGTGTTGTCATTGATGTCAACATACTCATATTGCTTTGACAAGAAGGATTAAATGAGCAGTGTGCTGAGGATATTGAGAAAATTAGCCTCAGTCAGGAACAGTAAAGAACAGTGATGAGAAGAAGGCAAATGTACTGTATAGGATGCGAACCAGAGGATGCAGATTAAAGGGTTTGTAGATATGGGTCTTGAGATGCTTCAGTTAAGATTTCAGAGGTCCGCATGAAGATCTGAAGGAGTTGTGGCTGTCGGTGTAGAACCGGTTCCGGTAAGTATTCAGAGGTGACAGAGGATCACAAAAGGTCCGGAGAGGTCCGGAACTGTATAATCCTAATCTGCGGATTGGAAGGAGTCTTTGGTATGTCCTTGTGATGTGCCATCTCGAGTTGTGTATGATTTGGAGGTCCGGAAGTACCTCTTGCACTATGACAGTAGCGACAGACAGTGTTCTTGAAGTTCCGAATAAGAAGGATAAGAGATTTCAGTAAGTAAAGGAAATGCGGACGTACCTGGTCATTCAGGCAGGCTTGTGAAGGTTCCTGGATCATGTTGAGGTTGTGTTGTTGGTCCACATTGACAGTAGAGCCCGGAATTGAAGATATTCTTCCGGATGAAGTTTTTGCTCTGTTTAGCTGACCAGATGAGTTGTTCATCCTGCGAATGTTCTTATGGTGGCCGACCGGATGTGTTATTCATCTTGCGGATATTCTTATGGTTGATTGCCGACTTAGATGATTGTTCCTAAGTTGATGTCTTGTATAAATAAAGGTTTGTGAGTTCATTTTGAGGTGTGGCTTATGTGGAAAAAGGTGAAGTAGTGAAGAGGAGTGCAGAAGGCAGAGCAGATGTTTCTGGGCTTAATGGAACTGATCCGGACATGGTAAAGATGTCATTCTCCAGTTCAAGACTGTGATTCTTATCACTTTGTAGACAGTGTGTCTCCTTGTAGGAAGTGGGCCTCTTTGTGAGCAGTGTGCTCGGGCAGTAAGCCCTAATTGGCAAATGCCATTTTGTAATTCCTTATTCTTCTAACAGAGAATAATCTTTGGGTTAATCACCCCGTGGTTTTCTCCCTTAACCGGGTTTCCACGTCAAAAATACTGTGTCATGTGTTTCTTATTTCATGATAATGTTTGTTTGTTTAATTCAATGCTGCTTTGATTAATAAGAATGATTAGAAGAAGAAACAATTAGGATAACTGATTCACCCCCCCCCCCTCTCAGTTATCAACAGAACTATGTAGTCCAATAGTGTCCTTTGCATCTTCAGATAGCCTTTTATCTTTTTCCCCAATTAAAACTCTTACCATGTAAGTATAAAATACATCATTCACTAAGGCATACTTCCTCAATGCGTTATCCTCTTGCAAGTCTAGATAATGGTCATAAACTAATTTCTGATCTGGGCCATTCCCCATGGTCCCAACTCTGTCAATCCCAATTATGTAAGGTTGTATCATAGATGCACATGAATATAACACATATGATGACAAATAAAAAGACATCATTTTCTGCTTTCTTAACATGGCATGTTTCCATATGGTTGTACTGATAGCCTTAGCCCAGTGAATTTGTCCATCTTCCTCTTTTGCTTCCCTCATAAATTGAATAATAGTGAACATCCATGGTTCACATTTTGTTGCCTCTCTCAACCCTACTAGTCTACTTAGCATTGTAATAATTAGATGTATCTCCTCTTTAAAATTTATCCTGTGAAGGTTTTTTGGCACTCTTGCTACAGCCTTAGGTTTGTTTTCTGCATTGTACCAGCTGTAGAAAATTCTCCTTTTGCAATCTCTTTCGTTGCTGTTGAAATCATTTGTGTATTGGTCTATGTCTATATCCACCATTTTCTTTTGAATCTCTAGACCAAATGTCCTTGCTATCCCTTCTGTGGACAAATCTGCAACAACCTGATCTTCATGTATTACTCTTCTGGTACTTAGATCATATCTATTTATGCACTCCAAAACTAGATCCTTAGCCTCCATGGCTAATGGGAACCCTGCAGCCTTGTACAATCCTCTATCCCAAATGCACTTCATATCAGGGGTAGCATCTAATGCTGTAATCTTTTGAAGAACATCCTTTGCATCATAAGATCCTATGCGTGTATCCATTCCAACCCTGCTCGTGCTAATCAAGGATGGATATCCTCTGTGCACTGGTAATTCCTCTTTTTTCTATTTCCTTCCATGGATTTCTTTCTTTCTTTACCTTTTCTTCGCCTACTAGATTTGTTCTCTTTTGTTTTGGAGCCATCCTGTGAAAAATTGCATATTTAACTTCATATTTTACTCCATCTACCTAGGGTTTTACCAAGAATTTCTTACATTTTACATTTACCCTAACCCTTTTTGTCTTTTCTCATTTTAGATTTCATGCTACTTAACATAATCAACTAATCTCTCTAATCAGATACAATAATTTGACATTTACTTGCATTTTTAATGAAATTACTCGTAATCAATGTACATTTTTGATTAACTGTATTGTAACGACCTTTAAGAAACATACCTATATTTGTGATATCTCAACTCTATGAGCGTTGACCCACTTTACCATTTTTACCAAGTCATTCCCGTTCCAAAATTCCATTCAGCTATGGACTGCTTGTTCAATTTGTGCAATAGTTTCCTTTCTCTGCAAATTTTAGCTTTCACAATGCAATTCTGAAAGAAATACAATCTTTATTCAACCCTAACATGTTTAAATTTATCCTTTCATTGTTAGCACTACATTAAATGCTGCATTCAATGCAACATACAGACTCGGCTCTCTATTTTAACATTTTATTTTGAACATTGTATTCATTAATACTCTGCCCTTTGCATCTAAACTTTGTATATCCATTTTTTGTATGTCGCTTTATATATCATCAATATACAAGCCGAAATATGCAATGGGTTATAAAACATTGTTACACTTTACTTCATGTTTAACTTTGTATCTTCTGTTTGTATATCGCAATGTACATGAAATAGATACAAACCATTATACAAATGTGATTGATACCCTAGTTCCACTTTACTTTCCCTTTATTTCGCGACAATGCATTTTTACCTTTTGTATATCGGGATTGTATGTATACAATCTTTCATACATGCAAAAGTATTAATCTTATTTTATCACCTTTTGAAATCTGCATCGAGTTTTACCTTTTAATCTTTTGTACCTCCCTTTTGTATCTCTCCTTTGTAAATGCAACATACAATGATGGGATACCATCATGGGCCCCACTCTACTTACCCACTTTTGTCTCTTTAATGAAATGAGAATTGTATCTGCCTTTAGATACAATTGCTCATACATGGAAAATTTTGATACAACCATATTTGAATTTTGACTTTTCATTAACTTCTTTACATAATCTTTTCAGGTCCGTGCATGTATATCAAGCAACTGCATACTTGTCTAAAATGCGTCAAGAAACAATGTAGCGTTTATATTAGATTTAAACAACCTTTGGAATCTATAATTGCATGTATCTTAAAGATACAAAGCTGAGACATACCAAAATATAATACCATGTAAAGTACCTTCTTCACCTTAATAAACTGCCTTGTATACTTCCCTCGGGTCTGTGCATGTATATCAACCCTATGTATATAAATTGTGCTTTCATTGAACATACATACAAACCCACATACAACACGAACTTGACACTTTACTCATTCCACTTTTGAACACCTATCGGGTCTGATTGGTATACAAAGGGCCCAAACACTGAATGCATGCATGCAAATCACTAGATACAAAAACCCGACTGTACCCATCACAACTTATTCAAAGACCTCAAATACAAACTAATTTAAATATGACATACAAACCTCTAAAATGATACATTATACCAAAAAACACACATATCTCACAAAATACTAGGAATTTCTCACTGGTTTAAAAAACAACCCTTACTCATTTTTCACAAAGATTTCACCATTACTTGTGCTCGGTACTTACTACTAGGTATTTTCAATTTTCAACATGATTTGTAACACTTACCTCTTTTTCCCTTTACCACCAAGCATGACCACACACCAACCAAAAGAAATAGCCACAGCAGGGGTCCTCATTTTCTTAAGAGGTAAAATGGGGTGTGTTGTGAACATCACAACAACTAGCAATCAAATAAAACAACTAAATTTAAATCATTAAAAAAACAAGTGAAATAAATTCATAACTTCTAACTTTCTTAGATGCAAACCCTTATTCGATTTGAGACTCAATGTATTCAATAAGGTGTATGAATCTTCTAATAGAGTTTACGTGTGTGCATGTGATTAATAATCCTCATCTTGAAAATGAGTTGAAAACACTAACAACTGGTGTTAAACTACATAGTTGATGTCATTCCCTCATAGCCAACCGGATAGAGTCTTGCTGCCAGCAAGCATTCATAGCCCTGACAAGGTTACCGTTGCAATTCTTATAAGTAGAGCCCTACTGCCAACAAACATCTATAGCCTTGGTAGAGTTACTTAGATGGCTTAATTTGGATTTTCAGTATAATCCCTTTTTATTATTATTTATAATTCTGTGTAACATAGAAATTCATAAGATATTACCATTGTAAATTCATGATGCAAGGTATGATCACTTGCTAAAATCAAGCTAAGAATTGTAATGGTAGCAAGGGCGACCTTTGATTTTTCACTTAACACCTACACTGGTACGTTCAACAAACCCAAGGATTTTAGGTGTGTCATTGTGAGAAAGTTCTCTTGAATACTCAATTCACAGTTATTGAATAAAAAATTTCACAAGCCAAACAATTATCTACATTCATGAAAGTCATAACAAGTTATGCATAAGTTTCAAATGATTAACATGAATGTTTTGAATTTTCTATTGTTTTCAGTGGTTGTTAATCTGCTCCTGCATACCTCAAATCAAAACAGACATCCCTGCCAAGGAAACACAACAAACAAACCAACCAAACAACAAACCCACAAACAAAACAAAACACACACTATACACTTTTTACAATATGATACACAATAGGATAGACTTTGTCTTCTCAAGCTTGAAAGTAATGTTTCAAATGTTGACCATTAACAGGTAATGGTACATCTTCTCCAGTTAAAGTCTTGAGCCTAAAAGTATTATCTCTAATTATTTCTATGACCTGTAGTGGACCCAACCACAATTTGTCAAATTTTCTGTGATTCCCCTTCTTTTCATGTGCTTTATCACAACACAACACTAGATCTGATATTCTAAATGTTTTGATCCTTGCTCTTTTAACAAACCACCTTTTAACTACTTCTTGATGTTTAGCAAATTTATCTATGGCTTGATCTCTCTTCTCATCCAATTGTAACATTTGGACTAATCTAGTCTCTCTATGATCATCAAAGCCTAAATACTCATTAGCAAATCTCCAGATAAGTATTCTTAAGTTCACTAGAAGTATGGGATTAGTCCCATAAACTAGGTGATAAGGTGCATTACCTAAGGCTATCTTAACCTTCGTTCTATCTACCCACAATGTGTACTTCAGCAGTGTATTCCATTCTTTTGATTTTTTACAATTAAATTCTTAATGATATCCAACAAGATCTTATTAGTGGACTCAGCTAACCCATTACCCTGAGGGTAATAATTTGAGGAAAACTTTTAAACTATTCCATATTCAAATGCCCATTTAGAGAATTTTAGAGGAGAAAATGTAGGGCCATGATCACATACTAGAGAATATGGAGCCCAAACCTTTTAATGATATTCTCTTCAAGAAATTTGATGACCACCTTAGTAGTAGAAAACTTACAGCATGTTGCCTCTGTCAACCTTGTGCAATAATCTGTCACTGTTAGTATAAACTTATGCCCGACAGATGATGGAGGATTGATGACTCCAATGAAATCCAAGCCCCACTGTGCAAATGACCTAGACTCAATGATTGAATGTAATGGATTAGCCTGATTCCTTCCTTTGTTTGCTATAGTCTGACAAGTGTGACATCTTCGAATATGATTTTCTGTATCTTTAAACATTGTTGGCCAATAGTATCTAGCCCTCAATATCTTATGAGTAGTAGCCAAATGAGAATCATGAATTGTTCCATATTTATCATACAGTTTTGACAACATTGTCTGCTTCCACTCTATTCAAACACCTCAAATATATACCTTCATGAATCTTTTTGAACAAAAGACCTCCTTATACCATATATCTTTGTACTTTTATCTTCAAGGCTCTCCTCTGAGAGGACTTCATCTTGTTTGGATACTTTCCTGATATCAAAAATGTGTTTAAATCATCATACCAACTTGGTTCATCATTAGAATTTAGTACATAATGTTGTTTCACCAAATTTGTATCTGTATTGGCTATTGTTTGTACTAATGCTTGACCTCGAACTAACTTCATTGGAATGATCTCCATATCAAATTCTTGCAATACTGTAATCCATTTGGCTCTTTTTTCTCAGGCTCATTTTGCATCAGCAACATTTTCACTGATGCATCTGGTACTATGGCTTTAACCTGGTTTCGCAGGATGTAATCCATGAACTTTTTTACTACCCTTACCAATGCAAACGCCTACCTTTCTATGTCTAAATATTTCAATTGTGCATCTTTCAAAGGAGCACTCGTGAAAGCTATGGGATTTTCTTCATTTTCTTCTCCCTTTTGTGTCAAAGCAGCTTCAACTGAATGTGTAGATGCAAAAGAGTAAATGTAGAATGGTTTTGTATAATCTGGACTTGCTAACAGCAGAGCATTAGAAATGGCTTCCTTATTGTCTTCAAACATGGGCTTAGCTACTGGTGTCCATTCTATTTTTCCATCCTTCTTTAGCATTGCATTTAATGGGTGCACAATTTCTGCAAATCTTGTAATAAACTTCTTGACAAAATTAATTTTTCCAAAGAAAGACTTTAACTCTTTCTTACTGTTAGGCAATTGCAATTTTTTAATTCCTTCTACTCTATCTAGATCAATGGATATCCCATTTTAAGAAATGATATGCCCTAACAATTTTCCCTCTGTTACGCCAAATAAACATTTCTTTGGATGGAGAGAAATTCCATACCTTTCACACCTTCTGAGTACTCTCAAATCTTCTGCATGAGTTGATGTATCTTTAGAATATATAGTTAAATCACCATATAAATGACAATACACTTACCTGATAGTCCACAAAATGCAATGTCCATGGCTCACTGAAAAGTGGCACCTGTATTAATTAAACCAAAAGGCACTCTTCTATATGCATAATTACCCCATTTGCAAGTAAATGTAATTTTCAACCTATCTTCTTTGTCGACTAAAACCTGATTATACCCTGAAAATCCATCTAAAAAAGACATCATCCTAGCTCCATTTACTGCTTGTAGTACTTCATCTATTGGAGGTAATGGATAATTACCTTTTTCAAATGCTTTGTTTAGGTTTCTAAAGTCTACACATAATCTAATGTCTCCATTTTTCTTTCTTACGGGTACTAAGTTTTCTACCCAGGTTGAATGTCTCACTGGGAAAATTCTAGCAAACAACAATTATTTGACCTCTTAAAAGATTAGAGGCTCCAAAATAGCATTCACATGCCTCTATTTTTGCCTAAATGGTTTTACTCCCGGTCTCAAAGGTATCACATGGGTTATGATGGACGTATCATAAGTCTTTAAATCTTCATATGTCCATGCTATTACATGTTTATACTCTTTTAAAACATCCACAATTTCTTTTCTTAATTCTTTAGAGCAAGCCTTTCCAATCAATGCATTTTGTAGACTTTTCTCTATTCCTAGGTTAAAGGGATCACATTTACCCCCTTTGGTTTTGGGCAAATCTTTCTGTCTAACTACTCCATCAAAGTAAAAAATCTTCTCCAACTCTATTACCCCCTTGGGTAAGAAATTGCTCTTCAGGTTTACTATGTCTTCCTCATCCCAAGATACGTCAGGTCTTTCTTGCTCATCAATAATATGAGCTTCAAATACTTCATTACAAGTGAGAAAGTCTACAATTTGTTAATCCCCTTTGAATGCTTGAAAATTAGTAACATTATCAAGTATACTTAGGACATTCACTTGTTCAACAACAAATCATTTTAAACCTGACAATGTTAAAGGCTCAAAGTACTAGCAACAATTGCTAATGTGTCTGATCTTTGATTCAGTTCTCTAGGGATATGCTCAATGTTAAAGGCATCAAATGATTCAATTAAATCTCATACCATGTGCCTCTAACACACCATTTTTTGTAATTACATGCATATAGTTTTCTAACCTATCTGAGCACTAACTCAGAGTCAGGAAAAACTTTGATCACTCTTACCTTCTTCTTAATAGCCATAACAAGTCCATAAATCAGGGCTTCATATTCTACTACATTATTAGTGCAAGGAAATTGTAGCCTATATGCTGCTAAAAATGATTTACCACTTGGATCAATAAGTTCAACTCTGGCTCCTGCTCCTTGCTTAGACTTAGATCCATCACATTTTAGTGTCTAATTGCCACTTTTATTCTTTTGACCTTTCACTTTAGCATGCCCTATTTTATCTATTACCTGTGTTGTAACATTCTATTTATCTTCATGTGCTTCATTCTGCATTACCTGTGCATTAGTATTTTCAATTCGTAAACCAAAATAATCAACACTTTTTGTTCTTGTTTCCTTGTTCAAAGCTTGGATTGGCTCATTTATGTCATCATGAAAATACAACTTAGGTTTATTAGGATTAACTCTTCCCTCTTGCAGTTCCATCCTCTTTATGCATTTTCCATATTGATCTTCTATGATGTCTCTACACATTCCATAATTTTCTTCAGGATGAGGCTTATTATGAACTCTACACACACCTTTGTACAACTTACACTAAACTGGAGACCCTTGTTTTATGCATTCTTCCATCTCCTGTCTTATGATTTGACCAAAGTTATTTACAACATTGTTCTCTTCATCAGAAGAATTCCCATCAAACTCAATGAATACCATTGTTTCCTTACTAATAGGTTTTGCTTTAAAATCCAACATCAAGATTTCTTCAATTTGCACTCCTCTGTTAGTCACTCTATAAACACCTGGCTCAACTGATGCATACAATATCTCATTTGTTCTGTTATACTATGTAATCATGTGTTTCATCCTAGGCTCGTCTTCTATCCTAATCTGATTTGGGACACCTCTCCAAGGTAACCACGTGTGTGAGAAATCAGTGGCCATGTATCCATTCAATGTCTTGGACTAGTCCCTACTTAGTAACATGCCATAATTGACTGGTATATCCACTACCTGGATGTCAATGAATTGGCTCACTCTAAGATCTGAGGCTAACTATATCTAAATGTGCACTAATTCACCTATTACATTAACCTCAGTTTTGTCCATTTAAGTAACAACCTTGGCAGATTTGGTGGGAGTTAGCCCTAAAGTTTTACATATTCCTAAAGGCATTACGTTAGCTGAGGCTCCTGAATCCACCATACAATTGTGTATAATCTTTCCCAACATTCTAATGGTTAACAAGAAAGGAGGATCTTCCTTTTTATCAGCATACATGACAACATTAGTGTTGGAAGGTTGTTTAGTTTTCTTACCTTTATCTTTGGACTGTGCATCTCTACCAGGAACATCTATATCAACAGAGGCTTCTTCTGCTATAGATGTATCTAAAGATTTTATGAAGGCAGTCCATACCCCTAGACTTCTCAATAACTCATATAGAGGTACACTAACTTTAATTTTTCTTATTTCTTCAGACAAATAGTTCATTAATTTTGTTGTTTCCATAGACTCTATTTTCCCTATTTGAACCTTTGATGCTGTTTTCCCACTGGTCCCATGATGATTAACTTTTAATATTGTGGGGTTATTACTAGCATATTGATCTGGAGGAGTATTGAAATTGTTAGGAGTGGAAGTAGTAAAAGGACCTCCAGGCTCAGTGTTGCTTCTCAAATTATAAGTGAGATTCTTGTTAGATTGTTGAAAAGCCTGCACCTCCTCTATTTCACATAATACTTCATTTTCAGTTTCAAAGGGAAATTGAAAAGTATCTAATACTAGGGCTGACTCAGGATACAAACTCTCACAAAAACAAGGGTCATCTTCTCCTATCTAATTCTCTTCCTCCCTAGTTGAGAAGGTGAAACTTTCTAAGACCAAAGTAGACTCAAATCCTGAAGGTACTATCTCATTCCCCTTAGGAATAAGAAATTTAGATGTAGGAGCTTGTACTTGAAAATTGAAAATGCTAGCAGCAAGATGAAATTGAGGGCAATCAAGATCAGTATGTGCATTCATATTATGAATCTTGCACCAATTTTTAATGCTACATTAGCCATTTGGATTCTAGCTAGCTGTGTCATTTCCTGGTTGTCTGGACTCTCAAATGGAGATGCCAGAGTACCGTTATGTGGTCATGTGTTCCATGTCCTAGATGACTTAGGTTGATTCTAATTTCTGTTATTATTATCCCAGGATTTGTTATCTCCAATATGTCCCTTGTTTTGCATTCCTTGTCCTTGATTATGATTTTGTCCTTCATTATGATTCTAATTTTGACTTGAACCTTGACCTTGACTATAATTTTGGTTCTAGTTTTGATTGTGTCTCTGAGTATTTCTACCATAGAAATTTTCATTCCTCAATTGTGTCATCTTAGTGGTCAATCTTCTTAAGTGTACAGTAATTTCCTTTATTTCCTCTCTATCCTCTTGTGCATTTTCCACAAATGTATCTTAAGGAGGTAGGAAGAAAGACTGACCATTAGTCTGATTGTTAGTGGTACTATTACCTATATAAGGAACTATAGCCTGGATGGGGAAAGGATTATACACTGGTGTATATGTAGGAACTAGATTTAGTAATGGAGTATGATGCATTGGAACTCCATTCCATGGATGTGCTTGATTTTGCATCCTAGGATTTCCTCCATTCAAAAAAGGATTATATGACGTTTGTCTCATCTCCTAGTTTACAATGGCTACTTCTTTATAAGCTTTTGATATAGTATCTATATCAAACTTTCTCCTGACAAATATGGCAATCAACGGATCCAGGGCGACATAATACATTGCTAATAGGGCCTCAATGTTAAACCATTAACATGAGATATTGTAGAAAAACACAAGAACTAGAAAGTAGATAGAAGAAGAGAGACAAAGATTTACGGTGGGGAAAACCCTTATCGGGTGAAAAACCCCATAGTCAGAAACCTGCACAATGTATTAACAAATGGTGCAGGAGCACCCTAGCGAGTACATGCCTCCATGAAATAATCTTAGATTTTTGATTTAGCATAGTGGATCTCATGTTATGATAAGGTCTAATAGACCCTTTGTAATGTCATTTGGTTAGTTTAGGTTGTCATGCTACTATATTTGTAAGTATTGTTAAATATTGTTATGTAAAAATGCAAAAATGATGCAAACTTGGAAGGTGAAGAGTCTTGTGGCTCTTGGTTCATTCCAAGATAGTTGGAAACTGAAAAGACTTGAGTATAATGCCTTTAAATAGGCTTTGTAACCTTTGTAAACTCATGGGTGATTGAATTCAAGAATTGGATCAATAAAGAAGACTGTTTTTTAAGGCATTTCTACATAAATTTGCTATTTTTTTATACTGTACAGCCTTGTACGGGCAAGGACTGGTGCCAAGTTGGTTGTAAGTGATAGTTCTATCAATCACCCTCTATTTCTATTTTGTTGCATGCATTTTGGTGTTGTATTGAATTAGATATTGAAGATTTTGTCAAAACTGTCAATACCTTGATTAGGGTAAACAGTGGCATGTAAAAATTGTGTTTCTCTCGTTCTACCCTTTGTTAATGGCTAATCTCCGGTGGAAATGACCATGACAATGTGTACTTCCACATTTATAAGGATTTGAATCAAATAGTTGAGATTTAAGAAGGGAACACCCAAGTTCTATGACTGCATCTGTGTCACAGTCCAGAAAAACAGAGTTTCAAGAACAGTTAAGAGGCATAACATTTAGGGTCTAATAAACTGCTTAGTAATTTGGACTTTGGATGGTTTTATAAGCATGAGTAGGTCCATTTAACAATGTTCCAAGTGTTGGTTATGAGATTTAGAGTTTGGAGATAGAAGAACCAATAAGCCCTTGTTGGTGACAAGGCCTAATAGGCCTAATATGCACGTTGACAGTCCTGATTTGAGACATTCTTCTCAAAATGACCTATGGTGATTTCTAGATATGTTTTAAAATGCCTTAATGGGTACTCAAAACACCCATCACAGTCTTGAATGGAGGCCTACACTGAATGTTATGCACCGACAGTCCCTAAAACAGGGCTACTAGAAAGTTATGACAGTCAATGAAGGAATAGTCATTTGATGGAAGGTCAGACCTTGGGAATTGTTTGTTTTGGTTGAGGATTCCTAAAGGATAAAAAGAAAGACAACTAAGGTATTGTTGAGTTAGAGTTGTGAGAAAATCAATTTTGTGCCACTGACTTGTGAAGGTTTCTTGTGAAGACTTATGAGGTTGTGGGATTGAAGCCCATTGTTGTGAAACTTTATAACTATTGTTTGAGATTCTTCTTTTCCTCTGCATCAGATTGGTATCAGAGCTAGCAAAAGATTTGGTTGGTGTGTATTTGTTTCCTGTCACTGACAAGGTAGGTGAAGAACTAAAGGAAAGCTGAAGATTGTGTTGGTGACCGTTATTTTGTTTGCTAAGTTGTTTGGTTGCAAGTGCTTGGTCCATCTAGCTGCAAGAAAGAAGTTTCTGAGGTTGTGTGTGAGGGAAGACAAGAGAAGGTCTGTCATGACCATTCTTTAATGGAGATTAGGCTAGATAAGGGTGCAAAGAGAAGCCACTGAGGAGAGAGTGGTAGGATGCATCACCAGAATCTGCTGTTGGGTGAGATGGATGGTTTGGTGAGTTGGTGTTGTGAAGCAGTAGGGAGATGGATACCTGACTAAAGAAGCACTTGATGTTGTAGCCTGAAGAGTACTCCACTGATGGGAGTAGAGGGAGCCTGAAGATGCTCTAAAATGATGGTAGTTCAAATTTTGTTGGTTGGTTGGTCACCTTTCTATTTATGTGAAGATTGAAACCTGAAGCTAAAGATGAAGAGACAGACAGAGATGCAGAAAAAGAGTTTTGTTTTACAGATATTGGTTGTATGGTGCAGGAGCACCCTAGCAAGTACATGCCTCCATGAAATAATCTTAGGTTTTTGATTTAGCATAGTGGATCTCATGTTATGATAAGGTCTAATAGACCCTTTGTAATGTCATTTGGTCAGTTTAGGTGGTCATGCTACTATATTTGTAAGTATTGTTAAATATTATTATGTAAAAATGCAAAAATGATGCAAACTTGGAAGCTGAAGAGTCTTGTGGCTCTTGGTTCATTCCAAGACAGTTGGAAACTGAAAACACTTGAGTATAATGCCTTCAAATAGGCTTTGTAACCTTTGTAAACTCGTGGGTGATTGAATTCAAGAATTGGATCAATAAAGAAGACTGTTTTTTTAGGCATTTCTATAGAAATTTGCTATTTTCTGATACTGTACGGCCCTGTACGGGAAAGGACTGGTGCCAAGTTGGTTGTAAGTGATAGTTCTATCAATCACCCTCCATTTATATTTTGTTGCATCCATTTTGGTGTTGTATTGAGTTAGATATTGAAGATTTTGTCAAAACTGTCAATACCCTGATTAGGGTAAACAGTGGCATGTAAAAACTGTGTTTCTCTTGTTCTACCCTTTGTTAATGGCTAATCTCTGGTGGAAATGACCATGACAATGTATACTTCCACATTTATAAGGATTTGAATCAAATAGTTGAGATTTAAGAAGGGAACACCCAAGTTCTATGACTGCATCTGTGTCACAGTCCAGAAAAACAGAGTTTCAAGAACAATTAAGAGGCATAAGATTTAGGGTCTGATAAACTGCTTAGTAATTTGGACTTTGGATGGTTTTATAAGCATGAGTAGGTCCATTTAACAATGTTCCAAGTGTTGGTTATGAGAGTTAGAGCTTGGAGATAGAAGAACCAATAAGCCCTTGTTGGTGACAAGGCCTAACAGGCCTAATATGCACGCTGACAGTCCTGATTTGAGACATTCTTCTCAAAATGACCTATGGTGATTTCTAGATATGTTTTAAAATGCCTTAATGGGTACTCAGAACATGCATCACAGTCTTGAATGGAGGCCTAGATTGAATGTTATGCACTGATAGTCCCTAAAACAGGGCTACTAGAAAGTTATGACAGTCAATGAAGGAATAGTCATTTGATGGAAGGTCAAACCTTGGGAATTGTTTGTTTTGGTTGAGGATTCCTAAAGGATAAAAAAAAGACAACTAAGGTATTGTTGAGTTAGAGTTGTGATAAAATCAGTTTTGTGCCACTGACTTGTGAAGGTTTCTTGTGAAGACTTATGAGGTTGTGGGATTGAAGCCCATTATTGTGAAACTTTATAACTATTGTTTGAGATTCTTCTTTTCCTCTGCATCAGATTGGTATCAGAGCTAGTGAAAGATTTGGGTGGTGTGTATTTTTTTCCTATCACTGAGAAGGAAGGTGAAGAACTAAAGGAAAGCTGAAGATTGTGTTGGTGACCATTATTTTGTTTGCTAAGTTGTTTGGTTACAGGTGCTTGGTCCATCTAGCTACAAGAAAGAAGTTTCTGAGGTTGTGTGTGAGGGTAGACAAGAGAAGGTCTGTCATGACCATTCTCCAATGGAGATTAGGTTGGATAAGGGTGCAGAGAGAAGCCACTGAGGAGAGAGTGGTAGGATGCATCACCAGAATCTGCTGTTGGGTGAGATGGATGGTTTGGTGAGTTGTTGTGAAGTAGTAGAGAGATGGATACTTGACTGAAGAAGCACTTGATGTTGTAACCTGAAGAGTACTCCACTGATGGGAGTAGAGGGAGCCTAAAGATGCTCTAAAACGATGGTAGTTCAGATTTTGTTGGTTGGTTGGTCACCTTTCTATTTGTGTGAAGATTGAAACCTGAAGCTAAAGATGAAGAGACAGACAGAGATGTAGAAAAAGAGTTTTGTTTTACAGATACATTTCCAAGGGACTTGGAAATCTTTGTTGGTTGGTTGTATGGTGTAGGAGCACCCTAAAAAGTACATGCCTCCATGAAATAATCTTAGGTTTTTGATTTAGCATAGTGGATCTGATGTTATAACTATTGTTTGAGATTCTTCTTTTCCTCTGCATCAACAAATCTGAAAGAATGTTTACAATACACTTGCAATGCAAGCTTCAATGGTCTTCAACACTCATGTCTGGAGTCAATCCAGTAGCATAATAGTACCTGTAAACCTGTGATACTAACTCCATCTCCAAGCACCTGTATATAAAGAGAAGTAGTACGAATGGAGGTAGCTTCTAGATCAAGTCACACAAGGAACTCGTCCAAATCCATGTGGCCCAATTTCCAAGGCCATAAAACATGCATATGACACTTATAAGTGATTCTCTTTCATCCCTTACAACCCCCCAACTTGGGCACCCCAAATTTACCCAATTAAGGTATGACAGATGCTCTTACAATGTCATAAAATCTGTCATATATCACAACTCTCACAATTGTAAGAGAATCTATCATAACTATCTATTAATAGCAGATTCTCTTACAACCTTGTCATAGTCAAACTTGGGTGCTACTTTCCCATGCAAGATGCTTTCAAACACTTGTCTTCACCTGTCATATAATCTTCCATTTTTGGCCCTTACATGTCATAGATTATGTCATAGCTCTTACGCGTCATAAACCTCTTACAACACTCGAAAGATGCTGACACATGGAAAAACTCTTCTACCACAAGGTGGAACACCTATCTGCTCATATGAGGACAAAAATACATGTGGTCACCTTCCATGTAGGATGACACATCACTGTGCCAACTCCCACAAAGTGACGAAATAGGATTTGCATCCAAATTACAATAATAGGCAAAAAATAAATATAATTAAATAATAAATGCTAGAAACTTGCAAAGGTTGAGACAACTTAATTCCCAACATTCTCTAATGCAGAGGTATTGGTAGGTTTGGCTTTGTCCACACAATAGACCTAGACTTTAAGGTTTCCTTCACAAGGTTTTCAAAGGCTATGCAATACAAGCCTATACAAGGTTGCCCAAGAGACTGACCTAGTCTGGGACCACACCTTGGTGTCCACCCTCATAGACTATTCAACTCTCTTTTGGGGAGTCTCTACTCAACCCAACCAACACACACACTTATCTTCTTGACCAACAACCAAACTATCAACATCCCTACCAATAGGATCCCACACTACAATCAACACAAACTTGTCAAGGACATGACCAACACAAGGTCTTTGACCCAACAACTATATTCTGTACCTGCAAGGATAGTGAACAGTGAATTACAGTAAGACTACACTATGATAGTGCCTAAAGGGACCTATTCCTTGTAGCTCTTGAGATCAGCTAATCTAAGGATAACTCTACAATCCTCCAAAGGACACACCAACCTCTTTGCACATTTGGATACCCTCTATGAACATACAACAATTCACCACATTGCAGACTAGTTCCCTATTTCAGGCGTCCAATGACAGCGAGTTCTTCTCTTTAGGGAATAGGCCTAATTTGAGGTCTTTACAAAGGAAGTGTATCAAATCCACTTGCTCAGGATCAAACAAACACCTGCATAGGTTTGTCTTCATCCACAAATACCAATCACAACCTCCATTTGGTCGTTCTATTGACTGTCCATTGAAAGCACACTGATTTCCACTATTTGCATACTAACTAGTCACCAGGTAGACTAGTTAGATTTATGCCAAGTGCCTTGGAGGGAGGAGTGTATACCTAACAACCAACAAAAACATGAAATAGAATCTCTCTTCCTCCATCCTACTGAAAATAGTTGATGCCTTTCAGAGGACAGAGGAGAAATTACACATTTTGCCACAAAACCCTAGTTTTGAGGGTTTTCAAACCTGTTTACACAAATTAATTTGAAACTCACAACACAAGAGGTTTCAAGAAGCCTAATTACACTCAAATGAAAGATGTTTTAGAGAACTAACACATTTCTGAAGTTGCAGACCCCTTACTATCTGTACAGAGCCATACAGAATGACTATTTTCCAGGAAACGTAGAAAAAGACAGTTTTTACACTCTAAAACTTCCAAATCTCATATCATTGGCATGTGATTACATTGTTCTACCTATAAAAGGCTTGAAGGCTGTTTCTCCTCCTCCACCAACTGTACAACTATTCTCCAAGGTAGTTAACCATTGGACATTACCTCCTTCACAAGAAACCACAGGTTTCTTAGTGTAATTACATTCAAAATGACCATATCAAGGTCTAGATTGGACAAGTCGACCAAATGGACCAAGTCCTTATTACAACTCATGAAAAATGGCTTTCAAAGCCTTAGAGAGAGCAATATAACATGACAACAAAACATGACATAGCAAAAAAATGACTAGGACTGGGAGCCCATGCACCATACTCCCCCTGTAGGAAGAACTCGAGTCCCTTGAGTTGCCAACTGTTGAAGTGTCATTCCATGCTTCAAGATATCTACCTCAGTCATCCAAGTGGCCTCTGAATCAAGAAGATCCTTCCATTTCACCAAGTAGTCTTTGTAGACACCTCTCCTAGTCTTCTTGACAACTTTGGAATCTAGAATACATTCCAACTGCAAAGGTTTTCTTGGAGGCAAATCCTTGATCCAATCAGCATCTGCATCCACCACATCTGATCCACTTTCACCATGTAATGGGGGTCTGAAAGGAAAAAGATCACAAACATTAAAAATTGGAGAGATACCAAGACCGGATGGTAACTCAATCTCATATGCATTTGGACCGAATTTGTGCACTATTTTGCAAGGCCCAATCTTCTTCATTAAGAGTTTAGTTGGCTGACCTTTTGGCAACCTTTCTTTCCTCAGATATGCCATAACTAAATCTCTAACTTTGAATTGCTCCTCTCTTTTCTCAAATTTGCCCTTTCTTTGTACTTTGTGACTATTTTTTCCAATTGCAACTTGACTTGATCATGGACTGTTTTCATGGAGCCAACAAAATCTTCACCAAGTGCACTCCTTTTGTCCCATCCTTGGAGATCCTTTAGTTCAAGTGGCCCTCTTGGGTGAAAACCATAAACTACCTCAAAAGGACTTTTACTAGTGCTCCTATTCTTTGGATCATTGTAGGCATATTCAGCCTGACTGATAACCAAGTCCATGCTACTTTGTAAGGCATCTTAGGAGGTTTCCAAGTGATATATTAACCACTTCAGTCTGACCATCAGTTTGTGGATGGTAGGCTGATGAAAAGGACAACTGTGTGCCCAACTTTCTCCACACCTCCAGAAGTGACCCACAAGCTTAGAATCTCTGTTTGTTACAATTGACAATGGAAAACCATGGATTCTCACTACCTCTTTAAAAAATAGACCTGCAACATGAGATGCATCATTTGTGCATTTACATGACACAAAATGAGCCATCTTGCTAAATCTATCAACAATAACAAACACACTATCCACCCCTCTGGCTGTCCTAGGTAACCCAGGCACAAAATCCATGCTTATACTTTCCCAGGGCTTGTTGGGAATGGGAAGGGGCTGGTATAGACCTGCATTTGAAGACACACCTTTGGCCCTTTGAAAAATTGCACAACTAGCAACATACCTTCTCACATCGGATTGCACCTTTGGCCAAAAATAGAACCTTGTAACTTGTTCTAGTGTCTTGTCTTAGCCAAAATGTCCTCCCAAAGAGCCATTATGCTTCTCCTTAATGATATTGTCCCTCATGGAACACTTAGGGATACACAACAAATTGCCCTTAAACAAAAGAGCTTCCTGCAAGACAAAATATGCATATTCTCCATGGAATGTGTTAGCCAAGTTTACACAAACATCATAAGCCTCTTTGAAATCTGAATCCTCTTTATACAACTCCTTCAAACAGTCAATGCCCATGCTTTCTAACTAAATTTCATGAACAATAAGCAACCTCCTACTTAAAGCATCAGCCACCTTGTTAGAAACACCTTTTTTATGCTTAATCGTGAAGGTATAAACTTGTAACTATTCCATCCATTTAATATGTCTATGGTTCAATTTTTATTGATTGTTTAGAAAGCTTAAAGCATGATTATTAGTAAACATAATAAATTCCTTGGGTAATAAATAATGTCTCCATTTCTTAAGAGCTTGCACCATTGCATAGAGCTCTAGGTCATAGGTAGAGTACCTTTGCTTGGCTTTATTCAACTTCTCTGAGAAGAATGCCATAGGATGTCCTTCTTGGCTGAGAACAACACCAATAGCTTGCTTACTTGCATCACACTCAACAACAAACACCTTATCAAAATCAGGAAGTACTAAAGT
Source organism: Cunninghamia lanceolata (assembly GCA_027924645.1). NCBI lineage: Eukaryota > Viridiplantae > Streptophyta > Pinopsida > Cupressales > Cupressaceae > Cunninghamia > Cunninghamia lanceolata. The sequence goes on along the minus strand of BSBN01000553.1, from coordinate 15,173,661 downwards.
GTTGGCAAGAGACACTATATGGATTCATGGTTGTTGTCATTGATGGCAACAAAGGTCATCCCACATATCCGCAAGTCATGGTGTGTCTCTACCAGAAGTCAGAATGAAGATTATTGTGGTCCGGTGAACAAGAACAGAGCATGTGGCAAGGTCCGACAAACAGGTCTAGATCTCTCAGAGGAAGTATCTTGGTGTAGTGTGGATCTGGGGAAGTCAAGAAGACCACCTTGAGTGGTATATTCCAAGGATTTAGCCTCCGGTGATGGACAAGGAAAAAGATATGAATAGTTGAGTACCAGATTCCTGAGTGACAGTGTGAACAGAGGAAGAACTGACTGATAGAACATCAGACTATTTTCTGGATGTGTTACTGATGATGGTAAAGGTTGTGAAGGCATGAATCATGTTTGGCCGACATGATTAATGATATCTACAAGTATATGCTTGATCCGCATTACTTGGTGTGCAAGGATTTAGCTGACAGAACAGAGTTTGTGAGAAGATAGACTGTTCTAGGTGTCGACTAGAAAGATAATGAAATCACTTGTGCGGATATATATAGGATGGATTTAGTTATGACAAGTGTAGTGATGTGATGTGATATGCGAATAAGAGAAGAGCAGAATAGAAGCAGTAAGAAAGATCCGGTATGTGAAAGAAAAGTAGAATAAAGAGAAGAGGAAAGATGAAGTGCAGCAGATCAATGTACTGAGCCTAATCGGAACTGAACTCCAGCATATGTGGATGTTTCCAATCAGTTCAAGTATTGTATAACATTCTTTTGTAGACAGTGTGTCTCTTTGTAGGCAGTATGCCTCCTTTGTGAGCAGTGTGCTCGGGCAGTGAGCCCTAATTGGTAAGTGCCATTTTGTAATTCCTTATTCTTCTAACAGAGAATAATCTTTGGGTTAATCACCCCATGGTTTTCTCCCTTAACAGGGTTTCCACGTCAAAAATACTTTGTCATGTGTTTTTTATTTCATAGTAATGTTTGTTTGTTTGATTTAATGCTGCATTGATTAATAAGAAAGATCAGAAGGAAGAAATAATTAGGATAACTGATTCACCCCCCCATCTCAGTTATCAACATAAAGTAGGTAACTCAGCCACCTTTGTTTTCAACAACTCAAAGCTAACATTGGCTTCCTTTGTCCATTGGATTATACATTTGACTCCACCCTTGATGGTGTTGAGGATGGGGGCACTAATGTGACTGAAACCTCTAATAAACTTCCTATAAAAAGTCACCAATCCATGGAAACTTCTCACATCTCCCACTGTCTTAGGAGTAGGCCAACTGAGAATAGCATCAACCTTAGAGGGATCCATCTTCGAACAGCCATTGGAAATGACAAATCCAAGGTATACAAGTTCATTTTTCATGAACTCACACTTGTCTAAGTTGATCATCAACTTGTGCTCATGTAGCTTCTCCAACACTTGACCAACATGCTTCACATGCTCTTCTTTTGTCCCGCTAAAGATTAGTATGTCATCAAGATAAACAATAACAAATTTACCAATGAATTCAACTAATACCTCATTCATCAAGTGCATAAATGTACTTGGAGCATTGCTAAGACCAAATGGCATAACAAGCCATTCATAAAGACCCTCATTAGTCTTGAAGGCAGCCTTCCATTCATCTTCCTGTCTAATCCGGATTTGATGATAACCTGATTTTAAATCTATCTTTGAGTAATAGAATGATCCTCCAAGATAATCCAAAAGATCTTCAATCCTTGGCATTGGGAACCTATACCTTATGGTGATCTTGTTTAAGGCCCTTGAGTCCGTACATAGCCTCCATTTTCCATCCTTCTTAGGAGCAAGTACACTTGGGACTGCACAAGGACTTAAACTCTTCCTAATCAGCCCTTTCTCCAAGAGATCTTGAATTTGCCTTGCCACCTCTTCATTTTGCTATGGGGTCAGCTTATAGGCAGCCTTGTTAGGCAATGTGGCACCAGGTATTAAGTCAATTTGATGACTTATGTCCCTCATGGGTGGTAAGGAGTTGGGGACTTCCTCTACCACAAGGTCTTGATACTTGTCTAGAAGTTGCTGCACTTCCAATGGAATCTCCTATTTTTGATCTTGCTGATCTGATCCACTCTTGGGCTTCATGACCAAGGCATACCCTTGGGTATCCTTCTCCTTCAAGAGGTTCAAGAACTCTTTGCCATTCACCAACATGACACTACTGTCTTTGTTCTTCCCCCCGGTCTGCTCTGACATAGGATCCATCTTGTATGGTCTTCCATTCTTGGTGATGACATAGGTGTTCTTCTCACCATCATGTTGTGCTTTGACATCATATTGCCATGGGCAGCCAAGAAGTAGATGACATGCATCCATAGGGATGATTTCACATAACACTTTGTCCTTGTAGTCACCAATTGCAAATTCAACCCAAGTTTGCTCTTCCACCATGAAACTTTGGTTCTTGTTCAACCAAGAGATTTTGTGAGAACTGATATGAGGCAGCCTCTTCAACTTGCACTTCTCAACCAGCTCAATGGATACCACATTCTCAGTAGATCCTGAATCGACTATGATCTTGCAAAGTTTCCCATAGGCTAGGCCTTAGGTTCTAAAAAGATTCTTTCTCTAAGGGGGCTCTTGTTTCAATGGCATCTTCAACATAGACCTCTTAATCATCATACCCTCTCCTTCTAAGATAGGTGCAGCACTTCCCATTGGTGAATTCACACTCTCATAGTCATCATCCTTTACTAACAGATTTCTCCTTCCACTGTCATGAGAACTGCTAGCTTTCTCTGGGCATTTGTTCATTGTATGGCCAACTTGGTTGCGGCCATAACACCTTCCAGTGAAGGCTCCTAGTCCTCTACCTCCTCCACCATTTATGCCCCTACCATTAGGTCTTCTTCAACCTTTGAAGCCTCCTCTATGTTCTGTTTCAGTCTGTGATTCTTGCTGACTGTTATTTTTAGTTTTGTTGGACTGTCCGCGGCAAAACTGCCTCTTCCTCTTTGGTTTCTGCCACCTCTTCCTCTGGTACTTTGTTCACCCTTCCTTCTCAGCTTTTCTTCTACTCTAGAGGCTAATAAGAAGCATTCATCCACCATTCTAGGTATCACTAAACTGATCTCATCTTGCAGATTATATTTCAGACCATTTAGGTACCTAGCCACCATCTCCTTTTCTTCTTCATTATGGTTGGCTCTCATACTTAGTCTGTGAAATTCTTCTGTGTAGGCAGCCACATCCATGTCTTTTTGTCTCAAATTATGGAATCTCCTAATGGTTTGGATCTCATAGTTAGGTGGCATGAACTTGCTTCTGAGCATAGCCACCATTCTACTCCATTTAGTGATGGGACTCTTCCCAATCTTCTCCCTCTCACTTTTCATGTAGTTCCACCACACAAGTGCAAAACCTCTTAGCCTTATCTTGGCAAATTTAACCTTTTTGCTGTCATTGAACTCCTTGTAATCAAAGTAGTTACTCATGGCTTCTATCCAATCGGTGAGAGCATCACCATCCAATTTTCCATGAAATGTAGGCACGTCCATCTTGGGATCACCACTGTCTCCATGAGCACCCTTAAGTGCATTCAAGAAAGCTTTCTGATCTGCATACATGTCCTGCCCTTGAGGACTCTCTTCTACCTCTTCTTCATCATTTGTGTCAGAAGAACTTCAATATTCTTTGGTCTTGCCCTTAGACCTTCTTTCTTCTTGCAATCTTGCCTCAACCATCTCTTCCACCAACTTCTTGATGGCTTCTTGACTCATTGTTTTGGGAGGCATTGTACTAGCCTCAGTTTCAATCTCCTCATCTGACATACACTGCTTAATCAGATATTGGCTCTGATACCAATATGATGCAGAGGTATTGGTAGGTTTGGCTTTGTCCACACAATAGACCTAGACTTTAAGGTTTACTTCACAAGGTTTTCAAAGGCTATGCAATACAAGCCTATACAAGGCTGTCCAAGAGACTGACCTAGTCTGGGACCACACCTTGGTGTCCACCCTCATAGACTATTCAACTCTCTTTTAGGGAGTCTCTACTCAACCCAACCAACACACACACTTACCTTCTTTACCAACAACCAAACTACCAACATCCCTACCAATAGGATCCCACGCTACAATCAACACAAACTTGTCAAGGACATGACCAACACAAGGTCTCTGACCCAACAACTATATTCTGTACCTGCAAGGATAGTGAACAACGAATTACAGTAAGACTGCACTATGACAGTGCCTAAAGGGACCTATTCCTTGTAGCCCTTGAGATCGGCTAATCCAAGGATAACTCCACAATCCTCCAAAGGACACACTAGCCTCTTTGCACATTTGGATACCCTCTATGAACATACAACAATTCACCAAGTTGCAAACCAGTACCCTGTTTCAGGCCTCCAATGACAACGAGTTCTTCTCTTTAGGGAATAGGCCTAATTTGAGGTCTTTACAAAGGAAGTGTATCAAATCCACTTGCTCAGGATCAAACAAACACCTGCATAGGTCTGTCTTCATCCACAAACACCAATCACAACCTCCATTTGGTCGTTCTATTGACTGTCCATTGAAAGCACACTGATTTCCACTATTTGCATACTAACTAGTCACCAGGCAGACTAGTTAAATTCATGCCAAGTGCCTTGGAGGGAGGAGTGCAGACCTAACAATCAACAAAAACATGAAATAGACTCTCTCTTCCTCCATCTTATTGAAAATAGTTGATTCCTTTCAGAGGACAGAGGAGAAATTACACATTTTGCCACAAAACCCTAGTTTTGAGGGTTTTCAGACCTGTTTACACAAATCAATTTGAAACTCACAACACAAGAGGTTTCAAGAAGCCTAATTACACTCAAATGAAAGGTGTTTTAGAGAACTAACACATTTCTAAAGTTGTAGAGCCCTTACTATCCGTACAGAATGACTGTTTTCCAGGAAACGCAGAAAAAGATAGTTTTTACACTCTAAAACTTCCAAATCTCATATCATTGGCATGTGATTACATTGTTCTACCTATAGAAGGATTAAAGGTTGTTTCTCCTCCTCCACCAATTGTACAACTGCTCTCCAAGGTAGTTAACCATTGGACATTACCTCCTTCACAAGAAACCACATGTTTCTTAGTGTAATTACATTCAAAATGACCATATCAAGGTCTAGATTGGACAAGTCGACCAAATGGACCAAGTCCTTATTACAACTCATGAAAAATGGCTTTCAAAGCCTTAGAGAGAGCAATATAACATGAAAACAAAACATGACATAGAAAAAAAATGACTAGAACTGGGAGCTGATGCACCATTCTCCCACTTGTCGAACACCTTTCAAGAGCCAATGGAAATAACAGGGTTTAACTGCTATAGGCCGGGAGGACCATAGACTCTGAACACCATCTAAACTTCTCTGTGCTCACTGGTTTCATCAATGGATCTGCAACATTCTTCAAAGTATCTACCTTGTCCAAATTTACCTTTCCATCCTCAACCATGTCTCTCATGAAGTGAAACTGAACATCAATGTGCTTGGTTCTAACATGGAAAGTTGGATTCTTTGCAAGGCAAATTGCACTCTGACTATCACAACTGATCGTGATCTGACCTACATCAACACCAATATCTGAACACAATCTCTTAAGCCAAATGGCCTCCTTACAAGCATGAGTTGCTGCCATATGCCCAGCTTCTGTCATGAACAAAGCAACAACAAGTTGTCACTTACTCATACAACTAATAGCACCACCAAATAGTGTAAACACATAAGCACTGGTGGATCTCCTGCTGTCAATGTCATCTGCCCAATCTGAATCCACAAATCCATGAATATCAACAGAATGTAGAGGTCCTGAAACATTACCATGATAGAAAATGGAATGCTCGAAAGTACCCCTCAAATATCTGAACACTCGCTTAACTGCATCCCAATGAACTCATCCAGGATTAGCCATAAATCAACTAAGGACTCCCACTGCTTGGGCAATGTCTAGTCTTGTGCAGGCCATAACATACATCAAACTGCCAACAACACTAGCATAAGGCACTCTGCTCATGTCCTCCACCTCACTAGGAGATTTTGGACAATCCTCAACAGACAAATTTGTCCCCAAAGAAATAGGAACACGCAATGGTCTACAATCTACCATCCTAAATCTGTTCAACATGGTCTTCACATACTTACTCTGGCTTAACCAAAGTTTTCTATTGATTCTGTCTCTTTTGATTTCCATTCCTAGAATGTACTTGGCTGCCCCTAAATCTTTCATTTCAAATTGTGCTGACAACTAAGATTTAAAATTAGAAATCATATTCTTACCCTTCCCAATGAGTAACATATCATCAACATATAGTGCAACAATGAGAATAAGATCACCATCAAATTTAAAGTACACACAGTGATCCAGATTTCGATCTCACAAATCCAATTGACAAAACAAAGGCATCAAACTTCAAGTACCATCTCCTAGGGGATTGCTTCAAACCATACAAAGACTTCTTAAGTTTGCATACCAAATTTTCTTTACCTTTCACCATATAATGCTCTGGCTATGACATGTAGATTTCTTCCTCCAAGTCACCATGAAGGAAAGTTGTCTTCACATCCATCTGTTCTACCTCCAAGTCATAAGCTGCTGCGACAGACAACAGGAATCAAATGGATGTTAGCTTTGCAACGGAAGAGAAGATCTCACCATAATCTATACCCTCCACTTGTGAATACCCCTTTGCAATCAATTTGGCCTTATACTTCTCAACATTGTCATCTGCACCAATCTTCTTCTTGAACACCCATTTGCATCCAACGGGTTTCTGTCCAGGAGGCAAAGGCACCAAGTCCCAAGTTTGATTCTTTTCCAAAGAAGCCATTTCTTCCTCCATGGCCTCCTTCTAGGAACCTGCATCCTTCATATCCAAAGCCTCTAATATAGTTCTAGGTTCATCATTGTTAGTGATTAAAGCATAAGCACAACTAGAATCAAGCAAAATAAAACAAACCTTTCAAGTTGCTTTCTTATCCATGTAGACCTCCTCAAGAGCTGAGGTTGAGGTTCAACTTCTTCTTCTAAGCTTTCAGAGCTGCTAGAGCTCTCCTTATCATCAGGTCCAACATTGTCTTTCTATTCAGTCTTCTCAGGGGTGAGAGGAAACTGAACAACATCCTCTTTCTTTTCTTTTTCTTCTAGTTGCAAAATAGTGGAAGAAGGTGTAAGCTCTCTGAAGATGACACTTCTACTATACAACACTTTTTCAACCATTGGGTCCCAAAGCTTGTATCCTTTCACACCAACACCATAACCAATGAAGATACACTTATCATCTTTGTTTTCCAACTTTGATCGCTTCTCCCTAGGCACATGTGCATATGCCTCACAACCAAAAACATGAAGATGCCTTACTGAAGGCTTTCTACCAGACCACACCTCCATGGGTGTCTTTCCAACAAGTGCTGATGTAGGAGATCTATTTATCAGATAGCAAGCAGTGGCAACAGCTTTAGCCCAAAACTTTTGTTCTAGACTAGCTCCACTAAGCATACTCCTAGCCTTCTCCATCAGTGTCCTGTTCATCCTCTCTGCAACTCCATTTTGCTGCAGGGTGTATGGAGTTGTCTTATGCCTTTAAATCCCAAGTTCCTTGCAATACTTATCAAATTTTGTAGAACTGAACTCACCACCATTGTCAGTTCTCAAACATTTAATCTTTTTACTAGTCTAATTTTCAAGAAAGGCACTAAACTCCTTAAACTTGCTATAGACTTCAGATTTGCTTCTGAGAAAATAAATCCATGTCCTTCTACTGTAATCATCTATAAAAGATACAAAGTATACAGATTTTGATAACGAATGAACATTAACAGGACCAAACACATCATAATGAATAAGGTCCAACACACCAGAAGACTTATGAGAACTCGAGTAAAACTAAACACGGTTTTGTTTTCCATAAATGCAATGTTCACAAAAGTCAAACTCGAGATTACAATCATCTAACCCCTCAACGAGGTTCTTACTCTTCAGGGTACGCAGACCCTTCTCACCAATGTGGCCAAATCTCTTATGCCATAACATTGTCTTTTCAGCAGGAAGTTTAACTTCCAATGCACGATTACAACCATCAAGACTAGAAACAATAGATTTCTTCATTGCTCGTTCAGATGGTGGGGATGAAGTGACTGCTGCCCTCTTCCTTGAGTCAGAAGAACTATTGCATTGTGAAATGCATGCCTCCAGCTGAAACAGAGTACCTCTTCGAGTACCCTTAGCAAGCACCATAGATCCTCTAGTCATTTTGCATCCTTCTTTCAAAAAGACAACCTATAAACCCGCATCATTCAAACTAGTTATAGAAAGCAGGTTCTGTGCCAAGCCTGGGATGCACATTACCCCAGAGATCCCCTTTACTCGACCATCAGGGAATCAAATAGAGACTCTTCCATGGCCAACAATCTTCAGATGAGAGTCGTCACCCAGATACACCTTTCCACCATCAAACTCCTCAGACTTAGTGAACCAGTCTCGATGCGAGATCATGTGGAATGATGCACCAGAGTCGATTAGCCACACATCATTAGATGCATGGGTTGCCAGGGCTGCTATGAAGGCATCACTGTCATCTTGTGATTTGTTAGAATCTGAATCAGGAGCTTTCTTCTTTTTCTCCTTCTCCTCTTTGCATTCCTTTCAGAAATGCTCGGTCTTGCCACAGTTCCAATGAAGAGCCTTGGACTTTCCAGGAGATTTAGATCTCACATGGGATTTGGATCTACCCTTCTTAGCTTTCTTGTCCTTCTTCTTCCCTTTCTCCTTAGGTCTTCCACAAACTACAAGGGCTTCTTTGGCTACCTCAGAAGACTTTCTCTGCATCTCTTTAGACAACAGCGAAGAAACCACCTCTTTTATTTTAAATGTGGATGTGGTGCTTCCGATTGCCATGACAAGATGATCCCATGAGTCTGGTAGAGAACAAAGTAGGGTCATACATCAATCGTCCTCCATCTTTACAGAAATAGATGTTAATTGTGCAACCAGCATATTGAAAGCATTCATATGTTTGGCTACGGAACCTCCATCCTCCATTCGAAGAGAATACAGCTTCTTTCTCAGAAAAAAATTATTGACTAGGGATTTGGCTTGATACACATCCCCCAACTTCTTCCAAAGGAGTTTTGTAGTAGTCTCCTCATGGACATTTAACAACACAAAATTGGCAAGACTAAGTCTTATGAGACCCTTAGCCTTCTGATCCTTGAGATCCCAGTCAGCTTGTGACATTGTAGCTGGTTTAGTTCCGTTCACACTATCCCAAAGGTCTCGATCAACTAGGATGTCTTCCATCTTGAGCTTCCACAGCTCGAAATTACTACCATTGAATTTCTCTACTTCAAATCTTCCGGATGTGCTTGCCATCTCCTTGCTACAATAAGATAGAGAATGCTCTACACAGACTCCCATTCAACCTAAGATTAGCTCAAAAAACCCCTACCCAACAGCTAGGACCAAAGGTAATCAAGCTCTGATACCAACTAAAAGGAAGCAAGGTGTGTGGAAAATGCTTCCTACACTAATCTAATGAAGAGAGGGATATGCAAATTTAAATTTATCCTAACTATTACAGCAATGTTAAACCATTAACATGAGATATTGCAGCAAAACACAAGAACCAGAAAGTAGACAGAAGAAGAGAGACAAAGATTTACGGTGGGGAAAACCCTTATCGGGTGAAAAACCCCACACTCAGAAACCTGCACAATGTATTAACAAATCTGAAAGAATGTTTACAATACACTTGCAATGCAAGCTTCAATGGTCTTCGACACTCATGTCTGGATTCAATCCAGCAGCATAATAGTACCTATAAACCTATGATACTAACTCCATCTCCAAGCACCTGTATATAAAGAGAAGTAGTACAAATGGAGGTAGCTTCTAGATCAAGTCACACAAGGAACTCGTCCAAATCCATGTGGCCCAATTTCCAAGGCCATAAAACATGTGTATGACACTTGTAAGTGATTCTCTTTCATCCCTTACAACCGCCCAACTTGGGCACCCCAAATTTACCCAATTAAGGTATGGCAGATGCTCTTACAATGTCATAAAATTTGTCATATATGACAACTCTTATAGTTGTAAGAGAATCTATCATAACTATCTATTAATAGCAGATTCTCTTACAACCTTGTCATAGTCAAACTTGGGTGCCTACTTCCCCATGCAAGATGCTTTCGAACACTTGTCTTCACCTATCATATAATCTTCCATTTCTGGCCCTTACATGTCATAGATTCTGTCATAGCTCTTACACGTCATAAACCTCTTACAACACCCAAAAGATGCCGACACATGGAAAAACTCTTCTACCACAAGGTGGAACGCCTATCTCCTCATATGATGACAAAAATACATGTGGTCACCTTCCATGTAGGATGACACATCACCGTGCCAACTCCCACAAAGTGACGAAATAGGATTTGCATCCAAATTATAATAATAGGCAAAAAATAAATACAATTAAATAATAAATGCTAGAAACTTGCAAAGGTTGAGACACCTTAATTCCCAATAGCTTTGTATGAATTTTAGTAAAATAAACTTTGCCTTTCAAATTTATATGAAAACTGTCAAATATCGCTGCAATTTGTCATTCTTTATTCAAATGTATGACAATTTCCTTTAGATTTCTACGTTTAAGCTAATTATTTATCAATTGTTGGAGAAAAGTTAGAAAGACTCAAATTGATATACTATTCCATATAGGATCTAAATGTTCTGCTACTCATGTTTTAAAGAATAGAGTAATTCAAACAATTCAACACACTCAAATCTACAAACGTAAAGTCCTAAGCATTTTCATGAACATACATAAGAGATTACAATCTTTCAAAGAATAATATTTCAAGTAAAAGTATGAATCAGAAAACACTTTGTAATAGATGTAGAATTCTAAGTTTACCTTTATTTAAAGTACAAAGTCATACAGAGTTTACAATGTAATAATGACTTCTGTTTCATTGATCAAATCACTAGAAAAACTTACAGACACTTAAACAGATACACTAGGGAGACCAGACATTCCACGTACTCCTTAATGTAGACAAAGGTGACCTCCTCCCTAAAACTAAAAGAACTGTTTTCTCTACTTCAGTAAAATTTGCCAATTACAACTTAAAACTAAAAGTTCAAAATCCTTGTGTAAATAATACAAGTAGCATAGCTTCTTATATAGACTTTGAAGCCTCTTCTTACTACGGTTACAAAATCAAATCAATGGTCAGCATTCAAATCTTCTAGATCAATGGTAGGAATCATTTCCTAACTGCTTCCAAAATATCCCAAGGGTATCCTTGCTCGGCTCAAAGGATGCCTTTAGAATCTTTTCAGAAATAAAAGATACCCGCTCACCTTTTCCTGTTTGTTGACTTTAAGACAATGATATCCTCTAGTTCATTCTTTCTTAGCATATCATCCTTTTGATATTTTTCTACTCTTTTAGGTACTCTACAAAATTACCTGTCACTCCCTTGATGAAAGTATGATCTCCCTCTTGACTTTTTGTCCATGTGTGCTCCTATGCTTTGACTCTTTTCAACTTCTTTTCTTCTGTTACCCAATCTTTAACCCTTTTCTGATACTTTTTAATCTTAGCAATCATTTCCATTATTGAGTCAATAATCTTTGTACTAAGATGTGTTGCAGGGTTCTCCAAACATGGTGAAAATATGGCCTTAAATTCCTTCAATGTTTTTTCTAATCCATATGCTAGTACCTCTAGGCATTCATGCCCAATGAGTTTTTCTATTATTTTCATATGTACCTTTATCATATTATCAGCAACCTCTTCTAAGTCTCTAGTGCTTATGATACAGTTTTTAAGAATGTCTTCTTCAAATTTTAATTCAAACCTTGCCTGTGGCAATTGGTTGGCCATTCAAGGAGTAATGACTCCATTTATCAATTCTTCTACTCTCTCCTCCATTTCTTCAAGATGTTTCAATTTTGATCTGCATTCTTCCTTTCTAAACTGACAAACATGTAATATAACATTACATTTGTTCTTCTCTGCTAAAGCCATATCCCAACATGCTACTACTTGCTTTGTCATCTCCTCTCCTTTAGTTATAAACTCCTTAAACTATTTCTCAAAAATATTAGCTTCAATCTTTTTATTTTCCATCTCTTTTACCTCATCTTTTGATAATATTGCCATTTCAATAGATAGTTCTGGTAAGGTGGCATTGGGATCAAACATCCCCTTAATGAATTGTTGTAGCTAGACAATATGTCCTTTCAAATACTCATGTTTATCCTTATCCTTCTTTAGTATCTTAGCAGTGGCCTTGTTCATATCTTCCCATTCATTTATATGCTGCTCCCTGGTCATGTGCCCTAAATCTAGATTAAGTATTTTGTAATCATCCAAAGTTATTTCTCCTTTGGATTTATCTTTTTGTGGTATAGCTAGATCCAGAAGGACCTCTTTTAATGGCTGACATAGTTCTAGCTTTTCTTCTCTCCTTCTATGGTGTAGAACCACCTAGTAAACTCTTGATATCAATGGGTACCAATTGCAGCTCTACCTCCTCTCTTCTAATCTCAGAGCTTAACTAGGCTGGAGCTTCCTTGGTAACTTCTGCTATTTTTTCTTCATTTATTACCTCTTCTTGAGGTTTCTCCATTTCTACCTGTTCCATGTGTTGTTTTTGTTGTTGCTGAGGTGGTTGAGGTGGAGGACCATGTTTTAGAACAAGTGGATCGTCATGTTGTTGTGATTCTCCCTTATCATTATCCTCTTCTATTTCAATGTCTCCTCCCTCTTCATCTTCTGAATTCTCTTTTTCTGAAGATTCCTTTTGTTCTTCTTCTTCTTTATTATCTTGTTCCACATTTTCTATATCCATACTCTTTTTTTGTTCTTTATGCTCAGTATCATCCTTAAAAACATTTTTTGTATTACCTGAGCCTTCTTCAAGATTACTTGATATTCCCTCTAATTCCCTTGCTAGTTCAACTTGCTCTTGCACTTTTTTAGGCGTACTTGTTTGCTCTTTCTATGAGGGTGAACCTGTGACCTTATCAGGTTCCCTTGCATCTTTTTCCTTCTCAAGTTTGCCTTCTGTATTCTTTCCTTCTTCTATGTGTTCTTCTTTTTCACTATGTTCATTATACATGTTAAGAATATCTAAGACATCAATACCAGAAACGTTCATCTCTGTCTCCTTCTCAACTTGGACTGGTGTTTCTTCTTTCTCAGATTCCTCTATTTGTTATGCCACATCTTGCACTTCCTTTATAATCTCATGTGACACTAGTGTTCCAAAAGGATCCACTATGTCTGCCCTACCCTGGATATCTTCTTCTTTTGATTCTGGGCCTTGTGTTGTTTCTATATAGCCCTGAGTATCTTGTTCTTCTCCTGTATCAGAATATTCACTTACTTCTTCACCTTTTCTAATTTCTCTTCTTGCACTAGGATTTACTTCCCTAACCTCGCTGTCACAACTATCATCTTCGACATTGACCATCTCACTTACTTTTTTGACTTCATGAAGTTTTGACTCTTGCAGCTTCTCTTCAATCAATTCTTTCTTAACCTTTGCATATTTTTGTCTTTTCTCTTTTGATGTGGACTGAATATTTATGCCACTCAACTTAGCACCCACCTATTGAGCACCTGTAACCTCACCTTGTTTTGATGTTTTCCCTTTTGAGTTTCAATTGCTATGGCCCTCATAGTTCTTTGTCCTATTGGCCTCTTAGTAGTTTGAGTCTTCTCTACACTAATTGTTATCACATAGAATTGCACCCTGCTTGGAGAGAGTCCAAGCATTCTAATGATACAATGGGAATGATCTCGAAGTGTGGGACCTTGCAAATTGAGATTAGACCTCTAGAGAAGGCCGGCTTCCTATCTCTAAACCTAATGCTTAGAGGAAAATATCTAAACCTAGTGCTAATGCTTTTAGAGGAAAAGGGGTAGAAGGAATGTTGAAATGAAATAAGTGATACACCAGATTTAAATGTGTTTGGTTGCAACTAAATTGACATAGTAATAATCTCACAGCTAAAAGACTTACATAGACTCATATTAATTCTAACAGAGATCAAGACAGAATAATGGAGGGATGAAAGGGACCCTTTGTCCACAATACATAGCCTACATTAATCCAAAGAGGAGACACAATGCTAAAAATAACAAAAGAGAGACAAAAATACCAATTTATATTGATTATAGAGGCCAAGTAGTCATTAAAAAAAATAGCCCAGAAGAACAACCAACCCTAATACATCTATTTTTACATGTATATATAGCATTTTACATTTTGACCTCAGTTGGTTACAATCAATTTTACCCATGGCTCTGTTAGAAAAATATCTACCTCTGAAGGGACATCCATCTGCAAGAAGTTATGGTATAAAATATCTGGAACAGGGGTAGATGGAAGATATTTCTGGTCATCAATGTAAGCTGCTGAGTCATCAAATGCCACAAATATCTACATCTGCATATCTCAAATTGGTCGTTGAATCGACCAGTCGACAAAGCATGCAAAATCAGATCCAAATTTGAAAGTGAACAAATCTTCCTCAAAAGCCTGCCAAATGAAAGAGGAGGCAAAAATAAGCACTTTTGCCTTTTGTAGCATGTTGAAATTTGCCAGGACGAGGGAGATATAGGTGGTCAAAGTTGCGGTCAACTACTTGTGTATATCGCTTTGCATCTGTGTGCTTGTATATGCTTTTGTATGTTCCATCGTATATACAATGCAACTGTGCCTTTAGGTTTACTTGGTGCAACCACACCTTCTTTATCTTTGCATATTCAAATCACTTTGCATATGCCTTTATACAATCACAGGATTTACCTTTTGAGTCATCCTTTGAATTGGCCCTAGACATGTGGCACCACCTGGTTGGTCATTGAATTGAAGCTGGGACCCATCGCAAAAAATTGCATCCCCTATCGGCTATCGGAAAGATCTTAAAATGAGTCGCCAATGCATACTGTCTCTCCAAAATCCCCTATATGGTGGCCTTGTATATTGCATATATAATTGCATGTATACATACAATATGGAACTCAAAAGATTATCTGCCATATTCAATTCCGTAGTCGGGTCCAGCTTGTATGTAGCTCGTTTGCATCTTTGCATATGCATCTCTTGACCTTGCATATGCAAATATACAATGCGGACCCCAAAACAATTATCTGCTACATTTGATCCCTCAGAACAAGTCCGTCTTGTATCTTTCCCTTGTATCATTACCTTGGATATTGCATATGCAATGCAAATATACAAGCAAAACATGCATACAATCACTTGTACATTGCAAACACTTCACTTCGGCATATGCATGTAACCTTGTATATTTCTTTGTATATGACCCTTTGTATGTGCACTTGGTGGGCCCCAGGCTTTGTATTTCTTTGCTTGTGTATAGACTTTGCATCTTCCTCCTTGTATCTTTTCTTTGCATATTGCACATACAATGCCACTTGTATATAAGATACAATCGCCTTTGTATATAAAGCGGACCCCACCTTTTGTATCTTTCCTTCACATATTTCGCTTGGATATTTTCTTTGTATGTGCCCTTTGCACATGCAAAGTCATCAGCTGTCGGGGAGAGCTTGGACTAAGTTTTTGATGAATCTTGTCTCACCGAAGGCACTTTGCATGTTCATTTGTCTCTCCATTAGCCTATCAGTGTGAACTTGAATTGAGTCACTGATATGTATTGTCTTGGCGATATGACCTTTGTTTCCTCTCTTTGTATCTTTTGCTTTGCATATCTGCCTTGTATGTGCCATTGGCGCATCAGAGGGAGCTTGGACTTGGTTGCCGATGGTCATATCATGCTGAAGAAGCCTTGTATCCTTTCCATTGTATAATGACTTGATGCATCGGCCCATCGACAAGATTATGGACTTGGCCTCTGATGGTCATATCACGCCGATGCCCCTTTGTATATGGCCTCTTGCATATCTGCCTATATACATTTTGCCTTTGCATCTTGGCGATGTACATTTCCTTTGTATATCGTCCTTGTATCTTTGTCCTTTGTATGTGCAAACATACAATGGCAAATGTATATGCAAATATACATTGAAAAATGTATACAAAATGACTAAGTATAAAACTAGGAAATCCCTGCTATGGAAAATACTTGAAGCTAATAGATTTCTAGGTTTTTTTTGGTTTTTGGCAAGGATTCTTCAGGCAAGATTTTGGGATTTTTTGGCAAAGAATAGCATGAGTATTTGATTTAATCCTTGTAGGGTCATTTTCTAAAGTATTTTCAGGGAAAAAACAAGGTGAACTATTTAATTCTAGACAGAGGAAAATAGGTCAACAAATGTATGAAATGAGCCATCTTTGAAAATCTGTCAACCACTACAAATATTGAATCATGTCCTCCCTATGTCTTAGGTAGTTCCATTACAAAATACATGCTTATATCTTCCCAAGGTCTCTCCGGTACTATCAAAGTTTTGTACAATCCATTGTTCTGACTACTTCCTTTTGCAACTTGACAAACTATACAATTTTGCACAAATCTCCGAACATCCTTATGTATCTGAGGCCAAAAGTAATTTTCACTCACCAAAGCCACTATCTTATCAATGCCAAAGTGTCTTGCCAATCCACCACTATGTTTCTCCTTGATAAAATTATCTCTCATTGAACTTTTAGGTATGCACAACTGACTTCCTTTGAACAACATATCTTCTTGAATGAAACAGTCCAACCACTTACTTCTATCTGTCACAACAGGTTCCTTACATGCTTTCCAAGGTTCTGCAAAATCAGTGTCTCCCTCATACATGTTCTTCAATTCATCAAAACACAACACTTCAACTCTCATCTCTGTCAACAAGTTTCTTCTCCTACTCAAGATATTAGCAGCTTTATTTTATTTACCACTCCTATGCTTCAACACAAAAGTATAACTCTGCATGAACTCTACCCATCTCATATGTCTTTGATTCAACTTACCTTGACTGTTCAAATACTACAAAGCTTGATGATCTGTATACAACACAAACTCCTTAGGCAACATGTAATGTCTCCACTTCTTCAAGGCTTGAATTATGGCATAGAATTCTTGATCAAAAACTGAATATCTTCTCCTTGCATCATTCAACTTCTCACTAAAATAAGCTACAGGTCTTCCTTCTTGACTTAACACTGCTCTAATTACACTTCCACTTACATCACAATCAAATTGAAATACCTTATTGAAATCTGGTAATGCCAAAGCAGGTTGCTCTGTCACTTTCTACTTCAATAGTTCAAAACTTTTGTCTGCTCCTGATGTCCAATTGAAATCCTTTCTGTCACCTCTCATTGTCTCTGTCATAGGGTTACAAAATAAACTAAAATTTCTGATGAACTTCCACTAGAAACTAGCCAATCCATGAAATGATCTAACTTCTCCAATGCTTTCTGGTGTAGGCCATTCAACAATTATTCTCTCTTTCTCAGGGTCCATTTTCAATCCTTCCGCAAAAATCACAAATCCCAAATATACCAACTCTTCCTTCATGAAGCTACATTTTTTGATGTTTTTCAGCAATTTCTCTTCTCTCAACCTCTGCAAAATTTGTCTAATATGCCACAAATGTTCTTCTTTTGTCTTACTGAAAATCAGAATATCATCCAAGTATAGAATCACAAACTTACCCAAAAATTTCTTCAAGACTTCATTCATTAATCTCATGAAAGTACTCGGTGCATTTGTCAATCCAAAAGGCATCACTAACCACACATACAATTCTTCATTTGTCTTAAAAGCAGTCTTCCATTCATCTCCTTCTCTGATTCTAATCTGGTGGTATCCACTCTTCAAATCTATCTTTGTAAAATATCTTGCTCCACTCAAACAATCAATGATATCATCCATCCTAGGTAAAGGAAATCTATACTTAACTGTGATCTTGTTTATTTCTCTGGAATCAGTACACATTCTCCATTCTCCATCGTTCTTCGGTGCTAGCACTGCAGGTACTACACAAGGGCTCAAGCTTTATCTGATTAAACCTTTCCTCAAAAATTCTTGTATCTGTCTATTCAATTCTTCATTCTCTGCCGGTGTCATCTGGTGCACTCCTTTATTAAGCAAACTTGCTCCCAGTATAAGATCCATGTGATGACTAATACTCCTTATAAGTGGTAATCCTTTAGGTACATTATCTAATATGATGTCTTCATACTCTGTTAGCAACTCCTTTATCTCTTCCGGTTGTGATTCTTCAACTTCTTTCTTCAATGATTCAGGCTTCTTAGGAATCAAGGCATAACACATATTCTCATGTCTCAAACCATCCAGAATTTTTTTTCCATCTACCAAACAGATTCTAGAATTCCCACATACTTCACTCTTAGGATCATCCTCCAAAGGAATCAAAGTAATTCTCTATCCATTAGCTGTTATAGTATATGTATTCTTTCTCCCATCATGTATAGCCTTTCAATCATATTGCCAAGGTCTACCCAACAAGATATGACAAACATCCATAGGCATAATATCACACAAGACTTCATCATGATATGATCTAATATGAAATTTCACCAAACATTGTTCACTCACTAGTACCTTATGATCATCCTGAATCCATGCTATCTGATATGGCTTAGGGTATTTCAATCTTTCCAACTTCATCTTAGTCACCATCTCCTCTGAAACTAGTTTATCTGAACTACCATTATCAATTACAACTTTACAACACTTACCTCCTGATTTGCATCTTGTTCTGAATAGAGTTTTCCTATATGATAGTTCCTCATGTGTCTCTACTTGAAATAGTGCTCTCCTCATCACCAATGATTCTCCTTTCTCCAAATTACCAACTGAATTAGGTGATCCGATAGGTTCTTCAACGTAGGCTGCTCTCCCACTATTTTCTATCTTCTTACTTGTACTACACTGATTACACTCAAATGCTCTATGTGCTTCACCTCCACACTTGAAACAAGTACCTCTAAATGTTCTCTTATCAAATCTTCTTCCTTCTCTTCTGTATCCTTCATTCTAGTATGCACTAGGGTTTCCTCTCTGGTAAAATTTTTTGTCATCTGTCCAGTAAGCACTGTTATCTCTGTCATCCTTCTTCAATGGGGCATCAAACTTGTTCTGCTCCACAAATGATCTATTATATCCAGAAAATGTTCTTCAACTCTGAATTTTACGTCATCTGCCTCTTTGTCTCTGATCATGTTTCTTATTCAGCTTCTCTTCAACTTTTAGGGCAAATTGATATGCTTCTTCCAAAGATGTCATCCTTACCAAACTTAGTTCTTGAATGTTCAATCTCAGTCCATTGATGTATCTAGCCACTTTCTCCTTGTTTTCTTCATGATATCCTATCCTTATAATCATCTTATGAAATTCTTCAGTATACTCCTTCACATATTTCTCCTTTTGTCTTAGGTTTTGCAATCTTTTCAACAGCTCCAACTCATAGTAAGCAGGTATGAACTGATTCTTCAAATTTTTCACCATCCGGTCCTACTTTGTAGTCTTTTCTTTTCCTCTCCTATTTCTTTCCAACTGAACTTCCTTCCACCATATAGCAACATGTCCTTTCAACTTTGTCTTTGCAAATTTCACCTTCTCTAGATCTTCAATTTCTTCATATTCAAAATATTCTTCCATATCATTTATCTAGTCAATCAACTCTTCCGGATCCAAGTTACCAGTATAGTTTGGAACATCGACTCTAGGTCTCTTTCCAATCTTTGAAAGAGCTTGCAACATCTTTACCTGATCTAATTCTTCTTCTTCATTACCTTTTGGGGTTTCGCTAGTTTGTTCAACATATTGAAATTCTTCTTCATCATCACTTTCAACATTAGGTCTCGATGTCAATCCTCTTCGCCTATCTTCCTCAACAACATCCAAATAAATTTGCATTGTTCTCATCAATTCCATCATCTCATCCATTCTATTAGCCATTGTACCAACATGAGGAACTCTTTGTGGCGACATCTTCCTAGGATCAAGTGCAAACTGTCTCAATTTCGGTGATCGAGCTACAAGCGACAACTGCCTCTCAATCAGCGATCGATTGTGCACCAGTAACCTACCTCAGATCAATGATCTACTTATAACAAGATCTTATGGAATCCCCTTCACCAATTCGCTCCAAAGAATCAAACTTTCACTCTGATACCACTTGGTGCAGTCACGGTAGGAGGGTTCATAGAATAAATTGTCTAGACCGTGCAACAAGAGTAAACACAATGGAAACAACTCAAAGAAATAGAACAAATGCAGATTCAGTCATTCAGTATATCATAGAATTCAAATACAAACTAGCCGGCAAAATGCGGGCCTACAACTGGGCTTAAAGGCCTGATTACATACATGCGCAAGATAAAGCTTTGAAGCTCCTTCACACAAAATCCAAACTATCATATCTTTCTTATGTGTATAGCTACTTTCCTAAGGATTTATTACATCATTATATATCATCTCCGGACCAACAGATTCCTCCGCATCAGCCAAGGAAGATCACAAACTCCAATGAAGAGTTGTAACGTGTTCACAAATATGTCGGACCCAAATGCATAGAACATGCCCCCAAATAAATGGAATAATGTGCGGACCCCTAGGAAGGGTTAGCCATGAACCAAGGATCATTGAATGATGTGTCATTAGGATCCTTAAGTCAAGGAATGATCTTCAAGCCTTCTCCTTTAGCTGATTTTTCTGAGACTGTCAGGATGCTCTGCTCTGAGAAAATAGTTGATCTTCTGATAGCGATAACTTTCCGGTAACTGATCCAAATACTCTGAATTCTTGATATGATGTAGATGAATGAATATAGATGCTAAGTCCAAATCTAGAAGATGTGAAATGCCAAAACTAGACCACAAGATGAAACTGCTTTTGACTGAACTACCTAGACTGAACTGGGAAATGAAAGAACTGAAATGCAAACAAACTGAAATGCAAATGTTTTTGGTTGATGCAAGATTACTCTTGAACTAGGGATGCTCCTGCATCACAAACCTTTCTATTTCATGGCTTCCATTGGTTTCCTATCTTGAATTGATCTCGTGTATGAATAGAACCCTCAGAAGGTGCACTTCGTTGCTTTTTTCCAAGATGACAATGGAGAATGGTTGTTGATAGGTTTTGCAATGAAGAGGATCTTCACAATGCAATGATAATGGTGATAATTAATCTCAAGCTATGGATTGATTTGTGCCAAAGGCGCGCTGTCATTCTGCAGAGTAAGTTTACTAAAAGCTTGGATCCTTCAAATGGAGGAATAGAGCTTGTATTTATAGATTTGTGAGAAAGAAGATCAATGGTGTAGAATGAATAAGAAGATCAATTGTTGAGGAGATTTGAGAGAATGTGTGTGAATAGGAAGATGACAAGTGTCTTGTTCCTTCATGCAACAAGGGGAGTTAACAGAATAGATTGAAGAGTTAACTAAATAGACCAATCAGTTAAGTGAATTGATTGGGGAGATAAAAAAATTGACTAACTAGTTAACTAATTTGATTTATGAGTTAACTAATTGGACTGGAGGATAAAAGGGACATGTGGGTGAGGGAGATAATTAATTAGATATTAAAATATTTAATTAAGTGTGCACATGGGCTAATTGAATTATTTTTGGTATTTAATTCAATTTTGGAGGAAATGAACAATTTAAATAAATATTTGGATTTGTTTAAATATAGAGAATGATTTGACTTTGGAATTTGGAAGAACTAATTAAATAATTTGATATTATTTAATTTAGAATGACTTTTAGAAGAATTTGGATGATTTAATTATATAAATGATTGTATTTAATTGTTTGGAGAAATACGAATCAAATAAATAAATTGATTTATTTATTTATTGATAGAGGAATTTAAAATGAAATAAATATTAAAAATATTTATTTAGATAGAGTCGTGTTATTTTTAGGTGTAGATATTTTGCCCCTCTTTGATGCAGTGTGTTTTATCACATTGCTTCAAAGAAGTATAAATTTTTGCAATTTTATACATGCCCCAGTTTGCCCTTGGTACAAGTTTATGATGCTAGGATGCCCCCTTGGGAGATTGGACGGGAAGAAGATTTTGAGGGAGTGAGATGGACAATCTCATGATGAAGAAGGTGAAAGGATGCGCAAAATGGTAGATAAATTAGTTGACGTAAGAGAAGGGATGGAATGAAAGAGCTGAATGACACATGATGCAAGATAAAATGATAACACACACAAGAAAGCAAGCAAGTATGCACAAATGATACAAGAACAAACAAGGTATTGCCCTTGTCAAGTTGTAAGCCAATGACTAATCGATAATGATTGACGATAGTGTTTTTCATTGCGAGGAACGAGATATCCCTAGATCAACACAAAGGATAGTGTTGTCATTGCAGGGAACGATCTATCCCTAGATCAACACAAAGATGTGGGAAAGATATATCCCACTGATAATTATGATTGGTTGATTTGGTTTACGACAAGATTAGAATCAAGTCCACTGATTGTGATTGGATAATTTGACAAGATTGAATTTACTTGATTGGTATGGATTAAGGATGGACTTGCATTTGGATCATTGCTTGGATTGAGTGGACAAGGATGAATGGATCACATGGATAATTGGAAGATACAATTGGATAAACTGTCAGAAAGGACTTGGATCTTTTGACACTTGGAAAAGGTTTATTATGGAATGAAATGCAATTTGATATATATGGATGTGCAGATTGTCATCTTGATATTGCAAGTATTTTGAAGTGCTTGATTCATCATTGGGCAATTTTTTTGTTATTTTTGTGTTTTTAACATGTTGTAAGAGAATGCAAGCATCTAGGTATAATTAACCAAGATGACCTGAATATTTGCTTACATGGATTTTGATTTGGCAAGTTAATACAAGCATCTAAGTATAATTGAACCAAGATGACCTAAGTATTTCTAGTGTATCAACATACAAGGATTACACCTGTTTCATGTTTAGACCTCTGATGTCCTCGATGATCATTATGTCGATCATGTCTTTAGACAAGGCTTCACATTACTAAAGATAATCCCACAAGAAGCAAACAAATAAATTTATCATGCCCCCATCATAGCATCCCTAGTTTTTAGGCATCCTTGAGTAGCATAGGAAACATGATAACAAAAGTTAAAATTTAAGGCACAACCAATCAAACAAAACTTTCTTGCTTTAGATGTGTCTTCTTGCTATAATTTAGATAAAATTATTTGGATTGTTTAAGCCTTTGTTTGTTTTTCTTTGGATAGGTTGATGTCTTGCTTCAAAATTTCTGTTTGGAAGTAGGCTTTGTTGTGCATGTGTGTCTAGTGAAAGGTATCACAATCCTTATTAGTGCTCTCTTAGAACATGTGGCATTGTAGAATCCAACTCCATAACCAGGTCAAGGACTTGCCCCCGGTCAAGTAGAGGTTTCTAGTTTATTATGGATGAAAGAATGTGAGGCAATTATGGTAGACTCGATGGGAAAGACCCTAAGGGATTGACCTAGTACCTCAGGGGCTCATTGATATATGGCCTTGCCTACATGACAATGCAGAGGCAACATAGTTCGGGGTGAACTTTGTGGACCTAAGACATTGGTAATGGGAAATGGTGCAAATGCAGATGGACTAGAGGATGGTTGAAAAGGTATGGTATGGATGGGTAGGTAGAAGGAAACAAGGATGTGATCTCCAAGGACTATGTCACATAGGAATAACTTAGGATTTGACATGACATTTATCTTATGACGAAGGAGGATGAAAGGATTGGATTGTTTTGAAAAAAACAAGGTATATCAAGAGTTTTTCCAAAGCATGTTTCAACATTTTGCCCCCATATCTTTATCAAGATTAAAAGAGGAATGGAGGATGAAAGGACTCAATATGATAGGTATATGTAGGATAAGGATGATAGGATGGTATGGTAAGATAGGATGGAAAATGATAGGGTCAATGAGACAATGTGCTTCCAAGGGTAAATAACATGGAAGATCAACCTGCACATGATGCATGTTTGCTAGGTTTTCATCATGGTACTTATCCAAGGCACCCCCAAGGGTGGTTTTCACCATTGGATGAAGGGATTTTTCTTTACTTTATTTATTTATTTATTTATTTTTAAACATTTGAATGGGAGAAGGTGGATATGGATGGGAGAGACTCAAGTGTCTAGTGCTAGAAAAGGTGATAGTCCTACTAGATGGATATTGTCGCATGGACTATGTCAAGTGTTCTCATAAATGTTGGTAGGGGATTGCATGAAAGTGATATGGAGAAGGTAGATAGTGGATTATGGAAGGTGTGATAGTGGATTATGATGTGAATTATGTAAGACTTATGCAAGGATGGAGGGCAGGCTTATGCAAAAGCATGGACCATAGGAATAGGATGGAGAAGATATGTAGGATAATAGTGGAAGGAAGGGGAGATGGAGGTATGTGGAAATGTCGCGGGATGGAAGGGAACCATGACCAATGGTTGCACATACCATGATAAACATTGAAGCTTATGGTGGGAAGGTGGTGTAGGAAGCAATGGAGATTTTTGCTTAGTGAATGGGTGATTTAGGCATTTAAGGACCCACATAGACTTGGTATTTTTCTATTTTTTTCTTGTCATGTGGGATGGATGGATTTGATACTTTTGGATGGAATGGAATTTTTGGATGGAAAAGGAGAAAGTGGATGGTTGAGATTCTTGAGAGGCAGATGCCTCATTTAACTTGATGGCTTGTTCCTTAGGTACCCAAACTATTTTTCTTTTAGACTTTACCTGTGAAGGTATGCACTTGGGTATATGCATCTTTTGTGCAACGTTTGAGGTAATTACTTGTTGCTTGGGGACCCACACCTTTTTTAGTTTTGCTTTGAGGTGTGTGGGTGTATGCAACTTTTGAGATGGGTTTTTCTTTGATTCTTTAGATTGATCTCCTAAGGTATTAGGGCCCTTAGGATTTTTTTATTTTATGAAAGGATGCATCCCAATGTTTATTTTTGAATCCCATAGGTGTGGTGGAATAAGTGGAAACTTCATGTTTAGACAATATGTGCATTTGTCGGTCATGATTTGAAATGTGAGGGAATGTGTAGATGGGTGAATTTGGCATTGGGAGAAGTGACTGCAAAGTGGATGGAGGGATAGTAGGAGGTGGAAGAAGTGGAGGTAAAGTGGATGGTGGAAGGTGTATGGTCACATGCATTTGACAATGGTAGGATGATGGAGGTGGAATAGTGACATATGTTTTGGGAATATGATAGGGTTTGCAATGGGAAGTGGTGGATTTAGAAGGCATGGAGGAAGTACCAACATCATGAGATTGCTTTTCTTGGGGGGTATAACCAAGGCCATAATAGGGTTGAGGGACTTTGACATGGATAGGCTCCAAAATACCTTGTGCATGAAGGCCTAAGCCTTTACCTTGATAGTTCATAATTTGGAGTATGCGGTGGACAATGGGGTTATGGGTGATTTGGACACTAGATGCAAGTTCATTATTTGATGGAGAAGGTGAAGTGGTAGATAACGGTTGCTGCTCTCCTAAGGAAGAACATTCATGGATGAAAGTAATGAGA
Source organism: Cunninghamia lanceolata (assembly GCA_027924645.1). Lineage (NCBI taxonomy): Eukaryota > Viridiplantae > Streptophyta > Pinopsida > Cupressales > Cupressaceae > Cunninghamia > Cunninghamia lanceolata. The sequence goes on along the minus strand of BSBN01000553.1, from coordinate 15,148,101 downwards.
CCAAGGGGACAGGATAACAAATTTGCAACATGGTCGATAATGGATGGTGGAGGATCATTAGGATCTTGATTATCATTATGCTCACTAAGATCTAAGTTATTGGTTTGATCATCTATGTGTACTTGCGAGGCAAGTGTCTCATCAAGGAAAGTGTATTGTTGGATCATGGATAGGACTATGTGGAGGATAAATAGGAGTAGTATGGATATCTCACTCATGGAAGGTTGTGAGAGTATGGATAGGAGCAAATTTATCATGGATAGGCTCTTGATCATAGAGAGGATTAACATGGATAGGATGACCTTGAATTACTTGCTCATGGGTAGTAACTTGATCATAGATAATATCTTGATCATAAAGAGGATTAAGTGTGATATGGATGGGATCAATTTGCTCATGTATAGGTTCTTCATCAATGATAATATCTTGATGATAGAAAATATATAGGTTATGGATGGGTTGGATTTGGATTTCTTTCTCATGTATGGGTATAGGATCAAGTTGCTCATGGATAGCTTCTTAATAGGTAATATCTTGATCATGGAAAAGATAAATGTTATGGATGGGTTGGATGGAGGTGCTTTGATCTTGATTTAGATAAAGGGTTGACATAACTCTTGATTTTTTTGAATTGAAGTGGAGGTAGAAGACTCTTGGATAGGCTCTTGGTCAACAACATGAAGGTACGATGGACCTTGACTTTGGTTCATGATAGTAGGTTCTTCAATAAGCTCAAAGGGTTGTGAATTACATGACGAGGTTGGAGCAATGGACATGTTTGAAGGCTCTTTGATAGGCTCTGGGATAGGTGGTTTATTACATGGAGATGGTTGATTCCTTGTTAGTAGCCCTTGGATCACATCCTCTATAGGTGCATGGGTAGATGAATGATGTAATGGATGGGTAGACTTGGGTGAAAGAGGTAGCAATGTAAGACAAAAGGTTTGCTCAATGGAATACTCTCCTACACCTTTATCCTTGATCTTGAATTTTTATTCCATGGATGTTGATGTAGAAGGTATTGGGCTTGGGTCAACATTGGTTGTAGAGGATGAAGCTACATGGTTGGTGGGAATTACAACTTCAGGCTCGGATTGGATGGAATTGCAATATTGGAACAGGTTGGGATCACCTTAGATGGTGATTTCTTGGTTGACATGGGGGAATTTGATATGTGAATCACCTTCTAAAATGTGGTTAACAACATAGTCATATGACATGTTTGTATACTTGGCATTGTTATCCCCACTTTGGTTTTGATTTGAAGAACCTCCCTTCTCATAGTTGGTGAGTGGATTCTAGAATTCTATATGATCGTTATTGGAGGCATGGTCGTTAAGTGATACCCATTTTTGATCCAACAAGTCTTGAATGGTGTATTTGAGCGCTTGATGGTCATTAGTTTTGCGTCCTTTGTTTTAGTGATAGTCACAAAAGTCAGTGTCTTTCCACCAAGAAGATTTAAATTGTGGTTCATAATCCCTTTCCGTTGGAAGTGTTATGAGATTGTTTGATATTAGCTTTTGTAGGGTGGATTCTAGTGTTTCTCCTTTCTTTGAGGATGAATGTTTGTAGGCTGTGATTCGGTGTTTTGGAGTTTGTATTGTCGGTTTGATAAGTTGAAAATTAGTTGTTTGGGCATCACATGTTTTGCATCCACGCCATAGTCATTGACAATGTTTTTTTTTTGGTCCAAAACCTCAGCTTGTCCATGTTATTATTGGAGCTAGGGGTTTCCTTGTAGATGTTGACTTGTCCTTTTGCTATCAAAGCTTTTTTGATGAGTAAACCCATTTCAATGACCCTACTAAATGACGTAGGACATTGGATTTGGATTTGGTAGCTAAGGTCAGCATTTAGGTTATGTATAAACATCTCAAGCAATTATTTTTCTGGCATATGATATGGAAATTTTCTCGCCAGTTGTCTCCACCTTTGTAAGAAAGTAGTGAAGGATTCACCACTCTTTTGTTTTGAGTTGCAAAGGTCAAGCATGGATACCTCATGTTCAATATTATACGAGAAATGTGTGACAAATTTGTTCACTAACTCATCAATAGTACATATAACCACTACATGGCTTGCCCTCCTAGAGATCTAGGGAAGAGTCTCATGAAAAAAGTTTCATTGTGAGCCACCTCTAGACATGTGGTGCTAAATTGTTTGATATGGTCTCTAGGGTCACCCTTTCCTCTATACTTGTCAAATTTTGGAACTTCATATCTAAGGGGAAAGGGGATCATGTTCAAGCTCTTATCGAAGAGATACGACAAGATATCCTCCAATGAATAGTGTTTAGTGGATGTCCCTATTTGGAGGTCCACTAATTGTTGTTGTAGGGTTTGAACTTGTTTTCTCAACATGTCTAAAGGTGTGGTTGAGTTTGTGGTTTTCTTGCCTTTGTTTGCACCAAGGGTTCTTTCCTCACATGTGCTGTCATCATGATTTCTTTCCTCTTCGGTTTCTTTCAACGCAGTGACATCAAAGTTAGCAGGGAGCTTAACTGCTTGGGTTGCGAGGTGGAGAAAGAAATTTCTAGGGTCTTGGTGGAGTACTTTGTCCATCATACGTTGAAATTTTATGTCTTGAAGAGCTTCTTGTAAGTCATCATGAGATATCTCATCATCACTGTCATGAGGGGATAGGACAATTTTGTCGGATGTTTCAACCATTTCAATTTGTCTTTGTTTTTGTGATCTAGTTAGTACTATGCAATGTGATTTGGAATGGGGTGGGGTGAAATTGGATTCTTTGTCAAGATGTGTTTGGAGGTTGTAGTGAAGGGGATACTTGTGGTGACAAGATTTGAATAATGGTTTTCTTTGATCAATGGTTTCAAACAAGTCGGTTGATACAAAACGGTAGCCACAAATAAGGATAGTTCGAAATCTAATTACTTGATAGAGACTAGTTTTGCACCAAACAAACTAGTGAAGTTCTGAGAGAGAAGGATGATAGATCCTGTTAATGGAGACTTACTAGTGATGTTTGAGTCCAATATGATCAAAAAAATTGCCTTGTAGGAACCTGGTTTGGATATTTTGACTTGTTTTTGGGAAGTTTTGCAAAAATTTTGACAGGGTGATTCGTGGAAAAGAGGGTATGCTATGGAAAAGAATGGGAGAAGTGACCGCATGGTTTATCTGATCTCAGAAACTTAAACAAGACTAAAATGGGTGCTCAAAAGGTAGACATTTTTCTCAAAAAATGTATGGAAGTGCTCACTATGACAGATGCATAGGAACAAAGTGCAAATGGGCAATAGGAAGCAGAAGTGCAGGTTTGGTAAAAAGTAAATGCACCAGAACAGAGAACAAATGCACAGTAATAGGGTGTATATGCGCAAGACTTGTTAAAAAATAGATGTGCAGCAGAACAGTGAAAAAGCGGAGCAGGATTGAGTAAATGTGCAGTAGAAAACAGATGTGCAGCAAAAAAGAGCAAATGCATAGATCTGTTTGTCTGGCTTGTTTTTGAATTATTTTAACTTGGTGAAGCACATTTTCAATTTTTTTTTGGGTTTCTTTGCTTGAATGTTGCTCTGTCTAATTGGTTTATTCAATTATGGCAAGAAAAACACATCACACACAAAGAGTATTTAATGATTGTTTTATTTTTTTGTTTTTTTGACAAAAAGTAAGTACAAATCTTAGGATGGTAAGGGCAATATTCAATGAATTCCAACTTGGGTTTTACACCAGCCACTTGCATAAAGGTGGATAGCTAATAACTTAGTAGCACCGACTCCTCTCCACGGCACACACTTCTCATGCATACCAAGTTATAGTTCCTCTGAAGAGTTGAACTTTTCTATCTCTACACTAAATGAGTGTATGATGTTGGACGGCTCTAGAGAATTTTTTCCTCCTGTGTCATTGAATAGGGGATTTTAGCTTCTAAAGGCAATGGATATGTAGTAAGGGAAACTTTTTGCGTGGTTATATGTGTGGTAAAACTACTCTTTGTTATGGAGTCTCCTAGCCTACAAGGATTGTGCCTTGCAGGGTTTATGGGAAGGTTGGTTGTCAGTATAACTTGTTGGAATTAGACCAGACACCTAAGAGGGGGAGGTGAATCAGTTGTCACAAAATTTAATCTTTTCTTTCTTTTAATCTTCTTTCACAATTTGCAAATTGATTAATGATGTAAACTTTAAAGCATGAAACAACATCACATAAGCAAAAACATAATCAACACATTTGACACCAAGATTTTTGATGTGAAAACCCAGTGAAGGGAAAAACCATGGTGGGTGTTAGCCCACAAGATTCGTAACCTATTAAAAGTACTTAAAAAGAATGAGAAGGCACTTGCCTTCGGCCTCACTGCCTAGAGCTCACTGCTCAAAAGAGAGGCTCACTACCTACAAGAAATTTAAGTTTAACATATAAAGATTTAACTAAAAAATAGCATCTACTTCATGCCTAGATCAGTTCCTTTGAAAGCTCTGCTATGCTCCAAATACTTCTTCTCTAGTTCTTCATCTAAACATCTCTTGTTCTTCTTCTCTTCTCTACTCTTCCTTTGATCCTTTCTTTGATTTTACTATTTTCGCACAAGGATGATTTTTCACAACTCATCAACAAATATTTATACACTTCATCAACCTTGGAATGAACATCAAGGTCGGCACTACAAACATCTGACTTAATGTGAATCCCTAAGTTGTCAGTCAAACATAACTTGGACTCAAATCTTCCTTGATTGACATGTCATTCTTGATAGAATTGCTCTTAGACCATCAGCAACACACTTGAATCGTCCAGTCGGCCAAGACTGGGAAGAACAGAAACACAAAGAAGAAAATCTTTATTGACAAGCTCAAACTTCAATGTGAACCTCCAACATAGCAGTCACACAATCCAGAGACTTCCACAAGCACATTGAATTCAACAAAAACATCCGCACTCCTCCAAACCATACAAATCACTTGCATCTTCCTCTGGAACCTGAAGAACACTATCTACCATGACTATCACATTAGAAAGATTTCTTGCGGACCTCCAAACCATGAACTACTTGAATGGATGATACCCACTAACTTCCCAAACCTGCCTTCATATCCGCAGATCATCATTTGACATATCTGGAATAATCCGGACCTCTTTTCTATCACTCTATCTCTTCTGAATATTGCAGGAACCAGTTCTGCTCAGTTGGTCATAACTTCTTCAAATCTTAATGTGAGCCTCCCAAATCTTAATTGGAGACAAACCTCTTCATAGCCATCTGGTCCGCATACATTTATCTTTATTAATTTTCTCAATATCCTCAACAATTTGGTCTTCTATACAGGCAACAAATTAAGATACAGTTGACACCAATGACAATAGGAATATGTTGACATCAATGAAAATACTGCTTAAGCACATATTTGCAACAATCTCCCCCTCTATCATTGATGGCAACATATGATATGAAAAACTGAATTCAACCATCAAGACAAGAATTTCTCCCCCTTTCTCTTCTCAATTTTGTGCAAATCCTTTCTTCACTGCTCCCCCTTTCATCAGCAACTATTTTTTCACATGAACTTCTCTCCCCCTTTGACATCAATGGCAAAGGACACATATTTGAAATCTTTTCTCCTCCTTTTTGTTTCAGACTAATCTCCAAAATTTTCATACTAACTACTCCCCCTAAGTAGTAGCTCCTTAACATCAATCCGAATAATAAGATATGACTATGAATTCCACCAGACTAATGCACCTTAGTGCATCTTAGTTCTGATCAGGAGGGGTAATAACCCCTAACTTTTCTTTGAGATACTCAAAAGTATCCTTGGGAAGAGGCTTCGTGAAGATATCTACAATCTGATCTTTTGAAGACACGAACTCCAACTTGATTTCATTCTCATTTACCTTCTCTCTCAAGAAATAAAACTTGATAAAAATATGCTTTGTCTTTGAATGTAACACCGGATTCTTTGAGATGCTTATTGCACTTTAATTATCACACAAGATTGTGATTGGCTCCTCAAACACAATTCTGATGTCTTTCAACATTTGCTTCATCCACAAAACTTGAGTACAATTATTTGCTTCTACTATATACTCTGCCTCTGCAGTAGACAGAGATATTGCCTCTTGCTTTTTGCTCATCCAAGAGACCAATCTTCTTGCCAAGAAAAATACACCACCACTAGTACTTTTTTCTGTCAACCACATCTCTTGCCCAATCAACATCTGTATATGCATGAAGAGTGAAGTCATTATGCTTTGGATACCACAATCCATAATCAATTGTCCCCTTGAGGTATCTGAAAATTCTTTTGACTACCACAACATGGGATTCTTTTGGATAAACATGAAATCTAGCAAAAAGTCCAACTGCATTCATGATGTCAGGTTTGGTCTGAGTCAGATAGAGCAATCCCCCAATCATTGATCTATACCTTTTCTGATTTGCCTTGGGGGAGTCATCATCTTTACTTAACTTGCATCTGGTTACCATAGGTGTACCTACTGGCTTTGAGTCTTCCATTCCAAACTTCTTCAACAATTCTTTCACATACTTGGACTGAGATATGAAGATAGCTTTATCTGTTTGAACAATTTGTAGACCTAGGAAGAAATTCATCTCACCAAACATTGACATTTCAACTTCACTTTTCATCTAATCAGCAAATGCTTTGCACATACATTCATTTCCACCAAAAATGATATCATCAACAAAGACCTCAACAATCAGGATGTCCTCATGATTAATCTTGAAGTAAAGATTACTATCAGTAGTACCTTTGCTAAATCCTATCTTAAGTAAATATTTATCCAATCTTGCATACTAGGGTCTTGGGGCTTTCTTGAGTCCATACAAAGCTTTTCTCATTCTACAGACCATATTTCTCTAATTAGACAACTGAAAACCTTTTGGTTGTTCAATGTAGACTTGTTCCTCCAGCTCTCCATTTAGGAATGCTGATTTGACATCCATATGATATACCTTAAAATATTTGAAAGGAGCAAATGCAATAAATAATCTGACTGCTTCTATTCTTGCCACCAGAGCAAAAGTTTCTTCAAAATCAATTCCTTCCACTTGAGAATAGCCTTTGCATACCAACTTTTCTTTGTTTCTTACAACTTCACCATCTTCATTTAGTTTATTCTGGAAGACCCATTTGGTTCCAATCAAATTTTTGTCCTCATGTCTAGGAACAAGATCCCAAGTGTGGTTCTTTTCAATTTGCATCAATTCTTTTTCCATTGCTTTTACCCAGTTTTCATCATTGTAGGCTTCACTCATTGATTTAGGTTCAATCTTTGAAATCAAACAAATCTCCTCTTGATCTTCAAAAAAATTTCTCCTAGTTTGAACACCTTTACTCTTATCTCCTATGATCTGATCTTCAGGGTGATTCAGTCTTACATACCTAGGAGTTTTGGGAATTGCTTGAACTTCTATCTCTTGAGCTTGTTCCTCAACATCTATACTATCCTCTTGAGTTCCTGGAGTTTTTAGATTAATCTAGATCTGAGTCTGGGATTGAACTTGCCTTCCTTGGATTTTCATATTGATCATCTGAATCATATCTGCAAGACCTAGCATCTCCTTCTTTGCTCTCATCAACTCTAACATTAACACTTTCAACAATCTTTTGCAACCTCTTGTTAAAGCACCGGTAAGATTTTCTTTGAATAGAGTAACCCAAAAAAATTCCTTCATCACTTCTTGCTTCAAACTTGCCTAGATCCTCATCTCTTTTGATATAGCACTTACTACCAAAAATTCTAAAATATCTTATAGTAGGAGGATGACCAAACCAGAGTTCATAAGGAGTCCTACCAAAATTACCTTTGATCTACACCTAGTTAAGAGTGTAGATAGCAGTACTTACAGCTTCTCTCCAATTAACTTGTGAAACATTTGTTTCCATCATCATGGTCCTGGTAGCTTCTTGAATGGTCCGGTTCTTTCTCTCTACAACTCCATTTTGTTGAGAAGTCCTAGGAGCAGATAATTATCTTTTTATTCCATGCATTTCACAGAATGTATCAAACTCACCGGAGGTAAACTCTCCACATCTGTTGGATCATAGACACTTTATCTTCACACCAACCTCATTTTCAACCATAAATTTGAACACCTTGAATTTGTCAAGAGCTTCTGATTTTTATTTTAAGGTTACACACATCATCTAGGAGTAATCATCAATCAGAAACATAAAATATCTATCTCCTTGCACACTCCTAATTCTAGCAGGACCACATAGATCAGTATGCACAAGTTCCAATTGCCCACTTGAAAATTGTTCTTTACTTTTGAATGATGTTTTGTTTTGTTTACCCAATTGACATTCTCTACACAAGCTATTAGGTTTAACTAGTCTTGGAAGATCTCTCACAACCTGAGTAGAACTTATCTTAACAATGTTATCAACATTCACATGACACATTCTCCTTTGCCACAACCAACTTTGATCTGTCTGAGCAATTAAACAACTTTTACCAGAACTACTTAGTTGAAATATGTTACCTCTAGTTTGTGTACCAGATGCAATTTCAGTTCTGAAGCTTTCCAGGATTCTACATTTGCCATCCTTGAAACATAGATTATAACCCTTATCAACTAGTTGTCCAACACTGAGAAGATTATGCTTTAGCCCTTCCACATATAGAACATCATTGGTGTTATTCTTACCATCAAAAGAGATGGATCCTCTGCCATGGATTCTACCAGTTGAGTTATCTCCAAATTTTACAAGCCCGCCTTCATATTTTTCAAGGCTTATAAACTTACTTTTATCACCATTCATATGATGAGAACATCCACTATCAATCACCCATTCATCCTTTTCAACAACTTGAGTAGCCAAGGCACTTTCCACATTTTCATAGCTAGCAGATTCAGTAGACACTGGATCTTCTTCTTTAATAGCAATGAACACCCAATCATTTTTAGTGGAACCTCCATGATCAGATTCATCATCTGTGACTCCTTCTCCAGCTTCTTAGATATAGTAACATTTCTTCTAAACTTTATATCTGTTAGGGTTTGGTTTTGAAAATCTCTTCGGTGTTGGAATTAGACCAGACAACTGAAAGGGGGGGTGAATCAGTCATCCACAATAATTATTTTTTCTTCTCCTTAACCTTCTTTATTATCTTACTATCAAATGAATGATATAAACATTAAAGAATAGATCAACAACATAAGAGCAGAAATATAATCAACACACTTGACACCAAGATTTTGATATAGAAACTCGGTTAAGGGAAAAACCATGGTGGGGGTTAACCCACAAAGATTTGTACCCTATTAAAAGTACTTTAGAGAAATAGAAGGCACATGCCTTTAGGTGCACTACCTAGAGCTCACTGCCTACAGAATTTATTTAGAATAGAAAGACATAACTGAGAAATAGCATCTACTTCATGCCTGATTTAGTTTCAATGAATGCTCAAATATTTCTACTTTGCCCCAAATTCTTCTTCACCCTATGTACTGCTCTCGCTTCTTTTCTTCTCCACTCTATTCCTAATCCTTGATTTGAATTTTATTTGATTTGCACAAGGATGTTTTTCAATGACTCTTCAACAAGTATTTATATGCTTCATCAACCTTGGAATGATCAACAAGGTCGGCTAAACTTGACATGGATCATCACACTAGTGGCCAAACACAACTGAGACTTGAATCTGCTTCTACAACCACTCCATGCTTCATAAAAATTCCCTTAAGGCATCTGCAACATGCTAGGAACATCCGGTCGGCCAAGACTGGGAAGAACATCAACCTTAAAGAAGAAATCTTCAATTAACAAACTCAAACTTCAATGCAGACCTCCAACACAGTAGCCACATGATCCAGAGACCTCCACAAGCACATTGAAATCACCAATAACATTTACTCTAAACCATATTACCAGAAACATTTGAATTTTCCTCTGGAACCTCAAGAATACTCTCTATCATGACTGTCAAACTAGAAGGATATCTTGCGGACCTCCAAACCACGAACCATTGGAGTTGATGATACACAATGACTTCCTAAACATGCCTTCAGATCTGCAGACCAAGATATTTTACTACAGAGCAATCCAGACAAACTTACTGTCACATTGTCTCTTCTAAATACTGTAAAATCTGGTTCTACTCAGATGGTCATAACTTCTTCAGATCTTCATACGAATCTCTCAATTCTTGACTAGAGCAACCTCTGACAATCCTCTACATAGCCATAAGGTCTGCATGCATTTATTGTTATTAATTTTCACAATATCCTCAACAATCCGGTCTTCTATACAGATAGCAAAATAGGATATAGTTGACATCAAGGCAACAAGAATATGTTGACACATATTTGCAACAATCTACCCCTTTGTCATTGATGGCAACATATGATGTAAAAAATTGATTTTAACCATCAAGACACGAACTTCTCCCCTTTCTCTTCTCATTTCTACAACTACTTCCTTTACTGCTCCCCCTTACATCAGCCACTAGTTTTTCACATGAATTCTCTCACCCTTTCACATCAATGGAAAATGGCACATATTTGCTATCTTTTCTCCCTTTTTTCTTCAGACTGATCCCAAATTTTGCATATTGACTACTCCCCCTTTGAGTAGTACCTTCTTAACATTAATTCGGATCACAAAATATGACTGTAAATTCCACTGGACTGATGCACCATAGTGCATCTTAGTTCTTATTAGGAGGGGTAATTACCCCTAACTTCTCTTTGAGATACTTAAAAGTATCTTTGGGAAGAGACTTAGTGAAGATATCTGCAATCTAATCTTTGGAGAACAAACTCCAGCTTGACTTCATTCTCATTAACTTTCTCTCTCAAGAAGTGAAACTTGATAAATATATTCTTTGTCTTTGAATGCAATACCAGATTCTTGGAAATGCTTATAGCACTTGAATTATCACAAAAGATTGTGACTGGCTCCTCAACCACAACACTGATGTCCTTCAACATTTGCTTCATCCACAAAACTTGAGAACAATTGTTTGTTGTAGCTATATATTCATCTTCTGTAGTAGACAGAGAAATTGCTTCTTGCTTTTTACTCATCCAAGAGACCAATCTTCTTCCCAAGAAGAATGCACCACCACTAGTACTTTTTCTGTCATCCACATCTCCTACCCAATTAGCATCTGTATATGCATGAAGAGTAAAATCATTGTCCTTTGGATACCATAGTCTATAATCAATTGTCCCCTTGAGATATCTAAAAATTCTTTTAACTGCCACAACATGGGATTCATTTGGATCAGCTTGAAATCTGGCAATAGGTCCAACTGCATTCATGATGTTAGGTTAGGTCTGAGTCAGATAGAGCAATCCTTCAATCATTGATCTATATCTGTTCTAATTTGCCTTTGGGGAGTCATCATCTTTGCTTAGCTTGCATCCGGTTACCATAGGAGTACCTACTGGATTTGAGTCTTCCATTCCAAACTTCTTCAATAATTCTTTCACATACTTGGACTGAGATATGAAGATACCTTTATCTAACTAAACAATTTGTAGACCTAGGAAGAAATTCATCTCACCAAACATTGACATCTCAAACTCACTTTTCATCTGATCAACAAATGCTTTGCACATGCATTCATTTCCACCAAAAATGATATCATCAACTAAGACCTCAATAATTAGAATGTGCTCATGATTTATCATGAAGTACATATTACTATCAGTAGTACCTTTTCTAAATCCTAGTTTAAGCAAATGCTTATCCAATCTGGCATACCAGGCTCTTGGAGCTTCCTTGATTCCATACAAGGCTTTTCTTAGTCTACAAACCATATCTCCCTAATCAGACAACTAAAATCCTTCTGGTTGCTCAATGTATACTTCTTCCTCCAAATGTCCATTTAGAAAAGCTGATTTGACATCCATCTGATAAACTTTAAAATCTTTGAAAGCAACAAAAGCAAGAAATAATCTGACTGCTTCTATCCTTGCCATCAGAGCAAAAGTTTCTTCAAAATCAATTCCCTCTACTTGAGAATAACCTTTACATACCAACCTTGCCTTGTTTCTTATAACCTCACCATCTTCATTCAATTTATTCTGGAAGACCCATTTGGTTCCACTCATATTTTTGTCCTCAACTCTGGGAACAAGATCCCAAGTGTGATTCTTTTCAATTTGCATCAAATCTTCTTCCATTGCCTTAACCCAATTTTCATCATTGCAAGCTTCACTTACTGATTTATGTTTAATTTTTGAAATCAAACAAATCTCTTCTTGATCTTCAACAACTCTTTTCCTAGTTCGAACACCTCCATTTTTATCTCCTATGATTTGATCTTTAGAATGATTCATTCTTACATACCTTGGGGTTTTGGGAATTGCTTGGGCTTCTGTTTCTTGAGCTTGTTCCTTACCATCTATACTAATTCCTTGAATCTCTGGGGTTTTTGGATCAATCTACATTTGAGTTAAAGTTTGAACTAACCTTCCTTGACTTTGGCTTTCATTTTGATCATTTGAATCATATCTGCAGAACCTTGAATGTCCTTTCTTGTTTTCATCAACTCTAACATTAGCACTTTCAACAATCTTTTTCAATCTCTTGTTAAAGCACCGGTAAGCCTTACTTTGAGTAGAGTATCCCAAAAATATTCTCTCATCACTTCTTGTATCAAACTTGCCTAAATCCTCATCTCTTTTGATATAGCATTTACTACCAAAAACTCTGAAATATCTCACTGTAGGAGGATGACCAAACCACAGTTCATAAAGGGTCTTACTAGAGTTGCCTTTGATCTACACTCGGTTAAGAGTGTAGATAGCAGTATTGACAGCTTCTCTCCAATAAACTTAAGGAACATTTGTTTCCATCATCATAGTTCTGGCAGCTTCTTGAATGGTCTGGTTCTTTCTTTCCACAACTCCATTTTGTTGGGGAGTCCTAGGAGCAGATAACTATCTTTTTATGCCATGCTTTTCACAAAAAGCATCAAACTCATGAGAGGTAAAATTTCCACCTCTGTCGGATGTCAGACATTTTAATTTTTCACCAATTTCATTTTCCACCATCACTTTGAACACCTTAAATTTGTCAAGAGCTTCTGATTTTTCTTTTAGGAAGGTTACCCACATCATTCTGGAGTAGTCATCAATCAGCAACATGAAATATCTATCTCCTTGCACACTCCTAATTCTAGCAGGACCATAGAGATCAATATGTACCAGTTCCAATCGACCATTTGAAACTTGTTCCTTACTTTTGAATGAAATTTTTCTCTATTTCCTCAATTGACATTCTCCACACATGCTATTAGGTTTCACAAGCTTTAGAAGATCTCTTATAGCTTGAGTGGTACTTATTTTGACAATGTTATCAAAATTCACATGACACATCCTCCTATGCCATAACCAACTTTGATTTATCTGAGCAATCAAACAACTTTTGCCAGAGCTGCTTAAGTGAAAAATGTTACCTTTAGTTTGAGTATCAGATGCAATTTTAGTTTCAGAACTCTCCAAGATTCTGCACTTTCCATCTTTGAATCAAAGATCATAACCTTTATCAACCAGCTGTCCAACACTGAGAAGATTATGTTTCAGTCCTTCCACATACAGAACATCATTGGTGCTATTCTTACCATCAAAAGAGATGGATCCCTTGCCATAGATTCTACAAGCTGAGTTACCTCCAAATTTTAAAAGCTCGCCTTCATAATCTTCAAAATTCACAAAATTACTCTTATCTCCAGTCATATGATGAGAACATCCACTATGAATCACCAATTCATATTTCTCAAAAACCTGAGTGGCCAAGACACTTTCCATATTAATAGATTCAGTGGACACCAGATCTTCTTCTTTGATGGCAATGAACACCCAATCATTTTCAGGGGAACCTCCATGATCAAATTCATCATCTGTGACTCCTTCTCTAGTTTCTTGGACATAGTAGCATTTGTTTTGATTTCTATATATGTTAGGGTTTGGTTTTGAAAACCTCTCTGGACATCTTGAGGCAAAATGACCAATCTTGTTACAAGCAAAACATTTGAGTCATAATTTTCCTTCTTACTTACTGAATCCTCTTGGCAATCTTTTGGCAAGAAGAGCTTCAAGATCGCAGTTTTAATTTCAACATCTTCAAGATCCTTCCTAGTCTTCACGAATCTATTTGATCTTGCAGAAGAGCTTTCACCCGGATCATATTTTTGTTTTCCAGATACACTGGCCTTAAATGCAGATTCAAACTTGGGAAGAGAATCACCAAACTCACTTAATTCGAAAGCTGAAATTTTTCCAACTAGATGATCTCTTGTAACATCTGAGATAGTCCTAATCTCCTCTATGGCTACAAATTTATGTTTGTATGAATGAGGTAAAGATTTGAGCACTTTTGATACAATCTCTGATTCTTCCAAAGTTCCACTAGCACACTTGATACCACACACAAGTTCCTTTATCTTTTGCATGTAGATTGTGATGTTTTCATCTTCGCTCATCCTCATAGTTTCAAATTTTCCTCTCAGACTTTGCAGCTTGGCGCATTTGACATATTTATCACCTTCATATAGAAACTCCAACTTTTTCTAGATTTCACAAGCAGTTTTTAGACCAAACACATTTGTCATTTTTGAATCAGTCAGGGCACTCAACAAGGCTTCTTTAGCTCACAGATTATTTTCAACATCTTTGATTTAATCTAGAGTTAAAGGACCTTTTTCTAGAGGTTTATACTCAACACTGGTTATCACCCAATAGGCATCACCCATGCATTGCAAATGGCACTCCATGTGATTCTTCCAAATAGAATAATTGTTCCATCAAATCTCAGACTATCCTTCTTGTAGGTCGACATCTTGGATCTCCTCAAGTGGTCAGGCTTTTAGAAGAGGATTTGGTTGTGATACCAATTGTTGGAATTAGACAGGACAACTGAGAGGGGGGGTAAATCAGTTGTCCACAATAATTATTTTTTCTTCTCTTTAACCTTCTTTATTATCTTACTATTAGATGAATGATGTAAACATTAAAGAATAGATCAACAACATAAGAGCAAAAATATAATCAACACACTTGACACCAAGATTTTGACGTAGAAACTTGGTTAAGGGGAAAACCACAGTGGGGGTTAACCCACAAAGATTTGTACCCTGTTAAAAGTACTTTAGATAATAGAAGGCAAATGCCTTTGGGCGCACTTCCCAAAGCTCACTGGAGAGGCTCACTGTCTACATAATTTATTTAGAATATAAAGGAATAACTGAGAAATAGCATCTACTTCATGCCTGATTCAGTTTCAATGAATACTCAAATATTTTTGCTTTGCCCTAAATTCTTCTTCACACTATGTACTACTCTCTCTCCTTTTCTTCTCTGCTCTACTCCTGATCCTTTATTTGAATTTTATCTAATTTACACAAGGATGTTTTTCAATGACTCTTCAACAAGTATTTATATGCTTCATCAACCTTGGAATGGTCAACAAGGTCGGTTAAACTTGATGTGGATCATCACACTGTTGGCCAAACACAACTGAGACTTGAATATGCTTCTAGAACCACTCCGCCTTCAAAAAATTCCCTTAAGGCATCCGCAACATGCTAGGAACATCTGGTCGGCTAAGATTGGGAAGAACATCAACCTTAAAGAAGAAATCTTCAATTAACAAACTCAAACTTCAATACAAACCTCCAACATAGTAGCCACACAATCTAGAGACCTCCACAAGCACATTGAAATCACCAATAACATTCACTCTAAACCATATTACCAGAAACATTTGAATCTTCCTCCGAAACCTCAAGAACACTCTCTGTCAAGACTATCAAACTAGAAGGATAGCTTGCAGACCTCCAAACCACAAACCACTAGACTTGATAATACACACTGACTTCCCAAACATGTCTTCAGATCCATAGACCAAGATATTTCACTACGGAGCAATCTAGACCAACTTACTGTCACACTGTCTCTTCTGAATACCACAAAATCTAGTTCTACTCATATGGCCATAACTTCTTTAAATCTTCATGTGGATATCTCAATTTTGACTAGAGCAACCTCTGACAATCATCTACATAGCCATAAGGTCTGCATACATTTATTGTTATTAATTTTCTCAATATCCTCAACAATTCGGTCTTTTATACAGACAACAAAATAGGATACAGTTGACATCAATGGCAACAAGAATATGTTGACATCAATGACAACACCACTTAGACAAATATTTAAAACATCCAGATATCTTGAGGCAAAATGACCAATCTTATTACAAGAAAAACATTTGAGTGGCAACTTTTCTTCATACTTACTGGATCCTCTTTGCATTCTTTTGGAAATAAGAGCTTCAAGATTTACAGTCTCAATTTCATCATCTCCAAGATCCTTCCTTGCCTTCACAAATCTGTTTTATATTGCTTTAGACTTGGGAAGAGAATGACCAAATTCACTTAATTCAAAAGCTGAAATTTGGCCAACTAGGTGATCTCTTGTGACTTTTGAGATAGTCCTGATCTCCTCTATAGCAATAACCTTATGTTTGTATGAATTAGGCAAGGATCTGAACACTTTTGGCACAATCTCTTGTTCTTCCAAAGTTCTACCAGCACACCTGATACCACGCACAAGTTCATTTATCTTTTGCATGTAGATTGTGATGTTTTCATCTTCACTCATCCTCAAATTTTCAAATTTTCTTCTCAGACTTTGTAGTTTGGCACATTTGACATATTCATCGCCTTCATACAGATTATCCAACTTCTTCCAGATTTCATGAGCAGTTTTTAGTCTAAAAACATTTTTCATTTCTGAATTAGTCAGGGCACTCAACAATGCTTCTTTAGCTTGAAGGTTATTTTTAGTATCCTTGAGTTCATCTGTAGTTGACAGACCTTTCTCCAGAGGATTATATTCTTCCTTAGTTATCACCCAATAAGCATCACCCATGCATTACAAATGGCACTCCATGCAACTCTTCCAAACTGAGTAATTCGTTCCATCAAATCTCGGACTATCTTTTTTGTAGGTTGACATCCTGGATCTCCTTAGGTGGTTAAGCTCCTTTTAGAGGAACTTGGCTCTGGTACCAATTGTTGGAATTAGACCAGACAATTGAGAGGGGGGGAGGTGAATTAGTTGTCCCAAAATTTAATTTTTTTCTTTCTTTTAATCTTCTTTCACAATTTGTAAATTGATTAATAATGTAAACTTTAAAGCATGAAACAACATCACATAAGCAAAAACATAATCAACATATTTGACACCAAGATTTTTAACATGGAAACCGGTTAAGGGAAAAACTGCGGTGGGTGTTAGCCCACAAGATTCATACCCTATTAAAAGTACTTAAAAAGAATGAGAAGACACATTCCTTCAGGCTCACTACCCAAAGTTCATTGCTCAAAAGAGAGGCTCACTACCTACAAGAAATTTAAGTTTAACACAGAAAGATTTAACTGAGAAATAGCATCTACTTCATGTCTGGTTCAGTTCCTTTGAAAGCTCTGCTCTACTCCAAATACTTCTTCTCTAGTTCTTTATCTCAACATCTCTTGTTCTTCTTCTCTGCTCTGCTTTGCCTTTGATCCTTTCTTTGATTTTACTATTTTTGCACAAGGATGATTTTTCACAACTCATCAACAAATATTTATGCACTTCATCAACCTTGGAATGAACATCAAGGTCGGCACTACAAACATCTAACTTAATGTGAATCCCTAAGTTGTTAGCCAAACATAACTTGGACTCAAATCTTCCTTGATCAACATGCCACACTTCATAGAATTGCTCTTAGATCATCCGCAACATGCTTGAATCATTCGGTCGACCAAGACTGGGAAGAACAACAACACCAAGAAGAAAATATTTATTGACAAGCCCAAACTTCAATGGGGACCTCCAACATAGCAGTCACATGATCTAGATACTTCCACAAGCACATTGACTTCAACAAAAACATCTGCACTTCTCCAAATCATCTGAATCACTTGCATCTTCTTCTAGAACCTCAAGAACACTATCTTCCATGACTGTCACATTAGAAAGATTGCTTGTGGACCTCCAAAGCATGAACTACTTGAATGGATGATACCCACTGACTTCCCAAACTTGCCTTCAGATCTGCAGATCATCATTTGACATATCCAGAACAATCCGGACCTCTTTTCTGTCACTCTGTCTCTTCTGAATATTGCAGGACCTAGTTCTACTCAAATGGTCATAACTTCTTCAGATCTTAATGTGAGCCTCCCAAATCTTAACTGGAGCTTCTTCAGACAAACCCATTCATAGCCATCTAGTTTGCATATATTGATCTTTATTAATTTTCTAAATATCCTCAACAATATGGTCTTCTATACAGGAAACAAATTAGGATACAGTTGACATTAATGACAACACTGCTTAAGCACATATTTGCATCATAACTAATCTGCACTCATTTCTTGAAACTTTTGCCTCAAACATAGTTTATTTATAGTGGATTAGAAGAGCTTGGCATTAGCTCGTTACCACTTAAGGTCATCCCACTTGGAAGGAAGGAATTCCAAGGGTGGACCTCTCTAAAGGAAACACATGTGAAAATATGATTCTAGCATTTTGTTCACCCAGTTAAGGGGAGAGGATAGTCCTATTATCATTCCAAAGTCATGAAAAACACTAGTTCTTTCCTCCTAGATAAAAAGAAAAAAACTAAATGAGTTACTCTATTTGGGCACACAAGATTTGTTAACTTTGAAAAAAGATTTTGAAAGAAATTGTTCAATTTTTGATCCTCCTAGTTGGGACTATGTTCAAGTTGTTGATGCAACAAGTACAAATTACTGCCCTTCCTATTTAGATCTATGTGAAATTTTCATGAACAAGCTCAATTACTTCCTTGGCTATTTAGATCTAGATGAGAGTTAACAATGCAACTATATGACTGACCAACTCTTAACCTACAAGTTGGATCTGAGAATATTTTTACAAATGGTGTTAGCGTTAGAAATCTCCCTAGAAACAACTTAAAACCCTAGTAGAAAGGATGCGCCAAAACAAATGCGCAAAAATAAAGAGTAAATGCACCAAAATAGAGAATAGATGCACATATCTAATAAATGTGTAGTTACAGAGAGTAAATGCACTAAAATAGAAAGTAAATGTGAAGATATGATTTGTGTCGAAACAGAGAACAGATGGGTAGATCTGATATATGCGCAACAATAGAGAGTACATGCACTAAAACAGAGAGTAAATGCATAGATCTGATGGATGCGCTAAAACAGAGAGTAAATGCACTGAAATAGGGAATAAATGCGTAGCTCAGACAGATGCATGGCAACAGTGAGTAAATGCATTGCAAAATGTAACATATGCACAAAAACATCCTATGTATGGATTCTAACGCACAAAAACTCAATTTTGAAGTTAGATTGGGGCAAGGCCCCACGGTGGGCACCAGAAATGTTATGGAAAAATGTGGAGATAATATCAATATATCAATATAACCCAATAACTCAATATAATTGAAATAAACAAGATTCAAACACAAAGAACACAATACCTTGCAAACCTTTCTATTTCATGGCTTCATTGGTTGTGTTGGTGCCTGCATGAGCAGTTAGTTTTCAAGCATATAAACATGCAGGCACCTTCCCAAAAAATCCAAAAAAGGTTCTAAGTCCTTGGACCTCCTTAGCATGTTTCAGCATCAGCATCATATTTTCTTTGGAGGAGGTCATCATCATCATATTTCTGGACATCACCCTGATGTTGCTTGCGAGGGTCATCATATTTTCTATTTGCATGATCTTTTGCCGGAGTGATATTTTAACATCGGGTGATCTTGGTTAAGATCATCCTGATGATGTTGCTGCAAAGTCCTAAGCGTGACCCGGTATTCATCGGGGTCATCACATTTGAACATCGGGTGATCTTAGTCAAGATCATCCTGATGTTGTTTTATCACTTCATCGGGATTTTTGGTTAGGGTGATATCTGCTTTTCTGCCTATCTGCATCATGATATTTCCAAAGGGAGATATTCGCCTGTCGGCTTCATGCATTGTCCAATGGGGGTGATCATTTCAAACATCCGTCATATTCATATATCACCCTGATCTTATAGTAGAGCTACAGTGCAGCATGATATTTGTGCATCAGGATGATATTTCCAAATATCCGGTTATCTTCCGAATATCATCCTGATGCCGACATGATGGTGACGTCATCCAGATATGAGGAGGTGCGCGGAATACAGATGTGATGATGACGTCATCAGGACATTTGCGGATATGACGATGAGGTTTGTTATTTGGGTGATATCTTTTATCAGGTGGTGCGAATTATCCGGATGAGCTCGACAGGATGTTTGCTGACGTCAGGATGATTTTTGAACATTCGGAGGATGTTTGCATATGCAGGCATCGGCGTAACACTCTTCATCGGCTAGGGAGATTTTGGTTGTTTCGACGGTGTATGTCACACCGACGGAGGTGGCAAGCCGATGTGTTATCGGCAGGAGTTGTTCTATTGGCAGAGGGGTTTCTTGCTAGGCCGATGGTCTGTCTCTGGCCGATGGAGTGGAGTGTAGTGTGGCTGTCGGTGAGACAACTGAGGTCGGTGGGAGTTTTTTGGGGTGAGCCGATGGTAGAAGTTTGGCCGATGGGCTTTTGGAGAGAAAGGCATGTGTCGAGTGTGGCAAAAGCGCTCAACACCTATTTTGCTTACGGACATGTTTTTAAAGTGCTGAAGTAGTTTTCGCACCGTGCATGTGGGATTAATCTCCCTGTATTATTTTGAAACTGCAGTGAAGCGCGTTTTGGCAGGAAACGGTTGCGATACACTGTTTGATGTTTTCTCGATGGCTGTGAGGTAGATGGACATTAATGGTAGTTGTTGCTGAAGTATGGGCGATGGTGTGGACGGATCTGGTACCCGACTGAAGTTGTACATCCACATCTGGTGGCTCATGGCTTGAGATCCCTTCTTGTCTCCTCCCCTACCTACTGTATTCAGTGTGTTTAGCACCATTTTTCTGATACAGTGTATCTGGCGGGATTTTTGGTCAACTATGTAATTATTGCTAGGGGTGCACTTTCTGGCCGATATAGGCAGACTGTGTTACCATTGTTTAGAGGGTTGAAGGCCTGAGGCATTTTTGTGTAAATAATGAAGGACAGGGCATGATCTTGGCTGTTTTATCCCATTTTGGAGTTTATGAGTTGCAACATGAATGTATTTTGCACATATTTTTAGTTTCAGTGTTAATGTTATATGAAAAATGCTTATTGCATGTGTCTATCTGCTTGTCTCCATTTGCTACATGTTTTTCTCCTTCTTTTGAATCTGGTTGCATGTCAGCACGGATATCTGTAAGTAGAAGCAGTTAGATACCCATTCTTGGGTGATGTTTGTAAGGCAAGCATTAGTCCAACCCCCTTAAACTTGAGTGAAAGTTGCAAACCATCTGTTGTATACGTCTAGTTGACTCCTTGCCCAATGGATAGGCACCAGTTTGCTCCTGGATCAGTAGTTATGAGCCAAAACCCCTTGTCTTGCATCCTAGACATTATGTCCACCCATTTCATCACTTCCACCTGTTAGTTGTAGGATTAGGAGTAGGAAAACCCCTGCATGCTCTCATACCTAACCAGACATTATGTCCAAGAATGTTGCCAACCTTGTGATCTATCATGCAGATCTTGGTCCATACATGAGAGTATTCTGCCTATTGTTGTCAAGTTAGATCTTTCTATCTTTGAGCTAGTCAAGGTTATATCTTGAGTTATAGGGACACCCCCCTTGGTGCGGCAGAACCAGAAGTGAAGGGGAGGAGCTCACACAACCTCCTATATTAGTTGGCTAAATCTGCATGTGCATAGGAACTGGCAAACCCTGATGCTGATTCAGAAGAAAAACCAATAGGTTGCCTATCTTGAATTGATCTCGTGTATGAATAGAACCCTCAGAGGTGCATTTCGTTGCTTTTTTCCAAGATGACAATGGAGAATGGTTGTTGATAGGTTTTGCAATGAAGATGATCTTCATAATGCAATGATAATGGTGAAAATTAATCTCAAGCTATGGAGTGATTTGTGCCAAAGGCACATTGTAATTCCTGTAGAGTAAGTTCACTAAAAGCTTGGATGCTTCAAATGGAGGAATATGGGTTGTATTTATAGATTTGTGAGAAAGAATATCAATGGTGTAGAATGAATAAGAAGATCAACGCTTGAGGAGATTTGAGAGGATGTGCACAAATAGGAAGAGGACAAGTGTCTTGTTCCTTCATGCAACAAGGGCAGTTAATAGAATAGATTGAAGAGTTAACTGAATAGACCAATCAGTTAAGTGAATTGATTGGGGAGTTAACAAAATTGACTAACTAGTTAACTGATTTGATATATGACTTAACTAATTCGACTGGAGGATAAAAAGGACATGTGGGTGAGGGAGGTAATTAATTAAATATTAAAATATTTAATTAAGTGTGCACATGGACTAATTGAAACATTTTTGGTATTTAATTCAATTTTGGAGGAAATGAACAATTTAAATAAATATTTAAATTTATTTAAATATAGAGAATGATTTGACTTTGGAATATAGAAGAATTAATTAAATAATTTGATATTATTTAATTTAGAATGACTTTTAGAAGAATTTGGATGATTTAATTAAATAAATGATTTTATTTAATTGTTTGGAGAAATACGAATCAAATAAATAAATTGATTTATTTATTTATTGATAGAGGAATTTAAAATGAAATAAATATTTAAAATATTTATTTAGATAGAGTTGTATTATTTTTAGGTGTATACAGTTTGAAACCCAAAATATTGTAATTTTGTTGCTGATACTTGGGCAACTTCCTTGCTGAAACATTGGTATCTACCAATACCAAAAGGAAACTTGATATTACCTCTGTGAAACTTGGCATTATACATACCATAAATGTTTAATATTTGCCTAGTAAATTCTAACAACACCATTTTGTCTGTTGGGTACCTTGGCAGTTTGAAAGGTTTATCCATGAATCCTTCTATTCTAATGTAAGTGAAAGTAGGAAACTGTATGTACCATGCACTATGAAAATTAATTGCATTCGGTGCTTCTTCTAATAACCTTTTGTCTCTATCCACTATCAGGGTTCTCACCAGGTACATATAAAACACATCATTTACCCTTATATAATTTTGCATCACATTCATTTCCTATAAGTCTAGGAAATGATCATAAACTAACATCTATCCTTGGTCATTTCCTAATGTGCCAATCCTTAGTATGCCTCCCAATTAGATCTTGGTTGCACATGAGTATACTATATAGGATGAGATAAAGAACATCCTTTGTTTCTTCCATCTCATAACTTGTACAAAAATAACGTTGCTAATGGCTAAAGCCCAATGAATTGCCCTTGTTTCTTCTCTAATAAATTGAATTACAGAGAACACCCATGGCGAAATGTACTTGCATTTACCAGGGCCATTAATCTGCTTAGCAATGTGATCATTATATAAACGTCTTCCTTGAAGCGTATCCTATACAAGTGCTTTAGGACCCTAGCAACTTCTTTTGGTTTCTTGTCTTGTGAATACCATCCATAAAATATTGTGCTTTTGCAAGATGCTTCGTTTCCTCTAAAATCAGTTGCATATTGTTCTACATCAATTTCCTTCATTTTATTAGTGATTTTCAGACCAAAGGTTTCAGCTATTCCCTCCACCAACAAATCTGCATACACCACACCATTGTGCTTCACCTTCATGGAATTCATATCATACTTCTGAATACATTCGATAACGAAATCCCTAGACCCCATTGCAACTGGGAATCCCACAGCATTAAACAATCCCACATCTAGTATATTCTTCATTGCCAAAGACACTCCAGGTGCTCTAATCTTCTGTAACAATTCGGTAGAGTCAAAATCCCCAATTTATGTGTCAACTTGTTATATGGAGCTTAATCAGACTCGAAGGTTAAATTTACCCCACTTTTATCGATGCGGTTTCCCCCCAAATTCCTATGGAGTCAAGGGGTAGTGCCCCTTGTGGGGGTTTGGGGGTAGTGCCCCACAAGACGGGGTTAAGGGGCAATGTGCCCGAAACTTCACACTATTTTTTATTATTTTATTAAGGCATCGGGAGTTATTTTTCATTGGCCAACATAAAAAACCCTTTTTTTGTAACCGACAAAAGTTGTGATAAAAATGGCTAAGGGTTAGGGTTTCCATTGATGTATTGTAGCATTTTCAGTGGTATTAAGTTACAGGGATTGCTGGTTGTAATCGGTTTGATTTACTAGATAATAATATTGGACTCTTTGTTGGTGGATGTAGCTTGAGTTTGGGTGAACCATGTTAAAACTTGTCTCTCGCTGTTATTATTTCTATGTATTTCCATTCCTTTGTTTAATCTTTATTTGCATTTAATTGATATCTTCTGCTGGATAACCCTAACAAGTGGTATCAAAGTGGGTTGTGTTTGATTATCATCTACAGGAAGGTCTCATGGTTGAGTGGGAGTCTCACGGTTGAGTGGGAGCAATGGCAGACGAGGGTAAATTGAAGGTCGATAAATTCAATGGGCAGAACTATCTATTATGGAAGATGCAGATGGAAGATTATCTCTATCAGCAGGATTTATGGAGGCCATTGGAAGGAGTATCTAAGAAACCGATAGGAATGATGGATGAGGATTGGGAACTTCTAGACAAAAAGACACTCAGAACCATTCGGTTGTGCCTGGCACCATCTATGACATTCAATATAACAGAAGCAAAGACAACAAGTGAACTGATAAAATCTTTGGCTAAATTGTATGAAAAACCCTCAGCCTCAAATAAGGTATTTCTCATGAAGCATTTATTTAATCTAAAAATGATTGAAGGTGGATCTGTGACAGATCATTTAAATGAGTTTAATACAATTGCCAGTTAGTTAACTTCTATAAAAGTGAAATTTGATGAAGAAGTGAGGGCTCTCTTGGTTTTATGTTCTTTACCAGAAAGCTGGAATAGCTTGGTAATGGCTGTAAGTAACTCTATCTCTGGTTCAAACACTTTAAAATTTGATGATGTTGTTGGTGTTATCCTTAGCAAGGAAATGCGATGGAAAAGCTCAAGAGGGTCCACATCAGGTAGTGTTTTGAATGCAGAAAGTAGGGACAAATCAAAGGAGAGAGGAAAAGGTTTTGAAGGTCATGGAAAGTTATGAGGAAAATCAAAGGATAAGAGATCCCAATCCAGATGACAGAAGGATTGCTGGTACTGTGGGAAACCAGGTCATCTAAAGAAAGATTGATGGTCTCAGAAGAATAAAGAAGGAGACAAACAAGAAGGAAATAAGGAAGCAAATGTGGTAAGTAATAAATCGGAAGATGATGCTTTGATTCTTTCCTTAGATAATGCTGATGATTCATGGGTTTTAGATTCAGGGGCCTCATTTCATGCTACGCCCCATAGAAGTTATTTTCTTGATTATCTTCAAGGGGATTTTGGGTTGGTTTATTTGGGAGATAATAAACCTTGTCAGATTGTTGGAAAGGGAAGAATTAAGATTAAGTTATAGAATGGGAATCATTGGCTACTACAAGAGGTAAGGCACATTCCAAGGCTCAGTAGGAATTTAATTTCAGCAAGGTATCTAGCTGAAGAAGGTTGCATTGTTACATTTACTGATAAAATTTTGAAGGTTTCAAAAGGTGCCTTAATAGTAGCAAAAGGTGTGAAAGTAGGCACCTTATATCTTTGTACAAGTCATACTGTTCCTTCTACTTTAGCTGTTGCAGAGAAAAAATAAGCAGGTTCAGGAACAGTTGCTACAGGTTCACAAGAAGAGACTGAAATAGTTGTTGCAGGTTCTGAGACAGCACTGTGGCATAATAGACTTGGGCATATGAGTGAAAAAGGTATGAAGTTACTTCATTCTAAGAAAGTTTTACTAGGTCTAAAATGTATTAATATGGATTTCTGTGAAAGTTGTGTATGGCAAACAAAAGAGAGTCTATTTTCTCAGAGATGGGAAGCAAAAGAAAGATGAAAAGTTAGAGCTTGTGCATACAGATGTATGGGGACTAGCTCAAGTATCTTCTCTTGGTGGCTCTCAGTATTATGTTACAATTATAGATTATGCAACTAGGAAGGTATGGATTTATTTCCTTAGGCAAAAATCTGATGTATTTGAAACATTTAAGAAATGGAGAATCTTGGTTGAGAATGAGATGGGTAAAAGATTAAAATGTCTCAGATCTAATAATGGTGGTGAGTATTGCAGCAAAGAATTTGAGGATTATTGTTCCTTTAATGAAATCCGTAGGCAGAAAATAGTTCCAGGGACTCCACAGGAGAATGGAGTGGTTGAACGCATGAATAGGACAATAATGGAGCATGCAAGGACCATGAGATTACATGTTGGGCTGCCTTTAATCATGTGAGTAGAGGCTATCAACACTGTTGTATATTTAATTAATAGAGGTCCTTCAGTTCCTTTAGGCTATGGTATTTTAGAGGAAGCATGGACAGGTAAGAAGGTGAGTTATTTTTTTCTCAAAACCTTCAGATGTGAAGCATTTACACATATAGATTCTGAAAATAGAACCAAAGTGGATACAAAATCAAAAAAATATACCTTCATTGGATACACGGCATTGGTGAATTTGGTTATAGGCTTTGGGATTTTAAAAATTAGAAAATTGTGAGAAGCATGGATGTTGTATTCAATGAGAAGGTGTTGTACAAAGATCAGTTGTAGCAGCATGAGAAGAAAGAAAAAGATTATGTGGCACTAGATGATACTCCAAATAGTGATGTTCTAGTGCTTCCTCATGCTTCACAACAGCAACAAGAAATACCACAAAATCCAGTGAATGTTGGACAGTCAACAAGGCTAAGTAGACCTCTTGAAAGGTTTTCTCCTTCTTTGTATTCTATTTTGTTAATAGATGCTAGTGAACCAGAAGGGTATGATGAAGCTATGCAAGTGAATACGAAGGTTCAGTGGGAGCATGCAATGAAAGAAGAAATGGACTCCTTGCTGAAAAATCAGACTTGGGAATTATGTAAGTTACTATTGTTCTCAAAATCAGCTACGCTTGTTTTTGTAGACAACCCCCACGAAACTTGTCCGTTTCGTGAATCTACACTCTAAGCTCGCAGACCGAGACAAGATTCTCTTGATCTCGCGTGAAGTCATTTGACATTCTAGACTGGTTTATGATAGCCCTTTGAATAGGTTTCTCGATATGTGTGAGGATTGTTCAAGTTGTAAATTAGTTAAAATGTCAATATTGGTCATTTTTAAGAGTTAGTTAAATTTGAAGTCTTGATATGCAAGAGCGGCAAAAATTGCCGCTCCTGCATATCTCTTTTTGACTTTTCTTGCACATGTGATGTCGGCAAATTTTGCTGCTCCTTCATATCCCTTTTGACTTGTTTTTCAAACATATGTAGTAGCGGTGTTTTTTGCCACTTTTACATATGCTTTTCATTTTATGTAGAGGTGGCAAATCTTGCCGCCACTACATGCGTTCTTTTGGTTTAATATGTAAAAGCAGCGAATTACGCCGCCGTAGCATGTTTTTCTTCCTTTTGTGCACTGACAGCCGAAACCGCCACTCGAGCGAGATCTTCGAGATTTTGATGTCGAGTGCCATTAATGGCCAGTCGTGCCAGGCATTTAAACTCCAATCTCAACCTTTTAAATGTGTTATCACTCCCATTGTTGCTTGTCATTTCTTATACTAAAGCCTTTTAATTGATCCGCCAACGTTCTCTTCGACCGCTTGATCGTATGCTCCTGAGTTGTGATGGATCTCGCGTTGCAGATTGAACCTAGGGTTTCAAGTTTTTACGGGTAAGTTTCTTGTGTTTCTCTTCCCCATTTTTACTCTATTGTTTGTGTTGTTAGTTTATAAAGTTTTGTTAGGTTTTTTTTCTGTTGTTTGTGATTCGTGTTCGGATTGTTTTAGATTGCCATTAGGGTTTATCATTTTGAAAACGATGTGCCTTTCATCAGTTAAACCTTCACCGACTACCAACCCTCCCATTGTATGCAACAACGGCCACATTCGCCGCTAGATCTTCCCAACTACCAACTCCCATTATGTGCAAAGACGATGAGTTTTTCCACCCTTATACTGAGTGGCATGTTCATTCCCCTGCAGTGGCGGTCGATACTCCCGACTAAACATCAAAACCTGCAATGAGCAGTGTCGGCAAATTTTGCCACTCCGACAAACCCTTGCCTTCCTCATTACCTGCATTGTTAGCAAAATTCATCGTTCATACCATAAATCTTCACCGACATGCAGTGGCGGCAAAATTTGCCACCAATGCAAATAATGCAAAACCCTCATATGCAAGGGCGGCGAATTTTGCCGCCCATGCAAAAATGTCCCAAATTTTTCCAACTCTGGAAAATTTCTAATTTTGATTTCCTGAGCCTGCTTCTCCTATGATTTTTGGCTAGCTTGCACCACAGCCCTTTTTCAAGCGCATTCCCATAGTCGTGATCATCAACATGCAATTTTCTCGGATTGCCCATATTTTCCCTAATTGCATGATCATGACTTTTGTTGCAGTTTCTTCTGCGGAGCTTCGTTCAACATCAGACTTCTTCACGGGAAAGTTCATCCAAATGACTGACTTGTCCCTGAAAAAGTCAAAAGCAATGAAGTACAAATATCAAGGTGTTTTCCCAATCACTTCAGTCCATTCCAATGTTGAAGACATTAGAGATACGGAGATTGGCCATGTTGATATGGCTGAGTTTGTAGAGAGAACCAAGTCAAGCAACCCTAGTGCTATGATGAAGAAGATAGTAGAGAGTAATATTCATCTGGTATCATCCTTCCAAGTGGCGGCTCACAATACAGAATTTGTTCTTCAGTGTGCCCATTTCTATAACAAAGATATTAGAGCCGTGGTAATGTAATAATCAGGTTGGATCCTGAGTTCATTGACAAGGTGTTCATGTGTCCTCCTATGACAGAGGTATTGAAGCTTGACTTTGTTGAAGCTCAGAAGGAATATGACAAGAATCTAGAAAAAGCGAAGAATGTGATCAACAACAAATGGTTGAAGACTGCAAGGTCAAGTTTGTCAAGGTGGCCACATAGTTTTCCTCAAAGTGATTTTGTGGAAGAAGTTGGTGACTTGATTACCCTCCTCAGCAGGATAAGAGGTTTGTCCTCCTCTTCACAGTTTCATGAATGGATGTATCCTTTCATTAAGGTCATACTCCAGGGCAGGCAAGTTATTTTTTGGGGAGAACAAATCAGTAACGCTTTGCATGACCAACTGACGAAGGTATCCACTACCTCCAAGTTCTTCATGACTTCCCATCTGGTATACATTGTAGCCTCCATGAGGATTTTTCTGGGATTATCATCAGAAGGGGATAGGAGAGTAGTCCCAGTATACCAATATTATTCTCAGTTGACATTGAAAGGTTCAATTCACCATTTCAAGAGGGTGAATGATGCATTCTTTACTGGATTCTTGTGTCTTTTTGATCCCCAACTGGAGCAGAGAAGAATTTCAGATGAGGCATGGACAGTGGTTAATAACTTTGGTTGTATGTTTTTGCAATTTCCATCTTTCTCATACTTGAGGGTTGGCTTTTTCCAAGGCTACCCTTATATGCTTCCTAGGTTTCCTTCAGATAGACTGGTCTTGATGGAGTTGTGTAGACAAATGATTGTCGTGCATAACAAACAGATGGAACTCAAGAAGCCTGGTTTCAGATTTCCAGTGGAAATTAGCAGATATTTAGTGTTGACTGCCGCAAAGGCACGGGCCATGGAGACAGAAATGCAGTTGGTCACCATGAAGCAATTCAAGAGGAGACCAAAATTTGACTACCGGGGCATAAAGGACAAAATCAGGAGGAAAACTCAGTTTCATGAACCCATGGTGGAAGATGTCTAGATAGACTTGAGAACAGAGGAAGATATCAGGAAACTGGACTATAGTAGGCTGTCTCTAGAACAAATTGAATATCTGGGGCTTGCTGATATTCCAGAAGATCTTGTGGATGATGGGGAGTTGGTTGATGCTAAGTACAATGCAGAACAGATAGCTAGTACTCCTCTCCCTCCAATCCAATGGTCCCAAAAGGAGTCGACTTCACTAATGAAGAGATTTGAGCCTATATTGGCTAACACCAATAACTGGCTGGTGGATAAAGGAATTATGCTGAAAGAATTCCTCACTGGTTCGGAAACTGAAATTCAAGAGCAGACTGGTAAAAAGGCAGAAAATAGAATGAAGAACAAGAGTGATGTTCCATCATCCTCTAAAACACACAAGCCTAAAATCAGATTTGTGACGAAGAAAGCAAAAGCTATTGAGGAAGAACCTGAAACAAAAGATATGGAAGTCAAGGAGCCAGCGACTGAGGATCCAGCGACTGAAGAGCCAGCTACAGAAGAGATGGATGTTGAAGATAGGAATTCAGATCAACAAGATGAAGAGGCTTTGTCTCCATAGGACAATACACCTGTCGCAGCCCCTGTGTCTGTTTCCCCTATTAACATTCCTTCCTCTGAATCCCCCTCTCCTCCTAAAATAATTTTTGATAATCCCCACAGCACTTTTGAAAATGTTCTTCGTTCTTCTGAGTCAATTCCTAGTTTGTCTTCTTCGTCTTTTGATATTGGGGATACGTCCATGTTTGATCATTTTGTGATGAATACTGAGCAAGTTTCAAGTGCAAATGTAATAGGTGCGGTTTTTACTAACACCCCGCCTATTGTTTCTACCACCAGTACAAGCACAGTTCCGGGAACACCAACAGTAGGAATGGATCCCAATGTGAATACTTCTCTGCTTCCACCTTGGTTATCAGCTTACATGCCAAAGAGGAAAAAGCAAGTCATCTCTCCAGATGGTTTTGATTTCACTAAGTTGGTACCTGCAAAGCCTAAGGCCCCGAAGAAACCAAAGATCCTTTCCAGGGTACTTGAAGATAAGGGACATAAATTTCTGGAGATAGCAAAACCTCCACAGGATGCAACTGTTGAAAATTTTGATATGAATGACTATTCTATTTCTAGGGTTGATCTGGGCAAAATCACCCATGAAAGCGCTAAAAATGATATGCAGTCAGCCATGGACATCCTGATCCAGAAGTTCGACAGGGAAAAAGAAATGAAAGATTATTACAAGGCAAAGGTAGAGTAGCTGACTGCAGTGGTAAGAAATATCACTTTGAACTCAGAAGCAGTTACTCTAGAGGCTGTTTCTGTAGAAGACCCCGTCATTCTGAAAGCAGAAAAGACTCACCTCAGAGGAAAAGTACTTGAAGAGTACTTAGACAGGATGCGAGCGCAAGGAATCTCTTTGCTCATGGATGTATTTGAGAAGACAGATAAAATGAGGAAAGTAAGGGCAGAACTTAATGATCTCATTGATGCTATCTCTCAAGATATTGAGTGCACAGAGGATACTCATGATAAATGGGTGGAAATGAGGAAGCTAAAAATAAGTACCCTAATATCCATTAGTGCTATTTCCAACAGGGATTCATATACAGAAACAAAGGAAGCTCTGATGTACCGAAGCAATATGCTAAAAAATTTGATCAAGGATCTTGAAGCTGCAAAGGAAATCAGTGAAGAAAATCATGTTAATCTTTTGCATAAGTTGGAGGAGTTACCTTGTAAGTTGGTGTCACAGGATAACCAATTTCTTTCTGCAGAAGAAATGGTTCAAGAATTTGAAGACATGTTCCAGAAAGAATTTGAAGATAAAGAAGTTTTAATAACTTCTGTGGACAACCTTTTAGACAACCAGTTAACCTTGGACAATCTGAAAACCAGGTTAACTAATCATGCCAAATCAATCACTACAGTGAGGGATGCCATAGTGAGGGCCAGGATGATCTTCAAGAACGCATTCAACCAAGATAGCATTGAAATGCAAGCGGCCTTCACTAAGTATGATCACCACATGAGAAAAAGTGGAGATACAAATTGAAGTAGTTGTTCTTTCCCTTAGTTTATTTTCTAATTTTCACATGTACTTTCAAAACAATTTTGGACAGTTTTACATGTACATTTTTAATATGCAATTACATGTAAAAAATAGGAAGTCCCAAGTCAATAAGGACTCCTATTTTTGAATAAGTCAAAGTAGTTAGTTTTTTCCTAAATTTTCTCAAGGCCTTTCCCTATAAATAAAGGGGGCCTCTTTTGTAAATACCTATCTTTTGTCTATTGCAAGAAAACCTTGGCGAATTGAGAAGCAAATCAAGACTTTGTGCTTTTTGTGAAAATCAATATTCAAATATTTATCAATACAAGAAAGCAAGTTCAATTCCAATCTTTGTCTTGGGATTATTTGTGTTGTGATAGTTTTCCTCTTACGTCTTGATATCATAATCTTATTTGATAATAATTGAAGTGTGGAGTTTGTTACAAGTGATTGAAGAGCGCTCTTAATTTGATTCTGATAAACTTTGTGTTATCAAATCGGTTGTGGGTTATATGTTCATGTTTGTGAGAATACAATAGTTTGGAGACTTTGTGCTGCAAGTTGTTATATTCAATTTACTTTTATCATCTTGAAGAGGAGTGAAGACTTTGGGTTGCATTCTACTTCAAATAGTTCCGTTACAAGTAGTAAGTGAGGTAACAGAAAACTTTGTATTTCTATGATATTGTGATAATTTATAAGTCTTATATCAAGAGTTTGAAATATAAACATCTATTCTGAAAAAAGAGAATGAGATGAGATGGAACCACCACAAACATAGTTTTTAGTGTACATAAATTTGAAGTTGTTTGATTTGCAAAAGTTAAGTAATTAGAGGGAACCTCCCCTTGCTGAGAGGAGAGACCTTGTCTCATCATAGCTGTGGCTGATATACCCATTTTGCCGTTAGCGAGTTAACGACAAAATATTCACCCAATAGTTACCTACAGATAAAAAGGCTTTACGAAACAAATGGGTTTATAGGCTGAAAGAGGAAGATGGAGGTAAGAAAAGATTTAAAGCCAGGTTACTTGTAAAAGGATTTGCATAGAAAAAGGGCATTGATTTTGATGAGATTTTTTCTTCGGTTGTTAAGATGACTTCTATTCGTACTATTTTAAGTATTATGGCTGCAGAAGATTTGCATTTGGAATAGCTAGATATGAAAACTCCCTTTCTCCATGGTGATTTGGAGGAGGAGATATATATGGAACAGCCCCAAGGATTTGAGGTCAAAGGTAAGGAGAAATAGGTGTGCAGATTGCAGAAGAGTTTGTATGGTTTGAAACAAGCACCTCGGTAATGGTATTTGAAATTTGATAGTTTTATGGCTGAGCAAGGCTACAGTTGGTGTAATTCTAACCATTGTGTTTATTTTAAGAGGTTGGATAATGACAACTACATTATTTTATGTTTATATGTTGATGACATGCTTGTAGCAGGGTCTAACATGGATCACATAAGAGAGTTAAAAAAGCAATTAGCATAGTCATTTGCTATGAAGGATTTGGGGGAAGAAAAACAAATCCTTGGTATGAAAATTTACAGAGATAGGAAGAACAAAAAATTGACTCTATCTCAGGTTGATTATGGTAAAAAGGTGTTGCAGAGATTCCATATGGAGAATGCAAAAGCTGTCAGTACACCTTTGCCTAGTCATTTGAAATTGACTAAAGAGATGTGTCCTAAGACACAAGAGGAGGAAGAGAAAATGTCTAAGGTACCATATGCTTCAGCTATAGGAAGTTTAATGTATGCCATGGTATGCACGAGACTAGATATTGCACATGATGTAGGAGTCGTTAGCAGGTATATGAGTCATGCTAGATTGGAGCATTGGAATGCGGTAAAATGGATTCTCAGATATTTAAGAGGTACATCCAATAAACACTTATGTTTTTGGGGCTCTAATACAAATTTAGTAGGTTATGTAGACTTAGATTTGGCAGGGGATATTGATACCCAGTGAAGTACTACAGGTTATGTCTTTACTGTAGGTGGGATAGTGGTGAGTTGGATTTTCAGGTTGCAAAAGGTGGTTTCTTTATCCACCACAGAAGCAGAATATGTAGCTACAATAGAGGCAAGCAAGGAGATGATATGGCTACAATATTTTATTAAAGAATTGGGCAAACAATAGGTTAACAGTTATTTGTTTACGGATAGCTAGAGTGCCATACATCTTGCAAAGAATTCTGCCTTGCATTCAAAGAACAAACACATACAATTGAGTTATCACTTTATTCGGTCGGTGTTGGATGATAGACAATTACAGTTGGAAAATATATATAGATGAAAATCTAGCAGATATGTTTACTAAGGTAGTGACAAGGGAGAATCTGAGCTCCTCTTCAGCTTCGGTTGGTCTTCTAGACTAAAAACAACAACAACAGAATAGCACAGTCTAGGGTGCTTATTTCTAGTGGGAGCTACAGGGTCAGCGGTGTTATGATCAATCTCCAAGTGGGAGATGA
Organism: Cunninghamia lanceolata; assembly: GCA_027924645.1. Lineage (NCBI taxonomy): Eukaryota > Viridiplantae > Streptophyta > Pinopsida > Cupressales > Cupressaceae > Cunninghamia > Cunninghamia lanceolata. Next base: position 15,113,738 of record BSBN01000553.1, on the reverse strand, counting down.
TATGGTGTGGAGTCTAATCAATCTCCAAGTAGGAGATTGTTGTTATATGGAGCCTAATCAAACTCGAAGGTTAAATTTACCCCACTTTTATCAGGATGATTTATCCCCAAATTCCTATAGGGTCAAGGGGCAGCACCCCTTGCGAGGTCCAAGGGTAGCGCCCCTGGTGCGCTCCCTATCATGATACAGGGTGGGAACAAGGGGCAGTGCTCCTGAAACCTCACATTATTTTTTATTATTCTATTAAGGCGTCGGGAGTTATTTTTTATTGGCCGACATAAAAAACCCTATTTTTTGTAACCGATAAAAGTTTTGATAAAAATGGCTAAGGGTTAGGGTTTCCGTTGATGTATTGTAGGATTTTGCAACAGTATTGAGTTGCAGGGATTGCTGGTTGTAATTGGTTTGATTTACTGGATAATGATATTGGACTCTCTATTGGTGGATGTAGCCCAAGTTTGGGTGAACCACGTTAAAACTTGTCTCTCACTATTATTATTTCTATGTATTTTCATTCCTCTATTTAATCTTTATTTGCATTTAATTGATATCTTCTGCCAGCTAACCCTACCTCATGCAGAATAGATCTATGAATTATAACCCCTACTCAGAAATTCTTCTTTAATCATTTCTTTCCTTATGTCTTTCTTTTCTCCTTTTCTGGTTGTCTTCTTGGTTTTCTTCTCTTTGGGCGGCATCCTATCGAGAAACATATTGATTTTATGACCACATTCATGTTTTCTAGGGTTTTACCATATAAATTTACCATTTAACGTTTTGCCCTAAGGTTTTCTTTTTTACCTTTTGAATTCTATATGGCTACCCTACTGTGTTTAAGTTTTACAATTTATCATAGTAATTAATGATTTTTAAATCATTTCCATTACCCTACTTGTAAAATTCACTGTAATTGCATTTCGTTAAGCACAAGTGGGATTTTTAGATACATACCTGGATTCGCAACCGTTGACTTTAATACTATATATAAGAGATTTTACTATTTGAGTTTACTGCAACCGTCTTGGAATCTCAATTTGCCTTAGCTCTGTAGAGTGTTCTGCAACTGAATTCTAAACACAATTGTGAAATTAACATTATTGAAATTCTTTTTTACTCCTTTGAAATTAGGGATTCCCTACGGTGGATATGCATTAAATGTTGTAAATAGTATATGCATTTTAATTTTTGCCTTACTTTTATTGTTCAATGCATATTTTGAATTTTGTATAAGTTGGTTTTTTTGCACTTTTTGCTTTTGTATATCTTATACATGCACTTTTCACTAATATGCAAGAAAGAAGTGATGATGTCATTATAAACATTTTGACTTAATGACCTTTTTAACGTTAAGTTTGCCTTTTGTATCCCAAAGCATGCACGAGGTACCTTTTGCATTTACAAATTTCCCTCTCATTTGTTTTGTATATTTGTTTGTAAATGTTCATGTACATCTTATACAATTGCTAAACATACAAATATGGACTCCATTGGGTTTATGAAATGACTTAGAATCACCTTTGGGTCTGGCATTGTATATATTTTGTTTGTATCACCTTTTGTATATCACATGCATGCATTTTTACATGTATACGTGATGTTGACTTTTCCACCCCTCATTATGCATAAATGCACTTTATTCCGCAATTTAATCCTAAGTTCATATCCGCACTACATTTTACTCTTTTACATACTTTATACATACCTTTCAACATACAATTTTGAACTTCACCTAAAGTTTATAAATCCTTAAACTTCTCTATCGCATCCAGCTTTATATTTGCATATTAGATACATGTGTTTGTACATACAAAGATACATACAAATAAAACCATTCTCTTTCACTTTCTAAACTCAACTAAACTTTCTTTTTAGGTCTACATCTGCATGTATGCAAAAAGGTATACTACTAATAATGTTTTAACCATACACATCAGATAATCGTGACATTATGCTAACTTTGAATTTCCTTTGACGTCTGCCAATGCATATTTGGGATTTGTATAAAAGATACATGCATTAGAATATACAAATACAACTACAAACTTTGACCATTATAAAGCACACCCTAAAACTTATCAGGTCCAGATTTTGCTTATGCATGTTTTGAACCATTAAAGATATAAACATCACACGTGATTTAAACCTGATGAACAACATAACCCAACATACCAAAAGAAGAACAAAGTATACGAGATACATGTAAATGGTTATGTATATGAGATACACGTTGATCAAAGCAATCTAGCGTTGACTTTTCACAAAAAACTAGCATAACTCTCAAAATACATAGAATTTTCAAACCGTTCAAAAGCCAACCCTAACTGAATTTTGACACAAACTTCAATGATAACAACCATTTTTCACCAATCATTGTGCAACTTGAATTTCAAGCATTGGAAACATTTTACCCATACCACAAAACAAGCATAACCAAACCAACACAAAAGCAAAAGCAATAGCAGGGGTCCTCATTTTGCTAAAGGGTAAAATGGGGCATGTTGTGAGCTTCACAACAACTAGCAACCAAATAAAACAACCAAATTTAGAAAACTTAGGAAACAAAATGAAATAAATCATAAATTTCCAACTTTCTTATATGCAAAATGTTATTTAATCACAGAAAGAATGTATTCACTAGCCCAAAAGAATCTTCCAAAGAAATTTAAGTGTATGCAATTGATTTATTCCCATTCTTTAGAATAGACTTAGAAAATAGCAATTGTTTTCATTAAACCATATAGATGGATTCAACCTTCTAAGCTAACCTGGATAGAGTCTTGCTGCCAGTCAGGTATCCATAGCCCCAGCAAGGTTATCGGTATAATCTCCCCAAATAGAGCCCCATTGCTAGTCAAGCATCTATAGCCCTAGTGGAGTTATTTGGTTGCCCTCATTTGTTTCAAATGATCCCTTGGATCATTTCCTTATATTCATTATTTATGCTTTTGATATTGCAATAAAGCTCATGTCTAACAAGTAATAAAATCTTTCTCTTGATTGCCGATGATGGCATGGTTCGGTGGTTAAGTCGCTCGGTTGTAGTGGCAGCCACCAGAGTTCAAACCCCCGCTAGGCCAACGAGCTCGCAAGGCTTTACACCTTCGCTGGGCCAATGTGCTCGCGGGTTTGAAGTGTTCTTCCTAGGGGATGAGGTCCCCCAGTTGTGGCCTCACCGGTTCATTGCTCTGGGCAAAAGCATTCGCGTGGAGCCGGAGGGCGTGTCGCACCAGCGTCGCCGGTCACGTTAAAAAGTTTACTAGGCACATTTTAAAAATAAAATAAAATCTTGCTCTTGATATGCAGGGTGGAAATTGTAGTGGTAGCAAAGGCCAATCTTTAGATTTTCCACTTAATGCAAGTGTCCACTATGTCCTAAACCTACTCCTAGAATCTTAAAGATATGTATTCTTATGATTCCTTGAATGCTTCAATTTTATGCTGGTGAATAATATCCTTCAAAGACCAAACAAGCAAACTGCATCTATAAAAGTCACAACTTATGCATAAATTTCAAGTGCTTTCATTAGTTCCAGGAATTCCACTGTTTTCTACAGTTATAGCCTGTTCTTATATATCCAAAATGAAAATGAGGATCCCCAGCAACAGAACAACAAAAACAACACAAACAAGAACACACAAACAACACCAACACAAAACAAACAACAATACAAGAATTTACAATATGGTACATAGTAAGACTCAACTCAACATTTTAGGCTTAAAAGTAATGTTTGAGGTATTGACCATTAATAGATAATGAAACATCATCACCAGTCAAAGTTTTCAACCTAAATGTGTTATCTCCTACAAATTAATCGATTTCCAATGGACCTACCCACAGCTTATTGAATTTTCGATGATTTCTCTTTTTCTCATGGGCTTTGTCCCAACATAAAACTAAGTCTGAGATTTTAAAAGTTTTAACCCTGGCCCTTTTATGAAACCATATTTTAACCATTGCTTGATGTTTAGAAAATCTATCTATGGCTTGATTTATTTTTTCATCTAAGTGTAGCAATTGAATTAAAGCCTGACCTCTCTTTGATCATCAAGGCCTAAGTACTCATCAGCAAACTTCCAAGTTGGAATTCTTAGGTTAACAACCAAAATGGGATCTGTACCATATACTAAATGGTATGGGGCATTACCCAATGTTGTTTTAACTATTGTTCTATCCACCCACAAAGCATATTTCAACAAAATATCCAGACCATGCAGTAAGAGTAAACACAATGGCAACAACTCAAAGGAATAGAACAAATGCAGATTCAGTAATTCAATATATCATAGAATTCAAAATAGAGATCCACTGCAACATGCGAGCTTACAATTAGGGCTCACGGGCCTAATTACATACATGCACAAGATAAGGCTTTGAAGCTCCTTCGCACAAAATCTAAACTATCAGATCTTTCTTATGTGAATAGCTACTTTCCTAAGGATCTATTACATCTATATATATATCATTTCTGGACCAATGGATTCCTCTGCGTTGGTCAAGGAAGGTCACAACTCCAATGAAGAGATGTAACATGTTCACAGATAGGTTAGATCTAAATGCATAGAACACTTCCTTAAATAAATGGAACAACGTGTGGACCCTTGGGGAAGGTCGGTCACGAGCCAAAGAACATTGAATGATGTGTCAATGAGATTCGTAAGTCAAGGAACAATCCACAAGCGTTCTCCTTTAGTTGATTATTAGGAACTGTTAGAATGCTTTGCTCTGAGAAAACAGTCAACTTGTGATAGTGATATCTTTCCAGTAATTGATCTAAATACTCTGAATTCTTGATATGATGTAGATGAATGAATGTAGATGCTAGGTCCATATCCACAAGATAAATGCCAAAATTAGACCACAAGCTGAGAACTGCTACTGACTAAACTGGAAAAGGAAAGAACTAAAATGCAAATGTTTTTGGTTCATGCAAGATTTCTCTTGAACTAGGGATTCTCCTGCATCAGACATCCGGGGTTATTGAAAAAGTGTGTCCCTCACTTTGCTGGGGCTAGGGGAGAACCAAGATGGTCCACCTCAGCCTGAGAAATCCAAGATGAATCTTCTTCTGGTCTGCCTTTCCACTTCACAAGATATTCTTTGTATTATCTTCCTCTAGTGATACGTCCAACTCTGCTGTCCAAAATGTCTTCAATTTGTTTCGGTGCTTTCTGTGGTAACTGCTTCTTCAAGTCTTCATCCATGCTATCATTGAACTCTGCTTCATGATACTGGTAAAAATCTACAATGTTGAAAATAGGTGAAATACACAATGTCTCTAGTAATTCCACTTCATATGCATTTCCTAAATCAAATTTTCTGAGTATTCTACAAGGTCCAAACTTCTTCATCTTCAACTTGTTATATGTCCCAATTGTAAATCTTTCTTTTCTTAAGTACACAATTACTTCATTTCCAACTTCAAATTCCTTATGTCTTCTCTTCTCATCTGCTATCTCTTTGTACTTACTGTTCATATCCTCCAAATGTTGCTTTACCTGATTATGCACTGTCTTCATATGGTCTGCAATTCTTCTACTTCTACACTCCTCTTTTCCTCTGTACTGATATCTCTTACTTCTGTAACTCCTCTAGGATTCATTCTAGTAACAATCTCAAAAGGTGTTCTTTTGGTACTCCTATTTATTGAATTATTATAGGCAAACTCTGCTTGTGAAAGAATCAAATCCCAACTTCCATCTTTCTCTCCGACCAAACATCTCAACAAATTTCCCAAACTCCTATTTACTACCTCTATCTCTCCATTTGTCTGTGGATGAAAAGTAGAACTAAACTTCAGATCTATCTTCATCTTCTTCGAAAGTGTCTTCCAAAAATATCCAACAAACTTTGTATCTCTATCTGAAACTATACTCTTAGGTAATCCATGTAATCTTACAATCTCCTTGAAAAATAGGTCAGCTACATGCACTGCATCAGTTGTCTTCTTACAAGGTATGAAATGAGACATTTTTGAAAATATGTCAACCACTAGAAATATTAAATCATGTCCTCTCTGTGTCTTAGGTAATCCCATTACAAAATCCATGCTTATGTCTTCCCAAGGCCTCTCCGATATTGTCAAAGGTTTATACAATCCAGTGTTCTGACTACTCCCTTTTGCAACTTGACAAACTCTACAACTTTGCGCAAATCTCCTAACATCCTTCTGTATCTGAGGCCAAAAGTAATTTTCACTTACCAAAGCCACTGTCTTATCAATGCCAAAGTGTCCTGCCAATCCACCACTATGCTTCTCCTTGATCAAATTATCACTCATTGAACTTCTAGGTATGCACAAATAAATTCCTTTGAACAACATATCTTCTTGAATGAAATAGTCCAACCACTTACTTCTATCTATCACAACAAGTTCCTTACATGCTCTCCAAGGTTCTGCAAAATCAGTGTCTCCCTCATACATATTCTTCAATTCATCAAAACCCAACACTTCAATTTTCATCTCTGTCAACAAGTTTCTTCTTCTACTCAAGGCATCAGCAAATTTATTTGATTTTCCACTCCTATGCTTTAACACAAAAGTATAACTCTGTATGAACTCTACCCATCTCATATGTATCTGATTCAACTTACCTTGACTGTTCAAATACTGCAAAGCTTGATGATCTGTATACAACACAAACTCCTTAGGCAACAAGTAATGTCTCCACTTCTTCAAGGCTTGAATTATGGCATAGAACTCTTGATCATAAACTGAATATCTTTTCCTTGCATCATTCAACATCTCACTGAAATAAGCTACATATCTACCTTCTTGACTTAACACTACTCCAATTGCATTTCCACTAGCATCACAGTCAACTTGAAATACCTTATTGAAATCTGGTAATGCCAAAATAGGTTGCTCGGTCACTTTTGCTTCAACAAATCAAACTTTTATCTGCTCCTGATGTCCACTTGAAATCTTTTCTATCACCTCTCATTGTCTCTGTCAAATGTGTTGATGTTGTTGGTTCATGTTTCAAGCATTCATCTCCAGGCCCTTTCATTTAAATCTAAAATATTTCCTAAGTTCTTTGGCCTTCACATTTTTATGCATGTATCTTTGTATGTACATGGCCGCTTGCATGTGTCTTTGTATGCACAAGTGTAGTTGTACATTGGCGGGCCCGAAGAGAAGTTCAAATCGGCTTCAAAAAGTGAAAAGTTAGTTGTATGCATCTTTGTATGCATATTGGGTTTGTATGTTGGCAAGATACAAAGGAAATGTACATCACCAAGATGCAAAGGCAGAATGTACATCGCAAATGTACAAGGGTGATATACAAGAGGAAATGTGCAAGGGATGACATACAAAGTGTCATCACTGAGACAATGCACATCAATGGCCAAGTCCAGGGTTTCTCTGACGGGCTGATGAAGATATAAAAGATATATACAAGGCAGATATACAAGCATGGTCTTCAGTGTGACAATGATCGTTGGTAGCCAAGTCGAAGGTCCCGCCAATCGGCCGATGAACGTGTAACGGAATATGCAAGGCAAAAGATACTAAATGCATATCGGTGAGACTTTGCTCATCAGAGACTAAGTTTGTGGCCCCGCCTATTGGCCGATGAGCGCTTGTATATGCAAAGTATACATAAAAAAGGGCACATACAAGGACAAGATGCAAAGGAGGAGATACAAATGATGGGGCCCACCAATCACATATACAATGCGATATACATTCCTATTATACAAGGCCTGGACCTGAAAAGGTATGCAATTTAGTTGATAAAGGCAAACATGTTTGTATGCATCTTTTTCTTGTACATTCGCATTTGTATGTTTAGACATACAAAGGCCAAGTACAAAGGGATATACAATGTGAGATACAATGAATGAGATGCAAGCTAGATTTGAAAGTTTTTTCAATCTGATTGATAAATGAGTTGGTGTCTGCAGGTTGTATGTATATTGCATTTGTATATGCGATATACAAGGCCGATATACGAAAGGAAAAGATACAAGCCAGACCTGTTCTAAAGAATCAAATATGGCTGATAATCTTTTGAGTTCCACTTTGTATGTATATTCACCATTGTATGTTTGCATATACAATCACATATACAAAGGATTGCATGCAAAGGGATTTCGGCGAGAGAATATGTATCGGCGGCTCATGCAAAGATCCTTCCGATGGCTGATAGAGATGCAAATACATAGCGATGGAGAATGAATCAAGGGGTGACACATGTCCAAGTTAGTTGTATGTATATGCAACTGCATATACAAAGATTTGATGGCGAAAAAGGCAAAAAGGGCAAAAAGGCAAAATGTATGTCTGCGATGAGAGAAGTTAAAAGGGGTAATGCACTTGCATGGCGTAATTTCATTGGTTGTGGACTTTTCAACGTGATTTGAGGCCATAGATCTCAGCAGGAGGATGGAAATTGACAGACATAATTCAAATTTTCAGTGGAGGAGATTTCTGTGTGTCTGCAACTGCATTTCAAAAGGAAGGAACTTGGAAAGCACACAATTGTTGTATTTCCAGAAGTTGCAGGTAGGTTGGCCATTAATGGCAATTTTGCTGAGGTATGGGTCGATGGATTGATAGGCCAACTACCATCTTAAAGGAAAAAATCTGCAGACAGCTACACATCTCCCAAGTTCGCCTGCTCTTCCTTCTTCTTCTGCCTAGAGCATTGAATGTTTTGGGTGCCCTTTTGATGGTGCAGTGTATCTGGCAGCATTTTGAGTTGACCATTGTACTTAATTGTTGAGTGCACATTCTTTCTACAAAAAGCATATTGTGTTACTCGTTTTGGGGTTGTTGAAGACTTGGGTAAATTTTGGGGAGAAATAACGAAAAATAGAGCTTTTTGGTTGTTCTATCTCTTTTGTGAGTTTATGAGTTGCATTTGAATGCACGTTGCACATATGTTTAGTTGCATGTCATTTTTATATGAAAAATGCTTCATGGCATGTGTTTAGCTGTTTGTCTCCTTGGCTATATGCATCCCTTCTTTTGAATCTGGTTGCTAAGGGTTACTAAGATTCTAGGATATAGATTTCTGTATTGCATGCTTGATCTCTAACTTCCATTCAAGGATTGGATTAAACTGTTTTAGGTCAAGTATGAGGAGGAATGTATGGCAACAGGGATATTTGTAAGTAGAGATAGCTAAATACTCATTCTTGGGTGATGTTTGTAAGGCAAGCATCAATCTAACCCCTTGAAACTTGATTGCTAATGCAAATCATTTACTTGTATACGTCTAGTTGACTCCTTGCCCTGAGATAGGCACTGGTCTGCCCTTGTGTAGTAGTTATGATCCAAAACCCCCTGTCTTGCATCCAAAACATAAAATAAATCCTTTCATAATTCCAACCTATTAGTTTGTAGGAGTAGAAATAGGACACCTGCATACTCTCATTCCTAACTAGTTAGATATGTCCAAGAACATTGCCAAATTTGTGATTTATCACACAAATCTTGGTCCTAAAATGAGAGTATTCTGCCTTTTGTTGTAATGCTAAATCTTTATGTCATTGGGTGAGTCAAAGTTAAATCTTTAGCTATAGGGATACCCCCCTTGGTACGGTAGAACTAGAAGTGAAGTGGAGGCAACTCACGCAACCTCCTGTATTTGTTGGCCGAATCTGCCTGTGCATAGGAACTGGAAAACCCTCTGCTGATTCGGAGAGAAAGACCCAACAAAATCTTTACAAACTAAACTAAAATTTCTGATGAACTTCCGGTAGAAACTAGCCAATACATGAAATGATCTAACTTCTCCAATGCTCTTCGGTGTAGGCCATTCAACAATTGCTCACTTTCTCAGGGTCTATCTTCAATCCTTCTGTAGAAATCACAAATCCCAGATATACCAATTCTTCCCTCATGAAACTATACTTCTTGATATTTATCAGCAATTTCTCCTCTCTCAAGCTCTGCAAAACTTGATTAATATGCAATAAATGTTCCTCTTTTGTCCTACTAAAAATTAGAATATCATCCAAGTACATGATTACAAACTTACCCAAGAGTTTCTTCAAGACCTCATTCATCAACCTCATGAAAGTACTTGGTGCATTTGTCAATCCAAAAGGCATCACTAACCACTCATACAATCCTTCATTTGTTTTAAAAGTAATCTTCCATTCATCACCTTCTCTGATTCTAATTTGATGGTATCCAATCTTCAAGTCTATCTTTGTGAAATATCTTGCTCCACTCAAACAATCCATGATATCATCCATCCTAGGTAAAGGAAATCTATACTTAATTGTGATCTTGTTTATTTCTCTAGAATCAGTACACATTCTCCATTCTCCATCCTTCTTTAGTGCTAGCACTACAGGTACTGTACAAAGACTCAATCTTTCTCTAATCAAATCTTTCCTCAACAACTCTTGTATCTGTCTATTCAGATCTTAATTCTCTGTCAGTGTCATTCTATGTGCTTCTTTGTTAGGCAAACTTACTCCCAATATAAGATCCATGTGATGACTGATACTCCTTATAGGTGGTAATCCATCAGGTACATTATCTGATATGATGTCTTCATATTCCATCAACAACTCGCTTATCTCATCCGGTTCAATCTCTTTCTTCACTACTTCAGGCTTTTTAGGAATCAAGGTATATCACATACTTTCCTGTTTCAAACCATCCAAGAATTTCCTTCCATCTACCAAATAGATTCTAGCATTCCCACATACCACATTTTTAGGATAATCTTCTAATGGAATCAAAGTAATTTTTTCCCATTTGTTGTTATAGTATATGTATTCTTTCTTCCATCATGCATAGCTTTTTTATCATACTGCCAAGGTCTACCCAATAAGATATGACAAACATCCATAGGCATAATATCACACAAGACTTCATCATGATAAGATCCAATATGAAATTTCACCAAACATTGTTCACTCACCAGTACCTTATGATCATCCTAAATCCATGCTATCTGATAGGACTTAGGGTGTTTCAATATTTCCAACTTTAGCTTAGTCACCATCTCCTCTAAAACTAGGTTATTTGAACTACCACTATCAATTACAACTTTACAACACTTACCTCCTGATTTGCATCTAGTTCTGAATAGACTTTTCCTCTGGGATGGTTCCTCATTTCTCTCTACTTGAAATAATGCTCTCCTCATCACCAATGATTATCTTTTCTCCGGATTGCCAATAGAACTGGGTGGTTCAACAGGTTCTTCTTCAATAAAGGCTGTTCTCCCACTATTCTCTATCTTTTTTCTTGTACCATCCTGATTACATTCAAATGCTCTATGTCCTTCACCTCTGTACTTGAAACAAGTACCTCTAAAAGTCTTCTTATCAAATCCTCTACCTTCTCTTCTGTATCCTTCATTCCAGTATGCACTAGGGTTTCCTCTCCAGTAAGCATTGTTATCTCTGTCATCCTTTCTAACTAGGTTGTCAAACTTGTTTTGCTCCACAAATGATCTATCATATCCAAAAAATGATCTTCCTCTCTGAAATTTACCTCCTCTACCTCTCTATTTCTGATCATGCTTCTTATTCAGCTTCTCTTCAACCTTCAGGGCAAATTTATATGCTTCTTCCAAAGATGTCATCCTTACCAAGCTTAGTTCTTCTTCAATGTTTAATCTCAGTCCATTGATATATCTAGCCACTTTCTCCTTGTTTGCTTCACTATGACCTATTCTTATGATCGTCTTATGAAATTCTTTAGTATACTCCATAGATTTCTCCTTCTGTCTTAGGTTTTGCAATCTCTTCAATAGTTCCAACTCATAATCAACAGGTATAAACTGGTTCTTCAACTTTGTCACCATCCGGTCCCACTTTGTAATCTTTTATTTTCCTCTTTTATTTCTTTCCAACTAAACTTCTTTCCACCATATACCAGGATGTCCTTTCAACTTTGTCTTTATAAATTTCACCTTCTCCGGATCTTCAATCTCTGCATATTCAAAGTATTCTTCCATATCATTTATCTAGTCAATCAACTCTTTAGGGTTCAAGTTACCAGTATAGTTTGGAACATCAACTCTATGTCTCTTTCCAATCTTTGAAATAGCTTGCAACATCATTATCTGATATGATTCTTCTTCTTCATCACCTCCTAGGGTTTCACTAGTGTGTTCCACAAATTAAAATTCTTCCTCCTCATCACTTTCAACATTAAGTCTCAATGTCAATCCTCTTCGCCTATCTTCTTCAACATCGTCCAAACAAATTTGTATTGTTCTCATCAATTCCATCATCTCATCCATTCTATTAGCCATTGTACCAATAGGAGGAACTCTTCATGGCGGTATTCTTCCTAGGATCAAGTGCAAACTGCCTCAAGTATAGTGATCGGGCTACAAGCGACAACTACCTCTCAATTGGCAATCAGTTGCGCATAAGTAACCTACCTCGGATCGACAATCTACTTACAACAAGATCTTACAGAATCCCCTTTACCAATTCACTTTAGAGAATCAAAATTTTGCTCTCCAAGATTCAAACTTTCGCTTTGATACCACTTGGTGCAGTCACGGTAGGAGGGTTCACATAATGAACTATCCAAACCATGCAACAAGAGTAAACACAATGGAAACAACTCAAAAGAATGGAACAAATGTAGATTCAATCATTCAATATATCATAGAATTCAAAATAGAGATCCATCGGTAACATGTGGGCTTACAATTAGGGCTCACATGCCTGATTACATACATGCACAAGATAAGGGTTTGAAGCTCCTTTGCACAAAATCTAAACTATCAGATCTTTCTTATGTGAATAGATACTTTCCTAAGGATCTATTAAATCTATATATCATTTCTAGACCAATAGATTCCTCTGCATCGGTCAAGGAAGGTCACAACTCCAATGAAGAGATGTAACGTGTTCACAGATAGGTCAGACCTAAATGCATAGAACACTTCCTCAAATGAATGGAACAACATGCGGACCCTTAGGGAAGGTTGGCCACAAGCCAAAGAACATTTAATGATGTGTCAATGAGATCCACAAGTCAAGGAACAATCCGCAAGCCTTCTCCTTCAGCTGATTATCAGGAACTGTTAAATTGCTCTACTCTGAGAAAATAGTTAACTTCTGATAGCGATATCTTTCTAGTAACTGATCCAAATGCTCAATTCTTGATATGATGCAGATGAATGAATGTAGATGCTAAGTCTAAATTTGCAAGATAAATGCCAAAACTAGACCACAAGCTGAGAACTGCTACTGACTGAACAGGGAAAGGAAAGAACTGAAATGTAAACAAACTGAAATGCAAATATTTTTGGTTGATGCAAGATTTCTCTTGAACTAGGGATGCTCCTGCATCAAAGTTGGAATTCTCAGGTTAACAAGTAAAATAGGATCTGTGTCGTATACTAAATGGTGTGGGGCATTACCTAATGTTGTTTTAACTATTGTTCTATCCACCCACAAAGCATTTTTCAACAAAGTATTCCACTCACTAGGATTCTTAGCAATCAATTTCTTAATGATGTCTAACAAAATTTTATTAGTAGACTTTACTAACCCATTACCCTGTGGATAATAATTTGATGAAAACTTTAACACAATACCATATTCAAAAGCCCAGTATGAAAATTTTAAAGAAAAAAATGTAGGGCCATTGTCACATACCAGTGTATAAGGTACTTTAAATCTGGTTATGATATTCTCTTCCAGAAATTTAATGACAAGCTCAGTAGTAGACAACTTACAACAAGTAGCCTCCGTCCATCTAGTACAGTAATCAGTTGTTGTAAGTATGAAATTGTGTCCAGCAAAAGTTGGAGGATTGATAACTCCAATAAAATCTAGCCCCCACTATGCAAAATGCTTGGTTTCTATTATAGGTTGTAAAGGATGAGTCATATATCTTCCCTTATCCAATGTAGTTTGAAATGTATTATAACACCTAATATGTTCTTCAGTGTCCTTGAACATGGTGGGCCAGTAATATCCTACTCGTAAGATCTTATGTGTTGTGGCTAAGTGAGACCCGTGAGTTGTCCCATACTTATCATGTAGTTCTAACAACACCTTATCAGCTTAATCTCTCTTTAAACATCTCAAATATATTCCTTCATGATTCTTTTTGAATAATAAACCCCCTGAATCATATATTTTTGGGCTTTCATTCTTAATGCCCTTCTCTGGGAAGACTTCATATGAACTAGATATTTCCCTAATATCAAGAATGAAGTAATGTCATCATACCATCTGCTCGTAGTCATTGTATTCACCACATATTGTTGGTGAACAATCTTGGGATCCATGCTAGCTATACTCTACACTAAAACTTGATCCCTGACCAATTTCATTGGAACAATTTCCAAATCAAATTCTTGTACCACTGTTATCCATTTTTGTCTTTTATCTTTTGGTTTGTTCTGCATCAGCAACATTTTTACTGCAACATTGGGCATAATAGCCTTGACTTGACTTCTCAAAATGTAATGCCTAAACTTTTTAACTATCTTTACCAAGGCAAAAGATTGTCTCTCAGTGTCCAAGTATTTCAGTTCTGCATCCTTAAGGGGAACACTCATAAATGCTATTGGCCTCTCTTCATTCTCTTCACCTTTTTGTGTCAAGGCTGCTACATAGGAGTGTTATAATGCAAAAGAGTAGATAAAGAATAGTTTAGTATAATTTGGGCTCGAGGCATTGGTGATAGCTTCTTTTATATCTTTGAAAGGTTGTCTGGCTACTGGCATCCACTCTATCTTGGCATCCTTTTTCACCATAGCATTTAGAGGTTGTACTATCTCAGCAAAGCCAATGATAAGTTTCCTCACAAAGTTTATCTTACCAAAGAATGATTTCAATTCCTTTTTTCTAGTGGGCAACTGCAACTTATTGATCCCTTCCACTCTATCTAGATTTATGGAAATCCTATTCTCAGAAATGATGTGTCCCAGTAACTTACCTTATTTCACCCTGAAGACACATTTATGTGGGTTCAAGGATATACCGTATTTTTCACATCTCTGCAGTACTTTCCTCAAATCCTCTGCATGGTTAGACCTATCTTTAGAAAAACCTGTCAAATCATCCATATAGATTACTATGCATTTTCCTACATGTCCACAAAAAGAAATATCCATGGCTCTCTGAAATGTAGCCCCTACATTTATTAAACCAAATGACATCCTTATATAAGCATAATAACCCCATTTACAAGTAAATGTGGTTTTCAACCTATCTTCTTTATCCACTAAAACCTGATTGTAGCTAGAGAATCTGTCCAAGAAGGACATCATTTTGGCACCATTGACTTTCTACAAAGCCTCATCCAAGGGTGGTGAAGGATAATTATCCTTTTCTAATGCTTTATTAAAGTTTATAAAGTCTACACAAATTCTGATATCCCCATTCTTTTTCCTCACGGGAACTAAGTTGGCTACCCAAGTGGAATGCCTCATAGGAAAGATTATCCTTGTAGATAACAATTTTTTGACCTCTTCAAAAATCAAGGGTTCTAATATGGCATTCACTAGTATCTATTTTTTCTTAAATGGTTTTACAACTGGTCTTAGGGGAATCACATGAGTTATGATAGATGTATCATAAGTTTTAAGATCCTCGTATGTCCATACAATGACATGTTTGTAAGCTTTTAGTACAATGATTATATCATTCGTCAACTCAGTGGAACATGTCTTCCCAATTAGCACATTTTGAGGATCCTTATTAGTACCTAGGTTGAAAGAATCGCACTTACCTCTTATTTTAGGAAGATCTCTCTGCCTAACTACCCCATCAAAATCAAAAATCATTTTTAACTTAATTACTTTTTAAGTCAACGATATCTTCCTTATCCCAAGATACTTTTGGTCTATCCTATTCATCAATTATTTGGGCTTCGAAGACATCATGACTTGTTATAAAATCAAGGATCTGTTGGTCACCCTCCAATACCTGAAAGTTAGTCACATTGTTAGGTATACTGGGAATAGACACCAATTCTACCACAAATTTCTTTAGTCCAAACAAAGTTAATGGTTCAAGGGAATTGGCTGCAACTGCTAAGGCATCTGGATTTTGATTCAATTCTCTGGAAATCTGTATAATATTGAAAGCATCAAAGGATTCTATCAAATCCCAAACCCTATGCCTATAGCTCACCATTTTCTAAAAATTACAAGCATACAACTTCCTAACCTATTTAACTACTAATTCAGAGTCATAAAACTTGAAGGAATTTTACCTTCTTCTTGATGGCCATTACTAACCCATGTACTAGTGCCTCATATTTTGTTGTACATTGTTTGCACATGGAAATTGCAATCTATAAGTTGCCAAAAATAACCTCTCATTAGGGTCAATAAGTTCTATTCCTACCCCTACTCCTTGTTTAGATTTTGATCCATCACACTTTAAAATCCACATATTTCTTTTACGAATTGGATCTCTTATTTTTATAGGAAATATTTTATTTACGTCAAGTTTTGCAGGATCACATTTATCCTTGTGCACTTTTGTGTGACCTGCAGGTATTCCGATATTTTCTACGAGCTTATGAAAATTATAGGGCTTGTTATCTTTTGATTCTTTGGACTCATTTGGATCTTTTAGTATAACACCAACACTCTCATGTAGTGGCAACTTAGGATTATCAATAGTATGTTCACTTTTCTAATTTTCAATTTGTGTCATACATTTTCTATGTTGACATTTGATTATTTCCCTACATATTCTACAATCTTCTTCAAAATGAGTGGTCTTATGAACCCTGCACCATCCTTTACATGTAGAAGATCATGAATAGAAGTTCCTTGCTAAATACATTTCCAAATTTCCCTATTCATAATCTAGTTAAAACTACTTATGGTGTTCCCTTCTTCATCAGAAGGATCAAGATCAGATTCAATGAGAACACTAGTTCCTTTGTCTATAGGTTTTTCTTCGAAACCAAAGGCTAGAATTTCTTCTATTTGAACTCCTCTATTAGAAACCCTATACACACCAGGCTCTACTATAGCATACAAAACCTCATTTGTTTTATTGTACTCTATTATTAGATGTTTCATTTTTGGTTCTACCTCAATCCTGATTTGGTTAGGGATGCCTCTCCATGGTAACCACATGTGTGAAATATTTATTTCCATATATCTATTTAGAGTCCTGGACCAATCTCTACTCAATAAAATACCATAATTCATGGGAATATCAACTACTTGAATGTCAATATACTGCTGGACTCTAGGATCAGTGGCTGATTGCATTTGAATATGCATCAATTCTCCTACAATGTTTACTTCAGATTTGTCTAATTGAGTTACAACTTTGGCTGAATTAGTAGGGGTGAGTCCTAAAGTTCTACACACTACTAATGGCATGACATTAATAGAGGCTCCAGAATCTACCATGCAGTTATGTAGGTTTTTCCCAAAGATTCTTAAGGTCAATAGGAAAGGAGGGGATTCCTTCTTTTCTATATACAATACTACATTAGTATTTGCAGGATGCTCAATACTTTTGTTCTCATCCTTAATTTGTACATCTTTACTATGATTATCTAGACCTATTGAGTTTTCTCTAGGACCTGATTCATCTAAGGACTTCATAAAAGAAGTTCTGACTCCTGGACTTCTCAACAATTCATACAAAGGAACATTAACCTTTAATTTCCTAATCTCTTCAGATAAATAACTCATCAATTTGGAAGCATCATTAGGTTTTGATGTACCTACCTTTGTTTTTTGTGAAGTTGAAGTACCAGCACCCTGATGATTTGCCTCAAGAGGTAAAGGATTGTTACTTGAATGTACATCTAGTGGTGTATTAAAATTGTTTGTGTTGTTATATGGAGCCTAATCAGACTCAGAGGTTATATTTACCCCACTTTTATGGGCGCGATTTCCCCCCAAATTCCTACGGGGTCAAGGGGCAACGCCCCTTGCGGGGGTTTGGGGGCAGCGCCCCCAAGATGGGGTCAAGAGGCAGCGCCCCTTGCGGGGTCCAAGGGCAGCACCCCTGGCGCGTTCCCTATCGCGATACAGGGTGGGGTCGAGGGGCAGCGCCCCCGTGGGGGCTCGGGGGCAATGCCCCTGAAACCTCACAGTTTTTTATTATTTCATAATGCACCGGGAGTTAATTTTTTCATTGACCGACATAAGAAAACCCTATTTTGTAACTGACAAAAAGCTTGATAAAAAGTGGCTAAGGGTTAGGGTTTTTTGATATATTGTATTGTAGCATTTTGCAGCGGTATTGAGTTGCAGGGATTGTTGATTGTAATCGGTTTGATTTACTGGATAATAATATTGGAGTCTCTGTTTGGTGGATGTAGCCCGAGTTTGGGTGAACCACGTTAAAACTTGTCTCTCGCTGTTATTATTTCTATGTATTTCCATTCCTCTATTTAATCTTTATTTGCATTTAATTGATATCTTTTGCCGTCTAACCCTAACAAGTGGTATCAGAGTGGGTTGTGTTCGATTATCGTCTGCAGGAAAGTCTCACGGTTGAGTGAGAGCAATGGCGGACGAGGGTAAAATGAAGGTTGATAAATTCAATGGACAGAACTATCAGTTATGGAAGATGCAGATGGAGGATTACCTCTATCAAAAGGATTTATGGAGGCCGTTGGAAGGAGTAGCCAAGAAACCGGCAACAATGTCTGATGAAGATTGGAATCTTCTTGACAGAAAGGCACTAGGAACCATTCGGTTGTGCCTAGCACCGTCAATGGCATTTAATATAACGGAAGCGAAGACAACAGATGGTCTGATGAAAGCTTTGGCAAAATTGTATGAAAAACCCTCAGCCTCAAATAAGGTATTTCTCATGAAGCAGTTGTTTAATTTGAAAATGGTTGAAGGTGGATCTATGACAGGTCATTTAAATGAATTTAATACTATTGTCAGTCAATTGACTTCTATAAATGTAAAATTTGATGAAGAAGTTAGAGCTCTCTTGATATTATGTTCATTGCCTGAAAGCTGGGATAGTTTGGTAATGGCGGTTAGTAACTCTGTTTCTGGTTCAAATACCCTAAAATTTGATGATGTTGTTGGTGTTATTCTGAGTGAGGAAATTCGTAAGAAAAGCTCAGGTGGATCCAAATCAGGCAGTGTTTTGAATGCAGAAAGCAGGGGCAGATCAAAGGAGAGAGGAAAAGGTTCTGGAGGTCATGGGAAGTCACAAGGAAAATCAAAGGACAAAAGATCCCAAACCAGAGGACAGAAGGATTGTTGGTACTATGGAAAACCAGGTCATCTGAAGAAAGATTGCTGGTCTCGGAAGAACAAAGAAGGAGACAAACAAGAAGGCAATAAGGAAGCAAATGTGGTAAGCAATAAGTCTGAAGATGATGCTTTGATTCTTTCCCTAGATAATGCTGATGATTCATGGGTTTTAGATTCAGGGGCCTCATTTCATGCTACGCCCCATAGAAGTTATTTCCTTGATTATGTCCAAGGGGATTTTGGGCTAGTTTATTTGGGAGATAATGAACCCTGTCAGATTGTTGGAAAGGGAAGAATCAAGATTAAGTTGCAGAATGTGAATCATTGGCTACTACAAGAGGTAAGGCATGTTCCAAGGCTCAGTAGAAATTTAATTTCAGTAGGGCAACTAACTGAACAAGGTTGCACTATTACATTTACTGATAAAAATTGGAAGGTTTCAAAAGGTGCCTTAGTAGTAGCCAAAGGTGTGAAAGTAGGCACCTTATATCTTTGTACAGGTCATACTGTTCCTTCTACTTTAGCTGTTACAGAGAAAAAACAAACAGGTTCAGGAACAGTTGCTGTAGGTTTGCAGGAAGAGACTGGAAAAGTTGCTGCAGGTTCTGAAACAACACTGTGGCATAATGGACTTGGGCATATGAGTGAAAAAGGTATGAAGGTACTTCATTCTAAGAAAGTTTTACCAGGTCTAAAGTGTATTAATATGGATTTCTGTGAAAGTTGTGTGTATGGAAAATAAAAGAGAGTCAGTTTTCTCAAGGATGGGAAGCAAAAGAAAAATGAAAAGTTGGAGCTTGTGCATACAGATGTATGGGGACTAACTCAGGTATCTTCTCTCGGTGGCTCTCGGTATTATGTTACATTCATAGATGATGCAACTAGGAAGGTCTGGATTTATTTCCTTAGACAAAAATTTGATGTATTTGAAACATTTAAGAAATGGAGAAGCTCGGTTGAGAATGAGACGGGTAAAAGATTAAAATGTCTCAGATCTGATAATGGCAGTGAGTATTGCAGCAAAGAATTTAAAGATTATTGTTCCTTTAATAGAATTCGTAGGCAGAAAATAGTTCTAGGGACTCCACAGGAAAATGGAGTGGCTGAACACATGAATAGGACAATAATGGAGCATGCAAGGACCATGAGATTGCATGCTGGACTGCCTTTAAACATGTGGGCAGAGGCTGTCAACACTGCTATATATTTAATTAACAGAGGTCCTTTAGTTCCTTTGGGCTGTGGTATTCCAGAGGAAGCATGGACAGGCAAGAAGGTGAGTTATTCTTTTCTGAAAACCTTCGGCTGTGAAGCATTTGCACATATAGATTCTGAAAATAGAACCAAGCTGGATGCGAAATCAAAAAAATGTACCTTCGTTGGATATGGCATTGATGAATTTGGTTATAGGCTTTGGGATTTTAAAAATCAGAAAATTGTGAGAAGCAGGGATGTTATATTCAATGAGAAGTTGTTGTACAAAGATCAGTTGCAGCAGCATGAGAAGAAAGAAAAGGATTATGTGGTGCTGGATGATACTCCAAATAGTGATGTTCCAGTGGTTCCTCATGCTCCACAACAGCAACCAGAAATACCACAAACTCTAGTGAATGTTAGACAGTCCACAAGGATAAGTAGACCTCCTGAAAGATTTTCTCCCTCTTTGTATTCTATTTTGTTAACAGATGCTGGTGAACCAGAAGGGTATGATGAAGCTATGCAGGTGGATACACAAGTTCAGTGGGAGCTTGCAATGAAAGAAGAAATGGACTCCTTGCTGAAAAATCAGACTTGGGAATTATGTAAGTTACCTGCAGGTAAAAAAGCTTTACCAAATAAATGGGTTTACAGGCTGAAAGAGGAAGATGGAGGTAAGAAAAGATTTAAGGCCAGGTTAGTTGTAAAAGGATTTGCATAGAAAAAGGGCATTGATTTTGATGAGATATTTTCTCTGGTTGTCAAGATGACTTCTATTCGCACTGTTTTAAGTATTGTGGCTGCTGAAGATTTACATTTGGAACAGCTAGATGTTAAAACTGCCTTTCTCCATGGTGATTTGGAGGAGGAGATCTATATGGAACAGCCCCAAGGATTTGAGGTCAAAGGTAAGGAGAAACTAGTGTGCAGATTGAAAAAGAGTTTGTATGGCCTGAAACAAGCACCTCAGCAATGGTATTTGAAATTTGACAGTTTTATGGCTGAGCAAGGCTACAGCAGGTGTAATTCTGACCATTGTGTTTATTTTAAGAGGTTCGATAATGACAGCTACATTATTTTATGTTTATATGTTGATGACATGCTTGTAACTGGGTCTAACATGGATCACATAAGAGAGTTAAAATAGCAGTTGGCATAGTCATTTGATATGAAGGATTTGGGGGCAGCAAAACAAATCCTTGGTATGAAAATTTGCAGAGATAGGTAGAACAAAAATTCAACTCTATCTCAGGCTGCTTATGTTGAAAAGGTATTGCAGAGATTCCACATGGAGAATGCAAAAGCTGTCAGCACACCTTTGCCTAGTCATTTGAAATTGACTAAGGACATATGTCCTAAGACACAAGAGGAGGAAGAGAAAATGTCCAAGGTACCATATGCTTCAGCTGTAGGTAGTTTAATGTATGCCATGGTATGCACGCGACCAGATATTGCACATGTTGTAGGAGTCGTTAGCAGGTATATGAGTCATCCCGGATTAGAGCATTGGAATGCGGTAAAATGGATTCTCAGATATTTGAGAGGTACATCTAATAAACACTTATGTTTTGGGGGCTCTAATACTATTTTAGCAGGCTATGTAGACTCAGATTTGGCAGGAGATATTGATACCGGGCAGAGTACTACAGGTTATGTCTTTACTGTAGGTGGAACATCGGTGAGTTGGATTTCCAGGTTACAAAAGGTGGTTGCTTTATCCACCATAGAGGCAGAATATGTAGCTGCAACAGAGGCAAGCAAGGAGATGATATGGCTACAATCTTTCATGAATGAATTGGGCACACAACAGGTTAATAGTTATTTGTTTACGGACAACCAGAGTGCCATACATCTTGCAAAGAATTCTGCCTTGCATTCAAAGACCAAACACATACAGTTGAGGTATCACTTCATTCGGTCGGTGTTGGATGACGGACAGTTACAGCTGGCAAAGATACATACAGATGACAATCCAGCAGATATGTTTACAAAGGCAGTAACAAGGGAGAAGCTGAGCTCCTCTTCAGCTTCGGTTGGTCTTCTAGACTGAAAACAACCAAAAACAGAATAGCAGAGTCCAGGGTGCTTATTTCCAGTGGGAGCTACAGGGTCAGTGGTGTTATGATCAGTCTCCAAGTGGGAGATGATATGGTGTGGAGTCTGATCAGTCTCCAAGTGGGAGATTGTTGTTATATGGAGCCTAATCAGACTCGGAGGTTATATTTACCCCACTTTTATCGACGCGGTTTCCCCCTAAATTCCTACAGGGTCAAGGGGCAACGCCCCTTGCGGGGGTTTGGGGGCAGCGCCCCCAAGACAGGGTCAAGGGGCAGCGCCCCTTGCGGGGTCCAGGGGCAGCGCCCCTGGCGCATTCCCTATCGCGATATAGGGCGGGGTCGAGGGGCAGCGCTCCCGTGGGGGCTCGGGGGCAACGCCCCTGAAACCTCACATGGTTTTTTATTATTTCATAATGCACCGGGAGTTAATTTTTTCATCGACCGACATAAGAAAACCCTATTTTGTAACCGACAAAAAGCTTGATAAAAAGCGGCTAAGGGTTAGGGTTTTTTAATATATTGTATTGTAGCATTTTGCAGCGGTATTGAGTTGCAAGGATTGTTGATTGTAATCGGTTTGATTTACTGGATAATAATATTGGAGTCTCTGTTTGGTGGATGTAGCCTGAGTTTGGGTGAACCACGTTAAAACTTGTCTCTCGCTGTTATTATTTCTATGTATTTCCATTCCTCTGTTTAATCTTTATTTGCATTTAATTGATATCTTCTGCCATCTAACCCTAACAGTTTGGAGGCATGGAAGTAGTGAAAGGACCTCCTGGCTTGTGGTTACTTCTCAAGTTACATACGTATGATTTATTTGAGACTATTGAAATGCATGGACTTCATCTACTTCACCTTGCACCTCATTCTCAGTTTGAAAGGGAAATAGAAAAGTTTCCAACACCAAAGCTGATTCATGATATAGATTTTCTTGATAGTATGATCCATCTTCTTCAATTGATCTTCTTCTTCTTTTGACAAGAACGTGAATCTTTCCAGAACCATTGCTAACTCATATCCTGAAGGTACTATTTCATTTCCTTTAGGAACAAGGAATTCTAATGTAGGGCTTTGCACTTCCACTTTGAAAATACTCACTGCTAAGTTGAACTATGAGCAATCTAGTTTAGCATGTGCACTCATATTGTGGATCCTACATTAATTCTTAAGAGCCACATCTGCTACTTGTACACTAGCAGGTTGTTTGGATTCCTAATTATCTGGGTTCTCAAAAGGAGAGGTCATGGTACCATTATTTGGCCTTGTATTCCAAACTCTAGGAGGTCTAGGTTGATTGGAATTTCTATTATCATTTCCATAAGCTTTGTTGTCTCCATTATGACCTCTATTCTATAGTCCTTGTCCTTGGTTTTGATGAGTGTTATTTTGATGATTCTGGCCATAGAAACTATGATTTTGCATCTGAGTCACTTCTATAGTTAATCTTCTCAAGTGAGCAGTGATTTCCTTTAATTCATCTATATCCTCCTGTGCTTTAGCTACATATGCATCTTGTGGATCTTGAAAGAATGATTGTCCATTGAACTTGTCATTATTAGCAACATTGTCTGTATATGGAACCATAGCATAGGTAGCAACTATATTGTACACTAGAGTATGATGCATCAGTGTACCATTCAACTGTTGTATTTGATTAAGAATTACAACACTTCCAAGGCTTACTAAAGGACCATGGCCTGTCTACCACATCTCTTGATTTATTTTCACTGCTTCTTTATATGCTTGAGACAAATTTGTCACTTGAGGTACCTATCGCTTAACAAACTTTATAGTTAATGGATCCAAAGCAGCATAATACATTTGTAACATTGCATCATTAGTTATAGTATAAAGAGCTACTAATTTGAAATAAGCCTTTTGAAAATGATCATTAAATGCAGTTATAAATTCTCCTTCACTTCTTTTAATCTCTACTAACCTATGATATAGGGATGTTGGCTCTATTGGAACTCTAAACCTAGACAGGAATGTTTCTTCCATAATTTGCCAAATTGTGATGTGACTATTAGGCAAATTAACATACTAGCTATAAGCTTTCTCAGATAAAGTGAAAGGAAACAACCTGCATATCACATCTTCATGCACCATGCTAAACTTTCCTTGAAGCAAGTTTCTTTGAAGATCCTTATGTGATCTTCAACATCCTGATGTAATTGATATTTTGGACATATCTTGTCTAGATTCTTTGGCATGTCATGATATGCAACAAAGTGTATAGGTGATTCTACATTGAAGAATGCCATGACAAGACCCCTACGAAGAACCAAGCCAATGTTCAATTGATTTTGAGGATTTGAACCAAAATTCAGTGGTCTGAACGCAGAAACATTTAGACTTACAAAGTTAGGTTGAACTAAAGGTGAACTTGGACATGGAGGAGTATGTGATGAAATCCTTCACTAAAAAGTTCTAGGACTTAAAATTAAGGGATTATTTATACCTTTACCTCGTCTGTCAGGTAATTGCATGAAAATATCCCTTGGATTTGACCCGGACCTAGTCGTTCGACCAATCTTATTAGCTAGTTTGCAATAACTTGCTTTAAATCCTATCATGCCTTCCTTCTAGTGCCAAAAATTGTTGATGCAGATGTTATACACACACAACATGAGATAAAATTCACTATGAACTTAATCTATCTTGAAAGATATGGAGAATTATCAAATAATAATTCACAATCCCAAGGCTTCAATAGTTAGGTCATGACTGTGTTAGATTTACCCAAGGTTCAATGTGAATTTGTTTAACAAGGGGCCTTACATGATTTAAATGTTTATTGCTGGCTAAGATTACTCAATCTTTGCAAATAATTTCAAGTTACTCTCAAAAGGTTGATCCTTTGCAAATATTTGTAACTTTATTGTTAATCTTTGCCTGAATTTTAAAGGGACATGCTTTGTATCTCAAATTTATGTTCAAAATACTAAAGATCTTCATCATTTGCATGTATTTACCAGAATCTGTAACAATTTGCTCTAGATTACTACATGTTGGCTATGTATTTAAACTACTGGTAAAAGAAAGGTAAAAAGCTTAGGGTTAGAAACATGATCAAGACAAAATATGATGCTCTATTACTCACATGTACAAGCTTTGATTATCCTAGACAATTCAAAAGTAAGTAAATTCACATACGTTAATCTAGATCATTTCACAAATTCACATACATAATTGCAATCTTTAAATGAAATGTATCAGAAACACATACATCAAATAACACTATAGAATAGATGTAGAAGTTTGATATTTGCATTTACTAATATATGATAGCCATTTCAAATTCACAATGTTTCATGACTCAAAATATTTTGAATGCATCAACAATATCATAAAAACTTACAGACATTTTTACAAATGCAGAAAGGAAATAGGATGTTCCACATAATCCTTCCTATAGACATAGGCGAATTCCTCTCAAACTAATTATGCTCAAAGCACTCTCCCTAGTCACTTATCTTGTAGATGCTATGTTGTGTTTTCTTATGTAGGTCATGTGCCCTAAATTAAGTGTAGTAAAGATCCTTATATAGATCTAAATCCTTTTCTATGGCTATAAATCTCATCAAGGGTCCAGACTCAAAATACAATATTAACAGTAGAAATAGACTTGCCAACTATGCACCAACTAACACATAGGAATATACTGGGAATATACTCTTTGCTAGTTGTCATTCCAAAATATCTTGGAAGAATATTCTCCTGGTCACAAAGATGCCTTTAGAATCTTTTTGAAATGTCTGCATGCCTTCTACAGTTGACCTTTTGTCTTTGACTTTTCTACAAGTTCAAAAGAATAACAAGATAAAAAGTGAAACAATTAATGAATAGGTATGTCAATGGCTATCTCTAGTATCTTCCACCTGTTGATCCCCTTCCTTCTGCCTCATATAATTTGTATATCATTTGGCCAAGGCTGATATGGGTGCATGAATTGTCTTTTGAGATGCTTCCCATGTGTACTATTGCATCTCTACACTTTTCTTCAATACTCGTGCCCTCCCTTCCATATCCTCTTTTCTTTTCTGATACTTCTTAATTTTGTTACTCAATCCCATTATCAATTCTATTACATCCTCACCCAATTTATTAATATGATCATCAATACAAGACAAAAAGATAAATTTAAACCCTTGGACTGCTATGGATAGATCATATACCTAGGCTTTAGAACAAGGATGCCTTACCAAATGTTGTACCATCTTCACATGTTTATCCAATAGGTCTCGAGCAGTTCTTTCTAACTCTTGAACATTACCAATGCATGGTCTGAGTATACCTTCCTCAAATTTCATCTCCATTCTCCATCAAGGTACTTGAAAACTAACCTTTAAGGTTAGGACCCCCTCATTGATCAATGCTTCCATATGTTCTTCCATAGCATTAAGCTTATTTAATTCATCTTTATTCTACCTTATTCTTGATTGACATTTTTGTAGAAGGCTAGCACAATTATTCTTTTTAGTAAGATTGGTGTCCCAATTGCTAATTGTAATCTTTATTACTTCTCCTTTCTGTATAAATGTCTTTACATACTCTTCAAATATGCTAGCTTCCTATCTTTTATTCCCCATGTCACTTATTCGTTCTTTAGATAAAATTGTCAATTCTGAAGGCAATTCAGGTAAACCTTGTCCCGGATCTACCATTCCTTGGATGAATTGTTGCAATTGGGCAATGTGCCCTTTCAACTTTACTATCTTCTTTTTATCTTTTCTCATCTTGGTGGCAGTTAATTCTATCATTTCTTGCAGCTCTTCAATATGTTTCTCTCTACTAACATGTCTAAGATTCATACTTATAACATTGTATTCCTCCATGCCTATTTCACCCTTTTTTTGTCAACTTGAGGAATGACCATTTGCATAGTTCTAGTACTAGAAGGATCTCTTTTTATTGCAGACATGATGCTTTCCTTCCTTTTACCCCTCTTGGTGGCCTCATTAGCTAATAAGCTTTTTATATCAATCGGCACCGGCTGCATTACTGACTCTTGTCGCACCTCGAATCTAACCCAAGATGGTATTACCATGCTTGTATCTGCAACCTTATCATTCATCACCTTATCTTGAGGTTCCTCTATTATCACTTCTTGTTTTTGTTCCTCTTGTTCTTGATGATGATGTTGTTGTTGAGGTTGTTGCTGAGGAGGTTGTTGTTCTTCAACATTTTGTTGTTCCTCCATGCTGACTATAGGCACACTCTCCTGAAATGATACATTTTCCCTTTGAGAAACTAGTGCATTACCGATCCCCTCACTCTCTTTCTCCTCTACCTGCTCCTTCAAAATCTCTTGGGCAGCCTCTTTTTGTTCCTCCATTATATTTTTAGGCAATAAGTTACCAAATGGATCAATCATTTCTATATCTTCTACTAATTTTGTGGCAACCTCTAGAACTTGTGATGTTGTACTGCCTTTTGTGATGCTACTACATCAAATGCTCCCAGCATGAGGTGACTCTTAGGTATCTATCTATCTTCTTCCTCCTCACTGCTCATCTTTGGGTTGTCACCACTACTTTCATCCTTACTTTGACCTTCATCATCTTCAACATCATCCACATCTTCAACATAATTTGAGGCATGGATGCACATTGTAGCATTTCCTTAGTCATTTCCTATATGACTTGGATAAATCATTGGAGTTTCTCTTGATGTGTTTGTGTTTCCAAAGATGTTTGTTGAGTAGTTGGTAGGCCTTGGACACTTGGTGTTTGTTGACGCTCTGCAGGTGATTATACTGGAGGCTGCTCTACTGTGGTAGGTACAGTTGATGTTCCTTCCTCCAGAAATGTGAACATTCCTAATGGGATAGCCACTGTTACCCCTAATGCATAAGGATCTAATAATGTGGATCTAGTGTTTGTTTTGGCTATCTCAGCATCTACTATTTGCCTCTTTCTTTTCAAGAATCATCAAAATTGTCCTTTCTTTCCAAGCTTCTCTTTTTCCTTTTCTTCCCTTGGTAAGTGATTGTTATTCCTTTGGCCTTTATTTCTTCTATTTTCTCTTTTATCCAGACATCTGGATATGTTATTATTGGCCTTGAGATATTGTCTAGTGAAGTCTCCTCAGGCTAACTCCAGTCTGGCTTAGTTATAATTTCATCATCCACCCTTTTAGTGTCATAACTTGTGTGCAATATTTTCTCATCATCATTTTTAATCTCTTGGGGTACCTCAAGTACTCCCAAGGTCTTTATTTGGTCAAGGGTTAGTCTTTGATGAGCACTTTTCCTAACTGCTGCTTCATTGTCACAATCAGCCCAAAAACCTTCAAGATGTGGCTGATGTCTAAACTTCTTGTCCACAAAGTTTTGTATTCTCTTGAATGGGTCAAATCATCTAGCTAAATCAAAAGTTTGAAACCCAAAATATTGTAATTTTGCCTCGGATACTTGGGCAACTTCCTTACTAAAACATTGGTATCTACCAATACCAAAAGGAAACTTGATATTACCTCTATGAAACTTGGTCTTATACATACCATAATTGTTTAATATTTGCCTAGTAAATTCTAATAGCACCATTTTGCCTGTTGGGTACCTTGGCATTTTGAAAGGTTTATCTATGAATCCTTCTGTTCTAATGTAAGTGAAAGTAGGAAATTGTATGTACCATGCACTATGCAAATTAATTGCATTCTGTGCTTCTTCTGATAACCTTTTGTCTCTAACTCCTGTCAGGGTTCTCACCAGGTACATATAAAACACATCATTTACCCTTATATAATTCTACATCACATTCTTTTCCTATAAGTCTAGGTAATGATCATAACCTAACATTTGCCCTTGGCCATTTCCTAATATGCCAATCCTTAGTATTCCTCCCAATTGCATCTTGGTTGCACATGAGTATACTATATAGGATGACATAAAGAACACCCTCTATTTCTTCCATCTCATAACTTGTGTAAAAATAGCATTGCTAATGGCTAAAGCCTAGTGAATTGCCCCTATTTCTTCTCTGATAAATTGAATTATAGAGAACATCCATGGCTCAAATTTACTTGCATCTGCTAGGCCTATTAATCCTCTTAGCAATGTGATCATTATATAAACGTCTTCCTTGAAGCGTATCTTATACAAGTGCTTTGGGACCCTAGTAGTTGCTTTTGGTTTCTTGTCCTGCAAATACCATCCATAAAATATTATGCTTTTGCAAGATGCTTCATTTCCTCTAAAATTAGGTGCATATTGTTCTACACCAGTTTCCTTCATTTTATCAGTGATTTTTAAACCAAAGGTTTCAGTTATTCGCTGCACAGACAAATCTGCATACACCACACCATTGTGCTTCACCTTCCTAGAGTTCATATCATACTTTTGAATACATTTGATAACCAAATCCCTAGCCTCCATTGCAAGTGGCAATCCCACAGCATTGAACAATCCCACATCCGGTATATTCTTCATTTTCAGAGACACTCTAGGCACTCTAATCTTCTATAACAATTCGGTAGAGTTGAAATCCCCAATTTCTGTGTCAACTGTCCTACCTCCTACAGAATAGATCTATGAATTATAACCCTTGCTCAAAAATTCTTCTTTAATCATTTTTTTCCTTATGTCTTTATTTTCTCCTTTTCTGGTTGTCTTCTCAGTTTTCTTTCCTTTTGGCGGCATCCTGTCGAGAAATATATTCATTTTATGACCACATTCATGTTTTCTAGGGTTTTACCATATAAATTTACCATTTAACATTTTACCCTAAGGTTTTCTTTTTTTACCTTTTGAATTTTGTATGGCTATCCTACTGTGTTTAAGTTTTACAATTTATCACAGTAATTAGCTAATTTTAAACCATTTCTGTTACCCTACTTGTAAAATTCACCATAATTGCATTTCATTAAGTACAAGTGGGATTTTTAGACACATAACTGGATTTGTAACCGTTGACTTTAATACTGTTAACAAGAGATTTTACCAGTTGAGTTTATCACAACCATCTTGGAATCTCAATTCGCCTTTGCTCGCCTTAGCTCTGTAGAGTGTTCTATAATTGAATTCTAAACGCAATTGTGAAATTAGCGTTATTGAAATTCTTTTTTACTCCTTTGAAATTAGGGATTCCCTATGGTATATATGCATTAAATTTTGTAAATAGTATATGCATTTTGATTTTTGCCTTACTTTTACCATTCAATGCATATTTTGAATTTTGTATACGTTGGTTTTTTTGCACTTTTTTCTTTTGTATATCTTATACATGCACTTTTCACTAATATGAAAGAAAGGAGTGATGATGTCATTATAAACATTTTGACTTAATGACCTTTTTAACATTAAGTTTGCCTTTTATATCCCAAAGCATGCATGAGGTACCTTTATGGATTTGCAATTTTCCCTCTCATTTGTTTTGTATATTTGTTTGTATATGTTCATGTACATCTTATACAATCACTAAACATACAAATGCAGACTCCATTGGGTTTATGAAATGACTTGGAATCACCTTCGGGTCTGGCCTTGTATATATTTCATTTGTATCACTTTTTGTATATCACATGCATGCATCTTTACATGCATACATGATGTTGACTTTTCCACCCCTCGTTATGCATAAATGCACTTTATTCCACAATTTAATCCTAAGTTCATATCCACGACTACATTTTACTCTTTTGCATACTTTATACATACATTTCAACATACAAGTTCAAACTTCACCTAAAGTTTATAAAGCCTTAAACTTCTCTATCACGTCTGGCTTTGTATCTGCATATTAGATACATGCATTTGTACATACAAAGATACATACAAATAAAACCATTCACTTTTTCTTTCTAAACTCAATTGAACTTTCTTTTCATGTCTGCATCTGCATGTATGCAAAAAAAGTATACTATTAATAATGTTTTGACCATACACATGAGATGATCGTGACTTTATATGCTAACTTTGAAGTTCCTTTGACGTCCACCAATGCATATTTTGGATTTGTATAAAAGATATATGCATTAGTATATACAAACACAACTACGAACTTCAACCATTATAAAGCATACCCTAAAAACTATCGGGTCCAGATTTTTCTTATGCATGTTTTGAACCGTTAAAGATATGAACATGACACGTGATTTAAACCCAATGAACAACATAACCTGACATACCTAAAGAAGAACAAAGTATATGAGATACATGCAAATGGTTATGTATATGAGATACATGTTGACGAAAGTAGCCCAGAGTTAACTTATCACAAAAACTAGCATAACTCTCAAAATACATAGAATTTTCAAACCATTCAAAAGGCAACCCTAACTGAATTTTGACACAGACTTCAATGATAACAACCATTTTTTACTAAGCATTGTGCAACTTGAATTTCAAGCATTGGAAACATTTTACCCATACTGCCAAGCAAGCAGAACCAAACCAACACAAAAGCAAAAGAAACAATAGGGGTCCTCATTTTGCTAAAGGGTAAAATGGGGCGTGTTTTGAGCATCACAATAGTTACAAAGGTGATGTTATATATTTGACATATTTTATAAAGGTAGAAAAAAGAAATTTCTAATAATAATGGAAGGTCATAAGTAATTTTTGAATGTAAAAGGGAAAACTGAAATTTGGAGGGAATTGGGGAAGTCACAAGTGCCTTTAATTCCTTGTGTACCCAAAAGTTTTGATATCTCACAAGGTTAACAAAGCAAAGAAGGTAAAGAATTCTAATGGACCTTCCATAAAAGTACTATGTTCATGATGCTCAATTTTAGTTTCTAGGTTTAGACATTCTCTATTTATAAGAGGTTAATGTTTCTAGTTTTTTTCCTTTCTACATCTTGTCATGTTATTTGGCCTTCCAGTCATTTCTTGTGTAGTAACCACGCAGTAAGTTAGGGTGGTGTTGTCACCATTCTCTCCCTACATGGCATTAAGACTTAGTTGATCAGGGATGTGACTCCACCAAATGAGTATTATTAGCTCTTTTGAACATTAATAATCACTTATTTAGAGTTATTAATGTTTATGTTGAACAAATTGTTAGTGTATATTTTACCTCACATGGGTAAAATACACGTGTCATAAGCCTACTTAAGTGGGTTGTTTGTTGACTTGGAGAGTTTGACACAACTCTCCAAAGACACATGTCAACATACATTTGACATTTGGTGGAAACCTTCTTCCACCTCTAGTTGAGTGTTGAAGTTGACTTCTAAGTCGACTCAACCTCTCTACACTATATGTAGTTGCTATTTCATATTTGTTTATCTATTGCAATTTCTATGGCTTTCACTACATTTTTGTAATCAACATTTCACTTAGATGATTTTGGCTTCTTTCATGGTATTAGAGCCAAGCCAAGTCATTTGTTGGTTTGTCTTGGAGGTATAAATCTAGTTTGTGTTTTTTGCTCCAACTTCATTAGCTTGCAGCCTATTTTGGAGGCATGCTACCTTGCCCAGGTCAGAAATGAAACAGACTCCTTGGAAGCCCAATTTCTTCATACATTTTTTTCAAACCCAGTCGATCTCTTTGAAAGTTTGGCCTCTTCAATTTGTAGTCTCGATCTAGGGCTTTAAAGGTCTATGTAGGGCATGTAAAGTCTGAACCAACCATTTAAAGGCGTGCTAGAGTGAGGGAGATATTGTTTAACCCTACTTGAAGGCGTGTGAAGCCCAATCTACGTGTAGTAGGCATGGAAAAAGGCTGCAACTTTTCTCATTGAAGACACTGCTAGGGGGATCTAGAGGCCCAAAAACACCATTGAAGGGCGATTGAAGGCCAATAGAGGTTTAATTCTCTCTTGATCGTTGGTCTATCTAGCTATAAAGGTTACTAGGCATGGCAAGAGAGACTATTACAGGCTTGTTTGGTGTGACCAAGAGGTGACAAGAGGCCTGATCCAGCATGGGAAAGAGCATTTTGAAGCTCTAAAATCTTGATCAAGGCATCCAAAGGGTGATTGGATGCCTTGCACCATACACTACACCATAACCTATGCACAAATCCCTATTTGAACTGCTTGTTTAAAAGGTTTCCAATCTCCATCTCACATGCAAGACCTATTTGAAGCACTTGATCTACACAGAGGGCAATCAAAGCCCATGTTGATGGCTAGAACAGGCTCATGTTGAGGGTGATAAAGGCCTTAATGCTAGGCTGAATCAACCATGTCGTGGCCCAAGAGGGCATGAGGTAGGAAGCATAAGGCCAAAAGCTATGCACCAGGGCAAAGATCCCCATCCCCATTGGAGCAGCAATCTATTTATGTGTGAAAGAGGTGAGTAGCAAGGGCGATCTATGCAAAGAAGGTGCCTCTATTGCTGACCTCAACAAGACATAAGTCAACCCCCTTCTCAAATTCTTTGCTTATTTTTTGGTCAATCATTTCGATCCTATTGTCTATGCTAATGTTGTGGTTTATATGTTTAGGGTTTTATCTTAGTGAAATAGTTTTCTTAGCAATGTTTGATACAATACAATGCTTAGACATCAATGTTTTCATCTTAAAACATTATTTAAACTGCTCAAACAACACTAAGGGTGATAGCTTTAAGTCTTTATCACATTTTATATTAGAATTTAAAGTTACAATTTAGGTAGTATTACATTTAACCATTCACAGTTAGAAAACCAAATGTAACCCAAACATCAAATAAACTTACAACATATATTGTAGCCGATAGCATTATATGCTTTTGTACTTCCTTCTACATTATCAAAGGGTGTAATTGAGCAATTTGGGGGGTTATTCACACACTAACATATAAAGTGCCACAAATTCAAGGGTATCATTGAGCTATTTCCTTCCACCTATCTATGTCTACAACATACATCTCATCTACATAGTTTTATAAGTGTGATTTACTATCTCCAAGAACTTCTATTCATATTGGGACCTTTAAAATACCCAATGGGAAGGTCCATGATCAAACAAGTCACGAGCTAAGACCTCATAAGTATAAGTCTAAGAGACTCTAATACTATAGAGGATTATGTCACAAAATTTAAACTCAATGAAGTTGCAACTAAATGAAGGTGGGATTGAGAAATAGGTGGATCGATTGATCAAGTTCAAACATTTTTTGAGAACCTATGGTAAATGATCCATAATCTTGCAATGAATTCACATCGGTTAACATCTCACATTGAGAGCCTATGGTAAATGAACCCAATTCTTGCATCGGATCACATCTCAAATTTGGTTAATGCTCCTGAATCCTCATGATACTAGCTTCTATGGAGTCATTTCAGTCATAGTTCAACATTAACATCAAGGTACACAAGCAGCTTCTAGATTCATGCATATTTTCTCTCTTTTGGACGGTATATTTCTCCCTTGGGGCTTTCTACCTTATCTTCACTTCATGAGAGATTTTTATTGTAAATGGGTAGCTAATCAGGCCTAGTTGTTGGGGCCCATCCTTATTTGTGCCCACCTAAGCTATGCTTAAGAGGGGGTGTTAGTGTATATTTTACCTCACATGGGTAAAATGCACGTGTCATAAGCCTACTTAAGTGGGTTGTTTGTTGACTTGGAGAGTTTGACACAACTCTCCAAAGACACATGTCGACATACTTTTGACACTTGGTGGAAACCTTCTTCCATCTCTAGTTGAGTGTTGAAGTCGACTTCAAAGTCAACTCAACCTGTCTACACTATATGTACTTGCTATTTTCCATTGTTTATCTATTGGAATTTCTTTTGCTTTCACTTAATTTTTGCAATCAACATTTCACTTAGATGTTTCTGGTTTCTTTCACAAATGATGTTTTTGAGAGATATACCCTCTAGAGATGAATTATTAATTAAATTATTGTTGCCACTTGGGATTTTATGTAGGGATTTTAATATCATTGAAATGGCCTATGATAAATGTGGAGCCTTTCCTATACATTAGACAACTAGAAAAAGATAATCCTAGTTCTTCATGCATAATAATTTAATTCCTTTTTATCCTACTATTGGATGCTTCAATGATCATACAATGTGGTACACCTAGAGTAATATGGGAACTAGCCTCAACAAGGTACTCACGCCTTTGAATTGAGCCATAATGTCAATTAAATCTTTTTGTTCCTTTCATAGCTATTATTCCTTGCTAGTGGAGCCTTTGTCAATCATTGTTCTTTTAGACCACTTTCTAATACAATTTCATATTGAGTGGCAAGTTTCTAAACCCAAGATCATGAAGACATAATTTTTCCTTAACATGTCACTTCTTTATGCATTACAAGAGATGATTCTAGACTATAGATCTCATTTTTCACAACAATGGGCTTCTTACAACCAACTTCCTCTAGTTTCACAAACAACCCTCACAAGGCACCAATAAGGTTTTTCACTCGTCCAACTCAACTAAGTGTATCTAGGACCTTATTACTCCTTAGGGACCCAATCTCAAGCAAATCAAACACTTACCTTTCACCCAGACTCATGACTCTTAGTATTTCCTTTACAAATAGGCCACTAGCCTTGTAGCCCTCTTTTTAGGTCTGTCAGAAGATATCTTTCATATGGGGCATCAACTTGGGAAGACAAGGACAATTTTGAGTACCAATTTAGCCCATTATTGACATATCCCAACATGGGTATAGAATGTTTTGGAACAAGGGTCTCCAAATCTATGATAGACCTACTTAGACCTAGGCTAATTAGGCCTCTTTTACAAAGCAACCCCCAATCAATGTCTCTCTCAAACTCAAAACCCAACTCCAAAGTTCTAGGAAGGTTCCAAATAGACCAAATCCACTATTTTTGTCAAACAAAAGGATCACATAATCACCCAATTACAAAACCCTCACTCTAGGCCAATCTAGGGCTTGTATAGAGAGGGTTTATTGGTTCTCATTACTCTTCTACCCAAACCCACTTCAGACCTACTCAAACACTTCACTACAAGTCTATATATACCTTACAACCTATCACCCATGCTTTCCTAATGCAATTTCATCAGTCTACCCCCTCTAGCCATCATTCTTGGCTCTAAATATGCATAGAAAACTCTAGAACACCACCTCAAACTCGCCAATTTCATTCTCCCTTCTCAAGAATCATGGATCACCATCTTAATATAGCCTAATAGACTCATTCCACTAAGCCACAGGGTACACAATAGGTGGAATGAGTTAAAAACACATTTCAAATCCTCAAACCCTTGTTCTTGGGGTGTCATAGGCAGTTATAGCAGAAACCCTATAAAATGCTCAAAACTCAATGAAACTTCCTCCAATAAATTTAAAAATGAAGTTAACTCATTCCTATAACTTATCCAATGAATTTCATACCATGACGGTTCCATACAAAATAGGGGTATGGCTTGGAACAGCGAAATAGTAGTAAAAGAGAAGAAAAATAGAGTTTTATTGTATATTTTCCTTCAAAAGCTCCTCCCAACCCCTTTCCCTGGGGTATGTGAGATGATTTAAACAAGTTTAAAATAGTTTTCAACTATCCCTAACTGATATTCAAACTACCTGACCATTTATTCCTTCTCTAATACATTATTTGTTGAGTTTGCAAAACAACTCTTACAAACCCTTACATTACATGACCTTCCTTAACAAGACATGACTCCAAAGCATGAAATTGGTCCATATTGGCCTTATTACATCTTCTAGGTGACAAAACACCTTATATTTGCATTGAAACCCCATTAGACAAACTCAAGGCCAAGATTGACCAGGGTGCTCCGGCACCATATAACCCTCGTGAAAAGTGACTCATGTCACATGAGTATTGCCTTGCCTTAATTCCTTCTTATTTTCCACACAATCTTTGGTCTTAAAATCTCCTCCATAGGTTAAGATACTAATATCTTGGATCATGCTCTACCTCCTTGACCCTGTTTGCACATGAATATGATTCCCTCTCTACAATCAGACCTAAAGGTTGTCTTGTACATGTTCCTTGAACTGACTTCACCTTTGTCTCAACTTCATGCCTGTAGTTGCCCTTAGATTCTTGTCTACTTTGTCCTCTGTCCTTCATCTCTATTATTAGACACCTTGCCTTTAAAAGTTCTATTTTCTTAGATTTGAACACCTCTGTCTTGTCAAAAGAAGACTGCCCTTTCACTCCTCTTACTGTCAATGGACACATGACAATCCCAATCAGAATTCCTTCACACTTTCCTTGCTTTTCCACAAGCATTTCACCTTTACTCTTCACAGTATCTGACTTGGACACCAATCTATTATCTCCTTTTCTCTTCATTGTTGTATCATTTGTCCAAATGACTGTCCTAACACCTTAAACTCCTGTAATGGCTCTTTTTTTTGTTTCTTCAAGCCTTAAAGGCTCCTTCTCACCAACCATGATGATCTTAGCTGCCTTGTCCCTTGCTTTTTCATTCTCGTACAATGGTGTTAGTATGAAAGACTTTTCATTCTTAACAATAGTATAGGTATTTGCCCTTCCATCATATAATTATTGCCTATCAAATTGCCATAGTCTACCAAGAAGTAGATGACAACACTCCATAGGCACAACATCACAAAGCACTTTATCTTTATAGCCACCAATTTTGAATTCAACCAATGCTTGTTCATTTACCAAAAGAGATTGATCATTATTCAACCAAGATGCCCTATATGGAGTTTTATGAGGGACTTTTATTAGCTTCAGTTTGTCTACCATTTCACATGAGACTATATTATTAGTAGATCCTAACTCTATGACTACATTGCATACCTTATCCTTGCATTTGCATGAAGTTCTGAATAGGGCTCTCCTTTGTAATGGTTCTTTCTCTTTAGAGGTCTTAAGTAGGGCCCTTCTCACCATGAGTGCATCACTAACTTCAAGAGCTGCATGAACACTAGATGAACCAGCACTTTCACATTCATCTTCTTGGACTATTTGAGATCTCCTTTCACTTCTCCTCTCTCCACCACTTGATGAAGATCCTTGTTTCTCGGGACACTTGAATGTTGGGTGTCCAAACTCATTGCAATTATAACACCTACCTAAAAATATATTTGAACTTCTTCCACCACCAAATCTGCCTCTTGTGCCTCTAAAGCCACCTCTAGAATTAGCAACTTGATCTTTGCCCTTGTTTGTGTCTTCTTGTCCTTCAAAGGATTGTTGTGATGTAGGGAATGCTCCTCTCGCTCTTTCGTTGCTACCTCTTCCTCTAACTAATTTGTATAGCCTCCTTTTCATCTTTTCCTTCCCTCTAACTGCCATTTGATAATATTCTTCAACACTTCTAGGATTAGCCAAAACCAACTCATCCTGAATATTAAGTCTTAAACCACCAAGATACCTAGTCACTTTTTAACTTCATTTTCATGATGACCAGACCTCATGCTTAATTTATAAAATTCCTCAATATATGATTTCACATCCATTTCTTTTTGTCTTAAAATTTGAAGCTTTTTAAACATTTGAACTTCATAGTCTTTGGGTAAGAACTTACCTTTGATTTTTGCCACCATCTTGTCCCATGAAGAAATCTTTGACTTTCCTTGCTTTCTCCTCTTTGATTGTAGATAATCCCACCATAACAAAACATGACCTGTCAGCTTGGTCTTTGCAATCTTTACTCTCTGCTCCTATGGAACTTATTCACATTCAAAGTGATTATCTAAATCTGCAATCCAATCAAGCAACTCCTCATCATTGAGACTTCCTCCATACTTTTGCACATCTATTTTCACCTTCTTGTCATCTTTTACTGCCTTCAACAATTTGGCCATTCTCTGATCCTCAGGATCCAATTCTTCTTCCACATCTTCATACTCTCCTTCCTTTTCTTCCTTAGACTCACTTTCTTCCACATCCCTTCTCTTGTTTGTTTCCAAGGCTGCAATTCTTTCCTCCAACTCTCTCAATTCTCTAGCATGCCTATCCCTCATTTCCTTCATCTCTTTAGCCATATCTTTCCCTTTTGGAGGCATCTTGAGAGTTTGTCTTTTCAACTTCTCACTTGTCCTTCAAATCTACAACTTCTCACCTTTAAGAGATCTAATCCTTATGCTCTAATACCACTTTTATGTCGTACAAGAGATGATTCTGGACTATAGATCTCATATTTCACAACAACGGGCTTCTTACAACCAACTTCCTCTAGTTTCACAAACAACCCTCACAAGGCACCAATAAGGGTTTTCACTCCTCCAACTCAACTAAGGGTATCTAGGACCTTATTACTCCTTAGGGACCCAATCTCAAGCAAATCAAGCACTTACCTTTCACTTGGACCCATGACTCCTAGTATTTCCTTTACAACTAGGCCACTAGCCTTGTAGCCCTCTTTTTAGGTTTGTCAGAAGATATCTTTCATATGGGGCATCAACTTGGGAAGAAAAGGATAGTTCTGAGTACCCATTTAGCCCATTATTTACATATCCCAACATGGGTATAGAGTGTTTTGGAACAAGGGTCTCCAAATCTATGACAGACCTACTTAGACCTAGACTAATTAGGCCTCTTTTACAAAGCAACCCCCAATCAATGCCTCTCTCAAACTCAAAACTCAACTCCAAGTTCTAGGAAGGTTCCAAATAGACCAAATCCACCATTTTTGTCAAACAAAAGAATACCAAAATCATCCAATTACAAAACTCTCACTCTAGGCCAATCTAGGGCTTGTATAGAGAGGGTTTATTGGTTCTCATTACTCCTCTACCCAAACCCACTTCAAACCTACTCAAACTCTTCACTACAAGTTTGCATATACCTTAAAACCTATCTCCTATGCTTTCCTAATGCATTTTCATCAATCTACCCCCTCTAGCCATCATTCTTGGCTCCAAATATGCATATAAAACTCTAGAACACCACCTCAAACTCGCCAATTTCATTCTCCCTACTCAAGAATCATGGATTACCATCTTAATATAGCCTAATAGACTCATTCCACTGAGCCACAGGGTACACAATAGGTGGAATGAGTTAAAAGCACATTTCAAGTCCTCAAACCCTTGTTCTTGGGGTGTCACAGGCAGTTACAACAAAAACCCTACAAAATGCTCAAAACTCAATGAAACTTCCTCCAATCAATTGCAAAATGAATTAACTCATGCCTCTAACTTATCAAGTGAATTTCATACCATGATAGTTCCGTACAGGTATGGCTTGGAACATCGAAATAGCAGCAAAAGAGCATAAAAATAGAGTTTTATTGTATATTTTCCTTCAAAAGCTCCTCCCAACCCCTATCCTTGGGGTATGTGAGATGATTTTAAAAATTTTGAAATAATTTTCAACTATCCCTAACTGATATTCAAACTACTTGACCATTTATTCCTTCTCCAATACATTATTTGTTGAGTTTGCAAAACAACTCTTACAAACCCTTACATTACATGACCTTACTTAACAAAACATGACTCCAAAGCATGAAAATTGGTACATAATGACCTTATTACATCTTCTAGGTGACAAAACACCTTAACTTTGCATTGAAACCCCATTAGACAAACTCAAGGCCAAGATTGGCCAGGGTGCTCCTGCACCACTTCTCAATTGCAAATCCATATTGGCTCATATTCAACATGTTTGGAATTTGGAATCATGCCCCATGCATGGGATTAACTAGATAACTTGGTGGGATGATGCCATCACCTATACTACTTTCTTTGCATTTATGGGTATTAGTTGGCCTATTTCTGTCACCACTCTTACAAGGCTACCACATTTGAGCTCTACCAAGCCACCATCAGTTTGCAAGAACATCTATGTGATTCTTCCACTTAACTTTGTATGGCTCAACTCTATCACCAGAAGTAGGTTGTAAATGATCACACAATATGGAGAGCTCAAATTAAGGCTCAACTTCACTAGCTCAAGATTGGAGACAAGGTATTAAAGGAATTCTTTAGGCTTTGTGTGCCCGTGATTCTTGTAAATCCATTAAGAAAATTAGAGAGGGGAAACAACTCTAGAATGAGCTTCCTAATATTATTCAAGCTCTTGTTTGACCTTATGAGCATTTCTTTTCTGCCTAAGAGTATACTTTAGATTGGTTGGCTATATTATAGGAGTTCCTTAATGTGGTCCCTTGTCAGGTTTCCAATTCCTAGCATATTTCTTTGTGACTAGCTTCTCACTAAAGAGGACTCGATGGAGGTTGTCTTTACAATGTATAATCACAAGGCCTCTAGATTAAATGCTTTTCCTTGTGAATTTTATAAATCCTTTTTGGATACTATGGGAGAAGGCCTTCATAAGGTGTATATTGAATCTTTTCATTTCAATTCCTTGGGAAATTTAATTAACAAGGGAAATATTAAATTCATACCTAAATCTAGAAATCCTAAAGAAATTTGTAACTAATAGTCTATCACTCTATTAATCATCTCCTACAAGATCATTGGCAAGGATCTAGGTCTCAAGCTTTGACCTATGCTTCCTCATCTTGTTCATCTTGAATAAATCAATTTCATTAAGTACAGATATATTCTAGATAAGATTATTGCTATGTGGGAAGTGATGGAATGGGATTGCCACTCCCAATAGCCTTCCAATTTCCTCATGATTGATTTTTTCAAGGCTTATGAATGCATTGAATGATCGTTTACCCTTACCATGCTTAAAGTGCTTGGATTTGGGGCCTATTTCATCCAGTCTATGTGAATAATGTTTGTTGATGCTTCATCTTGCATCACCATTAATGTTCAACAATCCAAGCCCTTTGAGCTCCATTGGTCCATCTATTAAAGTTGTGTTCTTGCCTCAACTCTTTATGTTCATATTGTAAAGGGATTTGGTTACCTCCTTGCTCATGTAGTTTCAAGATCCCTTCCCACCTCTTCTCAATAGCTAGATAATGGTCATTTTGTTGATTATACTTTTCTTACTCTCATTGCAAAAGAAACTATTGACAAAAAAGCCCTTCAATACCTAGATGTTTTTTTAGGCCTCTAGTTTGATCATTCAATGGCAAAAGATAGTGTTATAGATAATGGAATTTCTTTTCAAGATGAATTTGTTAGATAATTTTGGCTAGGAATAGATTGGACATCAGGAAGTATTTCTCTTTTTGGGCATTCCCTTCACTTTTAGGCCTCTCCTTCTAAGCTCTAGCAAGTTACTGTTGGTGTAAATAGGGGTTTTTCCTAACTATTTTAGTCAATTTCCCCTTGTGTGGATAATTCATATTATTTAACTATTTATTAGTTAAATAATATTCACACATCACACATAATTCACATGTTAAGTTGACTTAGTGAGTCTTCTAGATGTCTCTAGTTGTTTCTAGTTGTAGTGAGTTGTCTTATCCTACACATGTACTCTAGTTGGCATCTTATCCTCTAGTTGTCACATGTGATAGGAATGTGACACTTATCACATGACTACAACTCCTTGGTTGTCATCCTTGCCTTTATAAACAAGGCTATCTCTCATTGTATTTCATGACAGTTTGATACAGTTTCATACACTTTATTGAATAGAATCTTGCTCCATTGTTTTAGCATCTTCTCTATTATCTTTGTGTGGAAGGTTGGCTTGATTACAAGGATCCTGGCTTGTTGAGTCACATTGACTCTTACATGGTATTAGAGCCTGATATGCAATTTCCTTCCCTCATTGGAGGGGTTTTGCAAGGAGATATGTTTTAGGAGTGTCCTAGAGCAAATCCAACATCACGGTTGCGATCAAGAGGCCCAAACTAGTATAGAATGATTGTCAAATTGTTGAATTTTGACATTGGAAAGTTTTTGGCAAAATTTTGTGCCCTTGTTTAGTGTCTGCTACAATATCCGTACGGTGACTACATCAGTATCATCAGATCTATACCTCTCTACATCATTGTCTGTGCAAGTGTTGTACTTGACCTGCATCATATTTCATTTGGGTGATTGTAGGTTTTTTTTATTGTTTTAAAAAAGCCATTGAAATTTTTTGTTTTTTAGCCACAAAAAAGGGCATAAAAATTATGTTGACTGATATTAAGGCTATGGGTACCATAGTACTCGTGTGACACCATTGTTGCCTATAGGTCGTGCAGACTTGATAGGCGTGTAGACCTGCCATCCACAGGAAGGCACAGGGTAGCCTCACGAATTGTCTACCCAACCCTCTGGATGAACATTTGACTGTATTTATTAATTTATTGAAATTCACAATACTATTGTATTCTAAATTTCAATTAATTAATAAATACGGTCAAATGTGCATCTAGAGGGCTGGATAGATGTTGTCATAGCCTCAAAGGCCCCACGGCCCCGCCCAAAGGCTTCAACCTTGAATTTTATCAGCTTTTTTTTTAAATTTAATCGGCGGGTTTTTTAAAAAGACTCCGATGGTTTACTCAATACCCTAATGGCAATTTTCTCACACATCAGCTAGTCATCATTTTTCTCCCAGTGGTAATCAAAAAAGTGTCAGCATCTAAACTCTTTTAAATCTGCAGATCTATAATCTAGTCATATATAGTCAGTTAGGCGGTGATCACATTCATCTTTTGCGGTCAATGAACTACATCGGTTGGCAAATACATCGATAGTTTTGACCTTCAATTTGATGGTGTTGAATTTGTATTGAGGCAATAGCAGGCAATCATTTTGTTATATCCATAGGTTTAATAGTCGGCAATCATATCCTCAAGTATTTTGTTTTAGATCTCAGTATTCTTTAAACTGATGGTTTTCCCTGCCAACTATCTTCAAAACTGGTTGACGTGCTTAATACCTAGTAGCGACCATCTTTCTCATCTATCAGTTTACAAGCATTAAGCTGGTGGTTTAGATTTGCATTCGATGGTTTGTTTTCTCTGACAGTCAATGGACTTCGTTGGCTTATTTGATAAAACCTGGAAGTTTATAAAAATCTACAGTCAAAGGCATTTTTCCTTGGCAGTGTCCATTGGTCAAATCTCTTAGTTAGTGAGCTCCCTCCAGAGATCAACAGTGGATGCATTATTTTTCTGACAATCCTGTGGTTTCAGCCTCAGGCAGGTGGTTTTACCTTGCACAGGCATTTTTGACCTTGTGACAGTGTTTCTTTTGCCCCAAAAGTGGTTTTCTATTTTCATAGAGAATATTCTAGCCAGACAAGGGAACATTCTACCAAGGGGCCTATTTTGCCCCTCAAAGTCCTAAAGTAGGGCATTTTTTCTCTTTTGCACTTTTGCCTAGGGTGTCAAAATCGAGCAAATAAGATATTGTTGAAAAGATGATAGAGAGCACTTTGTAGTAGTATGAGTCATTTTCTTTGATTTTGCTATTTGATAGCATTTATTGCAGGTTGAAGACAGGTCTTTTTTTTGGCTTCCAAGCTTATAACTTTTTGCCACGATCTCTAATTTTTGCAATTATTGCGGCATCGAAAAGGTATTCAAGAGCACTTTCAAGCCATCCATGCACTTTTCTTAGATTTTTCTCCAGGTTCATTTTATTCAATTTGTCAATTTTTTGGCTTTTGAGTGATAACTTAGGCATTTTGATACTTGAGGAAGTGAAATTTGTTTTGAGAGGATTTGTTTGTTGTAATACATCATTG
The DNA here is from genome assembly GCA_027924645.1 of Cunninghamia lanceolata. Classification (NCBI taxonomy): domain Eukaryota; kingdom Viridiplantae; phylum Streptophyta; class Pinopsida; order Cupressales; family Cupressaceae; genus Cunninghamia; species Cunninghamia lanceolata. Next base: position 15,068,917 of record BSBN01000553.1, on the reverse strand, counting down.
TAAGTGATTGCAATCTCACTCGGATCTCTTTTGTAAGAGATTTTTATTATTTTCCCAATTTTGGTCCTTTGAGGACAATTGTAAAATGCACTAAGGATAAAGTGCCACAAACAAATTGGGGGGGCTCTCTTGCATAGAAAAGGGGTGTTGTTGTCTTGTTGTCTCTCTTTTTTTTTTTATGATGGATGTGCCTCAAATTTGACTTTTAACTCTATATAACTATTTTGAATGGAATAAAAACATGGAGTTTGTATTGTATAAACAAAAGTTACATAGAATAACTTTAGGCACAGATCTTGAACCCATAGGTGTTGCTGAGAAAATAAAATGGTTCGATAGAAGAGATGAGGCTTATGACACACTTTGTTTTTCTATTTTTCTAAATCTTCTATTTCATGTTGAGTCTTGTATAATACCAAATGAGACATGGACAACATTAGACAAACTCTTTGGCAAGCAAGATAAAATAAGAAGGTTTAAATTGGAGAATGAGCTAATTGTACTTAATCCTCAAGATTTTTATCAAATTGAAGATTTCTTCACCAAGTTTAAGTCTCTCAGGTTGCAACTCAAATAGTGTGGCCTTGAGAAAGAAAATGAACAATTGATTCTATCTATTCTTGCAAAATTAGGTCCTGCATATTCAGTTTATGTTTCTACCTTTTATGCTACAATGGATGCCTTTGGTAGTAAGTTTATAATGCCTTCACTTGAGGAGTTTGCTACACAACTCACTAGGGAACAAGCTAAGCTACTACACATGGGCACATTGAAGTTTCCTAGAAAACAGGTTCTAGTTGCAACACAAAGCACAAGAGATCCTAAGGCTTCAAATAATAAGGGAAAGAAACAAAAGGATTCAAAGTCTAATGAGAAAGAGAAAGAATCAAAGAAAACCCGCCAACTCTTCTTCCAAAGAGGAGTCCAATAAGAAGAAGAAGCCAAAGTGTTCTTATTGTAAGAAATTGGGTCATGATGAGACTAAATGTTATGAGATAAAAATTGATGAGATGTCACAAATTATTCAAAAACATAATATTGAGTATTATTCATCAACATCAGTTTTACCCAATTCTTCTTCTTTGCCACCATCATCATCTACACCATCAAAGACATGGATAGCAGGCATTGCTATTGGGATAGACAAAGGAAAAAAATAGGCACTCTTTGCTTCAAGAAGTCTACAGTCAGATAGATGGCTTCTTGATTCAAGAGCTTCAAAACATATGGCATCATCATAAGGAATGTTCTCTTCATTTCAATCATGTACTTCACCACCTGTTTTGATGGGTAACAATACATGTATGCAACTGGTAAAGGAACAATTGATGTTGGTGAGAGTACATTCAACAATGTGTTGTATGTACCTTCCTTGATAACCAATCTCCTTTCCATCGATCAGATTACTCATTGTGGTGCAGGGAAGACAATTGAGTTCACTCCTGATTCTGTGATCATACGGGACTTGGAGAGCAGAGACATCATTGTTGTTGGGATGGTTGATCATGCATCTCACTTGTATACTTTCTCCCATTTTGTTTCTGATGATGATGTTGATCCATTGTTTTCTATTCACATTCATGCATCAAGTGTGAATCATGTTTGTAGGGAGAAGTTTGGTCACTTGAACCTTGGTGTTCTTACATATACTTTGGTTCCTGAGACTAGTTTTGAGCTTCCTCCTTCCCTTGCTTCTACAGAGAATGGAATTGACATAGCTTCATCCACTTCAGTTTAGAAAGATATTTTTTGTCTTCCAGATATGGGTTTGTGGGATGAGTACTTGATAGGTATTTTAGACTTGTTTTGTGAGTATCTTGATGACTTGGAGGACATATTTGATGAGATTCATCTCCTCTTTGAAGGAGTTGATTCTTCTACTTCGGATATGATGGCATCATCTTCTCCTCTTCACTTGTCATAGTTTGGCATTGAGTTGGAGCATCTTGAGCATCATTTGGAGGATTCTTTATCTATGGAGATTGATCATCTTGAATTTTCATCTTGTCTTGGATTGTCACATTCTTTGATTACACATGCAGTACCTAATTATGTGACATCTTTTTATTGTGACATGTGGACACTTGAGCAATTTTTAGAGACATCATACATCATGAGGCTTTTTCCATCATACCTTGAAATGGAGTTTCTTCGACATCAACCTTTGGACTTGTTTATTCCTAAGGGGAAGAATTTTGTTTGCAATCTTTGGATTCTCTGCAACAATCTTCTTCAAGCATTCACCATCAGCACATGAGCTACTTCATTGTGGGGAGGACCTATAGTCTCAGACTTTCTCTTCTATGGGGGGTAATTGATTGTACATATGTGTTGGATGTATTTCTAGGGGGTTCTTGAGACCTCCTTCCATCACATCTTTCATTTCATTTGTTTTTTGCATTCTCACTTTTGGAGAGGAGTTTTGTCCCATGAAGTTTTCTTCTTTTCTCCACTTGAGATTTGTTGTACATGGGTACCTAACATGGCCTAGTAGCTAGGACCCATCCATCATTGCATCTTTATTTTAGTCAGTTACTCCCTAAGTTGCACTTAAGGGGAGGTGTTGGTGTGAATAGGGGTTTTTCCTAACTAGTTTAGTCAATTTCACCTTGTGTGGATAATTCATATTATTTAACTATTTATTAGTTAAATAATATTCACACATCACACATAATTCACATGTTAAGTTGACTTAGTGAGCCTTCTAGATGTCTCTAGTTGTTTCTAGTTGTAGTGAGTTGTCTTATCCTACACATGTACTCTAGTTGGCATCTTATCCTCTAGTTGTCACATGTGATAGGAATGTGACACTTGTCACATGTCTACAACTCCTTGGTTGTCATCCTTGCCTTTATAAGCAAGGCTATCTCTCATTGTATTTCATGACAGTTTGATACAGTTTCATACACTTTGTTGTATAGAATCTTGCTCCATTATTTTAGCATCTTCTCTATTATCTTTGTGTGGAAGGTTATCTTGATTGCAAGGATCTTGGCTTGTTGAGTCACATTGATTCTGATAGTTATGATTGATAGAATTGGAAAGAAGCTTAATTACTAGATCACCAAGCCTCTTTCTTTGGCTGGTAAGTTCTAAATTGATTCAAAATCTTTGGGTAAGAGCAAGAAGTTGGGTCCACATATAGAGGAAGTGTCAGGTGAAAAAAAAACCCTGATAGGAATGAGTGCTCAAGCCTAAATGGGTACTCGTTTCATAAAGGTATTTAATTTAAAAAAAATCCCTGCGTGCTCATTTTTTTTGTTCCTAAAAGAAAGAAGTCAAAAACTACATTTTTGGTTTGGTTTTAGGCTCAAGAAAGGCATGGTAAGTTGACCCCTATCCTTGGACCTGCAGGTACAAGTCCGTGTTTAGAGCAAGAGAGAGGACTAACTTTACCAATATGGCTGACTATGTTTTTATCTAAATTTTTTTATGAAATTAAAACCCATTATATATGACAATGTGTAGTTTTTAAAAATGCAAACCACAACAATTTCAAATAACAAAGGATATATGTGGAGAAGCCCCTATGGGAAAAACCTCACCACTAGAAAAGACCCAAGCTTGTTAAATGATTTTTCTCCAAATTCAACTCCTTAAGATACGTCATATCATTCAAACCAAGATGAATATTACCCTTAATTGATTATTTGACATATAGAGAAGGATTAGATATGTCATAGTCTTTAATGGAACTTAGTTTCAGATTAGGTTCTATTGCACAATAGTTCAAGGTTGGAAGAATTAGAATTCTCTTATAGTGGATTGAATATTTACATTAACTTGGTGCCTTAGATTCCACCTTTCTATATTCATAACTTGAATTTGAGGTGTAAAATTAGAGGTCTAATTCATAGCTAGATTTCAACTCAACCTAAACTTCAAAAGTAGACCTATTAAATGCCAATCTTGTGGAAGGTCTTTAATATTGGCTATGAGAAATTTCAACATAATTTTTTATGTAGAACCTACCAAATAATCATTTGGAGAGTCCTCTCATTTTTACTTCAATCCCACTTCCACTAGAGGTGTTGGACCTATCTATAAATGAATTGAGTGGCCATTTATTGTCAGATATTAGTATGCATGAAATACCAATTTTAAAGATGCTTTTGCTTGTAGACAACAAAACTAGAAAGGACCATCCTTGTCATGCTATTGTTTGAGAGAAAAAAAATTCTAGAGGGAATATGGTAGCATGAGCAAGGAAGGAATACTTCCATTCAATTTGTTGTTTCTTAGATCAAGACTAAAAAGTGAAGACAAATGAGCAAATGACAAGGGAAGGTCCCCCACTTGTCTTGTAAAAAATGGAAGGTACCCACTTGTCTTATTGTCAAAAATGGACAAACTTTTACGTGTGCAAATTTTTCATAAACTAAATGGGATAGTATTTTTCAATTGATTATCAGGTAAACCTAATATTATAAGAGACAATAAATTACCTATAGAAATAGGGATTGAACTGTAGGAGTATAAACAACACTAAGAGGGGGGGTGAATCAATGTTGTAACTAAAACAATATTTTAGTTCTTATCAAAACACGACAAATAACTTTATAAATAAGATGAATTAAAACTATACATTCAACTATATAGAATAAATGAAATTCACACAAGACATGAGATCAAGGTACAGAAGATTGCACGAGAGGAAAACCCACCTGGGGTAGAAAAACCTCTCAAAATACCTCACCGGCTTAAGTATGAGAATCAACATATACAAGGCCTCACTGGTTGATCAATGTTTCACTGACAAAGCAAGGTCTCACTGACCCATACAATCAACTTGATTACAAATCAAAATCACCTCAAGGGATTACCTTGATTCTCTTTTGCACAAGACCTTATTCCTCCTTAAACTATCATCTAACAAACTTTCTCTTAGATACAATCTTTTCAATCTAACAAGAAATCAATATTTAAATATCTCTACAATGATCTCTGCAATTATGATTCCTTCAAGTCTTCTCCCTTGCAAACCTTCTTTGCTTGTAATACAATCTTCAACCTCTGACTTAATGCTTCAAATACCAAACAATCTTGAAGTAGAAAATATTGTAAAGATATCCTTCACCAAATCAAATTTTCCAATAGACAAATAAATGACATTTCACTATCTTTCAATAAGACTTGCAGTCTTCACACTCACAGTACATTTTTATTTGCAAAAATCTTTTCACACATTTATCATCCTTCATCAAAACATCACTAAACAACCATTCTTTTCAACCTCTGCAAAAAATAAAAAAACTTCACCAAATTGATAAAAATGTATATAGACAGTAAGGTGCATATCTTGACTTTCTAAATTCTCAATCAAATAAGAAAATCATCAACACAAGCTTTCTATATTCATCTATGACCCTCGCTATCCCAAAAAGATAAGAAAAACCATGCTTTTTAGCTTTTATAAGAAAACACGCGTCAAATTTAGCAGTTCTTCACAACCCTTGGACTTCCAAAAAAAATTAAAAGCTATCCATTTGATAGCCTTTCGCACCACTATACACTTTTAATCTGCACCACTCAATACATTATTGGTGCTCAATGTGTATACCTTGACTTGGTCTCCCGATCACCCTAGGTAAAGGCACTGGTCTCCATACAAGAAATGATAACTTAAGTTATTTCAACCTGCTCGCCCAATCAAAACAAAGTTAGAAATAAAGTGGTTGACATTCAACCTAGGGCTTTTGAATGTGCCTTAGGCGCTTTTATTAAGGGTTTTTAGAAGTAGTCTTTTAGGGCTTTTAGATTAGGGTTTAACACAAATTTAAGATTTTTTGCATTTGAAAACCCTAACAATAATCAGGAACAAAGAGCATATAATGTAGAGAATAGGGGTAAGTGCACAAAGATGAGGGATCAAAATGGGGTCATAAGATGCCACTTTTTTTTTTTCTGAAATCAACAAACATTGATGTTGGATGAGAAATTGAAGATAATTACACTTAAAATTTGAAGATACAACAAAAACAAGAGTTGTAGTGCTCTGAATCTAGTTTCTAAACTACTAATTTTTTTCAAAAATGGTTGAGATTAAGGGGTTCACAAAGGGGAGCACACAAATTGGTCCTGTTTTTCTCATAAAAACATAACATAGCGTCTGGTGTGCTCCCCCTAAAATGTTGACTTTTTTTAAGTATTTCATAAATCACTTTAGTGAAAAATTAGCTAACATCATGTAGTTTATGCCTGATTTTTCTACTAAGTTTTTAATCAATATATGATTTTTTATGAATTTTCAAAGTGGACACATCCTAAAAAATAAAAAGTTGAGCATGCTCCCCCCTAATTTTTTTTGAAAACTAATCAAAATTTAGTTTTTCTTTTTTTTAATGTGTATAGAATAGAGTCTAGAATGTAAAAATGTAATTTTTTTCAAATTTGGATGAACAGATAAAAAATGACATGAAAAATACTATACATAGGTTTTTGGCAAAAAAGGAAGACACTAGCAAAAGAAATTGAAGATCAAAACCTTAACGTATTCGAAATGTAGAAAAAATTATATGGTTAGAAAGGTAAGAGAGAACTTCACATTACTATGGCATTTTTTTAGATTGACAATGAAAAATGTGCAAACCTGATGGAGAGCACGCTCAACATTTAGTTTTTTTTCTATATTTTATAAAAAAACACGTCTTTGGGCATTGACATGCAAGTCCAACCCTTTGGGTTGGATGCCCAAAGAAAATCCAACCCTAAGGTTTCGTAGTTTCCAAGGCAAGTTATAACACGAGCGTGTTAAAATGCGCTCACACTATAAAAGATTTAAAAAATGTGCTCGCGTTATTAAAATCATAAAAATTAGTGTATTTTTATGTTTTTCATAACGTGAGCGCATTATGAAAAACATAAAAAATACACTATTTTTTATGTTTTTATAACATGCATCAGAAATAGTGTATTTTTTATGTTTTTCATAATGCGCTCGCGTTATGAAAAACATAAAAAATACACTATTTTTATGTTTTTAATAACATGAGCACATTATAATGCACTTGCGTTATAACATGAACGTGTTATAACATGCTCGTGTTATGGCTTGGTAGTGACTAAGCCACTACCGAGCCACAACACGAGCGTGTTATAACGCGCTCGTGTTATATGCATAATGGACCAAAAAGTGATTTTGGCAACTTTTTGGTCCCCCATCTTTGTGCACATACCCATAGACACCATAACTCTTTAATAAAAGAGTGATAATGCAACCCTTGATGCATGAAGCTTGAAGACCAATAACTTCGTATTGTCTCATGATATAGAGGATATCATAATGCCATTTAAAAGAAACTGATATAGGTGAGACCACTAAAATGTCAATAATGTCAATCAAGGATACCCAATGAAACCAATGATACAATAACCAACATGCACTGTCATCATATCATCAAGAGATATACCATCAGAAGAGCATGAGAAAACATGAAAGCATATCAACTATCATAAACCACGAGATCATGAGATGCCATTATCAACTGTCAAGAGCCAAGAGCCATGAGAGAATGTGGTATTGACATCAAGGACAACAACTGGAGAGAATGACAACAAACTCCCCCTTTGTCCTTGATAGAAAAACATAACTCTCTCTCCCCCTTTTTGCATCAAAGACAAAGGAAGGAAGAATTGTGCAATTACCTCAATAACAAAGACTTCACTTTAATTCATTTATAAGCTTTATTTGTTGACCCCCTATTTCACATAATATACACTTTCCTCATTGAGTAAGAACTGAATACACAAAAAACATATACTATCACTATCCTCTGTCAAAAATTTACAGTCAAATGAACACTGTCCTATCTCCAACTTGGCCTTTAACATTTGTATTGCACTGATATCATTGTCATGTAGGTCACTATTACTGCTATATCACTATCAATATGGCAGATACATGGCAAATACAACTAATGACCACTAATACATTTGTCACTAACCATAATAATTGATGCAAAGACTGTCACATAGTCAACATAATAAGACTGATGTAGGGACTATCATACAGTCATCACAGTCAGATATTTGCCTGAAAATAAAAAAGTTTGGATTGATGATTGTCACCACAATAGCTTGTATCCTAACCATGACAGTTGCAAGAATATCAACATTGACAAACCTAAATGCCACACCAAAATGAAGCAAAATAGCTCTGCACCTTATAAAAAATGTCCAACAACTTACCAAAACTTTGAACAAACAAAAACTACAAGATAATTGGATTTCAGGACTTCATAAGAGTAGGAATACAAATGAACACTCCCCCTGAATCCAACATTATTATAAACTCATTAAAGAGAAGAAAGAGATAAAACCCCAAGCCTCTGTCTCAGGGATTCAAACACCTCTTTAGGCAATGGTTTTGTAAAGATATCATCCAGTTGATCATTTGTATGTACATAATCCAACACCACTTCATTTGCAATCACCTTTTCTCTTAGAAAATAACATCTGATGGCAATATGCTTAGTCCTAGAATGCATGATTAGAATAGATATGGGTTTAGCTACCTCCACTTTGATGTCTTGGAGTGACTGAACCATCCAAAGCACTTGTGTACAACATGAAGATGCTGTAACATATTCAACTTCATCAGTAGATAAAGAGATACACTCTTGCTTCTTACTATGCCAGGCTACCAGTCTACCACCAAGAAAGAAGGCTGCTCCACTTGTACTATTCCTGTCATCAGGACATCTTGCCCAATTAGCATCAGTATATGCATGAAGAGTGAAATCATTGTTTCTAGGACACCATAATCCAAAATCAAGGGTGCCCTTAATATATCTGAAGATTCTTTTAATTGCATTCAAATGTGACTACTTAGGACATGCTTGAAGTCTTTCTACCAAACAAATTGCCTGCATGATACCAGGCCTAGAAGCAGTTAGATATAGAAGGCTTCCAATCATTGATCTACATAAGGACTGTTCCACCTCAGGTGAATCATCATTTTTACTGAGTTTGTATCTTGTTTCTATTGGAGTACCAACATGATTACATTCATCCATTTGAAACTTTTTAAGTATTTCTTTGACATACTTGTTTTGTGAGATAAAAATCCCCTTTTCAAGCTGAGAAACTTGTAAACTAAGGAACAAAGACAATTCTCCCAACATAGACATTTAAAATTCTAATTTCATAATGTTAGGAAAGGAATGACTCATATCATCATTATTACTTCTAAAAATAATATCATCAACATACACCACTATAATCAAAATGTCCTCACCTTTGGCAATATAGTACAAATTGCTATCTACCCCACCTTTAGTGAATCCTTGTTCTTGCAAGTACTTGTCCAACCTATAGTACCATGCTCTTGGAGCTTGTTTCAAGTCACACAAGGCCTTTTTCAATCTGTATACATGGTTTGATTTGTCTTCGCATTCAAAACCTTCTGGCTGCTCCATGTAAACTTCTTCAAGATCACCATTTAGAAAGGCTGATTTGACATCCATTTGGAATACCTTGAAATTCTTATAAACTAAAAAGGCTAAGAACATTCTTATAGCCTCTAATCTAGACATAGGTACAAAAGTTTCGTCAAAGTCAATTCCTTCAATTTATGAATAACCTTTGCAAACCAATCTAGCTTTATTTCTTATAACTTTACCTTTGTCATCAAGCTTATTTCTAAACACCCACTTTGAACCAATAACATTTTTACCTTCAGGTCTAGGTACAAGTACCCATGTCTTGTTCTTCTCTATTTGATTCAATTCCTCTTCCATATCTTTAATCCAAGCTTCATCCTTGCTGGCCTCCATATATGTTTTTGGTTCCATTTTGATATTAAGCACATGTGTGCTTGATTACTTGCAGCAACAAGTCTTCTTCTTGTTAACACACCATCACCTTTTTCTCCAATTATCAACTCTTTTGGATGATCTCTTTGTAATGTTCTTGAAGGAGTTTTGTCTTTGATTTCAATGGACTTTTCAGGAGTCTCTTCTTCCACTTCAACCTCCTCTTCTTTTTCTGAATGATGTTCTTCTTCTTTGTTTTCAATCAGGTGCACACATGGCTAAAAATTCTCATCCACCTTTACATTAGTACTTTCTATCACCTTTTTGAGTCTCTTATTGAAACATTTGTAGGCCTTACTATGTGTAGAATAGCCTAGAAAAATGTCTTCATCACACATAGACTCAAAACTTCCTAAGTTATCACCATCTCTCTTGATAAAACATTTACTACCAAAAAAATTAAAATAACCAACATTAGCTGTCCTACCATACCATAGTTCATAAGGTGTATGATTGGATTTTAGCTTCAGTTGAACTCTATTTAGAGTCTAAATCACTGTATGGATAGCTTCCTTCCAAAAAGTACTGGGCAGATTAGCATCATGAAGTGATGTCCTTGCCATCTCCTTCATAGTCCTATTCTTTCTTTTAGCCACTCCATTCTATTGTGGAGTTCTAGGGGTAGAAAATTGTCTTTTGATGCCATGTTTCTCACAATACTCAATGAACTCTTTGGATGTATACTCTCCACCATTATCTGATCTTAGACATTTGAGTTTGCAATCAGATTCCTTCTCTACCATTTTCTTGAATACCTTAAATCTGTCAAAGGCTTCTAATTTATGTCTCAAAAATGTTACCCAGGCCATTCTAGAAATGTCATCAATAAAGAGCATAAAGTAATTTTCACCACTTGAAGACTTATTCCTTATAGGACCACACAAGTCGGAATCAACAAGTTGTAGAGGCTTAGAAGAAGTATACTCTTTAGATTTGAAGCTAACCTTAGTTTGCTTACCGAATTGGCATTCTTTGCAAGTTGTATTATTTGGTTTAGAGATGTAAGGCATATTCCTTACATTTTGATGTTTGCTGATTCTCTCAAAGTTTTCAAAGTTTACATGGCCAAGTCTCCTATGCCATAGCCAACACTCCTCAATTTGACCCATGAAGCAAATGTGTCCATCTGCACTCATATTTTCAGTTCCATGTAGATTATATATGTTTCAACTTGTCCTTAATCCTGCTGCCACAACTTTTCCTAATTTCTTTTTGATCTCACAAACATGAGCATTAAATACAACACTAAATCCATTATCACAGATTTGACTAACACTCAATAGATTATGTTGCAAACCATCAACATAATAAACATCATGTAATGGAGTCTCATCATCTAAAAGAATAGTACCTTTTCCTTTGATAAAAATGTAATCATTGTTGCCAAACATAACTGATCCTTCAGTAAGGTCTTCAAACATGATGAATTTTCCTTTATCACCTATCATATGATTAGAACAACCAATATCAATAACCCACTGATCCTTCTTTTTGGCATGAAAAGTGGCTTGAACAATCATAGCTTCTATTTTCTTATCCATCATCTTAGGTTTCCAAACAATTAATTTCTTATCCGCGCTTGTAGAAGACACTTTGGAAAGAATATTCAACCTAGTTTGCTGCACTTTTAGATTAGGCTTAAAAAACTTGGCAATGTGCCCAAAGTTATTGCAATTAAAACACTTCAATCCTCTTAAAAACACAAAAGGATTTCTTGTCAAGAAATTTGCTCTTCTTCTAAAGCCAAATCTGCACTCACTTGCTTTGTGTCCATACCTATTACAATAAAAGCAATATCCAAGAAAATGCATATTATACCTAAAAGACTAATTCCTTTTGAAATTTGTTGTCTTCACAATGCTTTTGTTATTGATATCAGTCTGCTGAAAACTTTTGGTATGTGAACTTTGTCCTTCTTCAAACCCTAGACCAAATTTGTCTTTGAAACCTTTTTGTTTATCCAAGAGATCTTCAAGTTTGTCACTACTCCTACACATAATAAGTTTTCTTTTTAAGGCAACAATTTCAGCTTCTAAAGTATGACATTCTTTAACTTTGGCATCTATCTCTTTGCTTGTTACATCAACAATCATTTTGCTCTCCTCAAGACACAATTTTAGGTCTGCAATTTGTTTTTCATAATCACTAACTTTGCTAATCAAAATTTCATTGTCCTTCTGAAATTGATTTCTTTGAGCAATTGTCTCTTTCTTGAGCTTTTTGACCATATCAAGAGCACACTTCAACTCACCTTCAAGATCAATTACTACTTCTTCATTTTCAGATTGATCTTCACATTTCTTATTATGATTTTCATTTATAACAGCCATGAACAAAGTTTCAGCACCCTCCTCACACATGACTCCTTTGAATCACTATCAGTTATATTAGCATTTTTCATGAACAAGCTCTTCTTCTTTTTGAAGTTTTTCTTCTTTTTGAATTTAAATTATTTCTTCTTAAATTGTGGCTTATTTTCTTCCTCATCACTATCCAAATCTTCATATGGACAATTTGTAGCATAGTGTCCTATTCTTCCACACCCAAAACATTTAAATGGAAGTTTACCTTTATATTTTCTAGTTGATCCCTTTTTTAGTTTGCTAACAAATGAAGATTCTTGATCCTCATCCACTTCTTTTGAATCAGCCTTTACTTCCTTATCTTTTCTAATTGATTTGAATGCAGATTCTTTACTTGTAGGAGTTTCACTACATAGTATCATCTCAAAAGATGTGAAGGTACCATGAAGTTCATCAAATGTCACTTTGGTCAAGTCTCTCTCCTCTACTACAAATACTTTGGATTCATATTTAGGAGTTAGAGACCTTAAAACCTTAGTTACAACTGCCTTTTCTTCTAAGTTATCACCCAAGTCTGTAATAGCATTAACAACCTCTTGAACTCTCAGGGGATAATCTACCACTTTCTCATCATCACTCATCTTGAGACTTTCAAATTTTGCTCTATAAGACTGTAACTTTGCTTCCTTGATTTTGTCATCTCCTTGATAGATATTGGATAACTTATCCCATATGGATTTAGCTAACTTGCAGTCCATGATTTGACAAGTATCTCATTTGACAAACCACAACATATTGCATTTTTGGCCTTAGCATTGTTTTCATATGCCTTCTTCTCATCAGGAGTAGATGGAGGAGTTGTGGCTTTATACTTATTTTCTATGGAAGCATACACATCATACCCCAAAGAAGAAAAATATGAATCCATTCTATACTTCCAGAAAGCATAATTAGACCCATCAAATAAAGGTGCCTTATATGTTGAAAAACCTTCTTCACTTCCCATGACTAGTACCCCACTTAGAGGGCCTACCTAAGCTGATTAAGCCTCTAATGGGAACCAGGCTCTAATACCAATTGTAGGAGTACAAACAACACTGAGAGGTGGGGTGAATCAATGTTGTAACTAAAACAATATTTTATTTCTTATCAAAACTTGACAAATAACTTTATAAATAAGATAAATTAAAACTATATAGAATAAATGAAATTCACACAAGACATGAGATCAAGGCACAAAAGATTGCATGAGAGGAAAACCCTCCTGGGGTAGAAAATCCTCTCAAAATACCTCATTGGCTTAAGTATGAGAATGAACATATACAAGGCCTCACTGGCTGATCAATGTCTCACTGACCCATACAATCAACTTGATTACAAATTAAAATCACCTTAGGGGATTACCTTGATTCTCTTTTCTACAAGACCTTATTCCTCCTTAAACTATCACCTGACAAACTTTATCTTGGATACAATCTTTTCAATCTGACAAGAAATCAATATTTAAATATAGCTGCAATGATCTTTGCAATTATGATTCCTTCAAGTCTTCTCCCTTGTAAACCTTCTTTGCTTGTAATACAATCTTCAACCTCTGACTTAATGCTTCAAATACCAAACAATCATGAAGTAGAAAATATTGTAAAGATATCTTTCACCAAATCAATTTTTCAAATAGACAAATAAATGATATTTCATAGTCTTTCAATAAGACTTGTAGTCTTCGCACTCACAATACATTTTTCTTTGCAAAAATCTTTTCACACATTTATCATCCTTCATCAAAACATCACTGAACAACTATTATTTTCAACCTCTACAAAAAATCAAAAAACTTCACCAAACTGATAAAATTGTATATAGGTAGTGAGGTGCATATCTTGGCTTTCTATATTCTCAATCAAATAAGAAAATCATCTCAACACAAGCTCTCTATATTCATCTCTGATCCTCGTTGTCCCAAAAAGATAAGAAAAACCATGCTTTTTGGCTTTTATAAGAAAAAGCATGTCAAATTTAGTAGTTCTTTGCAACCGTTGGACTTAGAAAAAAATTAAAAGCTATCCATTCAATAATCTTGTGTGCCACTATACACTTTTAATCTACACCGCCCGATATATTATTGGCACTCAATGTGTATACCTTGAGCTGGTCTCTCAGTCACCCTAGGTAAAGGGACCGATCTCCATACAAGAAATGATAACTTAAGTTTATAACTTAAGTTATTTCAACCTGCTCACCCGGTCAAAACAAAGTTAGAAATAAAGTGGTTGACATTCAACTTAGGGCTTTTGAACGTACCTTAGGAGCTTCTATTAAGGGTTTTTAGAAGTAGTCTTTTAGGGCTTTTAGATTAGCGTTTAACAAAGATTTAGGATTTTCTGCATTTGAAAACCCTAACAATAATTAGGAATAGAGAGCATATAATGTAGAGCATAGACACCATAACTCTTTAATAAAAAAGTGATAATGCAACCCTTAATGCATGATGCTTTAAGACCAATAACTTTGTATTGTCTCATGCTATTGCAAATCTTACTACTATTAGACATTTGGATCTATCGACTAATAAGTTGATTGGTAGGATACCTTCAATCTTAAGGGATCTATCTAGCTTGAATTTACTAATTAATATTACTTACATGGATCTTAGATGCAATAGGCTTAGTTATTCATGTTGTCCTCCTCTCCAGTTGTTGTCCTTGGTGTCAATACCACATTCTCTCATGGCTCTCGATTCTTGACAATTGATATTGGCATATCATGATCTCATGGTTTATGACAGTTGATATGCTCTCATGTTTTCTCATGCTCTCTTGATGGTATATCTTCTTATGATATGATGACAGTGCATGTTGGTTATTGTATCATTGGTTTCATTGGGTATCCTTGATTGGCATTATTGACATTTAGTGGGCTCACCTATATCAGTTTCTTTTAAATGGAATTATGATATCCTCTGTATCATGAGACAATACAAAGTTATTGGTCTTAAAGAATCATGCATTAAGGGTTGCATTATCACTTTTTTATTAAAGAGTTATGGTGTCTATGCTCTACATTATATGCTCTCTGTTCCTAATTATTGTTAGGGTTTTCAAATGCAGAAAATCCTAAATCTTTGTTAAACGCTAATCTAAAAGCCCTAAAAGACTACTTCTAAAAACCCTTAATAGAAGCTCCTAAGGTACATTCAAAAGCCCTAAGTTGAATGTCAACCACTTTCTAACTTTGTTTTGACCAGGTGAGCAGGTTGAAATAACTTATGTTATAAACTTAAGTTATCATTTCTCGTATGGAGATCAGTCCCTTTACCTAGGGTGACCGAGAGACCAGCTCAAGGTATACACATTGAGTGCCAATAATGTATCGGGCGGTGTAGATTAAAAGTGTATAGTGGCACGCAAGATTATCGAATGGATAGCTTTTAATTTTTTTAAGTCCAACGGTTGCAAAGAACTACTAAATTTGACATGCTTTTTCTTATAAAAGCCAAAAAACATGGTTTTTCTTATCTTTTTGGGACAACGAGGGTCAGAGATGAATATAGAGAGCTTGTGTTGAGATGATTTTCTTATTTGATTGAGAATATAGAAAGCCAAGATATGCACCTCGCTACCTATATACAATTTTATCAGTTTGGTGAAGTTTTTTGATTTTTTGCAGAGGTTGAAAATAATGGTTGTTCAGTGATGTTTTGATGAAGGATGATAAATGTGTGAAAAGATTTTTGCAAAGAAAAATGTACTGTGAGTGCAAAGACTGCAAGTTTTATTGAAAGACTATGAAATATCATTTATTTGTCTATTTGAAAAATTGATTTGGTGAAAGATATCTTTACAATATTTTCTACTTCACGATTGTTTGGTATTTGAAGCATTAAGTCAGAGGTTGAAGATTGTATTACAAGCAAAGAAGGTTTACAAGGGAGAAGACTTGAAGGAATCATAATCTCAAAGATCATTGCAGGTATCCAATCTTTTCAATCTGACAAGAAATCAATATTTAAATATAGCTGCAATGATCTTTGCAATTATGATTCCTTCAAGTCTTCTCCCTTGTAAACCTTCTTTGCTTGTAATACAATCTTCAACCTCTGACTTAATGCTTCAAATACCAAACAATCGTGAAGTAGAAAATATTGTAAAGATATCTTTCACCAAATCAATTTTTCAAATAGACAAATAAATGATATTTCACAGTCTTTCAATAAGACTTGCAGTCTTCGCACTCACAGTACATTTTTCTTTGCAAAAATCTTTTCACACATTTATCATCCTTCATCAAAACATCACTGAACAACCATTATTTTTGACCTCTGCAAAAAATCAAAAAACTTCACCAAACTGATAAAATTGTATATAGGTAGTGAGGTGCATATCTTGGCTTTCTATATTCTCAATCAAATAAGAAAATCATCTCAACACAAGCTCTCTATATTCATCTCTAACCCTCGTTGTCCCAAAAAGATAAGAAAAACCATGCTTTTTGGCTTTTATAAGAAAAAGCATGTCAAATTTAGTAGTTCTTTGCAACCGTTGGACTTAAAAAAATTAAAAGCTATCCATTCGATAATCTTGCGTGCCACTATACACTTTTAATCTACACCGCCCGATACATTATTGGCACTCAATGTGTATACCTTGAGCTGGTCTCTCAGTTACCCTAGGTAAAGGGACCGATCTCCATACGAGAAATGATAACTTAAGTTTATAACTTAAGTTATTTCAACCTGCTCACCTAGTCAAAACAAAGTTAGAAATAAAGTGGTTGACATTCAACTTAGGGCTTTTGAATGTACCTTAGGAGCTTCTATTAAGGGTTTTTAGAAGTAGTCTTTTAGGGCTTTTAGATTAGCGTTTAACAAAGATTTAGAATTTTCTGCATTTGAAAACCCTAACAATAATTAGGAACAGAGAGCATATAATGTAGAGCATAGACACCATAACTCTTTAATAAAAAACTGATAATGCAACCCTTAATGCATGATGCTTTAAGACCAATAACTTTGTATTGTCTCATGATACAGAGGATATCATAATTCCATTTAAAAGGAACTAATATAGGTGAGCCCACTAAATGTCAATAATGCCAATCAAGGATACCCAATGAAACCAATGATACAATGAGAATGAGAATGAACATATACAAGGCCTCACTGGCTGATCAATGTCTCATAATTGCAAAGATCATTGCAGCTATATTTAAATATTGATTTCTTGTCAGATTGAAAAGATTGTATCCAAGATAAAGTTTGTCAAGTGATAGTTTAAGGAGGAATAAGGTCTTGTACAAAAGAGAATCAAGGTAATCCCCTGAGGTGATTTTAATTTGTAATCAAGTTGATTGTATGGGTCAGTGAGACATTGATCAGCCAGTGAGGCCTTGTATATGTTCATTCTCATTCTTATTGTATCATTGGTTTCATTGGGTATCCTTGATTGGCATTATTGACATTTAGTGGGCTCACCTATATCAATTTCTTTTAAATGGAATTATGATATCCTCTATATCATGAGACAATACAAAGTTATTGGTCTTAAAGCATCATGCATTAAGGGTTACATTATCACTCTTTTATTAAAGAGTTATGGTGTCTATGCTCTACATTATATGCTCTATCAGTTTCTTTTAAATGGAATTATCATATCCTCTATATCATGAGACAATACAAAGTTATTGGTCTTAAAGCATCATGCATTAAGGGTTGCATTATCACTTTTTTATTAAAGAGTTATGGTGTCTATGCTCTACATTATATGCTCTCTATTCCTAATTATTGTTAGGGTTTTCAAATGCAGAAAATCCTAAATCTTTGTTGAACGCTAATCTAAAAGCCCTAAAAGACTACTTCTAAAAACCCTTAATAGAAGCTCCTAAGGTACATTCAAAAGCCCTAAGTTGAATGTCAACCACTTTATTTCTAACTTTGTTTTGACCGGGTGAGCAGGTTGAAATAACTTAAGTTATAAACTTAAGTTATCATAATTCCATTTAAAAGAAACTGATATAGGTGATCCCACTAAATGTCAATAATGCCAATCAAGGATACCCAATGAAACCAATGATACAATAACCAACATGCACTGTCATCATATCATAAGAAGATATACCATCAAGAGAGCATGAGAAAACATGAGAGCATATCAACTGTCATAAACCACGAGATCATGAGATGCCAATATCAATTGTCAAGAGTCAAGAGCCATGAGAGAATGTGGTATTGACACCAAGGACAACAACTGGAGAGGAGGACAACATGAACAACTAAGCCTATTGCATCTAAGATCCATGTAAGTAATATTAATGAGTAAATCCAAGCTAGATAGATCCCTTAAGATTGAAGGTATCCTACCAATCAACTTATTAGTCAATAGATCCAAATGTCTAATAGTAGTAAGATTTGCAACAGCTTTGCAAGATTGATGATGAGTGGCCAGTAGAAGCTTACAAATAGGGTTAAAAACCCATGAAAACCCACAATACAACAGAACAAAGCTCAAATAGCTTAGAAAACCTCTTCGCAAGGTTCAAACGATACCAAAGTATATTCTTCCCTTCCATCGGCAAAACATCTTAAGCCTCCTGCCGATCTCCTTTGTCACTCCGATATGATGAACGCCAACTCCACCATCGGCTAGACTATGACTATCGGCCTAATTTTAAACTCCTTCACCGATATCCAACCTTACGCCGATTACTCTTCTCCGCACACACATTGCTTAATCATCGGTGGGACACCATAACGTCGACAGACTTCATACATGTTATCCTGATACTCCTTTCACCTCCTACAAACCCTAATATGCGACTGTGGGATACTCATAAAATATTCACCACATACATCTAATATATATGCATAAAATGCATGATTCCTCCTCTGTAACCATTTTAACCGAACAACACATGGAAAATGTAAAAAAATACATAATAGAAATAAAACTCAACGATACGGAGGTCATTCCATTGATTTCAAAGAAATCCACTAGTGGAATGACCCCAAACGATTTCCCTTACAATTACACCAGAACACAAACTACTTTTATTTCTTCACAGAATTGATTTACAATCTTTTTTGATCTAACTCTATTCTTCTTCTTCTTGTTCTCTCTGCTCTCTTCTCTGTTCTCTGTCTTAAGATCGATCAGATCTCACATATTTATCCCCTCACGGGGTAGTACAGAAAATGACTCCCAGCGGCTAGGAGTTATAGCTGTCCTAACAAACTCACCAACTTTCTAATAAACTATCCTAAAAATAGCAAAGAACGGTCAATTCAGACCTTATCACATTTAATGTCCATTTAGGACTTCATTGAAAACATAAAACAACTTTAAGATAGCTAATGCCTCATGAAGGCTCCTGTAGATTGGGTGCCTCCGCACCAAAGACACCCATAATGTCATTATTAGGGAGAGTAAGGTATTCGAGGAAATGAAACTTTGATAAATGGCTAGGTGTGGAAACGTTTAATGCATTAAAATTTAGATCATGAAGTTAATTTTCTTATGTTCCCCATCCGACTAGGTATCCTATCTAACATCTCATTATTAATAAACTTTAGAATAGTAAGTGAGGAAATATTTAGTAAAGAAATTTAGAGGTAGGAACCAAGCACCTAAAAACATCCAGAAAGGTCAAGATATATAAGGTGGAAGAGCCTACCAATAATATTCCCCCATGTTGCCTCTACATTTTCTCAATATACCTCATTTAATGAAGGATATGTTAGGATAGTGTGATATTTAATTAAAATGCTACGTGTAATATATATTATTCATGATAAGTGAGCTTGAAGGCCCTCCCATTCCTCACCCAACCATTTGGAGTTGAAGGCTTCAACAAGTGGAGTGCAAGGCTCCTCTAAGGGGAGGGTAGAACCTCCAAAAAAATTGGGTATTGTATAACATAGAAAATGAGCATAAGAAACAAGTTAAAACAATAACCTATTTCACTCAAATCCTAAGCTACCTTAGATTGAGCATAAAGGAAAGCATAAAACATGAAATGAAATCTAATCTATATCACCTCACATGCTAACCCTTGTTGTGTGGATGTGCTCCTTGGACGGTTGGATGTGTGATGGCTCCTCAAATGGACAACATAACTTTGAAACTCATGGAGTATCGAAAATACTTGGGTTGAGGGTCAATTTATAGATTTTTTGGACGGGGATTGGATGGTAAGGATTGGATTTGGAGATCAAGGGTGGAGAATTGTTGAGAGATCTCAAGAAAGGAGAGCTTGCCAAGTGGCATGATGAGATTAGATGAGAAGGGATGTCCTTGGATCAAGGAGGAATGAACGATTAAGATTAGGCTTTGGGAAGATGGATGGATGATATTAACTTGATTAATGGGAGGTATGGGTTGGATTTGATTTGAATTTTAAATTGAGAAGCGCGGGTACATGCGCAATTTAAAATTGGAGGAAAATTTATGGGTTGGATTTGGTTTGAATTTAAATTGGGAGCATGGGCACATGCCCAATTTAAAATTGGAGGAAAAGGGAATGGAGGACAAGAGGATTTTTGTACAAATGGCCAGCACCATGCCTCTTGTAAGAAGGCCATGTGGGCATGTATAAGAGAACATGCCTTTATACGTTTGGGGGAATGGAGAGGATTTGACCAAGATTAGATTATGATTTAAGTTGTGCAAGTGAGGGATTATGTTAGTTAATTAGGTGTAGGTGTCCTAATCAAAAGTGTAGAAAATAGGGAATTAAATAAATATAAATATTTATTTAATTCATGGGATAGGAAATGGGGATAATAGATAAATAATATTTATCTAATGTTTAAGCTATAGATGAAGGGGATAAATGATTAATAAATCATTTGAGCTAGAGATAAGTACCAATGCAGGTACCAATACAGGTACAGATGAATAGTGAATAGTACATGAATAGTGCTTTTGATGATAAAAAATTGTAAAATCATGGATTGAAGGGGATTTATTTAAATTAACTATCTAAACATGTGTTTACTCAATTAATTATGGAGAAAATATAGTTTAGGGGTGTCTAGAGATGATTACTGATGGTTTAGAGGAGTTTGGGGATGAATTAGGGATGTTTAGGGATGGTTAGTGATGGTTTAGGGATGAATAGGGATAGTTTAGGAATGAGATGAGGAGTGGATAATTTTAGGTGTCTACAGGTATTATTCATGCTTTGATTGTTTTTTAATATTTTAGATGCTAAGGGTTACTATTGTTATTCTTATTTTATAGGTTTTGAGTAAATAATATCCATGTTGTCCATGTTTAGTGCACTCATGGATGAGTAGAGAACTTGTCTCCATCACATTATGAAGTCAGTGACCAATTCATTAAAATCTTGCTTGACACTTAAGAACTCTTAATGTCTATCTTTACTAGTTTGTTCATATTAAAGGTAGTGACAAACTCATTAATGAGTTTCCAAAAAAGTGTATTGACACCTTAGGGAGTTTGTAATGCCAATTCAATACTATTCCTTCTAGAGTTTTTAGGAAGATCCTAGTAAGGACCCCATCCTAGGGAAGGATCTCTAAAATGATAGTTGTGTAAGATTTGATATGGGAGTTAAGGTATTCCTGTAATGCCTCAAACTTACCCTCAAGACATTTACAATTAAATATAGGATGAACATTTTTTTCACAATACAAATGTGATGTCAAGCAAGCCACACTACACACATGAATGTCCAAGGTATCATAAAAACATGTAATGATACACTTGGCATGCACATTAGTACACAATGCAAGGTGACACAAACAAAAGACTTAAAAGCACCATGGGACAAAACACTATGATTAACATTGAGGACGAGATATGGAAAGCATAGGGCAAAAATTGCCAAAAGTTTGGGCTTTAGAGACAAAACTACATAGGCTTGAACTTCCCACTCAACCTTGTGATTTGGCTTTGTAAACAAGCCTTGTAAACTAGTCTATGGCTCCCTAAGTTATAATTTACATCCTATAACACTTGCTCGAGGTTTGGTCTCCGAGTTGCAACAAACAACGAGCACTAGTACCTATTCATAAGTACATAGGGACTACCAGAATGATGTGAGATTAAAGGGAGAAAGTTTGTTGCATATGTAATCTTGTGTTGAATATTAATATGTACTTGTGCCTCTCTTTGATGGTGGAGTTTTTTTAAAGGGTTTCTTCATGTACATCAAACCTCATGTGTTTATTTATCATGGTTTATTGATTTCTATTTGCTTCCACATAATCTCTTAATGGGTTATCCAATGTTGCATTAATAAAAAATAGATTTACATACTCTTCGAAGGGCTAACTTTTGTAGTATTTTGCCTTGTTTTAATAGGAAGATACATTAGCAAGAACGAACTAGACAACCGTTGCAAGCTCCTAATAGCCAACAAAAGATTATCGCCCAAATCCAAGTGGAATAAGAAAGACAAATTTCTAGGTTGAGGTGGAATATCTCCTACAATTTCTTCTCTAGGTATGTTTAGATATGGCAACTTCTTCAGGGAGCCCAAACCTGGAGGTAAAGGAGTAGAGATAAAATTACCACTTAAATCCAAATATTTGAGATGCTTCAACTGTGACAATTGTGACAATGATGAATAAATGTCTACATTAATAAATCAAAATTTAAGATCAAAGTTACTAATGTCCAACTCAATAACATGTCCACCCAATTCTATTACATCACATTGGACACCTCTCCATACCTCCCTCCCCTACTTTAGCATTCCATCCCTATCGTTGAAGTTAGCCTTAAAACTCATAAATGGTCTTGATTCATCTCAGGACATCCATAGACAAACAAAAATAAAATTATAGAAAAGAAAAACATGATAAAGGATAGAAAGGGATATTTACCTTTTGCATGATTTCATGCAATGTGTAAAATTACTTTCAATATACTTATTTATATCCACACATGTTTAAGGATGAAGAGAGATTCATTATTGTATTAGAGATTGGTTGAGGTTTTGCAATGGTAAAATTTTATCCTCCTAATTCTTTTTATTTATACACCCGTTCTATTATACAAGTTTATCAAAACTTGTTTTTCTTTACAATCTACGCACTCACCAAATATCACCTTACTCTCTACTTCGTGTATTTCATTAATAGCAACAATACTCCGTGTGCTTCACGAAAACCGAAATAGACAGACATTGCTTGGTCAGAGATTGTGTGGAATAGGTGGTGCCGCTTGGTGTGTTCACGTCATGTGTTGACCCACTTGACTGCCAACTGATTTTGAGTGTATCAAAAAATGAATTGAGCAGCGACTTTTAGCATAACGTGCAACACCCGTCCCGACATGACATTGAAGCATAACAACTAGGTGGCGTGGTCGAATGGAATTCATGTCTTGTCTTGACCGACTTGACTGCAAACTGATTTTCAGCATACGAATCGACCCAAATGACTAGAATTCATAGCTAGTGTGTGCCATACGCCAAAATGACTGGTAAGTCATCGCACCGTGAGTACAAACAACAAATTATTGTGCTCTTACGGCGTGGTCGAATGGAACTCACAAGTAATAGGATCCATACGCCAAAATGAATACTAATTTATTTCTTCCTTGCATTTGAGTCCATTAATAAGTCTGTGTACTCTTATTCATGTCTAGACCTAATCTATTTATATGTCTGATTGTGAAGGGCCTCTCATATTAGAGATGTGAATGTCTGTGTATATGTGGAAAACTTGAGTCCTTGTGCATTATAATTAAGTAGTAGTTTTCAAGTTTGTGGTCAATGTGTTTAAAGTTTGCGGGGTAGGCCTGAGGTGTTTTATGGTAGATTTTAAAGGGGACCTCACATCTAAAGTGTAATTTTATTTCATGTCCATGTTCTTAGTGGACCCCAAAAGCCTTATGAATTGGAGATGAAAAAGAACTTTCAAGTCCATCTAGTCATGATCTTTGAAATTTGATGGGCACACTATTAGTAAACATGAGTTTTCTATATGCAGATGAAATCAAGAAGTATGATAATAATGCCAAGGCAAAGTTTGCTATTATGAGTGGATTAACTCATTCAGAACTTTCAAAGGTGATGAGTTGTAGTTCTGCTCAAGAAGTTTGAGATAAACTTAAACTATTTAAGGAGATAAGAAAGTAAAGAAAGCTAAGTTGCAAATATTCAAAAGCATATTTGAAACTCTAAAGATGGTAGAGGATGAAAACATTGCAGGATTTATGCTTCGGGTGAATGAAGTGGTCAATGGCATCACATGCCTTGGTGGTACAATAAAAGAAGATGAAATTGTGATGAAGGTTCTTGGATCTCTTCCCAAATCTTACAGTCATAAGGTATATGCTATTGAGGAGACTGCATAATTGGATACATACACTTTAGACGAAATGTTTGGTACCCTTACTGCTTTTGAAATGAGAGAGTTTGACAATGATGTTCCAAAGAAAGACATTGCTTTCAAAGTCAGTAAAAAGGCAAATGATGAAACTGCTGATGAAGATGAAAGCCCTGATGATGTTGAAACAAATTTGGTAAGAAGACTGAAGAAAGGCTCTGGAAAATATAAAGGTAAGTTACCCTTCAAATGTTTCAATTGTGGAAATGTTGGTCACTTTGCTTCTAAATGTCCTCTTAAAGAAGTTAGGAGAAGTAACAGAAATGATAAATTCAAAAATAGTCTATTTTCCATAGAGGACAGTTGTTCTTCAAAAGATGAGGATCATGATGGTTCAAATGATGAAACACTTTTCATGGCCTTGAGTATTGGTGACAAAAAGGATGATGTTGGAAAATGTGGAAAAGTTGATACCTTGCAAACTATCCAAAACAATGAAAGATCAATGATTGTATGGACTACCTTCCATGCAAAAGAAGAAACCAAAGCTTGGGTTATTGACAGTGGTTGTTCAAATCATATGACTAGTGACAAAGAGAAGTTTATCATCCTTGAGAAGGGGAATGGTGGAGCTGTCAAGTTTGGAGGTGATGAGTTAGCTCAAATCTGTGGAAAAGGTGTCATAACTATTGATGGAGAGAACATGATTGAGGATGTCCTCTATGTCAAAGGATTACATCACAATCTTCCCAGTGTCAGTCAGATATGCAACAAAGGTTACAATCTTACTTTTCATGCCAAAGGTTGTGAAATCAGGAAGGCATGATCAAGAAAGCTAGTTGCAGAAGGTATCAAGACATGTGATATTTATTGCTTGAAAGAGATAAATGGAAGAACATGTCTATTGGCTCAATCTAGTGAGTGTTGGTTGTGACATAAAAGAATGGGACACAACAATTTTGATAATATGGTGGGAATTAGTTCTACTCATGCAGTGAGAGATATGCCTAAGATAATCAAGCCTGCAAACACTGTATGCAAGGAATGTCAAATGGGAAAGAAGACAGACATGTTTTAAAACAAAAGAGTATTATTCTTCAAAGCCATTGGAGGTGATTCACATAGACCTATGTGGACCTACAAGAGTAAAGAGTCAACAAGGTCAAAGGTATTTTATGTTGCTAATTGACAATTATTCTAGAATGGCTTGGATTACCTTCTTAAGAGAAAAATTTGATGCCCTTGATAAGTTTAAAGTTTGCAAAGCTTTGGTTGAAAATGAAATGGATATTAAGATCAAATGTTTAAGGTCAGATAGAGGAGGTGAGTTTACTTCAAATGAATTTGAAAAGTTTTGTGAAGATCATGGTATTAGGAGGCATTTGTCTTCTCCTACAACCCCTCAACAAAATGGGGCAGTGGAAAGGAAGAATAGGACTATGTAAGAAATGTCTAGGGCAATATTGAAAGATGTAGATTTGCCTGATATATATTGGAAGGAAGTAATTCACGCTATTGTGTATCTAACTAATAGAGTGTAGTTAAGGGTCAACAACACTAAGACCCTTTATGAGTCGTGGTATGGAAGACCTCCCACTATCAGATACTTCAGGATCTTTGGTAGCAAATGCTATATCAGAAGAGATGAAGAAGACCTAGGAAAAATTTTGATTCAAGAAGTGATGAAGGAATCTTTCTTGGTTACTCAAGGTCAGAAGTAAGTCCCATAGATGCTACAAACAAAGGTTGGGAAAGATTATTGAAAGCACAAATGTCAAAGTGGATGAAGACTTGTATCAGATCTCACAAGATTTAGAAGACACTGATGTTATGTCAGAAAAATGCACCCTTGGGGGATTTTTCCTAAAGGTTTAGTTCTCGGGTCTTTAGATTTAGAGCATTTTGCATGTTAAATCAGACTCCCGATGAGAAAACCCATGGGTTTTGTGGTAAATAGGACATAGGGGGCTGCACTTTAATGAATTCTGAGCAAAGACAGGGGGTGGATAAGGGTACTAGCCCCCTAGTCCAGCCCTATTTTGGGTCTACCCTAATTTCAATGTCAGTTGTGTTACCGTTATTTGGTCTCCAGGCCAACATCATAAGTTTCAAATACAAAATTCTTGGTGGGAATCTTAATAGTTGCATATATAAGCATGTTTAGGGTTTCATTCGCAAACTAGAGAGAAGATATCTAGAGGATGTTTATGATTGAAAATTATTGGTATACTTGTGATTATCATTGTGTTGCAGAGCATAGCATTGTTATTGTGTTTGTTTGCAGGTTGGATTACATATTCTCCAAATGGCATTGAAGAGCCTCTTCTTTTTATGAGAGCTTCATCATCAAGGTATCATTTATTGTGCTTTATCTATCATTATCATTTGGTTTTTGCCTCTACCTCCCAAGGACATGCACTCTCTCTGACAATGGTGTTCAGAAGACTTGAATGTCTCTTTGGGGCTTGACCAAGGCAAGCCTCTAAACACCACAACCCCCTCCCACACTCCTTGTGATTGCAAGTTATAGGTGTCAGATCTGGAGAAAGTGGAGTTGCAGAGTAGGAAGGCAGACGTTGAAGATTCTGGATCTAAAAAACAATGAACACTATTCAAATTTTTGGGACAAGGGTGCCATCAACCTTGTCCTCAAAATTCAGACCACAAGAAATAGAAAGTGTTGCAGAGATCAGTGCCAGAAGGAGATCGGGACTGTGTGGAAAAAGTGGCACATTGGACTAGGGATCCATCACCGTTGTCTAGGATTTTTCCATTTTTCGTCTGTGAAAAATAGTGAGTTAAGGTTCTCTGCCCTCTATCTATTTCCTGTAGCATTTGTCGTAATTCACAGATTTGATTACTATTTGCTTAAATTAGGGTTTTAAGGACATAAAGGCATTAATTGGCAAACTTGTGTGATCACATCTGAATTTCCTAGCAAAAAACCAAGTGGTAACTCAAATATGATATCTGACTCTACTCTTGATAGGTGAGGCACTCGATTGAAAAGCCCTTGGCAATGTTTTGTGGAAAGGAGGATTCAAACTAGGGAAAACATAAAACCCTCATCCAAATTTCACCCAAAATATTTTGGTGAACCCATGTTTTGAACATTTTTTTGGTGCCTTGTTGAGTGTTGTTTGACAAATTTGCATTCATTCATTCTATTGCATTGGAAAACTTACAAAAAAATTGATATATTTAGAAAAATTAGAAAAAATTACATACTAGGGTTTGATTTTTTACATAGTTTGCATTCATTCAATTACATTTAATTAATTCTCTAATTTTAACATCATATCTGAAATTCATCATCACTCAATTCATTATTTTCAATATTGCATATGAAAAAATACAAAAAAAAATTGAAAAATTTGCAAAAATTGGCATATTAAGCTTGCATTTTTGTGAAATTTGAATTAATTGGCATCTAATTTAAATTAATTTCTATCATTTTCATTATATCTGATCCAAAATATAGAAATTCATCATTTACAATTCATTTGCATTGAATTTGTATGCTTAATTTGTTGAAAGTTGCTTGAAATCTTGCATTTTTCATGAAAACCTAGTTTTGCATGAGCTAGGGTTGTAGTCAAAATCTTGTCTCAGATTTTTCTACCTTGTTAAAACACTCATTAGGTCTGATCTCTGATGGTAGTGTTCCATTATAGTGGCCTCCTTGTGAAATTTCATGTCTAGGGTTTGAAAACATGCATTTTTCACTAGATTTGAGCCTGTCGTCTTGTAGATTTACACTACAAGCATGTTGTAAGGGATTTTCTTGCACTAATTGTCTATTATTAGCCTTATAATTTTCTTCCCCTTCTCAATTTCCTTACAACACTCTTTATTGTGAGCCTTGGCATTGAAATTTTGGAAAAATTGACATATTTTTGATATCTTTGCACTAGGGTTTGGTCTAGAGAGGTACTAGAAGCATGTTGTAATGGATATTTTGGAATTAGGTGGATGTTTCTACTATTATAAGTTTCTTTCCATCATCATTTTCCTTACAATACTCGCTGCCCTACTCTTTTGCATTGAGATTTGGTGAAAAATTGCATATTTTGGCCTATTTTCACTAGGTTTTGGCTTATCGACTCTCTAGAGTTGCTTCAAAAGCATGTTGTGAAGAGTATTTTTGCATTAATAGACTGTTATTAGGCATATCATTTTCTATCCCTCTTTAAAATCTTCACAACACCTCTTCTTTCATTTGTTTGCATGAAGATTTGGTGAAAAATTGCATATTTTCACTAGGTTTGGCTTATCGACTCTCTAGAATTGCTTCAAAAGCATGTTGTGAAAGGTATTCTAGAATTAGTGGACTGTTATTAGGCATATCATTTTCTGTCCCTCTTGAAAATAATTACAACATCCCTTCTTTCAGTTGTTTGCATTGAGAAAAGTTGAAAAATCAAGCATTTTAGGTCATTTTCACATATAGTTTCACACTTGATTCTTGCATAAGTGTTGTATATATTTGAAATCTAATTTGGCACTCATCTAAAAACATACATCATGCACACTTACTTGGAAGATTTGTTTGCATACATCATAGACATTGATAAATTTTCCAAATTTACTCATGAATATCCTCAAGTTTTGGAACAAATAGCATACATTCATGATGTTGATCTCTCTATGTGCTCCACATATGAAATCATTTGTTGTATATATTATTTTTATAGTCTCCAAACCTCATGGGAATATATCCTTGGATATTAGATGATCTCACTAAATTCATGATCAATAATATATATATACTAGTGATGATCTTAAAATGTTAGATGAAGCCTAAGATGATTTAATGGAACATTCCGCTTCAACACCTATTGCTAAAACATGTGATGATAAATTAGTGGCATCGTATGATCTCCCTCCCAAATATGTTCCTCCTGAGGACACTTCGATGCAAGAGGATGATTTTATTGACATATCTCGTAACATTATACCACCATCTCTTTTGTCCAATGCTCTCTCTGGCCAAGAAGAAGCATTTGTGAACGAAGAGCTCCCATCACTTTATTGCAATGCTCTCTCTGGCCAAGATGAAACATTAGTGAATAAAGAAGCCTCTCCAACCAAGAACACTCCATGGGTAGACAATGAGCATTCATTTAACAAAAATAAAAATCCTACCCTAGTGCATGAAACCTCTATGGATCATCCCACCAAGATTCTTCCTTTAGTTGATTGTTCACACACCTTGGATATCGCTAAGGAAGTGAAGACCCTTAATGTCCCTCTGTTTGAATATTCAAGTCATTTGGACATCACTAAGGATATGAAACTAGTGGATGAGGAGAAGTCTCTCACATTAAATCCCTTAGAGATGGATGTTGAGATTACTCAAAGTAATTTGCTTTTCTCACCTCCTAAGAGGATAGTGAATATGTGTACTAAGGAACTTCAACAAGAGAACATTCAACCTAACATTGAAACAAATCAAGATGAACAAGTAGAAAACAAAAACAACAATTGGGCTTTGGTACCTTAAACACCTCTTTCATCTAGCATTCGGGATTGGGAGGATGACCTCCTTGATGATGACTTCTAGCACGGGCCTCTCTACAAGTATCTCTAACCATTTATCCCTTTGTGATGTGTTTCCCCCGTGATGTGCTATGTGTTGTTAGGCCTCCTAGGAATACTCTCTTGTAAGGTTAAGGATACTAGGAGACCACCTTTGTTGTGACCTTCTTCTATTTGTATCATCATTCTTCTATATTGCTTCTCCTCTAATTTTATTATTGCATTTTGTGTCTTATGGACATAGCATTGTGGTTGGTGAATTAGGAGCCCCCTCCTATGTGACTATCCCTAAGACACTTGTTCTCCTCTTTGATTTATTGTTTACCTTCCTCTATGTTTCCATCTAGTGGGCAGATGACAAAAAGCATTTATATTGATGTGGACCTAGTGTCCCTTTCAAGAGCAATAAAAAAATGGACTTAGTTCCTATATGACAATGGGGTTGTAACAAATTATCTGACACTTGGCTAGTGGAATCACTCTGTGATTTCTCTATCTTGATGCTGATGTTGATGTTATCTTATCTTGCTAAACAAACATTTTAACAATATTGCTGCTATGTGCACTTTGTTTATCATGAATATCACCTTGCTTGGCTCTTTCATGTAATTGATCATATGCATTGTTGTTTATCATGATTATTTGGACACTAACACTTTTCTTGCAGGGATGTTTGTGGGAACATTTGGCGATCATAAAGTACATGTCACCTCTAGGGGGCATGGGCCTTACGAGAGCTCATGTTCCCTTGTGTGTTTTCTTCCTACCTTAACATGCTTGATACCAGTACACGATATCAACCACCTTAAGGTGGGGGCATATATAAGGTAAGTTGTTTTCTTTAGATCATAGCAAAGCGTGTTTGAACAATCTGAAACCAATCAATCAATCATTTAAGCCCTCTACAGAGGTGGGATATCGAGCATATCCTTTTATCTTAAGCCCTCAATGCGAGGGGAGGATGGTGTATTTCTCAGAGCAGATTGCATTATCCTGTCATTTTCAAAAGTCCTCATCGTGAGGTGAGGAGCAGTTCTATGACTAACTCAACCCTTAAGCGTGTTTTCAGTGGTTGTTGTGGCGAAGCCCAATCACCGGTGTGTGCCTGTAATGTGTTTGAGATAGTGATGAGCCTAACAATAAGAACACTCCATTGCTTGGCTGTCATGTTTTCTTTGTGTCTTCAGCATGTGTGTGTATGGCGTGCTTGTTCTCAAAGTGCAAGACTAGTGGCGATAAGCTCCTCTACACTTTGAGATTTGTTTGGCGTGTTTGTTCTCAAGATGCAAGACCGGTGATGAACATCTCCTCTACACCTTGGGATTTTGTTTGGCGTGTTTGTTCTTAAAAAGTGCAAGATCGGTGGTGAACAACTCCTCTACACTTTTTGGGATTTGTTTGTTTACTTTCCTTGTACTTGTATTATGCATTTCATATGGGAAAATCAAAAATAAATAATCACTGCATCCATTATATTCTCTATGCTCTACGTGTCTTCAATAATGTATTCTCCATGTTTTGCGTGACTATAACTGTCTTCTTCGTGTTTTGTGTGCTTGTCATTGTCTTCAATGTGTTTGGCATGTCTTCTCCATGCTTGGCGTGTTTGTTGTGTTTGTGGACCTACTTTAATGCATGTATTGGCTTCTGGAACAAACTGAATGAAGAAGGTGAAGTTGTAAGGAACAAAGCAAGACTAGTATGCAAAGGATACACTTAAGTAGAAAGCATTGATTTTGAGGAGACTTTTGCTCCGGTAGCAAGGATGGAGGCAATCAGAATGTTCCTTTCTCTTTCTACTCATAAGAACTTAAAAGTATATTAGATGGATGTCAAGTCAACATTTTCTGAATGGTGACCTAGAAGAAGTATACATTGAACAACCAGATGGTTTCTAGATATCAGAAGATCCATACATGGTATGCAGACTCAGAAAAGATTTATAGTATGGTCTCAAGAAAGCACCTAGGGCTTGGTATGCAAGATTAGACAAGTACTTACTTCAGTAGGGCTTCAAGAAAGGTACTACATATAGTAATCTTTATATAAAGGAAGAAGGAGACATGATTTTGATAGTTGCAGTATATGTTGAAGACATAATCTTTGGTGGAGATGATAATATGTGTAAAAGGTTTGTAGAGGAGATGCAAAAAGAGTTTGTCCATGATTGGTTCAAAATGCCTTTCTTCCTTGGACTTCAAATTTCCTAGCTAGATAGTGGTATCTTTTTTTCTCAAGCTAAGTCTATCAAAGAATTGTTGAAGAAGTTTGGTATGGAGGATTCAAAACTAGTAATACTCCCATGCTCACTGGATGTCACTTGAGAAAAAATGATGAGTCTCCAGACATAGATCAAACTATCTATAGGTCTATGATTGGAGCATTGTTGTACTTAACTGCTTCTAGACCTGATATTATGCACACAATATGCGTGGCTGCCAGATATCAATCCAAACCTAAGAAACCACATGAGAAGGCAATGAACAGGATATTCAAATACATGAAAGGAACTCCAGACTATGATCTATGGTATCCAAAAGGTAATGACTTTGATTTGAGTGCATACACTGATGCTAACTGGGCCGGTTATGTTAATGATAGAAGAAGTACAAGTGGTGGTGCTTTCTTTCTAGGAAGCAAATTGGTTTCATGGTAGAGCAAGAAGTAAGATTTAGTGTCCTTATCAACTGCAGAGGTAGAGTATATTGTAGTAGCCTCCTGCTGTACACAAATGTTATGGATGAAGCAAACTCTAAAGGATATTAAGGTATTGTATGATGAGCCTATTCCTATTTTGTGTGATAATACAAGTGCTATCAATATTTCCAAGAATCCAGTGACGCATTCTAGAACCAAGCATATAGCAATCATGTATCACTTTTTGAGAGAGAAGGTTGCAGATACAGAAGTGAAGTTGGAATATGTGTCAACAAAGGATCAAATTACAGATATCTTTACAAAGGCTCTTTCAAAGGACACCTTTGAGGATCTCCAACAAAAGTTAGGGGTAATTGCCCCTCCTTCTTGCTAAAGATGCATAGTGGTGCATTTGTCCAAGGGTAGTTAATGTTATATCCTTGTTTCCTGGACTGACAATGGCTACCTCTCAGGGGGAGCAGGTAGTGGTTGCTGATGATAGGGGGAGTTTGTTTGTTGCAAGAAGTTATTACCTAAATAAAAATGTGTAGATGTATGGTTGCTAATGAGCTGATAGTAGTTTCCCTTTGTCCTTGATGTCAAAGGGGGAGAAATTTGCAAGTATGTGTTGCCATCAATTGCAAAGGGGGAGATTGTTACACATATGGTTCTAATGGTTGTATTGTTTGTCATTGATGTCAATACTGTCACAAGGTTATCATTGATGTCAACACTATTATGAATGTGTAAAAGTGTTCATAGTTGGATGTAATGCTCCTGAAGAAGATATATAGAGATACATTGAGATAGGAATTAGATGCATGTCATGCTTCTGAAGAAGATACATTGTGATGGGAATTAGAAGTTCATATCATGCCTTGTCCATTGAAGAATTGAGTATGAAACTATATTCAAATTGGAATTAGAAGCATTAAGAAGACACGTTAATATGGGAATTAGAAGCACTAAGATATGCTACTAATGGACTAAGATATGTTGTATGCTCTCTTCTACTATCCCTACGAATACATGTGTTAATGCAAAGAAGATTCAGCCTCTTGAAGTTGGTGATATTCTTTGTTTTAAAATGACCACCTTTGAAGATTGTCTAGGAAATTGCTTAGCATTTCCATCAGTTTGGTTTTGGGCCTTTACAGATTGGAATAAAGCTTAATGTAATGACAAATCTTGTATATTCCAAGCCTAATGATGTATGGACTATTGGAAGTATGTTTTGCAAAAGATAGAGTGAAGACAGTGTTGGTTGTGTGAAGACAGTCGCTACAATGAAGCAGGATGCTCCACATTGCTCCACATTTGAAAATTTGTCTATGTGGTTCTGAAGGTATGTTAGATTGCAGTGAAGATGATAATTCTTGAGATTTAGATCATTTAATTTTTCGCTGTGAAATTTGTGCATGATAGAGTACTGGCATATGTTTTAGCAGAGTAAGTCGATGCTGAAGGTTTGTTGGAATGCTCCACATTCCTTCGCAACTGAATGATTGCCCTTGTGGTTTTGAGGATATGTCTCTAGATGTGTATTATATGCTTCCTTTAAAGTTCAAGGTTCTTGATGGTCCGCGACTCAGTTTTTCAAATGATAGCATGTTGCAATGTGTTATGGATGACAGAGTATTCTCAGAGTTAATGATTGAAGCTGTGCAACACAATCCCTTAATGTGTGGTGGCAAAGGAGTGTTTCAGAATGTTTTGAGTCATGTGGACTCATATGGAAAAGTTTTACGAAGATCTTTCTTGTTTCTAGTACCGCACAAGGTTTGTCAAGTTGATGTGGTCATTATACTTCAAATCTTCATGTGTTTTCCTTAAAGTTATCTTATTTCCAAATGAGTGGAGTGTGCGGATATAATTCCTTGATGTTTGAAGCTGTGAAGGATGTTTTGGATCTGGTTAAGCAAGTGTTGGGATCAAGGCTTGGATCTTCTGCTAGTGTAACGTGTGGTTTCACTTAGGACCTATCTTCTACACGTTTCATATTGTGTGTTGTCTAGTCGACTTGTAAATGTATTTTTCATGTTGTGTCTAGCTGACAAGATATGTAATCAATGTAATATGATATATAAATAGTGAATCAAATTTAGTAAGGAAAATGTGATTGCAAGTTGATTGAAAAAGTTTGCAAGTAGATAAAAAGAAAAATAAATGCATTAGTGATGTGTGACTGAAGGAAAAAGAGTAGAAGTTGTTGATGTTGTCTGGATTCATATTGAAGACATATTAGTGATAGTGATTAAGTATAGAGTGTGCCTAACTGATTAGATCTTTAGAAGAAAGTGTGAAGAGGTAGAAGTGCAATCATCAAAAGTGTGAGTTTCAATGTCAATTTTTAGACAGTAGAAAGACTTTCATACTGTAATCTTTTGTAAGTGTGTTCTCATTTTAGGGAGTAGTAGTTTCCTTGGGAGTGACCCTAAAACAAAGTCGTTAGGAATTAGAAGCTTCCTTGGGAGTGACCCTAAATCAAAGTTACTTATAGAGTAGCAGCTTCCTTGGGTTTTAGCCTCGAAAACAAAGTTATTATTTGAGCTTCATATATTGCGAGTTAATCCTCACCGTGGTTTTTCCCTTCTAGGGTTTTCCATGTATATCTAGTGTTATGTGTTGATGTGCATTATGTTATTCCTTCATGTTGATATTATGATGATTAAGGTATAATATGCTCCAGATAAGTTGAAGTTGTTGAAATTAAAAATTGTTTAAATATTGATTCACCCCCCAGTATTCTTGTGTGTCTAACAGAGCATTCTTGGAAAAATCCATTGTAACCCCAACATTCTCTTATATTCTTTAAGTGAAATATTAATTAAAGGTGATCAAACACTCAAATGCTTAAGTATAGAGAGTGCTTCTAGATTAAATTGTGTATGTTTTTGCTTCAGCATTTTGGATCATGCTCAATGATCCATCATCAGGAAGAGGAGAAAGTGTGGTTTGGACAGCAGACTTGTCCTTAAAAGGGGAATAGAGAGGAGGAAATGGTGAGGAACGCAAAATGAAAGGAAGGAGGGGATGTGTAAAAATTAAAAAGGAAAAATAAATTCAACACTACAAAACAAAAAAGAATATATATGTGTGTGTGTGTGTGTGTGTGTGTGTGTGTGTGTGTGTGTGTGTGTGTGTGTGTGTGTGTGTGTGTGTGTGTGTGTGTGTGTGTGTGTGTGTGTGTGCCCACATACTAAGCTAAAAGTATAAGGTAATAATTAGACAAAAATATAGAACATACATGAGAATCATGAAGGAACAAAAAACAACCAAAAAATAATATATACTAAAAGGAAGGATATAGGACAAGAGAGAAAAAAGACTCACCCCACAAACAAACAAAATATAATCAAAAAATATATAAGACCATATGCTTGGACCTCACTATACTAACACATACATATACCATAAATTATATTCATACAAAATTTTCCAATATAAGGATATAAATAGTTATCAAAAGTATACAGGTAATATACATATACTAACCAGTAAAAAGACAATATATATGTATATATGATACAATATATGCGTATTGAAGAAATCTAAAAACATAAAATAATAAAATAAGTGCATACATAGATAATTAGATCAAATGATTTTAACACAGCACAACAAAACATAGAATAATATATTATTGTCTTTGGATAATTTTCACATTGCATTACATTGGCTTTATAAAAGCCTCTTCTCTTTAACTATTTGATAACTACCTACATAACCTCCATACGGGAATGTAACTCCTACAAACTAACTATTGCTTTATTTACTAACATTTATTTAATATGCATAAACTAACCTATAAATACAAATTTAACAATGTAATACCATTGTTACTATGACTATTATGCCAACACTTTTATGCTTCCAGCCATAAACATAGGGTTAGATACAAGCAAGACTAAGTATGTCAACCTAACTATACAAAAAATACACCATTTGTAACTATATAAATATATAGACATTACCCAAAATGAAGCAAAAAATTAAATGGACAAATACAATGATTATACGCTTTTTACTACAACAATTTTACATCCATTAACAAATAGCAACAAGTTAACCTTGACCTTTTCTAAATTTGAAGCTTTCAACTACTATCATATTCCGATGATTATTAAGGTTACTTTCAAATAATTTGATAAAAGAAATCACCACACAATCAAGTTTACTTGCCCATCTCTTAGTTCAGCGAAAGGCATTGTGTTTTGAGACACCCTTCCAAATCTCAATTCATTGCAACATTTTTAAATTTAATTTTCAGTTGTTTGGCTTTTGTCATCTTTAATCTTTTTTCTACCAAAATCATTTTTATCATACAACCTCCATAAGAAAAAAAAATTACCACATTACCCTTTAAAAAGTTTGCTCTACAATAACCAATAGAATCTTAGAAAAAAAAAAAAAGAGAAAAAACAATCAAGATCAAATATTCAAAAGACAAAAACAAAATATATGAGATTTTATTTGACAGCAACTAAATCCTTTTTAAACGTGTATAAACACAAATCATTTTTAAAAAATAGCCATTACAAGATTTTTTTTAAATAATTAAAAATAATAATATCGTGTAAATATATCTTTTGAATCCTTAAAACTCCTAACAAATGAACAGACAACATAAAATATATTCCAGATGCCCTGCTAAGATGCCAACATTAAAATATTTATTACAGTAAAAGCAAACTACATCCTCAATGTCTAGTCCAGATGGCCTGTTAGGATGTGTAAACACCAAGTTTGTAGTGTATTGAAAGCAAAATACTATTATCCTTAATGCCTAGTCCAGATGCCCTGTTCAGAGATCTAAACATCAAGTATTTATTACAATGAAAGCAAAATACTCTTCTCTTTAATTTCTAAGGTCACCTCCTCCAATTAGTGCGCTCCCCCAACAGAAATGTTATAACACTGTCCATCTGATCAAAGGTCTTCATTCTCCAACTCACTTTGAATGTGAGTACCAACACCACGCCAGAAAATCCTGCTGCAATTGACCATCCAATACTCAGCTCATACCATGAAACTCCTTGCTTTGTCTCTTCCTTAACATCAATGGTTGGAGGAGAGAGTGGCCCATGCGGGGGAGAACACTTCCAGCTTTCAAGAGGGCACCCCCGCAGATTTGGATTTCCTGAAAATGCTGTTTTATCAAATGTTATCATATGAGGACCTTGCTGTGGTATCTCCCCTGACAGATTGTTGTAAGAGAGATTTAAATATCCCAAATAATCTAAAGAACTAAGCTGGAATGGAATTTTTCCTGAAAATCTGTTGAGAGAAAGGTCCAGTGATTCCAACTGACTCAGATTGCCCATGCTACCTGGAATGTCCCCATTGAAACTGTTCCTAGAAAGATTTAGAAACATCAAGCCATTTAGATTTCCAATTTTCGTTGGAATATGGCCCCATAATCTGTTGCTTGACAAATCAATGCATATCATGCTTGAAAACACATAACCATAATGCCTTTCTGATCCTTTGGTAATTAGATCTAAGTCTTCTAAATAGTATTTTCTCCCAATATCTTCTCCAAGCACCGGGGGGTATAGCCCTTCTTTAGTGAAGAGGCGACCCCGACGGTCTTCTCCAAGCACAGACATATCTTCCTTGCCATAGACCATGGCTGAGAAATTTGAGTAGGTATTTGGCATTTCACCAAAAAAAAGATTAGAAGAAAGGTCGAGGACTCGAAGCCCGGGCATTTCGCCGATCTGTGGAGGAAGTTTGCCTTTGAAATTGTTTGATCTCAGCGCAAGGACTTGTAGACTTGAATAGTTCGCAATCCAATCTGGAATGTTTCCTGTCAAATTGTTTTCTCCTACGTCAAGCACCTGCAGCTCTGAAAGCTTTGTTAAAGACTGAGGAAGAAGTCCTTGCAGATTGTTCTTTTCAAGATGGAGAGACAGAAGTCCTTCTAAGTTTCCAAGCTCCCTAGGAATCTCACCCTCCAATTCATTACTTGCCAGGTTGAGCATCACAAGGTCGAGTTTGCCGAGGTTGGAAGGGATCTCTCCATTTAAATGGTTGTTCTCCAAATGTAACAACTCAAGATGATTCAATTCACCCAAAGTTGCAGGGATATTGCCTCTCAGCTGATTATTTGACAAATCTAGAAGTTTTAGAGATGTCATAGTCTCTAATGAAATTGGTATTGATCCTTCAATTTTGTTGTCTGCAAGTAAAAGCACCTCCAAATTTACTTCATGCAGAGTATCTAGCAAAAAAGGCCCATTCAATTCATTTACAGACAGATCCAACACCTGCAGTCGAAGTGGGATTGAAGTAACAGTGAGAGGACCCTCCAAATGATTGTTTGACAGGTTCAAACTTATCAATTCCGATGAAAATTCCCATAGCCAAGATGGGAGGTTTTCCACAAGATTGTTGTCTGATAGGTCCACATTTTGAAGCTCAAATTGAGTGGAAATCCAGCTGGGAATTGGGCCTCCAATTTTACACCTCCTCAAATTCAAGGTCCAGAGCTGAAAAGTCGGAATCCAAGGCGCCGAGTCAGTGTGGATATTCAACCCACTATAAGACAAGTCCAATTCTTTCAACCTTGAACTATTGCGCAAGAGAACTTGATCTGAAACTGTTCCTGTCATGTTGTTGTTCGAGAGCAGAAAAGTCCGTATAGAAGATGGTAGCGTGAGCAAGGAAGGAAAACTTCCATTCAATTGGTTGTTTCTCAGATCAAGACTGACGAGTGAAGACAATTGAGCAAATGACAAGGGAAGGTCTCCACCCATCTTGTTTCCGGAAAGGGATAAGTTTTTAAGTGTGCTAATTTTGCCTAAACTGAATGGGATACTGCCTTCCAATTGATTATCATGTAAATTTAACACGGTAAGAGACAGGAGATTGCCTACAGAAGGAGGGATTGGACCACTAAGAGTGTTGCCGCTAAGATCTATGTAAGTAAGATTGATGAGTATACCCAAGCTAGATGGGATGGTACCTCCTAATTGGTTCCAGCTAAGGTCTAAATAAGAAAGACTTCCCATGTCCCCTAAATTTGAAGGTATCCTACCAGTCAACTGATTAAACGACAGATCCAAATGTCTAAGATTGGTGAGATTTGAGATACCTTCGGGTATGGAACCATTTAAGTAGTGATTTCCAGAGAGGTCAAGGTATTCGAGGAAATGAAGCTTTGATAAACTACTGGGTATGGAACCATTTAAGTAGTAATTAGAACTCACATCAAGTGAAGTTAATTTGCTCATGTTCCCCATCCAACTAGGTATCCATCCTGACATCCAATTATTACTAGACTTTAGAACAGCAAGTGAGGAAATATTTAGCAAAGAAATTGGGAGATGGAAACCAGAGGTCGGAAAACAACTAGAGATGTCCAGATGTGTAAGGTGGAAGAGACTACCAATAATACTCCCCCATGTTGCCTCCAAACTGTCTAAATCTAGACCGTCCAATGAAAGATACTTTAGCAAGTACAGATTAGACAACCACTGTAAGCTGCTGATATCGAACAAATTTCCACTCAAATCTAAATAGCGCAAGGAAGACAAATTTCCAAGTTGAGGTGGAATATCTCCTTCAAAATGGGCATTGGCTATGCTTAGATATGACAAATTCTTTAAAGAGGCCAAACCTGGAGGTAAAGAAATAAACCAAAAAAAATTACCACTCAAATCCAAATATCTGAGATGCTTCAATTGTGACAAGGCTGAATCAATGTCTTGTGAAAAGGCTGAATACATGTCTAGGTTACTAGGCTCATGAAGTGTGAGTTGAAAGTTACTAATATCCAAGTGAGTAACATGTCCACCCTCCATTTCATCGCAGTGGACACCTCTCCATACACAACACTCATCTCCCTCCCATGAATCTACCTGTCCAAACGGGTCCTCGAAAGTGGCCTTAAGACTCAGAAGCGCTTTTGATTCATTGGGAGGACATCCATGGACAGACAAAAATAAAATTATAGAAAAAAAAACAGAGTACAGAGGAGAGAGGGATGTGAGCATACACAATCTATTCTTGCAAACCGCCATTGTCCCCATTACTGCTTCACTCCTTGGCCAGAGAGCTATACGCTTTCTAAATATCATCATACTCTCCACTCTCGTGTATTTGATTTATAGCAACAATACTCCGTCTAATTTACGAGAAGGAAAATATACAGAAATTGCGATGCACAGACAGTTCGCGTCACTATTTACTTTTGACTGTTGCATCGTTGAATAATAGCCCTCAGTTGACTACATAGCTATGATGAAAAAATGGCCACCGCTGATTTCAAAGCCCATACAAGATTGATGCA
Source organism: Cunninghamia lanceolata (assembly GCA_027924645.1). NCBI lineage: Eukaryota > Viridiplantae > Streptophyta > Pinopsida > Cupressales > Cupressaceae > Cunninghamia > Cunninghamia lanceolata. The sequence goes on along the minus strand of BSBN01000553.1, from coordinate 15,028,042 downwards.
CCGAAAGTTTATTACCCACTCACAATTTGTTTCTGTGAAATTTCTCTACCTATCTAACTTACAAAAGTTAATAGCACTTGCAACCACAGGAGGTTCAAAACTTCAACAAATACGCCAATAGGAACAACCGGAGAGGTTAGAAGAAAATTTTCGGGCCTGAATTTTTTTACATTATAATGCTCACATATAAAAGCTTATAGGATAATTATTGTTTATAGATATTTACTTGAGAGATTTTATTTACTTTAGAGTTATTTGATTTTTTATATTATTTGGAAAAAGTCACTTTTGTTATTTCACTTTGAAAACTGTAATAAATATCATATATATTTGTTATAATAGCTTTATTTTGGCATATTAATATAATTTTTAAAGTTTTGATTTCTTTATATTTAAAAAATAAATATTAATCTTTCTACTAAGTAAAAATTATTTAATTTATAATGTATATATAAACACACATTATTGTTGACAAAATAAAATAACTAGTATAGATATCTTAAATACATCTCCCAGCACCTATCTATTCTTAATAACATTTTCAATATAGGCTCCTCCTAACTGATATTTCTAGGCATTTTAGATAGATGTATGTAAGATATCTATGCTAGTTTTAATTTTATTTTATAAATTTAGTTCTAGAAAAATCTTGGTTAAAAGTGAGGATGATGAATTCTAAACCTTGAATTCTAAACCTAGTAAACTATAGTGTCATGCCATAAATTTACAATGAAAGAATTCTAAACCTAATAAATTATAGTGCCATAAATTTATGGTAAATAATGTTTGATTAGTTTACTATTGTATATTGTATATATGTTTTGATTAATGCTAATATATTTTTTTGTTTTTCATTTTTCAGTATGTATATATGTTTTGGTTATTGCAAAAACTACAAAGTTTGGGTTGTTTACATATATTTTTAAAATAATAAAGTGTGAATCTATATTAAAAATAAAAGGATTATTTAATAAAACCTTGGCTAAATTAAATTACATATTATACAACACAAAATTATGATAAATAACTCTTTTAATAGTAACTAAAGTTTAGAGAAAATAAAATGAAATGCACAGATTTATTTTTTTAATATTTTACTAATGAATTTGAATTTTTTAATATTCTTTCAATATGCATACACGATTTAACACCGTTATTCCAACAAATCATGAATTTTTTTTGGTTTTTTATTTTTATTTTTGCTTCTAGCTTTGCAATTAGTGGTTTTATTTTTGGTCACTTTCGGAGACTTTCAAACATTTATGTTTTATATATGTTTTAATTATTAATGATGCATTTGTTGGCTATTGTTTTTTTTAGTGTTTTTAAAGTTGTTTTTCTTAACACGCCAGGCCATTTCACCCCGTACTGTAACTGTAGGTTCTGCCTCTCAATGTAAAAATATATATTTATTTTGGTTATATATATACACATGTGTGTTTTATTTCTATATTGGTTATATTTTTAATTTTATAGTTTTATTTTTTAAAATATATGTCAATTGTGTTTTGGTTTTTATGAATATAGTGATAAGATGAGTCTTTATACCATGTTGTCATTGTAGAATGCCTCTCAACATAATAAGTTTAGTAGAAATGCTTGAAGAATATTGAATTTTATTTATTTTGTATAAGATAAATTATTACATATTACTAAGTTTTTATATCATGCATACACTTATTTGTAACTAATATGCTTCATCCAAAACAAAAATATTGTGAAGATTTTAATAGGGCATAAATCATAGATTTAGTTGATGAATACACATACCATTATGTAAGTTTGTGGACTACATAAATTTCATAAGCGTCCTACCAAACATGATGATGGCATGTCATAGTTTTATTACATGTCACTAAACTTTTAAAAAGTGTAAACTATTTTCAAACCATAGATTGCACACAAACTCTTATACCTATATTATATATTAAACATTTCATTGTCATTATGTATCCATTTATTTTTTTAGTTCTACATTTATAATGTAAAATGGGGCACATTATCTTCTCTGAAAGGAAGGAAGGTATGCAGAAACACTTCTTACACTGACCTAATGAGGAAAGTTATGCAAATTTTAAAAATTTATAGGTACATATTATGAGATACATATTAACAAAAAGGTAATAACACATCAAAAATTAGTACAATGCTCACAACAAAAGATATACATGAGGAAAACTCTTTCAGGTAAAAAATCCCACACTCCAAAACCTACACAATGTATTATCAAATAAAATGATGATTACAACACACTTGCAATGCAAGTTCCTTTAGGAGTTCACAATATCGAATAATAGAGTAACTCCAGCAACATAATGATACCTAGAAATGAACCATACATCTCCAACTCCAAGCACTTGTATATATAGAGAAATACCAAGGATGGAGGTAGCTTCTAGAGAAAGCCACAAAAGAATCTCAACCAAATCCACATGGCCCACATTCCAAGGTTATAAAGCATGCAAAGGACACTTGTCAAAGATTCCCTTTCATCCCTTATAACCCCCATATTTGGGTGCCCCAAATTTTTCTAAAATAGGTATGATAGATGCTCTTACACCATCATAAAATCTGTCATATATGACAACACTTAGAGTTGTAAGAGAATCTGTCATAACTGACTATTAATAAACTATTTTCTTACAACTTGTCATAGTCAAACTTGGGTGCCTACTTTCTCCATGCAAAGATGCTTCTTGACACTTGTTACTCCTATCATAGAATCTTTATTTCTGGCTCTTACATGTCATAGAATTCATTATATGTCATAACCTCTTACATAACTCACAAGATGCCAACACACGGCAATAATGCCACCTCAAAATGGCATGCCTACATTTTAAAATGTTGACTTGACCATCCAAGTCACCTTCTAAGTGGTGTAATGCCCACCCTAGTTTATGTCTTTTGTGGCTTTTGATTCATGTGTTATATGTTGTTTTGAGTGTTTATCAATGTATTATGTGATTATTATGTTTTGATGCATTGCATCGAACTTGCCGATGAGGTCTATGGTGCCATCAATGGGTTTTGAGGGTGTATTTTGCATGACCATCGAGGTGTTTTCGATGGGGTTGTGCTTTGTCAATTGGTTTCCAATACCTTGTGATTGTGCATGTTATATTATTGTAGTGCTTTAGCTTCACTATTTTTATTTGCGTAATATGTTGGATGTATGTGATGTCTTCTGTATAATTATGTTAGAAGATTTATGCATATATGATTTTATCTTGTCGATTGATTGTCAACTCACGTTTATGATGCTTATGCAATACTATGCCACATTGGGTATTATGATGTGCTTCAATTATTTTTATGTATGGAGCAAGTACGCCTGATGGTTTACTTGAGTGTGCAGGCAATTATAGGTGTTAACTAATGTGGGAAATGTGGAGAAGGTTGACATGGGACGCTAAGCCATCTCACCTTATCCTTGTATTGTGGAAACTCGTGATGTGTGTTTGTAATCATTTGTGTGTGTTTCCTCAGCATTCTTGCACTTTATTTTTAAATGGTTCAAAAAGCGTGTTTTCTATGTTCTTAGATTAAATTAATAATTTTAATTTGGAAATTGCTATTTCTAATTTAGCAAAAATGTTTGTTGCATCATTATATGCTTGTGGAACAAATTTGAGTGATTTCAATTTAATTCTGAAATTTGATATTTTTTCGTAAAAATGTAGAAATTGCATTAAATGAGAAAACTGGATGCCTAGTATGGCATGTTTGTACTTTTCAGAATGAGACTGAGTTAAATGACAATAACCTATTTGGAATAGTTGAGTTTGTTTGACTATCTATTTCTCTATTATTCTTAGTGATTTATTTGGATGTTTTCAAGGAAAATTGAAATATTAATGCATTTTGATTAAATGCTTATGTGATTTCAAATGAAATATTGTAATTATTTATTGTTTGGAATTAATGAATTAAATGATTTAATTGTGCAAAGGCTATAATTTTGGTTTGATTTATTAAATCACTTAAGAGGAATATTTTATTATGAAAAAAAAGGAATAGTGTCTTTGGAGGAATAAAAGGAAAAAGACATGTATTTTGCAATATTCTTTTTCTCTCTAAAATTTGCTCTCTCCTTTGTTTGAAACCCTCTTGCTTGAAAAATGGATATCTGATTGTTTGGAAGGGAGTTTTTCTTGGAATTGCTAGGATTTTGGATTGGATTTAGGAGCTTGGTGTTTGCTTGTTGTGTATGGATCGAATCTGACATTCAACCTCATTCTTTTCCTTGGATTTTGTTTGTATTAGAAGGTAAGTTTCTACAATCTTTTCATTTAAATTGTTTTATTTTGTTTCCTTCATGCCACACTATCTAGTATGGTTGAAGATGGCTTTGCTTAGTTGTAGGAAACTTAGAAAATTTATTTCAGTTGGTTATGTATTTATTTCATGTATTTTCAATTTTTGGAAACATAAAAATATAGACAAAACCCTGTCAAATTTTCTGTGGAAATCCCCAACTCTTTTTTATTGCATATATTGGTTGTTGGGCATGTTATCTATGATGGGTAGTTGTCAAATCATCCATAGCTATTGAAAAACAAAAGTTCAAAATTTGGTCAAACTTTTGTCAAGGTGCCAAAGAGAGCTCCAATGGAATTTTTAGGGCCTTATGGTTATTTTGCACTTTTAGAAAATATGAAAATTAAATTCTATGCATTTCCTTTATGATTTGCTTTGATGGATGAGTTGACTACATATTATGTGATTCTACATCTTGTGAGACTATGTCATGTTTTGGGACATTTTGGTGCATTGAAATCCGTGCCACTTATTTCTCCATTTTTGAAAACTTGAAAATTGCTTTGTATGCATTTCCTTGATGTTTTAGTTTGTGGGATGAGTTGTCTCCCAATTAGAATGGTATTTTGCATCTTTTGAGAATATGTTGTGTTTTTTGTCAAAATTATGATTTTGTCACCTTGAAATATGTGCCATACCTAATTGGTTAAATTCGTGTTATGGGTGTTTAGGAAGAAGTCTAGGGATAGGAAAGGAGTGGCTTCCATTGTGCACCATAGCCCAAAGAGGTCATTGGAATTTATCGAATGAAAGTTTTAATCAAGAATAACATTTAAACACATTGGGTAATAACATTTAATAATAAGATCATCTACACCAAACTGCATGTGCTGGTGAAGTGTCCACCTTGCTTGGGTTTGGGTGTAAAGAGCAATCTTTGGTGTAGTGTCTGGTTGCTATGAGGAGGTTATGCCCTCATTTTCTACTGTGAGGTGAGTATTTCCCTCGTTTGACACTCCTTGTCCTAACTACCTAGGTCTATCTTCCTTCTTCCACCATCAGAGTTTGACTCGATGTGTGATGTTTACCATGTGATTGCATGTGCATTGTGATGCCTGATTTATGCTTGTATGTGTCTATAATGGACTATGATTTATGCCTCGTTTGGCGTGCATTAAAGGTGTCACTTTGTTATGCTTTGGCAAGTGTACCATGTGTTGTTTATATGCATTTTATTGGTGATGTTTATCATGTGTTGTTTATATACATTGTATTGGTAGTTGTGCCATGTGTGTTGTGTGCATTGATTGGTGTGTATGCCATATGTTTCTATGTATACCCTGGATGTGTGTGATGATCTTAGTGGGTTTGCCATGATCACCTTCTTCATAGCTCGAGGGTTGCCTAGAGTTGCGTAGACATCTATTGCGCTCGACGATGGTAATATGGTTGGGAGGCAAGCAACATTTTTCCATTGGTCCTCCATGATGATCTTCAAATGCTGGATGGATTCCTTGATCTTTTTTCAAGTGGTTTACCTCATGCTTTGTACCATGTTGCACTTTGTCGAGCATGTTGGTTTTTGGGTGGTTTATGCACTTGTATATTATAAATATTGATTATTGTAACCTTTTTAATGTAGGTCTTTTGAGAGCCTTGTAATAAGATTCAATTAATGCTTTGAGTTGATTTACAATGTTGGCTATGATTCATCTATGTTTAGGATGAATCCCTATGAATATTGTAATTATTGGAATCATCTTGTATTTTTCCACACCTTAATTTGTGAGGACATTGGCGTGTTTTGATAGATTTTACATGTTAGAATCTAGTTATGTTAGCATGTTTAGACTTAGTTATTTGATGTTGAATTTGATGTTTATGGATATGTTTGTTTTGGATCTTATTCATCCCACATAGGTGGTGAGGATCCTATCTTTTATTTTGACATGTGTCGACGTTGGTGTCGAACATATGTAGAAGTTATGATGAGTCAAAGTTGCGATCAAATTTGATCAAAATGATGATGTGGCATGACGTGGACCAATCCTATCTCAACGTGTGGCATCTGAGTGGCTAGTGACATGGCAGATGGTGAAGCAACGCAGTTGGCATTGACTTGGACAAATACCAGACTGACATGTGTCCTAATGTGGTGAATGAAAAGGTGCCACATGGCCTAATGGTTGGGCACCACATGGCACCCACAGATCTCAACATCAATTTGTATGTTTATCCAAAATTTGTGTTGAGTTGGGATTCGATCCCTAGACCTCTCAACTACTAAATTTGGGTGCCACCAACAACCCATGAAGATTCTTCAAAAACCAATATGAGATACCTTCTATTTAATAAGAGTTAAAGGTGAATTTGGAGGGGAGGTGGTTTGAACCACCAACCTCCTCTCTCCCAACAAGGCCTCCTACCATTGCACCAAGCCATGAGCTTGAGTGAAATGCGGCGACAACTCTATTTAAGATAGAAGTTAAAAGTTGAATCTCTCTATATTTATAATTTTAACCCCTTAGGATTTTAAGAACTCGATATCTAAAGACTTAAAAAGGGTTAAAGACTATTAAAGGGATTTTTAAGGTTATTTTAAGGGAAAATTTAGAGATTTATGTTTCTAAATGGGAGATTTCAAAATCATATGGTTAAGGCCCATTTTGGGTAATTTTTGTGTATAAAAGGGGAGAGTTTGGCTTTTCAAAACAATGGGTTTTGGCTGGAGGAAGAATTGAGAGGGAATTAGAGACTTAGGAATTAAGCATTGAAACTTTGTGAAAATAACATCAGAAGGTTGATTTAGCCAACTTGTTTGTACTTGAAGGAGTGTTGTAGAATCCTGTATTGAAGTTGCCTTCTCTATGAAAACTTTTCTCTTGCAGGTTGAAGAAGATATCTTCATTTGAAAACTCAGTGTCAGGTATAACTAGTGGTTTTGAGTACTTGACTTTATTCTAACTTTTTCAGTTATTGGTTAGAATGTTGGATTCAGTATTGCCTAAATTATGCCTCAGTAAGGCTTTTGTAAATGAGGCAAGGAACCTCTGTTAACTAGTTCGCATTCAGTTTAATGCTTCAAGAACTAGGACTCTTTATGTTGTTATTGTTGGAAACGCTTCATCAGTGTGGATTAGGAAGTGCTTGTAGGACTTTATCTTCCTAGCAGTGACAACTTTGTATATGTAGTCAGAAGACTAGATGGTGTTGTAAGCAAGTGACATCATTAATGGCAATTGATTGCACTTATTGAGTGGATTTAGAGATGTAGCCCTGAGTGGTGAACTCCGTAATCAAATGAGTCTCTGATCTCTTGGTTTATTTGATGTTTTAGTTATGTTCTTAATTCCACAAATGAACTAAACTAAACTGGTTAAGCAAAGGGCATAAGTGAATCAATGGTAATTCAGAATTAATCAAATGAGCTTAGATAAGTGAATTGATGGATTGAATTTATGGATTCAAACCATAAATTAAAAAATCTTGATAAAGATTTGGAATTAAGTAAGTTAAGCAACTGATTTCAGATCTATTAAATGAAGAACTTTATTTGACTAAGCACACTCTAAAGTTTTTCAGATCAAGTGGTATCAGAGCGGTTTCTGAGCTCAAGTTTGGTTCAAATCTAATTTTGACAAGTTTGTTAGTTTGCTCAGTTTGCTTGGTTAAATAGATTACCAGTTTGTGCAAGTTTTCCAATTTGACAATTTAATCAGTTTGATAGTTTGCTGGTTTGCAACTTTGTAAGTTTAACATGTGAACATTCAAGAGATTTAAACAAAGATGGCATAAAAAAGGAGAAGTTTCTAAGGTGACAATGCCTACATCCATAATGGATGACTTCTTTGCCATGAAAAGTATGATTGAAGCACTCCACCAAGATAAGTCTGAGAGGCTTCAAGAACTTGAGGAAGCCCACCAGCGTCTCTAATTGGAAAACATTGAGTTGAGAAGTCACCTTGAAGACTTGGAAGACGAGAAGAGGAAGTTACACCTAATGTTGCAGAGTGTTGTGGGGGAGCAGATTGGAGAAAGTTCTACTGTAAAGAGTCCTCCTAGGATTGAACATCATGACACTGTACCTTTTGTCCACACTCATAGGATTCCTCGTATGTACCCCACACATCCTAACATTTTAGAAGCTTCATCTGCAGTAGTTCAGAGGGAGCCGTTGACAAATGTCCAAGAAGTTGACCAAGGGTCACCTGTAAAAGGGAAGATAAAAGATGATTAAAGTTCAATTCCTTCTCTTAATCATAACCATGCTTTTGCAGCATTTGAGAGGCATACCAAAGGAATTGGTATGAAATTACTAACCAAGATGGGTTATAATGGAAGAGGCCTTGGTAAGGATGGCCAAGGTGATGCTAACCTAATGCAGGTAAAGGAACAACCTCGATTTGTAGGTTTGAGTTATACTGGTGAGCAAGTAGAAATTGGAGGAAGTTCCAAAATCGTTGAGGGAAGAAAATTTTCCAATAGAAAAATGTCTACGCCACTAGTTTTATAGGATTCCTCCATAAAGAGGAATATTGATATGTGTAAGAAAATAGGAAGAAGAGGTAATGAAATTTTGTCTCCTCCTACTTACACTAAAAAGCTCTGGCAAGAAATCTTCGAGAAATTTGGAGACAACAAGAGTCCAAAAAGGTATATGTCTCCTCATTCCAATGTTTTCTTGAGCTATAAGCATAATGGTGATATTTTAAGTATACTATGGAATAGTTTTCCTTGTTCATTCTGTGGAAAGGATAATCAATGTGTTGCAAAGTGTGGGCAACATAAGGCTCTTTACAGGAAGATGTTGATGATTAGTGGAGAAACGAGAGATAAAGACCATCCTCTTCATCTGAAGAAGGACAATGTCAAGAAGGATTCGAAGATGAAAAACTTCTACACTCATTGTGATATGGGTGGACACTAGGAAGCAAAGTGTTGGAAGCTACATCCAGAGCTTCGTCATTCAGACAAGAAACCTATGCAAGAACCTATTCAATAGGAGGTGACAGAGGTGAAGATGGAACATGTGGCTACCAATTCTGAGGATAGACTACAAAGAACCTCAACCGGAAAAGAAGGCCTCCTACCATTGCACCAAGCCATGAGCTTGAGTGAAATGCGGTGACAGTTCTATTTAAGATAGAAGTTAAAAGCTGAATCTCTCTATATTTATAATTTTAACCCCTTAGGATTTTAAGAGCCCGATATCTAAAGACTTAAAAAGGGTTAAAGATTATTAAAGGGCCTTTTAAGGTTATATTAAGGGAATATTTAGAAATTTATGTTTGTAAATGGGAGATTTTAAAATCATATGGTTAAGGCCCATTTTGGGTAAATTTTGTGTATAAAAGGGGAGAGTTTTGGCTTTTCAAAACAATGGGTTTTGGTTGGAGGAAGAATTGAGAGGGAATTGGAGACTTAGGAATTAAGCATTGAAACTTTGTGAAAATAACGTCAGAAGGCTGATTTAGCCAACTTGTTTGTACTTGAAGGAGTGTTGCAGAATCCCGTATTGAAGTCACCTTCTCTATGAAAACTTTTCTCTTACAGGTTGAAGAAGATTTCTTCATTTGAAAACTCAGCATCAGGTATAACCAGTGGTTTTGAGTACTTGACTTTATTCTAACTTTTTCAGTTATTGGCTAGAATGTCTAAAGTTTTTCAGATCACCTTAATTCCCAACATTCTCCCACTTGTCAAACACCATGCAAGATCCAATAGAATGACACATGATTTAACTACTAGGGGCCAATAGGCCCATAGGCTCTGAACACCATCTAAACTTCTCTGTGCTCACAGGATTTGTCAAGCAATCTACAACATTCATCAAAGTGTCAACTTTCTCCAAGTTTACCTTCCCATCCTCTACTATGTCATAAACAAAATGGTACTAGACATCAATATGCTTAGTCCTCGCATGGAAAGTAGGATTCTTCGCCAAACATATGGCACTTTGACTATCACAAAAAATAGTAATCTTCCCTGCATCAAACCCAACATCAAAACATAATCTCTTAAGCCAAATGTCTTCTTTACAAGCATGAGTTTCTACCATGTACTCTGCTTCAGTAGTGGACAAAGCAACCATAGATTGCCACTTACTCATGTCCAACTAATAGCACCATTGAACATAGTGAGCACATAAGCACTGGTGGATCTCTTGTTGTCAATGTCACCTATTCAATCTGAATCCACAAGTCCTTGACTACAAAGTGAATGCCAAGGTCAGGTGTAGGATAACCATGAAAGCATAGGGAATACTCAGAAGTACCCCACAAATATCTGAACACTCTCTTCATCGCATCCCAATGTACTCATCTAGGATTAGCCATAAATTGACTAAGGACTCCCACTATTTGGGCAATGTCTGAGTTGTTCCTTGGATGGATTTTGAAAAAAATGGTGTGTATTCTATGTCATGTTCCTTTCACAAAAGTTTTGTTAAAGTGAGATTGAACACAACATGCTCCCAAGACATAGAATGCATATTTTCTCAAGACCATTATCATGAAACAGTGGTGTTTGATCCATTCAAACCTTGTTTATAATGGAGCGGTGCAATGGATGAACTAGAGCACTCTTCATCTCATTGTAGTATATTTCCCCCTCTAATCCAAATTGATTCACCAAAAAATAGAAAAGGACCTATCAATGAGCAATCAACATAGATGAACAAACTTGATGAGTTCAATCGTATTAAACAAAAAATTTAAACAAATCAAAAGTTTTCCCCTTCAAATTTAATATTTTTAGACATTACAAATTCTGAATCTAAAATTATAGCATGTATTAATTTAATTTTAATCCATTTGAGCTCCAAATTATGCAAATGTGTGAAATTATAAAAGCAATGAGGGTCACTAAGTTTGATCAAACTTTGTATCATGTTATGCCCCATGAGAGGATGCATGATGGTAGGCTAGATGACAAATAAAGATGATGTAGGTGGTGACAATGCTTATATTTCCAAGATAATGCCTATTAAATGTAGGTGTCAAGATGTGAAATATGAGGCTTGTAATAAATAAAAAAACATACATGCTTCAAATAATATGCATAACTGACAACTAATGTAATGCAAATCAACTTAGGTGCAATGCATGCAAATAGAGACTATGCATTAAACATAAAAGCTCACACATTTGAAGTAGCTACTAAGAAAAACATAGGGATCTTCAAATCAATTAAGATTATGAAAATTAAGTCACAACACTCTAGGAAACAAAAAATGACATGGACCATATGGATAAAATACAATCATCATTCACTTAAAGGCATAACAATTGAACTTCCACAACTCTTCGGTGTACCCATTGCACATCAAGGTGTGATTGCTAGTTATTAAGGTTGATTCCAAATAACTCAACAATGGAGGTATAAAACACATTAGAATTATTAGTCAACATTTTGTTAGAGAATAACCTACAAAAATTCAGCCACACAATCACATTTACTTACCCATTTCTAAGTTTAACCAAAGGAATTGTGCTTTGAAACAACCCTCCAATTCTCAACTTAGTGCAACTCTTTTTTAATCTAATTTTTAGTTGTTTAGCTCTCATCCTCTTTAATCTTTTTCTCTTACCAAAATTCATTACCAAAATCATTTTTATCATATAACAACATAAAATAGTTATAAAAAAAGAATCACTACATAACCTTTTAAAAGGTTTACTATATAATAGCCAATTGACTAAAAAAATTTGAAAACCAAACAAGATCAAATATATTTTTTTTAATAAAAGAGGGTAAAAACTTTATTAAACAAAGAGAGCAGTACAAAGCATAAAAGCAGCAAGAGGCCCAAAAGGGCCCAGGGACAACAAACAAGAAGTCAAGAAGTGGTCATGCAACATCTCACATCCTCCATGACTAAATCCACCAAATCCTAAGCAAGATCCCCAGGGAAACTATCCCAATCATCCACTAGCCAGGTCCCATTCTGCTCAGAAGCCCATTTGGCCAACCCATCAGCCACCTTATTCCATTCCTGAGGGATATGAGAGAAGGTTATAGAATCAAATAAATCTCCAAGACTGGTGATTTGCTTAGCCACCACCGCAAGTTGCCAACTAACATCATCAGACTGCCTTCTATTTATCAAGTCTATCACCACCTGAGAATTTGACTCACAGATAATCTTAATCCAGCCAAGGGCATATGCCTTCTTCAAAGCCAAAAGAATAGCCAAGGCCTCCATATGATTATTAGAGTGCAGACCCCTATATTCAGAGAAGCAAAACACAACCACTCCAAAATTGTCTCTACCCACCCCACCAATGCTAGCATGCCCAAGGTTACCCCTTGCAGACCCATCAGTATTGATTTTCAAGACTCTAGTGGGAAGGGGCAACCAATGCCCTTCCCTAGAAACCTTCGTTCTAGAACACCTGCTCCATCCAATCTTGGGCCTTCCGGGACCCCCAACAAGAATCCCCAGATTATGAATCACTCTAGTATCACTAGGATCCACTGGGGTTGACAGATCACATTTAGCACACAAGGTCTCCTGCAAAGCCCCAAGAATGCGAGACCAAACTTGACCCACTAGCAACTTCTTATCCAGAAAGACCTTGCGATTGCGCTCCAACCAGATGTGCCATATAATTAGACTAGGGCTAATTGGCCATGCTATGTGCAGAAATGAAGTCCTCACCAAAATGGGCCTAAAGTTCCACCAAAACTCCTCCAGAGAAGAAGGGTGCCTGCACTGCAAACTCCAGGCCTCCCACCAAAAATGCCAAATAGTCCTAGCAAAAGGACACTAGAAGAAAAGATGTGAAACAATCTCAACATCTTTTAGACATAAGAAGCATAAGGAAGGACCTTGGAAGCCATGTTTACAGAGGTTATCCCAAGTCAAACACCTACCATAAACCACCAGCTAAGAAAAGAAATTACATTTTGGCCAAGAGAATTTATTCCAAATATTTTTCCACCAAGGAACCTCAGCACTAGCCCAAGCCTGTCTATCCAAAACAAGATACCCTGAAGCAACAGTGAACTTCCCTTTTGGATCCGGACCCCAAGCCAGCACATCCCGCTCCGGGAGAGAACAACAGACTCTATCAGCCAAAATGGAGGACAACTCCCTCCTATCCTCCAAAGATCCACCCATGGGCCATTCCTACATATCCTTCCACTAGTAAACAATAGTCTGCCCCAAAGCCTGAGGGGCTTTGAAATCTATCAGTCTACTCCAACCAGCCTGAACAAAAATCCTACATAAGTCTCCCAAGTGAGGGTGCGAGGAGAGGATAGGCGGGAAGCCATCCCCAGAGTCATACCAAAAAAGAGCATTAGATCCTCTATTACAGATCCAAAATAGGCCTTGTTTAACCAGCGCAGCCCCCCTCTTAAGAGTATCCCATATCATAGAACCTCTCCCCAAAAGACTAAAATGAGGCACTTCAGTGCCCTCCACCTCTCCAAGGTACTTGAGGGTAAGGATCCTGGCCCAATACTGATGCTGATAGGAACACCATCTCCAGTATAGCTTAGCAGCCAAAGCCTGTCCATTCCAATCTGTCCTACGCAAACCCAGACCACCATCCTACTTTGGCCGACAAACAACTTCCCACTTAATTAAGCTCCACTTCTTCGAAAGGAGATTACCCGACCAAAGAAACTGTCGACAGAGGCCCTCAAAATCTTTGATGAAACTTGAGGGAGCTGTCAACACAAAGCACCTGTATATAGGAAGGGCTTGAGCCACAGACTTCAATAGAGTAACTCTTCCAGCTGTAGATAATCATCTATAGGTCCAGTGACAAACTAGCCCACAAAATTTATCCATCACATCCTACCAAAAACACTTGGGAGGTGGGCGCACATCCAGACGAATGCTAAGGTATGTAAAGGGAAGTTTCCCCACCTGAAACCTTAAGATCCTGGCAATATGCTGCTGAATAAGCTTGGGGGTATTAAAGAAATAAATGCAAGACTTACTTTCATTAATGCTTTGACCTGAGGCAGCCAGGTAACAATCTAAAATCTGACACAAAGCAACCGCTTCAGCCACCTTAGCAACACCCATCAAAGCCATATCATCCACAAACTAAAGATGAGTTTGAGGAGGAAGAGAATTGCTCCATTTCCAACCTTGAAAGAGCCCATCCATAACATGGGACTTAATGAATCTCCCCAAGCCTTCAGCCATCAAGATAAATAAATATGGGGATAAGGGGTCCCCCTATCGAAGACCTCTAGAAGCACAAAACAGATCTGAAGACTCCCCATTTATGAGAACAGAAAATGAGGAAGTCCTCACACAACTCATGACCTAATCAATCCACTCACAACTGAACCTGAAGGCTCTAAGAATTTTGATCAAAAAGCCCCAGTTAACTCTATCATAAGCTTTAGCCATGTCTAACTTTATAAACATAGCCTTTTCCTTAGAAGAGGCCATCGAGTGAATAGTCTCATCCACAATAACTACTCCATCCAAAATCTATCTACCCGCAACAAAGCCCCCTTGTTCCTCTGAGATCAACTTATCCAGACATGGCTTCAAACGTTTAACAATTAGCTTCGTAATGATTTTATACACCACATTGCACAGAGCAATTGGTCGAAAAAGATCCAGAGAATTAGCACCCTCGCATTTTGGGATAAGAGCAAGAAACGTGGAATTCATGGCTCGCAACATTTGCTTATTCCTAAAAGACTCCTGCACCACCTCCAATAGATCAAGGTTGATGACTTCCCAAAATTCTTAAAAGAACTCAGTCGAGAACCCATCAGGACTAGGAGCCTTCCCTTTTTTCAACTAAAACACCACATCCTCCAGCTCCTTTAAAGAAATAGGTTTAAGAAGAGAAGCATTCATATCCATAGTCACTAGAGAGGGAATACAAGCCAGGACAGAAGCTTCCTCCTCACTAGTAGGCAGGGTATCTTAAGAAAAGAGAGTAGAGAAAAAATGAACTGCCTCACTAGAGATCCTCGAAGAGGAAGAAAGAATAGAACCCTCAGGAGAGCAAAGAGAAGAGATAAAGTTACCTTGTCTTCAATCCTTCACCGATTTATGAAAGAATGAAGTAATCCTGTCCCCTTCCTGAAACCAATCAACACGGGCCTTCTATTTCCAAAAAAATTCCTCACAAAGCTCCCATTCCTCGAGGTCTTTAACCACACTAACCTCAAGCATGCTTAAATTCACATCAAGACCCTGGTCCCAAATCTACCTGGTAATAGAATCCAAGCGCTCCTGGGCAACCCTTTTTTGCTGAGACACATTGCCAAACTAATACTTATTCCAATGTTTTAGTTTATACTTCACATATTGAAGCCTCTTCACAAATAAGCACATAGCTGTACCAAAAGAAGGTCGTCCTTCAGTCCACCATCTAGAAACCAAGTCAAGAAGACTCTCCTCCCTGAGCCACATAAGCTGAAATCTAAAAGTTTGTTTCTTAGGACCATCAGCCAAATGAGTAGAGAATTTGATCGGCCAATGGTCTGATCCTCGCCAATCTAAAATTTTAAATCTTGACAGCCACTTGTCACCCACCCAAAAATAGGAAACAAGAAACTTGTCTAACCGTTCAGAAATGGCATCATCCCCAAGCCTCCTATTATTCCAAGTAAACATGCCATTTGAAGGTTTGATATCCACAAACCACAGCCGAGCTAAATTATCCCTTAGAAGATTAGAAGTGGGGTCCAACGAGGTACACCCCCCTTTTCTCCTCGAGGGAGGCAATTGCATTGAAGTCACCTGCCATAATCTAGGGGAGGAAAGGATCCAATGATCTTAGAAGATTGATATGAGACCACAAGAGAGTCTTACTAGGGACATCTGTCAGAGCAAATGTTAGAAAGAAGAATTCTTTCCCCCATCTCCAAACTAATTGCAACCAGAGAGATGGAAAATCTACTAGAGATCCACTAAATGGGAGAAATTCACCGAGGATCCCAGAGGCAAGCAAGACCCCCTGAGCTACCTTGCGCACCCACACATTGGCAAAACCCTCTATTCCAAATCTTAGAAACACACTACATCATACCATCCACATATAACTTTGTCTCCTGGAGGAAAACCACATCTGGAGAATGAGCACTAACCAAGTCCCGAATAGCCTTTTGTCTAGGGATGCTATTCATACCCCTTACATTCCATGATAACACAATCATCGTGAAGGGTGAGAGAAGTGAGTATCCAATGTCTTCACTGACCCAGATTCCACCAATGTCTCTCCAGCCATCTTAACTTGCTCCTGATCCTTCTTCCTCCCCACCTTCTGGGGTTTATCAGGAGGACACTTTTTTAGGGATTTTTCCTGTAGACCCAAAATAGGAGAAGAAGAGAGGGCTTTTTTCTTACCAGAGTCTTCCAAACCCGATCCACTGGCTAAACTCAACCTTTCGTCTGAATAGGCCATGGGGGTTTCCACCAAACCACAAGAGTCCCCAAACCCAACATCAGGGGGAGAAGCAACTGAATCCATCACCACCCCAGAAGCCACCATAGGAACTAGGACCTAGGTAGTGACAGGCAAAGACTCATAATTATGATCAACTAAAGGAGAAGCTTCAACATGCATGTCAGAAGAAACCCCCTCCTCATGGACTAATTCATCCAAAGCCTCAAACTTGTTTAAAGTCTCCTCCTCTTGACAATCCTGAAGAGTCCTCTTCTGACCCCGATTCTTGTTCTGTCCCTTAACTGGCACAAAGCCATCTTTATCTGGTACCACCCCTTGCATGGGTGCTTTACCCTTTTCTGCCCTTGGATTAGATGGAGCCTTCACATTATCTGAACCACCAACACCCGAGGCACGAGGGCACCTCCTTTAAAGATGGCCATACTCATGGCACAGCTGACACCTGAAAGGTAAAGTCTCATAGTCTAACTGTTAAGTCCAGGAGCTAGACCCAATAGTCAGATCAATAGAATCTAGTAGAGGTTGGCTCAGATCAATCTCCACACAGACTTGGGCATAGGAAAAAATTCACTTCTCCAGAGTTTGCTGAGAAGGGCCAATAGGCCTCCCTAGTAGCAGCGCAATTGATTGCAGAATATCCTATCTCCAACATTCTAGCGGCAACCGAGGAAAACGAACCCACACTAGCACCTTCGAGGGTAAGGCCTATGCCAAATTAAAGCCTGCATGCCAAGGCTTCATTTCAAGGCCAACTTGATTATAAAAGTAGGGTCCTCCCTCAAAAACCTTGTTATGATCAAAGATACATGAAAAGACCACCAGAAAGAAGTTATTCACAGCTAGTAAGATTTCAAAATCACCTTCCGGATTCCATGACTTGCAAATCCAGGGTTCCATAAAAGGCATCGAAACCCTCAATCCCATAAATTTGCAGATTAAAACATGTTTTCTATAATACTCTAGGTCCTCGGCTACTGCATTTATTTGAATCACTAGCTTTCGACGAACTTGAGTTCTTTCCAATCATTTGTTTATCTTGTGCAATTTCAAAGCACTAGTGCCGAAAACCCCAACATTAGGCGGGGATGGATGAGGAGATCTGTCACCAACCCCAGCCATAGTAGCATCCCCCGATGTCTCACCCAAAGGTGCAGACCCTGCCATTAGAAAAACCCCTCAAGCCCTTGCACCCCACACTTGCACCGAACAACGCACACACTCAAGAAAAAAACCCCCCCTGAAAGATAAAAAACCCACCCCTTGATGAAAATAACCCCACAGAGCCTGATCTGCAAAGAAAAGACGCATGCAATAGAAAACAAACACATGCAGACCACGACCTGCTACAGGTCGCGGGACTGCACAGAGCTCTCGCGCACATGCTCCATCCCCAATTAATTCAACCTCAAACAAGATCAAATATTCAAGAGACAAAGTCGATGGGATTTTTTTTGACAGCTACTATATCCCTTTTTATAGCTATATAAGCATAAATCAAATTTTAAAAATTAACTTATACAATATTTTATTTTCTAAAAAAATTATAAATAACATCTAAATGTATATTTTTAAATATAAAAACTCTTAGTAAAGGGACAGAGAAGATAAAATATATTCTAGATGCCATACAAGAATATCTCAGCATTAAAGTATTTATTGCAATGAAAGTAAAATATATTTGCAGTGTCTACTTCACACTGTTAAGATACTTAAAGACTTAAGTATTTTTAAATATTTCTTTTGTTTAGTTTTTTTATTTATTTTATTTTATTTATTTTATCATTTTATTTTGCATCTTGTTGGTTTTTTTCTCTTTTGAATATTAGGTTTTTATCTTGTATTTTGAATCTTATTTTAGTTTTAGTTTCTTCTCTTATGTTCCTTTGTTCTATGTGGTATTTCATGTCAACTTTTCTTTCTCTTTTTAAGGAACCTAATCTACATTTTTACTTCATTTTCATTTTCATTCTCTTTCTTTTCTTATGATGGATCACTGATGTGTGATCCCAAACGTAAAATTGAAGAAAAAAAGTATACACAGTTTTACCCAGACGATTTTAAATTCAAACACTTAAGTATTTATTACATTTAGTAAACACTTAAGTGTTTATTACATTACAAGTAAAATACTAAATTTAATAGTCACAAGTAAGTTTTAGTTAATAATAATTAGGAAAAAATATTTATCACTTCTTAATAGGAATGAGTTGTAAAATTACTATTAACTATTTGACCTCTGAAAATTGTAACATTTAAATAGTTATTTATAAGCTTACTAAATATCACCAATAGTGCTTAAATTTAGGTGGACCCAAAATGTCAAGCAAATTTTTTTATGATGTTATCCATTCCAAATTGCCTTTAAAATACTAAAACATGCCTTAAAATAAATAAAAATTATATATAAACTAAATATAAATATCAACATAAACCTATATAAATTTTGACAATCTGAAATCTCTCCTGTCATCTAATACAATCTTTTCAAAATTTTAATTGTATTTTAGGATAAAAATATCTAAATACAGCCATACGGCCATAAATTTAACCCCTCAATTATTTTATTTTATTCACCATACTCTCTACTTTGGTGTATTTCATTTACAGCAACAATCATCCGTGTCTTTTACGAAAAAGAAAATACATAGGAATTCCTATGCACAGGCACTATGTAGAAAAGGTGGTGCATTCATGTTTTGTCTTGACTGGAAAGTAAATATGAGCGAGTCAAAAAATGAATTGAGTACCTAATGTGGAAGACCCGTCCGGACTTAGAGTCGGAAGTGATGGCAGCGTGTGTACAAACAATAAATGACAAACTTGATAACTATACAAGATAGATGCGTCTAAAAGCGTGTGTACAAACAATAAATGACAAACTTGATAATTATACAAGACTGATCCGTCTAGAATGAATTTTAATGATGCCCAGGGGGCCAAGAGCCTAAGAGACCAAGAGCCGCAGTCCTATGACACTTTTATAATCTTCTCGATGTTGGCTCTTCTACTATGCAACTTGACCAAGAAGCCGGCCGTTTTGTGGAGATTCGCTTCCTCAAATATTCTGCTTAATCTTCCTCCTTTTAGGTTGTCCCCATATTGGGTGCAGATATCCTCATATACAACACACTCAAATATGAAGTGCCACTCAGTTTCAACCACTCTTTGACTGCAGAAAGTGCATACACTGTCATCCCATACTTCCTTAGGGACCGTCCATCTACCAGTTTCGCACCTTCAATGATGGGAACCGGTCCTCAACTGCGCAATTAAAAGTCTAGCCTTACCTTTAATATTCGCATATAAGTATGCCTTTTCCCCATGCTCCCACGTGGGGTTAAACTTGCTGACATAATGCAACTTTTTTCGGCTAAGCTGTTTAGTCCACATGGCAGATCTAAATTTCTCTAACGCGAATTGTTTAATATCAGCTTTGGTGTTAGGACAAATTTGTATATTAATATCCCACTTGTTCAACCACTTGCTATTCTGTTTCATCCACGTCCTTTTCCTGCGAACTAGCTCTTCCTCCAACACCAATTTAGGCCAGCGTTGATTTTCCATGTTTTCGACTTTCTTTAGGTAACAAAGAAGCCTAATAATAACAAATGCCTCAAACGGGAAGGAGCCCGCTTCTGCCAAAACAATCTCATATGGAACTGTGGCTTTGACTTTAAGACTACAAGTGATAAGATGCTTTTGAATTCTCTCTAATTGCATCCACTTGTGATTAGACATGCTACTCCCCCAAACTTCGTAGCCATATAAGACAACCGGGGTGATAGTAACAAACCAAAGAGAGTCCTCTTGGTTCTCCAATCCCATAGCTCTGCTTTTCTACATCTATTTTGAAGCAGGTAAGAAGCTCTCCAACCCCCCTGAATCCTTTTCATTCTACAAGTGTCCCAGCTAAGCCTGTTGTTGAAAACAATACCCAGGTACTTATACTCAACAACAATTTCCAAAGAGCTTCCTTCAAAAATAAAGTTAACTTGCTACTACTTATTTTTCAATGAGAAAATCATGACTTTGGTCTTGCCAGTGTTCACTTGCATCCCCACTTCCTGACAAAAGAGTTCTAACTCCTTCAAATGCTTTCTCAAACCCTGGACATTTTTGGCAAGCAACACAAGATCATTGGCATATAAAAGTAACTTCACCACAAAACCCACCAACTGAATACCCTCGCCAACGGCATTGCTTAACCAATCTTCAAGCTTATCAATGTATATGCCAAATAAAGTGGGCGAGAGGGGACAACCCTGTTGGGCCCTGATGTCACTGCCAAAGCATTCCAACATACCCTCTTTAGTTATGAATTTAGCTCTAACCAGCTCATAGAGCTTGTACAAGGAAAGCTCCTTACCTACTCATTTTTTAAAAAGAAATTTCTCTTTCTAATGTGGCATGTAAATGAATTAATTGGCGACTCATTTTCAACATAGCATGCAAAACCAGTTCTAACATTAAGTGGGAAGTGAATTGATGGCACCATGGGTACAAACAAGTTATGGTTTGGGTGAATGGAATTCATAGCTAATGTGTGCCATACGCCAAAATCACACCAAACTATTGACTATAAAAGCATAAAAGCACTACCTCGATACTCATCTCCATAGTATAAATGCTTATTTACTAGCACTTGCAACTTCAGGGCTGCAAGGGATTAGCCGATAGGAAGTTCAGGAGAACGTTAAGAAGAGTGGGAGTAAATGAAGGAATGGGAAGAATCAATGTGATGAATGCCTATAGTATTTGCTTGGTAAAGATTTTTGCAGTGAGTTCATCTCAAGATGAGGAAATCTTTTTCTTTTCTGGGGGGTGTGAACTAATGGAGCTCAGATAATAAGGTGTTGATTTAGTTAATGTTTAGAATCCAAACTTTGGAAGATGGAGTATGTGGGCAAACGTGTGAAATCTACCACCTATTTAGTGCTATGTGTCATTCAACCCCTTAACTATTATATGTAGTAAGTTTTAGGCATAAATATTTATGCTTGACGTAGTAGACTGTAATTTTTTTTGTGAAACAGGAAATGCTAGAAGTTGTCTTGGGAAACAAAATTCCTGAAGGTAGACTCCACTCATGGCCACATTAGGCTCTATGACTACATTTTGTTTTTATGTTCTGAAAACTCTTAAACATATCATTTTGTTTTTATGTTCTTGTTTTACTTATGTCTTTTTTTTTCTAGGTCAGCTAATTTTACACTGGTCTGTACTATCGAGCTTGGAAGGATAATTTGAGAAGTATGGAGTGAAGCTTTTGAGCTTATCCTCTGATGACGTGGATTCACATAGAGCATGGCTCCCTGATGTTGAAACATGTTCCCTTGGAAATAAGATTACATACCCAATGGAGAGATTATGGTGAAAATTAATAGGTTGGACCCAAAATGTTTAAAAAGGTTGTAATGGGGTTTCAATTTTTCTGTGCTTAATGAAATTGCAGCGAACAGATTTTAGTTTTTGTGTCAGAAAAACAAAGAACTGATGGAAATACCTTTAAATAAATATTTCTTCCACTGGATCGATTCCTTGAAAGGTGATTATTTTGTTTTCTGTTCGCGCTCCCCTTCAACTCACCTCAAACCTCAAATCTTGCAATTTGATATGATCATCTGAGTTATTTGGTTTCAATGACATGAGACTTTTTTTGACACGCTTTTTTTCAGGCAAGAGAAACATTGACGAGTTTAGAAAATTGTGGCATGAGACAACTAAACAAAATGATTACATATGGATATATACTAAACAAAGCTGCTATAGTCTACACAAATAAGATCCATCCCATGCCACAAAAATGGATTTATTTTGGTATGGTTGACAATCAAAACCCACCTCAATCTTTCAATCCTACAAAGATTAAGGTTGAAAACATAAGGGCAGCTGCATTGAGCAAAGCGATAGGGAAGAATACATATCAGACTCACAGAGCTCAGATAAATCTTCTCATTTGCTTATAGAAATTCAGGATGGGGGAAGACATTTGGGTAACACAAGAAAAACTTATTCCTCCTTTCTTCTCCTATCGGCATATTCCTTGAACCTCCTACGGGTGCAAGTGCTAGTTATATTCATCAACCATTCAGAAGATGCTATTGCTATTCAATGAATAATAATATGAACATCGATCCTCCAAATAGCATCATAAAATAGCTGATAACCAAAAACAAAAGGGAAAAAATAATGGACAAAATGGCAGACAGAGAGAGGTATTTGAAAGATGATAGAATGGTAGACAGAGAGAGGTATTTGAAAGATGATAGCAGGAAGTATGCATGGCGTAGCAGGGATCGATCCCCAGACCATAGGAGAAATAACCGACGAAAAGAGGAAAACTACAGAGATGACATCAATAGAAAAAGACACGCCCTCAGCCAAAGCCTAGCTCATAGCAGGTATGAATGCCATCTCCCTTCTCAAAATGGCAACATCTCTCCAAACCCTTTACATGGCAAAAGGGACTTTGATTGTTACAGTCCAAACCCTAAATCTAACCCTAACTATTATCGAAACCCTAGAAGAGAAAGCCGGTATGAAAGGGAGAGTAGCCCCATTCCAGAGCCCACTGTTTTAAGAAATGGGCACCGTAATCGAGATTATTATCCTGTGAGAGAAAGTCGCCATGAAAGTGAGCACAGTAGGAGTCTAGTCCCTAGGTCTGAGGATCACGGGGTTTCGAACCCTTGACGGAATGGGTACTATCTCTTGCAACTGGTTTGTATTCTTCTGTACATCATCCATTGTATTCAAGTGTATTTATACACAATTTAGGTGGTGATATAGGACGGCAGTGTAGTCATAATGCATAGAACTGCTTACCAGTAAAAAAAAAGCTCCATAAATGCACATAAATGCTTATCGGTAGAGAACGTAAATGCACATAAATGCTTTATGTGCTTGCTAGCAGCAAAAAAAAAATCTCTCCCAAAGAGTTTAGAAAATCCCCCGGCATGAAGTTTTTTTATGGCGTGAGACAATTCCGAGCACTTTCATGCTCACAACTAAAAGCCTATCGGCTAACAAGACTACAAACATGTTGTCTTAACCATTGATTTAATGAAACTTTTTTATTTTCATTATTTTGTGTGACTTTAAATAAATGATCTATCAAATGAGAAAAGTTGAAGTGATGATTTATCAATGCTTTCATAATAATAAAAATCATTTTCAAATCCCTATGAAACACATTAAATGCCTTGCAAATCCATATGAGATATTCTTCAATACCTTAGAAGGAGATATATTAAACTCTAGTATACTAAACTCATTTATAGCACACCCGACTTGTAGGTCCCCCACATTGGGACCTACAAGGAGGGGGATGCCTAGTGACATTGAAGAGGGTGCTGTTGACCTTTTGAATAAAAAAGGGTAGAGGGCGAACACCTAATTGGTTTGTTAATTGTAGGGGGCACACAACAACTCCTTACCCTTACTTTATATAATGGAAGAGAATATATTATCTCTATTAATTTTTTTATATGAACATTGTAAAAAATTTAAAATTGTTTTAAAATAGGCTTTACCAATATCACATACATATCAAAATAGCATATGTTGTAATATACCCCAAGTTTTGTCCACATGAACATTATAGAGAATGATAATCTTTATTTTTAGCAATTAGGATGTAGAAGTCACCAAGGTCAGGTAATTTAAAGCACAAAAAACTACCAATGAGGAATACACAAAGGTCCTAAGCTATAATAAGGAAGCATGTAGATGCTACAATAAAGGAGCTACCTGCCAATAGATGCTAGAAATATTTATTACTAGATAGATGTTTTGGAGGGGAAAATGAGGGTGATGGTTGTTAGTTGTTTTAATGGTTTATGTGTAATCCTCATTTCCCAATAAACATTCCAAGGGCTTATCAACTGAGTTGAATCTCCACTAAGTGAGAGCAATCACCTATCATGTTGGGCAGCCACTTGGGAAGCTGTGGACTCTTGGATGTATCAAACAATGTCTTTATCTAATGTTCAATTATGCTTGGAAACACTAATTATGCAAATTATCAAATTATGACAAATCCTATTAGACTAAGGGAAAGGACAGAGATATTTAACTTATTATTTTTTGAAGTTCGGAAGGTGGAAAATTCAGGGACACGTGGACTAGTGCCCAAGTCCAAGGTACCTGTTTCTTTGCGGATCTTGATCTCCGTCCGACATTGATCTGCACTGCAACTTCAGTTTTCAAAAATTCCACTGCGGAGGACATGAGGACTAGCACCCTGGTCTAGGAAATGCACTAGTGTCCTGCTTCTTTTTAGATCTTGAATCCTCTGTGTTTGCTACTCCTTCTTGCAACTCCACTCCACCAGACTCGACACTTGTAGCCTACAATCACAAGGAATGTGGGAGGGGGTTGTGGTGTTTAGAGGCTTGCCTCGATCAAGCCCCGAAGAGACATTCAAGTCTTTCGAACACTGTTGTAAGATGAGAGTGCGTATCCTAGTGGGATAGAGGCAAAAATCCAAATGATAAATGATTGAAAACATAATAGAGATCACCTTGTAATGAAGATCTCATGGAAGGAACATGCTCTTCATGCCATGAGGAGAGGGATACCAAATCTGCAAATACAAACACAATAACAACAAAGTACTGCTCTGCAACACAATGAATGCCTTGAATCACTTTCAAAAAGCTTGTCAATCAAAATGTCCATCTAGTTTGCAAATGAAACCTAATAATGCTTATATATGCAACTACAAAGATTCCCGCTAAGAATTTCATAATTTAAACTTTGGATGTCAGCATAGGACCTAATTAACAGTCATAAAACTGACATTTGAAATTAGGGCAGACCCAAAATAGTGCTGGACTAGCGTGCTAGCGCCCAAGTCCACCTTGCCATTTGTGCTCAAGATTCATCAAAGTGTAGCCCCCTAGGTCCTATTTGTCACAAGACCCAAGGGTTTTCTCATCGGGAGTCAGAAATAACATGCAAGATGCTCTAAATGCAATTATAGGCCCTGGGAGCTAAACCTTAATAGGAAAAAGCCTCCAAGGTTACTTTTTTTGACATAACAATAGATGATTAATATAATCGCTGGCATAAAGTTGCCAACTAATACTTTGCCACTCTTGCATTATTAAATTAAGATGCCCATGTTTAAATAAACTATGAGCCTAGGAAAACTAGAACACCTCCAAGAGGATAATTGCTATCTCCCTATGCTCCTACATCAGACTCACTTGGTAAGAAGTTTGTGAGCATATTTAACAAATTAGAGCCAATGATGAAACCACACAATCTATCACAAACCAACTATCTTCGAAGATTTATTCCTTCATTTCTTCTAGCACTTAGCTAGAAAAATCATTTCTGCCTTTGCCAAGTTTGTTCTTCATCTTTTACTCATCTCGTGGACTCTTGTCCACCATAAACCAAATTCCTCCTCTTCACTTCTCTCCTCCACCATCTTCTTCCTCTTTTCATAGGATTCAAGTCACCATAAATTGTCCACCTCAACCAAAAATCATCTTCACTCGCACTCAAATATTCACAATAAATTTTATCAAAAATAATTTCTTCCTCTTTTTATTCCTACAAACATCACTTCATCATCAACATTATGAAATTATGAATGTGTTCTTTTGGATTTAACTATGTATATTTTTCCATCGATGTTTTCAGATCACACCGAATTATCCATCATCAAGAAGAGGAGTATTAGGAATTGGACTACAGACTTGACCTTTAAAAGCAATAGAGGGGTTGCAAGGGGAACAAAAAATGAAGGATAGGAGTGTAGGGGAGGTAAGTTAAAAACAAATAACATATAACTAGAAGCTAGAAAAGAGAGGGACTTAATTTTGGTTATAAATGTAAACTAGAAATATATCTAAGTAAATATATATCTATAAAATATTTATACATAGATTTCAACCTATATATAATATATATTATCTATAAATATATTATATATATATTATATTATATATAAAAATAAATATATCTTCTTCCCCTTTTCTCTTTTTCCCTATCCTTCAACCTCTTTAACTTGAGCTCTCCCTTCCTCCTCCTCCACCCCTTTTTCCTCTCTTCTTATACCGCAACGATGGTTACTCTCCGTATCCCTCTCCTCTCCTTCACATATCTTGCCTTGTTTTCTTTTCCATTGCTCCCATGGTCCCCCTTGTCTTTTGGTACTTTCCTTTCCTTTCCTTAGGAATGTGCTTGATTGCTTCATCTTTAACTGCATGCTTGTTATATTTATATTAATTAGCCCATACTATATATATTGTTGGAAAGAGAGACTGCTAGGTCACTTAAATGTTGTCATTGATGGCAACAAAGTGTATCACAGACATCCGTAGTTAGTAATTCACTCTTACCGAAAGTTAGATTGAAGTCAAGATGGTCCAGTAGACAAGAACAAAGTATGCAACATGATCTAACAATTAGGTCCAGATCTCTTAGATGGTGTAACTCAGTAAGTTGCGGACTTGGACAAGTCAAGAGGGGTATCATTACTATTGTACTCCAGAGATTGAGCCTCTGGTGATAAAGCATGAAAAAGATATGAGCATCTGAGTGTTGGGTTCTAGTCAGGCAGAGCAGACAGAGGAAGAACTGACCGACAGAGTATCAGACTTCAATCCAAATGTGTAAAAGGTGTTAATCAAGCAATTTGTGGGATTATACATTATTGGCCAACATGATTAATGATTTATATGCTTAAGCTTTTGATATGCATCACAAATCAAGCATGGACTCAACCGACAGATCAATAACTTGCAAATATCTTGAGTGTTCTTGTTGCCGACTAGAAAGTTGATGAAAATCCTTGATGCGGATATATATACCTGATGGATTCCAGCATGTAAGTGTGTGTTGAATAGGTGAAGAAAGAAGGTGCGAAGAAAAGCAGGGATAAGTGTGTGAACATCAATTCAAGTTCGGTATGTGACATAATAACAACATTAAACAGAGGAAGAATGAAGTGCATCAGATCAGTGTATTGTGCCTAACCGGAACTAAACTTTTGCATATGTAGATGCTTCTCATCAGTTCAAACACTTTGTTATCTTCTGTAAGTTATGTAGACAGTGAGTCTCTCGTAGGCAGTGTGCCTCTTGTGAGCAGTGTGCTCGGGCAGTGAGCCCTAATTGGCAAGTGTCATTTTGTACTCCTTTAACAGAGAATACAATCTTGGGTTAGTCACCCCGTGGTTTTTTCCTTAACAGGGTTTCCACATAAAAATCCTTGTGTTATGTGTGTTGATTTTATTTCTATTCTTATAATTACATATGCTTTCATGTTTTGATATAACATTGAATATTGAGATAATGAAAACAAAGAAAATTGAGGAAATTTTGAGATAATTGATTCACACCCCCCTCTCAGTTATCTGCCTTGTTTTCAACAATTGGTATCAGAGCCAAGTTCCTCTGAAAAGTCTAACAGCTTGAGGAAAATATGAGAATCTCAATAGATGAATATAGTATGAAAGAACAACTATAGTCTGCCCTAGATGATCTTGAGCAATCTCACTTTGAGGTCAATAATTTGAGAGAGCAACTTAGGGAAGCTGATGATTTCAACAATGAGATGAAAGAGAAACTTAGTATTTCTGTGAAAAAGAGAAAGGAATTACTTCAAAAACTAGAAAATCAAAATCAAGCCAATAATACTGATGAGGATCTAAATGAAACAACCAAGCTATGTGAAAAACTTTCAAAAGAAGTCATGATGAGGAGACATGAAATGGAATCAGGAGTTATGAAATTCACCCAAGAAATTAAAGAGAAAAGAAAGACTGATGATAACCTGAAACAATCTCTCAAGGAGAAAATAGAGGACTGCCACAAAATGGACAGAATAATCAGACATCTTGAATCTAATCTTGAGGAAGCCAGATACAATGAAGAATAACTTGAGAACCAGATTGGTTCTCTCAAACAGGATCTTCAATCTACAAATGAATACAAAGAAAAATTCAAGATAAGCTCATCCCAACTTGAATTTCTTCTTGAAAACCAAAAGAGGATAGATGATAAGTGTGGCTTAGGATATGAGAAAGGTGAAAGCTCTAGATCCGGTCAGAAGAACTCTAGATCAAGAAATCAAAGAAACAGACCTAGAAGACCTCTGGTAAGGCAACCAAATGCCCAAAGATATCCATCTTTCAATGGATACTACTTCAATTGCAACAATTTTGGTCATAAGCAACTCAGTGTAGGAGGAGAATGAATCAGAATAATCCATCCTTCTCCGGACAATGTTTTAATTACAAAAGGTATGGTCACAAATCTCATGAATGCAGAAATATGCAAATAAACAATTCATTCAATGGTAGATGCTTTGCATGCAATAGAATGGGACATATGGCTAATCAATGCAAATAAAGAGGATATCAATCAAATAAGCAAAGAAATGTTGTATGTTACAATTGCAATAGATCCAGTCATATTGCCAAATTTTACAGAAGCAGAAATCAGGATAGAAAAGGTCAGGTGCAACATGATCAAAAACAATATAAGGGCAAAAGTAAATTGAATGCGGATGAAGTTCAAAAGGAGATGAGAAAGATTTGGGTAAAGAAGAGTATAGTGAATACTGGGGATAGATCTACACCGGAATGCGGTGCTGATATTCCTTCCAGAAACTAAAAGGTAAGCTTTGGCTCAGGGTGAGCTACAAAAAAGATGCTTTTCCCCTAGCCAACTAGTGAGTGCTTGAATTCGGCACATTGAGTCAGAATAAGAGGTTGTGGTTTAAAGGCTTTGAGGAGATTCACTTGAAAGTCATTCAGTCAAAATTTGGCAAATCTGCTTGCATATTTGAGCAAGTTATGACGAGATCCTGTATCGGCAGCTATCCAGTAAAGTAGAATTTCATAGATAGATCCGGTATGATCCAAAATTGAAATAATTTAATCTACGAAACTATGAGATGTTTGAAAAGGGTGAAGACATGTTGTCAATCCTCATAGGCAATGATTTTAAGACCCACACAGTGATTCAAGAAAATCTCTCTCAAATACAGGTTAATCGGATGACTTAAGTTGTGCATTTATTACAAAAGGAAATTAGGGTTTACGAAAGGATAAAAGGGGTTTTTCACTCATTACTTACACACTTGCACTCATGAAGAAGAAGAAAAGAAGAGCTTTGCAAAGAAGAACCTACAATTCTCTTAAGTTCAACTAAAGATTGAATTCAACAAGAGAATCGCTTTGATTTCTGCTCCAAACCCCAAAATGTGAAAAGGTACTTCCCTTCTGAAAACTCTCTCTGGCTCTCTTGCAAAATGGCTACTCCAAAATATTTGTCAACATTTCTGATAGGCCGAGACCAAAATTCAAGAAACACCCTTACAAATCTCTAGAAGTTGATCCCTTGGGTACATTTTCTTGTATTCCGCATGGAGTCTTGCATGTAGAAGACATTAGGGTTTATATCCATGCAAACATCTATGTTTTTGGAGACTCAAAACTGATCGACATCTATCAAAATCAGTTAATGGATGAGAATTTTGAACTCAGAGCTGAATTCAAGGCCCTAAGGGACAAACATTTTGAACATTGCATACATTTTTCATCTTTTATAGAAGACGAATGGGTTAGGCATGTTCTAAGTAGGATACATGATAATTTTATGTGGCTAATGAGGCCATTCAAGATAACCAAGATGCCATCAGGGCTGTGACCGGACTACATTCAACTGGTGGGTTACCTACACTCAAATTTGTGAAGAACCAAACGGTAACTGAAGCTACAGGATCAAAATTTGACAAGAGAGCAATGACCATAGATGACATCACAGATCCAGATGTCAAACTTGCTTCAATGATAATTGGATACAAAAGCTATCACTCGAGTAGGGAAAACTTTATCTAGTACAACAATCTATGCTACATATCAGATGCTGAAGAAAGATGCAAATTGTGATTTGTGTGAACTTCTACTAAGTCAACTGATGGAAAACTTACAGAAGATCAAGAAAGACAAGAAAAACTCTTTCAAATATGGCAGTCTAATACTATGTCTATTTTTCTACTACATGAATGAGCTACCTGGATCAAAGGGTTGGGTTTGGGAAAATGATAAACCAGTTACAATTCAAATCAGAGACTACATGTATGGACTTGGTGATGCACAAGCCCAAAACTCTGCTCTCTGGGGTTACTTTAAGAACCTCTAGAGCATGACGCAAGCCAGAGAAAGAATACCACAATCAATAGTTGAGAAATACAAAGACATAGTCTGCTTCATGGTTGATACTGATCAATGCCTAATGGAGGCAGTTGAGCCAATAATTATGTGGATAATGCCCATGGGATATGAGGTCGATGAAAACATTTTGGAGTTACATGTCCAACACTTGCTGAGCCAACCTAAAGATACTGAAGCAGAAAGATTTGGCACCTTTGAAGAGCTAAGCATAAAAATACATGTTGAGTTAAGGCAACTTGAGATGAAGAGAAAAGTAAGAAAGGAAGTTGCCAAAAGATTGGGCATATCAAAAGAGGTAGTAGATGCAAATAGAGAGAAAATGGAGAAGGCAAAGAAAGAGAGACAAGAAGCAAATAAAGGAAACGTTCCAGTGCAAGCCTCCTCCCAGACTAGATCTTCCAAGAGCTCTGCACCTGTCACTCCTAAAAGGTCAAAGGCTACCAAACCGGAAGTCAAGCCATCTAGCAAAGGTGAAAAGAGAATGAAGACCAAAGCCTCAAGAACATATACAAGCCATAAGGATGATGAAGAAACAGAATCAGATGAAGAAATCAAGAAAATGAAGAAGAGAACATCTGGAATGTTCTCTGCTAGAAGAAATGAGGAAGAAAAGGTAGAGGAATTTGTTGAAAAGCCCACTCTTTCCATTGATGACATCATTAAGGTAGTTACTGTGGATGGGAACCTGCAGCTGATGACATAATTCTATGATGAATACAATGATGTTGACAAGAGAATTCTGGAGGAAGCTACTGTAAGGTATTTGAATATCCATAACAAAGAATTCATTGAAATGATTTCATTAAATCCAAAAAGCCTAGAAGAAGTATTGGAACAAAGAAAGGTGAAAGACTTAGAAATCCCGGAGCAAATAATGATACAGTTTTACCCTTCTATCACTCCAAAACAAATGGACATGATTTTCAAGGATTGTAAGGATGAGTTCTGGAGTAAGGCGAGAATGAATAAACTCATGATTGGACAAATAGACCAAGTAGTAAGTGAAACAAAAGATATCCTCTAGAATGCCTTGAAGAGATTCAATCTTCCTATTATAGTGGAAACAGATGAAGAACCTTCTACCATGGATGGTGAAGGATTAAATGTAATCAATGAAGAATTTTCTAACAAGGATGTCGAAGGATTAAATAAAATAGATGAAGAGAAGTCTGAGGACTTAGACTCCTCTGTTCCGGTAGAGGAAGTTTACAAAGAAACAAAAACTGGTAATATCACTCCTTCGGATCCCATAGCTACCAAGAAAAACATTCTGGACACTGAAGCTAAAGGGGAAAGAAAAAGAGAAGAGAAGGAGATGCAAGAAAAAGAGGACAAAGCTAAAGAAAAAGAACATGCATAAAAGGTTTGTGATGACACATCCAAACCGGGCAGTCCTGATATTTCTAAAGGGAAGAAGTCTGAATCTCCAAGAGACACTGCAGAGACAATACAAAATTTCTTGAACAAAGAGGTGGTGGAGTTAGATGAACTAGAGTTGTTTCAAGGCACCCTAAATCTGGACACTCTCTCTCTAGTACATATGATGAAGATAGCATCATTTGCCCAAGCCAAGGCCAAAGAGAAACTTTTGAAATCACATATGGAGGATTTTGAGCTATTGGGAGCGTATCTGGGATATTGGAAAAGATTATGCCAACCTATGAAAAGGATCCTTCGGCCTCACCATCTGGTAATCTAAAAAACTTAATTAGATCTGTTGACACTTATTTCGAATCTTTAGAGAAATCAACAGAAATAAAGGTCCAGAAAGAGTTTTTGGGGAAAAGCTTCACTGAGGTGCAAGGGCTTATTGCTAATGATAAGAGGACCCTATACATTGGAATAAAGAGCCTTGAAAATGCTCTCAAAGATGGTGGGGACTCATTCAAATTTTGTCTGACCTGGCCTAGAGTGACAAAAGACATTGAGGAGAAAGTGAAAGAACAAGAAGAAAAACTGTCAAGCATATTTCAGAATTTTGACCCCCTTTCTTCCTCTCTAATGAATCAAGAATGCCAGGCTATTGTTATCATAAACGAAATAAAGAAGCTGGACAAAGAAAAGAAGAACATAATGAACAGAATGGGTGAATTCAGAGGGATAATTATCCCTAAGCTAGAGGCAATGCATGAGGCCTTGACATATGCTTAGACCACAACCCAGACCAGTGATCTAGTAGATTTAAGAAGGGCAGAGGCATATGCATTTTTGTTGAGTGGTCACATCTCCATTTTGGATAGGATGAAGAGCAGCTGAGCCACAGAGTTTGTATATCTAAAGACTACTTTTGTAAACATACTCAAGTATATGTAAGTTTATCTTATGAATTGTATGTACATATGCAGCCTTATGTAGTAATTGTTTGCACAATTTCGGTTTGCAGATCTTTCCCTTTGCCATTGATGTCAAAGGGGGAGTGAAGAGTAGCGAAAAATGTAGAACCCAACATTAAAAGAGTACCGGTATAGTTAAAGCATATGCAAAGGGGGAGTTGCTATAAGACTTAGTCATTTTTCATTAAGTGTTGCCATCAATGCTAAAGGGGGAGATTGTTGGCAAGAGACACTACTAGGTCATTTAAGTGTTGTCATTGATGGCAACAAAGTGTATACTAGACATCCGTAGTTAGTAATTCACTCTTACCGGAAGTCAGATTGAAGTCAAGATGGCCTGGTAGACAAGAACAAAGTATGCAACATGATCTAACAATAAGGTCCAGATCTCTTAGATGGTGTAACTTAGTAAGTTATGGACTTGGACAAGTCAAAAGGGGTATCATTACTATTGTACTCTAGAGATTTAGCCTCCGGTGATAAAGCATGAAAAAGATATGAGCATCTGAGTGTTGGGTTCCAGTTAGGCAGAGCAAACAGAGGAAGAACTGACTGATAGAGTATCAGACTTCAACCCGGATGTGTAAAAGGTGTTGATCAAGCAATTTGTGGGATTATACATTGTTGGCTGACATGATTAATGACTTATATGCTTAGGCTTTTGATACGCATCACAAATCAAGCATGGATTCAGCCGATAGATCAATAACTTGCAAATATCTTGAGTGTTCTTGTTGCCGACTAGAAAGTTGATGAAAATCCTTGATGCAGATATATATACCTGATGGATTCCAGCATGTAAGTGTGTGTTGAATAGGTGAAGAAAGAAGGTGTGAAGAAAAGCAGGGATAAGTGTGTGAACATCATTTCAAGTCTGGTATGTGATAGAATAACAACATTGAACAGAGGAAGAATGAAGTGCATTAGATCAGTATATTGTGCCTAACTAGAACTAAACTTTTGCATATGTAGATGCTTCTCATCAGTTCAAACACTTGGTTATTTTCTGTAAGTTTTGTAGACAGTGAGTCTCTTGTAGGCAGTGTGCCTCTTGTGAGCAGTGTGCTCGGGCAGTGAGCCCTAATTGGCAAGTGCCATTTTGTACTCCTTTATTCTTTTAATAGAGAACACAATCTTGGGTTAGTCACCCCATGGTTTTTCCCTTAACAGGGTTTCCATGTAAAAATCCTTGTGTTATGTGTGTTGATTTTATTTCTGTTCTTATAATTACATATGCTTTCATGTTTTGATTTTAACACTAAATATTGAGATAATGAAAGAAAATAAAATTAAGGAAATTTTGAGATAACTGATTCACCCCCCCTCTCAGTTATTTGCCTTGTTTTCAACATATATATATGTTTACATGTATATAGATAGATTATATGTATATATGGGTAAGTGCACAAAGGTGAGGGATCAAAAGGGGGTCTTAAGATGCCACTTTTTTTCTGAAATGAGGAAACATTGATATTGGATGAGAAATTGAAGATAGCTACACTAAAAATTTGAAGATGTAACAAAAACAAGAGTCATAGTGCTCCGAATCTAGTTTCTAAACTGCTATTTTTTTTCTAAAATTGGTTGAGATTAAGGGGTTCAAAAAGAGGGAGCACACAAATTGGTCCTATTTTTCTCAAAAAAACATAACATAGCATCTGGTGTGCTCTCCCTAAAACATTGACTTTTTTTAGTATTTTAAAAATCACTTCAGTGAGAAATTAGCTAACACCATGTAGTTTATCCCTAATTTTTTTGATAATTTTTTCATGAATATTTAATTTTTTACTAATTTTCAAAGAGGACACTTCCTGAAAAATAGAAAATTGAGCATGCTTCCCCCTAAATGTTTTGAAAACTAATCAAAAATCAATTTTTTAAATACGTGTAAAATGGAGTCTAGTTTCTAAAAATGTAACTTATTTCAAATTTCGATGAATGATCAAAAAATAAAGTCAAAAATACTAGGCACTAGTTTTTGACAAAAAATGGATACACTGACAAAAGAAATTAAAGATGAAACCCTTAACATACTCAAATGTAAAAAAAATTATATGGTTAGATAGCTAACAGAGAGCTTAAGATTATGGTAGTATTTTTTTGACTTTTCATTGGAAAAAGTGCTATCCTGATGGGGAGCATGCTCCATATTATCTTAAAAATTTGCTAAAAAATGGAAAAAACAAATCTAAGCATGCTCACAATAACACTAGCACATATAACGTGATCACGTTATGTGAAATCCATAACGAGAGCGCATTATAATGTGCTCACATTATGCTGAGCAAAATTGGCTTTATACATGCCAATTTCATTTGCTTGAAAGTTTCTAAATCCTTTTCAACAAATCCATTTTTTGCATATCTTCCAATCATTGCATTCCATTATAGAACATCTCTTTGAGGTGTTACGTCAGTTAATTGACATGCCTTGTCTATGCTTCCACACTTTCCGTACATGTCTACAAGGGTAGCTACACTTCCTACCGTCTCTCTCACTCTCTACGTCCCTCCCCACTCTACCTTCTACCCTCTCTCTGAATCTCTACTTCCCTCCCCTCTCTACCTCTTACCCTCTCTTTGAGTCTCTACTTCCCTACCCTCTCTACCTCCTACCTTCTCTCTCACTCTCTTCTTCCCTCCCCTCTCTACCTTCTACCCTCTCTCTCACTCTACTTCCCTCCCCTATCTACCTCCTACTCTCTTTCAGAGTCTCTGCTTCCCTTGCCTCTCTACCTCCTATTTTATCTCTCACTCTCTACTTCCCTCCCCTCCCTACCTTCTACTCTCTCTCTCAGTCTTTGCTTCCCTCTTGTCTCTACCTCCTACCCTCTCTCTCACTCTCTTCTTCCTTCCCCTATCTACCTCATAGTGTCTGTCACTCTCTACTTCCCTCCTGTCTCTACCTCCTACCCTCTCTCTCTACTTCCCTCCCCTCTCTACCTCCTACCCTCTCTCTAAGTCTCTGCTTCCCTCCCCTCTCTACCTCCTACCCTCTCTCTAATTCTCTACTTCCCTCCCCTCTCTACCTCCTACCTTCTCTCTCACTCTCTTCTTCCCTCCCCTCTCTACCTTCTACCCTCTCTCACTCTTTACTTCCCTCCCCTATCTACCTCCTACCCTCTTTCTAAGTATCTACTTCCCTCACCTCTCTACCTCCTATCTTCTCTCTCACTCTCTTCTCCCCCAGCAAAATTATTTTATAATTTTCCATTAGCCTTATCCATCATCCCACTAGCCCTATTCATTATCCATTAATATCCCATGATGAGACACATTGGTCTGGGCAAGAAAACATATATAATCAAACAATCAATTTGGATCCTATCAAATAGTTCATCCTGATGAGGATAATGATAATCAAGATCCAATAATTCTACATCCATTTCCCATTGATCCTCCATCATCCCCTATAAAACTATATGTTTATGAGTTTATCTTGGTTGCTCGAGTTCAAGGTTTAGGGGTCAGGGGTATTATTTGAGGTTTATGAGTTTAGGGTTGCTCAAGTTTAGGGTTTAGGGAAATTATTTAGGGTTTAGGGATGCTTGAGTTTAGGGTTTAGGGGTTAGGGTTTAGGGGTTTAGGGTTTCTCAGGTTTAGGGTTTAGGGTTTAGGGTTTACAGGTTTAGGGTTACTCTCTCTATCGATCCCCTCTCTCTAACTGTACCTTTCTATCTCTCCCTCCCTCACTATCTCACTCCCCCTCTCTATTAATCTCTCAATCTGTCTATCTCAAATCTATCTCCCTATGTCTTTGGACATCTCTTGATCTCTTTCCCTATCTCTATCTCTCCACATAGATCCCTATATCTTAATCTATCCCTCTTTACCTCTCTCTCCCTCCCTCTCTATCTCTCTCCTCTCTATCTCTCTCCCCATCCCTCTACCTCTTGAAATGTTTCTCTAGGTATGTCTCTAGACATCTCTCCATCTCTTTCCCTATCTCTATCTCTCCCCATAACTCAATCTCTTAATATATCCCTCTACCTTTCTCTGTATTTCCCTATCTATCTCTCCCTCACTCTCTATCTCCCTATATCTCCCCTCTCTATATATCTATCTCTATCTCCCTCTTTATCTATATTTCTCCCTCTATCTAGTCCCCTTTGTCTATCTCAATTCCCCTCTCTCCCTCTCCCCATCCCTATCTCCACATATCCCTCTCTATTTCTCTATTTGCACCTCTTTCTATATTTTTTCCTTTCTCTAACTCTATCTTTATCTCTCCATATCTTTCCATGTCATCAGGCTCTTTCGTTGTCCATGTCTATGTCCCTCTCTATCTCTCCACATCTCCCTCTCTCTATCTGTCTCTATTTATCCCTCTCCCCTCCTCCTTTCTATGTTGCCCTCCCTCTCTATATACATCCCTTTCTATCTATCTATTTCTCCCTTTCTCTCTTTATTTATCTATCCTCCCACCCTCTCTCTCCACCTTTGCATGCATG
Source organism: Cunninghamia lanceolata (assembly GCA_027924645.1). Taxonomy (NCBI): domain Eukaryota; kingdom Viridiplantae; phylum Streptophyta; class Pinopsida; order Cupressales; family Cupressaceae; genus Cunninghamia; species Cunninghamia lanceolata. Next base: position 14,990,413 of record BSBN01000553.1, on the reverse strand, counting down.
AAGCTTAATCTTTGTATGCTTCCTAAAATGTGCTCGTGTTTTGGGAAGCATAAAAAATGGTTAAAAACATGTGGGATCCATGATTCATACCCCACATGAATGTTATTCCTACTTTTCATGCAATATATCTGACAAGAAAATGCTTTTGCATGTTTCTGACATATTAAGAATCATTTTTGGATCAATCAACCACCCTTTTTGGTTTTTCAATGTAGAATAACTAATTTTGCATGTTTTTGGAGAAAATTTGATTATTTGGAAGTAAAGTTTCATGTTTCATGTGTGATATTGTTTGAAAGCTAATTACCATTGATATATAGATTGAATTTGATGATATATGTTTTTTTTTCCATAAATTTCACTAATCCTATTCTAGAGTTATATAGAATTCATAATCAAACTTGAGAAAAAGAAGAATTTGAGGATTTTGAAGCCAAAATTTGGAGAATTCGTCAAATCCAATATCGAATTCTAAGGTATGTTGTTTATGCCCATTTTAATTCACTTATATCTATTCTTATGTTCTTTATGTCTTTATGTCTTTAGCTCATAATGAAATAGCGAGTTCTTCACCAAGCGTCTTGCAAGTCCTACCATAGCAACTATTGGTTGTAATAAATCTCCATGCCATAACACAATGTCCAACCTATATGTCATCATTATATTCTTCTTCCTTCTCATCTTCTCATCTCACTACAACAAATCCCTGTGATTAGCTCCCTTTTTTGCTCCATTATTTGCTTCCACCCACTGTTTTAATATATTTTTCTCCAATTTTTTGAAAAAGTTAGTGCTATTTATCAGGATGGTGCTATTTTTGGCATTTTTTATGCCAAGCAAAACACGTAGGCACTAATTTAGGTGCTAATTAGCACCCTAATTTAATGCCACAATTTAGCGCCCTAAATTAGTGCCTACTTTAGTGCCCTCATTTAGCGACTAAAATAGCACCTGATTTGGCACCTGATTTAGCGCCCAATGTAGCACCTGATTTAGCACCTAATTTAGCGCATAATTTAACACCTAATGTAGCACCTAATTTATCACCTAATTTATGGTTACTTGGGTTTAGGAGTATTATTTAGGGTTTAGTATTTATGGTTTTGGGGTTAGGGGTTAAGGTTTAGAGGTTTAGGGTTTAGACAGAGATAGAAGACCAATAGGGAGATAGAGGGGAGACTAAGGGGAGAGATAGGGAGATAGAGAGTGAGGGATATGGCCAAAGACATAGGGAGAGAGATTGAGAGGTAGAGGGACAAAGGTGGATAGGGAGAGAGGGGAGAGATACAGAAATAGATGTTTAGGGTTACTTAGGTTTAGGGTTTAGGGTTTTAGGGGTTAGGGGTTAGGGTTTAGAGGCATTATTTAGGGTTTAGGTTTTATTGTTTAAAGGTTAGGGGTTCAAGTTTAGATGTTTATGGTTTAGGGTTTATAGAGAGAGAGGAATGATAGGGAGGTATAAAGGAGACTATGGAGAGAGAGATAGGGAGATAGAGAGTGAGGCACATGGCTTGGGACATAGGCAAAGATATTGAGAGGTAGAGGGATGATAGAGGTAGGGAGATAGGGGAGAGATAGGGAGATAGAAGTTTAGAGTTGCTTGGATTTACGGTTTAAAGGTTTGGGGTTTAGGGTTGCTTGGGTTTGGAAATAGCTAGATAAAGAGAGAGAGAGAGAGAGAGAGAGAGAGAGAGAGAGAGAGAGAGAGAGAGAGAGAGAGAGAAGAGAGAGAGAGAGAGAGAGAGAGAGAGAGAGAGAGAGAGAGAGAGAGAGAGAGAGAGAGAGAGAGAGAGAGAGAGAGAGAGGAGACAAATAGGTAGAGATAGAGGAGACAGAGGGGAGATAGAGAGTGACTGAGATATCCAGAGAGATAGGGAGAAGGATTGAGAAGTAGAGGGACGATAGAGATAGGGAGATAAGGGTTTAGGGTTTAGGGTTTAGGGGTTAGGGGTTAAGGTTTAGGAGCCTTATTTAGGTTTTAGGGTTTAGAAGTTTAGGGTTTAGTCTTTAGAGAGAGAGGACCAATAGAGAGATATAGAGAGTGAGGTACATGGCCAGAGACATAGTCAGAAGAGATAGGGATATGGAGAGTGAGGGACATGGCCAAAGACATAGGGAGAAAGATTGAGAGGTAGAGGAATGATAGAGATAGGGAGATAGGGAGATAGAGGTTTAGGGTTTCTTAGGTTTAGTGTTTAGGGTTTAGGGGTTTAGGATTTAGGGGGTTTAGGATTTCTTAGGTTTAGGGTTTAGGGGTTAGGGCTTTAAGGAGCATTATTTAGGGTTTATATCTATTTTAGGGGTTAGGGGTTAGGGTTTAGGGTTTAGGGGCATTATTTAGGGTTTACAATTGCATGTCAAAAGAAGTCTTTCTCCCTCTCTCTAAATCCCTCAACCCTAAATAATGCCCCTAACCCCTAAACCCTAACCCCTAAACCTGAGAAACCCTAAACCTCTAATCTCCCTATCTCTCCCTTATCTCCCTTGACTCTCTATCATCCTCTACCTCTCAATCCTCTCTCCCTATCTCTCTAGACATCTCACTCACTCTTTATCTCCCTATCTCTCTAGGATAAAAAAAGATTGATTTTTTATTTTGAGATTTTTGTAGTTTGCATTTGTTGGAAACAACCCAATGCCTTTAATTTTGCATTCCTAAGAAAAATCTAGGATCCTTATGTCCCCTTCAACAAAGTACTAGATCAAACCCTCACCTTGCAAGCATGACTACCTATTTCTCCTACTTCCTATGATGATCACATGTTGCCTTCTAATGATGAAGAAGAATATTATGATCATGATGTCTTTATTAAAAGTGTTGAAAATGAATCGAAACATGAGATTGATGATAAATTGAAATATTTGTGCAATTAATTAGCTATAATATAGATGATAATATGTCCACTTCATTTTTCATGATGGTCTTACTCAAGTACTTATCACAAGATAACATGGCATAGATATAATTAAGGATATATATGAAAAATAATTAAAGATAAACAAGCTCCTCATGTGGCAGGCAGCAGTCATTCTCTTTTGAAAATAATTCCCTTATATATATTTTTAAATCCCAATTTTGTTTTTCTATTTTAGGAGTAGGGTTAAAGATTTATAGAAAATATATTAATCCAAATCATATGCAAGATTGGGTTAAGTGAAGTGAATGATTTAATTGACAAAATTACATAAGCTCCTTAATATGTTCTGAAGTCACCAACAAAATTAAAAGTAAATTGTCCTTGGTGGAACAAGGTGGTGGTTCCCCCTAGGGTTAGAGTTTTAGGTTTTAAAAAATTTCTAACTGTCTAGTTTCGAAAGCCCTTTCCCCCTTTTCTCTAGGTCATGCACTCTATTGTTATATTCTAGTGTTGACCATTTATTGTTGGTTGTCAATCCTTTAAGTTACAACTTTAAAGTCTTGATGACCCCTTAGCCTAGTTGTTACTTATTGCCATCGGTGAGTCCTAAAGTCTTTTAAAATGAAAGTTCCACCATTGTGGAGCATGTCAAGATGACGTCATACCCCGACTATGATGCCATGATAGGCTGCCACCTGTCCATGTAACCTTTGCCTATGAAGTGTCTGCCTCAAGCCAACTATCCACTATCGCATGTTAAAGTATTGATGGTCCACTAAACAAGCTTAAGATCTAACGGCTGCACACTAATGCAAGGGAATTTTCTTAGAAGGAATATTCACCATGGGATGGCGAGATGATGACACATGGCATCCAATGACTAAATGACAAGTGTAATAAAGGTGCATGGGTGCTATATTGCACCATCACGCGGTAGGTACATGGTGGCGCCTCCTTGACTGTGATGCTGCAAAAAGGTGACACACATCCAGTCATTCCCACTGAGAGATGACTTGTCAACCAATATGACTAAGATTGTTAAATCTGGTTAGTGAACTGAGGCCATGGATTTTAGAAAGGTAACAAATGATCAATGGTCCAAATTCAAAAATGTAAACAATGAAGATTTTTGAGTGATTGTGGCATGAGTAGAGTTATGGTTGCCATGACCTCCATTAATATATAGAGTGTACATGAATTTGATGTTATAATAACATGATTCAATGTATTTCATATCATTCTTCAAGGAGTGATCACGTTCAAATCAGAGAAACATCAGAGCAAAAAAAGAGAAGCAATTCAAAGCCTCTGCGACATCCAAAACTAGTAAGTCATTATCTCTCCCCCTACACTTAGTTTTCTATCTGTAAGAGTTTTTCAAGACATTTAGGGCAGCCATTAATTGCATAAACCCTAGGTTACCTACATAAAACACAAAATGAGTCAGTTAGGTCAAGCTTCGACCTCAAAATGTAGCCTAGATGAAGACATCATGATTCAGTGTCCATGGTTCATCTAAAAAGACCTTTAACAAATTTAGGAGAGGTTGGTAGAAATGATAAAATATAGGACCTTTGTGTAGATTGTAGAGATACTAGGCTTCCTATGTTTGCTTGGAGTCTGTTTGAGCATTGGGACAAATGAATTGATTACAAAGCCCCAGTCTGCCATGCTTGGACATTAGATTTAGCCAATTGATATGCCTTAATGTCTTCCTAAACATAGACTTGGTGAGAGTTATAGCAGCTAGGTATGACCCTAAGACCATGTCTATCTTATCTAGAAGCGACAATGTTATCATTAGATTCACAAAAGGGCTACATTGCTACTATCTTCAATCTTAATCCTACTGCTGGTATACCTATAGACTTGAATGCTTTTAAAGAAAAATACAAAGGTCCTAGGTATGCATATAGATCTTACAACTTGGCCAAGCATAGATTGAAGGGGGTTGATGGATCCTTGATCAAAATCCCTAACACAAAAGAGGAACCTCCCCAATGTAGCCTATTCATGAAATATTTTGTTAAAACTTATCATAGCTTGTGTCATGTGCTTGAGAGAGATGCATCAGATAGAATGCTAGTGCCTCTAATGATGATGGTAGTATATATCCAAGATTATGAAGTTGAGAAGCCATATGAATATGTAGGTTACTTGTCAAAGAAGATGCATGAACAGATGATGGCCATTAAGAATAATGTGTACACTCCAAGTCCCCATGTAAAATTCACTTGGTATTCATTAATGTGCCACATGATCCTATTTTCTTTATCTAGCATTGGGGCAAGGAATTGCATTTGAGAATGACTGATGTAGAAGGCAATGCCATGCCATTTTAGATGTGGACCTGCATGCTAGACATGCACTTCAAATATGCTAGCTATGTCACCTTTGAGGAGCATTTTGTGAGAAAAGTATTGGGATTCCTGGAGCTAGCTGTAGAAAGGATACCAAAGGAGATTAAGGATTTCTTGAGAACAATGGAAAGAACCCCCCATCTGAATATCAATCACAATTGGGGAGATTAGTTTTTACATGAAAATACAACTTGTATTAGAATCCATGGGTGTGAGGCTCCACCCTATTCCTTACCAAAATTTGTGCCTAGAAGAATAGGATTTATGAAGATTATCAGACAACTGAATGAAGCAGATAAGAAACATTTTAGGAAGCATAAGAAGGGATCTCTTATCCTAGCATCTTTGAAGCTTCATGATTTTATTAAAATTGATAAAAGTGGTTTAGACCAGATTGGTTTCATGTTGCAATGTTAAATGATAAATATAGAGAAAATAAGGCTCTTTGATCCTGAAGGCTTTATTCATGGACACAAGGCATAAAATCAGTAGGCCTGCATATCCACAACATGTCCTACTTGATAAGGTTATTGTCAGAAATTGTGAATCAATGTAGTGCAAGTGTTTTTTCTTGAGAAATAAATGGAAATTGATAATGCATGCAGAGAAAAGGAAGAAGAATGCCAACCCTGCATATCAAGGGGCTTTCATTGAAATCTAAAACCCGATGTTGAAAGAATCAAAATGTTCTTTTCTAAAGGAGATGAATTGATTTCTCATGCACCTACTAGAGAAGAGAGGCCACATATCGGCCATGTAGTTCAAGGGACATGTACATTAGGAAATGTTCCCTTGACTTCCCTGATGCCCCTGCCCCAAAGAGAACAAATGATAATTGATCTTGAGATAGCAGAAGAAATGGAAGTTGTGAATCTGGAGGAAGAGGTAGGAAAGGAACAGGACCCACAGTCCCCACATCAATTGCATTCTCCCCAAGGATAGCATCGTATGCCTCCCCAGAGAATAGGTTGACAAGATCCATAATCAACAATGAGGTAGACACTGAAGATGTAAGGGAAGTAGCATGTAATCAATTTATCTCTGATGATGCATTCATTGCCACTCTGGAGTTCAAATTTTTTGTGTTGAGAATGAGGAGTGAGGAGTTCTAGAAAGGATAGAAGAAGAAAAAAGTGGTGCAAGCCCTTCAGAATATGATGCTGTCACAAGGAGGGTTTTGAGTGAAGTGAACAATGATATCAGAGACATGACTCCTAAAGAAGGGAGAGTAGTTGTGAAGAAAAGTAAAATCCTACTATTTCTACACTAGACACTATCAGATGCTATTGCATTTGATACCATTACTAGGGATGAAGTAGATGTAAGTGGAGAACAGGCCAAGAGGGCATTGTAGGGTGCTATCTTTGACCCTAAATTTGATACCTTGGCTATATGGGCATTGGCCCCAAATGATAAGAAACCAAAGGTAGGTTTGGAGGAATTGACTATTAATGTGATCATCAAGAGGGTTTTAGACACCCTTGCTCCTCAAGAAACCATCTTGAATGTATAGACAACACATTTTGCAAAGGTAGCAACACTCAAACTGTAGAAAGATTACAATGAATTATTGGGGAAATACACAGAGACAATGACTAAGCTTAGTGTCTATGAGAGTCAACCCTCAATTGGAAGCTGGTCCATCTCAAACTCCTCCAATTATACAGACTGTAGAATCATTACTAGTGGATAGGCAACCCCTTCTTCAAAAGATAAAGGAATTAAAAGAAGAGAATAAGAAGTTCAATGAAGGAATAGAAGGTAAAGTAAAGGATGTGGCCACAAATTTAGTCACATATAGAATCAATAAAATATTGGCTAGGTTGGAGGAGACCCATAAGTCTTACTCCTTATTAAGGATAGACCGTAAAAAACATGAATCAGACAAACAAAGACTATTAGCTATGAAGACCAGCTGGATACCAAGGATTGGGAAAATCAGAGACTTTCTCAGGTGTTCTAGATATGATCTAGAGGCTCCTCCTGAGATACAATTGGTAGCAGGAATGCTAAAAAATTTTGAGGAGGTGCGTGCTTATCAATTAAAATTGGATATAATATTAAAGGATAAAATGCAAGCAGTTAAAAAGATGGACACAAAATGGTTACCTCATATTTTAGAAGCTAATGGGAGAACAAAAGACATGAACAAGTGGAGGAAGGAAGACGTTGATAATGGTAATCAGTTAATTCCAACTTGTTGTGATAAAGGAGACCCAGCTTTGCATGTGTTAAGTTGGACACTTGAAAGACTGCATGTGGTAGACATTACATTTGAATTATTTGATAAAAGTGTCAAAAGTATCCTACATAAATAGTATGTCAGCCACAATGGAAAGATAGCAAAAATCATCTCATTTCCTTGGCCAGCTAAAAGTACATATGGTGGGTGGGAGGATAGATATGGATCTAAAGAATGACAACTTGGCTATTATCTTCGAACCACAATAATGTAGGTCTCCATGTAGCTCCTCGTGTTTCTCAAGGCCAACCACTCCTTCCTTTCTGTTTCCTTTGGTGTAATTAATGTTTCTCCAATGCCTTTTGGTGCTTCTCTATATTCATTGAATTTGAAAGATAATGTATTAATTGTTAAGGGTACATGTTCCTATTATATAATGGAACTATATTACTCATTTCATGTTGTAGAAGACTTGGAAAATTTTGAAGAACTAACGAAAATGCAGAACTTTCTGGGTTGTTCTATTCTCTTTGTTGTGAGTTTATGAGTTGTATGTTGAATGAATGTTGCATGTATATTTTTAGTTTCATGTTGATGTTATATGAGTAATACTTCACTGCATGTATTCAGCTATCTGTCTCTAAGTTGTGTATGTTTTTCTTTTGAATCTGAATAGCTAAGGTTTATTTGAGGTTCTGGGATATATATTTTCTATATTGAATGTTTAATCTTTTACTTTTGTTCAAGGAGCAGATTAAATGTTTTCGGTTAAATATTGGGAAGAACATATTGTAGCAAGGATATTCATAAGTAGAGATAGTTAAATACTAAATCTTGGGAGGTGTTTACAAGGCAAATACCAACTTATCCCCATGAAACTTGAAATGTCAGTTGCATTTATGCAAATCACTCACATATATACATCTAGTTGACTCCTTTCCCTAAGATAGGCACTAGTCTGTTCTTTTGTTGAACTTATGATTCAAAACTCCCTGTCTTGCATCCAAAATACAAAAACCAAATCATAATATTATTCACAAACATGTAGGATTTAGAAGTAGTTTAGGACCCAAAATCCTCTGATTCACAATTGGATATAAGGCCCAAAGCTAGCCCCTTTGTAGTTTATTTTATAGTTTTAGTCTACTTAAGAGAGAATTTATCTACTTTATATCAGCATCTTAGTAAGCTTACTGAAATATTCCATACATGTTGAATAAGGAATACCCCCCTAGGTTTTATAGAGCCTAAAGAAGGAGAGGAGATATTATAGAGTCTATCTCTTGTACTGTTCGCCCCTAGCCCAAGAATCCTGTTGATGAGTGACGACTACCTTGTAGGGATAATTGGGAAACATCCAACTTGGGAAAAACCCAACACAAGCTAACACCCACCTAGGCTTGAACATAGCCTAAAGTATAGAGAATTTTGATTAATCTGATCAATTCTATTAGTTAGCTAAATTCACATATAAAACCTAATCATAAGATTTGGCATATCTTTAGGGTTTTATAATTTGCAAATTTGAGTACAAACAAAACCAATATGGACGTTAAAGTGATGTACAAAAGCATTGGCCAAATCATTGAAGGAATGAATAGAAATATGAGGAAGAGAATAAAGCCATTCAATTGCATAATCCTTTTAGTTTCTAGGGAAGAGCTTTGTAAAAAGTTTATCATCATAAACCATAATCAAAACAAACTCCAAATTATGTCATAAGGTCCCCTTTACCACTATACATTACAAAGCTAGGGGCCACCGAACAAACTAGAAATTGATAAGAAATAACTCAAATGAAAGTGGATTATGCTTGATTTATCCTATGATATCCTTTGATTACTAGGGTTAATACATCAACTTTACTTTTCATCTCATCAATTCTTTTAAGGATGACATCTATGGTGGAAGGATGAACATTAGGAGTTATGATTAAAATGGGATTGGAAGTGGCAACATGAGATAATATGCAGAGTGTAGGTTGATTGGGGAACAAACAATGAAGTTGGAATTGTAGCACTAGAAGTGGGAACATGAGTAGTGGGTGGGAAGTAAACACAATCAGGGGATGAGTGGAAGGTACAATATGAGAAGTAGGTATAATGAGAGGATCAATGATAGGATCTATGAAAAATTGATAAGCAATACAGAGAAGAGAAGAAATATGGGGCATGGCTAATGTAGGAGAACATGTGGAAGGAGGCACACTAGAAGAAGAGGCTTGTGAAGGAAGGGGAGGAGACACACTATTTAAGGAACTTGATGAGCTTATCATTTGACCTATATCACTTAATATTTCCATCACATAAGGATTATCCATTAACAAGTTATGAAGAACAATCAATCAATCCATTTAATTAACATTATTGCTCAAATTTGTAAAGGTTTGATATAAGTATTTCTGTAGTAAGATTCATGTCTTGCCTATCCATATGTGCAACATGTGCATCATGATGAAAAACATCTTCCCCAATTCAAATATGTAGTAGTCATCAAATCCTTAATCATAACTTCCTCGCAATGAATCGAGGCCATTGTAGAGTTAAGCCTAAGGTTTCTTCTTAGTGCAAAATGAGGATTAGGTTAAGACCTTGACATTCAAGCAAAATATAAAGCAATGAAAAGGAAATTGCATCCAAGTAATCCTAATTTTTTCTGCCAACAATGCATACCAAAGATTGAACAATTTAAGGATATTGCAATAGGTAATTTGTATTGACACAAATAATATTACTGAAGCATTTCAAAGTTTAGGCCATAAGAATCATCCTTTTTTAAACATGGATTGCAAATAATTCTAAAAATTTAGAAGTCTTGGTCATTAACATTATTGTCTACTACAATGTCATCCAGTGTATCATAGTCAATGTTCATATGTTCTTTCAAGTATTTAATATTATCATCATCCTCATCTTGACCTGCATCATCTTCATCATTATTGAAATTTGACTGTAGACCATCTATATTGTTATCAGATGTATTTGGATCATCATTTTTCTATACCATCCATATTGTTGTCTTCCATAACATCATCTAACTCTAGATTGTTGTCTTCTTGTGCTTGAACATAACCATCATCAACATCATCATGGATGTCAATTTCTTGGATGTTCTCTAATCCTCTCTCTCATTTTGTTGGCCATCATTGTTTTTCTCACTATCCACTAATGCATCCTCAAATACATGCCTTAATCTTGGATCATAATGTATGACAAATATCCATTTTGGGTCCAAAATATCTTCATAGAAAAATCCCTGCACATGAACGATATACATATATTAAACGTATGGTATAACAATTTTATTGATTAATAAACACATGTATATATTCACAATAAACTATGAATTAATAGATTAATGATCACTACCACTTCTTGTTTGAGTTAAAGAAATACTTGCTCACAATGAATTAGTAGAACATAAAGCTTGTTAGCCTTTGGTAGAAAACATGAGGAATCTATAGAAAACAATCCCACTATGGGTATCATGTCTTCGTGTCCTCTCAAATTCTTCATACCATCTACACTTAAAAATTAAACATTTAAAAGAGTGGTAATCTAACTCAATAATTTCTTGTATTTTCCCAACATATTGTAGATTCCCTTCAATTATATTCCTTATCTTTTGAACTTGATTGATTGGATTGCTTGAAGTCAACCATGATGCCACAATTGAAGGATCATCTCTTTACATCTACACTTTCTACATGATAATGTCAACCATATGCCCACATTGCTGGATATTTCCTTTCCTATGGAAGACCATTTATTTCAGTGAAAATAAATATAATGATGAATATTAAAATAGTTAATAGTGTCAAAACTCTAAGGAAACAACATTTTGTAAAATTCCAACTGTACCTTTCTTTCACATCCTCTAGACATGTTGATTTCATAATTTTGTTATGTTTGAATCTATCCCTGCATCTTCTATTTGATTTTGAATTTGTTCAGTAACCCATTCTAGTGTGCAATCTTTGCCCCATTCCTCAAGAAGATCAGTGGGAAGTGGAGTGTTCCTTTGGTTCGATCCCTTAAACTGTCTCCTTTCTTCTAACACTTCTCTCTTTTTATCATACAGATCAATCCATTTGTTCATAATCCATGTGATACAGAATGAACTTGTCGAGTATAGCACTCTCATCCACACCTATTACATGTCAACATGTTTATTTCAAACTCCAAATGTGATGTTGTTAATTTGACAAATAAATTATAGAGTAAATTAATGATTGCAAGAAAAACAACCACACTGATCATGAATTTACTTACTAAATTCTACTTGAACACCATTAGATTGTGGTTTTTCTCCATCAATAATATCTGATGCTCATTCTTCATCCTAGAAGCATGGCCCATCTTCAAAATCCTTACCAAGGAATTCACATAGGAAGATAAATGCTTCATTTAATACATACCCTTTAGCCATGCAATCCTCTAGATGTGCCTTTTTTTAAACATATCTTTTTAGAGTTTTCATATACCTCTCAAAGAAAAATATCCACCTCGTTGATATGACACCCACCAATTCAATGTCATCAACTAGGTGTATAAGTAAACAGACTTGTTGGGAGTTCCTTCTCAAATACACATACAATTTATACAATTTCCTTCTTCCATTTTGGCACTTCACACTCGTGGATCTCCTTGGAGGTCACCCACCTAATATAAGAATAGTAAATTAGTATAAACCTTTAGTAAAAAATTAAAATGTAATATAATATGTTTATGCCTCTCACACATGAACATTTCATATAACCACATACCTTGTAAATGTTGGCAATCGACTTATGGCATTCCTTAAGTCAACTATAAGATAGGAATCCCCCCTAATTGCCAATGGCATGATATGCTATCAAACACATTTATGAAAAGGTCATTAGTAATTTTTTCTCACAGAACAAAATATCAAAATATATTTAATACTTAATCAATGTTATTAGTAAATGTTAAATGATGATATATAATACCTTCATAAAATTATAAAAATCATGTGTTTTAAATCCTATGATATGTCCATCAACTATAAAAGCTTTAGCCAGTGATGACCCATAGTCAGTAGGTGTCCTAATTGAATGGATGACATTTTTTAGTTGGTCTAGCTCTTTTCTTTAAAAAATCCATGGAGCTTCTGCATATGTTTCATTTTCCCTGTTTGGCCACAAATGTTTTCTATCAATTTTGGTACACGAAAGAGCAATATCTCTCCTCGAAGACAATGTGTCCTCTTTGCTTGATTTATGTCAAAATATAGAAGCTAGGACATTTTTGAAGATGCGAATAGGATCTAATAGGTGAGATATTGATAGATCCTTCCAGTAAGGGAGCTCATAAAATATGGATTTCCTTTCCATTCCTTCTGGCATATTAACTACAACTTGTTCTGGTTCTTCAATTGAATCACCCTGATAAAAAAAATCCTCCCAAGATTTCAATTTAGCATCTTCATACTTCTTAAGCCAATCACCTGGACTGATAATCATGGGAGGGCCTCTATTTGCAACTTTTCCATCAAATTGATTCTTCAGGTGATTTCTAAACTTATGATTTAGTGGTAGAAAAACCTTGTTGTTTGCGTAAATAAATTTATGTAGATCTTTAGAATACCACCCTTGAAATTGTTTTGCACATCTTGGACATGCAAATATCCACTCTGTTTGAAGCCATGCAATTCAATAAGTAATGTTAATAACACCAAAATAATAGTATAAAACTAAGTATGAAAGTTGGGATGAAAATAAATTATGAGTGTAAATATGTAAATATTTTATCTTACCAGAACAAGCAACAAGTCCTCAGAAATCATGAATAGTCCAACATAGCACACCATACAACATGAAGGACCTATTTGATGGGGGAAGTGATATGTCATACATTCTTATGCCTTTCCATAGTAGTTGCATCTCATCAATAAAAGGTGCAAGATAAACATCCATGTTTTTAACTTGATGTTTCCCTAGAACAATGAGAGTCAGCATAAGTTGCTCCTTTCTAACACTCATCCATGGGGGAATATTGTATACTATCAATCCGACTGGCCAAACACTATAATTTGAGCTTAGGAAGGAAAATGGGCACACTCCATCAATTGCAAGACCAAACCTGATACTATGGGGTTCATCTTTAAATTTTCTTGGCCATTTTTCCTCTATGTGTTTCATTGCTTTGGAGTCAGCTGGAATTCACATGAATCCATCTTTACTCTTATTCTTTGCATGTCAGTCCATTAATTGTGCAAGTGACTTGCAACAACACATTCATTGAAGTCTAGGTATAATTGGCATGTGAAGTAAAACCTTCTTTGGAACTGTAGGACCTTGTACATCTGTACGATATCTCTTCTCTTTGCATACATAGCATTCTACCTTGTTTTGATATTCATCTCTATATAAAATGCAATCATTTTTACATGAATAAATTTTCTTATATTCAATCCCCAACTAAACCAAAAATAGACGTGCCTCTCTGCAAGTTGATGGCAACACATTCTCTTCAGGAAATATTTTAGTTTTTAGTGCCCTGTAAGATTGCCAGAGATTAAATCAATTGAATGTTTGACTTATAATGAACATGTTTGATAGGTCAATCTATACTAGGACTATTTATATACAATATATAGTTTTAAAATCCCCTTAAAGAAATATAAACGAAGTTGATGAATGTTTATGGATTATGTACACCAATTGACAATGCAAAGTAAGAAATAGATTTTAACTCACTTCAGTAGCGTAGTGAATCCTTTGTCTGACCAACTAAATAGTGACTTGATTTCTAATAATATTAATGTGCATTCCATTTTTGAGGTTCTACTTGCATCTGATTTGAACATGGATGTCTTCATTGCTTGCTTGATGGAGTCTTTCAGGTTGTTATCATCAACATTATGTTGGTAGTAATTGCCTCAGCTATCATCATTATTGTCAATCATATGATCATTATTGTCATCATTGTTTCCATCCCCAAAGAAACTTGTAAGCATTTCATTCAATCCTTCTTCATGCACTGCATTTTCACTATCATGATCATCATCATTAAGGCTAGGTGGCATGTCATCAATGTATGCAGATCTCATCAACTCTTTAAATTTATCAGCTGGTAGTATTCTCTTCAATAATGCTCTTTTCACCTTTGTATTGTTTAAAGGATGGTTTGGATCATCCCATCCAAATATTAATAACCCAGTTGGATCTTGGGTATTACTATGTGTTTCATCAACATCTTCTACCTATCAACAAATGCAAGCATTATTTAATGTTTGCCAACAATTAGATAAATCATAAATGTATCAATTTCAAATAAATATAATCAAATATGGCTTAAAAAATAAAAATATAACTTGTATGAACATATATACATCAATTGAATAATGGAACATTATTTTATAGACTACCTTTTTTATACAATAATTTAAATAAAACACAATTTTGACAACATAGTTTATAAAACATCAGTCCACACTCATTTATTATTCTTTGGTTTTCTGCCCTTAAAAATATCCTTAGGGAGACCTTGTTCTTCCCTCTTCTTTCATGCAAGAGTGCATTTGAAGAAGGGTAATCAATCAATAACTCATCCCCAATGGTAAGGTCCATAATAGCCTCAACCATTATCAATCTAGGTGAACCCACAATACTGGGTTACAATTGCATTGATGAAGGAAAAATGCCCATGCACCAAAAAAAGTTTTGGAGGGGTTTGGTCAAATAGGGCTGTTCAAATGAACCCAAAAATGGGTTCGATCGAACAAGGGTGTTCAAACGAACCCAAAAATGGGTTCGTTTGAACCCCCCCATTAGAACAAACCCACTTTATGTTGAGCTTTTTTTAATAAAATAGGGGGTTCGATAGAACCCCCTTTAATGTTATTTCAAAATTTTAATGTTATTTGCAGGGGGTTCTAATGAAAGTGGGTTCGATCAAACCCCCTTTCATTTGAACCCTCTCTTTAGGGGTTCATTCGAACCCCTTTCTCTTGAACCCCCTTATTTTGCCCTTACCCCTCTCCAACTGCAATTTTATGCAGATTTTTGGGTTTCGAGGCCTAGTTTGAGGATCAAAATGGAATCAAATTGAAAAACCCATCTGGAAGATTATAGTCCTTGAAACAAGCTTTCTATCAAGTATAATTTTAATATATTTTGGTTTTATTATACATTTTTTTAGTTTAATTAAACATAGGTTTTTCACCAAAAATCAAGCTCTCTGTTCTGCACATGTGGAAAAATAGTATATTACCAAAACAAAATTATGAAAAATATCTATCCTCTTGGTATTCATGTCCTTGATCCAATAGAAAAGAAAATTTGAATTCTGATACATACAAAAAAAGTTATGCTTTACACAGTACACCTGTGTCTAAATTGTAATTGGTTTGACTTCAAAAGTTAATTAGAAGAAAAATATTTAATAAAACATTATGCAACCAAATGCATCCTTTAGATATCATAGTTAAAAATCTAAATTTGAAAAAAAAAAATTTTATCCTTCATAGAAAAAAAGTTATGTTTTACATAGTTCACATCACTCTTTAAAAACAGTGTTTACTATTAAAAACTAGTTATTGAAGGGGATGGAAAAAAAATGCAATTTGATTCCAAAAAAAATTTTAAAAATATATTTAGAATCTACAGACAAAATGTAACAAATCACTAGTTTACATCATCTCCAAATTCCTCATGGTTTAGTAACTATAGGTGTCTGAAAGTGAAGATTTTTTCCAAAATGTTCATTTCAATGTCAACTTTGGCCAAAAAGTGTAACCCATTATTGTGGGATCACCCATCTATCAACCTCTCTTTTCATATCTCCATCTTTATCATTTATAACCTAAACAAATTGACAATTCAGTCTTACAGTAGGGTCCCTTCCCTTACTACTATTTATAAATCCTACAATATTTTTGTGTGTGTATGCACGTCCATCTATATACATAAGATGACCTCTATTCATTTCTTTTCCACTTTCCAATTGGAGATGATGTGTATACATATTCAAATTTAGACCACATGCTGACATGCTAGGCTTATATTCTGCTAGCCTTCTCCATTCACCATTGTAATATGATGGACCATAATATGGCATTAATATCCTAGTGGTTTGTTCTGAATTGTTTCTATGTTTCTATTTTGGACAATAAAGAGGCCTAGATTCCCTCCATGAATATTGGAAGGTCGTATCATGTAGCTGTATCCCCAAAACTGAAACACCTCGTACACTCTTGGTAGTTGTTGATCACTAGGCCAAGTGTAATATAGTCGACGATCAAATGTCTCTTTGTAAATTGATCTCAAACTCAAGTGCAAGTCATCATCTCCATCACATTCATTCTCATAGGGTATGTAGTCCACCTTCCCCTTGTCTTTAAGAAAATTATCCATCTTTAAACCAGTTCTTGTTCTGTTACTTGTTTTCATCAATTCCTCATATTTTGAGCTAGTATATTGGCACATATTTTTGTTAGATGTATCATTTGACAAATGATCATTGCCCTCTAGGCTAGAAGTCGGTGATCCAGGAAACTTTAAACCAAGAACTTTATCCTGCAAGTATCCATTAAGAAAAAAGTAGTTATTTAAATAATATAAAACAAAGTTTAAACGAAGTATACATGTTATTTATATCAAATTGGAAAATTCCTTACCACAATTCCTATTGGATTTGAATCAATTATAGGAGGCATACTACTGATTGGAAGCTCATCATATATGTAATGCCTTTCTACAATCACTTGTTTGAATTGTTTCTTTCCATGACATATAGAACATCCACAAACAACAATTTTCTCAAAGTATTCATCCCATGTACTACATGTTGGATCTAGGGCATACAACTGAGAGGGGGGGGGTGAATCAGTTGTATAAAACTTCTTTTCATTCAAACACTTAACTCACTGTTGTTAGTTAGCAGCATATCAAATAATCATCTATGGAAGCATAATACATAAACACAAGAGCAGATAAGCATCAACACATTGAACACCAAGATTTTGACGTGGAAAACCCGGTTAAGGGAAAAACCACGGGGTGATTAACCCAAGAATTATTCTCTGTTAGAAGAATAAGGAAAAATAAATGGCACATGCCAATAAGGGCTCACTGCCCGAGCACACTGCTCACAAAGAGGCCCACTGCCTACAAGGAGACACACTGTCTACAAAGTGATGAAAATCACAGTCTTGAACTGGAGAATGACATCTCTACCATGTCCGGATCAGTTCCAATTAAGCCCAACAATCTCTGCTCTGCCTTTCGCACGTTTCTTCGCTATATCATGCTCATCCTCACACCACACACTGAAATGAATTCACAAATCATTATTTATACAAGACATCAACTTAGGAACAAGCATCTAAGTCGGCAAACAACCATAGGAGTATCCGCAAGATGAATAACACATCCGGTCGGCCATCACAAGAACATTCGCAGGATGAACAACTCATCCGGTCGGCTAAACAGAGCAATAACTTCATCCGGAAGAATAACTTCAATTCCGGGCTCTACCATCAATGCGGACCAACAACACAACCTAAACATGATCCAAGAACCTTCACAAGCCTGTCTGAATGTCCGGATACATCCGCACTTCCTCTGCTTACTGGGATCTCTTGTCTTCCTCATCCGGAACTTCAAGAACACAGTCTGTCGCCACTGTCATAATGCAAGAGGTACTTCCGGACCTCCAAATCACACACAAATCAGGATGACACATCACAAGGACATCTCAAACACTCCTTCCAATCCGCAGATTATGATAATACAATTCCGGACCTCACCGGACCTTTTTGTGATCCTCTGTCACCTCCGGATACTTGCCGGACCCGGTTCTATACCGGCAGCCACAACTCCTTCCGATCTTCATGCGGACCTCTGAAATCTTAACTGTAACATCTCAAGACTCATATCTACTAACCCTTTAATCCGCATCCTCCGGTTCTCAACCTATACAGTACATTTACCTTCTTCTCATCACTGTTCTTCACTGTTCCTGACTGAGGCTAATTTTCTTAATATCCTCAGCACAAAGCTCATCAAATCCTTCTTGTCAATGCAGTATGAGTATGTTGACATCAATGACAACACTGGCTCACCTCATACTTGCAACAATCTCCCCCTTTGTCATTGATGGCAACATATGATGTGAAAAACCATCAAGACAAGAACTTCTCTTTTCTGTCACAGCTCCCCCTATCAACAACAACTCTTCACATGTCTTCCTTTGCTGCTCCCCCTTTGATCATCAACCACTTGTTTTTCACATGTCTTCTCTCCCCCTTTGACATCAATGGCAAAGGGCTCATACTTACAATTCTCATGCATCAGAATCATACCAGCTGCTCCCCCTTAGTTGCAGCTCCCCATTAGTCCGGATCACAAGATATGACTGTGATAGCCACCGGACTGATGCACATCAGTGCATCTTAGTTCATCACCAGAGGGGCCATGACCCCTAACTTCTCCCGGAGATATTCAAAAGAGTCCTTGGGAAGAGGTTTTGTAAAGATATCTGCAATCTGATCCTTGGAGGGAACATACTCCAATCTGACTTCTTCCTTGTTTACTTGTTCTCTCAAAAAGTGAAATTTGATAGATATGTGCTTAGTCTTAGAATGCAATACCGGATTCTTGGAAATATTAATTGCACTTGAATTATCACAGAAAATTGTGATAGGCTCCTCATATTCAACTTTGATGTCTCTTAGCATCTGCTTCATCCATAAGATTTGAGTGCAACTACCTGCTGCTGCAATGTATTCTGCTTCAGTTGTAGACAGAGATATTGCATCTTGTTTCTTGCTTAGCCAAGAAACCAATCTCTTCCCCAAAAAGAATGCTCCACCACTAGTGCTCTTCCGGTCATCCACATCTCCTGCCCAATCTGCATCTGTGTAAGCATGAAGAGAGAAATCCGGACCTCTAGGATACCATAGACCATACTCAACTGTCCCTTTCAAGTATCTAAAAATTCTTTTGATTGTCATAACATGAGATTCTCTAGGATCAGCCTGGAATCTTGCCACAAGACCAACAACTTGCATTATATCTGGTCTAGTTTGAGTGAGATACAACAATCCACCAATCATTGATCTATACTTTGTCTAATCTGCCTTTGGAGAATCATCATCTTTGCTTAACTTACATCCGGTTGCCATAGGAGTGTTCATAGGCTTTGAGTCTTCCATACCAAATTTCTTTAACAATTCTTTCGCATATTTGGTCTGAGAAATGAAAATCCCTTCTTTTGTTTGAGTAATTTGCAGACCCAAGAAGAAATTCATTTCACCAAGCATAGACATTTCAAACTCACTTTTCATCTGATTTGCAAAAGTTTTACACATACTATCTCTTCCTCCAAAAATGATATCATCCACAAACACTTCAACAATCAGAATGTTCTCATGATCAATTTTGAAATATAAGTTGCTGTCAGCAGTACCTTTGTTGAATCCAATCTGCACAAGATGCTTATCCAACCTTTCATACCATGCTCTTGGGGCTTGCTTCAATCCATACAAAGCTTTTTTCAACTTGCAAACCATATCATTATTATCAGACAATTGAAATCCATCCGGTTGTTCAATGTAGACTTCTTCTTCCAGATCACCATTTAGGAAGGCAGACTTGACATCCATCTGATATACCTTGAAGTCTTTGAAGGCAGCAAATGCAAGAAGTAATCTGACTGCTTCAATTCTTGCTACCGGAGCAAAAGTCTCTTCAAAGTCAATTCCTTCTATTTGAGAGTAGCCTTTGCAGACCAATCTAGCTTTGTTTCTGATTACTTCACCAGCTTCATTTAGTTTGTTCCGGAAGACCCACTTGGTTCCAATTACATTCCTGTCTCTAGGTCTGGGAACAAGATCCCAAGTATGATTTTTCTCAATTTGCATCAGTTCATCTTCCATTGCTTTGGTCCAGTTTTCATCATTGCAGGCTTCATTTATTGTTTTAGGTTCAATCTTTGAAATCAGACAACATTCATTCTGATCTTGAGCAATATTCCTTCTAGTTTGTACACCTTTGCTTCTGTCACCTATGATCTGATCTTCAGAGTGATTCAGTCTTACATACCTAGGAATTTTGGGAGTATCCAGCACTGCTGTTTCTTGATCAGCCTCATTCAAATCTAACTCTTCTTCCTGATTTACCGGATCAGGCTGACTCTGTCTCACCGGAGAGGATTGAGGTCCTTGAACACTGTCTTGGTCATCTTCATCAAACTCATAAAATCTTGAAGGCTTCTCAATTCCTTCATCAACCTTCACATTGGTGCTTTCTATCATCTTCCTCAATCTCTTATTGTAACACCGGTATGCTTTGCTTTGAGTGGAGTAGCCCAAGAAAATTCCTTCATCACTTCTAGCATCAAACTTTCCTAGATCTTCATCTCTTTTAATATAACACTTGCTACCAAATACTCTGAAATATTTCACAGTAGGAGTGATGCCAAACCAGAGTTCATAGGGGGTCTTACCGGTGTTGTTTCTGATTTGAACTCGATTGAGAGTGTAGACTGCAGTGCTGATAGCTTCTTTCCAAAACATTTGAGGAACATTTGCTTCCAACATCATTGTCCTAGCAGCTTCCTGGATGGTCCGGTTCTTTCTCTCAACTACTCCATTCTGCTGTGGAGTCTTAGGAGCAGACAACTGTCTCCTTATACCCTGTTTCTCACAAAAGTCAATGAATTCACCAGATGTAAATTCTCCACCTCTATCAGACCTTAGACACTTTAGTTTCAATCCGGTTTGATTCTCCACCATAGCTTTGAAGATTTTGAACTTCTCAAAAGCTTCTGATTTTTCTTTTAGAAAGGTGACCCACATCATCCGGGAATGATCATCAATTAATAACATGAAATATCTATCACCTTGCAGACTCTTGATTCTTGTCGGACCACATAGATCAGTATGTACTAATTCCAATAATCCGGTAGAAGACTGATCTTTGCTTTTAAAAGAGACTCTGCTTTGTTTGCCTAACTGACATTCTTTACACACACTATTTGTAGGTTTTATCAATTTTGGAAGATCTCTCACAGCCTGAGTATTGCTTATTTTGATAATGTTATCAAAATTTACATGACACATTCTTCTATGCCATAACCAACTCTGATCAATTTGAACAAATAAACAACTTTTATTTGAACCAACCAGATGAAAGATGTTACCTCTTGTCTGAGTACCGGATGCAATTTCAGTTCCGGAGCTTGTAAAGATTCTGCATTTTCCATTCTTGAACCGGAGATCATAGCCTTTGTCCACTAACTGACCAACACTGAGAAGATTGTGCTTCAATCCTTCAACATACAGTACATTTCCTGTTTTGCTCTTACCATCAAAGGAAATAGTTCCCCTACCTCTGATTCTGCCAGCAGAATTGTCACCAAACTTTACCATTCCTCCTTCATATCTTTCCAAGTCTAAGAACTTATTCTTGTCACCAGTCATATGGTGAGAACATCCACTGTCAATAACCCAATCATCCTTTTCTTCCACTTGAGCAGCCAAGGCTTTTTCAACAACTTTGTGATTGACAGATTCGGAGAGCAAGGAATCTTCTTCCTTGATGGCTATAAACACCCACTCATTTCCGGATTTGCCTCCTGGTTCTGATTCATCATCTGTTACTCCTTCATTGTCATCTTCTTCATGAACATAATAGCAATTCTTTTGAAACCTTTGTCTGTGAGTATTAGATCTTGCAGATCTCTCCGGACATCTTGAGGCAAAATGACCAATCTTATTGCAGTTGAAACACTTAAAGGGTAGTTTTCCTTCATACTTACCGGATCCTCTTGGCAGTCTTTTTGCAATGAGGGCTTCAAGTTGAGCTGTTTCTGCTTCTTCTTCTTCCATGTCTCTTCTTGCTTGATCATACCATGACATTTTCCTTGATGAGTTTTCACCCGGATCAAATCTCTGTTTGCCTTTCACATAGGCACTGGCTTTGAAAGCAGATTCAGTCTTGGGAGGATCATCTCCAAACTCGGTCATTTCAAATGCAGCTAGTTTGCCAGCCAGTTGTTCTCTTGTGACAGTTGTGTGGGCTCTGAATTCATCAATGGTAGCAACTTTGATTTTGTAGGCAGCAGGAAGGGATCTTAGGATTTTGCAGACAATCTCATTTTCATCTAAAGTTCCACCAGCATTTCTAATTCCACATACCAGCTCATTTACTCTTGGCATAAAGGTAGTGATGTTTTCATCATCTCTCATTTTCAATCTTTCAAATTTCCCTTTCAGACTTTGCAATCTTGCACTTTTGACAAACTCATCTCCTTCATACAGAAGTTCCAGTTTAGTTAGGATCTCATATGCAGTGGGTAGGTCAATGACATTCGAGAGATCTGAGTCATTCAATGCGCTTAGAAGAGCTTCCTTGGTCCGCAGATTGTTTTCAGCTTCTGTGATTTCATTCAGAGTAGTCGGACCACCTTGTGGAGGTACATATGGTTTTGAAATCATACACAGGTATGCTTTTCCCATGCATTCCAAGTGACACTTCATGCGACCTTTCCAGAGAGTGAAGTTGGTTCCATCGAACTTCGGACTATCCTTCTTGTATGACGACATCCTGGATCTCCTCAAGCGGTTAAGCTCTTGTCAGAGGAACTTGGCTCTGATACCAATTGTTGGATCTAGGGCATACAACTGAGAGGGGGGGGGGTGAATCAGTTGTATAAAACTTCTTTTCATTCAAACACTTAACTCACTGTTGTTAGTTAGCAGCATATCAAATAATCATCTATGGAAGCATAATACATAAACACAAGAGCAGATAAGCATCAACACATTGAACACCAAGATTTTGATGTGGAAAACCCGGTTAAGGGAAAAACCACGGGGTGATTAACCCAAGAATTATTCTCTGTTAGAAGAATAAGGAAAAATAAATGGCACATGCCAATAAGGGCTCACTGCCCGAGCACACTGCTCACAAAGAGGCCCACTGCCTACAAGGAGACACACTGTCTACAAAGTGATGAAAATCACAGTCTTGAACTGGAGAATGACATCTCTACCATGTCCGGATCAGTTCCAATTAAGCCCAACAATCTCTGCTCTGCCTTTCACACGTTTCTTCGCTATATCATGCTCATCCTCACACCACACACTGAAATGAATTCACAAATCATTATTTATACAAGACATCGACTTAGGAACAAGCATCTAAGTCGGCAAACAACCATAGGAGTATCCGCAAGATGAATAACACATTCGGTCGGCCATCACAAGAACATTCGCAGGATGAACAACTCATCCGGTCGGCTAAACAGAGCAATAACTTCATCCGGAAGAATAACTTCAATTCCGGGCTCTACCATCAATGCGGACCAACAACACAACCTAAACATGATCCAAGAACCTTCACAAGCCTGTCTGAATGTCCGGATACATCCGCACTTCCTCTGCTTACTGGGATCTCTTGTCTTCCTCATCCGGAACTTCAAGAACACAGTCTGTCGCCACTGTCATAATGCAAGAGGTACTTCCGGACCTCCAAATCACACACAAATCAGGATGACACATCACAAGGACATCTCAAACACTCCTTCCAATCCGCAGATTATGATAATACAATTCCGGACCTCACCGGACCTTTTTGTGATCCTCTGTCACCTCCGGATACTTACCGGACCCGGTTCTATACCGGCAGCCACAACTCCTTCCGATCTTCATGCGGACCTCTGAAATCTTAACTGTAACATCTCAAGACTCATATCTACTAACCCTTTAATCCGCATCCTCCGGTTCTCAACCTATACAGTACATTTACCTTCTTCTCATCACTGTTCTTCACTGTTCCTGACTGAGGCTAATTTTCTTAATATCCTCAGCACAAAGCTCATCAAATCCTTCTTGTCAATGCAGTATGAGTATGTTGACATCAATGACAACACTGGCTCACCTCATACTTGCAACACTACAGTCTTGACCAACCTCTTGTTCAGTGCAATCATTTGTTGTGTCTGCAGGATCCATTGTCATATCCTCTTCCACCCACTATCCTCTACGTGATTTAATAGTTTTAGGTCCACATCCACGTACATATCTTTTTCTTTCGCTAGTTGAACGCCCAGGCTCTGCATTTGCTCCAATCTCCATCTAAAATAATCAACATGCATTAATTTATGTCAAGATTAGATAATACATTATAAATTTCAATAATACTATGAAAAAAGATGGATGTATCACAAAATGCCATCAGATCATTTTTTCTTAAGTTGAGTTGAAATTTGAGTACCTGATGTCCTACTTCATCCGTTGTGTCCTCATTTGATATGACTTGATCTGTTGCCATGGCCTCATCTGGCCCCTATAATACACAACATAGTAAATAATGTTTAGTACACCAATTATATCATTTCAATGAATATGCTATCCAACACAAAACCTCACTTTAGTCATATATTTGACATATTGATATCATGTTTTGGCCATCCTCTTTTTTCAAACTTTTCCCTTAATCATAGAATCACATTTAATCACCATTTATGTGCATTTTCAACCAATAAGTTTGACCTCAGAGGTCTCGTGGATAGAAAAATGACTTTATCTCCTCTATGTTGTAGCATTTGTGAATTCATAAACACCTTCCTCCTTTGGTTGAGGTTGGTTTCTCTTCTTACCTCTATTGTATCTGTAGATTCCGTTGTCATATCTATTTCCACCCACTTTCCTCTCTGTGATTTAGTAGTTCTACACCATCCACATCTTCTCTCTATGGCCTCCTTTGGATCCTATAATACACAACAATGACAATAGTCACATAATAGCTGTGCACCAAGAGAATATTGTTGAATTTATCTTGTTAATACAATTGCTTTTTATTAAGACACACTATGAAAAACAAAATAGGACATTGCAAAATTTTTCTCTTCACAAAAATTTTACACGCAAAATCTTGACAACTAGATCTCAAATCTTATGATTACAAGATGACTACAAATTCACATCAAAAAGACATTTATTTCATATTTGACTCTCCTTTTTCTTTCATGGGTCATTTTAAGGCTATCTATATCTCTCCAAGTGGCCATAAAACCCGCAAAACTATCATAGAATCCTCAAAACAATCTCAAAGAGTCTTTGGCACCAAAATTTTAAATTCTTGATGGAGGGAAGGATGATTTGAATGTTAATTTTTAAATCATGTCGTTAGATCTTTGTTAGGTTAATCCTAGCCATTGGATATTATTTAATTATAAGGACTTTATGTTATATTTAACCATTACCTTTCACTCCAAAATTAATGGTTTCCTTTGAAAAGAAAACCCTCCATTAGCTATCATAACCCCAACCATCTATTGAAGTGAACTTAAATATTATGTGCAATTGTCATTTCTCATATTAAGCACCTACCTCCCTTGTTAGTGGTCCCACAAGTGTGATGTATGTGAATGAGTCATATGGTACTTGTGCTACATGTTTGGAGTTTGAATTTTGCTCATATTGTTGGAAAAAGGCCCAAAAAGACCTTTGATTTTTGAGTTTTATACTCTATAACATGCATCTCGTTGATCTTTTCATCTAATCTATGACTGGTTTCTATTCTTTCAGACCATATATGCAATAAGTCATTAGATTGAGAGAGGGAAGTTTTGAGTTACGATGAAACCCAACATTTATTCTAGTTTTTTTCCCTCAAATGTGAGAGTTTTGTCACCTAGGGTTTGATATTTTGGAGTTTTAGTAGAGGGTTTGATGTTATAATTTATGTATAGATATATTGAAAGACTTAATGATCTTTTTTTTTTCTTGTAGGGTTTGTAACAATTAAGAAGATAAAGGGCATGGTATAAGAGAGAGGCAAAGATCCTTTGAGTACTAAGTTTTTATTTCCTAATGGGCAATCCATCAAATCTTGGTGACATGCTTTCCTAGGTGATGAAATTTTGAGCCTTTGACATTGATTTAACAAGCTTGTGATCTATGTCACAAAGGATGAAGGAGGAGTATGCAGTCATGGTAGGAAAGTGAAATTACAATGAAATTTTGATATGATTGAGATGTAGTTGGGGTATTTAGGGATGTTGTCATCATGCCTTAAGGATTGACAAGATCTAAGGAATAACTAGATGTATAAATAGGACTATCACATGTATGTGAGGAAGTGGAAGGTTGTTAGATAGTGAAGGAGATAGTTCATGGCCTCTTAAACTAGGCCTCAAGATTATAGTGAAGTCACATAATATAAACAAAGATTGTCATGACTTAGCTAAAATGTTGTCAATCTCCTATCAGATATCTTAAGGTTGTCCTTAATCCCAAATCCAACTCTAAAATGTTAGATGGAAGGTCATGGCTCCAACTAAAATAATTGGTGTCAAAATGATAAGTTAGGGGACCATACTAGTGTTGATCTACTATTGTAGTGGGATCATGAGGATTCAAAGGTTGTCATATCATTGCTATTGTCCAAATACCACCTAATGTTGTACTAACAATGATTTAGAATCTTTATTAGCAAGTCAATGGACTGATATGAGAATAAAGGGAAGCCACCATATGATATAGGACTGTGACTGACAAAAATAAGCAAAGGCATTGCTAACATTATAAGTTAGGTAATCATTTATTATTAAAAAATGCTATTATAGAAACCACCTTAAAATTTTGCCTTGACTATTAATAATGGTATCAAAGATCATCTTTCAATCATTAGGATTGTTATAACTTATATATTTGTTGGTATATGGTGGATTACTATCATTATAGGGGAATGATATCAAGGACCATCATTATGCCTTGTTATAGCTGATGGACAATCGTTCTAAGTATTGTTACAACCTAAAAGGTCTATCACAACCCCAAAGGACTATCACAAATGTTATTAGGTCATCCAAACCATAGCTCCAATATTCACCATCATATGAATATCATAATTAACATTGTAGAGGTTGTCATACCATGAAGCATAGGTAACAACCATAGGAGGTTTAAAAGCAACACTAGTAACATTAAATTATTGTCATAGTACACCTAGGATAGCTAGGTATGCATCCATAGAGTTATTACTATAAAATTGTCTCATTAATCTTGTGACCAAGTTAAGTCTCTATCATAGTAACAATGTAGTTAGTCATCAATCAACATGTCTTTGCATTTCAATGAGATCAATTCTTGAAAAATGACAATCCAGAGGTTAAAGAGACAAGTTGATACCTTACCCAATTTGTCATGTTCTTGAAACCTTGTCACTACAAAGAGGAGATATCTAGAGAGTAATGCCACAAGGATATAACCTTGAGGCATGCATTGTCATGAGCCATAGGGGCAACTTAATACACCATCCAAAACTCTATTTGAAGTAGCTACTATCAATAATTCACATTATTGGGGACTGTCATGAAGAAAACACCATGCATAGGACTATCATAGTAAAAGTGGAGAGGATTGTCTAGTCATTTTATGACTGTCATAATAGATAGTGGGTTAGTTACCATGTTCAACCTAAAATAGGTTAATGAGAACATAGAAATGAAAATCACAATACCATAAGCATTGCCATAAGCTGCCAATATAGTCCCAATATCATGTCATGATAGTAAGAGAAGAGTTGTTTGGTTTTTCTAGAGCCATATCACTTGCATAAAGATTGTCACCAACCACGTGTAAGGTCGTGAAAGAGTGAGTCATTATTGAGTTAATCATAAGAGAAGCATGAAGTCAAAATGCTATTATGGAAACAAGATATAGTTACTTATTATAAGGACAATCCAAATTTGGTGAGGTTGCTACAAGCAACCAAATTTGGCACTCCATTAGATAAT
Source organism: Cunninghamia lanceolata (assembly GCA_027924645.1). Taxonomy (NCBI): domain Eukaryota; kingdom Viridiplantae; phylum Streptophyta; class Pinopsida; order Cupressales; family Cupressaceae; genus Cunninghamia; species Cunninghamia lanceolata. The sequence continues at coordinate 14,962,242 of BSBN01000553.1, read as the reverse complement.
GATATCAACTTCCAAGCAAAATACATCATTTTGCACTGATAGGCACTAAATTAGGCACACTTTGGGCTGCATTTGGTGCCCCAAATAGATTACATTTATGCCTAAAAGTTGGTGCTAAAGTCGGCGATAACTGCGCCGACTAATGAATAAAAAAATTAAAAAATTCCCTCCTGCACATACCCCAAAACAAAAAAACACAAAATAAAACTTTATTGATTTTTGGTGTTGAATTTGGGTTTGGAGATCGAGCGTTTAGCATGCAGTGATCGAGCATTTGGGTTTTTTTGTGTTCACCCTTATTTTGGGTAGATCCTTGGCAATGGAGGGACTTGTATTCCAACCCCAATTTCCTTTCTATTCCTAAAGTGCATACTCACTATCTTACATCTCAAAAGTCTCAAGTTCGAGCCATGACAACCTTTGCTTCTAGATATCTCAGCATTTCAATTGGTGCTGCTCTTCTTCTATTCATGCCAGATAAGGGCATCACCTCTCTTTCATCTACACTTTTTTCCCGTTAGATGTTGCATTCATTTGGACAAATGTGGGTCTTGTAATATTCATAGGGCATCTGTTGAAGATAATTCTGAGCAAGGATTTTCATAGTAGATGATAAATTTCCACATTCCATAATATTATAAATGTGTGCTTCAAGATTAAATTGTGTGAATCAAATATCTCAGCCTTTGCTTAAAGGAAATTGTTGTCTATCTTGATATGGATGAAATCATATTTTTCCACTAGTTGATAAAATTTATCTTTGGCTTTATTTCAATTGATGTATAAGCTTACTTTCTTGTAGCAAACTTACAGAGGAAAATAACGTAATGATTTTCTCTACAAAGTAAAGGTCAAAAACCTTGAGGAATACAAAAAAATTAGATGAAAATTTTCATACCTGGCATTGTGTACTTCATTTGCCTCCATAGACTAGATGAAAATAATTTGCCCCAAGTTGCCTCAAAATGTCAAGTAATAGAGGGAAGAGAGCAAAGGGAGCAGACTCTTGCCACAATGAGGTAATTCATTGTCAATTTATAGATTTGTAAATGTTTCCATTATTTCTTTGATTTTTAATTTTTAGTTTTTTATTTCTATATATATATATAGGGACATGAGACTGACAAAGATAAAGAGACATTGGCTTCCATATTGGGGGCAGAGGAAATGAACAAATTGGAGGTGTGGACTTGACAATGCTTGCCTGATACATAGAAAAATGATCTGGTAAAGCCTTTGAAACATTGCAACCAAATCAACAGTGTCAAATGGGAATCAGTTGATTCCCCAACCAGTCTTGGATCAAGCAAAAGATCCAGGAGGAAATCAATAACAAAAACCTCTAATAATGTGGAACAGGGAGTAGAGGCTTCCAATGTCCTAGCCACTCATAGGACACAGACTTTTTTGACCACCACGCTATGTTTTGCATCTTGCATTGGTACTTACGATACCAAGATAGAATACAATGTGGTTTTAGGGGAAGTCCGAATGATAGATGCTAGAAAAAACATTTGTGAATAGGTTGAAGGAATCATGCCTTCAATAGTTCAAAGACCATCTACATTTACCATTCTCAAAGATATCCATTCACCTACAAAAAGTAGTTATCCATGACATGGAGACTGAATTTGGCACAAGTTGGTATGTAAAGAAGATAAAGCTATAAATGTCTCAAAACTGCAAGAGATTTTGGTGCAACCAAACAAAGAAGATAAAAAAATTCCCTCTCAAGCTAAGGCTCAAAAAAAGCCAATTGTCATAAGTGTGAAAGTATGGAAAGAGCTTGTAAAAGCATATGAGAATTCTGATGCATGAAGGAAGTCTGGTGAGGAGAGTACGCATGTATTTGAATTTTCTCATAAGATTATATCAAATTTATTAAACAATTTTTAAATTTTATTTGTGCATAGTTAAATTGAATTAGTATATGTTTTAGGACAAGGCCTCCAAGGCTAGGCTTGATAAACCTCATGCAACTCATCACAGTGACCAAAAAAGTTTATAGGCCTTGATCTATACATTTGTAAGTATATTTAATATGTTAAATGATTATTTTTTTATTTCCTAGGAAAAAGTAAATGATTGCATATTAATTAGTATAACTAGTCCATGTGCCATGTTTTGACAGGAGGAGAAATATGGCTGACATTCAACACAATTTGAAAAGGATATGTTAGAAAGAAAAAAGTGGACCAATTTTGTAATCTGGATGGAGAACGAGGTATCAATAGTTGACTTTCAATAACTTAGTTGGATATTGTTTTTTTTTGGTATGCACTACCAGATATGGGGGTGTAGCTCCCTATGTTAAAATATCAAAAAAAAAGTTACATAGAAAGATGAGGCATTACATCTAGTGATATATATAACCTATGCCTTCAACAATATCCACCATCCTAGCTATTACATTTTCATCAATCAGACCCGAGTTGGCTTCTAGGAATTTCAAGAACTCTCTATGTTATTTTCTTTCTCCACACCCTTTTGTAGAGGGCCCAGGCTTTGTGTAGCTTCACCTTCTTCTTCTCCTCATTCAGGCTAAGGGTGGCAAGAGAAAATCCCTATTCAGGCTCCATTGCCACACCATCCATGGCAGTCCTGACCATGTCCATCAGATCTTTCCTCACCAATCTCATTGCAACTCTTAACCCCCAGAGTCTTGCTCCCACAACTTGTACATAGTTCTGGAAAAAATGTTCCAGCACTTGTCCATCATGCGTGTGCCCTCCTGACTAGAAACTAGCCTCGATCACTTTCAAGATGACCACTTTTTCTTCATCTATGACTTTGTTGAATAGGTACACAATCTGTTGCCCTCTAGTTTCAACCTCCTCGTAGCGGCACTCCACTCTGAAATGGTGAGGCATCACTTCATTTGGACCTACTTCCTTGAGAACAAACAACATAATCTACTTCAATCTCACCTTAGCTTAAAAAGAAGCCTTTTCAAATATGGCCGACATCCAACACAATTTGAAAAGGATATGTTACAAAGAAAAAAGTGGACCAATTTTGTAATCTGGATGGAGAACGAGGTATCAATAGTTGACTTTCAATAACTTAGTTGGATATTGTTTTTTTTGGTATGCACTACTAGATATGGGGGTCTAGCTCCCTATATTAAAATATCAGAAAAAAAGTTACATAGAAAGATGAGGCATTACATCTAGTGATATATATAACCTATGCCTTCAACAATATCCACCATCCTAGCTATTACATTTTCATCAATTAGACCCGAGTTGGCTTCCAGGAATTTCAAGAACTCTCCTATGTTATTTTCTTTCTCCACACCCTTTTGTAGAGGGCTTAGGCTTTGTGTAGCTTCACCTTCTTCTTCTCCTCATTTAGGCTAAGGGTGGCAAGAGAAAATCCCTATTTAGGCTGCACTGCCACACCATCCATGGCAGTCTTGACCATGTCCATCAGATCTTTCCTCACCAATCTCATCGCAGCTCTTAACCCCCATAGTCTTTCTCCCACAACTTGTACATAGTTCTGGAAAAAATGTTCTAGCACTTGTCCATCATGCGTGTGCCCTCCTAACTAGAAATTAGCCCTGATCACTTTCAAGATGGCCACTTTTTCTTCATCTATGACTTTGTTGAATAGGTACGCAATCTGTTGCCCTCTAGTTTCAACCTTCTCGTAGCGGCACTCCACTCTAAAATGCTGAGGCATCGATTCATTTGGACCTACTTCCTTGAGAACAAACAACATAATCTACTTCAATCTCACCTTATCTTAAAAAGAAGCCTTTTCAAATATGGCCGACATCCAACACAATTTGAAAAGGATATGTTACAAAGAAAAAAGTGGACCAATTTTGTAATCTTGATGGAGAATGAGGTATCAATAGTTGACTTTCAATAACTTAGTTGGATATTGCTTTTTTTTGGTATGCACTACCAGATATGGGGGTCTAGCTCCCTATATTAAAATATCAGAAAAAAAAGTTACATAGAAAGATGAGGCATTACATCTAGTGATATATATAACCTATGCCTTCAACAATATCCACCATCCTAGCTATTACATTTTCATCAATCAGACCCGAGTTGGCTTCCAGGAATTTCAAGAACTCTCCTATGTTATTTTCTTTCTCCACACCCTTTTGTAGCCCAAGCTTTGTGTAGCTTCACCTTCTTCTTCTCCTCATTCAGGCTAAGGGTGGCAAGAGAAAATCCCTGTTCAGGCTCCACTGCCACACCATCCATGGCAGTCCTGACCATGTCCATCAGATCTTTCCTCACCAATCTCATCACGGCTCTTAACCCCCAAAGTCTTGCTCCCACAACTTGTACATAGTTCTGGAAAAATGTTCCAGCACTTGTCCATCATGCGTGTGCCCTCCTGACCAGAAACAACCCCGATCACTTTCAAGATAGCCACTTTTTCTTCATCTACGACTTTGTTGAACATGTACGCAATCTGTTGCCCTCTAGTTTCAACCTCCTCGCAGCAGCACTCCACTTTGAAATGCTGAGGCATCGCTTCATTTGGACCTACTTCCTTGAGAACAAACAACATAATCTACTTCAATCTCACCTTAGCTTAAAAAGAAGCCTGTGGGCAAGTTATCCCCAGACTTCCAATCCTGAGGATTACCATTCCATGCATGGGATTTTGCCACCTATGGGAAGGTAGTACATTTGCATCTCACTAGACCGCCTCCATTTGCAAGTTCATTTTTAGAGTCTTCCATCGTATCCTACTTGAGGATTGTCCCGCTTCTCTTATTGTGGCCTCTTATTTTATAGAAGCCTTGAGAGGCTTCATCAAAGCTTGCAGATCCCAAGGCTAAAATGAATGAATGGACTATGTCGAGCCTGCAACTGATTTGCACTTTAGCAGTACCTTTGTGCTCATTCTGCCCGCCTCCATTCAAACTCACTTCCGTCCTTGCCTCTTGAAACCAAATCCAAGGCAAGGTAAAGATTTTTTAACTTCCTCTTGATTTCAAGAGATTGATGTGTGACAAACCTTGCACTAGTAATTGATAGGAACATCCTTTCACTTTTGCAGTAGTGGACAATTTCATGTGTCTCATGACATATGGTGCAATTAGGTATGTGTTGAGCAAGAGGGAACTATGTGGCATTAATAGCTTGAGATCTCACCACTAGATAGTTTGTAGTTGTATATCCCTTAGTGTGGCACATTGTTCATCATAAACATAAAGGATAGAGGAATTTTGTCAAATGTTGTAGTTGCATCTGCCCTATCAGACATGTATGCAAAATGTGGAAGCATAGACAAGGTACGTGAACTGTTTGATAGAATGCCTCAAAGAAATGTGGTCTCATGGATTGCAATGATTGTAGGATATACACAAAATATGGAATCATAGACAAAAAACATGAACTGTTTGACATAATTCCTCAAAGAGATATCATCTCATGGAATGCGATGATTGCAGGATATGCAGAAAATGGATTTTGCAAGGATGCTCTCAAAATATTTGAATTAATTAAGCACTCTGGAACATATCCTAACATTGTAATCTTTGCTTCTATTCTAGGTGCATCTAGCCATGTGGGTTTAGTGGATGAGAGTTGTACATACTTCAATCACATTACAATTGATCATTATATGTGTGCATGGTTGATCACCTTGCCCATGTTGGCTATCTTGAAGACACCCTAAAATTTATCTTTCTTCTAAATCCCCAAATTTGCCCTTTTCCCGCTCACATTGAAGACCTATGAGAGGGAATAGGGCTAACATTTTTTCTTTCTAAAATCAGTTAGATAAAGACATATTGCTAACTTCATTTTTTTTCAAACAAAATAGACCTTTATCTTAAGGTTAGTCATGAACCTTAAGATAGATAATTATTGAAAAAAAAATTGTGCATTCCTTAATGACATGTAAAAGAATTTAATCAACTGCCACTTATAAAATCTTTAATGTTTCTGCCTAATGCAAGTTATTAGATTAATAGTGAAAAAGAACATACATGGACCAAGCGATTTCTAGCACTTAAGGTTATGTAATAGAATTTGCAGTTGATAGTTAAAATGTATATCAAATTTTTTATGATCTTTACTAACATTTTACATCATTGGAATGACATATTAGCTATAACTTTTTTGAAATTTTATTATGGTATGTGCACTTTGATATGATGTAATATGATTATGGTCTTGTTTCATATGTTATAATATTAGATATATAACAGAAAAATAAATTATCGCATGAAATAAATAATAACATTTCATTTTAAATGTTTTTTTTTACAGAACACAGGTCTTCTAGAAGATCAAGATGATCCTCATGATAGAGATCCAGATTATGTTGGTTCTAGTATAGGTCACATGACAAAGGATGATGATGGTGCAGATACAGAAGACACTGAGGCCAATGATGATGATGATGATGACAATGATTATGATCATGATGATGATGATCATGATGGTGATGATGATGATGAGGTAGTTGATGGTAGTAGCCAGTGACATTCATGATCATATAGATTGGATCATGGATCATTATTGATATATTGTTATGATGTCTATTTTCATGGTTACTATCATATGTATCATTTTCACAGCCTTCAGTACCATATTAATGAGTTGTATCATAAATTTATGTATCCTTTTGACTTACATAATTTGGACATGTATCATCTTAACTTGTATCATTTTGAGTTACATAATTTATCTTTTTTACTTATATGATTTGTACATGTATCATTTTGACTTATGTCGACTGTTGGACATGTATCATTTTGACATGTTATTGATCTACTGACATATTTGACTTTCACTTGTTTTAGTTATATATGATGATGATCTTATCAGTATTGACTTGTCAATTTATATATAATGAAAGTGGTCGATGATTTTTGGATGGATATTTATTATGTATGATGATTTTACTTTACTACTTAGGATGGATGTTGTCAAATTCAATTAAATTATAGATATTTGACTCACTTGTTTTAATTATAGATGATGATCATGTTATAATAATTATCTTGTTATTTAATCATATGAGTTAAATAATTAAATTACTTACTCTATAATCATATGAGTTATTTAAGAGGCATGATATATTTAACTAATTAGATTGAAATAAAACATATTAAATTAATAAATGTAAGCAAAACAAGAAGCATTTTTAGAAGCAAAAAAGGAAGAAAAAATGGAAGCCAAACTAGAAGCAAACCAGAAGTAATCTTGGAAGCAAAACTTAGAGTTATCTAGGAAATAAAAACAAAAGCAATTTAGGTAGAAAACAAAGAAGTAATAATGGAAGCAATTTAAGAAGAAACAAAAGATGCAATAATAGAAGCCATATTAGAAGCAACAAAAGATGCAAAAAATGGAATCAATATTGGAAGCAACAAGTGATGTTATATCAGAAGTAAAATTGGAAGCAAAACTGAAAGCAAAACTAGAAGCAAAATTGGAAGCAAAACTAGAGGCGAAATTGGAAGAAAAACCGGAAGCAAACTTGGAAGCAAAATTAGAAGTAAAATTGGAAGCAAAACTAGAAGTAAAACTAGAAGCAAAATCAGAAGCAAAACTAGAAGCAAAATTGGAAGCAAAACTGGAAGCAAACCTAGAAGCAAAATTAGAAGCAAAACCTGAAGCAAACCTGGAAGTAAAATCAAAAGAAAAATTAGAAGCAAAACTAGAAGTAAAACTGGAAGCAAAAATGGAAGCAAAACTGGAAGTAAAACTGGAAGCAAAATTGAAAGCAAACCTAGAAGAAAAATCAGAAGCAAACTTGGAAGCAACACACGAAGCAAAACTAGAAATAAAATTGGAAGCCAAACTAGAAGCAACAAAATCAGCACCAAACCTGGCACTAAAACCTGGCGCTAAACCCGACGCTAAACCCATCACTAAACTAGATGCTAAATCTGGTGCTAAATCTAGAGCCAAAGTGAAATGCAGTTTGGCACCAAGTTTTGTACTAGTAGAAGTGTCCAATTCATGAACTCAAATGCACTAAATTCTGGTGCTATTTTAGGCACTAATTGCCTCTTTTGTTGTAGTGTCTTATCATCTTTTCATCATTATATTTTTCTTTAATAACCTATCTCACCATTTATCCTTCAACGATCTTGTGATTGCTAGGTTATAATGCACCAATTTACTTATGAAACTCAGGTAGTGTTTGATCATTCTTATTTTGGACTACTGTTCAAACAATGTCATGTGTGATATTCCTAAGGTTACAACAACTATCCTATACATTTATGATTCCTAGAAAACCCCTCCTTTATACCTTGACAAGATATATCAAATTATCTTCATATCTGGTTTGATTTGTTCCTATTGACTGTTATAATAGTCCTACTTGTGTTGATAGTCCAATTAAGGTGCTTGACAATTGTAATCTGTATATAAGATCAGTCCTTTTCATCATGTTGTCATCTCTTACCTTGTGAATAGGGTAGTGAGAGCCTATTGCATATTTTGTTCATATATGACCCTATTAATCCTTATGTATAATGTCACATAGCACATGGGTATTATTGTCATAATAGTTAAGGGAGGTTTTAGGATTGATTAAATTCTTTTGTTTATAAGACCGCCCTTTAACTATCCAAATATTTAGTGCCTATAATAGTCCTAAGTGTTCTCAATATATTATATCCTTGTTTAGAGATCTCACATCAAGTTTTCCAAATTTGACACTCATATTGCTCTTCATCTTTATCTCCTAAGAGTAATCTCTTTATTTTCCATTTTGTTCCTCATAAAACTTTTACTTTAGATTCACATGCTACACTTTCTACCCAACAACCTCTCTATTGGAAGATTCCTCTACTAATTTCTACCCATAGTCACAAATGTGGAAAAAAGACTTCTAAATTTGTAGGTTAAACCCTATTCTCTGAAAATAAATGTAGTCATGGTTAGGGATCCCGATGAAGGGAATCGTTATAACACACATTCAATAAATTTATATGGTAGAGTTAAACATAGATGAGAAAAACATAGAAATGACACAAAACGTAAATCAAGTATCATATATCATTCAAATGGGAAGATTAAAAACAATCCATAGAGGGACAACTACAACTATAATAGATCTCTATACATTTATCTTGATGACACAATATCAATGTTTTAAGCTTAGCTCTACAACTATCTCCTAATAATTCCCTAATCTTTCTCATAACTAACTCTCTTTTATCTTAGACATATAACTCTATATTTTCTTATTTTTCCAACCACCACCAATATCCACCATCTTCATTCAATGCCATTAACTCTCCCTAATTTTGGTACAAGAAGTAGTTTGATAAGTAAATACTAATTCACTACCCAAACATTTAGTGCTTATAACAGTCCTAAGTTTGTCCCAAACAACATTTCATCCTATACAACTCCCTTTATGACAATGCCTCCAATGATTATGATAATCATAGCTCATAATTGACAAAGAATCTCCTTCACCAACTTGGAATCCAAGGTTATAATGAGAGTTGAACATAGTTAAGATAATCTCAAAAAGATATATATGGTTATGTACTTAATATTCTTCTTGACAAAACAACACCACGTCATATTATATCAATAATCCATGATAGCTACATGCATGGGACATAACACCAATCCACTAAGTGTTTGATCCAATACTCCATCCATGTCCAAAATATGGGCCCTCGAATGACTCTCCAAAATATGTGATACCAACCCCTTATGTGGAAAGCAATGTGAACAAACAAAGATTTCTGAATCATACCTTGTGCCATTGTTCCTTCATTACACAACTAATGCAACACCTACATGTTCCTCCTACATCCACATCAACAACCAACACTTCCACTACCACTTCTTCATCTTCATGACCCATTCTTATTTGGTTGTTTCTACTTTACTAGCAACCATGTACTCTTGAAGCATAAAATAACAAACTCCTCATTGTCAATCTTGCAACCTGTCTTTCTCCACATGAGAACTCTCTGTAGACATGAAAAGTTAACCTATGATCAATTTCCTAAGTCCTCCCTTCATATGAAATTTAATTAATTTTAATTAATTAATTAAATTTCCATTTATCTTTAATCCACCCTTAATTCCCTAAAGTTTAATTAATTTTAATTAACTAATTAAATCTTTTTACCTTTAACCATATTCCGTGAATAATAAATTAAAATTAATTTATTATTTACTAAACTGAAACTCCTTCCATAAATAATAAATTAAGATTAATAAACTTAATTTATTATTTACAGTTCACATAACCAAAAACCTGTTATTTACCTACCTTTTGCTGTTCAACAGCTTGAACCACTTTTATACCAACTTTCACCTATATTTTATAAAAACCTAGCTATTTTCCAATTATTGACCTTGGGCAAAATTTATAACAAAGTTATGCCAATATTTTGAGCAACCACATTTTCTCACAATTGGTAAGATTTCATGGGCTTTTGCATTTAATCTTTGATCTTTCTATACTTTAATCTTTCAAATCAAATGTGGCATTTAATGTGATTTTAGAGTTTTCACATATTTGAATCCGATATTCATATTTTTATGCTACATTTAATGGTGAACCTGACATGAACCCCCTTTGATCATTTTTTTTTGTAGGTGTTGTGGTTTGAAAGATTGCAGGTTTTTGGTGCATTTCTGAAGATATCTCAATTTGCGTGCTTTTGAATTAATTTCTAGAAATATCTCGTAAGCATTTTAAGAAATGCTCTAAGTCTAATTTCAATACTCCTGCTAGCTATTAATCATTGGTCTTTGAAATGGTAAACTACTTTTGTAATGTGAAAAATTAAATTTTGCTATTGGTTGGGAAGCACAAGTTAATCATTGGCAATATTCAATCAGTGGGTTGTTATTTTATGTTGTTTATATCAAACTTTAATATTTGTTAAAATGGCCTTGGTTTTTATTTTTATTTTTAGCGTTTTAAATCTTTAGGGTTTTTTAATGCTTCAAATAACAAATCCTAAGCCGATGTGAACATTATAATGCTTTGTAAATTTTCTCATGCCGTAAAACAAATTCACTTCATGTAATGAGCTTTTATTTCAGAGCATTATAGTGCTGGAAAAATAGTTTTTGATGTTGTTTTAAAAGCTTTTATATGTGAGCATTATAGTGCTGGAAATTTTTTTTTTTTCATGTTGTTTTAAAATCTTTTATATGTGAGCATTATAGTGCTGGAAAAATCTTTTTTTTTTCACGCTGTTTTAAAAGCTTTTATATGTAAGCATTATAGTGTTGGAAAAATCTTTTTCCACCCTATTTTAAAAGCTTTTATATGTGAACATTATAGTGCTTAAAAAAATGTCTCACACAGCAAAAAAAAAAAAAAATTCATTATTGTTCTTTAACATGTAAACATTATAATGCTTTGAAAATTGTCTCACACAGCAAAAAAAAAATATTCATTGTTGTTCTTTAACATGTAAACACTATAATGGTTTGAAAATTGTCTTACACGGTAAAAAAAAAATATTCAAGCTGTTGCTCTTTCATGTGCAAGCATTATAGTGATATAAAAGATTAACCGAAGAGCTTTTATATGAGTATTGCAATATCTGAAAAATATAAACAAAATTCACACTGGGAAAATTTTTAAACTTAACGGTTATTCTTATCAGCATATTCCTTGAACGCCCTATGGATGAAAGTGTTAATTAATGTTTTCTTGAGCTGTGACATCCAGTTTCTAATGTGCTACTTGGAGTTTGTTTAAGCATTCTATCAATCGGTTCATCCTTGTCATCTAATTTTCTACTATGTGTATGGGAGATTCACTTGTGATTCATCAAGCTTGTGGAGTAGTATTCGTTGAGCAAGCCTTTACTATCACCATGTTCTGGATCAAGTTTGGCCATAGATTTTTCTAGTGATTCAAATCATTTGTAAACCATAGTTTGAAAAATGCTCTCTTTGTGAGTAAGGCAACATTAGTGGATAAAATTTATCTTTGTTACAGCCAGCATCATATTTTAGTCAAACAGGCCTAACTTTTTCATTTTGCATCAGATTTTCACATTTTTTTAGGCCTTGGAAAGGGGATTTAGAGAGCTTCATAGTAGTACAATCCATTTACTCAAATTTATCTCAAATTTTCTGGTATAATCCTCTAAAATTCAGTCATTTTCAAAACATCAAACATTTTCTTCTTGTTGTGCACTTAACATTTTTTGTGTGGGTTTTTGTAGGATTGTTTTGTCTCAACTATACACCTATCAAAGAGAAAATTTTCAAACTACTAATCAGTGTGTTGTAGGTTCAATTAGTAGAGAATCTAATCTTGAAACATTGTGTCTTCTTTTATAGATTAGATCACATCATAAGCAAGGGTTAAAATTAACAAGTGTTTGCCATGTCTTGTGGTTTCCATTATTGTCATTGAATGTGTATGCTCTTCTCTTGTGCCACTCAGCAATCTTGAGAATTAAAAGAATTCCTTTGACATTTTGTATAACCACCCACACATTTGGATTTGGAATCAAAATGAACCCCATACGAGTATGAGGCAAAGGTGTGTATGCTCTCCCCTTGCATTTTGTGCGATCTGGGAGATAAAAAACAACGTGCTTCCATGGTTTTGTTACCCTTTAGAGTGGGCCTACTCTTGGGACACATATGAAAGGAGAACTCACTTGTGACCCCAAGCGGGACTTTCGTCCGGCCTGCTATATAAATTGAGGATAAGGAAAAAGCCAACTCTAACTAGTATGAGAGCTCACCATACTGTGCTAGCTCAAAAGGAGGCATACCTTAGTGTATATTAAACTCCTAGTAGGGTTAGTTAAAGCCTTAAGTGGCTTGCTAGATGCTCATGGGGTGCCGGTCCCCTGGATATTCACTAGAACCCTTTTGTTTAGTGGCCAAAAACCCTCTACTTGTTGATATAGGAGGAAACTCTGATAGCCATCCCATATTTTCACGACTTATGGATGAGATAGAAAAGTATCTTAAGATATGCACATCTTAAGGACTTGGAACTTGGTGTGCCTGAGAAGTGAGTACACTATAAGGGGGAGCCCGTTCCTCAAGTTCTTGGAGCTATACACCATAAGTAGGCATGGTTGGGTAAAACCAAGTGGGAACTCAACAAGTATTGTGCTTGCCTAGCCTAGGATTGTGCATGTCTATACAAGTGTTTGTAAAACATCAAGATGTCATCAAAATAGCCAATCTGGTTGCCATGTGTCTTCTATGATTGATGTGTGTTCTTGAAATAACTCTCAATTGAACATCATAGTGAAAACATAGTCATATCCAGTCTTTTGGGCACTATTCTCCAATTCTAATCTTCTAGGGTTTCAGTCTTAAGCCATTGCATATCTAGAACATCCCAGTCAATCATACACACTTGCATATCCATCACTATTCAAGTAAAGCCTTTAGCTTACACTTAGGTTGCTCTATTTGGTCTTCAATCAAAACATTTGGCTATCATATTGTTTTTACCACTTGAGGTCTATCATACTTGAGTTGGGAAACATATCACCATCTTGGGATAAGGTAACTTGCTTGGAGTTTATCATCTCCTACTTTAGCATACCTTCTCTTGATCATTGTCCTTGTGTCTATCCTGTAGGAGTCTAGGACAACACTAAGAGGGGGGATGAATCAGTGTTGTATTAGTTTTCAAATATTTTACAATTTTTTTTGCAAGCTTTCCCTTATAGAACAAATAGAGAGGAATATATTAATGATTTGTGCACAAGATTAATAAGGAAGGATGTGAACAAAACTTAATAAACAAAGCACTAATATACACACATACAAATGAAAACAATATTAAACATGACACATGCTTTTCACGAGTGGAAAACTCTTCTTGGGTAGAAAAACCACTCAAAACTGCCTCACTAGCTTAAATGAAAACCTCACTGGTTACAATGTTTAGAAGCACCAACTTCAAGGAGCACCAACCCCTAATTCTTTTTGAAGCACCAACTTCAAGGAGCACCAACCCCTAATATAGAACAAATTAAAAACTCAGAGGGTTTCTTTGTTTCAATACAAAACACTTCTTCTCTCACATGTGTCTGTCAAATGGCCATTCTTTTCATCAACCCAAATCATATACAAAACTCAGATATTCAAAATCAACCTTGTATACTGATCCACTCAACCACACTGCACTATTTTGTATGTTTCATCTCTTTTTTCAAGACACCCATCAATGCATCTAAAAAACAATTTTATACAAGTTGAATGTCTTTTCACCTTTCATCTTCTGTATATTTCATCTCTGTTAAATTATGAAGTTGCATTAATACCAAGACTCTTGATGTTCCTCTTCTCTGCAAAACAACATCCATCCGTTTCATTGACTAATCATATTCCTCTATCTGTAAAAACCATTTTCCTACAAGAATATAGATCTTCATATTTATCTGTGCATAATTAAAGACTTTTTAATCTTTTCAACAAGATCCTTCATCTCTTCAATGATGCTTCATATTCTTGCAAAAACACAATATCTGAATGCAAACAAAATCAATTTAATTTTCTTCTTTGTACAAATTCCTTCAATAAAGTTTTTTCATATATCTCAAATTTACAAAACCCTTCAATCTTCTCCTTCACATTCTTCATCTTCAAAAATCATTTTGCCTTGTATAAAGTCTTCATAAAAAAATCTCTATCAAAACTTTATATTCATCTACAAGGAAATCTATGTCTTCTCTAAAAAAAAATCATCTTCAATAATGTCAATCTTCTCACAAAAATATATTCCTAAAAAACCTTCTAATAATAGCCTTTTTGTCATAAAAATCTCCACAATAAAATTGCCTTTTTAAAAGCACTAAAATATCATGATCCCTCCAAGAAAATAGGAAATACAAAGTTTCTAACTTCATCATCATCTACTTAATATCTTATTCCCCATTTAAACAAGAACCTAACTCCTCCATTTTCAAAAAAAGCATTTTTAATGTTTTTTCTTAAACTCCAAAAGGACTGATGCTTTTTAAAGCATAAATCTATATCAAAGAAATTGGGCTCCACTTATTCATTCAATGGTCTTCTTTTTAAATCCAAAGTCTTTTAATATTAATTAGGCTTCTTAAAGCACATTCGATGCATTCTATTCAATACAAATAGACTTGAAAGATTCAGGCTCCATAAAACATATATACTATGCTTACTAACATTCGATGACCTTTGACCACCATGAGACTTGTGCCATCAGAGGGAAGAGGCCGGTCACCATAACATTCATAGACCCCTTAAGAAAGTCACCTTTAGTGACTTAACCTGCTATGAGAGGTCAACATGAAAAACATAACATAAAAAGCATTTGATATGTATGATAGGCTATAATGTTTAGAGAGGATTTAATTTCTTAGAATTTAGCAAGAGTTTTTAGGAAACATTTGTGGTTGGAGAACAAACTAACATGATTAAATATATGATCATCACCTTGTATGACATATCTGCAATCTGCATTAGTACTCACCACTATCAACAAACTCTTGTAAAACATCAGTAACCCTATCATTTTATGACCATCATAGCATGAAGCATAACAACATATGAGAATCCTGATCTTCTTATGGCATGATCAACAAAATGAAGCACCTTGTTGAATATTTGTTAGGTGTTAAACTCATTGCCATTTTACCTCCTTGTCATGTGATTCAAACAAGAACCTTGCCTTGATTTGAAACTGCTTGCATAGTATGTGAATGTCACTGATGAACTGAGCAGAGAATGCCACTTCCATTGCATGGACCAAGAGTGATATGCCATTACCACATATGACATTGTGACCAACTCAACATGAAGAATAAGACATAAGCCAACTAAGATTTTCTTTGAACAACAACTATGGCAACTCTTGTAATGCACCATCTCCTCCTGATATGAACACACTTTTGACATCAATGACAACCTATCACCATCAATCTCCCCCTTTGTCATTGATGGAAAAACCATTTGATTGTAATTTTTCTTTCTCCCCCTTTTTGACATCTGATGACAAAGACAATTATCTATTTACTCCCCCTGTGTTGAAGTAGACAAACAAATCACTTCTCATAAATACCACTGGTAAACACTGACAAGAATAATCAATATAACTCAACTCAACTCAGCACTGATCCACTTCCTGAATTAGTCCTGAAGCAACATATCAACCTGAAGTATACCATCCAATTACTGACATCCAACCTTCCATGCTAAGAAAAATCATGGCACCATCAAACACCTTTTGACATCACAATCAACTTTATGAACATTTAGTAAAGAAAACATAAACATACCAGTATTCTTTGATGAACAAATTTGCAGGCAAAAAAACATGAAGACTCCTCACTACACAGCTGTCAACACAAGATGTCATGAAGATCATTTTATAAGACCTTTGCTTGCCTTTGATTTGATGAAATACAAGACTCACCAACAATGTCAAAAGAAACTCTAGATTGTTATAGCTTGAAGCACATACCTGATACCACTTCAAAAATGGAGCCACACAATTTGAACAAACCTTTCTGAATATTACCATCTGCTATTGCTGATTCAAAACATACCTTTAACTTCTTCTGATGAAATACAGGATATCACCATCACTATCATAGCTTGAAGAACTCTGTCTGAAACATATTAGTGGGGAAGATCATCAATGAAACAAGTGAAACACTGTCTCCAAATCACCTAAAAGCTTCAATACTTATGCAAAACATATGCCATAAAACATAACTCAACAAGGTAGTAGATATGATCATCAAATTGACTTCTTTGATATGAACTTGAATTTCAAGCAAAGACTACACATTTCACCAATCAGTATGAATCACAATCCATGATGACATGAATATCACACAAGAGATTTCCTTGCCAAAGGCTTCCAATATGAACCATTATCCTACAACCAATCTATTATTGCACAACCTTTTTGACCTGAAAAAGAATGAAGACCATCTGAATAAATGAAGACTATTTGATGAATATCATCTTCCTCTTCTGCACAAGACACCATTCACAACATAATGTCAATTTTGATACAAAACCACATCTGAAATATACTGTACTATACAAGAACTATTGCCTCTTGACTTTGTCATTCAAACTAGCTCATCAAATAAGCACAACAACAAACAAACTGCATCATCAAATTCTTCCTGCAACAACACTTTACAAAACCAAATGTAGAGACAAGAATTTAACTTCTTCCATTTTCAACCTCCTCAGGCAACATAAGAAAACATCTGAAGAGAACTACTTGAGTATATCCAAGATCCTTTGTGAGCACCAACATGATATGAATAGGACAAGACATTCAACATCATCAATCTCTTTGAGCATTAAATCCTTTAACAACTTACCAACACCTTGCATCCATTGAATATGTCATTGATCATGGACACCTGATACTATTGACATACACTGAAACTCAAAAACATTAGAAACTTCATTTCAAACATTATCAAGAAAGCATGATAAACAAACAAGTTCATCACATTGATAAACATCAACTGATCTCCTCCTGTAACTTCTTGGGGATAAAAGATAGAACAAGAACAACTCCCCCTCACATTATGCTATCTGTTATGCAATAGATGAAATGACTTGTGCAAGATACACAAGCTTAGTATTTGACTTCTCTTGACTATGTTTCTGCTTCCAAATCTTAACAAGCTCTTTCTTCCTCCAAACCTTTTCTGTCTCTTTCAATTTCCAACCCATCGAATCAGGTGATGCTTTTCTGTAACTAAAAGCTTTGTGACCAGGAGAATTGCAATTATAACAAATTATTTTGTAATCATAATCAAATGATTGACAATACCTTCTTAACATCCCTTGAGTATTTATATTATGCTTCCATGCAGAATCATATCTTCTATGCACTTTACAATTTCTTTGTATGTGTCCAACATTATTGCACTTGTAACAAATAATATTAGTATTCCTTCTGCAATTAACTGATTTGTGTCCAAAATGATTACAAGTATAACAATAACCATTAAATGAATAGTTATACCTGTACATGTATGCTTGTCTTATAGCAGCAGGTTTTCTAAAATTCCTTCTTTGATTGTGCACAAATTCATCTCTAGTTTTCTGTTCAGCTTCACTCTTCCTTCTAGGAGTCTCTCTAGCTTTGGAACATTCCCTTTCTTCAAATCCTAAACCAGTAGTGTCTTTATGATGCTTCTGTTTGCCCAACATCTCATGCAACTTGTTTGAACTTTTTGCAAACTTCAAATTCTTTTCTAATTGCTTTCTAACATTCTCAAGATCTTTTCTTAAAGAAACTAATTCTGCTTCAAGTTTTTGGCATTCAACTGATGTAGCTTCCAATTCAACCTTTGTTATATCAACAATCCTCTTAGCTTCCTGAAACTCCATCTTCAGACTAATAATTAATTTATCTGATTCACTAACTTGATTCCTCAAATCCATAATCAGACTTCTAGTATCTTTAAGGTCAGATAGTGCTTTGTCTTTTAAATCTCTTTCTTGCTACAACTGCAACATTAATTTCTTGTTCTCCTTATAATTCTTGAGTTCATTTAGAGCATATATGAGCTCTCCTTCTAGATCAATCTCACAGTCTTGTTCATCATATTCGTGATCATCATCACTTGTGATGCTAGCTTCTTCTGAATCTGATTGGGATTGAACTTCAACTCCTTCATTTGAAAATCTCCTTTCATTATCACTTTCTTCACACACCAAAGTGTCTCTTTCTTTATCTTTATCTTGATAAATTCTTTTCAATCTCCTCCACATATCCTGAGCTGTAACAAAATCAATAACTTTACAAGTAACATCATTAGATAGAGCAGACAATATAGCCTTCTTTGCAATAAGATTATATTCAATAGCTTCTTTGTTATTAGTAATACAATAACCATTCTCAACTATCATTAAAACATCATATCCTAAAGAGGATAAATACACTTGCATTCTAACAAACCAAACTAAAAAATTTGAACCATTAAACTGAGGAACATCTGAAACTTTTTCTTCTAAGACAACACCAGATTCAACTTGGAGAACATCTTTATCAACTGACTTAATATCAACATTTGGATTTGATATAGATGATGTCTTTTGTGTCTTTTGACTAGAATGAAGCTTGACATTTCTGTTCTTATTTCTTCTGCACTTACCCATTGAACTCCACACACAAGACCTACCCAAGCTGATTAAGCTGCAAAAGGGAAACTGGCTCTGATACCAATTGTAGGAGTCCAGGACAACACTGAGAGGGGGGGTGAATCAATGTTGTATTAGTTTTCAAATATTTTATAATTTTTTTTGTAAGCTTTCTCTTACAGAACAAATAGAGAGGAATATATTAATGATTTGTGCACAAGATTAATAATGAAGGATGTGAACAAAACTTAATAAGCAAAGCACTAATATACACACATACAGATGAAAACAATATTAAACATCACACATGCTTTTCACGAGTGGAAAACCCTTCTTGGGTAGAAAAACCACTCAAAACTGCCTCACTGGCTTAAATGAAAACCTCACTGGTTACAATGTTTAGAAGCACCAACTTCAAGGAGCACCAACCCCTAATTCTTTTTGAAGCACCAACTTCAAGGAGCACCAACCCCTAATATAGAACAAATTAAAAACTTAGAGGGTTTCTCTGTTTCAATACAAAACACTTCTTCTCTCACATGTGTCTATCAAATGGCCATTCTTTTCATCAACCCAAATCATATACAAAACTTAGATATTCAAAATCAACCCTATATACTGATCCACTCAACAACACTGCACTATTTTGTATGTTTCATCTCTTTTTTCAAGACACCCATCAATGCACCTGAAAAACAATTTTATACAAGTTGAATGTCTTTTCACCTTTCATCTTCTGTATATTTCATCTCTTAAATTATGAAGTTGCATTAATACCAAGACTCTTGATGTTCCTCTTCTCTGCAAAACAACATCCATCCGTTTCATTGACTAATCATATTCCTCTATCTACAAAACCCATTTTCTTGGAAGAATATAGATCTTCATATTTATCTATGCATAATTAAAGACTTTTTAATCTTTTCAACAAGATCCTTCATCTCTTCAATGATGCTTCATATTCCTGCAAAAACACAATATCTGAATGCAAACAAAATCAATTTAATTTTCTTCTTTGTACAAATTCCTTCAATAAAGTTTTTTCATATATCTCAAATTTACAAAACCCTTCAATCTTCTCCTTCACATTCATCATCTTCAAAAATCATTTTGCCTTGTATAAAGTCTTCATAAAAAAATCTCTGTCAAAACTTTATATTCATCTGCAAGGAAATCTCTGTCTTCTCTAAAATAAAAAAATCATCTTCAATAATGTCAATCTTCTCACAAAAATATCTTCCTGAAAAACCTTCTAAAAATAGCCTTTTTGTCATAAAAATCTCCACAATCAAATTGCCTTTTTAAAAGCACTAAAATATCATGATCCCTCCAAGAAAATAGGAAATACAAAGTTTCTAACTTCATCATCATCCACTTAATATCTTATTCCCCATTTAAACGAGAACCTAACTCCATTTTCAAAAAAAGCATTTTTAATGTTTTTTCTTAAACTCCAAAAAGACCGATGCTTTTTAAAGCATAAATCTATTTCAAAGAAATTGGGCTCCACCTTAGAAATTGGGCTCCACCTATTCATTCAATGGTCTTCTTTTTAAATCCAAAGTCTTTTAGTATTAATCGGGCTTCTTAAAGCATATTTGATGCATTCTATTCAATACAAATAGACTTGAAAGAATCGGGCTCCATAAAACATATATACTATGCTTACTAACATTCAATGACCTTTGACCACTGTGAGACTTGTGCCATCGAAGGGAAGAGGCTGGTCACCATAACATTCATAGACCCCTTAAAAAAGTCACATTTAGTGACTTAACCTGCTATGAGAGGTCAACATGAAAAACATAACATAAAGAGCATTTGATATATATGACAGGCTATAATGTTTAGAGAGGATTTAATTTCTTAGAATTTAGAAAGAGTTTTTAGGAAACATTTGTGGTTGGAGAACAAACTAACATGATTAAACATATGATCATCACCTTGTATGACATATCTGCAATCTGCATTAGTACTCACCACTATCAACAAACTCTTGTAAAACATCAGTAACCCTATCATTTTATGACCATCATAGCATGAAGCATAACAACATATGAGAATCCTGATCTTCTTATGGCATGATCAACAAAATGAAGCACACTGTTGAATATTTGTTAGGTGTTAAACTCATTGCCATTTTACCTCCTTGTCATGTGATTCAAACAAGAACCTTGCCTTGATTTGAAACTGCTTGCATAGTATGTGAATGTCACTGATTAACTGAGCAAAGAATGCCACTTCCATTGCATGGACCAAGAGTGATATGCCATTACCACAGATGACATTGTGACCAACTCAGCATGAAGAATAAAACATAAGCCAACTGAGATTTTCTTTGAACAACAACTATGGCAACTCTTGTAATGCACCATCTCCTCCTGATATGAACACACTTTTGACATCAATGACAACCTATCACCATCATATCCATCATAGCACAAGTAATCATTGCCTATATAATCATTTTCAGAGCTAGAGTTACCTTGATGTATTTTAGAGTTATCATCAACCCACTTAAATTTGTCAAAATGTTTTTGATCATCAACAAATCTAGGACAAATCCAAAACCATACATACTTAGAGGTCACCCAAAATATGTTCCTAGTGATGATGAGAATTTTGTAGATCTTAGTGATGATGAGAACTTTGCAGATTCCTTAGGCCATCTTAATGAAACTCTTGACAAGGGAATTACCACCTCAAGTTTGGAATCATACACAAATCCATCTACTAGCCACCTTGATCCATCCATTCATATGGAACCTCCATCACCATCCAATAGAATTCATATCCCAAAGCCTACCAGTCCTACACCAACACCACCATCAACTAAGGAATCTTAACAATTTTCTCCAAATATTCTTTGTAAAATATAAAAGCAAAAGAAAATCTATGGAGAAATCCAAATCCACTCAATTAATTTCATCGCCATCTGGTACAAGCAATCATTATCTTACACATAAGCCTATACCATCTACCATTATTCTCCATCCGGTATATTGTCCATCCACCCATATACTAATGAAGGATGTGATCCATTGGGTACTAGCTAGGAATCAATCACTACCCTCATGCCATCAAATCCCTATCCTTGAAACTATCCAAGAACCTTCAAATGTCATGTCTACTTTTCCAATCCAATCTTGTAGTCCACAAACTATCAATGTTCTTGAAAATCCACTTAAGCCCAATTTATTCCACATCATGTATTGAGCCTATCCAAGCATTTCACACTTCCACTTCCATTTAAACTCAAGATTTATGTCAAGAGTCATATCCAAAGCATTATCAACCTTTCTCCTTACCAAATCAAGATCAAATCCCTTCCATTCAACCCATCCACAATCTATACCTTTTTTATGATCAAGATATTATCTATGAGGATGAGCCTATCCCTGAGCAAAATGATCCCATCCTTAACGCACTTAATCCTATCTATGATCAGGATCCTATCTATGATCAAGATAACCATGACGATCCTCTTAGTGAACTTTATGCATTCCAAGATCATGATCTTGTCACTCCTTCCACTCATAATCCCAATACTATCCATACTCAAGAAACCTCCACTGCTCCTATCCATTCTCCATGTAGTCCTATCCATCATCCCACAACATCCACTTGCCTTGATGAGACACTTGGTCCCCACAAGCACATCGATGATCAAACAAATACATTGGATCTTAATACACATAATGATGATCAGGATCATATTGTTCCTTCACCATCTTATAGTGATCCCATTTTAAATCCATCAACTTATGCACATACTCTGGATACTTTCATTCATGAATGTTCTTCCTTAGGAGAGCAACAACCATTGTTTGCCACCTCACCTTCCTTATCCAATAAGGGAGTCATGTCTTGTATCCTAAAAAATAAGCATCCCATTGTGCATCGTATGTTCCAAAACATGAACTACCAAGGTAAAAGATTGGGCCTTCATAAGCAAGGTAACTTAGAATCCATCTATGTCAAAGTCTCTCCCAAACTGTATGGTATTGGTTATATATCTCAAGGAAGTCAATCCAAAGATGTTATACCATATCCCCGCCTTCTAAATCCACTCCATCTCTTAAATCCACTCCATATAAGCCAAACCTAGGTGCACCTCATTGCACCCATAAACCGTATGTTTCGATCCCTCCTCCATTATCCTATGAACCCAAAAAGCATGTGACCATCCATCTACCTCCATCCACTTTACCTCCACTTCTTCCAACTCCTAACATTCCTCCATCCACTTTACCTCCACTCCTTCCAACTCCTAATATTCCCATCCTCATGTCCCCTTATCACTTTAGGCACAAATCCATTAATCCCTTCATCCATACATCTCGTTCCCATAAATCCCCTACAAATAAATCCCCTACAATTCCTAATCATGATCAACAAATACACACATCGATTAAACATGAAGCTATCCTAAACACCCCCATGGGATTCACAAATAAAACTTTGGATGCCTCCATTCATAAAGAGAAACATCCTAAAAATTCTCATGCCACATGGCACCAATCCACAAAATCAAAGAAAAATCAAAATTAAAAAATGCTACCCAAGTCCACATCTCAAAAAGATAATTTCAAAACCAAAATGGTTTGGGTCCCCAAACAAAAATACCTAGTTCAAATGGAGCATCCACATTCCTAAAATCCCAAACATCCTGCTACCTATCACAAAATCCTAAAATTCATAAGTCCATTTGGGTTCCTAAAGACCTAAATAGGCAAATCCCTAAGATAACATCTCTATTACTCCCAAACCCCCCTTCCAAGCTTCAAAATCCATTTTGGTGTGTGCAAACCATTGGTCTTGGTTCCCTTCCACTCCACAACATTCCCACATACCTCCATCTCCCCATCTCCCATCTACTATCCTACTTATTTCTTCCATCATAATCCTATGGTCCATGCTTTTGTATAAACCTTCCATCCAGCCTTGTGCATAAATTCATCCATAGCCTGCATCATAACTTACTATCCCCTATCCTTCCATCCATAATCTGCATCATAACCCACTATCCCCTATCTTTCCATCCTAATCCCCATCATAATTCACTATAAATGATCCATACATAATCCACTATCCATCCATACTATGCTATCTCCTTACTTTATTTCCCTCTCATGCAATCCTTTACCAACATCTATGAGCATAATGACATTTGACATGGTCTTTGAGTGACTTCTATCCATCATGGGACATTAACACCTTGCTATGGGAACAAAATATTGAGTCTCTATCCATTTCATCCAACTATCCTCTACTAAAAAGTCAAAAAAAAATCAAAATAGTAAAGAGAAACCATTTCATCTAATGGTAAAAACCTGGTAAATAGACGCCTTGGATAAGTACCATGATGAAAACCTGGCAAACATGCATCATGCATAGGTGATTATCTATGTGCTTTAGGGGGCATGTTGTCGCATCTATCCCATTCTATCGATCCATCTCATATCCTATCCTATCATTTTCCATCCTATCTTGTCATCCTTACCCATCATATCTATCATACCATCCTTATTGCACCTTCCAGCCTCCCTCCTTTTGATCTTGATGAGTGTAGGGGAAAAATATTGAAAAATGCTTTTGACACCTCTTGTCATACTCCAAATTCCACCCATCCATTTCTAAGCATATCCTCCATACATCCATCTACTACTAAGTCCATTCATCCCTTCCAAGCATTATCCCCATCATGTATCCTAATAAGAATCACCTCACCAAATCCTCAGGTATAATATCTAGAGTGGGGGCAGGTTATTCCTATGCAATGTAGTCCTTTCTAATCACATCCTTGGTTCCTTTCATCCATCTATCATATATCTCCCATCCATTATCCTTCTATCGCCACTCCTTGTATCCACCATACCTTTATGCTATCACCACTCCTTTTATCCATCCAATCATTCATTCTTTTTATCCACCCATCATCCCTACACACTTCCTATCCATTGCTTATCACTACCCCCTTCACCCATCTATCATTCATTCAATCCAATACATTTATTAGCGTAAATCACCCAACTTTCCCATCCTTGTTTCTCGACTTGATGCTCCCTTGTCATTAGTTATCGTTTGGAGATCACCATCCTATCCACAAAAAACTAATGCTTAACATCAAAACATTTGAAAATCCAAAAAAATCAAAACATTTAAAAATACAAAAATATCAAAACATTTAAAAATCCAAAAAAAATCCCAACATTTGCAAATCCAAAAAAAATTAGAACATTTAAAAATCCACAAAAATCAAAACATTTGAAAATCCAAAAAAATCAAAATATTTGGAAATACAAAAAAATGAAATATCCAATAAAAAATCAATCTACATCCAATCCAATGACATAAATTCTTCAAATCACTTCAATCAATTTCATCCAATTCATTCAAATCATTCAACTTAGATCATTAGTCAAATCATTTCAACTCACTAAATTCATCAAGTCATCATCAAATCAATCCATCAACTCAAGTCAATGATCCAAATGCAAGTCAATCCTTAATCCATACTGTTGATGATTGTTTTGATGCAATCATAACAATAAGTTAAAATTCACATGACATGAACTGTAACTATACTTGAAAGACAAGAAGGAATCATTTGGTGATTCAACTAATCCCAAGTCTACAATGGTTCGGTTGGTCAAGTTCAGTTGGTCAATGTGAAGCTGTAATGTTCAAGGGGCCTTACGTAGTTTAGGTTTGTTTTACGGTTTACTGGCCTAAGAATATGCAAAGAGGTCATGAGATATGTCAATACTCTTCATTCCTTTGCATAAGAGTGATACTGGGCTGCAAGTTTCAGAGGGTTTACTTGGATTTATGCAGCTTCCTTCTTCATGTACTTATGAAAACTGTCTACTTAGACTCTGTTATGCATGCTTCTTCAGATTTGAGACAATTTCCTTTAGATTTCTGCATTTTCAGCTAAATATTTCAGATGGGTTGGGAAATTGTATGTAACGCACTCTTCCACCTCTTGTCTAATGTCATGACCAAATTTGTCTATTGCATTGTTTTCCTTATCTGAAGAATTTCCGTCAGACTCAATGAATAGTACTGTTCTATTGCTGACACACTTCTTTCTACTGTTTAACATCATAACCTCCTCAATCTGCGTCCCATTGTTGGTAACTCTATAGACACCTGGCTCAACAGCAGCATATAAGATTTCATTAGTTCGATTATACTCTGTTATCATATGTTTCATTCTGGGCTCTGCCCCTATTCTGATCTGGTTTGGGATGCCTCTCCATGGTAACCACATGTGTGAAAAGTCAGTAGCCATATATCCGTTTAATGTCTTGGACCAATCCCTACTCAGTAACATTCCATAATTTACGGGTATATCCACTACTTGGATGTCAATGATTTGGCTCACCCTAGGGTCTGAAGCTAACTGCACCTGTATGTTCATGAGTTCTCCTATCACACTAACCTCGGTCTTATCTAATTGTGTGACAACCTTGGCAGATTTAGTAGGAGTCAGCCCGAGAGTTTTACATATTCCTAAGGGCATTACGTTGGCTGAAGCACCAGAATCCACCATGCAATTGTGTATATTCTTCCCACACAACCTAACAGTTAACAAGAAAGGTTGAGTATCCCTTTTATCCGCATGTATTACTACATTTGTGTTGGAAGGCTGCTCAACTTTCTTACCTTTCTCCTTAGGTGGTGAATCATTACTAGGAACAGTTATATCAGCAGACACCATGTTTGTTATGGATGTGTCCAGGGATTTTAAAAAAGCATTTCTGATCCCTGGGGTCTTCAATAATTCATTTAGAGGTATGCTGACCTTCATTTTCTTTATTTCCTCTGACAAGTAATTCATTAGTCTTATTGTCTCTACTGCTTCTGTCTTACTTGTTTGATCCTTTTGCACTGCTGTTTCGTTATTTGTGTGCTGACTAGCTTTAAGTATGGCAGGATTGTTGCTAGCATTCTGATCTGGGGGTGTATTGATGTTATTCGGGGGAGTGGAAGTGGTGAAAGGTCCTCCCGGCCTAGGGTTGTTCCTCAAATTGTAGGTGTGGCTTTTATTTGTCTGTTGAAAGGCCTGCACCTCCTCTGTTTCATTTAATATCTCGTTTTCAGATTCAAAAGGAAACTGAAAAGCATTTAACACAAAGGCTGATTCGGGATAAAGACTTTCACAACAGTATGGTTCATCCTCTAGCAATTCATCCTCCTTCTCTTCTGCAGTTGCAAAGGTAAACGTTTCTAAGACTAATGCTGTGTCATATTCTGAGGGTACTACCTCATTACCCTTAGGAATGAGAAATTTTGAGGTAGGAGGCTGTACATCTACGTTGAAGATACTAGCTGCCAAGTGGAACTGTGGACAGTCATGCTCAGCATGGGCATTAGTATTGTGAAATCTGCACCAATTTTTGGGTGCTGTATTGGCCATTTGTATGTTAGTTATTTGTTTTGCACCATGATTATCCGTATTCTTGAAAGGAGAAGCCAGAGTACCGTTGTTGGGCCCAGTGTTCCATGTCTTGGGTGGCCTAGGTTGATTCTGGTTCTTGTTATTATTGCCCCAGGTCCTATTATCTATCACTGGCCCCCTATTTTGCATTGGTTGCCCCTGACTGGGGCCTTGATGCTGATTGTAGTTTTGGTTCTGATTGTACTGCTGATTCTGGTTGAGACTATAATTCTGATTTTGGCCTTGGTTGTGACCTTGAGGTGGATTGTAGTTTTGGTTGCTTCTGCTATAGAGATTCTCATTTCTTAGCTGTGTCACTTCGGTTGTTAATCTTTTCAGATGTGCAGTAATTTCTTTGATGTCTTCCCTATCATCTTGTGCTTTTGCCACAGTTACATCCCTAGGAAGTTGGAAGAAAGGCTGACCATTATTTTGACTGTTATTGGAAGTACTAGCCGTGTAAGGAGTTATAGCCTGGATTGGAGTAGGGTTATACACAGGTGTGTAAGAAGGAACCGGATTTATTAGTGGAGCATGCTGCACAGGGACTCCATTCCATGGGTGTGCCTGATTCTGCACCCCAAAATTTCCTCCAAATGGACTGTAAGTTGTATGTCTCATTTCTTGGTTCACTGAGGCTGCCTCTTTATAGGCTTTGGATATTGAATCTATGTCAGGTTTCCTTTTGACAAACATGGCAGTTAAAGGATCCAAGGCAGCATAGTACATAGCCAACAAGGGAGCATCATCTATGGTATAAGGGGCTGCTAGCCTAGAATAGGCCTTTTGAAATCTGTCATTGAAATTATCAATTAGCTCTCCCTCACCTCGTTTTATAGCAGCCAGCTTATGATACAAAGCACAAGGGTCAATGGGTCCTCTAAATCTTGACAGAAATGCTTCTTCCATAAGTGCCCAGGAAGAAATGTAACCATTGGGTAAGTTTACGTACCAGCCAGAGGCCTGCTCATTAAAGGTGTAAGGAAACAACCTACACACAACATCCTCGTGCTCTAACATAGCCCTAAAACATGCTTCCTTAAATATTCTAATATGATCTTCTGGGTCTTGATGCAACTGGTATTTGGGACATATCTTTTCCGGATTTTTTGGCATGTCATGATAATCATTGAAGAATATGGGAGAATTGACATCGAAATAAGCCATTGCAGGTGTTTGAGCTTGACTTGCACTTGCAGAAATACCTGGATTGATTGGTGGATTAGGATTTAGAGGAGGATTGAGACCTCCAGAAGTGCCTGAACCAAGATTTAAAGATCTGAACAGTGATCTATCAGGACTTACAATACTACGAATGCTAAAAGGTGACCCAGGAGGTGTTCCAGATGAACTTCCTTCTTGCGATATCTTTGGATTCCAAATTAAAGGGCTTTTACTTCGCCTTGTATCAGGTAGTTGCACAAATATATCTCCTGAACTGGACCTAGACCTAGTCACTCTGTTACTGTCGTTAGCCAGTTTGAAATGAAACCTAACTCAGGCAGGCCCTCCTTCTAGCGCCAGAAAACTGTTGATGATTGTTTTGATGCAATCATAACAATAAGTTAAAATTCACATGACATGAACTGTAACTATACTTGAAAGACAAGAAGGAATCATTTGGTGATTCAACTAATCCCAAGTCTACAATGGTTCGGTTGGTCAAGTTCAGTTGGTCAATGTGAAGCTGTAATGTTCAAGGGGCCTTACATAGTTTAGGTTTGTTTTGCGGTTTACTGGCCTAAGAATATGCAAAGAGGTCATGAGATATGTCAATACTCTTCATTCCTTTGCATAAAGGTGCTACTGTGCTGCAAGTTTCAGAAGTTTTTTTTTTTTTGATTTATGCAGCTTCCTTCTTCATGTACTTATGAAAACTGTCTACTTAGACTCTGTTATGCATGCTTCTTCAGATTTGAGACAATTTCCTTTAGATTTCTGCGTTTTCAGCTAAATATTTCAGATGGGTTGGGAAAAGTTAGAGAGATCTAATCTACACTTGATCTAATCTACAGAAGGATCTAATTGTTTCTGTTATCCACTATGTAAATACCACAGTAATCTGATCAAATCCACAGTAAAAACCTTAAATGTAAGTCCTGAGCATTTTCACAAACATACATTTAAAATTGCAAGCTCTCAAAGAAGATATTTCAAAACACAAAGAAGAGCAGGAGAACACTCAGAAGATAGATGCAGAACTCCAGATTCTATTATATTAGAAACAAGTAGCCATACATGATTTACAATGTAAGAATGACTCTTAGTTTCATTGATCATACTACAGAGAACTTACAAGCTTTACAGATACAGTAAGGCAGCCAGACATTCCACGCGCACCTTACTGCAGACAAACAGGCGACCTCCTTCTTCTACTTCTAAACTATGCTAAGCTATCATGCTGTGTTGTCCTAGAATCTCTGTTGTAGGCCCTAAAAATCCCTGTTGTATAGCCCCTGTTGTAAAGTATTACAGTGTAGAGAGGCACAATATATAACATCATGATTGTCCTCACTACAGCAAAAAAACCTAACTGAACCCCTGGTTCAAACCTCTAGTTACAGCAATAAATGCAGGTGAACCAGTTCTCAAAAAAATATCTCTGAGCTGTGGTCAAATCTGGGCGAAATATTGCCCCTTCTGAGAAGTTCCAGCAGCTGGGCAATAACTTCTGTTTGTCTTTTGCAGAAATACCTCCAGCTGCGACCTTCCTCTTCACTTGAATGGCTTTGACTTTTTGCATTTCATCTCTATCTTCTTGCTCCTGAGATCTGATCTTCTGCCTCCATGAAGTCATTGTATTGACTTTCCAGCTGCTTCCTCAACTGCAAGCCTGCAAGACAAGACAAGCAATAAGTATTCCATTTATCACATAAAACAGCATGAAAATTAAAATAAGCGTTTAAATCCAGGTGACTGTGCAAGATCGCGGAAATCAGATCCAAAATCCTCAAAACGCGTCAAAAATGCGCCCAAGCTGCTCAAAATTGATGGGTCAATCATTGCTGACCGGGAAAATGCCAGAGGCGCCAAAAAAAACACTTTAAAACTCCACCGCTTCATTTCCCGCCCATCGGCATGATCATCCCTGTCGGTGTGTCCAAAAAAACAGGTTAGTCGATATACCTCATCATCATGATATTCTGGAAATAGCATTCCCTTCTGAAGGTCCAGATGAATGTCATCATGATGTTTCGCTTCTGCATATTGGAGAAAAGAACAACATCATCATCATCATCACGTTTAAGAAGAATAGGAGGGTATGAATATAATCATGCTGCCGAGGAAAGGAAGATGATGGTGACGTCATCATGATATTCGGGCTTCATTGAAATGCTAAGGATGACGTCATCGTCATATTCGATTAAGATCAGGGGGATAATTGTGATATCGGGTCACCCAAGGAGCATGATCAGGACGATGAGCATAATATGATCCTTTTGCAGCCAAGGCAACCCTGTCGAAAGATCAGCATGATGAAGATGATCATCATATTTGGGGCGTATGTCGAACTTGGAATAGGACGTCATCATGATATTTCGACAAACGGATCGTGCTTGAAAAAATATCCTGTTTGAAGGAAAAAAGATGATGATGATGATCAGGATATTAGCTTCTGTCGAACATAGAGTAAGACATCATCATCATGTTTGGGGAACCAGATCGGGTTTCGGAAAATATCCTGTTGAAGGAAAAAATGTGATGATGATCATCAGGAGGATATTTGTTTTTTCGTTATTCAGATCGGGATGACGTCATCATGATATTCGGGTCCTTTGTTAAACTTAGAACATGACGTCATCATGATATTTCGCCAACCGGATCATGTTTGGAAAATATCCTGTTGAAGGAAAAATGTGATGATGATGATCATCAGGATACTTGCAAAAGGTTGTATTTCATCGGCAGGAGGACTTGGCGAAATATCGGGCGAACAAACAAGATCATGATGATCTTGACAATATGACAGGATAAAAATATGATGATGATGTCATCATCATATTTCATTTTCGGAGCACAAGGATAAGTTAAGGTCATCATGATAATCGGGACAGGGTGATATTACAAAATATGATGATGCTGTTGAGAAATGTAATATCGGCTTCTTCTTTAAAAGATAGGGTGATCATCATGATGTTTCGACAAATGGAGATCAGGAGGATATGAAGATGATGATCCTCTATCTCGAATTATCATGATGATGATTCCAGCACTTAGCGGATTTCAGCAAATGAGCCTCGTGTGAAAGATCAGGATGATGATCATGATGTTGCGAAAGGAGACCAGGAGGATATGAAGTCGTCGTCATCATCTTTCGAATGTCAGCAAATATCATGATGATGACCCTCCAATAGGTTTATAGCACGCGCATGCAAATATGCCGAAGGTTAATTTGTTAAGTCAGGGTGATCTGATACCATCAGCATGATATTTTAAGATCAGGCGATGCAAGGATATCATGATGATGCTTGCGATGCAAAAGATCGCTCGACGGGGAAACTTATCGTGACTTAAAGTTAATGTCATCATGATAATTGAACCTCAGGATACTATCAGGGGGGGGGTTCAAATATGATGATGATGATGTTTATACAGCAAAACCGAGTTTGTAAAATATGGCGCTCCTAAGGAAATCATGATGCTGATGATGCGCACAAGGCCTCTTGACGGGTAAAAAGCACTACCACCTAAGATTGACGTCTGGATGTTGCGACTGCATGATTTTTAGCGGGTGATAGACCAAGATCATGATGATCCTGTCAACATGACTTAGGATATAAAAATGATGATCCTCCTGCGAATATCAGGTTTGACCAAGACTTTGACCGTGCATAACTTTCACATATGGCCGAATTTTTAAGTGAAGTAAAAGGCAAACCTGCATGAAATTTCAAGCTCTTTCAAAATATGAGGTCACAGAAACAAAATATGAACTTTGACAAACTAACCTCATGATGATGACCTACCTTATGCAATATCATGATGATGATGCACCTGACCTTCATTTTTACCAGACCGCCAGAAAGCAGAAAAAAACACAAGCAGAAGCAAAAAGCAAGACATCAGCAGGGGTCCTCATTTTGCTAAGGAGTAAAATGGGGCGTGTTGTGAACATCACAACACATACCAATCAAGTAAATCAATCAAGTCAAATTATCCAATTGCATCCATGGTCTTGGTTCCTAGCCTGGTTGTGAACCTAATCGATCGATCATCATCATCAATGGGATATATTGTTTCCAATCCTAGTGTTGTTCTTGGGATATATCATTCCCATATCAACAACACAATCCTCACATTGTTCTCGGGATAAATCGTTCCCACATCAACAATGCTATCAATCAATCATCAATCATTATCAACATCAATAAATCTAATCGATCATTGGTTTTCAACTTGACAGGGGCAATACCTTGTTTGTTTTTGAATCATTTGTGCTCACTTCCTTTCTAGTGTGTGTCATCATTTCATGTTGCATTGAAATCACATTCGTATCATTCCAGCTACTATTCATATCTTGTGTATGTTGGAATCACTTTTTGTATTATCCTTTGCATCTAAGGTCATATCATACCTTTTGTGCATTATGACGTTAATGCTCTAAGTTTACTTCCTCATATGTTAGACAAGATTGTATAACGTTGGGGCATAAGACACATCGTCACCTTGGTCTTTATACCTTGGTGCATAATGTCAGGTGCTATATAAAACATCAGGTTGCTAAAAGTTTTATTATCATAACTCTACCTCCTTCCCTTCACTTCCATTTTTCAAGAGCCTATCCATCTCCTTCATCCTTGCATAGCCTCTTGAGGGGGCATCATCTACGAATCCTTAATTTTTATGAGCCCCATGTGAGCCCCATCCTACCCAAAATTTGAATTCAAACCTATGTTTTAATCTTCTTTGAAATGACATTGCTTCGCAATGTCTCAAAGAGGGGCAAAATGTAGACATGAAAAATTGACCTATGATCAATTTCCTAAGTCCTCCCTTCACATGAAATTTAATTAATTTTAATTTATTAATTAAATTTCCATTTATCTTTAATCCTCCCTTAATTCCCTAAAGTTTAATTAATTTTAATTAATTAATTAAATCTTTTCACCTTTTACCATATTCCATGAATAATAAATTAAAATTAATTTATTATTTACTAAACCGAAACTCCTTCCATAAATAATAAATTAAGATTAATAAACTTAATTTATTATTTATGGTTCACATAACCAAAAACCACGTACCTTTTGCTGTTCAACCGCTCGAACCAATTTTAAACCAACTTTCACCTAAATTTTATAAAAACCTAGTTATTTTGCAATTATCAACCCTTGGGAAAATTTTATAACAGTGTTATGCCAATATTCTGAGAAACCACATTCTCTCACAATTGGCAACATTTCATGGGCTTTTGCATTTAATCTTTGATCTTTCTATACTTTAATCTTTCAAATCAAATGTGGCATTTAATGTGATTTTAGGGTTTTGAAGTATTTGAATTTGATATTCATATTTTTATGCTACACTCTCATTATTCTACCTTTATTGCTTGTGTGTGTGCAACACCATCACTCCTCTTCATGGTCCTTTGGCCACCTTGCAACATTGTTGTTAGAAATGAAGGTGCAAACCATGCAATGGAAATCTAATTCAAAACTTATTTATGTGCTTTAAACAATATAGAATCAATGGAGATTGCAACATAAATTAAAACCCATTACACAAAAATAACATGCATCAAGAACCGAACATATAACACAGTATGTAACGTGGAGAAAACCCTTTCAAGTAAAAAACTCCACCAAGAAAAGAGGCTCCAAGCTGTATTATCTTCAAATATGAGATTACAATACATGCACTTCCTCTCCTCTCTAGTCTTCAATCTAGCGCTGCCTATTACTCTCAACTCTGATAAAAATGTAGTACAAATATCCTTATAAAAGGGGGTTGCCTTCTAGGGCAAGATAACTGACATAATATCAACCATTGGATCTATGACCTAATGACGAATGGTCCAGATTTACAATGATAAAATATAAAATAAAATGTGGTTTCAGAGGTGTTGCCCCAGAACCCCTACTGGGGTACGTGGCTCCCAGACCCCCCACCAAGGGGATGATCTCCCTGAACCTCTCATAGGGGGGAAACCCCCTGCGACCCCTCGTTGCAAGTGAGTTAGTGTTGAGGAACGGATAAAAATATCTAGCTAAAACAAGACCGTTGCTAGTGAAACCTTTCATCCCTCATGGGTGATTTACAAACAATACTATGAGTAATTAATTACATATGATTTAGAAGGTTGATGGCACCTTAATCCTAATAGTTATCCTTTAAACTGACTAACAACATATAACCAACTCCTCCAAAAATAATAATGACAATTTTCATTAACTTGAAGATGTCTCATCAGGTTGAGACACACATTATTCTCAACATTCTCCCACTTGTCAAAGACCTAGCATGAGTCATCTGTATTCAACTACTTAGGGCCCCAAGGCCCATGGAAACAATACACCATTTGAACTTCACTGTGTTCATTGGCTTCGTCAATACATCTGCAACATTTCTCAAAGTGTCAACCTTCTCCAATATCACCTTTCCATCTTCTACCATATCATGAAGAAAATGAAAATGAAGATCAATGTGCTTTGTTCTTGCATGGAAAGTGGGATTCTTTGTTAAGAAAATTGCACTCTGACTGTCGCAACAAATAGTAATTTGTCCTACATCAAAACCAATATCCAAACAGAACCTCTTAAGCCAAATGGCTTCCTTGCAAGCATGAGTATCTGCCATGTACTCTTCTTCTATCATGGACAAAGTGACTACAACTTGCTACTTACTCATCCAACTTATAGCACCACCATTCATCGTGAACACATATCCAATGGTGGAGCTTCTCTTGTCAATGTCACCTACCCAACTTGAATCCACATATCCATAAATACTTATAAAATGTTGAGAACCAGTAGGATAACCATGATAACATAGGGAGTACTCAAAAGTAGCTCATAGATATTTTCAAATACTCTCTTTACTGCATCCCAATGTACCCGTCTAGGATTAGACATATACCAACTAAGGACTCCCACTATTTGGGTAATGTCTGGCCTTGTACAAACCATTGCATACATCAGATTGTCAAGAGCACTTGCATATGGTACTCTAGTCATGTCCTCCATAGAAAGCTTCATCCCCTGCATCACTGGAAAAACTAACTGCTTGCAAGATGCCATGCTAAATCTCTTTAACACTAAATTCACATAGTTTCTTTGGCCTGACCAAATCTTTCTTCCAACTCTATCTCTTCTGATCTCTATCCCCAGAATATACCTTGCTACACCTAGATCCTTCATCTCAAATTTTCTAACAACTGAGACTTCAGATATGAAATCAAACACTTACCATTCCCAAAAAACAACATATTATCTATGTACAATGCAGTTATGAGAATGTGACCATTATCATATTTATAATATACACAATGGTTAGATTTAGATCTCATAAATCCCAAAGAAAACACAAAGGTGTCAAATTTTCGGTACCACATTCTAGGAGATTGCTTAAGACCATATAAAGACTTCTTCAACTTGCAAACTAGATTTTCTTAACCTTTTACCACGAAATTCTCTAGTTGTGACATATAGATCTCTTCCTCAAAATCACCATGAAGGAAAGCTATCTTCATATCCATCTGTTCCACTTCTAGATCATACACTACTACAAGTGATAACAGGAACCAAATAGATGTTAGCTTCAAATAATAGGAGAGAATATCTCACCATAGTCAATTCTCTCCACATGAGAATACCCATTTGCGACCAACCATGCCTTGTGCTTTTCAACACTTCCATCAGGACCACATTTCTTCTTGAACACCCATTTAAATCCAACAGGTTTCTGTCCTTTAGGTAAAGGTACCAGATCCCATGTACTATTTTTCTTCAAAGAAGCCATTTCTTCATCCACAAATTTGTAACACTCATACCCATAGCCTCTCTAACAGTCCTAGGCTTATTAGTGTTAGCAATCAAAGAAAAAACACAACTAGAATCCAACAATGAATAACCAAATCTTTCTAGTGAATAATCAAATCTTTTCAGTGGTTGCCTAACATGTGTAGACCTCTTGAATTGTTGAGGTTAAGTTTCTTCTTCTTCAAAACTTTCAGAGTTGCTAGGGCTCTCCTCATCACCAGGTTCAACAGGAGTATGTAATTCACATTTCATCGGAGTAAGTGGAATGTAAACTAGCTCCTTCTTCTGCTTCTCCTCTTTCTTTGGTTGTAGCTCAATTGTGGAAGGTTTCATCTCTCAAAATATTACACTTTTGCTGTGGAGAACCTTATCGACCACTAGATCCCAAAGCTTGTACCCCTTCACACCGACACCATAGCCAATGAATATACACTTAACTACCTTGTTCTCCAACTTAGACCTCTTTACACTTTGAACATGAGCATAAGCTTCACAATCAAAATCTCTGAGATGTCTCACTAAAGGCTTCTTACCAAACCATGCCTCCATGGGTGTCTTTTCAACAAGAGCAGATGTAGGAGATCTATTGATCAGATAACATGCAGTGGCTATAGCTTCTGTACACAAATTTTTCTCAAGGCTAGCATCACTCAGCATACTCCTAGCCCTCTCCATTAGCATCCTATTCATCCTCTTTGCAACTCCATTTTACTATGGGGTGTATGGAGTTGTCTTATGTCTCTCAATCCTTTGCTCCTTATAGAACCTGTTAAATTCTATCGAACAAAACTCACCACTATTGTTAGTTCTCAAACATTTAATCTTTCTAACAGTCTAATTTTCAACCAAGGCTTTAAACTCCATAAACTGATTAAAGACTTCATATTTACTCATGAGGAAATAAACAAATGTCCTTCTACTATAGTAATCTATGAAAAACACAAAATATATAGATTTTCTTAACGAAGGAACATTCATAGGATAAAACACATCTGCATGAATATAGTCCAAAACCCTAGAAGACTTATGAGAACTAGAATAAAAAGAAACACGGT
The DNA here is from genome assembly GCA_027924645.1 of Cunninghamia lanceolata. Taxonomy (NCBI): domain Eukaryota; kingdom Viridiplantae; phylum Streptophyta; class Pinopsida; order Cupressales; family Cupressaceae; genus Cunninghamia; species Cunninghamia lanceolata. Next base: position 14,924,702 of record BSBN01000553.1, on the reverse strand, counting down.
CTTGTTTACGATATACACAATGTTAACAAAAACTCAAGATTACAATCATCAAGGCCTTCAATAAGGCTTTTATTTTTTAGGGTTCTAAGACCTTTCTCACCAATATGATCAAGTCTTTGGTGGCTTAACATTGTCTTCTCCATTGGAAGCTTCATCTCCAAAGCATTTACACCCTTAGGTACCCAGAATACATGGCCATTAGATGTACAAACAAAAGACTTCTTCACTACTTGATCTGATGGTGAGGATGAAGAATACAAAGGCCTTTTCTTCAGCATATCAGAAGAACTATTACACTGGATAGTGAATACATCAAACTTGTATAGAGTGCCAATCCGAACACCCTTAGCCACCCCCATAGCTCCTCTAGTCATCTTACATCCTCCACTTGAGAAAACAACCTGCACACACACATCAATCAACTTACTCATAGAAAGAAGGTTTCATGCCAAACCTGGGATATGCAACACACCATCAATCCCCTTCACTCTACCATCAGGGAATCTAATCTTGATTCTTCGATGGCCAATAATCTTCAGATGAGAGTCGTCACCCAAATACACCTTCCCACCATCATACTCTTCATACTTTAAGAACCAACCCCTATGCGAGGTCATGTGGAAAGAAGCACTTGAGTCTATTAACCACACATGTTCTGATGCATGCATTGCCAAGGGTACGATAAAAGCATCTACATCATCGTGAGAGGATTAATCAAAGTTAGAATCAAAGAACTTCTTTTTACCTTTCTTTTTCTTCTCCTACTTACAATCTTTATGGAAATGACTAGATTTTCTGTAGTTCCAACATTTCACCTTGGACTTGCCAGGAGACTTAGACCACCCCAAAGATTTTGATCTTGACTTCTTGTCCTTTTTATTTCCTTTCTCTCTAGGTCTACCATGAACATCAAGGGCTTCCTTGGCCATCTCAGAGGATTTCCTTCGCATCTCTTCAGACAATAGTGATGCAACCACCTCATCCATTTTGAAACTAGTGGTGGTACTTCCAATAACCATAACCAGGTGATCCCATGAGTCTAGAAAATAGCATAAAAAAATCATGTAATGATGATCATCTTCAATCTTGTCACCAATAGAAACCAACTGAGCAATCAACATGTTGAATGCATTCAGGTGACCTACAACAGACCCATCTTCCATCTTCAGAGAATACAATTTCTTTCATAGGAACAACTTGTTTACTAGGAATTTGTCCTGATAAACATCTCCAAGCTTCTTCCAAAGAGATTTTGCAGTCTTCTCTTATGGACATTCAGGAGCACTGAATCAACCAAATAGAGTCTAACCAAAGCCTTGGCATTTCAATCCTTCAAATCCCATTCTTCTTGAGTCATATTGGTTGGTTTTGTGTCAGATATTATATCTCATAGATCTGTATCCACAAGCATATCCTTCATCTTCAACTTCTATAAATCAAATTTTCTGCCATTAAACTTATCTATCTTGATTTTACTAGATATACCTGGCATATTTTTTCCTGTAACAAGATTTTGAAATACTTTTGCAAAGACTCCCACTCAAACAAAGATCAGTACAAAAAACCTGCTACCCAACAACAGGACCAAAATTGGCTAGGCTTTGATACCAGTTGAAAGGAAGCAAAGGTGTGGAACAATGCTTCCAACACTAATCTATGTGGGGGAGATAAGGCAAATTCATACACATCCTTAAATTGTTACAGTGAAAGAAACACATTCAAATACATGCATAAAGTAATATTACCATAACACAGATTTACATGGGGAAAACCTTTCTAGGTAAAAACCCCCACACATGAAAAGAATAGTACTTTGTATTATCAGTAACAAACAATTACAATACAGTATCAATGTTGATGAGTAGGATTGCACCCGTTATGTAGAGATGTGAAGCTCAGCAATCCTGTGTAACATGGGATCAAACTCAAGCTATGGGTGACCTATGGTGAGCTTGAACCTTTAGATTATGGGATGGTTCCCTTGTAATTTTCAATGGATTTATAACTTTGATATGAAAAGGGTTAAAAAGGATCTACTTAAAGTACTAAAACTGTAATTTAAAGTGTGGTGATGCACCTAAAATTGATGGAAAATTGACAATCTAACTCACAATAGATCTAAAAAAATCTATCCACACAAATCACTTCTAGCAATTTGATCACATAAATAATTCTAAGGGAGGCTGGAAATAATTTTCTTCTTGAAGGAAAAGGGTTTTTCACAACATAAAAGAAAATTACTCCAATTGCACAACCTAAGACCTATGATTTTCAATGCTATTTAATACATGCAAGTACAAATGAGACAATGATTTTAAAGGTTTTGATGTTAAAACACAATAAAATATCATCAAATCATTCACAAAACCTGCATTAATGGAAAGGTAGACACTTGATTTAGCTGAAAAATAAAGGAACAATTGCATAAAAAGACAAAGGATAGAACCTATAACCTACTATAATCTCTATAAATCTTCAATAAGTGAGTTACAAAACTTTCTTTCTCTCTCAAAGTGTAAAGAGAGAAAAAGGCAAGAAATAGAAAAAACCTAGGTTTTTCTTACAATATATAATATGCTCTCTCCAAGAGACCTAGAAAGGTCAATTGCAGTCAAGTACCTCTAAAAATAAGTTCTCATAACTGATCCACGAGCAAACAAGAAAATCCCCAAAAATAAGGGCTATAATTGTAACAAACGAGCAAAAATAGCTCCAAACTGCTCTCCTCTATATGTTTGACTAAAAGGTGGACCAAACTCTCCAATTTTGACCCAAGAACCATGCAAAAAGCTCCAAAAGACTTTAGTTAGCTATATCCTTCAATTTTGCATGATCTTGGGATATGTGAGCAAAAAATAAAGTAATTTTTGCATTACTTTACTATAAGTTACAATTTGTCCTATCTTCTTGATTTTACAACTTTTGACAAAATAATAAAGTAATTTATAATTTCATTACTTTATTACTTGTTTACATTTATCTAGTTGCAAAATCATGCAATCTTGGATGTATTTGCCCTTTTTAGAAGATAAAAAACAAAAATAACCCCTTATGTCTCCCTTTGAACTTTCATGATTACATTAATGCATCAATCATGATGCCAAGACAAGATCGAACCTTCATGCATGCAAAAAAGAAAAGAATATCTCTAATTTTACCATCCTTATGTCTCCCATGCAAACATCATGCCATACATCATTATGTAAAAAAATACCTTATAGATCCCTTGTATGTCTTATGCATCATTTGTTATGTCCATTACTTATTACTCCTTATATGCATTACATATACATTTCACATTATACATCACTATGTTTCCATGCCTAATGTAATATATTATGAAGAAACCTTATGTCTCCCTATGCAAATTATGTATTTTACACTATGCATCACCTTACATGTCCATGTATAATCTTCATCAATCCTTTTCTTACCTTCGAATTATTTCACCTATTTGACTTTATCCACATGCCTTTTGCAAACAATTACATAAGGCATTTGGCCTTATCTTCACATCATTTGTTTTGACTTTTAAGGAAAATCAAAAGGTAATAATAAACCTGCCCTCATGGATCCATGTGGCATCATAAGGCTTGATCATTAGGTCAAAATAACTTGGGAGTCTTGACCACAGTGAAAGAGGATAACAATGATTTAAAAAATTGAAAGTAAAAAAAAAAGACTTCAAAGGCATCGACTAAAAAAAGGGAAAAAATGCTAATCTTTGTCATTTTCATTTTCTCCTTTTGCTTCTCCTCTCTGAAGCTGCCACCATGGTTGCTTAGGTTTTGGAGGCTTCTCTGCATTTCTCTCTGGTTTTTTATGGTTTCTCCATGGTTATTTGATGAAATTTTGATAGGGAAAGAAGGTAAGCTTGACCTTTGTGATAGTTCAAAAAAATTTCTTGATTTTTTGTTGCAAGTAAAAGGCCTACAGGCTGTGTCTTTTGAAGTAATATCCTTTGTATTTCGCACTACCATGTTTTATCTTCTTACTATATATGCTTTTCTCTTCTCTTTTGTCTTCATGGCAACTGGCTCCCGAGTTTTAAGAGCTCAAAAGTGACATACTCACGACCTGTGGCTATCTTTCTTCCTCTCTACAACTTCTACAAGGTAATGCCTCTTTTATCTCACACCATTCAAAATTTTGACTGTGTATTTGCATATGTGATGAGGGTTTTGAAAAAACTATGTAGTTTTGGCATTTTTTGAAAGACAAGATCCTTCTAGGCCCTGGCCATACCAACTGTATACACTTTGCACTTGTTTTTTTGTTCACTGTTGGAAAAAGGAATTTTGATTCATGGAAAGAAGAGAAGAAAAATCTGTGGAATGAAAATACCCTCTTGTATCTTTTCTTTTTCACAAAAAATGGAAGACATAGGCTCTCCTTTATGTATTCTTACGAGGGTTTTAAGCAAATTATGTGGGTTTGGCATTTTCTTGTAGAAACCCTTGCTCATAGGCCACAATCATCTTCACTGTATACATGTAGCATTCTACATTTTCATTCTAGTTCTTTATATTTTTACCCATAGCAAAATGAACACTCTTTTTTCCCCGGTCTTCCTTCTCATAAATATATAAGGGTTTGAAGTTTCTCTTTTCTTCCTATAGCAACAGTTAACTAGGTTCTTCATATCTTGAAGAAAATATATTGTTCTTGGCTATTCTTCTTTGTATTTTTGTCTTCACTGTATATTATATGGGTTTTAAAACCTTTTTTGAAGGAAACCCTTCTTATGGCTTCAACTTGAACAGTCATATACTTCTCTTTGTGCACTCGGTCTCCTATATAGGACTATGAAGATTTTCTTGAAAAGTTTATAAAAAATGGAAGAAAACTGTTAAACTGCTACTACAACTTTGCTCTACACTTTACCTTGGCTTTTCCTCCTTTTCCTCTTTACCTTGACCATTGTATCATATTATGAGGGTTTCAACAAAAAGAGACAACATAGAAAACATGCTTTATGGTCATGTATGTAATAATATACCTTTTGAAGCTTATGATCTTCCCTTTTTGCTACTCCATTTCAACAATGGCATCATGTAGTTGTTATTTTCTGCTATAACAAAATCTCTTGTAGATGTATACAAGACACATTTCATCTCTTTTCTGCTACTTCTTGAGACTGAGAAAGTGTATTCTTCCTTGGCTTTTTAATGCTATGACAGTGACTTGTTTACACATATCATTTTAAATCTTCATTGTTGTCATGCCCACATTTCCCATGCGGTCACGACACGCAACAAACGTGTCGTGTCCACATTTGTCATGTGGTCATGACACGAAATATCAAAATTTTTTCCATGCATCCCTAGAAACCCCCTCGCACGCGTTAGCGTGCTCAGTGGAAATAGACATAGGGCATAAAAATGTCAGTCAAATGTGGGGTTATGCAACCACATGTGCATTCCCGTATACGATGAAAGTTGATTAAGGGGGTCAATGCGATGTGATAAGCGTCACCATTTGGGTTAGGATCGAAATGTCAAAACCCTAAGTTTACCTACATGAATGAAAGGATTTCGACACCAGTTGAAATCAAAGGACTAACTCAAACACAAAAATGAAATAAATAATATTTTGATAAAATCAACAATCTGCGGGAGCGGTAAATTTAACTCTGCAGAAGGTGTTGGTTTTTCTTCTGAATCAGCATTAGGGTTTGCCAGTTCTAATGCACAGGTAGATTTAGCCAACAAAATACAGGAGGTTGCGTGAGCTCCTCCCCTTCACTTCTGGTTCTGTCACACCAAGGGGGTGTCCCTATTTGATAAAGATATGACCTTGACTAGCTCAATAACATAAGTATTTAACTTGACAGCAACAGGCAGAATACTCTCATGTATGGACCAAGATTTGTGTAACAAATCACAAGGTTAGCAACATTCTTGGACATATGTGTCTGGTTAGGGATGAGAGCATGCAGGGTTTTCCTACTACTACTCCTACAACTAACAGGTGGAAGTATGAAATGGTTTGATTTGATGTTTGGAGTTATGGGACTTTCCTAGACCCTTTGAACAGACAAATTCCCAAACTAGTGCCTTATCTAGGCAGCGAAGTCAAATCTATGAATGCAAATGTCTCCCTATGATAACATGACTCATATCCAGAGGACTCAGGAAGAATGTTGCTGCCTAACAGCAACATGTCCAAGAAAGAGTATTACCTATGATCATACTTTGCAAATCCTATGATGCAATCTATTTTCCTTTGTATCTGATCAAAAGCCTATTTAACCACTCCTTGAGCAGACGCAATAAATCAGACACATAGTATGCATATACTGAAAAACTTGGAAAACCTTGACAACCTTGTTTGAAAAGAAAACAAATGACATACATGAGACAATCATAAACAATACACACAACAGGTGTTTTCCATTTAAAATTAATCTATATAGAAAGTTATCATATAGGAAAATTATCATTTATAAGACAAGAATGATTGATACACCAAAATAAGGACCGAATCTACAACAAAATGTCTTTCAAAATGTGAACACCTCATGTTCAAAGTTAGAGCAGAAAGCCCAAAAACATCCAACCCCTGTAGAATGGCCATGGATTCCCTTTTCAAGGAGCACACAAGCTTCCGGCCACCTACACATTGACAGACTTCATAAATGCAGAGATCATTCTCCCTAGATTTTTAAAGAAACAATCAGATTCTCCATCAATTTTGGTCACTGAAGTAGTCAAATCCTCCATAAAAGCCCATGGCATAAGCAACCCGGACCTCGAGCAGATGAGCAGATGTGATATTCCTTCCATCACTGTATAGCATGGCCGGCTGACTACAGAATGAGCGCACAAAAATGGTGCTAACACTCAGTTATTTCATCATTTGAACTTAGCCACCGGATCGGGCTCCAGACACGCAAAATCAATGGTCCAAAGCCGCTCACATAAGTCACAAATCATGTTGGCATTTTGAAAAGTCTCGTCGCCAGTGAAATCGCACCACGTGGGAAGTCCACTCCATTGCAGACTTTTCCATTTGTGAGATCCATTTATCCCACATTTGCCAGATAGGGACCTCCCAAACACTTTATAAGCACGGCCGCATGTGTACTAAGTGTCAAGTGTTTTGCCCTGCTTGACCCATTAATCTTCCGCCAATAGCCCATTGCTCCAACACCCGCCTTCATCAATGTAACATACACCATCGGAGCAGCTAAAAACCCTCTCACCGACATCAAATGTCACCCCGATACAACCCGATCGGCGAGAAAACCACCATCGGCCCAGCGCTTTCCACCTTCACTGACACACCAACTCTCTCCAATGCATATCCCGTCAGCATGACCACAACCATCAGCCCAACTAAAAGCTTCCCTGCTGATCACACCACGTTACGCTGATGGCAACTCCATCGGCTAGATCGAACACTGAGTCCCTCCAATGGTCACCTTCATCGGCCAGACACCCAACAACGGCAAGCCACAAAAAACCTCTGCTGATAGCAATACTCCCACCGATGAAAGCACCAAGCCACATTCCCCTTGTTGGCCAGACCCAAACCGTCAGAGCAACAAAAAGCTCCTTCGCCGACCTCATCGATCATGTCGATGCCCACTCACTTGAAAGCCTCAAACCATCTATCATTGGCCAGACAAACCACATCAGAGGATTCTCCATCGGCTGGGCCAATATACAATGTTACACTGATGAACATCTCTCCATCGATAAGATCCAAACACATCGGCGGAGCCCAAAATTCATCCGCCCATAACACTACTCTCGCCGATGGACACACTGTCAACCAAACATTAACCATTGGATCAACTCTCCCTGGTCTACCTGATGCACCAAGTTATCCCGATGAACACCTTGATGATAGAAAACTTGATGACCCCGCAGAACTATCAAGGTGACAATCTGGAAAATGATGATGATGATGATGATGATCCCCTCCCTCAGAAATTCATGATAATGTTGAAAAACACTGAGAGGCTCCAATACTTAGAAAATTTTTGGATTTTTTGGGAAGGTGCCTACATGAAAAATTGCTTGAAAACTAACAGTCAATTTAGGTACCAACAGTGCCTCTGTCTGGGGATGCATGCTTCTTGCAGGCATGGCAAGAACCTCAGACCTCTGGGATGCAGACTAGTCCCCTATCCATTGGGCACAGAGTCATAAAGCTGCAAATCTGCATCACCAAACACAATTGATGGCGTAAGGCCACCAAGAAAAGGAAAACCTATATTTCCCTTTGTCAAATATCTTGTTTTCATATACATACACTGGGTCAAGCTTGAGAATGCTGCCATGATTTGACCATAAGCAACTTTTGTCTTTTGCATATTCAACCTTCTGATTCAGTTTGTCACTGTCAACCCTATGCAAACAACCTTCAACATCAGGCAGTAAGTGGATGCAGTATTTATCAAGCGATGCATATTCAAATGAAATATAACACATGTTATCATCTGTATCAGCATTATGCATTGCAAAATGATCTCCTAGCTAGACTGAAAACTAAAAGCACTAAAAGTCCATCATGCAACTAGGAACATCAGGGCTCATCTTACCACAAGCCGGCATATCAAAGAAAAACCTTTCAAATTCATAATTGTGCACATCCTGTACACAACCAATAGCAGCACCAAACTGGAAAAGATCAGGCTCTAGCACCTCTTTACAATTAGGCCCATTTTTACAGTCACTTACCTGATGTATGTTGGTTCCTCTTTCATTAGTATGAGAAACAGAATCGAAGTCTAAAACAATGCTCAAACCCTCACCATACTCAAATAGATCCTCATCACCATATGTGTCAAAAATGGGTGATCTAGGTACATTAGCTTGATCATAATATGCCATTTGTTCATGGGCAGTAGAGCATGCATCTTCATCACCAATGGGTTCATTTTGTGGAAGAAAATTAGCTTGTGTGTCATAAGCAAAACAATCACCAAATAAAAAATAATCATGCTCTGTACTAGCACTTTTTTCAATCTCTAACTGCTCTTCATGATCTCCATGTATTTAGAAAGAAGGCAATGGTTCACACATGGATCTGTTTCTTTGTTTGCTTATATCTTCTCTGTCTTGAGTACAATATTCACAATTATCTCCACAAATCCATTCAAAAATTTGCTCATTTCTGTCCACAACCTCATTATTGCTTTCATGGCCAGATGCCTCATCATCGCAATGGGAGTCCTCATTAGTCCTTTCACTGGCATCTCCACATGATGCCTTAATCTCTTGGTCATTTGTAGCTTCACAACCATTTCTCACACCAAAGCCTGGAGATAGGGATTTCTGCAGGTGCTCATTTCTCTTTTTTTCTACATTTTCTAAAAAAATGTATGCCATCTGCATACTTGTTATCTTGAATTCCCTCAACAATGCACTAGAGCCCTCCTTAAAAGTCTCAAAATATATGCCAACATAGGCTGAAATATCAGGTCTAAAGACTTCTAGGATCTGTGAAAGGGCTAGTGCAAACCTATGACTAAAATCAATACATGGCTCCTCATCTTGTTTTCTGATTTTCATTAATTTTGCAACAAGATCAGCTGGTTCTTTTGTAAATTCCCTTTTGAAACAGTCAGCAAGCTCATCCCAACAGTCAAAGGATCTCTTTGGAAAGATCAAATACCAATCTCTAGCTTTTGCATCAAAGGATCTAACAAAAAACCTCATCCACATATCCTCATCTCTAAATGAATGTTTTTCCATAAAATTGCAAAAATTTTGGATATGTGCACCCCCATCACATACACTGTGACCACTAAATCTAGGCATCTAATAGTATATCCTAGCAAGCATACTTTCTACTTTATAATCAACCCATGAAAAATCCATTTGGTCATACAAAGGATCAAAAGGGCTGACACGAAGTTTAGCTTTCTAACTGGCAGACACAATAGGGTTATCACTATTTAACTAAGCCTGCCTAGCCTCTAAGAGTATCAACCTATTTCTTATCTCTTCTATTTTGTCACATAACATTGCATCTCCCTCTTGGTTGAGCACATGTGTATACATATTTGGATTCATAAAATTTTCAACCTTAGACATCCTTGGTCTGCCTAAGACCTAAGGCTTCCCCTTGGCATCTAACTTATGCAGTAAACAACAAATATAAAGGGGAAGAAACTAAGTACCTTTTCTCATCCAGATGCAAAAATATGAACATCCTTTGTCATGTAACATACATCTATCTTTCATGTGCACTTGAATCTTTTGCAGAGCCGCCACCTCTCCAGAGAGGACAAAATTTTTAATAGCTGAAAGCTACTTTTCAAGGTTCATTCCACCAGCAGAGCTAGGCAAAACTTCACCAGAGGCTGTAAGATATCACTTTTTCTATTAAGTCCCCAGCGGAGTCACCACTTTGTTGGTTTTTCTTCTGAATCAACATTAGGGTTTGCCAGTTCTAATGCACAGGCAGATTCAGCCAACAAAATATAGGAGGTTGCGTGAGCCTTCACTTCTCGTTCTGCCACACCAAGGGGGGTGTCCTTATTTGATAAAGATATGACCTTGACTAGCTCAATAACATAAGGATTTAACTTGACAACAATAGGCAGAATACTCTCATGTATGGACCAAGATTTGTGTAACAAATCACAAGGTTGGCAACATTCTTGGACATATGTGTCTGGTTAGGGATGAGAGCATGCAGGGGTTTCCTACTACTACTCCTACAACTAACAGGTGGAAGTTTGAAATGGTTTGATTTGATGTTTGGAGTTATGGGACTTTCCTAGACCCTTTAAATAGATAAATTCCCAAACCAGTGCCTTATCTGGGCAGTAAAGTTAAATCTATGAATGCAAATGTCTCCCTATGATAACATGACTCATATCCAGAGGACTTAGGAAGAATGTTGCTGCCTAACAGTAACATGTCCAAGAAAGAGTATTACCTATGATCATACTTTGCAAATCCTATTATGCAATCTATTTTCCTTTGTATCTGATCAAAAGCCTATTTAACCACTCCTTGAGCAGACGCAATAAATCAGACACACAGCATGCATATACTGAAAAACTTGGAAACCCTTGACAACCTTGTTTGAAAAGAAAACAAATGACATACAGGAGACAATCATAAACAATACACACAACAGGTGTTTTTCATTTAAAATTAATCTGTATAGAAAGTTATCATACAGGAAAATTATCATTTACAAGACAAGAATGATTGATACACCAAAATAAGGACCGAATCTGCAACAAAATGTCTTTCAAAATGTGAACACCTCATGTTCAGAGTCATAGCAGAAAGCCCAAAAACATCCAACCCCCTGTAGAATGGCCATGGATTCCCTTTTCAAGGAGCAGACAAGCTTCTGGCCACCTACACACTGATAGACTTCATAAATGCAGAGATCATTCTCCCTAGATTTTCAAAGAAACAATCAGATCCTCCATCAATTTTAGTCCCTGAAGCAGTCAAATCCTCCATAAAAGCCCGTGGCACAAGCAACCCGAACCTCGAGCAGATGAGAAGATGTGACATTCCTTCCATCATTGTATAGCATGGCCGGCTGACTGTAAAATGAGCACGCAAAAATGGCGCTAACACTCAGTTATTTCATCGTTTGAACTCAGCCACCGGAATCGGCTCTAGACACGCAAAATCGATGGTCCAAAGCTGCTCACATAAGTTGCAAATCATGTTGGCATTTTGAAAAGTCTCGTCGCTAGTGAAATCGCACCACGTGGGAAGTCCTTCATTCCATCGCTGACTTTTCCATTTGTGAGATCCATTTATCCCACATTCGCCAGACAGGGACCTCCCAAACACTTTATAAGCACAGCCGCATGTGTACTAAGTGTCGAGTGTTTTGCCCTGCTCGACCCATGAATCTTCCACCAATAGCCCATCGCTCCAACACCTGCCTTCATCGGTGTAACATACACCATTAGAGCAACCAAAAACCCTCCTACCGACATCAAATGTCACACTGATACAACCTGATCGGCGAGAAAACCACCGTCGGCCCAGCACTTTCCACCTTCGCCGACACACCAACTATCTCCGATGCATATCCCGTCAGTGTGACCACAACCATCGGCCCAACAAAAAGCTTCCCCTCTGAGCACACCACGTTATGCTGATGGCAACTCCATCAGCCAGATCGAACACCGAGTCCCTCCGATGGTCACCTTCATTGGCCAGACACCCAACATCGGCAAGCCACAAAAAACCTCTGCTAATAGCAATACTCCCGCCGATGAAAGCACCAAGCCACATTCCCCTTGTCGGCTAGACCCAAACTGTCAGAGCAACAAAAAGCTCTTTCGCTGACCTCATCGATCACGCCGATGCCCACTCACTTGAAAGCCTCAAACCATCCATCATCGACCAGACAAACTACATCGAAGGATCCTCCATCAGCTGGGCCAATATGCAATGTTACACCGATGAACATCTCTCCATTGGTAAGACCCAAACACATCGACAGAGCCCAAAATTCATCTACCGATAATACTACTCTCGCCGATGGACACACCGTCGGCCAAACATTAACCATCAGATCAATTCTCCCCAGTTTGCCCAATGCACCAAGTCATCCCGATGAACACCTTGATGATAGAAAACTCAATGACCCCACAGAACTATCAAGGTGACAATCTAGAAAATGATGATGATGATGATGATCCCCTCCCTTAGAAATTCATGATAATGTTGAAAAACATTGAGAGGCTCCAATACTTAGAAATTTTTTGGATTTTTTGGGAAGGTGCCTGCATGAAAAATTGCTCGAAAACTGATAGTCAATTCAGGCACCAACAGAAGGTATGAGTTTGCTAAGTCAAATAAAACCTAGATTTAGGAAAAATCTGAGAGCATAATGCCTCATGGGCATGAATAGGGTTTATTCTAATAAATAATTTTTGGTCAAGTGCCTACTAGGTTCACTAAAAAGATTTAACGACTAGATTAATTAATTGATTAGTACACACAAGGTTGATTAAATTAAAGAAATGAATCTAATTAAAATAAATTTAACCTCATTAGTTTAAGTTCACAAGAAATAAAATAACTCAATTGATTTATAATTAAATACATTTCAATAATTAAATTGGAGGAGATTAAATGAAACATGTAAACCCCACTACAATTAAATTAATTAAAATAAAATTTACTGTGCTCTATCTAATAATATAAATTTTAAAAGATCTTAAACAAATTAGAAGGTAAAATAATTTCCCCAATTCCCTACATTAAACAAAATCAAAAAAAGAATTAAAACAAACACAATATATTAACCATCCTAAAAACCCACTTGGAACTAAATAATAAAAGAAATTCCTAAGGGAGAGGAAAAAAATATAAAACCAAATTTAAAATACAAGCCCTAAAAGGCCTTCCCAATAAAATATCATTATCATAATGGAGAAAAGACATAACCCTAGCCTCCATTCATTTTTGTTTTCTCATTGCTTTTCTATCTTATTTTCTTGCTTCTAAGTTTGATGTTGCAGGTTTGATGGAGTGGGGCAGCCATGGCCACCATCAAAGATGCATAAACATTAGGTATCTTTTTTTTTTTGAAGTAAATATATATTTATATATCTCTATCTTTAAAAAAAAAAAAAACCATGGATGAACTCACATCATATATATAACAACGAAAACGAAGAAGGTATTGTAGTTTTTTGTAGGCTAGAAGGCTGAAAGGCAAGACATTAGAATGACGTTGGGTTTGTGGAGCCATAGCTGAAAAAGCTTCAGACATTTGTTTTGTTGTATGGGCCGCAGTGGGAAAGTGTTAAGGCAGCCACAGAGGGTGGGGAGGGGTGTGGGTGGGGCTTCGGCCCCCTCCCCATCCCCTCACTAACAAAAAGAACAAGGCACTGGTGGGCGGGGGTTTGAACCCCCCCCCCCACCCCTTCCATAAATAAAACATGCCCTGTGGGCGGCAGTTTGGCCGCTGTCCATAGGGGTAAAACTTTTATTTTTTTCTTATCATTCAACAGTAAAAAAAGAACGCTTTATTTCTGATCCATAAAAATTATTTTTTGCCAAAGTTTGAGTTCATTATTTTAATCATACACACACACACACATACACACACACACACACACACACACTCAAAAACATATATATGCAATTTTCTGAAGTTCACCTACTTTTACTAGTTTCATTAAAAATATTATTAGTTATTGCAAATAAATATATATGTATTTGTATATATATATCATTATATATATACATACACACACATATATAACACCATATATGCATAAAAAATATGTGGACTTATATGATTTCATAGTTGTACTATTTCACATACTTATTTTCAACATGCTTAAATAATAATAAAAAAAATTAATATGAAAATAATCTTTTGTTGGTAGGTGGCGACTGATCAAGAAAGTACCTCGTCAGGGTTCGGGGCCATGTAACCTCATCAGGGTTCGGGGCCAGGCAGGACCTGAAGTGGGGGTTCGGGGGAGTAGCCTCTGAATTTTTTTTTCATGAGCTGACATAAAAAAAACCCTATTTTCGTAACCGACATAAGGCTTGATAAAAGTGACTAATGATTAGGGTTTTGGTTGATATATTTTATTGTAGCATTTGCAATGGTATTGAGTTGCAAGGATTGTTGGTTGTAATCAGTTTGATTTACTGGATAATAATATTAGACACTCTGTTGGTGGATGTAGACCGAGTTTGGGTGAAGCACGTTAAAACTTGTCTCTCACTGTTATTATTTCTGTGTATTTTTCATTCCTTTATTTAATCTTTATTTGCATTTAATTGATATCTTCTACCGGCTAACCCTAACAAGTGGTATCAGAGTGGGTTGTGTTCAATTATCATCTATGTGAAGGTCTCACGATTGAGTGGGAGCAATGGCGGATGAGGGTAAATTGAAGGTCGATAAATTTAATGGGCAGAACTATCAGTTATGGAAGATGTAGATGGAGGATTATCTCTATCAAAAGGATTTATGGATGCCGTTGGAAGGAGTAGCTAAGAAACTAGCAACAATGACTGATGAGGATTGGAATCTTCTTGACAGAAAGGCACTGCGAACCATTTAGTTGTGCCTAGCACCATCGGTGGCATTCAATATAATGGAAGCAAAGACAACATATGGTCTAATGAAAGCTTTGGCTAAATTGTATGAAAAACCCTTAGCCTCAAATAAGGTATTTCTCATGAAGTGTTTGTTTAATCTGGAAATGATTGAAGGTGGATCTGTGATAGATCATTTAAATGAATTTTATATGATTACGAGTCAATTGACTTCTGTAAATGTAAAATTTGATGAAGAAGTTAGAGCTCTCTTGATATTATGTTCTTTGTTGGAAAGCTGGAAGAGTTTGGTAATGGCGGTTAGTAACTCTATTTCTAGTTTAAATACCCTAAAATTTGATGATGTTGTTGGTGTTATTCTGAGTGAGGAAATTCGTAAGAAAAGCTCAGGTGGGTCCACATTAGGTAGTGTTTTGAAAGCAGAAAGTAGGAGTAGATCAAAGGAGAGAGGAAAAGGTTCTGGAGGTCATGGAAAGTCACGAGGAAAATCAAAGGATAAGAGATCCCAAACTAGAGGACATAAGGTTTGCTGGTACTATGGAAAACCAGGTCATCTAAAGAAAGATTGTTGGTCCTGAAAAAATAAAGGAGACAAAAAAAGAAGGCAATAAGGAGGCAAATGTGGTAAGTAATAAATCTGAAGATGATGCTTTGATTCTTTCCCTAGATAATGTTGATGATTCATGGGTTTTAGATTCAGGGGCCTTATTTCATGCTATGCCCCATAGAAGTTATTTTCTTGATTATGTCCAAGGGGATTTTGGGCTGGTTTATTTGGGAGATAACGAACCTTGTCAGATTGTTGGAAAGGGAAGAATCAAGATTAAGTTGCAGAATGGGAATCATTGGCTACTACAAGAGGTAAGATACGTTCCAAGGCTCAGTAGGAATTTAATTTTAGCAGGGTAGCTAGTTGAAGAAGATTGTATTGTTACATTTACTGATAAAAATTGGAAGGTTTCAAAAGGTACCTTAATAGTAGAAAAAGGTGTGAAAGTAGGCACCTTATATCTTTGTACAGGTCATACTGTTCATTCTACTTTAGCTATTGTAGAGAAAAAATAAATAGGTTTAGGAACAGTTGTTGCAGGTTCGCAGGAAGAGACTAAAACAGTTGCTGCAAGTTTTGAGACAACACTGTGGCATAACAGACTTGGGCATATGAGTGAAAAAGGTATGAAGGTACTTCATTCTAAGAAAGTTTTATCAGGTCTAAAATGTATTAATATGGATTTTTGTGAAAGTTGTGTGTATGGCAAACAAAAGAGAGTCAATTTTATCAAGGATGGGAAGCAAAAGAAAGATGAAAATTTGGAGCTTGTGCATATAGATGTATGGGGACCAACTCAGGTATCTTCTCTCAGTGGCTCTCAATATTATGTTACATTGATAGATGATGCAACTAGGAAGGTATGAATTTTTTTCGTTAGGTAGAAATCTGATGTATTTGAAACATTTAAGAAATGGAGAAGCTTGGTTGAGAATGAGACAGGTAAAAGAATAAAATGTCTCAGATCTAATAATGGTGGTGAGTATTGTAGCAAAGAATTTAAGGATTATTGTTCCTTTAATGGAATTCATAGGCAGAAAACGGTTCCAGGGATTCCATAGGAAAATGGAGTGGATGAACGCATGAATAGGACAATAATAAAGCATGTAAGGACCATGAGATTGCATGTTGGGCTACCTTTAAACATGTGGACAGAAGCTGTCAACACTATTATATATTTAATTAATAGAGGTCCTTCAGTTCCTTTGGGCTGTGGTATTCTAGAGGAAGCATGGATATGCAAGAAGGTGAGTTATTCTTTTCTCAAAACCTTTAGATGTGAAGCATTTGCACATGTAGATTCTAAAAATAGAACCAAGCTGGATGTAAAATAAAAAAATGTACCTTCATTGGATATGGCATTGATGAATTTGGTTATAGGCTTTGGGATTTTGAAAATCAAAAAATTGTGAGAAGTAGGGATGTTATATTCAATGAGAAAGTGTTGTACAAATATTAGTTGCAGTAGCATGAGAAGAAAGAAAAGGATTATGTGGTGCTAGATGATACTCCAAATAGTGATGTTCCAGTGGTTCCTCATGCTCTGCAACAACAACAAGAAATACCACAAATACTAGTGAATGTTAGACGGTCAACAAGGCTAAGTAGACCTCCTGAAAGGTTTTCTCCCTCTTTGTATTTTATTTTGTTAATAGATGCTGGTGAACCAAAAGGGTATGATGAAGCTATGCAGGTAGATACACAGGTTCAGTGGGAGCTTGCAATGAAAGAATAAATGGACTCCTTGCTGAAAAATCAAACTTGAGAATTATGTAAGTTACCTGCAGGTAAAAAGCCTTTACCAAACAAATGTGTTTATAGGCTGAAAGAGGAAGATGGAGGTAAGAAAATATTTAAAGTTAGGTTAGTTGTAAAAGGATTTGCACAGAAAAAGGGCATTAGTTTGATGAGATATTTTCTCTGGTTGTCAAGATGACTTCTATTCATACTATTTTAAATATTGTGGCTGCTGAAGATTTGCATTTGGAATAGCTAGATGTGAAAACTACCTTTCTCCATGGTGATTTGGAGGAGGAGATATACATGGAACAACCCCAAGGATTTGAGGTCAAAGGTAAGGAGAAACTGGTGTGCAAATTGAAGAAGAGTTTATATGGCCTGAAACAAGCACCTCGGCAATGGTATCTAAAATTTGATAGTTTTATGGTTGAGCAAGGCTACAGTTGGTGTAATTCTAACCATTGTGTTTATTTTAAGAGGTTGGAGCTACATTATTTTATGTTTATATGTTGATGACATGCTTGTAGCTAGGTCTAACATGGATCACATAAGAGAGTTAAAAAAACAATTAGCACAATCATTTGCTATGAAGAATTTGGAGGCAGCAAAATAAATCCTTGGTATAAAAATTTGCAGAGATAGGAAGAACAGAAAATTGACTCTATCTCAGGCTGCTTCTGTTGAAAAGGTGTTGCAAAGATTCCATATGGAGAATGCAAAAGCTGTCAACACACCTTTGCCTAGTCATTTGAAATTGACTAAGGAGATGTGTCCAAAGACACAAGAGGAGGAAGAAAAAATGTCCAAGGTACCATATGCTTTAGCTGTAGGAAGTTTAATGTATATCATGGTATGCACAATACTAGATATTGCACATGCTGTAGGAGTCGTAAGCAGGTATATGAGTCATTCCGGATTGGATCATTCGAATGCGGTAAAATGGATTCTCAAATATTTGAGAGGTACATCCAATAAATACTTATGTTTTGGGGGCTCTAATACTAATTTAGCAAGTTATGTAGACTCAGATTTGGCAGGTGATATTGATACCAGGCAGAGTACTACAGGTTATGTCTTTACTGTAGGTGGGACAACGGTGAGTTAGATTTCCAGGTTGCAAAAGGTGGTTGCTTTATCCACCATGGAGGCAGAGTATATAGCTGCAACAGAGGCAAGCAAGGAGATGATATGGCTGCAATCTTTCATGGAAGAATTAGGCAAACAATAGGCTAATAGTTATTTGTATACAGATAGTCAGAGTGCCATACATCCTGCAAAGAATTCTGCCTTGCATTCGAAGACCAAACACATACAGTTGAGGTATCACTTTATTCATTCAGTGTTGGATGATGGATAGTTAAGGCTAGAAAAGATACATACAGATAGAAATCTAGTGAATATGTTTACAAAGGTAGTGACAAGGGAGAAGTTGAGCTCCTCTTTAGCTTCAGTTGGTCTTCAAGACTAAAACAATAAAATTAGAACAACAGAGTCCAGGGTGCTTATTTCCAGTGGGAGCTGCACGCGTAGTGGTGTCATCCAGGATCAGTCTCCAAGTGGGAGATTGTTGGTAGGTGGCGACTGATCAGGAAAGTACTATACACTAGCCATGTATCCTCGCTGGGGTTCAGGCCTAGGTCGGGCCTCGAGCGGGGGTTCAGGGGTGCAACCTCCAATTTTTTTTTCATGAGCTGACATAAAAAACCCTATTTTTGTAACTGACATAAGGCTTGATAAAAGTGGCTAAGGGTTAGCGTTTTAGTTGATATATTGTATTGTAGCATCTATAACGGTATTGAGTTGCAGGGATTGCTAGTTGTAATTGGTTTGATTTATTGGATAATAATATCTGACTCTTTGTTGGTGGATGTAGCCCGAGTTTGGGTGAACCACGTTAAAACTTGTCTCTCGCTGTTATTATTTCTATGTATTTTTCATTCCTCTTTTTAATCTTTATTTGCATTTAATTGATATCTTTTGCCGGCTAACCCTAACATCTTTATATATATATATATATATCTTGAATCCATGCATACAAGAGGGTATTCAATGTGTCACTACATCTTATATAAAATTTCTTCTTTTTTTTTGTACAAAATAATGACAAGCTCAAATAGACTTTATTTTTCAAAATGGAAACTAAAGCATTATATGCACATATATATTTGTCTTCTTGAAATAAAATAACATACACTTTAAAATCTTTATTTGGAACTAAAATCAAGATTACAACAAATAACTCAACTTAGATTCTCCTTCATTTGACATTTTTTTTACAACTCCAAAAACAATCTAGCCACTACCCTATACTTGCTTTATCTCTTTTTATTAAACAAGCCTTTGAAATGAGCACAAGTAAAAATGTATATTTTGACAATAATACTTCAAGAGGTTAACTCCATTCCTTATACAACTTCAAGTAAATTTCCTACAACAGAACTTAATATTTTGAAAACACTAACAAGAGAGGACAACCTCCTCTCTTTACAACAGCACAAATACAAAAGGCCAATCTAGCCATGGCTCACAATAGCCAAACTGAAAATGGTCAAAACCACGAAAAATGACTCTTTTTCTTCCACACTCCAAAGCTCGAATTTAACCTACAATTACACATAGAAGGGAAAAGAAGCCACTCAAATTGCTCTCCTCCCTACCATAGACTCACTCATGAGTCACCCCCAAGCTTGGAGGTCACCCTCACACAAGGTGACACACACTATTTCACAACATACACACAAACACAAAGCAAGAAACTCCCATGGCTTGGACAAAACAAAACTCACCAATAGTGAGTTTAATGGGGTAGGGAGTGGACATCACTCAACTCAAGAGTGCCACTCCAAAACAAAACTCCCAAAACCAATTTTCTCAAGGCCTCAAGCCATCACAAAACAACATTTTTCCACGTAGTTTTCTCATGGCTCTCAAGCCCTTCAAAATACACATTTTCTTATTTTGCCCTCAATGCTAAAATACTACAAAAGAAACAAAGATATGGCCCCAAGGAGGTTCATTCCTCCCCCACCCCACACATGTTGAGCATATTCTCCAAATGAAGAGGCTCTCACAACACCCATACAATTTTCCTCACAACAACAAATGTAAAAACACAATAAGGAAACACACACTCAGCTTCACACAAGAAATGAAAGTGCATAAGGAAAGGCATTAGCCTTGAATCCTACCTTTAATAGCCCAAATGGAAGATAGCTGAGAAGAGATCCTCTAACTCCACCTCCAACTCCTCCAAATTGAACCTCCAAATTTTTCCTCTAACTCTCTCCCAAAACAATTAAAATTCAAAAAAATGAAAAAGATTCAACAACCCCCTCCCTCTCTTCAAGAGGGATTAAAATAGGCTCTTCTCATGAGCCTTGATGAATGGGGAGGTGACACATGTCACCTCCTCACTCCTCCACACAACCACTTGTAAGACTATTGAAATGGGGTGGTAACACATGTCATCCACCCATTCCACCAAGTCTTTCCCCCTCCACTTGCTCTCTCTCACACATGTGGGAGAGAAAAGTGGAGCCAAAGAAGGAGTGGGTACTACAAGTGCCCTGATCAACTCCTAAGAAAGCCCACACAACCCCAAGGTACCCTCTCCAATTGTGGGAGAAGCTTGGAGTTTAGTCCTCCACAATTTAGGGGTCTGGAAGACTCCCCCAAACCTTGGAAAGAGGAATGGAAGAGGTTGAATGTTTGAACCACCCTTCCTCTCCTTCCCAAACTTCTATTTTCGTTACTTTACTTTAGGGTGAAGTTAAAGTGACCAAATGGGAGTTTACCTAAGGTTATACAAGCTCAAATGGTCCCTAGACCCTAGGCCTACAACCCAGGGTCAATTTTAACCCATTTCGAGCACTATAGGTTGAGTAAAAACACATAAAAAGGGGTCTCAAAAATATAAACTCAAAATAAAATTCAAATGAATAGTACATCTTTACAACAATCATTAAAAGTCAATATAAAAGGGATGGACCTAACCCAAACAACATCACACAACAACATTACGAAAATTTCATCATGCATACATAGTTGATCTTGGTTCCTCTTGGAACTAGATCGGCTTTGCACGGGAACTCACAAAGTGTGTGGGATAATCTCTGATAAATCCATGGCTTGGTTAGAAACACTTGCGCACTTAAATAAAATATTAATCCAACATGTATATCATAGCCGAAGCAAAGTAAAACATACACTCACATCATCATACGATCATATAAAATGTCATAAAATCACATCATAATT
The DNA here is from genome assembly GCA_027924645.1 of Cunninghamia lanceolata. Classification (NCBI taxonomy): domain Eukaryota; kingdom Viridiplantae; phylum Streptophyta; class Pinopsida; order Cupressales; family Cupressaceae; genus Cunninghamia; species Cunninghamia lanceolata. The sequence goes on along the minus strand of BSBN01000553.1, from coordinate 14,903,129 downwards.
TAATTCATCATTTGCATTTCAATACTCCATCTCAAGTTAACATTGCATAATAAATCCATCACATGTAATAAGATCACTAGTATCTTAATAACATCATAATGTAAATCATATGTCAATTCATCGTCAGTGACTCAAAACAAGGTCTAGTCTCATAATAATCATGGTAAACATAATAATCCAAATAAAGCATAAAATCTAATAGTCTTGCAAATCGAGATCAATAGTCCCATAAATATAAAATGTGTCTCCAACAGTAAAATAAAGTAGTGAATATAAGGGAGTGAAAAAGGTAGGCCTTACAATTGTACCCTTGATAGTTCCTGTAGCAAAACTATATGTCATATGCATTCTATTTCTTCACTGATGGCCTAATGCTCTCATGACTTCAAGGCACTCACATACTCATTGTAGATTTTGCATTTTATGATGTGGCTATAGAATGAGTTTAAAATATGTGCACTTATTTGTATCTCCTATACTCTTTGCATATATTTCAATGATCTTGATGCCCTGTCATGTAAAGTTTGTGTTCTTCATTTATGACTACACTAGTGGCTTGTAAATAATCTTTAAAAGATCACTGCACCTTCTATAGTGATGAATATTGTAATGTATAGAAAACATGGGCATCTTGATGATGCAAGCATACTGTCCTTTATTCCTGGAGTAGGACTAATCTTCATTGATTCTCTTTTGCTGTTCTATCCATACATCCTTGTACTTCTATGCATAAGGCATATGTCTGTATATTGAGTTGGCATGTATTATATATATTGCATCCTCCTTTTGATAGCATTAGGAGCTCTTTGTTGACTATTCCACCTTGACTGTACTTGCTCCTAAGTTGATCTGGACTAGCCGATCTCTATATGAGGCAACAAAGCTATTCCAACTTTCTTTATTGTTCTTCTCATATGAATATGGTGCATGATGACATGATAACAGGTTTGTTTGATGGTTCCTATAATTTGTTCATTCTACTTCATGGTATGGTTATTCATTTTGTCACTCTATGACTCTACTTTGTATGATATAGGACTATTTCATGTATTCAATAATAATATCACACTTCATTCATGACAAAGAATAGTAAAAGTACCTGTCTTAATTGCTATAGCTGTAGCTCCTCTCTCGGATTCATTTGAACTCCTTCATCTGTGTATATTATTGATACTTTGGAAGTCTCCTTGTATGCAACTCTTTATTGAACCTTTATGATTATGCCTGACTGTAATAGTACATCTGGGCATTTGTATGGCTATCTTCTTTTATGACTGTAACAAAATATGGCATTTGTACTTTACTAGTGTCTCATATGGCATTCTCATGATATGGCAGCACTTTACATTTGTACTTTGTGATCTTCCTGATGATACAATGGATTCACTATGGCTGAAATACATGGAATTTTGACTTGATGGTTCTTCATGCTTGAATCTTTGTGGCTCCACTGTACTTTACATCCTTCTATGCACTTGATACTTGACTCATATTGGACTGTCTATCTCTAGCATGATTGTTCCTTGTCCTTTATGACTATTCAATGAATTCAAAAGCAAGATTAAATCATATTCAAAAGGTAGCAAAATACTTGCTCTATTTGATGTTCCATTGTGATTGATTATTCATTATGGCTGAAAAAATCATGTTTCTTGGGTAACACTATCATTAATAGCAATGCTTGAGCATGCTGGGCTCAACCCTTATGGGAGCCCATTTTCTCCACATGCTTTAATGTATTCAAATTAGCAATAGAACTTTTCCTATACCTGCACAGTAAACAAAAAAGTTAGCATAAAAACATACCTTTGGAAGTTGATTGATTTCTCTCATGATGATCTAATTTATTGCACATGTCTAATTTTGATCCAATTGTATCAATGCATAATGACTGCAAGTTTATTTATCTGTTGATAAGGCATATGATGAACTTGTATATCTGAATCTTCTAATAAAACCTTTCTCCAACCTTGTAGGCTTATCATCCTGATAAGGAGCAAGAGGCTGAAGTCATGAAGACCAAGTTACCAGACAAGAGAATCAACCTTCACGATAAGGCAATTATGGATATGAATTTCCTCGTGTTTTTTTTCTTTTCTTTATCATTAGATGTATAGCTTGCATACTTTACAGCATTGGCTTAGTTTAGTCATTGCCATGGCTTGTGTGGGACATATTTAAACATTCTCTAGAATATAATTAGTTATTTTACCTTATGCAATGATTTATGTATGTTTTCTTTCTAAATCAAATGCATAGGATAAAACAATCGAACCTGATTTAAAACACATGTTTAAAACATGATGATGAAATGATAGTTTATAAATACCTTTTCTTTGCACTGAATTGTGATATTTGAATAATTCGATAACATCATAACTGAAAGATAAAACTAGTTAGATACCTGTCATTCCTTGAATGTTTGCTATCTTGTCTTGAGACCAAACATTTCACTTATCAGGATGGTTTGACAATTCTGATTGGACTGTCACATTATCCTGATAAATGATCCTCTATTTGTTCTCTTTCCAAGATATCAGGCATTTAACTAAGTGATCACACACTTTAAAAAAAAAAAATTATCCCTTTTGTGAGAACTGCAATTTAGGTCTTGCTAAATTAGGTGTGAACATAATTTAGTTACAATCAACACTAAGCTTCTCCAATTGTCCACCAATCTTCAACAAAAAAATGGGATAATTTTGACAGCATAACGGTGTCTCCAAATATTCTCAATTCTCATAGACTTTATGAGGATTTGTTGTTATATAACACTCTTCACTACTCTACTAACAAGTCATTCTACCCCTTATCACCCATGACCAAGCCTAGAATTTGATGGTCTATTTGACCGTATTTGCCATTTTAGACTGTAATTTACAATTTCAAAATTTATTAGACCATATAACTTGGCTTGCTAAATTTTTACATAACCGTATATATGACACTCTAAATTATTTGTAAACCATGAAATTTTATTATAAGGTAATATAATATAATATTCTTATTTATAATATATATTATTTTATAATAATTTTTATAGAAATATATTAAATTAGAATATTTTCAAAGATGATCATATTTTAGAATGTTTATCTTCAATAAATTTTAAAAATCAATTTAGAAACAAATATTTTCTTTGTTTTATTGTTTTTTTATTTTCAAAAACCAATATAGAAATAAATCTTTGGTTTGTTTATTTATTTTATTTTAAAAATCAAATTAGAAACAAATCTTTTAATATGTTATTCATTATTTATTATATATAGAATAAGTACAACTTTGTAAATTACAATTACAAAGATTAAGAAGAGCTATACTTAAGAGCTATCTTGTGTAGCCAAGGGAAGATTAGTACAATTGTGAATTTCAAGGTGAACGACTTGAAATGATTGATTTGAGCTAATCACCATGAAGTTTCTCCAAAGGAAGAGGACTTGTTGTTTGTAGTTTTGTTTGTGACTATGTTGTTGATTGCTACTCTTTTTTGTAGTCTTTAGACTACTTTTTTTAACATACATTCTTTCAATATAAAAAAATCACTCAACATTTTTTAATTAAAAGGTAGTTAAATAACCAAACTATCATAAAAAAATTATATGACAGGCAAGGGTGACCATCAAATTCCATGCCTATTCAGACCTAAAGCCACTAGCTCTTTGGACTCGAAAGACCAAGTAAACCAAATTGTATAAAATGTTCCCAGAATGGTAAATATAATTAGCTGATAGGCTATTTATATGGAGAAAGTTATGGTTAGATATTTCATAATACTATTTGGATACATTATATGTGGGAGCTTTTTCTCCCCCAACAACTTGTCATCCTGCCTACCTACTCCTGTCAAAAAAAGACCATGTTTTTTCTTGTGTTTTTTAGAAACTTCTGGTTGCCTAACTACTTCTGTCAATAAGTTTGTTTTCTCGGGGCACATTTCCCTAGTTTTAAAAACTTCTATTTCCACCTGCGTTGTGTACTTCCCACAGGGATTGAATTGCACCTTACACGTTTTCTCAGCCTAGAATAGTCATGCGGTGTCTCAGCAAATCAAACACATCTATCCAATATGGATCATATTAATTTCATAAAAGTATGAGTTCCTCACTTCTTACCCACCCATCTCTGTAGGCTATGTTTTTGGTTTTCTCCTTCATGTCGTTTCTTCTCATTGCTTTTAGCTCTTCAAGGGATTTCAATGCAAACAAATGGCAAAACCATCTACCAAGGACACCCAAAAAGGATTTAGCCTTAGGTCATTGGTGCAAGCAAGTTCTTATGATGATCTAGAGTTTGGGGATTTAGAATTCCCTAACACTATTGTTAGTTTAACTAATTGTTTGCTTCATGATTTATGGAGAACTTATGTTGCATGCTTTGTTTAAGCTAAGCTAACCAAGGAGGACTGTGTGTTGACTCTTCATGCCTCTTTCTTTGTTTCCTCTATAATTTCTATTTATTCATGCATTTTGTGAAAGTTTTTTTTTTTTTTTTAAAGGGGTAAAAACTTTATTGAAAATCAAAGAGGAACATTACAAGGAAAGCTGAGGGCCAAAAGCCCAAGAGCTAGCAAAAGTAGAAGAACTAAACAAGACCAAAGAAAATCAACAACCTAACCCTCCCTATCCTCATCTAGAATTTTCTCCAAATCATGGCAAAGCATCGGAGGAACCAGCTCTCACTCCTCATATCTCCCGCCATCCATATGCTCAGACACCCATTTTGCCAAGCAATCCGCAGCCTGATTCCATTCCCGCGGAATATGAACAAAGGATACCATTTCCATTAACAAACTAACCTACAAAATCTGCTACACAATCAAAGCCAAATGCTAGCTGAAATTCAACATTTTCTACTTAATGAGGAAATTGATCAAAACTTGGGAATCAGATTCACAAATAATATGTCTCCAGCCCAAAGCAAGAGCCTTCTCAAAAGCATAGAGAATAGCCAGCCCTTCCATCGTGTTGATGCTCTGCATCCCCTTAGGGATTGCAAAAAAGAAAATCATCGAGCCTATAGAATCTCTGCCAATCGCCCTAATACCTGTAGGTCTAGGATTGTTCCTGGAGGAACCATCAGTATTAATCTTAAGAATCCCATCAGGAGGAAGTTGCCATCGACCAATCCTATGAATTCTCGTATTAGCCTTCTGACCTCTCCTGACACAAGCTGAAGTCACAGACAACCCCTGCAGCCCAAGTCTCACCACCACCTTAGCATCCTATTTAATTAAGGGAAAACTCACCTCACTCTTAGCCTCCACCGTCTCCTGAATCATGCCCAAGATTTTCTGCCAAACTTGTTGCACCATCTTCTTTTCTCCACGAAAAATCTTTCGATTCCTCTCAAGCCAAAGTTGCCACAACATGAAGACAGGCCCCCCAAACCACACTTCCTGCAAGAAAGAAGCCATAGAAGGGGGCTTGCCCACACCATTCCAAAAATCAATCAAGGAGGAAGCATGAACACAGGGACTCTGCCAGACATCCCACCAAAAATGCCAAATCTGCATAGCAAAGGAACAATAGAAAAACAAGTGAGCAGAGTCTTCTTCAGCCGCCCCACACATAACACAAACTAAAGGACCATGGAAACCTCTCTTCCAGATATTGCCCCAAGTCAAACACCTATTCCAAGCCAGCATCTAAACAAAGCAGTTACACTTTGGCCAGGAGAACTTGTTCCAGACCTTCCTCCACCATGGAACTTCCTCCCAATCCGTTCTATGAGACAGTAAAACCTAATATCCAGAGGCAACAGTATAGACTCCCTTAGGATTGGAAGACCAGGCAAGCACATCATCCTCCTGGAGGGAACTACAGTGCCAACTAGAGAGGATATTGAACAACTTAGCATGCTCTTCATACGATCCAACAACCGGCCAAGCATCAGGAGACTTCCAGCTTGCCACCTCCAGTTGCCTACAGGGAGTAAGGGATTTGAAATCACTCACCTGAGACCAACCAACCTCAAGAAATCCCTGGCAAAGATTCAACAAATTAGGAAACTGAGAGATAATGGGTGGATAACCATCCCAAGAATTGGTCCAGAAAAGAGCCTTAGATCCCTGCTTACAGATCCAGAATAAACCTTCCTTAATAAGAACAGCCCCTTTTTGAGAGTACCCCAAATCACTGAGCCTTTCTCATTAAGGGAGTAACGAGGAATATCACACTGAGGGATCCTCGGGAAGTACTTCTGAGAAAGAATCCTGGCCCAAGCCTTATCTTGTTTAGTACACTAACACCAGTACAACTTAGTAGCCAGAGCGACTCCAGTCAAGTCTGACTACCATAAACCAAGACCCCCAAACTGTTTTGGGCTACAAACAACCTCCCATCTGACTAGACTCCATTTGGAAGAAGCCAGACTACCAGCCCATAAAACTTGTCTTGCAGCCAAATTTAACTCTTTAACAAATCCCATCGGGGCAACCTGGAGCATACACCTGTAAATAGGGAGAGCTTGCACCGATGTGTCCAGTGATTAACTTTCAACCGAAATTTATCCAAAATATTCTGCATTTTGTGAAAGTTAATATAGAGACTAAATTTTAATTTCTTTGCAGCTCCGTTTTTTCTCTATTTTTTTTCTTTCTACAAGTTTTGCTTCTTCTTCTTCTAGCTAGATCATTGTGCAAGTTCAGCTGCAAATTTTACATGGTATTAGAGCACATGGGAGCTAAGAAGTAGCATAAACAATCTTTTTGCAGGTATTGAAGATTGGAGCTATTAGAAAGCATGGAGGTAGATGTAAATTTCTAGATGCATGCATGTTACCTCCCCTAATTTTTTTTGCATGCCCCTTTCTTTCTTCCTATGTTAATTCTTAAAAATTGTATGTGCTTTGCAAGTACTGCATGATAAAGATCTAGGAAAATTTGGGGCTTTGTAAAAATTGAACTTAAATAAAGTTCCATATGAGGGTTTTGCTTAAAGCATCTAGTATAGGTTTCTTTCATTTTGCTTCCGGATACACAAACTTAGGATAAAAGTTGCTAATAAACTACCAAAGCTTTGCAACTTTTCTTCCTATCGACAACCAAAAGTGTTCTTCTATTCTAAATTCCTATCTACATGAGATTCTAGAGTCACATTCTCGTGTGCTTCGAGAGATTCTTTCTAGCAGAGTTTTGATCTACACGAGATTCTAGAGTCGCATCCTTGAGTGCTTCTAGAGATTCTTTCTAGTGGGACAATACTGAGCATTGGATAAACAATGGCATCATCCCAATTGGAGGGAATCTTTATAGTTCTTTAGAGCACATCTCTGTAGAATCATATCTTCCTATCTTCAGATGATCAGTTTTTGTATTCAGAGACCATGTACTTGTATGTTCATCATGTTGTTATATGGAGCCTAATCAGTCTCAGAGGTTAAATTTTCCCCACTTTTATTGGCACAATTTCCTCCCAAATTATTTAACTCTTAAGTCATTATTCAACTTCCTTTTAAGACCACGGGTATCTCCAATATACATGCCTCTATTTTCTCACAACTCGACCATGCAAATGAGGGGAGTACGTGGTATTAAATACCACTCTCTTTCTATAACAAAAGTTGTTATCCTTTAAACTGACTAACAACCTATAACAAACTCCTCAAAATATAATAATGATAGTTTTAGTTAACTCAGAGATGTCTCATCATGTTGAGACACATGTTATTCTCAACAGTTTGTCTCTTCCTTAACATCAATGGTAGGAGGAGAGAGTGGAGCATGAGGGGGAGAACACTTCCAGCTTTCAAGAGGGCATCCCTGCAGATTTGGATTTCTTGAAAATCTTGTTTTATCAAATGTGTATGAGGACCTTACAGTGGTATCTCCCTTGATAGATTGTTATAAGAGAGATTTAAATATCCCAAATAATCTAGAGAACCAAGTTGAAATGGAAATTTTCCTAAAAATTTGTTGAGAGAAATGTCCAACAATTCCAACTGACTTAGATTGCCCATGCTACCTAGAATGTCCCCACTAAAACTATTCCTAGAAAGATTTAGAAACATCAAGACTATTAGATTTCTAATTCCCATTGGAAGATGGCCCCATAACCTATTGTTTGACAAATCAATGCATATCATGCTTGAAAAGACAACCATAATGCCTTTCTAATTCTTTAGTAATTAGATCTAATTCCTCTATATAGTATTTTCTTCCAATACCTTCTCCAACCAAGTTGTCATAGAAGCTGCGATCCATATGACCTTCTCCAAGCACGGACATATCTTCCTTTTGATAGACCATGGCTAATAAATTTAAGAAGGTATTTAGGATTTCACTGAACAAAAGATTAGAAGAAAGGTTGAGGACTCAATGCTTGGGCATTTCACCGATCTGTGGAGGTAGTTTACCTTTGAAGTTGTTTGATCTCAACACAAGAATTTGTAGGCTTAAATAGTTAGCAATCCAATCTAGAATGTTTCTTGTCAAATTGTTTTCTCCTACATCGAGCACCTCCAGTTTTGAAAGTTCTGTTAAATACTGAGGAACTAGTCCTTGCATATTGTTCTTTTCAAGATGGAAAGACACAAGTTGTGATAACATTCCAAGCTCCTTAGGAATCTCACCCTCCAATTCATTATTTGCCAGGTTGAGCATTACAAGTCTAAAGATGTTGGCCAGCCTGGTAGGGATCTCTCCATTTAAATGGTTGTTCTCCAAATGTAGCATGTCAAGAGATACCAACTAACCCATAGTTACAGGGATATTGCCTCTCAGCTAATTATTTGACAAATCTAGAAGTCTTAGAAATCTCATAGTCCCTAATGAAACTGGTATTCGTCCTTCAATTTTGTTGTATGCAAGTAAAAGTGCCCCCAAATTTACTTCATGGATATGAATATCGAGGAAAGAGGATGGATCCTTAATAGTAGCCAAATCGACAAATTTTACCATAGGAACCAATACTGAAGCTGAAGCATGGGCCTTAGTGCATGGTTTGTAATTGGCAAATGAAATGGGCATTAAAAATTTATGGATTGAGGGAGATTCCCTTGTAGTGATTAATGCCTTGAAAGCAAAAGGTTCAGATAACTGGAAAATTAATTATATTCTTCAATAGGTCATCGCTCTCCTTGATAGTTTTGACAACTTCCTAATTTTGCATACTCTAAGAGAAGGAAACAAGGTGGCAGATCTTCTAGCAAATTTAGATTTTGATCAAGAAGGTGTGGACATTCTTTTTCTACTGAGAGTTCCAGATTAGCATTCTCTTTTGTCCAAACTTCTGTCTGATGAGATGGCACATCCACCTTTGGCTTGAGAATTTGCAAGGTACAGAAGTCTTTTCAATGATTAAGCCAGGCTTGTATGTTGATTGTATGTTCATTCCTCCCCCTCTACTTTTGTCAAGTTTGTAGCATTTTTCATTCACTAGCATGCATGAGCTTTTAAGTTTGTAGCCAGTATATGTCATTTCCATTGTCTCGGTGGTTAGCCTTGGTTTATGATCCCTTATCGCTGACACTCTCTCTTATGTGGAGGTGATGTGTAGTAATTATCCCTTTTTGGCGGCCATTTTTTGAATGATGATGGCTTTTTTACCACTTTTGGGATGCCCCTACTTTGGACACGTTTCAATTCCCACTTGCAAGCTCTAATTTCCTTCTATCCTGACAGATCTTTCCTTCGCTCAACTTGATTTCATGATGTCAACTAAGGCCTGTGAGAGATAGCATTGGGATCTTTATCATTAAATTGTTTATTTTCTTTTTGGAACAAGGGTTTTTTATTTCATATCATTTTCCATCCGTTCATTCAAGCTACTTCACCAGTTAAGTTTTCAAGTTTTTTTCCCTATACTTCTAAGTTACAGACTTCTTTGGTGGACACTCGACTGAATCAAAGACTTTTCTTCCCACCCTTTGATTGGGAGCTAGAAGTTAGGGGTAGGGTTAAATCTTTAGATTTGATGACTCTCATTGATTGGGACTGTACTCTCATGTAGTTTGCAGTAAGGAATATTGTTGGGCATGCCTAGATAAAAGGCTATGAGGGCTGCATTCTCAACTATTCTGACATCGTGTCTTAGTTGCTTTCCAATATAATGGATCTAGTCTTGGACAACGATTATGTGTATGCTTTATCTTCCATTTTATTCTATAACAATATCTATATAGTTGATAGGTGGGAAACAGAGGTGGCAACTTACAATATGAAGCAGGGGGAGGTGCTAATAGGTGGTCTTTTCAATCTTTCTTATCTGCATGCCTCTATTTCATAGAAAGCTATCTATAGAGCCTTACAATCGAGCTTGAAATCCCTGAGCAGCTATGAAATTGACAATGAGTTGGGTTTGTATAGTTTTCTAGTCTCTAAGAAGAAAGCCCAAAGGATTAAGGAGGTCTACACAGCTATCAGGTTCCTAAGGCTGCATGCACCTGACATGACGCCTCATATTCCAAGATATGCGTTGGAGGACCCTGATGAGGAGGTTCAACCAATAGTGGCTACTAACTTGGACATTCAAAATCTCCCTACCGCAGGTCTTGCAGCTTGAGATGGAGGTGGCAAGGGATGTCTTGGTCGTTTTGCGCTTCGGGGGAGATATTTTAGATGCTATGTTTTTTCTGTCCCTGTTGGTTTTGACCTCCTTTGCTCTTCCAGTTGTGTCTTCCTAGTTTACCATTGTCAAAGGTCGAGGTGTGGGGTTTATTTCTTCTTACGTTTTCTTTGTGTTCCGGGGTGGCTATTGGCGTGAACTTTTTGGGTTAAAGGTTTTGCCCATTTTGTCTAGACTGTTAAGGGGGACAGTTTTTAAGTTAAAATCTATATTATTAGGTCATCTAAGAGCCTTCTTTGTAGCTGCTGGACTTGGCTATTTCCATATTATTTATATTACTTTTTAAGTTTTATTACTAATCTATGGGTGTCCCTACACCTTTTTCTATTTAAAAAAAATAAAGGGTCATTCAATTCATTTATAGACAGATCTAACACCTGTGAAAATGGGATTGAAGTAACAGTGAGAGGACCCTTCAAATGATTGTTTGATAGGTTCAAACTGATCAATTCTGATAAAATTTCCCATACCCAAGATGGAAGATTTTCCACAAGATTATTGTCTGACAGGTCTACATTTTCAAGCTCAAATTGAATTGAAATCTAGTTGGGAATTGGGCCTCCAATTTTAAACCTCCTAAAATTTAAGGCATAATCCAAGGCACCAAATCAATGTGGATATTCAACCCACTATAAGACAAGTCCAATTCTTTCACCCTTTAACTATTACGTAAGAGAACTTGATCTGAAACTATTCCTGTGATGCTGTTGTTTGAGAGTAGAAAAGTTCGTATAGAACATGGTAGTGCGAGCAAGGAAGGAATACTTCCATTCAATTGGTTGTTTCTCAGATCAAGACTAATGAGTGAAGACAATTGAACAAATGGCAAGGGAATGTCTCCGCTCATCTTGTTGTCAAAAAGGTTTAATCTTTGAAGTGAGCTAATTTTGCCTAAACTGAATGGGATATTGCATTCCAATTGATTATCATGTACATCTAACATGATAAGAGATGGGAGATTGCCTCCTACAGAAAGAGGGATTGGACCACTAAGCCTGTTACCACTAAGACCTATATAAGGTTGATAAGTAAACCGATGCTAGATGGGATGGTACCTTCTAGTTGGTTCTGCTGAAGGTCTAAATGGATAAGATTGATGAGTAAACCCAAGCTAGATGGGATGGGACCTCCTAATTGGTTCAGGTGAATGTCTAAATAAGTAAGGCTTCCCACATTAGTATGCATGTTCCCTAAATTTGAACGTATCCTACTAGTCAAGTTGTTAGCCAACACATTCAGATATGTAAGACTAGTGAGATTTGAGATAGCCTCAAGTATAATCATAATGCAATTTCTAGAGAGGTCAAGGTATTCAAGGAAATGAAGCTTTGATAAACTACTGGGTATGGAACCATTTAAGGCATTGAAACTTAGATCAAGTAAAATTAATTTTCTCATGTTTCCCATCCAGCTAGGTATCGATCTTGACATGCTATTATAACTAAACTTTAGAACAACAAGTGACGAAATATTTAGCAAAGAAATTGGGAGGTGGGAACCAGAGAGAAAAAACAACTAGAGAGGTCTAGATGTGTGAGGTGGAAGAGACTACCAATAATACTCCCCCATGTTGCCTCTAAACTGTCTAAATTAATACCCTCAAATGAAAGATACTTTAGCAAGGATAGACTAGACAACCAGTGTGAGTTGTTGCTGGTATCGAATGCATTTCCACTCAAATATAAATTGTTAGTGTCAATTCCTCTTCGTGATCAACAGGCGTGATTTCATGCAATAAGATAACTAAGCACAACAGTTAGTTTCTGTGAATTTCTCTCCATTAACAAAGGTCGGTGATTTTCATGCAACCTGCTAACTAAAGTAAACATGAGTTTTCTTGCTTTTCTCTGCCTGTCCCTGATTTTTCTCTTGGGATTCTTCTCCTACGGAGGCTATATATTTGTAAATTTGCATAGCAATATTAATATATAGAAGTTGATTAATACAAATTTGATTATCTATGCTTGATCATTTATCTCTATAGATCTGAAGAAGTGTACAAGGTATCAGAGGAGGAGGAGGTAATTTCAAGCCAATAATTAAACAGATTTATTGCATTTAGTAGGCAGTTTTTGAATTTGAGGGCACCTCTTACATATGCAGTGCAGAACCAAGGATATTCCCTCAAGCCATTCCCATTTTCATGACTCCATAGGTGATCCCCACATAGTGTCTTCGCTATTATCTTTTTCTACTATGAATTCTTTATGGAATCCTCTGACGTGAGGAGTTTACCAGGCCAATTCACTTCTATCTCTACCAAGAGAGACTCGATTGACATTGGGCTGCAATATCTACCCAAAAGGTTGCGCTAAATCATTTAGAGGCAAGATTCCATCCATTGGGAGTCGCATATCATTAGTCTTGTAGGCCGTGTCTGGTGCAGGCTAATTTCTTCAAATATTTTATATCTCTTTTTTGACATGTTTTAAATCTCTGCATCTATATTTCTACAATTTGCAAGGCCTGATTTTGTGTTCAAGGGGGGCAATAATTTTGATTGCAGGCTGGGTGTTTGTCAAGTGCATGCTACGATTTTAATCAAATATTTGGTGATTTCTTTCATTAGCAGTTGCACAAGGTAGAGGAGGCGTGTCAATTGGGAGTCTTCATAACTTGGAGTTTGAAATTTGCCACATGTAGATTGCAATCTGTGATGTACTAAAACAATTCTCTTTGTAGGTATTGAAGATTTGATCTCTTCATTGAAGGAGTCGATTTGTTACATGTGAAGAAGTTTCCATTTATGCTTTTTTGCATTCATTATTGGGGGATTATACATGCACTTTGTAATTATGAACTGATTTAAAATTCCATTTAGGGGGGTTAATCATGTCTCTTAAACACCATTTTCATCATTCTATTGTTAGGCTAGCTTTAGAAATTTTGTTTGTCTCAGAAACAATGGATAAAGAATCACTGGCTTGAGCAGGATCTACTACCCTATCTCCTCGGACTCAAACTCCTGAGCCAAGTGACTATGATGAAAAGAATGCATGGTTTAATAATAATTACATAGTCTATGGACTAATATGTCTTACTATTTCTAAGGATACTCTACATCACATAGAGCAAACTAAGTGCCCTTTTACTGCTTGGATCATCATCCAATAGTTGTATGGAGATATTGAATCTCCATCTGAAAGTGATGTTTTCTTGGAAAACCAGGCTATTGATGATATCAATTAAGACTTATGCTACCTCATATAATGTGGAAACATCTAGTATGGATGATCAATTCATTGATACTCCATCAACAACACCTGTTGCAGATTTAGATTCGAGAGGTACTTCTTCAAGAGCCTCCAGTGATTCTTTGCAGTGGGATCATTTAAGTCTTTTGGATTCAATCCATTGGTACCTCATTCTACCAAACATTTCTTTTTGTAGAGTCATTCATTTCAGATCTATATGACGCTATTGAGGATATATGTCTTCTCTTTGAGGACCACTTTTTTGTCCTGGCATTTGTTGCTACTTCTGAGTTCTGTGTCATTTCTTTGAAAGCTTCCAATGGCTTCTTGTAGTTGGGCATCCTTAGTCTTTCTGATTTAACTTTATGGGATGATCTCTTGATAGGAGTTTCAAACTTGTTTATGGAGACTCACATTTCAGATTTGGAGGACACATTTGAGGAGTTATGTCTCCTCTTTGTTGACAGCCACATCAATACTGTTGGCCCACCATCTTCATTGCCTTTGCAGCTTTCTCTATAGCAGTCTTCATAGGATCTTCGAGCGCCATCATCGCTTTATAACATGTGGACATGCGAGTAGTTTTCAGATGAACACATCATCTGGATTTGGATTCCAGTATCACCCATCTTTTTGGATTGACTTCTCCAATCACCAGTGGATCCTTTTCTTCCTAAGGGGAGAAATGTTATTTGTAGCTAGTGGATCATATTCTATCTTCAGGCGTTCATCATTGGCACAGGAGCTCTTTCATTATGGGGGGATTCATATCTTCTTTTCTTATGTTCTCTCTATATTTGTGGGTAAATTTTATATGTACATGGGTGCCTAAAATGGCCTTGATGCCAGGACCCATCTTTGTTGGCTATATTGAATTTTGTCTCCTTAGTTAGATTTAAGGGGGGGGGTTGTTTCCATAGGGGTTTTCCTCTTTCCTCTCTTTAGGATTTTGTCTCCTTAGTTAGACTTAAGGGGGGTATTAGCATCAATTTCTCTCCGTGATTAACGGGCGTGATTTCATGTAATAAGATAACTAACAACAACACTTAGTTTTGTGAATTTCTCTCCATTAACAATGGTTGGTGATTTTCATGCAACATGCTAACTAAATTAAACAACAATTTGCTTGCTTTTCTCTACCTATCCCTGATTTTCCTCCTAGGATTCTTCTCCTATAGAGGCTATATATTTGTAAATTTGCATAACAATATTAATATATAGAAGTCCATTAATGCAAATTTGTTTATTTGTGCTTGATCATTTATCTTTGCAGATCTGAAGAATTCTACATGGTACCAGTATTTTCAAGTTGAGGTGGAATATCTGCTCCAAAAATGACACTGGCGATGCTTCGATATGACAAATTCTTTAAAGAGGCCATACCTGGAGGTAAAGAAGTATGCCAAAAAATATTACCACTCAAATTCAAATATTTGAGATGCTTCAATTGTGACAAGGCTGAGTCAATGTCATGTGAGAAGGCTGAATAAATGTCTAAGCTACTAGGCTCTGGAAGTGTAAGTTCAAAGTGACTAATATCCAAATCAGTAACATGCCCACCCTCCATTTCATTGCAGTGGACACCTCTCCATACACAACACTCATCTCCCTCCCATGACTTTAGCATTCCATGTGTGTCATTGAAGGTGGCCTTAAGACTTAGAAGCACTTTGGATTCATTGGGAGGACATCCATGGACAGACAAAAATAAAATTATAGAAAAAAAAAGCATAGTACAAGAGAGAGAGGGATGTGAGCATACACAATCTATTCGCGCAAACCTCCATTGCCACCATTACTTCTTCACTCCTTGACTAGAGAGCTATATGTTGTCTAAATAGCATCATACTCTCCACTCTTGTGTATTTCCTTTATAGCCACAATACTCCTAGTTTATGAAAAGGAAAATATATAGAAATTGCTATGCATAGACACTTTGCATCACTATTTACTTTTGACTACTACATCATTGAATAATAGCCCTCAGTTGACTATATATCTATGATGAAAAAATGATAGATAGCCTGCTGATTTTCAGCCTAACATCCCAAAGCCATCCTGACATAACAACAATCATGGGTTTTTGAAACATAAAAACCATACAAGTTTGATCTTGCTAAACACAATGAAAGTTGTTAACCACTCTTTTTTTTTTAAATTTCTCTATCTAATGCTCTGGGTGTGCAACAATATTTTTTTTAGGAACAAAATGTATTTTCAAGGACTATTGTCCCCTAACTTATAAAAGTAGTTAAAATATAATATATTTTTATTATTTGGGTAATGTTACCAATTTTTCACCTATAGCTGAAATTGGTAGAGCTAATACATTTTCCCATCTTAAGATGAAAGATTTTTAACATTTTCTGCTAAAATATTTTTGCATAGATTAAGGTGCTTGAAGAGTTCAGTTTTATCCATGTTTTAATAGAGGAAAGAGATTTAGTTCATCATTCATTGCATTGTAGAATATTTATTAGTTAAAGGAGTTGTTTCATTTTATTAAAATGATCATTCAATTTTACAAATGAGACATAAATGGAATAAACATTCCATTGAATGAAAGCAAGGCATATCAAGTGTCCCACACAAGTTGTGGGAATAGTTGAGTCAAAACATAACACAGAGTATACTATGCATCTACAAAAACTAAAGAATTGAAGTAAATGAGATAGAGTATATCTATCATTGCCTGTAAAGGACTTGAGTTGATCCTTGTTGTAGCGTGCCTTTTGCTCTTGACCTTTGATGAACCTGCAAGAGATGGAGAGGATTTTGTTAGAGCTCAAGATATGGTGTATCCCATGAACTTCATCAGGTATCTAGACATAATACACTGTCTGTGATGTATTGAATCAGATACAAGTCATCCATAGATAAGAGAAACTAGAAATGAAATTATCATTGAACTTCACTATTTTAAATTGACATGTTTGTTTTCTCTACAGGTATAGAAGAAGTTATGTTGCTGGTTAGAAGATATATCAGCATGTGGTGCAAACTGGGCTCCCACAAGGGTTGAGCCCCTGGGCATGCTGCCCTTGAATCTCAAGGGGAATGGGATAGATATTCATATTCATTGTGCTCAAATAGAAACAATTCATCTAAGGAGTACCACATTCATTGAATGCATAAGCTTCAAGCTCATTGCTCATCTATGACTTCCAGTTCCAATGGATGAAATTAAAACCATAAAGGAGCAGTGAACTCATTCAAGACAGTTTACTAATGTGTGAAGCTGAGTTAAAACATTGTTAACATCATGAAGATATTGCATCTATTTGTTGTTACAGTATCATTTGTATGTATTCAAGGTGTCTAGGAGTAGTAATCAATGCCATCACAAAAGGTGCCTTTCCAATGAGCTTTGTTCACAAGAGATAACATACAAATGACTCATGCAATTCTTTGTCAAAGGAACATGTTGGACAGCCATACAATAGGTATTTATCATTTTGTTAATGAAATATGAAGATCATGTAGCTGTCAAGGAGCTACAGGAGATCATGCTGAGCAATGTTTGTTTGAAGAGATAGCAAATGAAGGTATGTGATAAGTAGCATTGAATTCAACCTTAAATAACAATCATCTCATGAATCATGTTGCTTCAACCATATGAGTATCATTTTTATGCATGAATGAGCAAATTGATGAGTACACAGATGGACAACCACATAATATTCATGATCAACTATAGGAAGGTCAAGCTGATATAGTTGCAAGTTGTACACATGAGCAATGAAGCCAAATATCCATGATGTACGGGAAAGAAAGGAGCCATTGTTATTTCAATATGATATGAGTAAGAATGTATTTGATATAATATAGTGAACTTAATTGTGAGTAATCAATGCCATGCCATAGGTTGAGTGTGATCATCAAGTGTATATAGAGATCAATGCCAGGTGCCATAGTCATCATATGAAACATAAACAGATGCATGACTGTGTGAGTTGAAACAACAAAAAAGTATGTTCATTTATCGTTGTTGCAGAAAGAGGAACAAATAATATGAATTTTGTCATCTACAGGAGGTATGGAAGGAATAGCACATGTATTATGATTACAATATACAATTGGAGCACACAAGTGACATCAAATGCACTTTACTATTGTAAAAGGAGTAAAGTCTCAAAGTTCATCTACAGGTGGCACAGAAGAAAATCATAGGAATGCCATTATTACAGAATACAATTAGAGCAGCAAAAATATGAAACATAATCTTTCTTAGATCTTATCAAATAGTGTTTTTTACAACAAAAAAGATAATGAAATGGAATAGCAGAGATATCATGTGAGTACAATAAAGGTCAAATAGAAATACTGCTTCATCATCCATTCTTTCTGTAGTAATCTTTACAGATGAAATAAAGAGTTTGAGCTCATGAAGGTTTGATTTTTCCATTTCCACAATAGGAGAGTAGGATAATGTTATTGTCTCCTATATACATGAAAAAGAAAACCTAGTTCAAGTCCATGAAAGTTGTAGTCTAAGAATACTTTTTCTTTGGAAAATATCGAACCCTTATCATAGTAAATGCACAGGAATCAGATACACAAGAAGATAATGAGTTTTGTGTCATGACCTTTTGATAAACACTTCAGATGTAATAATGAAGCCATGACCTAACATAATAATTAGAGAGAAGTTGTCTTTTACATTTACAGAAAGGTTTTTATTTTGCACTTTCAGGAATGAACAGTATAATCTTATTATCATCAACATACAGAAAATGATTTTAAAAGACCATTTTTGTGCCTTTGAAGTCATGGCCTGTAATGGAGTGTGAGTATTTCTCATAGCAAGGTGAACCCATTTGGGGTTTTAAGTTACAGATGGATATAATGAAGAAGCCCAAGCTCACACAAAGAAAAAAATGCTTAGAAATATAAGCTTGGCCATGATCTCTAATGCCAACTCAAGACTTAGAAGAGGGAGAAGACAAAAGAATGTAATACAGAGATAAAAAAATGAAGAACTTACTTTTCTTTTTGTCTATAGAATCATGTGAAGAGCTCGAACTCATTCTTCATGGCAGCTCAGAATGAAGACACAAGAGTGTATTGACATAGGAAAACAAAGAGAGTAAAGAAAATGCATCAGAAAATATAGCATAGTCACAACTTCAGAAGCCAAAGATTTATCTCCAAAATGATAGAAAATGGATCAAACACATGATAGAGATTTTCACCTTTTATTTTCAAAGAAGAGTCATTGAAATCCATTAGAAAATGCCTTAGAAATTGAAGGTTTTTCATCCAAACCCTAGCCATGGTGGCAGCAGTAGTAGACAACCAAAATCTCAAAAGATGAAAGTGAAAATGAGCTGAGAAAGTAGGGTTCATGTGTTTTGTTTTAGGGTTATCTTTTGCCCTAAGACCGAATGTGATTTTAATTACATTGAATTGCATTTTCTATAACATAACTAATGCCCATCATGGTATTTTGTCCACCATACAAAGGCCTAGTCATATGACTTAGGTTGTTCAATGCCTTTAGGTCCCTTTGGAATATTCATTGCCTAGGCATGGTGCCTTAAAAGGATTTTAGTCCTTTTTTGAAGTTAAGTCATTACTCATATGCTTTAGGATATGTTTGTAGAGCCAGATAGAAGATAAGCCTTAGAGGCTTTTTATTTTTACAAATCTATTTAATATGCCTTGACATATTTTAATGATTTTTATAGAAAATCATATGTCTGTAGATTGTATAGTCTTGGCATAGTAAAATCAAGCCTTACATTTTATTTTGTAAAAAATCAAATGAGGATCAAAGGGAGAAAGATATAAAACTACAAACTAATGTAAAACAATATTTAAAGCAATATCTTATAAATTGCTTTTAAATATTCATTATTTATGCAGTTAAAGCAGAGATAATCTAGGCAAGATCTTCTTGTGGATTTAATTTTTCTTCTGGGTGAGATAGGACAATTTTGGGAATATTTGAGTTTTTTTTAATTAGGTAAAGCCTTATTTTGAGTGGATTTTGGTGCGGCCATCTGAGACATCTTTTTGGCATCTTCTTTTTTCAGTATGGAGACATTTTAGAGAGATTTCTGACAGCTTTTTAGAGGATTCTGAAAATGATTTGGAGGTAGGCTTTTAGAGTGTTTTTTTAACATTTTTCCTACTTTTCCATCTTGGAAAATTAGAGGATATATTGTGAGAAAACTTTGTTTTTCTCAGTTCTGATCAATTGTTTCTTTCTCTATGGCTTACTAGAAGAGAGCATTGTAAACTTTGTACTTGGTCTTATTTTGCATATTCCTTTTAGCTTAATAAGACAACAGGTTTCTTTTCTCATTGGTTTTGTTTCATTTTTACAGTGTTGATTTGATGTTTCATTGTGATCATTGAAAACAGATCCTTTGTTATGTCTCTTTATTGCAAGCTTGTATGCAGAAATTCTATGTAATGTAGGTTGTGTGTTGTGTTTTAAACCTTCATACAAATTAATTATGTGTTGCATGTGTCAACTGGGACTGTGAAGGTACATTTCTTAAGAGTTTGATTGTGAGTGGAAGCATCAAACAAGATAGAATTCTGTTTAATCATGCTTAGAAGTTAGTTTTGCATTTCAATTATCCTCTATCCCTTTTCCTCAGAAAATCTTTTAGATTAGAAAATTCATAAGGAGAACTAGCTCACTCTAGAGGTCCACTCCAAGTTTAGGCAACCCACAGTCTAGGAGTGTTCCCATGTGTCAACAGATATTTAGGTTAATAGCTTAGTCTGGGTCATATCTAATTGGTAACAGTTTTTGGCATGCTCAGTAGGACTGATTGGACTATTTTTGTCCAATAGTATGTTCATATATCCTAATATTTGTTGTGTGTATCAGTGATCTTAGCCTTTAGAGGTAGAAAATCAAACACATCTGGCAACTCTGAATCAAGATCTACTAGTTTTAATAGATCAAGTGTAGGTATGTTTCCAAAAAACTAAGTTTTATTCTTATTCTAGCTCTTCATATGAGTAGAAATGTCAAATTTTCATAGTCAACATGTATACCCACCCCCCTACTATGAAAATACTATCAACCATACCCGAGTAGCCACAATGCTGGTTTTAGTCCAAATAATCCTATTACAGCAAGCTACCAGCTTACTCAACATGCTTACGACCCACCCACCCCTACCCAATCTTGCAATCAACCTTAAAATTCTAAAATTATGTAGCTTAGAGACATTCTGTTAGACTACAACATGAGTATAATCAACAACAAGAGAAGATTGCAAGCATAAAGAATATGTTGTTTGATTCCATGCATGACTTCACAAAACATGTAGAAGAGATTAAGAGGCAACATGAGTATAACTTACAGCAAGAAGAATGGTCTTGCTCAGATTATGAGTACCAACAAGAAAGGGAGTTTCAAGGAATGCAATATGAAGAGTGTAAATTTCAGCAATAGGAGTTAGATCACCAAGCCTATCTCCAACAACAGGAGCAACAACCTTGTGAGATGTTTAGTTCTGACCAAGAGTTGGAGGCACAAAGGACATAGTTTGAGTAGGAGATGCTTGCAAAATAGGAGAAGATGGAACTTTTTCTTGCTCAAACACATAGGCATCAAGTTCAAGCAGCTCCTATCATTCCAAATCAGTCTATTCAAGAAGAGGTTCATAAGTATAATCTTCCAAGTTGCAAGCAAGGTGAATCTCTTATCCCTTTCGAGGTCAAGATTGCCAATTTCAAAGATCCTTTACCATTGCAAGAACCTAGGTTGGTACAGTATGACTTTGTTATGCTTCAAAATCAGCCACTTGAAGAATCTTTTTTCCTCCAAGAGACTAGTTTTGAATGCAAACAAACTCCCCAAAAAATCAAAATCCCAAGTTTCAAAAGTTCTAATTTTGCTCAGGAGCCTGTTTGCATTAAAAACCAGTCCATTAACCAACAATTTTAGTCGTATCAAGAGCCTGCACCAAATCATCAGACTTTTGAACAACCATGGCAGCCTTGTTGGACTAAGTATCCTCATTATAAAATGTTGAATCTTGTTAAAGCTACCCCTCCCATACCAATCCAAGATCAAGAAAGGGAAAAAGTAGTAAAATTTGAATTAATTAAGATTCCAAGTTGGTGTGGTGAGTAGAAGCAAAAGGTTGTAGAGCCTAAACCAATCAGAATTGCAAGTTTCAGTCCAGCAGCTGAAGGTTCTTGTAATCCTCTTTATTCCACCGAATCACACAAATTGGATGTGAAGCAAGAGGTTACTATTTGTGCTGTATCCCCAGCTAGATATGAGCATAATACATGTGTAGAGGAAGTTGATTCAGGCTTAACACTGAATCCTTTGCATTTTGATTCCTTTGAAAAATTTTCTAATGTTGTTTATAGGACAATAAGTACGATACAGAGATTGGAGGGAAAAAGTCTTCAATTGCAAAGACAAATTACCTAGGTTCTGATGCAGAATAAACCAGAAAAGGAAGATGATTCAGTTTCATTGTTTGATTAGATGCCTTCTTTTGTTGGTGATGATGAAGACAATATGTAGGAACCCAACTTACCAGCTGAAGGTGATCAACCTTTTCAAGACAACTTTATGCTTGATTGTTAGGATCCTAACTGTTCATCTTGTAGAGAGCTTGCCACTCTACTAAATTCTTGTAGCAACCAAAAGCCCAAACTAGTAGATAATGAGGACAATAAGGAGGATGAAGGGAATCAATTAGGCAAAGTGTAGATTCAGGAAGAGTCAAGTGAGGGCAGTCATGTCCTGGAAGGCCAAGAGGTTGATTCACAAGGAAAGGTTGTCTTAGATATTGAAGGTATGAGTTTTGAAATCCATCATGAGGATAGGTTAGAGCAAACATTGCATGATGAAATTGTTCATCAAAAGGTTTTATTATCAACTATTATTGAAAAATTTTGCTCTAACACTGTTGATAACTTAGCACCATTCAAGACAAAGATTTGTGATCAACATGATCAAGTGACCAAAGAGGTTGTGGTAGAAGAAACAATTCTTGGAGGAGAAGCTAGCAAAAAGAGTGATTAGTTTATCATCTCAAAGGGATGCCCACTTAAGCATCTTTCTAGGATTGACATCCCAAGCACACTTGATGAGATTCTAGTAAAGGGATAGCAAATCCAACTTATCCATTCACCCCAAACTAGTAGTATGGTTGGTCATATTCAAAGAATGGGTGAGTTTGTTTACATTCCTTATGAATCATTGCAATAGTTTATTGAGAATCTTCTTGTGCTTCATCTAGTTTCAGCTGACCATAAGCATGTAAGTCAGTGTTCTTTGTTGAGAAAAGGTAGCTACTTTACCCAACTAGTGAATGGATTTGTTTGATCTAGTTCTTTGGCTGGTTATAGTAGGTTAGGGTTAGTGTTTCAGTTAATAAGTGCCTCATGCACATTTCCATTCAGTAATTTTTCTTTCCCTAAGTGCTATTGTACTTGTTTTTTGGCCACCAGGGCCTTTTAGTTTGCTTTCAGTTTGGTTTGGTTTGGTTTTTTGCTGCTATTTGGAGTGGTTTGCAATGCTGAATTTCAGCTTTCTAAGTTTGAGATGAGTAGAGTATGACTCAATGCCCAATGGATAGTTAAGGCAACTAGTCTTGATGCTTAGCAGACAAGCATGTAGCAGAAGTCACCAGAAATATTACCAATTTTTTGTTGGAATTGGTCAGGACACCTGAGAGCAGGGGGGAGGGGGGGTGAATCAGTTGTCAGATAAATTAAACTTTTCTACCTTTAATCTTCTCTTACAACTTCTAAGAAAATAATGATATGAACACTAAAGAATGAATCAATAACACATGAGCGGAAACATAAGTAACACAATTGACACCAATATTTTTGATGTGGAAACTCAATTAAGGGAAAAACTACAGTGGGGATTAATGTACAAAGATTATACTGTATTAAAAGTATTACAATGGGCAATGCACATGCATTTAGGCTCATTTTCCAGAGCTCACTGCTCAAAAGAAGGCTTACAACCTATAGAAGGGTCATTGCCTGCAGAAAGAAGATTACAATGAAATTGAATTGATATTTAGCATCTATCAATGCTGGAGTTTAGTTCCGGTTAAGCATAGAAAATTGAATTGACACACTTCATCCTTTCTCTGCCCCTCTTATTGTTATGTTAACATCCAAACCTTTGATCTCTGCTTTTTTCTCAATTACTCCATAGTTGTAACACACACACACTTCAGATCATTCAAATCCATCAACTATATATATTTACATCCTAATCTTTAATCACTTTCCAGTTAGCTTCAAGAACACTTGGAACTTTATTGAATACTCTACTTTGTCAGCTAGATCCATGCATTATTTGAGATGCGGACCAAACTTGCACTCACAAATCTATAATTAGGTCAGCTACTAACATAGATCATCACTACTTGCCTAGTCAACAACTTCCATACATCTGGAACCAAGATCGTTTACAATGTCGGCCTATTCTTCTTTTGTTTGCTTTGTCAAACTATTAACCTGATACTCAGAAGCAAATAAATTTTGAATCCTTTATCACTGGAGGCCAAAATTCTAGATTTAAATTATCTTGACAGTTCTTAAGATTACCTCAGATCCACAACTAATTATGACTTTCCACTAGAGAGATCCGGACCAAGATATTGGACCCTATCGCCTGCTCATTTATTGACTACCTGGAGTTAGATGAATTATGATTATGACTTTCGGTATAAACAAATTGTGTTATGTGGATGAGTGTAATGGTCTTATTTGCCATCAATGACAACACCTATTATGTGAAGTAGTGTCTCTTGCCAACAATCTCCCCCTTTGGCATTGATGGCAACACTTAGAGAAAAATTACTAAGTGTCAAAAGCAGCCCCCTTTATTCTGTACACCTTCTTTCCATTATTTCCAAAGCTCCCCGTTTGATGGATTTCTCATTTTTCACTACTCTTCACTCCCTTTTTGACATCAATGGCAAAGGGTGGGGTCCTCAAGCCAAAGTTATCCAAAAATTCTATGTATAATGCCGCATATGTACAACTAATCATTAAGTTCTATTCACATGAACTTGAGAATGTCTACAAACTATTTTTCAACTACACAAGTTTAGAGGCCCAAGTTCCCTTCATTCCATCAAAAATTGAGATACGTCCACTTAGCAAAAATGTGTATGCTTCTGCCTTTGTCAGATCCGAAGGAGTACTTGGCTGAAGTGCAGTCTAAGCTTCTGATAGGGCATTAAACATGGTTTCTAATATGGGGGCAATCAATCCCCAGAGCTCACACATTATCTTCATAATGTTACCTTTTTCTTTAACAAGCCTTCTTATCTCATCTGTCAAGCTAATTACTTGACATTCCTGACTTATAAGTTAAACTATTAGACCTGATCAAAATTTTGAGAAAGATTTGACAATTTCTATTCTTGCTTCTTTATCTTTTTCTCAATAGCCTCACTAACTCTAGGCTAGGATAGACAAAATTTGTATATATCAATTCCATCACTTAGAGCATTTTGAATACTATTTATATTGATACTATGTATCCTCCTATTGCTTCCTATTAGACTCTTTACTTCACTTAATTTCTTATCCAAGAATTCTTTCTAAACTTTTGCCTCCGCAGACTTTTCAAAGGACTCAATGTGTACTTACAACATTCACAAGATTCTTCAGGTGACCAAAGGGGGAATCTGATGGACTCTTTTGGCAGGTTGGTAATAACTTCTCCAAGACTCCAGTTGTAAGCTCTAATAGTTCACTGTCCTCGATGTGAGATTTTAACATTTTCTCTCTGGCCTTGGCTTGAGTGAAGGATGCAATCTTCATCATTTGTACTGGGGAGAGAGCGTCTAGATTAATAGGTCCTTAGAGTAGTCCAGGCTCATCAAACTCAAGCATTTCTTTATCTAGAAAAATTTTCACTGCATCTGTAGTGTCTCTGGCAACAATTTCTGGATCACCCTTTTGTTTCTGATATTTCTCAACATCTGTAGATGCACCAACATTTGCACCATCTTCTTCTATTTTGTCTTCATTACCCATTTCTTTCTCCTTTTCTATTTCACCTTTTTCTATAATTTCTACAATAGAAATCTTCTCCTTGTCTTCACCACTAGCAGTCTGATTAGGAGGGCTTTGTGTAGTAGCAACATCATCTTCTTTTCTGAATTCATCAGGTGAAGTATGAATATCTCCAACATCATCAGTTTTGACCATCATCTCTAAGTCTTCTTTGTTTAAATGCTCTTCTTCCAGAGTTGAGGGGTTATCAACTTTGGTTTGTTGCCCATTGATGTTTGCTTTTCCAACATCTAGAATTGATGAATCAATCCCATCATCTATCTCCATATAGGTTTATTCCAGGGGATCTAAATTAACAACTTGCTCATCAATACCCTTGATAGTTTCTTCTTCTGGGGCTTCTTGTTCTGGAACTGGGGGATTGTCTTCTTCAACTTGTTTTTATGAAATAATATAATATTTAACTTTGTCTAGGGCCTTTCTTAAAATCTCCTCTATTTCTTTTACAATTTCCTTAGTTTTGCCAAGCATTAGCTTGTTCATCCGGATCTTGCTTCTGAATTCCTCCTTAACTTCTCTGAGGATTTTGTCTACTTCTCTTCTAGTCATTACAAGACACAAGGTGGAGAGGACATACTCTCTAAGTTCTAGATCTTTAGCCTTGGCTACTTCTTTCCTCATTTCTAGTATTTTCCTTAGACTTTTAGGAAGCTCTTGTAAAATTTCCAATAGGGCTCTATTGAATTTATTCAAATATATGATAATGACATCTTCCAATATTTTCTGATTTGCTTGATCAAAACTATCATAGTAAACTCTGATAGGTTTTAAATTTCCATGAATAGTGATCATTTTTGCAATTTCATTAATAGTCATAGTGACCTTACCAGTTCCTTGCTTTTTATCGGCCTTATTGCTTTTGGAAGGCTGGTCTTCAGAAGTCTTTGAAGTCCTAGCTTTCTTGAATCTTATTTCTTTAACTTATTCATCTATCTCTGTCTCGTCATCATCTTTTGTGCTCTTGTGGGTTCTTGTGGCCTTGGTTTTCTTTCTTTTTCCTCCTCCACTAGATGCAGTGGCTTCTGGTTTCTTAGTGGAAGTAGACTTGGGTTGCTCAACAAGAGTTGCAGAACTCCTTGTCTTCCTTAAGGAGCTTGGCAGGACTTCTGGAGTGACTGCTGGCTCACTTTCTGCTTTTTCCTCTGAAGTTTGCTCAGTTCTTTTCTACATCTTTTTAATCCTTTTTCTATTCTTTCTCACTACTTCTTTTGTAATCCCAATGCTTTCTACATACATCTCCACTTTCTTGTGCACTTTTCTTTTTGTTTCCAGCTTTCTAAGTTCCACATGCAACTTTAAGCTTAGTTCCTTGTATGTTCCAAACCTTTCAACAGAGGTGTCTTTAGGTTTGCTCAGAAGATGCTAAGCATATATGTCTAGAACTCTCTCATCCACCTCATAACCCATTGGCATTATCCATACTATTCTTGGTTCTATAGCCTCCATCAGACATTGATCACTGTCAACCATGAAACATATCTCATTCTCATATTTTTCTACAACTGACTTAGAGATTCTTTCTCTAGCATGCATCAAACTCTAAATTTTTTTGAAATACCCCCAGATTGTAGTCTTTTGTGCATCTGAATCTCCAAGGCTATATAAATGATCTCTTATCTAGATTACCACTAGCCTGTCATTTGTCTAGTGCACACTTTGCACTCCAGGCACTTCATTCATAAAATAGAAAAATAAGCATATAATCAAGGAACCATACTTGAAGGAATTTTTCTTATCTTTCTTCATTTTGTTTAAGTTTTCAAACAGTTGAATCCATAGTAGCTCACAGAGGTCATAGTCTGCATTTTCTTTTAGCATTTTATATGCTGCATATATAGTTGTTCCAGAGATAGAGTTTTCTCTGCTGGAGTGATAAATCTTATACCTAATTACCATGGAATCAAACTTGACATCTGGTTCTATAATGTCATTGATTTTCATGGCTCTTTTATCAAATTTCACACTAGTTGCATCAGTGACAGTTTGGTTTTTGACATATTTTAGCATGGGTAGTCCACCGATTGAGTTTAACTCAGTCAAAATTCTGATAACATCTTTAGTGATCTTAAATGGTTTCAGCAGGCATATAAATTCATCATGCATTCAGATCAACACATAATGAACCCATTCATTCTCATCAAATGATAGAAATTCAATAATTTATAGAAAATGTTTTCTTTCTAGGGCTTCAAATTTAGGTTTTAGTTGGTAATTGACATCCTTTAGATGTCTCTTAAACAACTCCAACAGTTTTAGATCCCCAAATTCTTCTATATTGCAATGAATGTATGCCCTAATGTCTTCAACATGTAAAACCACATATGGAACACCCGAAAAAGCACCTAGCGGCTCTACTTCAACATATTTCTAAGGATGCTTCTTAAATTTAGGATGGGGCCTTTTAGTAACATCAACAACTAAAGGTGTAGCCATTTGCAGAGATTGAGAATTCAAGAGGTTTCATAGAAAAACATAAATACCTTATTTCGTAGATTAGGGTTTTGCTTGGAGATCCTCTTTGTGCTTCAATTCTTGAGAATTCTCAGCTCTAAGCTCATTCACTCATTCTCTTCTTGCTTTCTTCTAATGTAAAGTGATCTAAATGAGGAATGAATGACCTTTTATGCTCTACAGCACCTAATTTGTCTTTGTAATAAATTCTTTGCCCCAATACAACTGGTTGCTCTATTTGTTGGATAGTTTTTCATGAATTACTCCACAATTTGCCATATCCACCTCTTTTCTTCTAGAAATCTTTCCTAAACAATTTAAAACAATCCAAGATTTCTTTTCTCATTGTGTCTGATTCAAATACCCACTTACTAGCTAGGGGATTTGATTTTTAATGTAGTTCACCCTGAGCCAAAGCTCCTAATTCAATTCCCAGAGGAATTATTAGCACCGAATTCTGGTGCAGACCCACTACTATTGTTCACAGTTGTTTTCTTGACCCATGTCTTGCTCATCTCATTCTGAATCTCATTTACATCAATTTTTTGTTTGCCTATTTCTTGTCTCTGCTCATCCAATTTTCTATTTACCAGACCCTTTCTTTCATTGCTCCTATTTCTGCAGAGTCTTGCAATATGACCAGATTTATTGCAGTTAAAGCACACAACATTTCTTTGCTTATATACTTGATTTCCTCTTGATCTGCACTAGTTAGCCATGTGTCCAAATCAATTACAAGCAAAGCAATAGCCATTGAAAGAATTGCCATTAGAGTTATTCATTATCATACTTCTACATTCATTGGATTTATGACCATACTTCTGTTGGGAATTAAGGTGTCTCAACCCTTGCAAATTCTTAATGTTGTATTTATTTATCCCATGTTGAGTTGGCATAGTTGGCACCTTGTGTACATGTAGTAGGATAAATTTTGGTGACTTTGGTAGCTGCGGTTTCCCCCTTGAATAATTAATGGGGGTTTGGGGTAAGCACCCCCAAGACTGGGTCAAGGGCGAAGACCCTTGCGGGGTTCCAAGGACAGTGCCCCTAGCACGCTCCTTGTCATGGTATAGGGCAGGGTTGAGGGGCAGTGCCCCTGTGGGGGCTTAGGGGCAAGGCCCCCGAAACGTCAAATGACTTTTATTTAATGACAAGTGTCAGTGAGTATCTTTGCATGAGAGAAAAGCATCTTTGGGTGGTCAAGGGAGGTTATGACATGTTGTAAGAGGAATATGATATTTTTAGTTAGTGTATGACAGATTCTCTTACAGCTGTAAGTGTTGTCAGTTATGACAGATTCTATGACATCTCTAAGATGTGTAAGAGCATCTGTCATAGCCTATCTTGGGACAAGGCGCCCACATTGGGATGGGATTTTGGACAAGTGTCCTTAGGCATGGGTTTTAGGGCATGAGTCCAAGATGGATGCTCATCTCTAGAAGGTTCCATATTTGCCTTATAAACTCTATAAAAATAGGTGCTTGGATGGGAGATAGATAGTTTTTGTACAAGTACTGTTATGCTATCAGAATATCTCTAGATTCGACATTCGAAGACTCTTGAAAGAGTATTGGCTCTGAAACTATATTGTAATCTATTATTGTTTACTGTAATACATTTGAGCTATGTTTTGAAGTGTGGGGTTTTTCACCCATAAGGGTTTTCCCCACGTATATCTTTTGTCTACTTTCTATGTGTATGTGTATTGCTGCAATATCTCTGTTATTGTGTTAATAATGTTGTAACTAGAAAGGTTAATTTGAATTTGCATTCTACTTCCCTCATTAGATTAGCATAGGAAGTGTGTTTCACGTACCTTGCTTCTTTTAAGTTGGTATCAGAGTTTGATCACCTTTGGTCCTAGTTGTTGGGTAAGGGGTTTTTTGAGCTGATCTTAGTTTGAGTGGGAGTTCTGTGCAGAGTATTTTGTAATCTTGTTGCAGGAAAGAGATGGCAGGCACATCTAGAAGAATTGAGGTGGAGAAGTTTAATGGCACTAATTTCAAGTTGTGGAAACTCAAGATGGAAGACCTACAAGTGTTGATTGTGACCTATGGGAAACTGTATCTAGTGTAAAACCAACCGCAATGTCACAAGCAGATTGGGATCTCAAAGATCGGAAGGCTAAGGGTCTCATAAGATGCAGTCTAGATGATTCTATCCTATTAAATATCCATGAGGATAAGAGCACAAAAGACCTTTGGAAGAAGGTGGGTGATGTTTATCAGGATAAATCCCTCGTGAACAAATGTTTTCTGAGAAAGAAGTTATTTTCTCTGAAGATGGAGGATGGAGGATCGGTTGTAGATCACCTGAATTCTTTTAACATGCTAGTTGTACAATTGACATACATTGGTGTGAAGATGGAGGAGGAGGATCATTATATGGCCTTGCTTTGTTCTTTGCCAGACTCATGGGATCATCTTGTTATGGCTATTGGGAGCACCACATCTACATTCAAAATGGATGAAGTGGTATCTTCACTATTATCTGAAGAGATGCAGAGAAAGTCTTCTGAGGTAGCCAAAGAGGCTCTTGCGGTTCATGGAAGACTCAAGAAGAAAGGGAAAAAGAAGGACAAGAAAGTTGAGAAGGGTAGATCCAAATCTTGTTGGAGATCCAAATCTCTTGGAAAGTCCAAGGTTCTCTATTGGAATTGTGGCAAAACTGGGCAATTCTGAAAGGAATGCAAAGAGTTGAAGAAAAAGAAGAAGAAATATCTTGATTCAGATTTTGACAAGTCACAAGATGATGGTGATGCCTTCATCGCAACCCTAGCCACTCATGCATCTGATGATGTGTGGTTGATTGATTCTAGTGCATCATTCCACATGACCTCGCATTGAGACTAGTTTACAAAATATGAAGAGTTTGATGGTGGAAGAGTGTACCTGGGTGACGATTCTCATCTAAAGATTGTTGGTCATAGAAGAGTCTCAATCTAATTCCCTAATGGGTGAGTGAAGGGGATCACTAGGGTTATGCACATCCCAGGCCTAGCATGGAACCTGCTTTCTATAAGTATGTTGACTGATGTAGGTGTGCAAGTTGTCTTTTCGAAGGATGGATGCAAGATGACTAGAGGATCTATGGTGCTTTCTAAGGATACTTAGAGAGTTACTCTATTTTAGCTGGAGGCATGCACTTCATAGTGCAATAGTTCTTCTTACTTGAAGAAAAGAGTTGCAGTCACTTCATCTCCACCATCTGAATGAGTAGTGAAGAAATCTGTTGTAACTAGTTCTGATGGTTGTGTACATGCTATGGAAGCTATGTTTCCTGCTGAAAAGACTATGTTATGGCATTTGAGATATGGCTACATTGGTGAGAAGGGTTTGCATACCCTAAAAAATAAAAACCTCATTGAGGGGTTAAATGATTGTAATCTTGAGTTCAACTTTTACGAACATTGCATTTATGGAAAGAAAAACCGTGTTCAGTTTTACTCTAGTTCTCACAAGTCTTCTGGTATATTGGATCTTATTCATTCTGATGTGTTTGTTCCTGTTAATGTTCCTTCGATTTCAAAATTTGTATATTTTGTATCTTTCATAGATGATTACAGTAGGACATGGGTTTATTTTCTTAGAAGCAAGACTGAAGTCTTTAGTCAGTTTAAAGAGTTTAACACTTTTGTTGAGAATCAGACTAGTAAAAAGATTAAGTGTTTGAGAACTGATAATGGTGGTGAGTTTTGTTCGGTAGAGTTTGAGAAGTTCGGTAAAGGGCAAGGGATTGAAAGACATAAGACAACTCTTTATACCCTGCAACAAAATGGAGTTGCAGAGAGGATGAACAGGATCCTGATGGAGAAGGCTAGGAGTATGCTTAGTAGAGCAAGCCTCAAACAAAAGTTTTGGATTGAACCTGTAGCCAATACTTGCTATCTGGTAAACAAATCTCCTACATCAGCTCTTGTTGGTAAAACACCTATGGAGGTGTGGTCTGGTAAGAAGCCTTCTATATACACCTAAAAATGACATGACTCTACTTAAATAAATATTTTAAATATTTATTTTATCTTCACATTCTTCTATCAATCAATAAATAAATTCATTTATTTATCTAATTCATTTCCTCTCAGTTAATTAAATAAACACATTTATTTAATTAATTAAATTCATATACATCACCTTAATTTTGCTAAATAATTAAATAACTTTAATTATTTAATTAAAACCTTTTATTCTTCCAAATTTAAATAAAATGCAAATTTTATTTAAATAAAATCTAAATTATCCACTAAATAAAATATACTTTTATATTTTATTTTATTCTTCAAAAATATCCACAAAATAAAATATATTTTTATATTTTATTTATTCCTCTCAATTATCTACAAAATAATTAAATAAAATCTTTTTATTTAATTATGTATTTCTTATCTTCAAAAATTATTCTTATCTTCTAAAAATACTTTCCTCTTGTCATACAAAAGCAAAAGTAGTTTTAAAGCATCTTTAAAGCAAACTTTCTCTTAAATTAGAAAAATAAATTCTAATTTAAGAAAATCAAATCTCATCCTCATCAAGAGAGGAGTTAACTTCACAAAGCTACTTTTCGAATGACACATGTCTTTCTTCCATTTGTTGCACGTTCCTCAACAACCCTCCTTAGTTGATCTTTCCTTTTCTTCTAAACCATTGATCTTCTTCTAGACATTTCTATAAATACCACCCTCTCCTTCTTCATTTGATATATCTTATCATTTATGCAAACTTATGCTATAGGAAATCAAGCACGCCTTTGGCACCCATTCTCTTAAGCATTCATCTCATCCTCTATTTAGTGTGTTGAAGCTCACCTTCAATCACATGAATATCAGAGCCATTCTGTCTTTGTCATCTTCCAACAAGCAAGGGAGCAACACTTCTGAGGGCTTCATCATCAAGATCATGGACAAATAGGTGAGCAATAGAAAATGATAGGTAAAGAGGTTGTAAGTACATTTACTTTTTCTTTGTTTTAATCTTCTTTGCTTTCAACTTCTATTGATGTTTGGGTTTTATTATTCATTGATTTGATTAACCTATTTTCCCCCTCACATTTTGGCGCCCACCATGGGGCCCTTGCCCCTCTATCTAATAAAAAACTGAGTGTTTTTAAGTAACAGGTCCATATAGGTGCAGGTATAGGGTTTTAACAAAAATGTTTGGTGCATCTAACCTCTAAAACAATGCATTTACCTTCCTAGTTGGCGCATCTGACCATTCGGCGCATCTGACCTCCCAAGTGATGTATCTACCCTCTGTTGTGGTGCTTACGACATTTTGGCGCATCTGTCCTCTGCAACGGTGCATCTGATCTCTATTTTGGCACCTGCGTACTAGTTGCGCATATACCTGTTCTTTTGTTACATTCATTCTGTACAACGACGCATCTACCAGAATTGTGCATATACCTGATATTTTTGCGCATTTGCATTGTAAAATGATGCATCTGATATAGTTGCGCATTTACCTTCTATTTTTGTGCTTTTGTACAATGCCGCATGCAAGTCCTATTTCTATGCATTAAGACTGCAGTGCGATGCATTTGATTCTGCTTTCTATTTTTAGAGTTTATGATTTTGTGTGTTGGATCTAACAGTTGTTTTGCATGGTTAGTGGTTGGATTAGGTCATTTAGATGCTTTACCTAGTTCACTTAGGCTAAGTAAGGGAAAGGTAACCAAGTGCATTTCATACAAACTCCACATAGTTCATAACTAGGAAGTAACTAAACCCAATTGCTATCTTTGCATCATTCATTTGTTTTCCTAGATTAGACCACTGCTATCTTAACAACCAGGAAAATGAACATTGCTATGTCTTAATCACTTCCAAGTTAACAAACGGGAAAAAGAATATTGCTATGATCTAAACACTTCCAAATTAACAATCGTGTGAGTGCACAAGTAGAGTAGTCCATTTAGTTTTTCCAATTTTAACTAGGTTGGATTAACAAGTGTTTTCTGTGCTTGCGAATGACAATAGGCTTATGCTCTCCCCTTAACTGGGTGATCAAAGTGCCAGACTTCTCATTCTATTTGTTAAACCTTTAGGGGGGCCTACCCTTGGATGCATGCCTGTCCAAGTGGGAATGACCCTGAGTGGTAATAGGCTAAAGCCAAGCCCTACCAAGCCACTTAAAATAAATTGTGCTTGAGGTGAAAACCTCAAGCAACGAGTGCTGCTATGTTACACCAATGACCAACCTCCCCCAAAACCCTCTAAGGCATAACCCTTTGAGGCTGGGAGACTCCATAACAAAGAGTAGTGCTACCGCATGTGTAACCACTCGAACAGTTGCCCTGATTAAGAACTAATTGTTTAGCAAGCCAAAATCCCCTATTTGTTGATGCAAAGGGTGGAGCTCTTGAAGCGGCCTTGATTCATGTGACTCTTAGTAGAGGTAGCATGGACAATCCTAAGGTTCAGTGGGGGTACAAGCCTAAGGAAACCCAGATCTGGTACGCATGAGAAGTGAGTGCTATGGAGGGGAGCCGGTGCTACTAGATCCTGAAGCTACATGCTTTGAGTATGCATAGCTAGAGGATTCAACAAATACTGTACTCTCCAGCCTAGGGTGTACTTGTTTTTGAGTCAAAATAGTCTAAAAATACAAAAAAATAATAATAACAAAAGATAAAAATCATGAAAACTTCTATGTGTTTGTTGTGTCTTCACCATAATTAAACATCAGAATTCTCAAAAACAACAAGTTTCAAACCAAAAAAATAGAAAAATCTCAAAAAATGTTCCAAAATTCTACAAATTCAAACCAAAAGCTAGAATTACGCATTTGTCACAACCTGTAGTGCATTCGATTTCACTTTTAAGGCATTTAAACTCTATTGTGGTGCATTTGAAGCATCACGAGTGTTGCGCATTTATTTTTGCACATCCAAACTAGTAAGCTTTTCTAGTCTTATGTCAATGGAAAACCAATTAGAATATTTTGGTCAAAAACTCCAATACCTGCAATTGTAAATAAGCTTAGATCCCTCGCCCCAAAATTGTATAGCAATTTCTCAACAAGTCCAAGTCTTACAACAAGAAATGGCAATCTTGCAAGCTAAATGTGCCAGTACTAGCTATGCCTCGTCCCAAAATCATATATCCTTTTCCCATACTCATGACAAGGCAAGCACCACCTTAAGTCGCAAATAATATACCACCCCGTCTACTAGTCCTCCTTCGCCACCTTCTAAGACACATATTCCAAAACATACCAGTTCTACACCAACACCACAATCTAGTTCCTCAAACTCTAAATGGATGACTAAAAAAGAATCAGATGAGTGGTGGGAAAGAGTTTTTCTAAATTTATACAACCAAAGAAAACCTAGGGAGAAAGCTAAATCCCCTCATTCACCTATCCATACACCTACCAGTGATGTGATCCAAAGGCTACTAGCAGAGAGTCAACCATGTCCCCAAATTCTGGTCCTTGACCTTACCAAAGATTCTTCCAATCCCATGTCAAATCCTAC
Source organism: Cunninghamia lanceolata (assembly GCA_027924645.1). NCBI lineage: Eukaryota > Viridiplantae > Streptophyta > Pinopsida > Cupressales > Cupressaceae > Cunninghamia > Cunninghamia lanceolata. The sequence goes on along the minus strand of BSBN01000553.1, from coordinate 14,867,410 downwards.
AACACCTTCATGTCATCTGCAAACCCTTGAGCTTATCGAAGAACCTCCTACCATGAACCAAAGTCAAAGTCCATTAAACGTCTATGTTGTCAACCAAGAATCTATCCAAGAGCTATCCACTTCCATTCAAGAAGACCAAGAGCTATGTCAAGAGCACACCTTAGAGCATGTGGAAACATCGACCCTTTGTCTAAATCAAGATCAAAACACCCCCATCCAATTTCAAACCATTCATAACCTTTATCTCTTCCATGATCAAGATAATACCTATGAAGAAGCTATCCATGAGCAACTTGATCCTATACATGGGAAAGAGATCCAATTCCAACCCATTCATAATATATACCTTCTCTATTATCCAGATACTACCTTTTATGATGAAGATGTCCATGAACAACTTGATCCCATACCCCTTCATGAGCAAGAAACCTCCATTACTTCTATCCCTCTTACATCTAATCCCATCCATGATCCAACAACTTCTGCTTCCTCTGATGAGACACTTGCCTCCCAAGTGCACATAAATGATCAACCCAATAACTTAGATCCTAAAGAACATAATGATGATCAAGATTCTAGTGATCCTTCACCATCCATTATTGACCAAGCTACAAATACATCATCTTATATCCTTGGGCTTACTACCTTCATGCATGAATGTTCTTCCTTAGAACACTAACAACCATTATCTTCTATCTCGCCTTCCTCATCTAATAAGGAACTTACTGATAGGGCACCTATACATAATCCCATGGTCCACCACATACTCCAGAATATGTACTATCAAGGTAAAAGCTTAGGCCTCCATGAACAAGGTATTTTGGAATCTATCCATGTTAATGTTCCTCCACCTTCATACGGCCTTGGATACATACCCCAAGGTGAGAAATCTCAAGATGTTTGTACTTCCTCCACTCCTCCTAAGTCTACTACTTTCCATCACAAACCCTATCATATCCCCAAAACATATGTCTCTATTCCACATCCATCATCCTACATTTGTCAAAATCATGTGACCATACACTTTCCACCATCCAATCTACCTCCACTACTTCCATCTCCTAATAGCCTTCCATGCATCCTACCTCCACTTCTTCCAACACCTTATCCATCCATCTATAAATCCTCTAAATATCCCAATCATAGCCAACAAATGCACATGTTGTCTAAACAATGAGCTTCCACCAACCTCACTTTCGCCATCCCCAGAGGATTCAAAAGCACAAATCTGTATGCCCCTACCTATAAAGTCAAAAATCCTAAGCATCCTCATGACCTAGGATACAAAAGCTGAGAATTAAAGAATTATGCATATCAAAAGCTGCATACACCCATACACCTCAATGCCAAACTGAAAAAGGTGTGGGTCCCCAAGCAACAACTAATTACCTCTGAAGCTACACAAAAGTTGCATACACCCAATCCCATACCTTCACAAGAGAAGTCTAAAAGCAAAATGGTTTGGGTACATAAACAAAAATCCCTCAAGTCAAATGAGGCATCCACCTCTCACAAATCCCAACCATCCACTTTCTCCTCTATTATCCACAAATATCCAATCTTTTCATCCCACAAGACAAGAAAAAATTAGAAAAATACTAAGTCTATGTGGGTCCGTAAAGGCCTATATCATTCATCTACCAAGCAAAAGTCTTCATTTCTTCCCACACCACCTACCTATCATAAGCTTCAATGTTTGTCACAGTATGTGCAATCGTTGGTCATGATTCTCTTCCATTCCACAACACTTCCATATAACTCCATCTCCCCTCCCTTCCACTACTATCCTACATATCTTCCTCATCCTATGGTCCATGCTTTTGCATAAACTTTCCTTCCATCCTTGCATAAGTCCTTCTGTATTCTACATCATCATCGACTATTGCACCTTCCATAATCCACTATCTACCTACTTCGTCTCACTTTCATGCAATCCCTTACCAACATCTATGAGCACACTTGACATGGTCCATGCGACGACATATTTCTAGTGGGACTATCACCTTTCAAGGAACTAGATACCGGAGTCCCTCTCTTCCATATTCCACCTTCTCCAAATATTCAAAAAAAAGAAAAAAGAAAAGAAAAAATGAAAAAAGTAAAGAAAAATCCCTTCATCCAACAGTGAAAATCTGGCAAACAGATGCCTTGGATAAGTACCATGATGAAAACCTGGCAAATAGGCATCATGTGTAAGGTGATCTCCTACGTCACCTACACTTGGGGGCACCTTGTCTTATCAGCATATCATTTTTCTCCTACCAGTTTCCTTTCATAGCATTTCCTATCCTATTCCTCTATCCATTACACACCTATACTATCCAGTCCATCCATCATAATCTTCCATTCCTCTATTTTTCTTGATCTTGACAAAGATTGGGGGCACAATGTTGACAAATGTTTTAGATGTCTCTTGACATACCTTATCCCTCCAAAACCATGCAAATCCTTCATTATCCTCTCATCGTCCTTCGTCGTAAGCTTCGAGTTATTCCTATGTGACATAGTCCTTGGAGATCACATCCTTGATTCCTCCCATACATACCCATCCCCATACATACCCATTTCATTTCTTATAACCCATGCATCTACCTATCCATGGTGTTTCCTTGTCATCAGTATCATCCGCTCCATATCTGATCCATAGCTGTTCCATATCTGATCCATGTCTATTCCATGTCATGTCTCATCCAATCCATATCTCAGTATCATAGGGTTCACCCTGAACTACATTACCTTTGCGTCATCACGTAGGTAAGACCATTATCAATGTGCCCCCGAGGCTCCACTTTCCCATCCATCCCATGTCTAGTCCTTCTACCAATCTGAGTTCATCCCATTTTCTACATCTTACCATCGCCTAGGTCTTCGGTCCATTAGGGTTTACCCCGAACTACGTTGCCTCTACATCATCACGTAGGCAAGGCCATTTACCAATGGGCCTCCGAGGCACTAGGTCAGTCCTTTAGGGCCCATCTCTCCATGTCTATCTATCGTCTCGCCCATAATAAGTTGATCTTTATCTAAACTAGGGGCAGCTCCTCGACCTAGTTGGGGATTTGGATTGTTGAATGCCATTGTTCTAAGGGGATACCAATAAGGATTGTGATACCTTTCGCTAGACAAACAAGAGTAGCAAAGCAAGCTACCCAAAAACAAAGATATTGAAGCAAAACATCAACCTGTCCTAAACAAAGCAGCGCACCATACCGAAACACTCAAGCTAATTCTATATCAATTATGGCAAAAAGACACATATAATGTAAAGAATGTTTTGTGAATAGGTTAACTTACAAGGTCTTAGATTTTTGTCATTATATCTTCCTATGCTACTCGAGGATGGCAAAAGCTAGAGATGCTATGATGGGGGCATAATTTTTTCCTTTGTCTGCTGCTTGTGGATCAAACTGTAGTAATGTGACGACTTCTGTCTAACGACATGATCAGCAAAAGATCATTGAGGACTCCAAAGTCTGAACATGAAAAGGGGCAATCCTTGTCTGTTGAAACACAAGAAATACTCAGGTCATCTAGATTCAATTTTGACTAGATGCTTGTATTAACTTGCTATATCAAAATCCATGTAAGTAATACTCAGGTCATCTCAGTTTAATTATACCTAGATACTTGTATTTTCTTACAACATAATAAAGCCCAATGATGAAATAAGCACTTCAAAATACTTGCTATATCAAGGTGACAAATATCCATATCCATATCCATATCCATAACATATCCAATTGTGTCTCATATCTGTATCCATATTGAATTGCATTTCTCCATATCCCATGCAATAAAGATTCCATGCATCAAATCAATGTTTACAAAAGCTTGTGATTTCTCCTATCGAGTCATTCTTCTATCGAGTTATTTTTCTATCTTTCAATTTTCTATTTGTCTTCATATCTCTCATCAACAGTTCTAGCTATCAATCCGAGCAGTGATCAAAATGCAAGTTTATCCTTAATCCATACTAATCGAGTCAAGCCAATCTTGTCAAATTATCCAATCAGCGGTCTTGATCCTAATCTTGTCGTAAACCATATCAATCAGTCATAACAATCCTTTGTGTTGCTCTAGGGATATATCATTCCCTGCCATGACAACACTGTTGTATATTGTTATCATATCAAATGTCTTAGACAGGATGTTGCATTATCGAAACTAGACCCAGAGTCTTATACGACATGTTTCATTCCTAAAACTAAACATCATCGATCTATATCCTTGGTTTACTACTCAATAGGGGCAATACCTTGTTTGTTCTTGTATCATTTGTGCATTCTTGCTTGCTTGCTTGTGTATGTCATCATTTTATCTTGCATCACATATCATTCACCATCTTTCTTCTGCATCCAACCATTTCTTCTCCTATTTCTCCTCTTCTTCATCGTGAGATTGTCCGTCTCACGCCTTTCTACCATCTCCCCATCCAGTCTCCTGAGGGGGCATCTTGTCATTAAACTTGTACCAGGGGTAAACTGGGGCATGTATCATTTTTAGACAATCTTATTCTTTGAAACAACGTGATAAAATACATTGCATCAAAGAGGGGCAAAATGTATGCACCTAAAAATGACATGACTCTACTTAAATAAATATTTTAAATATTTATTTTATCTTCACATTCTTCTATCAATCAATAAATAAATTCATTTATTTATCTGATTCATTTCCTCTCATTTAATTAAATAAACACATTTATTTAATTAATTAAATTCATATACATCACCTTAATTCTGCTAAATAATTAAATAACTTTAATTATTTAATTAAAACCTTTTATTCTTCCAAATTTAAATAAAATGCAAATTTTATTTAAATAAATCTAAATTATCCACTAAATAAAATATACTTTTATATTTTATTTTATTCTTCAAAAATATCGACAAAATAAAATATATTTTTATATTTTATTTATTCCTCTCAATTATCTACAAAATAATTAAATAAAATCTCTTTATTTAATTATGTATTTCTTATCTTCAAAAGTCATTCTTATCTTCTAAAAATACTTTCCTCTTGTCATACAAAAGCAAAAGCAGTTTTAAAGCATCTTTAAAGCAAACTTTCTGTTAAATTAGAAAAATAAATTCTAATTGAAGAAAATCAAATCTCATCCTCATCAAGAGAGGAGTTAACTTCACAATGCTACTTTTCGAATGACACATGTCTTTCTTCCATTTGTTGCACGTTCCTCAACAACCCTCCTCTGTTGATCTTTCCTTTTCTTCTAAACCATTGATCTTCTTCTACACATTTTTATAAATACCACCCTCTCCTTCATTTGATATATCTTATCATTTATGCAAACTTATGCTGCAGGAAATCAAGTGTGCCTTTGGCACCCATTTTCTTAAGCATTCATCTCATCCTCTATTTAGTGTGTTGAAGCTCACCTTCAATCACACAAATATCAAAGCCATTCTATCTTTGTCATCTTCCAACAAGCAAGGTAGCAACGCTTCTGAGGACTTCATCATCAAGATCAAGGACAAATAGGCGAGCAATGGAAAATGATAGGTAAAGAGGTTGTAAGTACATTTACTTTTATTTGTTTTAATCTTCTTTGCTTTCAACTTCTATTGATGTTTGGGTTTTATTATTCATTGATTTGATTAACCTATTTTCCCCCTCACACCTTCAGTTAGACATCTTCATGTTTTTAGTTGTGAGGCATATGCACATGTGCCTAGGGAGAAATGGTCTAAATTGGAGAACAAGGCTATTAAGTGGATCTTCATTGGCTATGGTGTCAGTGTGAAAGGATACAAGCTTTGGGATCCTATGGATGAAAAGGTGATGTATAGAAAAAGTGTTATCTTCAGAGAGCTAACACCATCTTCCATTGTTCTACAACCAAAATAGACAGAAAAGAAAGAGGATGTGGTTCAGTTTCCCTCTACCCCTGAGAAGACTGAACAGATAGACGGGTAAGTGCAATAAGCTGGGTTCACATAGAGGGGAAGTCACGGGAAAAAAAAATTCTGATAGAAATGGATACCTGCTTAGGAATGGGTACTCGTTTCTATATAGATGTTTAAATTTGAAATAAAAACATGTGCACTTTTTTTCCCACACAAAGGGAACAGGTACCCGTTTTAAAATGGGTACCCATTCATAATGTGTACCCGTTCCTTAAAGATTCAGCTTCGGAAAGGTATTGTGAGGCCGATTATTTTTCCTCCCTTATTTTGATCGTTATGCATTTCAATTGATGACATTATCATACTTTTTAGAGACTATGTTTCATTATGCAGACTTGATTATATCTCCTAATTATGATAGGACATTGATTAGACATATGTGGTTCTATTTGATCATATTTGATGCTATTTTGGGATTCGACATATGAGATATATTTGATGATGTTTTGTATTGTGATTTCTAATTATTTATGTGATGATGATTATCTGACATGTGATAGAAAAACGTAGTTTAATTCAGAATTATGTTATAGATGATTATTGTTGTATTTGATAGCATGAATGTAATTCCAGTTGCTTCAGCTATTATTATTCATGATATGATTGACACTTGATCGAGATGTGTAGGTTTTACATTCCTTAGCCACAGGAAATTAGAGGTAGAATTCACACCAATGTTATACCCTGTGAAATCGATCCATTCCCAAAAAGGATAAGGATCACGTTTGAATTTGAATGTTGATTTAATTTTATCATTTTGGCCTTAGTACCCTTTGCTTAAATTAATTAATGTTAAGTGTTGTATAATTTGTAATTGACTTACACCACTTGGTATTTGTTTTTATTTTTGAAGCCATTTAAAGTGGATTTATGACCCCCCTGGTGAACCTTAGTATCCCAAAATTTACCCTAGGTGGTTACCCATGGGTCTAGGGTCAATTTTAACTAACTAACCCTTGGGCTAACTCACTTTTGGTCACTCTAAACTATGGTTTAGTCAAAGTGACGAAATTTGAAATTAGGGGAGGTGGGAGATGAGTCATGCTTTGGGAAAGACTCATCTCCCTTCCCAAAATTTGGGAATCCTTTCCCAAGGAGGACTTGGGAGGTCTCCAAGACTCCCAAGTGTGTGGGATCTTCCTCCAAGACTCTCACACACATATGAGAGCACCTTGGAGGGAGATGGCTCTTTGAGAGAATAAGAGGATGCCATATGGCATCCCTTATCCTCTTGGAGGTTTGAGTGGGAATGCCACCTCACCACTTGTCCTCTCACACGTGTGAGAGCACAAGTGGATAAGGTGAGGATTGAGATGGAATTGGAGGGTGACACTTGTCACCCTCACACTTCCTCTCCCTTGCAAGTGGCATTGGAGGAGGAAGGAGAAGGTGGCAAGTGTCACCTTCTCATTCCTCAAGGCCAAAATGGATGGCCTATATTATCTCCTCTTGTTGAGGAGTGTGGGGTTCTTACATTTTTGAGTTTCTTCCTATTTTGGAGCAATTTGGGAAAGTTAGAGAAATTCTTGGAGATTGGAAGGTTTGGGAAAGCTTGGAGCTCATCACCAAACATGCTTCCATTATAGGGCTTTGAAAGTAAGCCTCATGAACTAAGTTTCTTCACCCTTTCTTATTTATTGTGTTGTGTTGAGTTTTTGGTTGATTGTTGTTTCTTTGTTTTTGTGTGGGATGGGAGTATGGTAAGAGCACCTCCATTTGGAGGTAAATCTCAACTTGTTTGGGTAGGGGAAAGGAACCTCCTTGAGGCCACTCCCATATTGTGATATTTATACCTTGAGGGCTTTTACTTGATGAGGAGATTATTTGAATGGCAAGAGTGCCATGGAGGTTATTTTGTGATTTTATGGAGAGTTGTGTTTTTGGAGATCTTTGGGCTTGAGGCCATGAGCTTGGTATTTTAGTATTTGGGTGGCCTTTGAAGTAGAGGGGTCCATTCCCTACCCTCATCAAACTCATTTTCATGAGTTGAGTTATGTGTTTACCCTTGGGGCTGTTTTGTTGTGTTGATATGGTTGATTTTTGTTGGGGAGTGATGCACCCATGTGAATCCCTACCTCCCTTTCTCGGGGGTGACCTACTTAGGGGTCTATGGTAGGTAGGAGGGCATTTCGAAGTGGCTGGGCTGTTCTTGTTGTTGTGTTTATTTGCAGGTGTTTTAATGGAGAAAGGAAGCTTGTGAGAAATCTATTTTATGTTGTTATAAATCTTGTTGTTAGTTGTTTGAGCCATGGCCATTATGGACCTATTGTATATATTTTGTATCAAGTTTATGCCCTTAAAGTTGGCTGTGGTAGATGTTGAAATGCAAGCATTCTATGTATTTTATTTAAAGGTTGCTATTTCCTTTATTGTGAAGTTGGTTTTGTGTTGAGAAATGCATGAGTTGAATTATTTTCTGTCATCATTCTTTAAAAAAAAAATGTGTAAATATGTATAAGTGTTGTAGAATAAATCTTATTATTTTCAAAGAAAAGAGGAGGGAGATTTAAAAAAGTTATTTCTGTAAAAATTGCTCGGAAATGTTATGTTATTAAGTTGCTGTCCTAGAATATATGTTGTTATATATATATATATATATATATATATATATATATATATATATATATATATATATATATATATATATATATAAGTATACAATGGTTGAAAATATAACCATACTATGATATTTTAGTTAAACTATGTTTTAATGAAAGACTGTGTGTGTGTGTGTGTGTATAATAATAAAATAGATATTAAGCATTAAAATTGACAACAAGTATTCTTCGAAATGAAAATACACTGATGAAGTCTGTGGAAGGAAATAGATTTAAAGTGTTTGTTTTAAACAAAAAGAAAGAGTGAGACTGTGGGCAGTGGTGCCACCCACAACAGTAAGATTTTGGAGGGTGTGGGGAGAAGGCTTTGCCTCCACCCCACCCCTCCCCCCAAAAAAAAAATCCCTTGACACCGCAACCTCCCACCATTGGCTCCACAGACAACGACTTCCCGACAGCGCCGGTTCTCCCGGTGACCCTTTACACCTCATCGCCTCATTTTAGCACTCCACCTCCCATTTGAACCTCCTTCTATGGCTCTGCTCAGCGGCGGCAGCGACGGCCCTTCCCTAAACCACTCTGCAATTTTTACAACATTCTTAACTCTTTCAGCATTATATATATATGGGTATAAAAAAAAGAAACGGTATTATTATTGCTGTGTATACCTCCATGAGAAGTAGCAGCAACTCTCCCATGGCCTCCACCCTTACTCAAAAACCTAACCTGCAAAATATGTGACAAAAAAAAAGCAAAGAGAGAATGAATGTGAGAGAGGATTAGGGCAACAAAGAAGAAAACAATTGAATACAAAATTAGGGTTCTCTTTTGAAAAACCAAGTGTTATTATAAGATTAGGGTTTTTACAAGTTAGAAAATAACATCTTATTGTGAGTAGTGTGTGAGGATATTTGATTTTCATTTACTTTTAAAATCCTCTATTTTATTTTGTCCTTATTTTAGTTCTTGTGCTCTTTTAATTTTTGATGTTATTTTAAATGAGGTTTTGGTTTGTTTACTTTTATTACCTTGTGATTTCATTTTATTTTGGGAAATTAATTTTATTCATATTGGGAAGAAATTTTCCCTTGTCTTTATATTCATTCTTGTTGGGAGTTTTATTCTTTTATTTTCCCTTAGCGGGATTTTTATCGCTTTAGTTATCTATTTTATTATTATTTTATGGGAAGAGTTATTTAAACTCTTCCCCCTTCTCTATTAATTATTCAAGTTAGTGATTAAATATAATGCTAGAATTATATTTAATAACAGACTCAATTTTTCCTTTGGATTTAATTGGTGACATGTTATTATTTTACTATTTAATTTCAAAATTTTAATCTTTTACACAAGGTTGATTTATTGACCTTGGCGGGATATCTAATTTGTTAATCTAAATTATATTAAATTTGTTCTTAAGTTGACTTGCTTATTCTTAAAATTTTATTTAATATCTTATTGATGTTTTATTTTAAAATTTATGTTGCATTTATTGAAAATGCATTATGCTGCCAGATTTTCCTAGATTTCTAGGGTTTAATTTCTATGTCAATTTATTAGCTTATTCCATCATCCCATTTAAATCATGCGACCATCAATGCCATCATTATACTTAATACTTATTTAGTTTACGTTCTAACCTAAGTTAGAGTTAGGTCTCGAAGTTGGTGAAATCATCTTCACACCTAGGAAACTAGGGGTTCATATTTAAATCAATCTAACCCTAAAAGTGACACACTTCATGTCACATACTCTCTAGACGTCTTTCATCATTGTGGTTATGTTGACATGTTTATGCCTTATGTGTATTGCCACCGAGCACGCAGAAGCGTGCAAGGGGGTTCCTAGGGATAGGTAGAAAAGTTTTTCGTAATTCATGTCATGACCACATGGTAAATGTGGACATGACACATGTGTTGTGTGTCATGGCCACATGGGAAATGCGAGCATGACATTTTACATTAGAGCCTAAGTTTAATACTGGGCTTGTTTTGGGCACATTATTATTTTTGCAACTTTGATTAATTTGTGGTATAGGATGCCTCCCCGACGAGTTCGGTGAGGGCAATCTCATCACACTCCACCCCCTAAGGTGCACACTGACTCTTTAGCTAAGGGATAGGATCAGCCAGTCCTACAGGCACCGCATGCACCACTGGCCCTACCAGATATTGGGCCACAGATATTATAGGCTTTACATGCAGTTTTAGATAGGCTTCCATCGGCTGTAGCTAAGCCGCGCGTAGAGCCATGTGTCGAGCCTAGCGAGGATCCACGAGAGGAGCCACACATGGAGCCATGAGCTGAGTCCCGTGTCGAGCCATGTGTGGAGTCCTGCGTTGAGCCGTAAGGGGCACCACGTGTGGAGCCTTATGTTGAGGTGCTAGAGACGATGACAGAGGAGGTTGGTTTGACTGACAGGGCCCATAGTAGGAGCGCTCCATGTCATGAGAGGCTTGATGAGGAAATACAAGTAGAGCATATTGTTCACAGACCTTATGACTATTATACAGATGAGCCTATCAGGAGGCACAGAGACAGAGGAGATCCCATTAGGGATTTATTGAGGCTAAACCCTCCTACATTCATTAGGACTACAGAGGGAGATGAGGCAGAGGCCTGGCTCATCATCTTAGATAGATGCTTCACGTTGTGTCCTTATGAGGGTAACATGAAGGCTCATGTAGTAGTACACCTGTTGTGAGATGTATCAGCTACCTAGTGGCTCACTGAGGAGTGCAAGCATCATCTTTCATTAGACACTCTCACATGGGAGACCTTCATTAAGCGCTTCAATGCGCGATAGTTATCAGATCATTACAGGCAGCATCGTATAGATGACTTTCATGACCTCCAGTAGAGAGGACTTATAGTGGCACAGTATGAGGGTAGATTTACCAAGTTATCCCAATATGTGGAGTATCTCAATGATGAGAAACTTCTAGTGCATAAGTTTATCAGAGGACTGAACAACAGTATAGCAGGGCCTGTTCGTATGGTGGAGCCCCAGACTTTGAGTGATGCTACCAAGAAGGCATATATCGCTGAGGAGATTCAGGGATGAGGGCAGAGTTCATGCCCTCAGTTTCAGGATCATGGACAGCAGCAGCATCAACAGAGTTTGTATTTTTTTAATAACTTTTAATTTTTAAAGATTTTTGGAAAAAAAATTATATGTCATCAATCTACACATCATTCTCTCCATAATGAAAAAAAAAATTATTTTATGATTAGTTTTGTTCAAATTATGTTGGTCGTACATGAGGGTTTTTCGAAAACAACAATTAGGGCCAATAAAAAATTAATAAAAAAAATATTTGGAAAAAAATTATAAAAAAATTATCCTCGTCAAACTTCATTGTACTACACATCTTTCCCCAAAAGGATTTACAAAAATAATTTTATTTAGGTCAAATTATGTTGGCCATACATGTGCATGGTATGGTAAAAAAAAAGTGACTTTTAAATAGTGGGTTTTAGAATAGGCATCAATTTGTATCATCTGGGTATTAAAATAAATCACATATTTGGAAACTAGACTCCGAGTAATACATTTTATATTACTAACTTTTTTTAATATTCAATCTTTAAGTGCCTCAAATATTTAGGTCAAATGTGATAAATTTTGAAAATCAGGGAAAACACTTCCACTTTTTGGCTAAAAAGTGGACCCAACTTCTTGCACTGACCCAGACCCTATGAGACTTGATGATGAGGAGAGCTCTAGTAGCTCTAAAAGCTCAGAAGAAGAAGTAGAACCTCAACCTCATCCATTGAGGAGGTCTACAAGAACAAGAAAGCAACCTGATAGGTTTGGTTATTCATTGCTTGATTCTAATTGTGCTTTTTCTTTACTTGCTAACACTGATGAACCTAGAACTGTGTTAGAGGCCATGGGTATGAAAGATGTAGGTTCTTGGAAGGAGACCATGCAAGATGAAATGGCTTCTTTGGAAAAGAATAAAACATGGGACTTGGTGCCTTTACTTGAAGGATGGAAACCTGTTGGATGCAAATGGGTGTTCAAGAAGAAATTTGGTGTAGATGGTAGTGTTGAAAAGTACAAGGCTGGACTGGTTGCAAAAGGGTACTCACAAGTGGAGGGAATGGATTATGGTGAAATTTTCTCTCCCATTACAAAGTTGACATCCTTTCAATTCTTATTATCTCTTGCAATAGCTTATGACTTAGAGGTGGAGAAGATGGATGTGAAGACAACATTCCTTCATCGTAATTTGGAGGAAGAAATCTACATGTCACAGCCAGAGCATTACATTGTTAAAGGTAAAGAAAATTTGGTTTGTAAGTTGAAAAAGTCTTTGTATGGATTGAAGCAGTCTCCTTGGATGTGGTACTTGGAGTTTGATGCCTTTGTGTTGTCAATTGGATTCGCAAGATCAAAATCAGATCACTGTGTATATTATAAGTTTGATGGTGATCATATTCTCATTATTGCATTATATGTTGATGATATGTTGCTCATTGGGAAGGGTAAGAATATGATTTCTGATTTTAAGTCTTAGTTGGCAGCATAATTTGAAATGAAAGATTTAGGGGCAGCCATGTACATTCTAGGAATGGAAATCAGAAGAGACAAAACTAACAAAAAACTTTGGCTAAGCCAGAGTAAGTATGTGAAGACTGTGTTGGATAGGTTAAACATGGCAGATTATAGACCGTTGTGTGTTCCTATTTCTTTGGGGACAAAGTTGTCTATTAATGATTGTCCAAAATCTCCTAGTGAGGTGGAGGACATGAGCAGAATACCTTATGCTAGTGTTGTTGGCAGTTTGATGTATGCTATGGTCTATACAAGACCAGACATTTCCCAAGAAGTGGGAGTTCTTAGTCGATTTATGGCTAATCCTAGACAGATACATTGGGATGCAGTTAAGTGAGTGTTTAAATATTTGAGGGGTACTTTTGAGTATTCCATATGCTATCATGGTAATCTTACAGGACCTCCACATTTTGTTAGTATTCTAAGATTTGTGGATTCAGGTTGGGCGGGTGACATTAACAGCAGGAGATCCACCAGTGCCTATGTGTTGACTATGTTTGGTGGTGCTATTAGTTGGATGAGTAAATGACAACCTATGGTTGCTTTGTCCATGGTAGAAGCTGAGTATATGGTAGAAACTCATGCTTTCAAGGAAGCCATTCGGCTTAAGAGATTGTGTTCAGATATTGGTGTTGATGCAAGACAGATTACAATCTGTTGTGACAGTCAAAGTGCAATTTGCCTAGCAAAGAATATAACTTTCCATGCTAGAACAAAGCATATTGATGTATAGTTTCACTTCATGTGAGACATGGTAGAGGATGGGAATGTGAATTTGGAGAAGGTAGACACTTTGAAGAATGTTGTGGATGCATTGACAAAACTAGTGGGCACAAAGAAGTTTAGATGGTGTTTAGAGTCTATGGGCCTCTTGACCCCTAGTAGTTAAATCTTGTCATTGCTTTTGGCCATTGCGAGGTGTTTGACAAGAGGGAGAATGTTGGGAATTAAGGTATCTCAAGCTTTGTAAATTCCTAATGTTGTATTTATTTATCTCATGTTGAGTTGGTATAGTTGGCACCTTGTGTACATGTAGCAGGATAAATTTTGGTGACTTTGGTAGCTATGATTTCCCCCTTGAATAATTAATTGGGGTTTGGGGGCAACGCCCCCAAGACGGGGTCAAGGGGCAGAGCCCCTTTCGGGGTTTCAGGGGCAGTTCCCTTGGTGCACTCCCTATTGCGGTACAAAGCAGGGTTAAGAGGCAATGCCCCCGAAACCTCAAATGACTTTTATTTAATGACAAGTGTCAGTGAGTATCTTTGCATGAGAGAAAGGCATCTTTGGGTGGTCAGGGGAGATTATGACATGCTGTAAGAGGAATATGATGTTTTTAGTCAGTGTATGATAGATTCTCTTACAACTGTAAGTGCTGTCAGTTATGAGGGATTTTATGACAACTGTAAGGTGCGTAAGAGCATCTGTCATAGCCTATCTTGGGACAAGGCATCCATATTGGGATGGGATGTTGGACAAGTGTCCTTAGGTGTGTGCTTTGAGGCATGAGTCCCAGATGGATGCCCATCTCTAGAAGGTTCCATATTTGCCTTGTAAACTCTATAAAAATAGGTGTTTGGATGGGAGATAGATAGTTTTTGTACAAGTACTAGTATGCTACTAGAATATCTCTAGATTCAACATTCAAAGACTCTTGAAAGAGCATTGGCTCTGAAACTGTATTGTAATCTGTTATTGTTTACTATAATACATTTGAGATGTGTTTTGAAGTTTGAGGTTTTTCACCCATAAGGGTTTTCCCCACGTATATCTTGTCTCTCTCTCTCTCTCTTTTTTGTCTACTTTTTGTGTGTATGTGTATTGCTGCAATATCTCTTTTATTGTGTTAATAATGCTATAACTAGAAAGGTTAATTTGAATTTGCACTCTACTTCCCTATTTAGATTAGTGTAGGAAGTGTGTTTCGTGTACCTTGCTCCCTTTCAACCTCTTGCATTTGAAGCATTGATCGGAGAAGGATAGACCATTTTGATTTACTTTGCTTTGGTATTGAGTAGCTCTATGACCAAATTTGTTGAAATTGAAACAATTTCCATTGAATGATGGATATCTTTGAGCATTAGGCTATCTTACTAGAGGTTTTCTAGTTCTGTTTCTCTCATTCCTAGGTTAAAAATTTCTCTGTCTAGATCTGGAGCTTTCTCCTTTCTCATATCCAAGACCATGCTTGTCATCAACCTTTTCTGTCCTTTGAGTAGTGCTTCAAGTTTTGCTGAGCTTATCTTTAACTTCTCCTTATATTCATTTGCAACTTCTATTGCATGTCTGAGAATGACAATTTGCCTTTCAAGTTCTCTCTAATTGTCTTTGCTTTCTTGTAGATTAGACTCTAGATGGCTAGCTATTCTATCCAATTTGCAACATGCTTCAGTTCTTTCTTTTAGTTTTTTATTTAAATCTTCTTCAATTTTCTTCCTATCTTCACTTTCTTTGGTTTGCTTCATCACCCCAGATTCCATTTCAATTTTTAGAACAACTTCTTTTGACAACTTCTCACATTCATTTATCTTTTCTTCCAAAGCTTCATTCATGCCATTTTCTTTAGTTAAACTGGATAGCTGCAGAAGTAGCTCCTTTTTCCTTTGCATAGATTTCTTTAATTTATCTTTTAACATTTCAATGGTATCATCAACATCTTTAAGTTCACCTCTTAGATTACTAATTTCTACTTTAGATTGAACAAGCTCTTCTAGGGCCAACTGAAGTTGATCTTTGAGTGAACCCATTTAAAACACCTTCCAAGATCTTTCATCAAGCTATTAGGCTTCTCAAAGGAACCTTGCTTTGATACCAATTATTGGAATTGGTCTGGAGAACTGAGAGGGGGGGGTGAATAAGTTGTCAGATAAATTAAACTTTTCTACCTTAATCTTCTCTTACAACTTCCAATCAAATTAATGATATGAACATTAAAGCATGAATAAAAAACACATGAACAGAAACGTAACACACTTGACACCAGTATTTTTGATGTGGAAACCTGGTTAAGGGAAAAACCATGGTGGGGATTAACCCACAAAGATTATACTTTGTTAGAAGTATTGCAATGGGGAATGCACATGCATTTAGGCTCACTGCCCAGAGCTCATTGCTCAAAAGAAGGCTTACAGCCTACAGAAGGTTCACTGTCTCTAGAAAGAAGATTACAATGAAATTAAACTGATATTTAGCATCTATCAATGCTAAAGTTCAGTTCCAGTTAAGCATAGAAAACTAATTTGACACACTTCATCCTTTCTCTGCCCCTCTTACTATTCTGCTAACATCTGAACCTTTGATCTTTTCTCTTTTCACAATTACTCCATAGTTGCAACACACACTTCAGATCATTCAAATCCATCAACTATATATATCCACATCATGATCTTTAATCACTTTCCAATCGGCTTCAAGAACACTTGGAACTTTATTGAATACTCTGCTCTGTCGGCTAGATCCATGCATTATTTGAGATGTGGACCAAACTTGCACTCACAAATCATTAATCAGGTTGGCTACTAACACATATCATCACTACTTGCCTAGTCAAGAACTTCCATACATCTAGAACCAAGATCGTTTACAAGGTTGGCCTATTCTTCTTCTGTCTGCTCTGTCAAACTGTTAACCCGATACTTAGAGGAAAATAACTTTTGAATTCTTTATCACCAGAGGCCAAAGATTTAGATTTAGATTGTCTCAAGACAATTCTTAAGACTTCCTCAGATCCGTAGCTAATTATGACTTTCCACCAGAGAGATCTCTGAACCAAGATACTGGACCCTGTCGCCTGCTCTGTTACTAACTACCCGGACTTAGATGAATTCTGATTTTGACTTCCGGTATAAACAAATTGTGTTATGTAGATGAGTGGAATGGTCTTAGTTTCCATCAATGACATCACCTATTATGCGAAGAAGTGTCTCTTGCTAACATTTTTCACCTACAACTCAAATTGACAGAGTTGATATATTTTCCTATCATAAGATGAAAGATTTTTAAGATTTTTTGCTAAAATATTTGTGCATAGTTTAAGGTGCTTGAAGTGTTCAATTTTATTAGTGTTTTAACAGAGGAAGAGATTTAGTTCAGCATTCATTGCATTGCAGAATATTCATCAGTTAAAGGAGTTTTTTCATTTCATTACAATGATCATTCAATTTTACAAATGAGATACAAATGGAATAAACATTGCATTGAATGAAAGCAAGATAGATCAAGTGTCCCACACAAGCTGTGGGAATAGCTGAGTCAATACATAATAGAGAGTATACTATGCATCTACAAAAACTAAAGAAATGAAGTAAATGAGATAGATCATATCTATCATTGCCTGTAAAGATCTTGAGTTGATCCTTGTTGCAGCTTGCCCTTTGCTCCCAATCTTTGATGAACCTGCAGGAGGTGGAGAAGATTTTGTTAGAGCTCAAGATATGGTGTATCCCATGAACTTCATCAGGCAGAGACATAATACACTATCTGTGATGTGTTGAATTAGATACAAGTCATTCATAGACAAGAGAAACTGAAAATGAAATGATCATTGAACTTCACTATTTTAAATTAACATGTTTGTTTCTTGTGCAAAGTGGGCTCCCACAAGGGTTGATCCCAGCATGCTACCCCTGAATCTCAAGGGGAATGGGATAGAGATTCATATTCATTGTGCTCAAATAGAAAAGATTCATCTAAGGAGTACCACATTCATTGAATGCATAAGCTTCAAGCTCATTCCTCATCTATGACTTCCAGCTCCAGTGGATGAAATGAAAACCATAAAGGAGTAGTGAACTCATTCAAGACACTTTACTAATGTGTGAAGCTAAGTTAAAACATTGTTAACATCATGAAGATATTGCATTTGTTTGTTGTTATAGTATCATTTGTATGTATTCAAGGTGTCTAGGAGCAGTAATCAATGCAAGCACAAAAGGTGCCTTTCCAATGAGCTTTGTTCACAAGGGATAACATACAAATGACTCATGCAATTTTTTGTCAAAGGAATATGTTGAACAACCATACAACAGGTATTTATCATTTTGTTAATGAAATATGAAGAATATCTAGTGCCAGTATAGAAGTCATTAAAAACCAAAAGTGCAGCTGTCAAGGAGCTACAGGAGATCATGCTGAGCAATGTTTGTTTGAAGACACAACACATGAAGGTATGTGATAAGTAGCATTGAATTTAACCTTGAATAACAGTCATCTCATGAATCATGTTGTTTCAGCCATATGAGTATCATTTTTATGCATGAATGAGCAAATTGATGAGTACATAGATGGGCAGCCACATAATATTCATGATCAACTATAGGAAAGTCAAGTTGATATAGTTGCAAGTTGTGCACATGAGCAATGAAGCCAAATATCCATGATGTATGCGAAAGAAAGGAGCCATTGTTATTTCAATATGATATGAGTAAGAATGTACTTGATATAATACAGTGAACTTAATTGTGAGTAATCAATGCCATGTCATAGGTTGAGTGTGATCATCAAGTGTATATAGAGATCAATGCTAGGTGTCATAGTCATCATATTAAAAATACACAGATGCATGACTATGTGAGTTGAAAAAGAAAAAAAACTATGTTCATCTGTAGTTGTTGCAAAAAGAGGAACAAATATTATGAATTTTGTCATCTATAGGAAGTATGAAAGGAACAACATGTGTATTATGATTACAATATACAAATGGAGCACACAAGTGACATCGAATGCACTTTACCATTGTAAAAGGAGTAAAGTCTCAAAGTTCATCTATAGGTGGCATAGAAGAAAATCACATGAATGTCATTATTATAGAATGCAATTAGAAAAGCAAGAATATGAAACATACTCTTTCTCAAATCTCATCAAATAGTGTTTTTTGGAACCAAAAAGATAATGAAATGGAATAGCAGAGATATCATGTGAGTACAGTAAAAGTCAAATGGAAATAATGCTTCATCATCCATTCTTTCTATAGTAATCTTTACAGATGAAATAAAGAGTTTAAGCTCATGAAGGTTTGATTTTCTCATTTCTAGAATAGAAGAGTAGGATAATGTTATTATCTTCTATATACATGAATAAGAAAACCTAGTTCGAGTCTATGAAAGTTGTAGTCTAAGAATACTTCTTTGCAAAGTATCGAACCCTTATCATAGTATATGCTTAGGAATCAGATACAAAAGAACATAATGAGTTTCGTGCCATGAGGGTTTGATAAACACTCGAGATGTAATAATGAAGCCATGACCCAACATAATAATCAAAGAGAAATTATCTTTTACATTTACAAAAGGGTTTGTATTTTGCACTTTTAGGAATAAATAGTAAAATCTTATTATCATCAACATATAGAAAATAATTTATAAGGATCATTTTTTCGCCTTTGAAGTCATGACCTACAATGGAGTGAGTATTTCTCAAAGCAAGGTGAACCCATTTGGGGTTTTAAGTTACAGATGCAGATAATGAAGAAGCCCAAACTCACACAAAGCAAAGAATGCTCAGAAATATAATCCTAGCCATGATCTCTAATGCCAACTCAAGACTCAGAAGAGGGAGAAGTCAAAAGAATTTAATACAAAGATGAAAAAATGAAGAACTTACTTTTCTTTTTGTCTGTAGAATCATGTGAGGAGCTCAAACCCATTCTTCATGGTAGCTCAAAATGAAGACACAAGAGTGTATTGACATAGGAAAACAAAGAGAGTAAAGAAAATGCATCAGAAAATATAGCACAGTCACAGCTTTAGAAGCCAAAGATTTACCTCCAAAATGAAAGAAAATGGAATCGAACATGTGACAGAGATTTTCACCTTTTATTTCCAGAGAAGAGTCATCGAAATGCATTAGAAAATGCCTCAGAAATCAAAGGTTTTTCATTCAAACCCTAGCCATGGTGGTGGCAGTGGTAGAGAGACAAAATCTAAAAAGATGAAAGTGAAAATGAGCCAAGAAAGTAGGGTTCGCGTGTTTTGTTTTAGGGTTATCTTTTGCCCTAAGACCGAATCTAATTTTAATCACATTGAATTGCATTTTCTATAACATAACTAATGCCCATCATGGTATTTTGTCCACCATACAAATGCCTAGTCATATGACTTAGGTTGTTCAATGCCTTTAGGTCCCTTTTGAATATTCATTGCCAAGGCATGGTTCTTTAAAAGGCTTTTAGTCCTTTTTTGAAGTTAAGTCATGACTCATATGCTTTAGGATATGTCTATAGAGCCAAATAGAAGATAAGCCTTAGAGACTTTTTATTTTTGCAAATCTATTTAATATGCCTTAACATATTTTAATGATATTTATAGTAGATTGTATAGTCTTGGCATAGTAAAACCAGGCCTTGTAGTTTATTTTTGTAAAAAATCAAATCAGGATCAAACTGTAAATCCATGTGAAACAATATTTAAAGCAATATCATATAATTTTTAAAAAAATATTTGTTATTTATGTAGTTAAAGTAGACATAATCTAGGCATGATCTTCTTGTGGATTTGATTTTTCTTTTGGGTGAGATAGGACAATTTTGGTCATATATGAACTTTTTCTGATTAGGTAAGGCCCGATTTTGAGTGGATTTTGGTGGGACCACCTGAGACATCTTTTTGGCATCTTCTATTTTTAGTATGGAGACATTTTAGAGAGTTTTTGATAGTTTTTCAGAGGTTTCTGAAAATGATTTGGAGGTAGGCTTTCAGAGTGTTTTTTGGCATTTTTTCTATTTTCCATTTTCAAAAATTAGAGGATATATTGTGAGAAAACTTTGTTTTTCTTAGTTCTGATTAGTTGTTTCTTTCTCCTTGGCTTACTAGCAGAGTGCATTGTAAAATTTGTACTCAGTCTCATTTTCCATATTCCTTTCAGCTTAATAAGGTAGTAGGTTTCCTTTCTCATTGGTTTTGTTTCATTTTTGCAATGTCAATTTGGTATTTCATTGTGATCATTGAAAATAGATCATTTGCTATGTCTCTTTATTGCAAGATTGTATGCAAAAGTTTAATTTAATGTAGGTTGTGTGTTGTGTTTTAAACCTTCATACAAATTACTTGTGTTGCATGTGTCAACTAGGATTGTGAAGGTACATGTTTTGAGAGTTCGATTGTGAGTGGAAGCATCAAATAAGATAGAATTCTATTTAATCACCCTTAGAATTTAGTTTTACATTTCAATTATCCTCTATTTCTTTTCCTCAGAAAATCTTTTAGATTAGAAAATTCATTAGGAGAACCAGTTCACTCTGGAGGTCCACTCCAAGTTTAGGCAACCCACAGGCCTAGGAGTGTTCCCATGTGTCAATAGATAGGTAGGTTAATAGCTTAGTTTGGGTGCATATCTGATTGGTAATAGGTATATAAATCAACAGGATAAGTTGTATATTGATATAGAAGGTTTTTATTTTAATGAAAATTTTGAATTATATATTAATTATAAGATAAAAGAAAACATTTTCACAAAAAATAGTTTGGGTGGTGTAAAGGCATACCCCAACAGTTAGTCATATGGGTATAACCTAGAAAGTTCTAGATAGTCAATGGGTACACACCCATAAAAACATAACAGAAATTAATTTGAATACAACAAATTTTTTTTACCACATTCTAGTTAGAAATTATGTGTTGGTTAAGCTTAACTTTAAGGAAGTTTAATTTTTTAGTGGAGATTTGTTTTTCATATCTTTTCACTACATATTATCAAAAGTTTTTTAAGAAATTGCAGTTTGAGCATGTAGAACAAGGAGAATACAACAAATTTCCAGATAAGAATTTAATAGTTATTACTAGAAGCAACACTTATGAGTGCAATTTAATGGATGATAGTCCTTTTAATATTTATTCTTTAATTGGTCTCATGCAGGGTTTAAATTTGATGGTTGTATGGTTGTATTTAGACATTTTTGCGATAAAATACAATCAAAATTTTAAAATTTTAAAATTTTAAAAAGATTTTATCACTTAGAGATTGTATTAATATAGAATTATGATGGTATATATAATTGGTTTATATAAAATGTTACTTATACCAAGTTATATCATAGTATTTTAAAGGCACCTTTAAATAGATAACCGTCATTGAAAATTGCTTGATAGCAAGGTAAACCATCAAATTTAAACCTTGGTCTCATGTTGCACATTTTTGCTTTTTCAATAATGTATTCTATGCGGGACCAAAGTAATAGGCATATAAATATCGATGCTTATTGGACATTCAATTATATCTATAGGTACTTTTTTACTATTACTAGACATGAGTTGCTTAAATAAATTTAGTATTTTGGTATGGATGATATAAAAAATAGTTTTTATGCCAAGCTTTTGTTGTTTCTCATGCCATGTTCACATATAAATAATTTGTGAACAATAACCACTTTGATTATCATATATTTTACCTATTGAAACTACATTGTGAACAATTTGTTGATTTACTAAATATTATTAAATGTCTCAAGCATTTTTTCCCACAAGTTATAGACATTCTATTTAAATTCTTAATGTGTAGATATTATAAGTAAACATAGTTTCAACATAATAGTACATGTTTCTTTTGGGCACACGATTATATTCCTCATTCAATGTACTAGATTGTAACTGAAATGCACACTATCTATCATACAACTATTACATATTATTTTCTATGATATAATTACATTCTATACAAATAATTGTTTGATGTATATTTTGAGTACCTTTTTTATATGTGTGTGTATATACACATATACACACATGTATATATATTATGTACACACACAAATATGTATGTACGTATACACACACATGTTAGGAAAGGTGTTTCAACCTTGCATCTAATGTTAAGATTACAAACAATATAATTTTCAGGTTGTAAAATAAAAAAAACTCAATTTTTGAGATACAGAGTGGTTTTCCCAAAATAAAAAAATTAAATGGTTTGGCATCAGTTCCCTAGTGCCCATCACATGGACCTCTTTGAGCTCTACAATTTTTTTAAAAAAGAGCCCAATCAACTTCCTGAGTCAAAATTTATGGCCGCTAGAAGTTAAGTTTTTTGCATTGGAAATGTAAAAATATCAACACATAAAAGAGTTGTAACAGGGAGTTATACTTAACCAACCTATCATAAGACATATTTGGATGGGGATAATGGAGCCAAAATGGAATACTCAATTTGGTAAGTGGATTATAACAAGGTTATGATAGTTGGAAGGAATATGATTTTTTTAGCTTATGGACTCATCTTGGAACTTGAGCCTTAGATTTATAACTAAGGATTTGAGTGTCACTATTTTGGGTGGTTTTTGCTCATGCTTTTTTAATTATTGATTTATGATTACATATATTGTATCTCTTATTTATTGGGTTCTTGAGATAGAGGCTTAATAGTGAGTTTTGTAGGTATTGTTACGCTATTGGAATTCCTCCAAATCTCTAGTTGATGATACTTATGTGAAGGCTTTCTATGTAAGTGTATTGTAACTATGTTGTTTAGTAAATAATACATTGAGCTACTTTAGTGTGTGGGGTTTTTCTCTTGAAAGGGTTTTTCCCACATACACTTGTGTTATGGTATATTATTTATTTTATATTTGTATGTGTTTCTACTTTTTGTAATTGTTAAAAGATTAAAATTCACGAAACACTCTCCTCAAAAGTTTAGCCTAGGAAGTGATTTTGTGTATCTTGCTTCCTTTAATTTTATATTAGAGCTTGATAACCTCAAATTCTAGGTGTTCTGTAGAGGATTTTTTGTACTAATCTTTGTTTGAGTGGAATCTTGTGTAGAAAAGGTTTTGATCTTATTGTAGGAAGAGGTGGATAAGTTCTTATGCATAAACTTTGAGTTGTGGAAACTCAAGACAGATAATGTTCTTAGAGACTGAGATCTATGGGTTGTAGTATCCAAAAGGAAACCTACATCCATATAACAAGAAGACTGGGACAAGATGGATAGAAAAGAAAAGGGTCTCATTAGAATTAGTTTGGCTGATTCAGTGCTATTGAATGTGCATGAATAGACTACCATAGTGAATCTTTGGAAGAATCTTGGAGAAATTTATGAGGTTAAATCCCTAGTGAATAAGCTTTTCCTAAGAAATAAGTTGTATGCCCTCGGATAGAGGATGGTGGGTATTTGAATAAACATCTTAATGCCTTTAATATGTTAGTTGCCATGTTGCACTCATGGGAGTGAAGATGGAAGAGGAGGATCATTGTATGAATTTTTTGTGTTCTTTTCTAGATTTATGGGACCGCATAGCTATGGACATTGGGTTCACTAACACCAAGTTTAAAATGCATTAAGTTGTTACACCTTTACTTTTTGAAGAAATGAGAAGAAATAATTCTAAGTTAGCTAAGGCCACCCTAGTAGTTCATGAAAGATCTAAAGAAAAAGGAAATAAGGAAAAGAGGTAGGAAAAGTCTAGATCCAAATCCCATGGGAGATCCAAATCTCCTAGTAAGTTCAAGGTGAAATGTTGGAATTGTGACAAAGCTAGACACCATAGAAGAGACTATAAGGAGAAGAAGAAGAAGAAAAAGGTTGACTCTAATAATGAGTTTAAGAGACTCCTGTAGAATTATGGTGATGTTTTCATCACAGCCTTGGGTACTTATACATCAGAAATGTGTGGTTGATAGACTACAATGACTCTTTCTACATGATCTCACATCAAGATTGGTTTATAAAATATGAAGAATATGATGGTGGGAAGGTATATCTTAGAGATGATTCTTATTTGAAGATTGTTTTCCATGGAAGAGCCTTAGTTCAATTCCCTAATGGATGAGTGAAGGGGATCAATGGTGTACTACATATCCCTAGTTGGACATGAAACCTACTTTTGTAAGTAAACTTAATGATGCAAGTGTGTAGCTTTCCTTCTTGAGTGGAGGGCATAATATGGTTAGAGGGACTATGGTGCTTACTAAGGGTGTCTAGATTTCCACTCTATTTAAGTTGGATGCATGCATGGTTCAATGCAATATCTCTTTTATTCCTATAGTGATGAGATGTACATAATTTTCCTCTTCACCAATGTAACCAATAGCAAAGAAGTGTGTTGCATCTACTTCTGATGGTCATACTTTTTGGATACCTAAGAGTGCTCATTCTTTGGAGATAAAAGTTTTAGTAGAAAAACTAATGTTAGGGCACTGACAAATGTGTCATATAGGTGAGAAAAGTATACAAACCTTGAAAAATAAAATTTTTGTTGAAGGATTTGTTAGGGTTAGATGACATAGGATATTAATTAAATGCAAATAAAGATTAAACAGAGGAATGCAAAATATATAGAAATAATAATAGTGAGGGACAATTTTAATGTGGTTCACCCAAACTCAGGCTACATCCACCAGCAGAGAGTCCAATATTATTATCCAGTAAATCAAATTGATTACAACTAGCAATCCATGCAACTCAATACTTCTACAAATGCTACAATACAATATCAATGGAAACCCTAACCCTTAGCCATTTTATCAAGACTTATGTCAATTAGAAAATAGGGTTTTTTTTATCTCAGCTAATATAAAAAATAACTCCCAATGCCTTTATAAAATAATAGGCAATTTTTGCTTCAGGGCCGCTACTCCCAGCAGCCCTTGCTAGGGGCGTTGCCCCCAGATCCCCACCATGGGCTCTGCCCCTGGGCCCCCGCTGGGGGGATAAGCCCCCTAGGCCCCATAGGAGGGGCTTTGCCCCCCCTGTACTCCCCCATTAAATAATTTGGGGGGAAATCATGCTGATAAAAGTGGGAAAATTTAACCTCCAAGTCTGATTAGGCTCCATATAACAACATGATTAAATGATTATAACCTTGAGATTGAGTTTTGTGAATATTGCATATATGGAAAACTAAACTATGTTTAGTTTTATTCTACTTCTCATAGATCTTATAGTATATTAGACTTGATACATTCTAATGTTTTGGGTCATGTAAGTGTTCCTTTGATTTCACATTTTATTTATTATGTATCACTCATTTATGCCTATAGTAGAAGGATGTATGGGTATATTTCCTTAGAAGTAAATCCAAAGTCTTTAGTTAGTTTAAATATCTTAAGACTCAGGTTGTGGAAAATTAGACTAGTAAAAAGATTAAGTGTTTGAAGACTGATAATGGTGGTGAGTTATATTCGACAAATTTCAATAGGCTCTATAAAGATCATGGAATAGAAAGGCATAAGATAACTTTATATACCCCTTAGCCGAATGGAGTTATAGAAAGAATGTAAAAATATTGATGGAGAGGGCTAGGAGTATGCTGAATGGGGCTATCCTAGAATAAATTTTTTGGGAAAAAGTAGTTTTGACAACTTGCTACCTAGTTAACATGTCTCCTACATTAGCTCTTATTAATAAGAAACCTATGGAGGTGTGGTTAGGAAAAAATATGTTATTGAGACGTCTTTGAGTCTTTGGTTGCAAGGCATGTATGCACACGTGCCTAGGGAGAAGTAGTCAAAGCTAGGGAACTAGGGTATAAAATTTATCTTCATCAGCCACAAAATTGGTGTGAAAGACTATAAGCTTTAGGATCCTATGGTTGAGAGAGTTTTGTATAGTAGAAGTGTTATCTTTAGAAAAGTCAATCCTTCTTCTATAGTATTGTAGCCAGAGAATGATGGAAAGAAAGATGTGGTTAAACTAATTCCAAAGACCAAGAAGGTTGAACAAGAGTCCCATGAAGAAGCTAAAGAGGAGGAGAGTTCAAACAGTTTAGATATTTTTGAGGAAAAGATATAACCTCCACCTCAATCGTTGAGGGGCTCCACTTATAAAAGACAACAAGTAAATATGTATACTCCTCCTAATTGGAGATGTATTTTTCTTTGATTACTAAAACTGATGAACCTTTTATTCTAAAGGAGGCTATGGGTATGAATTATGTACATTCTTAAAAAGTTTCTATGGAAGAAGAGATGGATAAAGAAAAAAGATACTTTGGATGTAGTACCTTTGCATGATGGACATATACCTATTCGATGTATATGTGTGTTTAGGAAGAGAATTGATTTAGATGGTAGTGTTGAGAAATAAGGATAAGATTGGTTGTAAAGTGTTATTCCTAGGTTGAGGGAATCGATTATGGTGATATTTTCTCTTCAGTTCTTAAAGTAACATCCATTCAATTGCTATTATCACTTTCTATAGCATATGATTTTAAGGTTTATAAAATGGATGTGAAGAAAACATTACTTCATGGTGATTTGGAGAAAGAGATTTATATGACATAGCCAAAACACCACATTGAGAAAGGTAAAGAATATTTGGTTTGTAAGTTGAAGAAATATTTGTATGGTATTAAGCAATCTCGTAGGATGTGGTACCAAAAGTTTGATTATTTTGTGTTAAGTTTAGGATTTTTGAGATTCAAATTGGATCATTATATCTCCTAAGATGGATAATAATCATATTCTCATCATTGAATTATATGTTGATGACATGTTTTTCAGTAATGGGAAGGGTTTGATTAGTGAATTAAAGTCTTAGCTTTCAACATAGTTTGCAATGAAAGACTTAAGGGTAGCCAAGTACATCTTGGGGATGGATATCAAAAGAGATAGACTGAACAAAATTCTTTGGTTGGACCAAAGTAAAGTAAATATGTGAACTTAGTGTTGGAGAGGTTCAACATGTAATCTTGTACAAGCCATTGTGTGTTCCTATTACAATGGGGACAAAGTTATTAGTTGAGGATTGTCCAAATCTCCTAGTGATATGGATGATGTGAGTAGAGTACCTTATTATAGTGCTATTGGAAATTTCATGTATGTCATGATCTGCACAAGACTAGACATTTCCCAAGTAGTGGGAATTCTTAGTCATTTTATGGATAATCCTAGATGAGTACATTGGGATATAATGAAGAGGTTCTTCAATTATTTGTGAGGTACCTCAAAGTATTTCATTTGTTATCATGGTTATCCTACAGGGACTTGGAATTTAGGAAAATTAAAGAGGCATGGGTAGTAGACAACACTAAAAGTGATTTAACATAAGTTTGGTGGCAACATAAGATCTTGCTTGGACATGAGCAATAGAGAATGTTGACACTCATTTTGACCAGGGGTTGATTTGTCATGATCAGGAGGTTTCTTCATTTGAAGCCTTTATCTTCTTGCCCATTTTTTCTAAGTGTTGGACCTCCTCAGTATTTTTCAGCTGCATCATCATATTTTCTTGAGGAGGAGGGTCATCATCATCATCTTGTCTTCGATGATGATCTGCATCATCATGTTCCTCGTCGACTTGTTTTTCAACGTCATCATCATATTTCAACTGTCGGGTGATGTTCGGGTTTTATCCTGATGATGCTGACGAGCTACTGTGCGCCCTGATCTGCTTGCGAGGGTGATGTTTCAAAGTCTCCAGTGATCTTCCATTTATCACCTTGCGCGAGCATGATGATGATGTTGCTCATTCTTTGAATTGCTCGACCTAACTTGTTTTTTCCTAAGGGTCGTGTTCATCATCATCATATTTCCAGTTATCATCCTGCTGCTTGTGGAGGTCATCATATTTTCTGCCTTCATGATATTTCGCCGGGGTGATATTTTTATCATCGGGTGATCTTGGTTAACATCATCCTGATGATGTTGTTGAAGAGTTGTAATTGCGACCCGATATTCACTAGGGTCATCATATTTTGGAACGTCAGGATGATCTTAGTCAATATCATCCTGATGATGTTGTATCACTTCCTTTTCTTTGTTTCTCATCCTGATGATGCTGACGTCATCCGTATATCAGGGTGATATTTTCTTTCTGCCTATCTGCATCATGATATTCGCGAAGGGGGGGGGTGATATTTTCATATCACCCGGATATATGTTTGTTCGAACCTCATGATGATGTTGATATCAAGGAGATGTCCGCCTGCTAGTTTCGCGTGTTATCTATTGAGGGTGATCTTTTCAAGCAGCATCATCATATTCAATTATCGCCCCGATCTTACAGAGGAGCTACAGTGCAACCTGATATTTGAACATCATCAGGATATTTCCAAATATCCGGTTGTCTTCCGAATATCATGATGATGTAAATATGATGATGACGTCATCAAGGTTCGCGGGGGGTCATATCTCTAACACTGATCATCTTGAAGAGACCTCCTGATATTTGCAAACATGATGATGACGTCAGCAGGATATGATGATGACGTCATCAGGATGTTCATCGGCCAGACTTTTGTTATAAGCTCAGCAGGAGGATGTTCCTCCGAAGGATCAGGTTGTGCCGATTGTCATGAAGGTTATGTTTCAAATATCATGATGACGTCAGGGTGATATTTCGAACAACAGGATATCATGCTGCTGGAGGATGATGATGATGAAGTCTTATACAAGTGTCGTCAGGAGCAAAAGTACCGACATGATATATGCTCATGACCTAGTATATAAAGTGCAAAGGAAGTTGCTGCGGGGTGCATGTGGGATAATGTGATCCTGCATATTCGAAATATCATGATGATGAGTCTCAGCGGGAAATGGTTGCGACTGCAGATTTGATGATTTTCCCGAGGCCGCGGGTTGGTGCGCCATTAATGGCGATTGTTGCAGAGGTATGGGCGATGGCGTGGGTCGATCTTGTACCCGACTGGAGGTGTCAATCAGCGGGCAGGAGCGCAGGGCTCGAGAAATCTTCCTGTCTCCTCCCCCACCTGCTGCATTCAAGTTTGGGCGCCAATCCGGTTGTGTTTGAGCGCCATTTTCATGATACTGTGTATCTGGCGAAATTCTGGTCAACATTGTAATTAATTGCTGAGCACCTACCTGGCTGTTATAAGCAGGTGGTCTTGCTCATTTGAGAGGTTGTTGAAAGTTGATGATTTTGGCTCTGTAATGCATAACAAGCTGATCTGGTTGCTCTGTACAGCTTACCTGTGAGTTTATGTATCTCCTGTTGTTTGTTTTTGGCATGAACCCACTGACTTCATGATTAAATTTATATGAGAAATGCTGTTTGGCATGTGTTGTGTTAATTCTGTCTCCAGTATTACATGTATTCTTCTTCTGAATCTGGATGTTTAGTAATGTTTAGATTCTAGAGCATAGAATTCCTGTGTTGACTGTCTGATCTTTTAACTTCTACTCAAGGGGTAGATTAAACTGTTTTCAGGTTGAACATTGGGAAGGGTATACTGCAGTAGGGATACCATAAGTAGAGATAACCTAACACTTTGTATTGGGAGATGCCTGTAAGGCAGGTATCACATAGATCCCCTTGAAATCCAGTTTTAGTTGTTTATGCTGATCATTCACAGTTGTATGTCTATTGACTCCAGGCCCTGGATAGGCACCAATCAGGCTTTGTTTTGTGTTATAACCATACCCAGCTTTGCATCCACACTTAAACTCCAAAGCAAAATCTAAAACCAACATTAGGACATTAGAGTTAGTTTTAGGAACCTCAGTCCTCTGTCTACAACTGCAAATAGGCCCAAAGCTAGCCCCTTTGCCCTTATCTTTCAGTTTTGGTCTACTTACAGGAGGACTATCTGCTTTCTGTCAACATCCCAGCCTTGCATGCATATCCTCATGGATGTTGAGTAGGGAATACCCCCCTAGGTCTTGCAGAGCCTGAAGAAGAAGAGGAGATAAAATATAGAGTCTATCTCCTACACTGTTGACCCCCTGGCCCAGAGATCCTGTTGATCACTGATGGCTACCTTGTAGGGAAATCTGGGAATAAGCATCCAGTCTGGGAAAAAGTCAACAGAAATTGGCGACTCCGCTGGGGACTGAGAAGTAAAAGACTATCTAATCGTCTCCAGTGATATATATGTGACCCATCTGAGTCAACAACAGAAGAAAACACCCTGGGGAACCTTGTGGAAGAACCCTGGTTTTCAGAAGAAAACAGTTCCTAGCAATAGGTGGCGACTCCGAAGTAATCTCCCAACCGGTCAAAGTAAATTTATATGCAGGGGAGAAGATCCCAACAAACTCCTTTATTTGAAGAGTTACGATTAACAAAAAGAATGATGTATAGAAGAAAGGGAACTGTCTCAGCTAGTCATGAGAGCTCCCCCAGAAAAAGTGATGATGTACAAGATAACCCTAGGCCATCAGGACAGCATGCTCCTTATTTTTCAAGTGCAGAAGCTGATATCCAAGGTGCATATGAGAGGCAACAGGGTGGTAGTATGAGAATGAGGTCAGAGGTGTTCCAAGAACGCCCTTTTCTAGACCCAAGTGAGAGGTTTGAAGAGGCAGAGTCCCTAAGGGATGATGAAGATGATGACCCAAATGGTATGAGACCATCTACCTCCAGACCTAAGGATGAACAATTGGCAGAAGAAATCAAAAGCCTAAGAGCAGAATTAGAATACCTACAAGCCATGAAAATCAGAGATGATATACAGCAGAAAGTGCAAGCCTTGAGAACTGCCCAAAATAATTCAGTTCCTACCTTAGAAAATGCAAATATGCAAAGACATCAGCAAAGATATGAAATGCAACATCAGCATCATGATGACAGACAATATGTGAATGATGCTAGGATACCACTAAACAATGCAGGAAACCAAAATGCACATAGAAATGTTAATGTTAATCAGCCAAACAGACAGCCTATGCAGCTAGATAGATTCAGACAGCTGGTGTTTGATGGTATTCCTGGGTATCCTAACCCTATTGATAAGCATCTGAGGCTGCAAGTGCCTAAGTTTTCAGGAAACAACACAGTGTCAGGAGAAGATCATCTAAAGGCCTTTCAAAATGTCATGGACAATTTTGAGGTTGAGCATGAGGATGTTTTCATGAAGTCATTCATGCAATCCTTAATAGATGAGGCAAGAGAATGGTACAGGAATCTGCCTGACCGAAGCATATCATCATGGGATGATTTTAAGAGGATGTTCAAGGAGAAATATGGTGATAAAACTGACCCTAGCTTCTTTGTAAATGAGTTCACCAGCATTACCAAAGGGTCAAATGAACAGGTTGCAGACTTTAATGCGAGATTTACTAAAGTGTTGAACAAACTGCCACATCATATGAGGCCAAATGAACCAATGTGCATAATTTTGTACATCAATGCCTTTGATGCAAAGACTGCATATGGACTGAGAGATAAAGGTCCTGCCACTCTCAGGGAGGCTTTCAGGATTGCAATAAATATTGAAAACAATAGGAAAGCATCAGGCAAGACAAATAGAAGGGATGATGTAAAAATTCTGCAGAATCCAAATAAGCCTCAGAACACTCAAGGTAGTACATCTGCTCCTGAAGATAAGATAGACAAACTGGCAAATGTTGTTAAGGACCTGAGCTATAGATTAGCTAGAAGTGAAAAAGGGATGGGTCCTGATAGGCAAGTCTATCAAAGACAGGAAAAGAGGCCATCATTACATGATATGCCTTATAACACCAATTGGCATGATGGTAAGCCTGTATATCCACGTAACAACACAAGTCAGAGGGCTCAACATGCCAAGGAAACTCCTGATCCCCTGAAGAAAACTATAAATATTGCTGATGATGCTCCGTGGTGTATAATCTGTCAGATGCCACATTCACAGTCACAATGCATGATTGCCCAATCTTTGTATGATAATGCT
Source organism: Cunninghamia lanceolata (assembly GCA_027924645.1). NCBI lineage: Eukaryota > Viridiplantae > Streptophyta > Pinopsida > Cupressales > Cupressaceae > Cunninghamia > Cunninghamia lanceolata. The sequence goes on along the minus strand of BSBN01000553.1, from coordinate 14,834,830 downwards.
ACATCTTGTAATGAGTGCAATGAGCCACATCATGTGCAGGATGATGATGTTAACATGATGTCCATAGGTAATGGATATACTCTATATGATGCTGATGAGAAGACAGATGATCAGGTTCAGGCCTGCCAACAGTCCCCATATGATGAAGATCATGAGGATAATTATGTGTATGCTCAGAACTCACACAATTTTCTGAGTAGCTTACACCGACCTTCTGATGAGGAAATCAGAGCCTTCACAGCTGCAGCAGTTGCTCAGGTCAAGAGCAACTACAATCTCAGAGGTAAAAATCAGGTTGGCAGCCCACATCAGCCAGAAGATATTTCTGCAGGTCAGCAGATGCATGGTCATAAAGGAACTGAACCACAAAAAAGGCAGTGGGTAAATAACAAGCAAAACTTTAGATACAGAACAGGTCATGATTTCCAAGGACCAGAAAACAAAACCCCTCAGGCTGAAGATCAAAGTAGAGGTTCCCAAGACAGGAATGATGATCAGGGAACTATGAGAATGAAAGCTAAGTCAGCTCAGGATAAAAGCAAGATTGTGGAGAAAGCTACAACTGCTGTACAAAACTGTGCTCCTTTTGATATAGCCCAGATCCTCTCTCAGGTAAAGGTCTCTGTTCCACTTATGGAACTCATGAAAGTGGAAGAGATCAAGAATAGAACAATATCCCTAATCTCAGGGGTACCTTTTCAAGCTAAGCAAAAGGATCAGACCCAGGGTGAGAAACAGGTCATGTGCAATGAAGAAGATGAGACTCCTGAAGTCTATTTAGGAATGACCATGACAAAGTGTCCTTCACAGGTGGAACCATTTTATGTTTCCCTGGTTATAAATGGTAAAATAATTAGAAATTGTATGCTTGACTCTGGAGCATCCACAAATGTCATGCCTTTGGCTATCATGCAACAAACAGGATTAAAAATTGACAAGGCATGTGGAAAATGCTATGCAATGGATGCCAGAGAGGTACCAGTTATTGGAATCATGAAGGATGTGGATTTCAAACTGGCAGCATTTCCTGAAAAAAGATACAAAATGAATATAACAGTGGTTGACATCAAGCCACAGTATGGTATGCTGCTGTCAAGAAGATGGGCAGCACTAATAGGTGGAAGTATGCAGCTGGACCTGTCATATGCCATGATTCCAATGAATGGCAGGGATGTCAAGCTAATTAGAGAGCAAAGATCATCAGAGACAGTGGAAGACCAAGAAGCAAATGAACAGGTATGCTTTGTGGACACTGACTGTGATAACTTCAGGGTTGTCTCAGATGATGCAGAAGATGAAAAGAAAAATGTCTGCACTGAAGAGCTGGATCAGCAAGGGTTATGGACCATGTTTTTTGATGGAGCTTGTGCAAAAGAAGGCTCTGGAGCTGGAGTTGTTTTCCTGTCTCCAACTGGTAAGCTCCTCAAGTCGTCTTTCTTGCTGAGGTTTGATTGCACAAACAATATTGCAGAATATGAGGCTTTACTTTTAGGCCTGAATATTGCTCTCAAACATGGAATTAAAATGTTAAGAGTATTTGGAGACTCTGAGCTGATTGTATCCCAAATCAGAAATAAGTATGCTGCAAAGAATAAAAGACTGAAACAATACAAGCATGCTGTTTGGGATACTATTGAGTTATTTGATGCATTTTCAATTGGCTGGGTAGAAAGGTCAAAAAATGTTATGGCTGATTTCTTAGCCAATGTTGCAATAAGGCCAGATGACATCACTCTGTCAGGTGTCACAGATGTAGAAGTTAAAATTAGGCCTGCCATACCAGAAAACATATGCAGTTGGCAAGTTTTTAATGATGATAGGGATTTGCTGAAATTTTTGCACTGCATAGATGAGTATGAGAACCAACAGATTGATTTCCAAGCTTTTGTAGAAACTGTAGATGGAAAAGAGACTCTTATAGGGAAGGAGATCATCCAGTTGAAGACTAACAAGATCCCTAGAGGGTTAGTGGCTTTGGAAAGAGCCTTTGACAGTAGAGACAAAATGGTCACAAAGACATCCCCCACAAATAAGGAGGATTTAGAAGAAATAAATTTGGGGACATCTCAGGCCCCTCAGAAAGTATATATTGGCAAACAGCTCAAACCACACATAAGAAGTATGCTGATTGCATTGCTAAAAAGGTATAAACATGTTTTTGCTTGGTCATATGAGGACCTAAAAGCTTATAGAGAAGACTTATTCCAGCATGAGATCCCACTGAAGCCTGAAGCTAAGCCATTTAGACAGAGGCAGAGGCCTATAAATCCTACCTTAGCTCCCAAGATGCAGGAAGAACTCAAAAGGCTCAGGGATGCTGGAATAATTGTGCCCATTAGACATTCAACTTGGGTGTCTAACCTTGTCCCAGTCAGGAAAAAGAATGGTGATATTAGGCTTTGTGTGGATTTCAGGAACTTGAATGTATCCTCTTTGAAGGATAACTATCCATTGCCTAATATGGAAGCTATGTTGCAGAAGGTGACTGGTTGTGAACTCCTATCCATGATGGATGGATTTTCAGGATATAATCAGGTAAAGGTAAAAGAATCAGAACAGTATAAGACTGCCTTTACCACTCCATGGGGAACATATGTGTATGTTAGAATGCCATTTGGACTAACAAATGCAGGTGCTACATTTCAGAGAGCAATGGATGTTGCTTTTGCAGGGCTGATTGATTCAATCCTGGCAGTATATCAGGATGACCTGACTGCCTACTCAAAGAAGGAAGAGCAGCACTGTTTGCATCTGGAGCAGATTTTTATAAGAGCACTAGAATATGGTATTTCTCTAAACCCAAAGAAGTGTGCCTTTGGAGTAGTTGAAGGAAAGCTTCTGGGACATATTGTTTCCAAGGATGGAGTCAGGATAGATCCAGACAGAGTGGCAGCCATTGACAGGATCCAAATGCCAAAAACTGTGAAAGGAGTTCAGTCCTTCTTTGGACAGGTAAACTTTGTCAGAAGATTTGTTCCCAACTTTGCAGAGATCACAAGGAACATCTCCAAGATGATGAAGAAGGATGCAACCGTCAACTGGGAAAGGGAAGCAACAGAATCATTTCAGAATATCAAAGAGGCAATAAAGATGGCCCCTGTTCTAAAATCTCCTGATTTTTCTAGGCCATTCCAGGTGTTCTCATTTGCTTCCTTTCATACTGTAGCTGCATGTTTGTTACAGAAAAATGAAGATGGTTTTGAACAGCCCATTGCTTTCTTCAGTATGTCCCTGCAGGCCTCTGAGTTGAAATATGACATTATGGAGAAGCAGGCATATGCACTTGTTAGAGCCATTAAAAGTTTCAGACCATACTTGGTAGGGTCACATATAATTGCATATGTACCTCATGCTGCAGTCAAAGACATATTCACTCAGCAGGAGGTGACTGGAAGAAGGTGCAGATGGATAAACAAACTGCAGGAATTCAACATAGACATACAGGTTACTAAATTGATAAGAGGACAAGGACTAGCCAAGATGATGGCACAGTCAAACTTGGAAGCATGCCAAGTTAATGCAGTCCAAGACGAGAATGTAAGTGCATCAGGATCTGAATGGTACAAGGATATTGTCTATTATTTGCAAAATCTGAATTGTCCCTCCCATTTCAGTGACAATCAAAAGAGGACTCTGAAGCTACATGCAATCAGGTATGTCATTGTTCAAGGTGAGTTGTACTGGAAGAATCCTGATGGTGTACTGCTGAGATGTGTGGATAAGAATATGGCTAACAATATTTTGATTGACATGCATAAAGGATTATGTGGTGGCCATTATACTGCCCAAACAACAGCTCATAAAATTCTCAGGGCAGGATATTGGTGGCCCACTCTCTTTTCAGATGCACAGAGGTTAGTAAGAAAATGTGACCCTTGCCAGAGATTCTCAGGAAAGCTAAAATATCATGGTGCTTTACCCCTCAGAGCTGCACCTGTGGATGCTCCATTCCAGCAATGGGGAATTGATTTTATAGGGGAAATTGCAGACAAATCAAGTGGGGGACACAGTTGGATTTTGGTGGCAACTGACTACTTTACCAAATGGATTGAGGCCATTCCAACTAAAAGAGCTACAAGTAAGGTGGTGACAGACTTCATACTAGAGAACATCATCATCAGGTTTGGAGTACCATCTAAAATAATCACTGATAATGCTATGTGTTTCAGATCAGGTGAGTTTGTTGATTTTTGCAACAAGTATGGGATAAGCCTGTCATATACATCACCATATCACCCACAAGGAAATGGTCAAGCAGAATCAAGCAATAGGAGCATCATGAAAATTGTCAAGAGGATACTGGACAAGAACAGGAGAGCTTGGGACTCAAAGTTGAATTTAGCAGTATGGGCTGACAGAGTGACTGTGAAAAGGGCTATTGGGAAGTCACCTTTTGAGCTGGTATATGGTACATCAGCTAGACTGCCCATAAACAATCTCCTACCAGTTTATAGATTCATTCAAGAGTATGATGAGGACGTTGAAGATCCCATGACAGAAAGGGTGAATCAGCTGGTTGCATTGGATGAAGACAGAAGGAGAGCCCACCAGATCAATCTCAAAAGACAACAAGGGATGAAATATCAGTTTGACAGGAGAACTACAAAAAGGAAGTTTCAAGTTAATGATCTGGTACTTATTTGGAATGCTAAAGATCAGGAAAAGGGTAAACATGGCAAATTTCAGCCCTTATGGATGGGCCCATATCAGGTTTGCAATACTCATGGGGAGGATTCTTATTTCCTCCAGGCCCTAGATGGTGAAATTCTGGAATTGCCTGTGCATGGCCAATTCCTTAAGTTCTATTTTACATAAATATCTGGTTGCTGTGCACATTTGTAAAATATGTATGTAGTGTAAATGCCTTGTGCGGCTCGCGTTTTTTGGCTTTTTGTCAGGTCTGCCCGGAGATCTGGTTCTCGCTGCAGGTTTTCACCTGCACGTCCCCATTCGGAGCCACTGTTGACACTCATTTTGACCAGGGGTTGATTTGTCATGATCAGGAGGTTTCTTCATTTGAAGCCTTTATCTTCTTGCCCATTTTTTCTAAGTGTTGGACCTCCTCAGTATTTTTCAGCTGCATCATCATATTTTCTTGAGGAGGAGGGTCATCATCATCATCTTGTCTTCGATGATGATCTGCATCATCATGTTCCTCGTCGACTTGTTTTTCAACGTCATCATCATATTTCAACTGTCGGGTGATGTTCGGATTTTATCCTGATGATGCTGACGAGCTACTGTGCGCCCTGATCTGCTTGCGAGGGTGATGTTTCAAAGTCTCCAGTGATCTTCCATTTATCACCTTGCGCGAGCATGATGATGATGTTGCTCATTCTTTGAATTGCTCGACCTAACTTGTTTTTTCCTAAGGGTCGTGTTCATCATCATCATATTTCCAGTTATCATCCTGCTGCTTGTGGAGGTCATCATATTTTCTGCCTTCATGATATTTCGCCGGGGTGATATTTTTATCATCGGGTGATCTTGGTTAACATCATCCTGATGATGTTGTTGAAGAGTTGTAATTGCGACCCGATATTCACTAGGGTCATCATATTTTGGAACGTCAGGATGATCTTAGTCAATATCATCCTGATGATGTTGTATCACTTCCTTTTCTTTGTTTCTCATCCTGATGATGCTGACGTCATCCGTATATCAGGGTGATATTTTTCTTTCTGCCTATCTGCATCATGATATTCGCGAAGGGGGGGGTGATATTTTCATATCACCCGGATATATGTTTGTTCGAACCTCATGATGATGTTGATATCAAGGAGATGTCCGCCTGCTAGTTTCGCGTGTTATCTATTGAGGGTGATCTTTTCAAGCAGCATCATCATATTCAATTATCGCCCCGATCTTACAGAGGAGCTACAGTGCAACCTGATATTTGAACATCATCAGGATATTTCCAAATATCCGGTTGTCTTCCGAATATCATGATGATGTAAATATGATGATGACGTCATCAAGGTTCGCGGGGGTCATATCTCTAACACTGATCATCTTGAAGAGACCTCCTGATATTTGCAAACATGATGATGACGTCAGCAGGATATGATGATGACGTCATCAGGATGTTCATCGGCCAGACTTTTGTTATAAGCTCAGCAGGAGGATGTTCCTCCGAAGGATCAGGTTGTGCCGATTGTCATGAAGGTTATGTTTCAAATATCATGATGACGTCAGGGTGATATTTCGAACAACAGGATATCATGCTGCTGGAGGATGATGATGATGAAGTCTTATACTAGTGTCGTCAGGAGCAAAAGTACCGACATGATATATGCTCATGACCTAGTATATAAAGTGCAAAGGAAGTTGCTGCGGGGTGCATGTGGGATAATGTGATCCTGCATATTCGAAATATCATGATGATGAGTCTCGGCGGGAAATGGTTGCGACTGCAGATTTGATGATTTTCCCGAGGCCGCGGGTTGGTGCGCCATTAATGGCGATTGTTGCAGAGGTATGGGCGATGGCGTGGGTCGATCTTGTACCCGACTGGAGGTGTCAATCAGCGGGCAGGAGCGCAGGGCTCGAGAAATCTTCCTGTCTCCTCCCCCACCTGCTGCATTCAAGTTTGGGCGCCAATCCGGTTGTGTTTGAGCGCCATTTTCATGATACTGTGTATCTGGCGAAATTCTGGTCAACATTGTAATTAATTGCTGAGCACCTACCTGGCTGTTATAAGCAGGTGGTCTTGCTCATTTGAGAGGTTGTTGAAAGTTGATGATTTTGGCTCTGTAATGCATAACAAGCTGATCTGGTTGCTCTGTACAGCTTACCTGTGAGTTTATGTATCTCCTGTTGTTTGTTTTTGGCATGAACCCACTGACTTCATGATTAAATTTATATGAGAAATGCTGTTTGGCATGTGTTGTGTTAATTCTGTCTCCAGTATTGCATGTATTCTTCTTCTGAATCTGGATGTTTAGTAATGTTTAGATTCTAGAGCATAGAATTCCTGTGTTGACTGTCTGATCTTTTAACTTCTACTCAAGGGGTAGATTAAACTGTTTTCAGGTTGAACATTGGGAAGGGTATACTGCAGTAGGGATACCATAAGTAGAGATAACCTAACACTTTGTATTGGGAGATGCCTGTAAGGCAGGTATCACATAGATCCCCTTGAAATCCAGTTTTAGTTGTTTATGCTGATCATTCACAGTTGTATGTCTATTGACTCCAGGCCCTGGATAGGCACCAATCAGGCTTTGTTTTGTGTTATAACCATACCCAGCTTTGCATCCACACTTAAACTCCAAAGCAAAATCTAAAACCAACATTAGGACATTAGAGTTAGTTTTAGGAACCTCAGTCCTCTGTCTACAACTGCAAATAGGCCCAAAGCTAGCCCCTTTGCCCTTATCTTTCAGTTTTGGTCTACTTACAGGAGGACTATCTGCTTTCTGTCAACATCCCAGCCTTGCATGCATATCCTCATGGATGTTGAGTAGGGAATACCCCCCTAGGTCTTGCAGAGCCTGAAGAAGAAGAGGAGATAAAATATAGAGTCTATCTCCTACACTGTTGACCCCCTGGCCCAGAGATCCTGTTGATCACTGATGGCTACCTTGTAGGGAAATCTGGGAATAAGCATCCAGTCTGGGAAAAAGTCAACAGAGAACATTAAATCAAATTAATAGGAATGACTAAAAGTGTAGAGGATAGAGAGGGAGAGGTTATCAATAGCTTGGGCATTTATTGAAGACTTGACCTCCTTACAAACTCTTTATCATGGAAATAATGGTGGCAGCATTATGATTAAGGTAGAGGAAGATGAGCAGGCTTAGAAGAATGAAGCAATGTGAGGGAGCCTTTGTGTAGTCATAGTCTACTAATTTGTATGTGTCTAGCTCTCTCCTCATGCAAGACACTCTATCTAAAAGAACATAAGAAGATGACAATCTAATAATGATCTAGTAGATTGTGAATGGGAGTTAGTTAGTTGATTGGAGCAGCAACTAAGAAAGTCCTTGGGAAAATAAAGCACACATAGAGGGCATTGGAAGCAACCCACTCAGGATGCATGTGGCTATGCCCTACTCTTGCTCTTACTGGGGGCCTTGATGTTGATGGTAACTACCTATTCACGGCCTTGCACGAGGCCATATAGATGACTCAATATCCCTACAATCTAGTGATAGAGGATGGTCCCATGCCTTATTCAATACAAACTTAGTAAGTATCATTTATTACTCAATCTGAATCCTACTAGGAAAATAAAACCATGAATTAACTAAATCAACATGAAACCAATCAAATTTAATGATTTAATAAATCAAACTATATCATAAATTGATTTTCATATGAATATGCTATCAAAATCTAATTTCTCATTATAGAGATCATTGTAATAAAGCTTCAAGGTTCAAGGTTCAAGGTGTGCAATGCACAATCACAAGGAATGGCTATATTCACATTTTGTAAGCTAAACTCATACATGGGTCTACTATACAAAACCTTAGAAAGCAATCACGAATAGGAAATATGCTAATAGAACCAATGTAAATCCATAATATATAAACCCACAACTATCATTACATATAGAATGAGATTGCCAATTTAAATCATTAAGAGGTCTTTTTATTGTTTGTTAGATTTCTATAGATCAATAATTAAATTTTAGAGCAAGGGTGGTAAATCAATGGTTATCATTGGTTGGGAAATGAAACAAATTGTTAGTGATTACTCAATGGACTAGTGCTCATTGGTGTAATGGGAATGTGATGTGTGTCCACTTATTCCAGTCACCTTAGGTCATACCTAAAGCACAATCAAACTTCTACTACACTGCCATGTAAACACTTTGACCAATAATGACTTAGAAGCACATGTATTTAACAATGTCCACATATCTAAAGCCCAATGACTTTTATTATGCCACACATTCCCTCTCATTCCCTTTCCTAATAGTAATTGAGCTACAATGCATACAATGAGAGATAGCTTGTAGCTAAATTGGTAAAGGAATAACATAAGGCATTTATTAAGCCATTTTTCCATAAGACTGAGGTTAACAAGCAACCACATGCATTATTACAAGAAGCAATTGACATTTCCAATCACACATGTAACTAATGAATCGGTCCATTATGTTGTCATGTCAAGCCATACCAGTGCGCACATACCTTTATGCAAATATTTTATTGGTTCACCTATGCCACATACACCTTCCCACATCATTGACCAATGCATTGAAGCATAGCACATCACTAGAATGGTAGCATGCTGTCAAATAGGTAATGTGATAGTGTAAGGAATTCATTGTTTCATTTTACCACAGGACTAGGGATAGCAGGTGAACTATGCACACTACCATGAGAACCAGTCAACTTGAAAACACAAATTAATAACTTACAAGTGTAGTCATCTATGTCACTTAGTCAACATTGAAACATAAAAAAAGTGCACAAGCATTAGATAAATCCCACTTATTTAGAACTTAATTTTATGGTACATGCCATAATGTAAAAGAATCAAATAGTCCTTGATCGAATGCATGAAATAATATGTTCACTTGCTACTAAATTCATTTACACTTAGGACTGACATGTATCCCTCCCATCAAAGTTCAAGGAACTAGGGCTTTATACTATGGTCTTTGATGAGTGAACATAGTAAGGAAAAAATAGATTGGATGTAAATATTAATCCAAGGATTCTTGGTCTTTGAAGTATATGGTATATTTGGAATGCATTTGAACAAATATACAACAAATCTTTTGGAAGTTTGATGCACACCTAGTTCTTTGTTTTATGCTTGGGTCATATCATGTTAATAGGCATAAGGTTTACACATATGCTTGTATTTTGGATTTGAAGCTTGAGACTATTTCCCAAATGGGATCAAGGACTCGGTCTCTAACAACCTTTTCTCCCACCATACCAAAATTGAATTCAAAGAACACATCTTTAACACAATTTTTTAAGTTTTAACGTTTTAGTTGGTTTTGTATAAACCATTGATCTTAAGTCTTACCATATCATATAAAAGCCAATATTAAAATTATTTTGTACAGTTGTGCATTACCTTACTACAATCATGTATGAAGTATACTTCTAAAATGCAAATAATATTGGTGATATAATCTTGCATACATGACTTGTATCATCTAGTCAATAGAGGTTTATAGGTCTTTACACAAGTAAACCAACATATTGAAGGTTTAGTGACAAATCCTAGAGATTTCATGTGCATAGGGTATAGTTTTTGATTAAGTAGGTAAAATACATTTTGAAGAGGCCTTGAAATCCTTTACAAATAGCAAAAGAGCAACAAAGTATCAACCAAACACAAACAAAACATATCCAAACACCAAGCCCTTACAAAGTTATGAAAAGATAATATAAAAACTAGTCCCAATAGTGTGTAGGGTATAGTTACTAGAAGGCCTAATGTGTTATTTTTATTGTCTTTAATTGTTATGTAATCAATCTGAAAATCACCCTTCTAGGTCTAGAGAGCCTAAAGTAAAGATGAGTAACCCTCTCTTAGAAATTAGTTCATCTATGTCCACTATCTAATTATAAGCCTTAACTTTTTCACCTAAGTTGACTTTTATTCCTTGGCTTAGGTTTAGAGTTATTGTCAAAGATTTATGGATTCGTAGTTTTGATCACCACCACAAAGTACATAATTTAGTATGTAAAGCGAGATTCGACTGTTCTTCCCCAACTATAAGCTCTATTGCGTTAAGAGCACATGTTAAATGCTTGTGTGAACTTTTAAAACCTAGTACAAAGGCTTCTAACCAGTAAACAAACAATCCCTTTGTTGAATGCTTACCTTTTCTCTTAAAATATTGGCTAAGCATTGAACATGCTATCCTTAATTTCAAGCTAACTTATATTCAAGTAGGAATAACCTTACCATCCTTATATGATGCAAGTACACATGCAATCCATATCCTCTCCTAAAACATTCATGGAGAAATCACTCAAAAAAGGGTAGCTATCACCTACTAACATAAGGGCTTCTTTGTGACCTAGTGTAGAGACCGCCATATAGTCGTCATCTATCAATCCATAGTGCCCAAGAAATTTATTTCTAGCATGAGTCTTTGGTACTGTTATGGAGTCATCCCAAATTAAATGTCTTGGGAATCTTGATTTAAAGAGACATTAATCTAACAACAGAAAATATTCCTGTCGAACGAATGCAACCAAGAGTTTTAAAATTGTTGATTCCCTAAAACAAAAGAAAATATTAAAATATTTACAAATTGGCCAACTAGCTATATTCGGTATTTCAAAATAGAAATTGGATGTTGGTGGACAAGATCCCACTGGGAAAATTTTGTAAACATACTTCTAGGAATAATTGTTATATAGGAATGTGAACTGGGTCATGAAGTCAACTGAACCACTTATTGGGATCACATTCTTTCTTTAACCTCTTTCTAACTCGAGGTAATGAGTTCGATTCCTCCCACCAAACTATGCTATTTTGTTCTTTATTAAGAAAGATTTGTGTGATGTATTGCTCTATTCTAGGACCTGCGATGGAAATTTGTTCGACATGTTTGTACATGTTCATTGTTGTGCTTTTGTTATCGGGGAAGAACGCTAAAGGCTTCATTGCTCTCGTCTCATCCTCCTCTCAGAGGAATATGCCACTAAGACTGGATTACACTGCAACTTCTATCATATATCATTAATGAATGGTTATTTTTAAACATCATCTATTTCAGTGGTCAAAGGTAAATTTTGGCAAATAAAATTAAGACCGATATTTACTTTTTTTGGTGTGGATGATATGTAAAATTATGATTGACTACTTGACCATTGAACTAGATGATGTTTTTAACAAAATGCCTAACATTAGTGAGCATACTTAACCAGCTACCTAGAAGATGAACATCCTCACACAAATCTTGCTAAAATGTAGCCTGTGTGGCTGTATCATTGGAGCAGCATGTAACAAAATTTAGCATTTGATATACATGAGTTTCGGTTTTGTACAATATGATTTAGGGTTAGGTATAACAATATTTAGACTTACCAAATTTTTTTGTCATCTTATAATAATTATCATTTTGGAATGAGTGATCATATAAAGTAGAGATAGAAAACCCTTGAAATAAAGGAAAATTTCAAAAACATTGAATTTGAATTTGAATTTATGGATGAGGTGTAAAATTTATATTGAATATTTTACCATTAAAATGGATGATATTTAAGTAGAGTGGCCAAGTAGTATCCAGACCACCTTCCTTTGCAATGTGGTTGACCATAACATGGACATTCCCAAAGTAGTTGAAATTGTCCATACTAATAAAACCCTCATTATGGAGGGTATCACTAAGAGTAGTAGAATCCCACGAGAGTTTGTCCAAGCATTGGGAGAGGTTGTCATCCTTATGATTCAATACCTTACGTTGATTGTTGATGTTAATTATCTGTTGAGCTAGCTCCTTGTTTGTCTTCAAAATTTCTTTCATTACAGAAGAGATTGGTCATATACAAAAGGAGGTTAAAGTAAAGTTATTGCATCTCAATCTCAAGAGAATAGAATGACTATAAGAACATAGTAGCACATCTGAATTTAATATTCACTTGACAAAAGTTATATATTTTCAGTATTCATTCACTTTAGTCAAAGTGATGTCTATTATGAATTTATATTGTTGTTTTGTGATGACAATCATATTTTCACACTATCGTCAAGCTCTTTACTTTGAACTTAGTTATCTCTAATGTAATTTGAATTATTATTAATTTTAGTCAATACAAGAAAATGTTTATGATCATTCACATTTCATATAAGTTGCTTTTTAGATAAGAATATGACGTTTGATTAATAATAAATGATAATATTTTGTTCAACTAATCAACTAATCATCTATTGCACAAGTTTTGGTCACCATGAAAACATTATTTTTAAAATACCTCACTATATCATTGGTGTGACAATTTATATAACAAACTATACCTCCAAATATTAAATGTAAATAAATAAAACTCCATGTAAAATTCCATATAATTTAATTTAAACATCATAAAATTAGAAGTTAACCAACCCAACTACGTGATGGTGACAGGTTGTCATTGATGTCAAAAAGGTCTTGCAGGTTTGCAATATGTTGGTTTTGACAGGAGTTGTTCTCAGGATGGATTCTCATGTTTAGTGTGTATATTGGTTCTTATCTTCAAAGGTCACCTTTCAGGAGGTAAGTGCAAAAGGTTGATGCAAAGATATGTGTGTTCATCAAGAGTTGTGTGAAGTTGTTGACAGAAGTAGGAGACATCATCTTGTGTAGCATAGCTTGTTCAGTATGGTAAAGTTTTTTTTTAATCTTGTTATCATGTTAAAGCTTGTGTGTGCACTCATTTGGAGGATAATGTTAGTCAAGATGATCACAAGTCATCACAAGCATTGCTTATCTCATGTTGCTTCATGGTATTTAGATACTAAGGAATTCACCTTAGTAATATTGATTATGTTGTTTTTATTGATCATCAGAAGCATTGTTTGTTGAAAATAAAGGAAAATGGTTATTCCATTATTCTTGCATAGATTGGAAGCTCATGTTTGTTATCTTGTAGAAAAAGTCAGAGGTATGAGCAGATGGCAATGTTAAGAGTGTAAGTGACATTGGGCAACCGGCCCTTTCCTCTTCTAAAATTTTTTGCATTAGTCTTCAATGCATGCGACGGAAGGTAAGATCGGTGGTATTGTTTAATTGCATGAAGTGTTCACATTAAGGAAGAACGGCCTCCTTTCTTCTAGCAATACCGGTGGTGAGTGTAGTTGTTAAAACATTGCATATTCGAATAAGATAGTCAATGGAGCCCGAGTGGGAATCAAGTCAAAGTTTTTTTTTAACTATGTGGGGCACGAATTGTTCATAGAAAAAGCATGATTTATAAATTACATCGAAGCCTTATGAAGACTGAAAATGATGGTCTTGATTTATTTTTGAAGGCATCAATTGTGTTTAAAAAGTGGGAGCCATAGCACATTTTGTGGAGAGCCCGGTTTCTAGAAAGCCATCGAATATATGTTTAGGGGAGCTTGATTTAAAAAAAAGAACATTACTAACAATACCCGATTTCTATGAAGGTTTTAATGGAGTTTAAAAAAAACATTAAAAATGTTTTATGGAATCTAAAGAGCCCGATTTAGATTTCAAAAGGAAAAAGCATTTATATGTTTGAAATGCTTTATAAAGCATGAGATGCATAGCACGATTTGTGCCTTGTCTTTAGTGCAGATTTTTGAAGGAAAGAAATTAAAACCGTTGAATTCAAAGAGTTAATTTTTTTAAAAAGGGAGTAAATGGATTTAAAAGTTTAGAAACTTTTAATTTTCTATTTTTTTTAAACCCCTTTATGACATAAATTTAAGGAGGTTTTATAAGGAGATTTTTTATTGCTCTTTCTAAATGAGAAAAATCTTTATGAAGAGTTTTTTTTAAAATGGTGATATTGGAATCAGTGAAGGTGATTTTTTTCAGAGAAGATAAAGTTTTGTGAAATGATTTTTGAGAGAAGACAAAGAGATTTTTTTTTTTGCAGATAAATATAAAGTTTTGACAAAAAAAATTTATGAAGACTTTATACAAGGAAAAATGATTTTTGAAGATGAAGAATGTGAAGGAGAAGATTGAAGGTTTTTGTAAATTTGAGAAAAATTTTATTGAAGGGATTTGTACAAAGAAGAAAATTAAATTGATTTTGTTTGCATTCAGATATTATGTTTTTGCAGGAATATGAAGCATCATTGAAGAGATGAAGGATCTTGTTGAAAAGATTAAAAAGTCTTTAATTATGCACAGATAAATATGAAGATCTATATTCTTGCAGGAAAATGGTTTTTGCAGATAGAGGAATATGATTAGTCATTGAAATGGATGGATGTTGTTGTGCAGAGAAGGAGAAAGGATTGGAGATTTTTGAACAAGATTTTAATGATTTATTCTTTGCAGATTGGAGAATACAAAAAGAATATTCAAGATGAAAATTGAAAAGAAATTGATTTTATTTTGCAGAGATGTAATTTGTTTGGTTCAGGTTTTCTTGCAAGTGAATTAATAGAATATGAAGGGCAGTTGTATTTTACAGAAGATGAAAGGTGAAAAGACATTCATTTTACATATAATGATTTTTTAGGTACATTGAGTGTGTGGAATGAGATACAGAAATGAAGACATTTCCTAATAAATCCTTTTGAAGAGAAACGAATAATAATAAGCTTATACTGAGTTTGTAATGCAGAGATAATCAGATGAATTGTTATGCAGTGTTGTTGAGTGTATCCAGATGTTAGATTGTTTTTTAATAGAATGGGCATTTGACAGATATATGTTTTGTATTGAATGGAAACACAGTATCCCTCTGATTTGTTAATTACATCTGTTGGTGATTTGGTTTGCCAGTGAGGCCTTGTATTAGCCAGTGAGGCTTGTTGGTCAGTGAGACCTATTTGTTTACCAGTGAGGTATATTAGTGTTGGAAGTGGGTGCTTCTATTTGGTATTGGAGTTGGTGCTCCTAGATACAATTTGTATTTCCAGTGAGACATGTTTTTTAGTTAAGCCAGTGAGGCAATTTTGGAGTGGTTTTTCTACCCTTGGAGGGTTTTCCACTCATGCAATTCTTGTGTCTTGATCTTCTCTTTGTGGTTGTATGTTTTACTCATGAGTTTTTATTTTTCATTCTCAGTTATGTGCACATGTATTTGAGAAATCAATGATAGCTCTCTCTCCTTGTACTCTGCAAGTTAAAGTTTGTAAAAAGATTAGAAATTTCACACAACACTGATTCACCCCCCTCTCAGTGTTGTCCTTGACTCCTACACTACGTTATTAGATTTTAACTTATTTAAAAAAAAAAAAAACTTCTCTCCACATAAAATATAGGCCGCCTAGTAAATTTAGAATTTAAAATGTAGCCGGCATTAAAAATCAAACTCACTTTTGTCTTTTTCTGCTTCGATTCGACTTTGTTCAAAACTTCAAAGAGTTCACTATTATGGTAGGAATAAAATATATTAACTAACCTTTCACGTTGTAATTTGTAATAATATTTATAATGCCAATAATGCTGATATTTGTAATTATTATTTTATATACAGAAATAAAAACTAGCATTTATATTTTATTAATTTTAATTGGTGAATTTCACTTTAATTCACTTCAATAAATCTTTTATCTAAATTTTTTTGTTTGTAATTTTTTAAAATAAAATCTTTATTATTTTTTAAAAATTAAAAAATAATAATATAACATAAAAAAGATGACCCAGAGACATAATTAAAAATTAAAAAAAACAAAAGTCAACAAACAACCAAACAAACATCGTAAAATAACAGATGATAGAATCCTCAAAATATATCCCTAATAATTTGGTCCCTACTGTTTTTCATTTTATTTTAAATAATCTAAAATAATGCTGAATTTTGTTTTTACTGAGGTGAGGTGAGCTGATTGTTTGAAACAAGAGCTGATGCCCACATTCAAACAAACACATTAAAACAAAGATAAAAGTCAACCACCAATTCTAAAATCATAAAATAACAAATGATAATTTAAAAAAAAAACTAAAAAGATAATAATATAATATTCATAAAAAATTAAAATAATTCATAAAAGAGTTAAACATCGTAAAATAATAAATAATGATTTTTTAAAAAGTAAAAAATAATAATATAATATTTGTAAAAAATTAAAATATTTCATAAAAAAATTAAAAAATAAATGATACATTATCCAAAACAAAAATAAAAGTTAACCACCAATTCTAAACATCATGATTGAATCTTCAAAATATATCCCTAATAATTTGGACCCTCCTATTTTTTATCTTATTTTAAGTAATCTAAAATAATGCTGAATTTTGTTTTTCCTCGGGTGAGCTGATCGTTTGAAACAAGAGCTGTAGTCAGTTTGGGACATCTTTCGTTGATTCTGAAGCTTCTTTGTACAATATCAAGAGAGAAAGATATTCTAGAGGTAACAGCATCGTCTGAAACCAGGTAAGAGCAGAACTCCATGTCTACTGTTGCTGAAATCATATGCTTTTCTGTTGGGTGCTTGGCTCTATATGTGTTTATCAAACTTGCTACAACAATATGGTGGAAGCCTCTTCCAATAGCCAAGCACTTTTAAGCTCAAGGCATTACAGGCCCTCCATACAAGCTATTGAGAGGAAATGCACATGAAGTGGTTAAGCTAATGAATGAGGCCAAATCCAAGCCTATGGAACTCTCCCACGACATTGTGGCTTGAGCCCAATATTACTGCTATAACTGGTCTAAAATTTAAGGTAATTTATTATTTTCCAAGTTTGGTTGTTTTACAGTGCATCAGAAATCAGCTGCTTTAATACTGAGTAAATCCTTATCAGGCAAGAAGTTTCCCCTTATAAGTAAGCCTGGCTTGCTTGCAGATCTGTAAATCCTTGAGCAAGTATTTTGTAAAATTATTATCTGATGTGTAGTCTATAGACTAACCTTATTGGATAATTTTATGCTAACTAGTATTTATTTTGATATCTGAAAACAGGCTCAACCTTTTTAATGTGGTTTGGGACAATACCAGTTCTAGTAATCGGTAGGCCAGAGTTGGTGAAAGAGCTGATGGGTGATAAGCTGGGGAATTATGGAAAGCCTCAGTAGGAGCCAAATATGAAAGATTTACATGGAGAAGGTCTAGTGAATTTAAATGGCGAGAAATGGGCACACCACAGAAGAATCATAAATCCCTCTTTTTATATAGAAAAGCTCAAGGGTTTGATCACTTTCACAGTTTAATTTTGATGGCTATTCTTAAATATCATCTACTTCAACAGTCAAAGATCAATTTTAACCAATAAAAATGGGACAAATATTTACCACTTTTTGTTGTGAATGAAGTGTAAAATTGCTATTAATTGTTTGACCATTGAAGTGGATGATATTTAAGTAGAGTGAATTTTGATAAACGTTCAAAGATTTATAACTTAGGCTTGGATTTAACCAAAGTCTTTGGTATCTATAACCTAAGCTTTCCAAGGGTTTTAGATGATTTTAACTATCTTTTGGCCAAATGGTTACTTGGATCAGGACATGGTTTCTTCCATGGTCGAGAGCACTGCGAATGCATTGGACAAATGGGCTGAAGTTGCTAAAAATGGTGAGTATGAAGTGGATGTGTCTCGCCAATTTAAGGCTCTTACTTCAGATATTATTGCCCGCACAGCTTTTGGCAGCAACTATACACAGGGGAAGCATATTTTTGACTTGCTTGCTCGGCTGTTATTAATAGCTTCTGAAGATAACACAAAGTTATTTATTCCTGGCTATAGGTAATGTACAGTTTCTTTCTAATCCTTCAACTTCGGTTCATCTTGATAGTGAGTTCTATGCATGAATACCATGTCCATAATCAACGTTAGATAGTCTATGACTTTTTAAAAAATACACACTGAAATTGTAGTTATAATTCTGTATTTGGCTTATTAAAAATATAGTACAGTTTATATTTAAATTTTTTAAAGAGGGCATCAACCTATATTTTTAATAGCAGATGTAAATTTGTCATTATCAATTCAAAATCTAATTTTCAATGTGTGTTCTGTAGCTTAAATACAAATGAAAACTGTGAAAAATCTATTGCAGCTACTAATTATTAATTACCTATCTTAAGTAGATTATTTGGCTGACGAAAAATAACTTACAGCAAATATTAATTAATAACACAGCTGCAATTTCATGGAAAAATCACCGAGACAGAAAAATAAAATCAACACAATATTTTGGACAAATTGTCCCTGGAAAAACCCCAAAGGGAAAACCAGTCAGCAGATAAGAATTATATTCAACTGCAGAAAATCAAGAGATACAAAATTGCTTGCCTCTTACTGGCAGAGCTCTAGAAATTTCTTTCTTGTAAGTTCCCTTCCCTCAATTGTTCCTGCTGAAATTGCTCTGGCAATATTTTCCTTCTCCGGTAATTCCACTGCTCTCCAACGCTATCACTGCGCCCTTTGCTCTCACTGCAAATTAATTTGCTACTGCCGCAAATTTATTTATTTGCTATCGCTGCAAATATTTCTCGGATCTATGTTCTCCAAATGCCTATTGATCCTCTTTTATAATCCCCTCATTGAAAACCAATGGCCATGATTTAATCTTAATCAACGGCTAGGATTAATTAGACTCTAAACCCTAATATCTAGAAGTCTCTCGAGAAATCAATTATCTAGGTATGGAGATAATTATTCCAGCTGTGTTTCCAGTCTCGTAATCACCACCTGAGACTAGAACACCTGTCCAAGCTACATAAAAATTAACACTCCCTCTTAGTGAGGAAGGTGTTCTACATAACACCCAACTTACCTCTGAAGAAGATGAATTTCGCCTTCCCCAATGCCTTTGTCAAAATATTTGCCACCTACTGATCTATAGGTATATACTGTAGCTGAACAATCCTCCATTGTACACAATCCCTGATGAAATGATATCTGATGTTTATATGCTTAGACCTATCATGAAACACTGGATTCTCTGATAATCTGATGCAACTCTGATTATCACAGTGTATCACGGTAGTCTCAACCCTCTGACCAAACAAGGCTACCAGCAACTTCCGAAGCCATATAGCCTCACACGTTGCCATGCTAGCTGCTATGTATTCTGCTTCTGCAGAACTCAGAGCAACAGACTTTTGCTTCCTGCTATACCAAGAGACAACTCCTGATCCCAAACTAAAGCAGCACCCTGAAGTGCTTTTCCTGTCCACTGTACTACCTGCCCAATCTGCATCAGTATAGCCTATCAACTTGATACCATCACCTCGAGCATATCTGATCCCATACTCGATTGTACCACGCAAATACCGCAACACATGCTTTGCTACTATCCAATGCACTCTCTTCGGCTCAACCATGAACTGGCTAAGAGAGTTTACTGCAAAGGATATATCTGGCCTAGTGTTGACCAAATACATGAGAGATCCAATCAACATCCTGTATATGGTGGGGTCTACATCCTTTTCCTTGGATGCATCTACCTTCTTCCAATTTGTGATCATAGGTGTAGACATGGCTCTGCAATCTTGCATCTCAAACCTCTTCAAGATTTCAATGCAGTATTTCCCTTGTCCAAGAAAAATCTCTCCATCTGTCTGCCACACTTCCATGCCTAGAAAGTAGTGCATAAGCCCCAAATCCTTCATCTCGAACTCTGCTGCAAGGTCCCTCTTGCACTCCTCTATAAGCCCCAGTGAACCTATTAAAAACAAGTCGTCCACATATAGAACAAGAATGAGAATTTCACCCCCAACCACCAAGTAGTAGAGGTTAGCATCTGCCTCACTCTTCACAAAGCCTATTCCCTGCAAGTATCTATCAATGCGCTCATACCACACCCTGGGAGCCTGCTTGAGTCCATACAAAGCTTTCTTCAATATGCACACGTGGGTTTTGCTACTGTGTGCTACAAAGCCCTCTGGTTGTTCTATGTATACCTCCTCTAACAATTCACCATTAAGAAATGCTGTCTTGACATCCATTTGATAGATCTGCCATCCCATATGCATTGCAAGTGAGATTACGGCTCGTATAGAAGTATACCTAGCCACTGGAGCGAATGTCTCCTCATAGTCTATTCCCTCCTTTTGAGAGAACCCCTTGGCCACGAACCTTGCCTTGTATTTCTCGATGCTACCATCTGCACCATGCTTAATCTTATAGATCTAGCGTGATCCAACCACTGCCCTATCTGTCAGTCTAGGCACAACCTCCCACACATCATTCTGCATTATTGAGGTATATTCCTCAACCATCGCATCTTGCCACACCTATTGCCGTGCAGCCTCCTGATAGCTAGAAGGTTCACTATCTACCAATTGACTAACCAATTCCACATAGTCATTATACCTGGCTGGTTGTTTCCGTTGTCTACTACTCATCCTAGGAGCTCCCACAAACTCATGAGTATCCTTATGTGTCTGTTGAACCTCACGGTTCCTCCTGTCAACTATAGAGGATGAAATATCAAACTCCATATCTTCTTGATGCATCTCTTGGATTTGTTGTATCTGTTGTTCCATACTCTGCGAACTCTCAGCACCTGAGCCTGTGCTTGTACTAGTAATTGTATTCGTGCTTCGTTGCCCCTGTTCTGGTTGAACAATCCTTGGAGCTTCTATTGGCTGCTCATTCTGATCATCTACTGGCAAATCTCTGGACCTCCTATATGCTTTATCCTCCATGAATTTGACATCACGCTTGACTATAATCCTCCTGGTCCCTGGAATAAATATCTGATATGCCTTTGAGGTCTCACTGTACCCCATAAAGTACCCTCTCTCTGCAGTCTGATCTAACTTGGAATGTGTAGCCCCTGGAATGTGACAAAATACTAAACTCCCAAATATCTTGAAGTGACTGACATCTGGCTTTTTCCTTGAGAATGCCTCCTGTGGTGTCATCTTGCCCAATACCTTATGTGGAACCCTATTCTGTATGTATACTGCTGTACTGCATGCCTCTGCCCATAAGTAACGTGGCATATCTTGGTCATACAACATAGCCCTTGCTGCCTCTGATATAGAATGATTCTTCCTCTCAGCAACCCCATTCTGCTGTGGGTTGTAAGGAACGGTCCACTCTCTCTTGATTCCTTCCCTGGTACAGAACTCCTGGAACTCCTTCCCTTTGTACTCGCCTCCATTGTCTGACCGAAGAACCTTTACCTTCCTGCCTGTCGAATTCTCCACAAGAGCTTTGAACTCCTGGAAGTGACTGAAGACCTCATCCTTAGTCTTCAAGAAGTATATCCAGGTCTTCCTGAAGAAATCATCAATAAAAGTAACAAAATACTCATATCCTCTAAGAGACTTCATTGATATTGGTCCACATATATCTGAATGTACTAGATCAAGAACCCCCTTGGATCTGGTGTCACTCCTTGGAAAAGCTGCTTTCACAAACGTCCCCAATACACATCCCTTACATACATCATCATGCTCTGTGCTTACGTCTGGAACACTTGTCACTGTCTCACGAAGCAATTTAAGTGCTCCATGATGTATATGGCCCATCCTCCTATGCCATAGCTCTCCTTGATCTCTAGGATTACTGCTACTCACTAGTGCCTTAGGAGTATCAAACTGCAACCTATAAAGTTAGCCGTTCCTAACTCCAATAGCTATGGGTGATTTCCAATCCTTATGCTTGATTAAAACATGCGCCCCTCTAAAGAGTACATTGTAGCCTTTATCTTGAAGGACATATACGAAAATTAAATTCATGCCCAAGCCTGTCACATACAACACATCATGAATGGAAATAGGCTTGCCATTCTCCCTCTGAAATAGAACAGTCCCTCTCCCAACTGGATTACACTTGGACTTGTTCCCCATCTGAATCTGGAATCTGATGTCCTCCTCCTTGTAGTTGGAGAAGTACTCCCTAACTCTTGTCATATGAAATGACGCCCCACTGTCTATATACCAAACACCCTGTGAGGTTGAGCTAGTCAGGCAAGCTATGAGTGCAAACTCATCCTCCATTCTACTAGAAAGCTCATCTACACTTGCTGAAGCTGCCGTCTGCTTCTTGCCTTTCTTTTCATTTTTCTTCCTTTATGGGCAATCGCTGACATAGTGGCCGAACTCGTGACAGCCATAGCATTTGACCTTAGACAAGTCCTTCTTCTTCTCACTTTTTGGATTTGATCTTTTGCCAGACCCCTTCTTCTCTTTCCCTTTTCCTGCCAGGGCAACGTTTTCTTGTTCCACCTCACTTTTCTAACTATTACTGCTAGTTCCACTGACAAGACTTAGTCTAAGCTCCTCCTGAGTGAAGTCACTCCATAGTCGATCCCAACTCGGTAAAGTGTCTCGTCCATTAATAACTTGAACAAAGACATCCCACTACTTAGTAAACCCATTCAGGGCTATTCGTACTAGCTCATCATCCTTTGGTTTGTCTCCAACATCTGCCAATTCATCCTTGACAAGTCTAAGTCTGGTGAGGTAACTTGTGACGTCTTCTCCCTTATTCATCTGGGTATTCCTTAACTTTTCTCTGAGAATTAGCTTCCGGTTAAGAGTAGCATTCTGGTACAGATTCATAATGGCATCCCACATCGTCTTTGCTATATCTAACTCTGCAATATGCGGAACAATATGATCCTTAACACCGTCAAGAATCAGCCTCCTTGCCTTGGCATCTTCCTTCTTATATGCTAAGAGCTGTGTTGCATCTGTAGGTACAGGTACAACAGTGGTCACATAATCCTTGATACCATTCTCTTCCAGCAATAAAGAAATTCTGGCTTTCCAGACACCAAAATTTGAGGCTCCATCCAATCTATCCTGATCTCTTAAACCTGCTAAGGCCATCTCAAAAGAAAATAATAATTTGAAGAGGTCAAACTGGGTTTTATAAACCCTAGATTTTTTACTTATTATTTTTCCTTTCTCCCTGTGCCTGTCCTGCCCTCAGATCCGCTCTGATACCATGTGAAAAATCTATTGCAGCTACTATTATTAATTACCTATCTTAAGTAGATTATTTGGCTGCCGAAAAATAACTTACAGCAAATATTAATTAATAACACAGCTGCAATTTCACGGAAAAATCACAGAGACAGAAAAATAAAATCAACACAATATTTTGGACAAATTGTCCCTGGAAAAACCCCAAAGGGAAAACCAGTCAGTAGATAAGAATTCTATTCAACTGCAGAAAATCAAGAGATACAAAATTGCTTGCCTCTTACTGGCAGATCTCTGGAAATTTCTTTCCTGTAAGTTCCCTTCCCTCAATTGTTCCTGCTGAAATTGCTCCGGCAATATTTTCCTTCTCCAGTAATTCCACTGCTCTCCAACGCTATCACTGCGCCCTTTGCTCTCACTGCAAATCAATTTGCTATTGCCACAAATTTATTTATTTGCTATCGCTGCAAATATTTCTCGGATCTATGTTCTCCAAATGCCTATTGATCCTCTTTTATAATCCCCTCATTGAAAACCAATGGCCATGATTTAATCTTAATCAACTGCTAGGATTAATTAGACTCTAAACCCTAATATCTAGAAGTCTCTCGACAAATCATTTATCTAGGTATGGAGATAATTATTCCAGCTGTGTTTCCAGCCTCGTAATCACCACCCGAGACTAGAACACCTGTCCAAGCTACATAAAAATTAACAAAAACTATATCGAGTAAAAAATTAGAGTATGGGTCTCACGAAAGTTTTTATTTTACGAGGTTTTTATGAAAATTTTAGAGTTTCTCTGTAGTAAAGATCTATTCTTTTGAATAGATTTAGAAAGAAAACAGTCTGTTAAAAAAAAATGTTTAACTGTTGGAGAAAAGAGAGACAGAGAAAGACAAAATTGGGAGCAGAAATAAACCAGATATTTATATTAATATGTATTCAAAAATCTTTACATTACAAAACTACAAACTACATAGCTGCTGCTCTATTTTCTTTTTCTTTAATGATTGCTTTCCTTTTCTGGAGTTTAGAGAGCTCACTGCAACTTCTTGTTGCTGCCCCTCTTTGTTTGGAACTACTTGCTTCCTTCCTGTAGCTTCTGCGATATCTTCACTTTCCTGAGCTCTCTGTTGTTCCTTTTTGGAGCTACTGCTCTGTCCTCCCTTATTCTGGAGCTATCTCTTTCTTTCCCTTGGAGTTGTTGTTCTCTCTGTAAAACTTTGTTGTTACATATTCTCATTCCTTTCTTTCGTTTTTTCTTGTCTTTCCCAAAAGCTTCTCCTTCGCTCCAAAAATTTCAAACTCACCTACCTGTATTAACTGTGTGAGCCAAACAAAATAGTAATAAAGATTTGGTAAGGCAGGAGAAAGAGGATCTTTAAAAATATCTCCAAAATGACTAATAACTTTTATTAGTACCTAGTGAATAATTTATCCAGAGTAAACCAATCAAAACAGAGTATTATTTTTCATGTTCACAAATTTTATTTTTTCCAACTCTATATGAGGAAATTTTAACAAAAAAATTCCAAAAATCATTTATCTGTGTAGTGATTAGCTCAAAATTTGAGCTTTTAAAGAGGGATTTTGCTGAAATACTATTTTGAGTAAAACAAACACACTAAAATCTAAAAGAAAAATATTTGAGTGGTTTAATTAAATTCTTCCAAGATTATTAAACAAATAATATTTTTTAATGTTAAACAAATAATTTTATATTAATATAATATGCATATTAATGTGATTATTTAATTTTGATTCATTGTATATATTATTTATAAATTTGATAGCTTAAATATTAATGAAATAATATAATTAATTATATTTTAATAATATAATGGATATTAAATTAGTAGAATTATAATGTATTTATATTTATGTTATATTATAGTAAAATGAAATAATAACATATATTTGTGTATAAATATTAATATTAAAAAATTATACAGATCTAAATATTAATATATTATATTGTGTAAAATTCAAATTAATATGATATTCATATCAATATTTAATTTTTATTATTGTATATATTAATTATTAAAAATTTATTACTACTTGTAAAATAAACCAATCATAATAGAGCATTATTTTGAATGTTGCACAAATACTAATTTCTCTATGTGTCAAAATTTTAACAAAAATTATAAAAAAAATCAATTATTAATGTTATGAGCGCTTAATAGCAGATTTTGTGGATTTTTTTTAAAGATATTATCTATATGTTTTTTAAGGACATGAAGGCCAAATAGAGGCTAAGGGAAAACTATTTTTTAAATATTATGTTTCCATTCTTGAAGGACATGAAGGGCAAAATTTAATTGGATTTTTTTATGGATGAAATTTGTTGAGGAGTGAGGAGTTTATAGATATATAAGCATTAAATAACTTGTTAATGTTTTCCACGTAATTCTACTTTCCCTTATCTCTTAATAAGAATAATCCTTCAAAAAAAAAAATTAAGAAAGAATATTCTTTTTGTTTTTCTTCTCAATATTCCTTAAATTATCCCACACTATTATATTTCATAAGGAGAGCACAAGTATACCACAAGGAAATGTTGCCTTTTATTTTCTTTTTGGCACATACTTTTATTCTCACACTATGTACTTTTACTTGGACATGATATTTTTTATGTCATTATAAACTTATTAAAGTCATTTGTAATTTAAATTTAATAAAATATAAATTTGGGATTTAAAGACTAGATAAATCAACTAAAACTTTAATAGATTTTTTAAAACTTTCTAATTTATATTTTACTATAATTGGTAAGCTATTTAAAATAAAAAATTTATATAAATTGTATTTAAGTATAGCCATTATTTAAACATTAATGAAAGTTATTTTTGATATATAATATATCTATGGTCATAAAAAAATAATTCAAGTCACTACAATTAGAAGTATGGCTGCCCATGCAGCATAGTTGGTTGATGCAGGTTTGAATGATAGCTTCTTCTTTTTAATTGATGGTAAATGTGAGATTTTGAAAGGGCACCAATCCTTTTACAAAAACCAAAATAGGTATGTCAGTGAAACCCAGCAAGCAACAACCATACAACAATAAGGACCAAACAACACTAAGGTTGTAAACCAACAAATAACTTTCTACACCTCACAAAGAGGAGCAAGAAAACAACAAATTCAAAGCATACCACCCAAAAATAAATAACAAGAGACCAACCAGCTCAAAGCAACTTGAATCCATAGCACTCCATGGAGTTCTAAACCCTAACAACAACCCTGTCCACTGTCTTACTCAAGCAAACTTTGAATCATAGATTATTGCATAATTCTATTTAAAAATATTCTAAATATTTCTGTTTAAAAATATTCTAAATATTTCTCTAAGCGACAAGATGGGCATGCGTGTGTATTTGATGGACATTGGTATGTTTAGTATGGAGAATAGTCTTCACCTTTAATACCTATGAAATATATGGCCTAAGAATAACTTGTTAGAGTCAAGATATAAATTATTTAAAAGCATTTCTTTAAGTAACAAGATGGACATGCATGTGTATTTGATGGACATTGATATGTTTTGTATGAATAACCTTGACCTTTTAAATACATATATCAACACATAAATTATTTTAATATAGAATCTGGTCCCAAATAAACCACCATAGCTGGAACATAGACTGTTAACAATTCCCTCAATAGACCCATTAATACGCAGTGCCTGAAAAAAGGATTCCCATTTGAAGCCGAGAAAACTATAATTTGCATCGTAAAATCCAAAGTTCTTTTCAAATTATAGGTTAGTCTAAAGATTTATTGAGGTATACAATTGCAAACTTTGAGAAAACTTAACAATCTAAGTCAATTGTTATATGTCGAAAAGTACTTATTGATGTGAATACCATATTTGAATATGAGAAATGTGTACCTATGCTAGCGTCTGGTAATTTTGTTGCAAAATGTGAGTACTGACTTAACTGTGCCAAATATATAGCATACCTTTTAATATATACTAATCATTTTTGGAAATGGATTCCCTCAACCTTGGTAGTTTACTTTGTACTCCTCAGTGGTATTTATCGCATCCCTGGCAAGCTACAAAAAAGAAATTGCTGAGGTTATAGAAGAAATTGCTCTCAGTTTAGAGATGAAATTGTACTCTGCATTTAGCAGATAGTGCAAGACTTTTCACAGCTTTTAACTTCCTGTTAGTTAGTCTTTTCCCTTCAGTGAGAGCGCATATGTGTGATTGGCATTAATGCTTTTAAAATCTTGAAAATTACTCCATACCAATTCATTTGCTACATTAAGTTTATGATTTATCAAGTTGAGTTTATAACTTATTAAATTATTTGCCACTTGTTAATGGAAATGTAGTTCTGATTAAGGGAAGAGAATATTGTGAGCAATAATAGAAATGAAACGTGCCACAATTCATACAAAACTCAGATTTTATGTTGGAAACTATATTATAAAATGTAGTTCCGTTTAAGTGGAGAGAATATTGTGAGCAATAATAGAGATGAAACTTGCAACAATTCATACAAAACCCAGATTTTATCTTGGAAACTATATTAATTTTTATACTAGTGGTAGTGGTTTTACTATCTTTCCTTTTTTAAATAATTATAAATTAAGGGGGACTTCAATTCTGCCTTCTAATTTTTCTTATTTCCTTTTAATAAATGAATTATTTCTAGAATATTTTTCATATTCTCCCAATCTTCAAAACATGTTTTAAACTCATGTTACCCCTCCTTTTTATAGATTTTTGCAAACAAGGTTCTCCTAGGCCTTAGGAGAATTCTGACATGCACATGAAGTTAAAATAATGAATCTTTGGTTCATATTCTGAATTTGAAGTGCTCACTATAATTGCACACTATTGTGGTAATGGTCCCAATGAGGTTGTTACCATGATCTACCTATGTTTTCGTATCAATTTATGTTTCTAAACCTATGTCTATATTTCAAATTATCATTCAAGTTTATATTTCTTATACATTTTCTAGATTCAATATGTACCACAACTCCCTTCTTATGGACGTTGGGGTGCTACAAAAACATAATTAGATTAAGTGAAGTAAGCATTCTTCCACTTTTTCTTTGAAATACCATTTTATTGGCTAACCTTTTGATCCTTGAGACCTATTTTCCATGTTTTTGGGACTCTATTCCTAGTTTTCCTTGTTTTGTTTTCTAGCACTACGTCCTCTATGCATATAATTCTTCCTTCTACACCCAAATTTTCTAAAAAGGGTAGTACATGTTCTTCATCAAACATGGGGGGCTCATAAAACTACAAATACTCACGATTAACAACTAAATACATATTCATGAAAGGAGGGAGATCAAGTTTGAATCGATTTTCATCTATCATTTCCAAATTTATAAAAAGTCCATATCTCAATGGCTTAATTTTCTTTGTTTATCCCTATACCATTTCCTTGACCAAGGAAATTCAAATTTTATTGCCTGCCTTAAGTTTGTGCTCCTTCCTATTGTAATCATGCCTAAATGTCTATAGAATTGTTACGTTATTTCTTAATTATTCCTTAACTTTGAGTTGGATACGTACAATCTTCTCAAAAGAATTTGATATCTTGATTACTTCATTATCTTTCCCTCCTTGTTCATCTTCCTTATCAAAAGTTACATCAAGAGGATCAGAATGCAAATATCCCAAGCATACCTCAAATGGTGACTTATTAGTAGAAGAATGTAGTTCCCTATTGTAAGAATGTTGAATGTAAGGTGACTCATCCCATGTCTTGGGAAACTTATAGTTATACCCCCTAATTAGTTAATCCAAGGCCATGTTAACCTCTTATTTCAAAATAGTTGTTTGTAGGTGAAAGTTTGTTCTTTCCTTTAGCTTTGTGTCCATCACACACCATAATATAGACCAAAACTTACCAACAAATATTGTATCTCTATATGAAATTGTGGACTTAGGAAGCCCAAAGTATACCCATACTATAATAAAATAACTTGCACAAGAGAAGAATATAATAAGAAATATGCTGCAAATACTTGACAATAATTGAGAATGACAAGCCACTTCGAGGGGGAAAACCTACAAATATCTCCAATAAGAACACAATTTGCAATATGATGATAATAAACTTACCAATAACTCCTATATATACCTAATTATGCCATGGCTACCACCCAGACTGAATTAGATACTTAAGTATAACACATAGGATGACCTAACTACCTATATATGACTATAATAATGATTATATAACTTACTTAAGAGTTAAGGTAGCCACAATCTGACTACTCATAATCCTATGCACACTATAGGATTAAGGGTGTAGCATACCCCCTTATTCAAAGAAGCAATGTCCTTGATGCTGATCAACTATGGATGCTTTTGCACAAATCTTCATTTTCCCATGTATCATATTTGATGAGGGATTTCTTCCATTTTATCAAATAATCTATGATTTCCCTTCTTTTCAAGATCCAAAACTAATTATCCCTCCTCATCAAGCTTTGGGAACTAAGTTTGTGCTGCAACTTTTTGCCCAATAACCCTCTTCAAGCATGAAACATGGAAAACTTGATGAATTTTTGTTGCAATGTAGGTAACTCCAATTTATATGCAACATTGTCAATATTTTGTAACACCTTATAAGGAAACTTGGGTGCAATATTGTTATCTTTCTATTTTTTTTAGAGACATTTTATTGTATGGTTGTAATTGCACAAGGACCCAATCTCCCACTTCAAAATTCATTTCACTATAGTGTTGATCAACCTATTGCTTCATTCTATTTTGTACCATTGCCAGGTTCTCTTAGAGATGAGAAACTGCCTCTTGTTGATGTTCAATGTGTTCTTCAACTATTTATTGTGCCCTCAATGAGGAGGTTATTGGTAGTGGCTATTACTCATATAGTGCCAAAAATGAAGACATCTTGGAAAAAGTATGGAAGGTAGTGTTATACCATCATTCTGCTAGGGATAGCCATTGCATCCATCTGTCTTGCTTATTCAAAGAAAAACATTGGAGGTGCTCTTCCAAGCATTTGTTGACTACCTTAGTTTTTCCATCGAATTGGGGATGGTATGATGAGCTACAAGAAAGATGAGTACCCAAACATGAAAATAAGCCAATCCAAAAATTAATTGTAAATATAGGATCATGATCATTTACTATAAATTTTGGAGTCCTGCATAGTTTCTAAATAGTATTCATAAAGTCTATTGCTATAGTTCTATCTATCAATGGGTGGGACAAAGCACAAAGTGTGCATAAATTTGGTGAGACAATCCACAACAACAATGATGCCATTTTTTCCTTTAGAACTAGGCAAATTTGTGATGAAATTCATAGATACCTGCTCCCATTTCAGACTTGGGATAGATAAGGGTTGTAGAAGACTTGGAGTATTAATTGTCTCCCCTTTATTTTGTTGACATACCATGCTTTCTGATACAAATTTCTAAACATCCCCTTTTACCCCTTCCCAAATGAAATCTTGCTTGATTCAATGATAAGTTTTCAAGAATCCCGAGTGGCCACCTACTAGAGAAGCATGTAGATATGCCAACACCTTAAACTTAAGGGATGAATTCATGCAAAGTTACGACCTATCTTTGTACCATAAAACATTTCCTTCGATGCAAATTTGTTTGACACACTTGAATCTTATTGGAGTTTCTCAAAGAGAGTTTGAGTATTTGTGTCCTCCCACTCTTCTCTTGCCTCATTTACCCAATCTACATGTAATATGGAAATGACATACAATAGTGACTCTATGGGTTCCTCCCTTTTGAATATAGAATTTTCCACAACATTCTCCTTGCCTTTCTTATATATGATCTCAACATCATATCCCAACATCTCTGTGACCCATTTTCGTTGTTCTTTAGATGACAACCTTTATTCTAAGAAATATTTGAGACTATCATGATCTATCTTTACCTTAAAGTGTCTTCCCATTAGATAAGGTCTCAATTGTTTGACTACATGCAAGATAGCCAACATTTCCTTCTCGTAAATTGGCTTCAACCAATTCTTACCTTTGAGTTGGTAGCTCTCAAATTCTATGGGTCTTCCTTCTTGTATGAGTACTACTCCTATGCCATGTTAGAAATGAAGGTGCAAACCACACAACAGAAATCTGATTCAAAACTTATTTATATCCTCTAAACAATGTAGAATCAATGGAGATTGCAATAGAAATAAAACCCACTACATAGAAATAACATGCATTAACAAATGAACACATAACACAGTATATAATGTGGAGAAAACACTTTTGGGTAAAAAACTCCACCAAGAAAAGAGGCTCGAAGTGGTATTATCTTCAAATATGAGATTACAATACATGAACTTCTTCTCCTTTTTTAGTCTTCAATCTAGTGGCACCTGTTACTCTCAACTCTGATAAAAATGTAGAACAAATATCCTTATAAGAGGGGGTTTCCTTCTAGGGAAAGAAAACTAACATAGTATTGAATTTGTCAAATCTGTGACCTAATGATGAACGGTCCAGAGTTACAATGATAAAATATAAATAAAATGTGGTTTTGGGAGCATTGCCCCCGAACCCCTACTAGGGCACGCGGCCCTCAGACCCCCCATCAAGTGGATGTTCCTCCCAGACCCCTCATAGGGGGGAAACCCCTTGCAACTCCCTATTGTAGACAAATTAGTGTCAAAGACTGGATATAAATATACACCTGAAAAAAGATCACTTCTAGTGAAAACTTTCATCTCTTATGGGTGATTTACAAACATTATTAGGAGTAATTAATTACATAGGATTTACAAGGTTGATGGCACTTAGTCCTACCATGCCATGACTTGAAGCATCACATTCCAGAATGAATGTTTTATAGAAATCTGAGATAGCTAAGACTAGAGTTGTATAGATTGATTCCTTTAGCTACTCAAATACCATTGTAGCTACCTCATTCCATTGGAAGGAATCCTTCTTCAACAAAGATGTGAGAGGTGATGCTATGCTACCCTACTTATTTACAAATCAATGATAATAACCTATAAGCCCTAGGAAATCCCATAGGTTCTTGATGGTCCTAGGCATTTTCCATTCTACAACAACCATGATCTTATGAGGGTTCACCTTGACTCCCTTATGAGACACAGTATGACTTAGGCACTCCACTTCTTTGACTCCAAACACACACTTGGATGGCTTATCATATAGATGATGTTACTCAAGAACGTCCGAAACTTGATTTACATGCTACAAGTGTTCCTCAAAAGTTTAAATATATATTAAAATATAATAAAAAATACCAAAATAAATTTCCATTGAAATGACCTAAAGATAGAATTCATAAAACTTTGAAATGTCAATGGTGAATTTGTGAGACCAAAAGGCATTACCAAAAATTCATATTGGCCTTCATGGGTACAAAAAATTGTCTTATATATATATCCTCATCTCTAATTGTGATTTGATGATAACTAAAATGAGGATCAAGTTTTGTAAAATAAACAACACAATTAAGTTCATCTAACACATCATCAATTATTATAATGTGAAAGTTATTTTTTATGGCTTACTTTATGAGCTCTCTTTAATCAAGACATATTCTTTGAGTTTCATTCATCTTGCACACCATTACCATAGGAGAGGAGTAATTACTCTAACTATCACTGATAATACCTACCTTTAGCGTCTCCTTAACTATCTTCTCCATCTCACTTTTTATTAGATATGGATACTTGTAGGGATTGATGTTGGGTGGTATGATCCCTGGTACTAGTTGATTTGTCTACCAAGTTCATTTACTAGTCATAGTGAGTTCCATGCTCTCTGAAATACCATACCTATATGCTTTCTTTTGAAACTCTTTTTGAATGGAGTTCATCTCTTCATCCATTCATCTATTTCTTTATTATCTGCATCAGAAGGGGCAAGCCTGAGCATCCCAAACCTTTTATTTCAACCCACCCATTCAACAACCACTGATCATGATCTATTTTAGGATGCAATCTGTTGTGATGTTCACAACACGCCCCATTTATGCTCCTTAGCAAAATGGGGACCCCTGCTGATGTTTTGCTTTTTGCTTCTGCTTGTGTTTTTCTGCTTTCTGGCGGTTTGGTAAAAATGAAGGTCAGGTGCATCATCATCATGATATTGGATGAGGTAGGTCATCATCATGAGGTCAGTTTGTCAAAGTTCATATTTTATTTCTGTGACCTCATATTTAGAAAGAGCTTGAAATTCCATGCAGGTTTGCCTTTTACTTCACTTGAAAATTTGTCCATATGTGGAAGTTATGCACGGTCAAAGTTTTGGTCAAACCTGATAATCGCAAGTGATCATCATTTTTTTTCATGTTGTCAAGGTCATCATGATCTTGGTCTATCACCCGATAAAAATCATGCAGTCGCAATATCCGGACGTCAATCTTAGGTGGTAGTGCCCTTTACCCGTCAAAAGGCCTTATGCGCATCATGATTTTAGGAGGGTCATATTATAAACTTGGTTTTGCTGAAGAGCATCATCATCATCATATTTGAACCCCCCCCCCCCTGATAATATCCTGAGGTTCAAATATCATGATGACGTCAGTTTTAAGTCATAGTAGGTTTTTCCCCGTCGAGCGGTCTTTTGTATCGCGAGCATCATCATGATATTTCAACATCACCTGATCTTATAATATCATGCTGATCACCCTGACTTAGAAAATCCACCTTCGGCATATTTGCATGCGCATGTTCAAATCCTATCGGAGGGTCATCATCATGATATTTGCTGAAATTCGAAATATAATGATGACGTATTCATATCCTCCTGATCTCCTTTTGCATAATCATGATCATCATCCTGATCTTTCACAAGAGGGTCATATTCGCTGAAATTCGCTAAGTAATGGAGACATCATCATGATATTCGATAATTGGATCATCATATTCATATCCTCCTGATCTCCTTTTTGCAATATCATGATGATCACCCTGTCTTTTAAGAAGAAGTCGATATTGCATTCCTCAACAGCATGATCATATTTTACAATATCACCCTAGCGCAAATATCATGATGACCTCAACTCGTCCTTGTGCTCCGAAAAAAAAAATAAAAAATGATGATGACGTCATCATGATAATTCGATGAGGAGGATCATCATATTTTTATCCTGTCCTGTTGTCAAGATCATCATGATCTTGTTTGTCCACCTGATATTTCGTAAAGTCCTCCTGCCGATGAAGTAAGACCTTCTGAAAATATCCTGATGATCATCATCATCCTGATATCCCTTCGGTAGGATATTTTCCAAAACATGATCCGGTTAGCGAAATATCATGATGACGTCACGTTCTAAGTTTAACGAAAGCTCTGGATATCATGATGACGTCATCCCGATCTGATAAACGAAGAAGCAAATATCCTGATGATCATCATCATCACATTTTCCCTTCGGCAGGAT